>CM039678.1:95506369-96939891 GCA_022496015.1 Hordeum marinum
CCGTCAGCTCTTCCGAACTACTCGGGAGAAGCCTTGGAAGGCGTTGTTCAAGGCGTAGGAGAACTGGCTAGCCGAGGAGGAGGATCGGGGTCTACACGCCGATAAACCTCCTTCCCAGGTATAATATAGTTTTGTTTGATCGACTTTGTTTTCCAAAAGAAAATCTAGGCACTTCTCCGATCACTTTTGCAGAAGTGGCTGAGGAAAGCCACGGGCATCAACTTCTCGGTGTCTCAGCCCGAGGATGTCAGGTCCAGGCTGTTATCGGACATGCTCGTCATGGCGCCTTACAAGGCGGAGAAGAAGGAGAAGAAGAAGAAACCAGGCCGAGGAGGCCTGTGTATCAGGGACCAGCCGGATGCTGTGTTCGTGGAAACCCATGCCTCCTCCAATCAAGAGGACGAGCATGATGACGAGAGGGAAGGTGATTCCCCCCTCGCAAGAAAGAGGACATCGTCATCGGACACCACACAGGAGGTTCCTCCTCCTTCCCTGAAGAAAGCATGTCAGACACAGGTAACTCTGTGTGATGACAGTTCAAACTCGGACACCGAGTCCGAGGACTTCGAAAAGGTTCCACAAAGGAACCAAAGAGTCAAGCCCCCCATCTCGAAGGTAAGGATCCGAAGACTTCCTGAGCTGTCAATGTTAAGTTTTTGAATGTTAAAATCATGGGAGCGCCCATTGATTTACAGCCCACCACGCGTCCTCCCCGCTGACCAAGTTTTGGATGGGGAGACCCCACCCGCCGAGCTAGCGGAGAGCGGGACCACGTCTCACCCCACTTCTCCGGGCACCGCGAAGGATGTCGTAGAGGTATCATCCCAGCAGGCTCCTATGGAGCCGAACACCTGTGGTGGGGGAGACGACTTCATGGTCAAGGCTAACGCTTCGGCTACCGAAGAGTGGGGGGAAGGGCCCCTCCCGGATACTGTGGAGACCGAACGATGGGAAGTACAACCCCTTCCAAGGCCGTCTCCGGAACGCAGAACACCTTCAGAGGCATCGGTTCAATCCCCAGTTGGAGATCGGATTAACTGATCACCACCGGCCCCACTGACCAACGGTTGGCCGATGATGGGGTAGGCTCTATCAAGTGCCTCCATTTCCAAGGAGCACACACTCTCATGCGCTTCTACAAAGCATTCAGTCCGTTGATAGCGGACTGAAGGAGGCTTTCAAAGGTCTCCTGACTGGCTTCCGGGTGAACCACGTGATACTTTGTGTGCGAAATATTAATTTCTTTATGCTATCGTTATACATGGCAACCCCAGATCCTTAGGCGAGTTTGGAAAAACTCACCTGGGGGTCAACCATAGATCATAATCTGAACTATGTACAAGACGATATTTGTTCGGAACGTTCTAACAGCCCTTAAGAGGACCAGACATAGGATCATATTGATGACAGTTCGGAATTTTGAACCCTTGTAACCTAATAGGGATTTGTTTTTTAATGGCTTCGTCATTGGTGGCGGCTGTGAATGCCGCCGAGCTAGACGAGTTGAATCGGAAGCTCAAAAGCTCCGAAGACGAGCTTGATGCTCTGAACAAGAGATTCAAAGAGGTGCAAGGTAAGCCTGATTCAATATCCGAAAATTTTCATCATCGTACCGTTGATGCAGTATTCAAATTTTTTATGCTTACATAGCCTCGGCAAAGGAAATTGAGAAGCTCAAAGATGAGCTACAACATGCGAACCAGGAGGCTGCGGTCAAGAGGGCGGCATCCGAACAAGTGGCTACCGCGCTTTCCGCCTTAAGAGCCACCAGCGACAAGCATGAGGCTCAGGTGGAGGAAATCCAACATGAGCTTAAAGACGCCGGCCAATACTGTGAGGCCCTCGAGCAGAGAGGCAAGGAGTAGGCTGCCGAACTATCCACCCTGAAAACCGACCTCCATAAGGAGCTGGTGGATAGGTGGTTCTTTCGGGAGCAAGTCCGTCAGGCGAAGGTTATCACGGATTGTAAGCCGTATTTATTGAAGTGTGTCTTCGGGGATAGAAAGTTCGAGTTACTTACCCAGGTGTGGCGTTCCTCATGCGCCTGCTCCGACCTCCAGAAGAGCGTAGAGGATGCAAATCAGTTTTATGCTTCGCGGAGAGAAGGAGATGAAGCTAGTCTATTTCGGGCACAACTTGAAGCCCCTGAGTGCTCTCCTATTCTTGTCGAGCAGCTTAAGCAGCTGATGGAGCTGCACTAGATGGAGGAGCCGTCCATGAAGGATCTTTGTATCCGGCTATGGCCCAATGAGCCACTACTGTGCAGCTACTTCGGCCTGGTGCAGAAGCTGAGCGACACCTCGCCCCGGATCGACGCACTAAGGCATTCCTCCTGTATCGAGGCAGCTCGGATAGCCGTTGTGAAGGCCAAGGTGCACTGGACGTAGCTTGATCCGATGAAGATAGCCATTGCCCCTCTGCCTCCTGGAAAGGAGCATAGGCGCCCCGAGCTATATTTCTTCAGGCAATAGAGTCGCAGTGTTCGTAAGAGAACATTTATGATTAAATGCGTTGTAATATGTCCGAAGACCTTTGAACGCTTGTATATTTGTTATGCATGGTTTATCATGTTTTAATGTTTTGCATTCCTTATAACTCCTGTGTGGTCGTTGAAACTGAAAGTTGCGAGTCGTCGGCTTCAACCCCCATGTAGATGCTACGCGGGGTGTCTCTACTTACGCACTATAACCCTGAGCCGAGCTGTCGCTACCCAAGGCGGTAGTGTGCGGTGGACCAGGCAATCAGACCATAATGCTTTATTGCTTTCACATAGCCGTAGGGCACGAAAAGGATTGCGGGAGGCTGGTGACTAGCCCCCGTTTACTTGTGATGTTCGGATGAACCGCGGCTAAAGCCGATATCACATGGTTTATATGAATACCAAACCCATCGTATGATATGGAATGACCTCTAACGAGGTCTTGAGTATAACACTTAAGCTTGGATTTGAAGACCGGTTCTCGCATACTATGACAGTCAGTTTTCGGCTTTCTCCTCTGAGGAGCTTGACCATGCTAGCCGTAAGCATAATCGCAGAGGTTCTCCCTTTGCCCTTTTAGCCGAACGAGCGGAACGTAAAGGGGCAAGCACAGGAGCCGAGCAACCCAACTATTGACCGAAGAGATAGTTCGGAACCAATGCATATAAAACGAATTTCCAAGACGCTGTACACATAATCAATTGTGCATAAGGCAATTTTTTTAAACTCGAGCCCCCGGTCTATTAGCCGGTCGCATCGTAATGTACCGAACAGTTTCACGAGAAGAGGGAGAAAATAGAATGTGTGACAAAAAGGGCTACAAGACAACCATGTATAATGATTTTATATTTTTCCCAACGACTCTTATTGCTCAAAATGCCGAAGCAATTGTTTACAAGTAAAAGAAATTTTAGAGGAGTGGTTGTACCAGGGGTCTTCGATTAGTGACCTTACGTCCGCGATATGCCCTGTCACTTGTTTACTCTTGTGCCGCCTAGGGAGTGGTGCACCTCAATGGGTGTTACTGTTTGGCGAGCAGATCTTGCAAACAAGGTCTTGAGAAGTCACCAAAGTGAGGATGAGCTTTACGCCTTTAGCAGGCCCTTGATGGTACCTGCACTGTGTCGAAGATATTTGATGGTAGTAGTTCGGTCCAGCCAAACAATTACCCTTTTTTCCCACCGCCGCCCATGGAATTTTGAGCGCAAAGTTGTTCCTCCTTGGCACGTACTTCATTGGTCCTAGGGCTGTGCGATGGGGGTGAGTCCCTATTTAAGAGAAGAAGAAGGTTATGAGAGTTCTGGCTGAAACCGAGCTCATTTACCCACCTTATGTGCCTTTACGGTAGGTGTCGGCATTTGTCGATCATCATTGTAGTGCAATTCGGACGCCAGAGCCAATTCATGTTCCTCAGTTTGGAGGGAGCGCTTTGTGTTGCCGTTGACAGTAATGACGTCCTTGGGGCCGGGCATCTTGAGCTTAAGGTATGCATAGTGTGGGACAGCGTTAAAGCGAGCGAACGCTGTACGGCCAAGAAGGGCGTGATAGCCATTGCGGAAAGTTACAACATCAAAGATCAAGACTTCGCTTCCAAAGTTATCGAGCAAGCCGAACACTACTTCTAGGCTTACGAAGCCCGTGCACCGGGCTTCGAGGCCTGGGATCACTCCTTTAAATGTAGTGTTGCTGGGTTTGATCCTTGACGGATCTATACCCATCCTTTTTACCGTGTCTGAGTAAATCAAGTTAAGGCTACTTCCTCCATCTATTAGGACTTTCGTGAGGTGATACCTGTCTATAATGTGGTCTAGGACGAGGGCAGCCCGAACCTCCATGACGGATACTGGTCGGGTGGTCACATCGATCAGAGGTGATTGCTACGTCTCCAACGTATCTATAATTTATGAAGTATTCTTGCAATGTTTACAATAATTATATATGATTTTGGTATGATTTTATTAAAACTAACATGGACCGACATTGTCTTCAGCAGAACTACCATGGTGTCGTTTTTTGTGCAGAAATAAAAGTTCTCGGAATGGGCTGAAAATTTAGTATGAGTTTTTCTGGACCAAAAGAGACCCCCGAAGTGTTGGATTTGGGCCAGAAGAGCCATGAGGAGGTCACAAGCCTACCAGGCAGGGCCACCCCCTACCCGCGCCAAGCAGGCTTGTCACCGCCTCATGGCACCCCTTGATGTGATTCCAACGCCAAAAATTCCTATAAATATAGAATCCTCCGGAAAGAAACCTAGATCGGGAGTTTTGCTCCCGCAAGCCTCCAAAGCCATGAAAAACCAATCGGGGCCCCGTTCCGGCACCCTGCCGGAGGGGGAAACCATCACAGATGGCCATATGTATCATCCCCGCGGCCTCCATGACGAGGAGGGAGTACTTCATCCTCGGGGCTGAGGGTATGTACCAGTAGCTATGTGTTTGATCTGTCTCTATCTCGTGTTCTTGAGATGGCACAATCTTGATGTACGTACCGCGAGCTTTATTGATAGAGATGAATCATATGGAGTTTTCCCCTCTCTATCTGCTTGTGATGAATTGAGTTTTCCCTTTGAAGTTTTCCAATCGGATTGAGTCTTTAAGGATTTGAGAACATTTGATGTATGTCTTGCGATGGGATATCCATGGTGACAATGGGATGTTCTATTAATTCACTTGATGTATGTTTCGGTGATCAACTTATGGATTTCGTGACCTTGGATATCCAATCATAGGGGTTGGCACACGCTTTTGTCTTGACTTTCGGTTAGAAACTTTGGGGCACTCTTTGAATTTATTTTTGTTGGATTGAACATAATGAATCTGGGATTATGTGATGCATATAGTATAATCAAGCCCATGGGTACTTGTGGTGACATTGAAGTATCTAGGTGACATTAGGGTTTTGGTTGATGTGTATCTTAAGGTGTTATTTTAGTACAAACTCTAGGGCTGTTTGTGAGACTTATAGGGATAGCTCATAAGATTGATCGGAAAAGGTAATTTTGAGGTGGTTTCGTACCCTACAATAATTTCTTTGTTAGTTCTCTGCTATTTGTGACTTTGGAGTGAACTCTTTGTCGCACGAGATGTATTTACATATGATTCAACTATGCCAATATTGTTGAGAGAAATTGCACTAGTGAAAGGTTGGACCCTAGGCCTTGTTTCCAAGCATTTATACAATGTTTCGCTCACTTTTTACTATTTCTTACCTTGCTGTTTTTATATTTTCAGATTACAAAAACCTATATCTACCTTCTATATTGCACTTGTATCACCATCTCTTTGCCGAACTAGTGCACCTATGCAATTTGTCATTGTATTGGGTGTGTTGGGGACACAAGAGATTTATTGTATTTGATTGCAGGGTTGTTTAAGAGAGACCCTCTTCATCCTGCACCTCCCAAGGATTGATACACCTTAGGTCATCCACTTGAGGGAAAATGTCCACTGTTCTACAAAACTCTACGCTTGGAGGCCCAACACGAGTCTACAAGAAGAAGGTTGTGTACTAGACATCAAGCTCTTTTCTGGCTCAGTTGCCGGGGAGGTGAGTGCTTGAAGGTATATCTTTAGATCTTGCAATCAAATCTTTTAGTTTATTGTTTTTTCACTAGTTTATTTTTATAAAAGAAAACTACAAAAAATGGAATTGAGGTTGCCTCATATGCTTCATCTTTTTAATGTCTTTCGTGAAAATGATGGAAAGGAAAATTGTGCTCAAGTGTTAGAAGAAGAAGTTATTAAAATGTTTGGCACTAAATATTTGAGTGATGAGCATGATTGCAATGTTTTTAGTATGAATTCTCTGAATATTCATGAGGCTAATGATATGCAAAGCCACAATCTTGGGGATGCTATGTTTCATGAAGATGATATTTTTAGTCCCCCATGTTTTGATCATCAAAACTATTATGATTATGACATACCACATATATATGATGATTATTGTGATGAAACGTATGCTATAAAGAGTAATGACAACCATGAAACTTGTCATCATGATTTTAATATTCAAAGTGGTTATGTCAATCAAGTATCTCATGATAGTTATTTTGTTGAGTTTGCTCCCACTACTATGAGTGAGGAGAAGTTTGCTTATGTGGAGAGTGATAAATTTTCTATGGCTATAGATCATGAAAAGAATGCTTTATGTTCTGTTAATATTGTGGAATTCCTTCATGATGCTACTGAAAATTATTATGAGGAACATATGCTTGTAGGAATTTCAATAATATCAAGTTTCCTTTCTATGTGTTCAAGGTGTTGAAGTTATGCTTGTTTTGCCTTCCTATGGTAGATGATTCCTGTTCCCATAAATTGTTTTATCACAAAATCCCTATGCATAGGAAGTGGGTTAGACTTAAATGTGCTTTTCATGAGATTCATGATGCTCTTTTGCATGTTTCAATTATTATTCCTATGTGAGCATCATTGAAATCATCATGCGTAACTAAAAGGCATTAAAGAAAAGCGCTTGTTGGGAGACAACTCAATACTTTTACCTTCTGTTTTTGTGTGTTCACATGATTAAGCTACTGTAGTAATCATGTTTTGTGTTTTTATTTCAATAAAGTGCCAAGTAAAGCCTTTGGGATAGTATGGAAACTTGTTTGTTTGATTTTGTGCAAAAACAGAAAGTTTTGTGTCCAGTATATGAATTATCTTATTTTACTGGAGCGTCAAAAAAATCTGAAATTTTTACGCAACATTTTCGTGCAAATTCCTTGAGGTTTCCTAATATTTCAGAATTTTTAGAGTCAGGGAAGTATGGTGATCATTCAGATCTTTACAGACTGTTCTGTTTTTGACAGATTCTGTTTTGCTCGCATAGTTTGCTTGTTTCAAGTGTTCCTATAGCTTATATTGAGTAATATAAATGGTGGTAATGATGTAATACATTATGTATCATGTGGGAACAATTATGAATCTTATCTTGACAGTACCTAAGTGAATGATCTATCTTTATTACACTAACCCTTCTCACAAAGTTCCGTTAAGTTTTGTGTGATTGAAGTTTTCAAGTTTTCAGTGAGACACCAATATGAGGAGAATAAGGAGTGACAAGAACCTAATATTGGGGATGCCCAAGGAATCCCCAAGTTAATATTCAAGGAAGACACAAGCGTCTAATCTTGGGGATGCCCCGGAAGGCATCCCCTCTTTCGTCTTCAACACAAGAGGTATATCTCACTTGGAACTATATTTTTATTCGTCACATAATATGAGTTTTGCTTGGATCGTCATTTCATTTTGTTTGTCTCTGTTAGGTGTTATTTATAATCTTTTTTTTTCAATAAAAAGTTCCAAGAATTGTCTTTAGAATGCTTGAATTGCATGTTTGATGTGTGCTGTGTAAAAACAGAAACTTCTGCCGTAGAGTTTGAATTTTCATATTTTACTGGAAAGTGGAAAGTTTCTGAAATTTTTACACAGTATTTTAATGTAAATTCCTTAGCATTTACTAATTTTTAAGATTTGTTTTAGTTACATAGGTACGCTTTTATTATAAATTACTACAGGTTGTTCTGTTTGGACAGATTGCTGGGATAGTTTTGTTATCTACTTATCATATAGTTCCCATAGCCTATATTGGTAGATATAAATTGTGGAAATGATAGTATACAGTACCTAGTGTTTGAAAATTATTGTGAAACTTGTCTTGGTAGTACATAAAGAGTTGATTTATTATTATGTGTACTAACCTATCTCACGAGTTCCTTTCGAGTTTTGTGTGGATGAAGTTTTTGAGAATAGGTGAAACCATGATGTGAGAGGATTGAACGAGATGCAAAAGCTCAAGCTTGCGGATTCCCAAGGCAATACAAGTAAATATTTCAAGAAGTCTCAAGCATCTAAGTTTGGGGATGCTACACATCCCATCTTTCTTCATCAACAATTATAGGTTAGCCTATGTTGAGCCTAAATTTTTATTCGTTCACATGATGCATGCTATTCTTGGAGTGCTATTTTTGTTTTGCTTGATGTTTAAATAAAATACTCATATCTGAAGATCTTTATTGAGAGATAGAGAGAGAAAGTCCTCACATAGCTACTTAATTGTTTGACTACTCATTGATCTTCACTTATATGGAGTAGTTTTGTCATTTACTCTCGTGCTTCACTTATATCCTATGAGTAAATGGTTGAATGAATGGAAAATCTTAAATATGAAATTATATAAGTTTTATATGCTTATCCCATGTGGAGTAATTAGTTCACATATAAGAAGTATAGGTGGTAAAATTTATTAAAAGTTAGCAAACACCGCATTGGTCACCTGAACCATTCATGAAAAAATATTGAAAGAAGAGAGATTTCACATATAAATATACTATTTTGGACAACTTATATGATTGCGATTACCCATTAATTATTTTCAAACTTGAGCAAATTAGTTGAAGTTGGACAAGGAAGATAACGTAATGAGATATGGTTGCGTATATTTGCATAGAAGTTATATTTTTATGAATCCTCCAATATGTGGTACTTGCTTCCACCTCATACTAGCCAAAACTTCCACACCAAGTAGAAATACTACTTGTGCATCCAAACACCCTAAACCAAAAGTTGTTCCATATGAGTCCACCATACCTACCTATATGCGGTATTTACCTGCCATTCCAAGTAAATTTGTATGTGCCAAACTCTAAACCTTCAAATAATATTATGTTTTGTATGCCCCAATCACTCATATAATCACTAGGGGCTGTCAGTATCTTCCACGCTAGGTGGGTTATTCTCACAATATGTGTTGATTCACTATAATTCACGAGAAAGTGGCTGGTAATAGGGATTCCCATTCCCAAAATCAAAGAAAAAATGCAAATAATTAAACAAAACTCCCTCGGGAATGTTGTTGGTATGGATGGTACCCGTGGATTCGGCTCGCCATGGACTATGATTGATTGGTGGAGGGGGAGTAAAAACTGTACCATTCTGTTTGGGAACCGCCTATATTGTATCTAGCATGGAAGATATTGAGATCTCTTGGTTGTTATGCTGACAATGAAAGCATACCACCCAAAATTATTATTCATATATGTTTTAAAAGCTCAAGCTCTGGCACCTCTGCAAATCAATGCTTCCCTTTGCGAAGGGCCTAAGTTTTACTTTCTAGTACTTACCTTTATGCAAGAGTCATGGTGATCTTCACCACTTCCTATATTTCACCTTTTTTCCTTGGCAAGCGTCACGTGTTAGGCAAAGATACAAGAATATATGGCCATTCAAATATATTTGATCATGAATTATTATTGTTGACAATTATCTATATGATAAATAAGGTGGGAGGCGAAACTTTAAGCCCCTATCTTTCTCTGTGATCGATTAATGCTATTTATTCTAAATTATTCTTTTAGTGTTAGAAATCATGGAAGACTATATGGTAGTTGAGTATGTGGAATTTGCTAAATCAAAGCTCTTACATAGACCCTTCCTGAAAATTAGCTGAATTGCAATTGCTTGGTGATTGAAAGCGTAGTTTGTCACTCTATACTTTAACATGTGAATAGCTTGTTACTTCATCATGAGAAGTTTTATGAGATAAGCTACTGTTTATGATATATAATGACGCTAGAAAAAGTGTTTGGAATTATCATTGATCAAATTTATGCACTCTGCTAGCATTCACACATCATAAATTATTTCTTTTATCATTTACCTACTCGAGGACGAGCAGGAATTAAGCTTGGGGATGCTGATACGTCTCCAACGTATCTATAATTTATGAAGTATTCATGCCATGTTTACAATAATTTTATATGATTTTGGTATGATTTTATTAGAACTAACCCGGACTGACGCTGTTTTTAGCAGAACTGCCATGTTGTCATTTTTGTGCAGAAATAAAAGTTCTCTAAACGGGCTAAAAATTTAGTATGATTTTTTCTGGACCAAAAGAGACCCGAAGCATTGGAGTTGGGCCAGAAGAGCCACGAGGACGTCACAAGCCTGCCAGGCGCGATCACACCCCCTGGTCGTGCCTAGCAGGCTTATTACCGCCCCGTGGCACCCCTTGACGTGATTCCAATGCCAAAAATTCCTATAAATATAGAAACCTCCGAAATGAAATCTAGATCGGGAGTTCTGCCGCCGCAAGCCTCCAGATATACGAAAAACTAATCGGGAGCCTGCTTCGGCACCCTGCCGGAGGGGGAAACCATCAGCGGAGGCCATCTTCATCATTTCGGCGGCCTCCATGACGAGGAGGGAGTAGTTCACCCTTGGGGCTGAGGGTATGTACCAATAGCTATGTGCTTGATCTCTCTTTCTCTCGTGTTCTTGAGATGGAATGATCTTGATGTACCGCGAGCTTTAGTGATATAGATGAATCATATGGAGTTTTCCCCTCTCTATCTTCTTGGGATGAATTGAGTTTTCCCTTTGAAGTTTTCCTATCAGATTGAGTCTTTAAGGATTTGAGAAAACTTGATGTATGTCTTGCAATGGGATATCCGCGGTGACAATGGGATGTTCTATTGATCCACTTGATGTATGTTTTGGTGATCAGCTTGCGGGTTCTGTGACCTTGGGAATCTATGCATAGGGGTTGGCACACGTTTTGTTTTGACTTTCCGGTAGAAACTTTGGGGCACTCTTTGAAGTTCTTTGTGTTGGATTGAACATGATGACTCTGAAATTATGTGATGCATATCGTATAATCAAGCCCTTGGGTACTTGTGGTTACATTGGAGTATCTAGGTGACATTAGGGTTTTTGTTGATGTGTATCTTAAGGTGTTATTTTAGTACGAACTCTAGGGCTGTTTGTGACACTTATAGGAGTAGCTCATAAGATTGATCGGAAGAGATAACTTTGAGGTGGTTTCGTACCCTACAATAATTTCTTTGTTAGTTCTCCTCTATTCGTGACTTTAGAGTGAACTCTTTGTCGCACGAAAGGTATTTACATATGATTCAACTATGCCAATATTGTTGAGAGAAATTGCACTAGTGAAAGTATGGATCCTAGGCCTTGCTTCCAAACATTTATACAACATTTTGCTTGCTATTTACTATTTGTTACCTTGCTATTTTTATATTTTCAGATTGAAAAAACCTATATCTACCTTCCATATTGCACTTGTATCACCATCTCTTCGCCGAACTAGTGCACCTATACAATTTTCCATTGTATTGGGTGTGTTGGGGACACAAGACATTTCTTGTATTTGATTGCAGGGTTGTTTGAGAGAGACCATCTTCATCCTACACCTCCCACTAATTGATAAACATTAGGTCATCCACTTGAGGGAAAATTGCCACTCTCCTACAAAACTTTGCTCTTGGAGGCCCAACACGAGTCTACAAGAAGAAGGTTGTGTAGTAGACATCAGTGCCCGGTTACGTCGACCATGGGTTATACTTCATGGCTACAGGCTCTACGGTGTAGACCATCCGAAGGGCAGGCTTCCTCTCCTTCTCGGGCATCACTATTGTTGTGCCGACACTTATTCTTATTGTGCTTTGGTTTCTCGTTTCCGTCCCGAAGTTTGGAGGTTTCGGGGTCTTCGGGGTTGTGGCTCTGTCTTGCGAGCCAGTTATCCTCGCCCATGCAAAAGTAGGCCATGAGGGATGTAAGGGTAGACATTGTCCGAGGTTTATCCTGGCCGAGCTGGCAGGCCAACCATTCATCCACATATTGTTCCGGAAGGAGTCTATTGCCTCGGCGTGTGGGCAGTCAACAATGTGGTTTTTCTTGGTCAAGAACCGATTCCACAATTGCCGTGTGGACTCTTCTGGCTTCTAGATGACGTTGCTCAAATCGGAGGAGTCTTGCGGCTGAACATAGGTGCCCTGGAAGTTATATCGGAATGCATCCTCTAGATCTTCCCAGCATCATATGGAGTTCTCGGGGAGGCTGTTCAACCAGTGCCGAGCTGGCCCCTTAAGTTTTCAGTGTAGATATTTGATGGAGTGGAGATCATCTCCTCGCGCCATGTGCATGTGGAGGAGGAAATACTCAATCCATACGGTTGGGTCAGTTGTCCCATCGTACTGCTCTATGTTTACGGGTTTAAACCCCTACGGGAACTGATGCTGCATCACCTCGTCCATGAAGCACAGTGGGTGCGCGGTGCCTCTGACCCGAGCTATGTCGCACGGGTGATCAGCGTCTGTTCTAGCCCGGCTTCGTTCCCGGACTCTATTGTTGTGGTCGAGCCAGGGCCGGTACCCATCCCGTTGATCTGGTGAGTACCCTCTGGATCCGTAGATGGATCTTGTGCGACCTGCCCTATGGTCCAAGTCGTGTCGTAGGTCGAACTTGTCATCGAGCTCTATTGGCTCTTTTCCCCGTCTTCGGGGTATCGCCGGCCTATAACTGGTGTAGTCAGCTGTCCTGTCGCGCCCTCGAGGGGGGCGGTCTGGCTTATATTATGGGGTATGTTTGGGAAACGGCGTATCAGTGAGCTCGTCATCGAATTGCGGCAGTGGCCTTCTGCATGGATAGATCTTAGGTTGGTCCGACAGACCGGTACCGTATCCTTCCTCAGCTGCGAGGACTCTTGTCCATCGATCATTGAGGTTGTCTTGTTCGGCTTTAAACTATCGTTCTTTTGTTTTCAGGTTGCGGGCTGTGGCTATCAGCTATGGCCTGAACAATTCTTGATCTTCAGGATTATCGGGAATGTTGAAGTCGTCGGCGTCCGGGATGACCTCCTCCTCGATAGGGGGAAGGTAATTGTCGTCCTCTAAATCATTTAGGTCATCAGGGTTGCGCTGGTATTCAGGCCTCTCCTAACCCTCTAGTAGATGTTCGGGGATATCGGGATCTCCGAGGTCTTTCGGTGTATCTCTGTCCCTAGTGCTGATGATAGCTTTCTCTCCCATTTTGCCTTTTGACCGTTTATGCGGTCTCCGGCGCCTTGATGGCACTTCGCCCGACTTGTCGCCATCATTTTTAGGTGTGTTCTCGCCATTAGCGGCTGGGTTGTCCACCATGTAGACGTCGTATGTGGAGGTGGCGGCCCATTGTCCGGTGTTAATGGGGGTGGGAGCACAATCCTCCTCATCCATGTATTCTTCCTCCTCGGAGGCATAGTTCAACATTTCGGTAAAATCTTCGATTGTGGCTATCAAGTGGGTGGTGGGTGCGACGAAAAATTCTTCTTGACCCGCCCTGCGACTGATCCAAGCATGGAACGGGGTTGGGTCATCAATAATTTTAATCGACAGGATCCGATCTAGGGCCTCGTTGATCGAGAGCTCGATCGGGTCAACCTGCTAGGAGCTCTCGGAGTTAACCTCCATTGTGTCCATGCTAGGGGAGTGTTCGGTAAGAACAGATGTCCGGTCATCCGGCACTATGGCCAGATTGGACTAAGCGTCAGGTCATCGCCAGGGTAAATCCCGTGGACGTGACCGAAAGGGGGATCTGAGGTTAAAGCCCCGGAGTCTTCAGGCGTGACAGGCGAGACTGCGAGCCCGGTTAGACAGAGATCTCCCCGAGAGTCTATGGAGAACTCTAGGTTCCTGAATCTGACCTCTTGATCAGGGGCGAAGCTTCCGACCAGGCCTAGATAGCTGGTCGGGTTAACGTGCAGCACAATCCAGCCGAAAGCGAAGATCTATCCGGGGACAAAAGTGTCCATGTTGTAGACCTCTTCGTTGATGACGATGCGAGCCATCGATACCTTCGGTCATCACATCGGAACTCTCAATGAAAGCACCAATGTCGGTGTCAAAACCGATGGATCTGAGGTAGCGGGTCCCGAGCTATGAGACTTGAATCGATGGTAACAGGAGACGATGTTTACCCAGTTTCGGGCCCTCCTATGAAGGTTATACCCTACGTCCTGCTTGGTTGTATTGATGATATGTAGGTTACATAGTTGTTGTCATTTTCTCACGACAGATGCCATGGGGTGGCTTATCGTGAGTGGTTGGGGCCGGAGGATGCCGACAGGCTTCGGGTGCGAGATTGGGCACAAGCGGTGGTGACACACGATGTACCCAGGTTCAGGGCCCTCCATGGGAGTTAACACCCCTAGTCCTGCTTGGTCTAGTTGGATGGATGGGTATGTGTACAAGGATGCTCCTGGAGCTGTGTCTAGAGGAGGAAGAAGGAGCAGCCGACACGTCTTCCTCTCCTACTAGAGGGGGGAAGGAGAGTTCTGTAGGTGTGAGTGTGGGACCATTCGTCCATCCCTATTGCATGTGGGGCTCGAGAGGTTTTATAGGCCAACCCCCCAGCTCTTACAATATGTCATAAGTACAATGGTGGGGGACCCGGCTGGCAGTCTCTCCGGTTGGCCAGAGGGTCCCGCCGCTCGCGCCGTCTTGTCGTGGGCGGGGCCCGTCGGCCGAGAGGTCCCATCTCCCGTTGGGCCCGCAAGCCGGCTCTGTGATTGGTCCTCGCCCACCTGTAGTGGCACGGACCACCCGGAGGCCGTCGTCTAGTGCCAGCCAGCCGAAGTCTCTGGTATGGCCGGCGGCACTGTAGCCACGACGGGGCAGGTAATCAAGTGGCAAGGGCGTGTCGGCACTGTTCGCTCGCCCGGTCGCGCTCACCGAGGTCAGCGGCCAGGACGGTTGGACTGTATCCATGCGCTGCGGTGCGTAAGCGACCACTATAGCCACAGGGCCATCTGTCGTGCTGGTCACGTTGCGTCGTCGTACCTGCGCGCAGGGGGATGGGACGGGGCATGTCCGCCCCGATGTCAATGGAAGAGCCGGCCTGTGGGCAGCCGGCCGTGCCCAGCCGGCCGAGGGCCCAACCGGCTCCTTGATCAAATGGCCGGGTCGCCAGCCGGCACTGGCTTGTGCTGAACGTCATCCAGCCGACCACGGCCAGCTGGCCTCGTAGTTTTTCTTCGAAGCGAAAAGGGGGAAGACCCTGTTGCTTTGGCCTACCTAGGGGTATAAACCCAGTCAGTAGTCCCCGAAGCCGGCGGGGCCCGCGTCTGGAGGACGGTGGGGAGCCGGCGGCTTCCCCTTAGCACCAGCCGCCCCCGGCTCGAAGGCGAAGAGGCAGCCGGGTCAGCCGTTGGATCTGACGCCTTGGGTTCCGGCGTGCCGCCCCGGGTCTCGCGTCGGCACACGGCATGCCACGCGGCGAGTAATGATGTCGTGGCTCCCGCGCACGCGGGGAGACGGGAAGTCGCCTAGACCTAGCCCGGTAGGACCCAGGCGTAGCCCTCGTAGGCCTCGGGGCGCAGGACAGGATCCTCTGCGCCCTGAAGCGGGCGTTACAGCCCGGGGCCACCCACGCGCACGGAGTTTCCAGGAGGAGTGGGCGCAGACGATCCCACGTCCCCCGGTCGTAGCCTCCCCTATAAAAGGGAGGAAGGCCAGGAGGCGGAGGTACCCGTGCCCCACTTGCCTCCTTGCTGTCCTGCTTCGTTGTCGCTTCTTTCCTTCCCTCGCACGCCTTCGCACCCGAGCCCGCGCCCGTGCCCGCACACCGCACCGCCGCTGCGATGGCCGATGGATGCGCAGGCAGTTGGGTTGGTTCCTTCGTGGTTGAGGCGGACATCGCCGAGCTGCGCCGTGCGCGCATGTTGCCGTCAGCGGAGAGAGTTGCCGCACACGCGCCGAGCGACGAGATAGCGCCGGCGCCGCAGCCAGGGGAACACGTCATGTTCCTCTGGCACTTCTCTCGGGGCTTCGGGCTCCCGGTGAGTCTCTTTTTCCGTCTTCTTCTTGACACTTTTGACCTCCAGCTGCACAACCTCGGGCCGAATTCGATCTTGTACCTCTCCGCCTTCATGACATTGTGCGAGGGGTACCTCGGCATCCTCCCCTTCCTCGAGTTCTTCAACGCCCTCTTCTATCTCAAGTCTTTGAAGAGCGACGCGTGCGGGGGCACGATGGTGTGCTATCGCGGCATCGCTCGCTTTCCCCCTCTCTCTCTAATTGAGTCCTTCAAGGGGTGGCACCGATCGTTCTTCTACGTGAAGAACGTCGACCTGAGGACGGATTACATCCGGCTGCCGCCGTTCGAGGACAGGCAGTGCTCTTAGCAAAACTGGTAGGGACCTGCCCCACGTGGTGTGGGCTTGGACGAGCTCGCCCGGCTTTTGCAGCTGAAGAACGCCGAGGGGCTGGTTGCCGCCGACCTGGTGTCGGCCTTTGTCTCACGCCGGGTGTCGCCCCTCCAGATGAGGCCACACCGGATCTACGACATGTTGGGCCGGCACGACCCCTGCCGGTAGTCCACCATCGAGCTGATGCCGGCTCAGGTGGCGAAGCGGGTGAATGTCCCCACGACGTTCAAGCTAAAGCCCGCCTCGTGGTCCTTCGGCATGGAGCCATACGACCGCATCAACCAGCCTCCCCTGGTGAGTTTTTTCGTCGAGGTGGTTCTTTCTCGTTTGGTATTCCCCAGCCGACAGCCGGCTGGAGAACTTACGTTGAAGTGCTGACCGCAGCTGCTGGTGCGACAGAACACGCCGGACGGCCCACACCCGCAGATCTTCAACACAGAGCGCGAGGACTCCGACTCTCAAGACTTCTAGATGGGAGCCCCCCAGAGGAAGGAGTGGACTCATCGGGGGGGGCGACGAGCCGGCGGATCCGCGAGGCGGCGCTCCTGGCAGGGCCGGAGGGTCCGGCGCTGCCGGGGAACCCAGCAGAGCAGGTGAGTTCCCTCTTGCTCCCTCCATTCGGGACTAGACAGACAACCATGATGATGATGACGATTTGATGATTCTACACGAACCTCCTCCCACGGCGCGCCAGGACCGCAGGAGTGAGGAGCGATCGGCTCAGGGCCCGGCGGCCGAAGCGGCCAGCCGGGGGAAGAGGCCGGCTCACGGGAGGCCGGCGGCCTTGCCGCCCGACCCGAAGCGAGTGAAGGTGGCCGCGCGGAAGCCCCGCCACGCGCCAAGCGGGCCCTGCCCCTTGTTATCGCGTAAGTTCTTCATCTTTGTGCGAGTTTTTGCTTTCGCCTCGCGAGCCGGTTAACGACCGGTTTTTGGACGCTGCAGTGACCCCATCGAGCTCCAAGATGAGGAGCCGATGGATGCCGCCGACCAGCTGGCCCACGAGCACGCGGCCACCCAGCAGGAGGAAAAGAGGAAGCTCGCGGAGCTGCGAGCCTCCTGGTCCGGCACACGAGGAGGGGCCGCGCACTTCGGGACCTCAAGCGGCCGGAGGTGGAGGGGGTCGGCGGACCCCCTCAGGCGACAAACTCCGTTGCGGAGTCCACCTGCATGTCGAGGCCTCCGTTAAGTATGCCGCGGGGGGTGGCCATGGACTCGCCAGCACCTCCACCCGTGCAAGAAACGGCCAAGGCGAGGGAGGCAACGACGGAGCTGGCTCCCGAGGTGACCCATCCTGAGGTGCCCCCTCCTGCGGCCGAGCCGGCACGGGTCGTGATGCCGGAGGTTCCGGTGGTCCCGGAGATGGCGTTGGAGGTGCCGCCAGAGACGGTCGCCATGGAGGTGGAGGTACCTTCCGGCACGACCGACGTGTCGGAGCGGCCGAGAGAGGAGGCAGTTGCGACACCGGGTGGGGGGCCGGCGGGAGGCGACTCTCGGCCCCTTGCCGTCATCAACCAGCCCCTAGCAGCTGGAGCTGCGGCGAGCCCAGGTGGCAGCAGCGGCCGTGCCCGGAGGGCCCTGCGGTCGATGCAGGAGGTCATCTGGGACTGGGAAGCACTTGCGAGCGCGCCGGCCCTGCCACCCCCAAGCAGGCAGCTCGGTCCTGTCCTTCGCGGACTTGGGCAGTGTCCTGGACCTATGCCGGCACGAGCTGCCCGGTTTGCGGAGGCGGCGGACGCCGCCCTTCAGCGTGCAGAGGTAAGACGACGCTTTTGCCTTAGAGTTTTCAGTGGGGGCACGCGAGCGCACCCACTGGGTGTAGGCCCCGAGATGCGGGTCGACTGACCGGCTGATGGGCAGCCGGGCCGGATCTCCTTTGAGCATGTCTTGACCTTTGCCCCCCTTTCTTGCGACAGGAGGGAGCCTTTCTGCGGCAAAAGCTGTTTGCGGAAGTGGTCGCCATCCACGACCGCGGCAGACATGCCTTCTACCACCTAGAGGAGGAGATGGCGTGCGTGCAAGGTGGGTCACACTTTGTAGGAGCGGCATATAGCCCCCGGGAATCGACTGATGTTGGTTGCGTCTTGTAGGCGAGCTGGCCAACCTCCGGGGGGAGAAGACCGGGGGCATCACCGAACGGGACCGGTTGACGCGGGACGTCCAGGCGGCCGCGCAGGAGACGGACCGGCTGGCCGCACTGCTGGTCGACGAGGAGGTGGCCCGGGATCGGCACAAGGCCGAGGCGGCAAAGGAGGTGGCGGCCCGGGAGGCGGCTGATGCCGCCCTGAGGACCATAGCCCTTCAAGGCGAGGTGACCCTCCTTGAGATGACGCTCGAGGAGTTCAAGGGTTCCCTCGCCACCTCGGAGGCGGCCCGGAAGTCGGAGCGTGAGGCGGCGCTTCACTTCGCCCTTGGGGTGGACGACCCGATCGAAGGTAGGTGCCAATCTCTCTCTTTCCCCAGCCGGTTGCTCTTCCCTTTGACGTTTCTTGTGTTTCATCTTGCTTTTTCTTTCCTTCTCTTCTCCTTCCTTCCAGGGCGTTTCCCGGAAACTCATCGCCGCGCTGCGCGCACCATTGAGGAGCACCGGGAATACCTTCAGGAGTGTGGTCGCCCCATCGAGGAGCATGCCGCGTGGGACATGGACAAGATTGGGATCACCGTCGAGATACGGATGACCCATCTCGAGTGGAGCGTGGAGCGGCTCAAGACCGCTGGCAAGGAGGTCATCGCCATGCTGTGGCCGGGCCATGGGGGAGCTCTAACGCACCGCATGGCTCAGTGGCTGGAGCATGCCATCCCCCGCCTCGAGTCCTGGAAGGCATCGGCCGCCCGAGCCGGGGCGCAGATGGCGCTCCGGTTCGTGACATCTTGGTACCGCGGCATGGACCTGGGCCGGCTACCGACCATGCGAGACGTGCCGACTGCAAAGCGGGAGGCCCGCGAGCTGGCCCTTGTCCAGCGGGCCAACGAGCTCGCGTCATACGTTGATGCGGATGAATTCCTGCCGGCCCTTGGCGAGGATGGCGAGCCGTTGCCCGAGGACTCCTTCGGCATCCCTCACGGCCCGACGAATGACAAAGTCGCCGACGAGAGCACCGACTCGAGCGGCGAGACGGCCGAGACCGAGGAGCCCGCCTAGAAGGCCAAGGAGGCCGATCCAAAGACTGCGACCACCTCCGAGGCGAGGACCGAGCCGCCTTGCTATGCCCCGGCTGGGGGCATGCCGGCTGGCGACGCGCCGCTGGCCTAAGCCTCTGGGCCTCCTTTTTATCTTTTTTTTCCTACATGTAAAAACTTGATTCCACCCACTGGGGGTGTTTGTGTAATGAACCGAATGTTGGCCGTGGGCCGCTTTTGCCTTAATATTTATGCCATGAATATTCTATTGTGTTTGTCGTATGACTCACGCTGCCTCGTCCTTATCCCTTTTCTCCCGCCTTGACTCTTTCCGTTTCTACTCCTTTTCCCCTTTGGTTTTGGCCCGCCAGCTGGGAGCCAGTCTATAGCTGGGTCGGGGCGTCCGCCTCAGGGGAGCCAGTCTGTAGCTGGGTCGGGGTGTCCGCCTCAGGGGAGCCGGTTCAAAACTTAGGAATCGCGAGGTTTTTTTTGGGATAAGTAGAGTGGTAGAGACGCAACGAGGGTCCGGCTGGGCCCCAAAGGGGTCTCCCTTTGTTTCGACCTTTCGTGTGAGCCAAACCTTGCCGCCCCGGGGCCCCGTCAGCCGGACAGCCGGGCACCGGTTCTGTTGCTGGTAAGGGTGGGGAAGTTTGGCCGGCTCATGCTACTTCGCCATTTTTCAGAGAGGCGCTTCTAGGCCCAGCCGGCTAGCCCCCGGGCCCAGGAGCCAGGCCGGGGAGCCGGCGAGTGAGGAACACTTTTGAAAGAAACGAAATGGGGCGCGCCCCAAGAGCCGGCTTGGCGTGCCCATTGCATTCATAAGCCCAAAAGGATGGGGATACATACATGCATTGATTTTCCTCAGCAGTAAAACAGGCGCAAGAGCGCTGCGTTCCATGGGCGCTCCGTTTCTTCATCGGAAGCATCTCTTTTGCGCTTCTGCGGCTTCTAGGCGTCTATCAGGTTGTTCGCGTTGTTGCGTAGCGCCTTGCTGATGATGAACGGGCCATCCCATGGGGAGGACAACTTGTGCTGTCCAGCGGTTTGCTAGATCCGTCTGAGGACCAGGTCCCCCTTGCGGAACGAGAGTGGCCGGATCCGCTTGCTATGGTAGTGCCGGAGCTTCTGCTAGTACATCGCCGTTCGGCTCAAGGCCAGTTCACGAGCTTTCTCGAGTAGATCGACGCCATCTTCTCTTGCTTCCTTTGCGTCCTTCTCCATGTACAGGATGATCCGAGGCGAATCGAACTGGATGTCGGTGGGGATGATCGCCTCAGACCCATACACGAGGAAGAAGGGAGTTGACCAGTTCGGGGTGGTCCTGAGATTCCAAAGGACGGCCGGCAGCTCGTCGATCCAGCAGCCAGCCAATCTTACCAGCGGCGTCACGAGCCGGGGCTTGATGCCAGATAGGATGAGGCTGTTCACCCTCTCAACCTGGCCGTTAGACTGCGGATGAGCGACGGAGGCCAGGTCGATCCGGATTCCTTGCTTGGAGCAGAAATGCGTGAGTGCGCCCTAGGTGAAGTTGGTCCCGTTGTCGGTGATGATGTTGTGGGGAATGTCGTAGCATACCGTGATGTCGTCGATGGACCAGACGGCTGTGGGGCTATCCAACTTCTTGATTGGTCGCGCCTTGATCCACTTGGTGAACTTGTCGATGGCCACCAGTAAGTGTGTCATGCCGCCTCGAGCGATCTTGAATGGCCCCACAATGTCCAGCCCCCAAACGGCGAAAGGCCACGAGAGGGGGATGGTTTGGAGGGCCGTTGCCGGCAGGTGGCTTTGCGCGCTGAAGCATTGGCAGCCCTCGCACTCGTCGACCAATTTCTTGGCCCCGTCGAGAGCCATCGGCCAGAAGAAGCCGTGGCGGAAAGCCTTGGCCACTAGGGTCCGGGAGGCGGCATGATGCCCGCACTCGCCCTGATGAATGTCGAGGAGGATCTCCAAACCCTTTTCCGGCTCGACGCATCGCTGGAAGACGCCATTGGTGCTGCCGTGGACGAGCTCGTTGGTGATTATGCCGTAGGCCATGGCCTAGCACTGGATTTTCCTAACCAGACACTCGTCTGGAGGCAACTTGCCCCGCAGAATGAACGCTAAGATGGGTTGGGCCCACGAGGGGGCCGTGACGATGGCTGGCTCGGGAGCCCTCGGGACTGGTTGATCAATCCTCGGGTCCAGTTCGCCAGCTCTCGGGGCCGGCTCGGGAGTCGTCGAGGCTGGTTGGCGAGCCCTCGGGTTTGGCTCGCCGGCCCCAGGGCCGGCTAGCTGGTGATCACCATGACGGCTAGCTGGCTCGATCGGAGTCGGCTGGGCGGCTGACGATTCGAGGGCCGGCGGTGAAGTTGCCAGAGAGGCAGTCGGGGCCGTCAATGGGCCAGGGACACCCGCCGGCATGAAGATTGAGTCCAATTCTGGGGAAGGCTTGATTGATGGCTTGAGCAGCCGTTTGAGGGAGATGCCGGCTGGGATGGCCTGACGGGTGGAGCCAATCTCCGCCAGTGCATCCGCCGCCTCGTTGTCTGCCGGTGGGACGTGATGAAACTCACAACCTTCGAAGGAGCCGGTGAGCTATTGTACGAGGAAGCGGTAGCTGGCCATGTTGGCGTCCCTGGCGTCCCATTCACCAGAGACTTGCTACACTATGAGGTCGGAGTCGCCGAAGCAGAGGATGCGCCTGATGCCGATATCCTTGGCGAGCCAGAGGCCATGGACGATGGCCTCGTACTCAGCCACGTTGTTGGAGGCGGCGAAGTGGATCTGTAGGGAATATTTGAGCTGATCACCTTTCGGGGAGGAGAGGACTATGTCGGCACCCAGGCGAGTCCTCATTTTCGAGCCATCGAAATGCATGCGCCAATGCGTGGAGTCTGGGGGAGGCGGGACGAACTCCATCTCCGCCCAGTCAACGAGGAAATCCGCTAACGCCTATGACTTGATGGCGGTTCTTGGCTCATACCGGATCACATGGTCGGCGAGGGCGATGACCCACTTGGCGATCCGGCCGGTGGAGTCCCAGCCGCTCATGATCTTGCCAAGCGGGGCCGTGCTCACCACGGTAATGGTGTGCTCTTGGAAGAATTGCTTGACCTTCTTGGCGGCGAAGTATATGATGTAGCACACCTTTTGATAGTGGGGGTAGTTCTGCTTGGACGCGGAGAGGACCTCGCTGAGGTTGTAGACGGGTCGCTGGACCGGCAGGGACTTGCCCTCCTCTGGCCGCTCGACCACCAAAACGTCGTTGATGACGTGGGTGGTCGCCGCGATGTAGGCGAGCAGTGGTTCCTTCTCGGTCGGCGCGCCCAGGATGGACGTGTGGGTGAGAGCCTTCTTGAGGCCGCGAAAGGCCTCGGCCGCCTCGTCAGGCCAATCGAAGGTGCCCGGCCTCTTGGTTTGACCCGGCTCGATTAGAGCCATCTTGCGAAGGAGCCCGTAGAGGGGCAAGGCCTTCTCTCCCAGCCGGCTGATGAACCGGCTGAGCGAGGCGAGGCAGCCGGTGAACTTCTGGACATCGTGGAGCCGGGTCAGTTTCGGCATGCGCTCGATCGCACTGATCTTCTTAGGGTTAGCTTCGATGCTGTGGGCGGACACGAAGAAACCCAAGAGTTGTCCGGCGAGGACACCGAAGACACACTTCTCCGGGTGGATCTTGATCTTGTACTCACATAAGTTCGCGAAGGTCTCCCGAAGGTCGTCGAGGAGGCTGAAGTGCTTCTTGGTTTTGACAACAATGTCGTCGACGTAGACATGGACGTTCCTGCCTATCTAAGGCAGGAGGCACTTCTGCATGCACCGTTTGAAGGTGGCGCCTGCATTCTTTAGGCCCAAAGGACATGGTGATGTAGCAGTAGGCCCCGAAGGGCGTGATGAAGGAGGTCTTGAGCTGGTCTTCAGGATCTAGCTTGATCTGGTGGTAGCCTGAGTAGTCGTCCAGGAATGACAGCAAGTCGCAGCCGGCCATGGAGTAGATGACTTGATCAATCGGCGGCAGCGCGAATGGGTCCTTGGGACATGCCTTGTTCAGGCTAGTGTAGTCGATGCACATCCGCCAGATCTTGTTCTTCCTCAATACCAGGACTGGGTTGGCCAGCCAATCAAGGTGGAATACTTCCATGATGAACTCAGTTGCGAGCAGCCAGGCGATCTCTTCGCCTATAGTACGCCGCTTCTCCTCAGAGAAGCGGCACAGGGGTTGCCTGACCGGCTTGACTTCCGGCCGGACGTGGTGTTTGTGCTCGGCAAACTTCCTCAAAACACCTGACATGTCCTTGGGGACCATGCAAAGATGTCCCGATTCTCACGGAGGAAGTCGATGAGCTCGCCTTCCTATTTGTTGTCGAGGCGGGAGCCGATGGTGACGCATTGAGCCGGGTTGGCCGGGTCTAGCGGGATTTCCTTGGTGTCCTTAGACTGATGGAAGGAGGCCTCGCCAGTGGATTGCGAGGGTGGATCCAGCACGGCCGGCTGGCTGGCAGCAAGGGCCACGAGCCAGTCGAGCTACCGTTTCTCCTCGGTGATCTCTAGGGCCTCGGCCAACCGGCTGTCGTCTTGAGCGCATTCGAGCGACATCTTGTAGTCACCCTTGATGGTGATGATCCTCTTTTGTCCCGGCATCTTAAGCTTGAGGTAAGCGTAATGGGGGACCGCCATGAAGCTGACAAGATCCGGCCGGCCCAACAACTCGTGGCAGGGGCTCGCGAGGTCCATGACCTCGAACAACACTGGGTCACGGCGGAAATGGCCGGGTCCGCCGAAGTGGATGTCGAGCGTGATCTTGATGATAGGGCAGCAAGACTTCCCAGGCACAATGCCATGGAAAACCGTCTGGCTCGCCTGCAGGTCTTCTATCTTTAGCCCTAGCTTATGCATCGTGTCGAGGTAGAGAATGTTGATGCTGCTGCCTCCGTCTATCAGCACCCGTGAGAAGCGGCAAGCTTGCTCCTTGGTGGCGATGGTGGGGTTGAGGACCAAGGAGTAACTGCCGGAATTCGGCATCACAGCGGGGTGATCGGCCTGGCTCCAAGTGACCGGCTTCTCTGACTAGTGCATGAACTGGGGAGTTGCCGGATGGTGGCGTTCACCTCACGGCGGAGCCGGCGCTAAGCATGCTTGCCCGTCTCTTCACTGGTGAAGACGACGTAGCAAGCGTCATGGTTAGGGAACTGGTCGATCAGACGACCGTCGTTCGGAGCCATTGCCGGCATTGGGGCTGTCGCTTGGACCGGGGCCGGCGCGCGGGCAGGCGGCACGGGAGGAGCCGGAAGGCCGTCCCCTCGGGCCAATCGCCATGAGAAGCTGCACTGCCGGAACGTGTGCGTAGAGGGCTTGGCCCCTAAGTGGTTCTTACTGGGGAGATCAAGCATTTGCATGAAGGTGAAATTCGGCTGCCAGGCAGCCTTGTCGGTGTGCTGGCGCTGGCTAGAAGGCTGGGCAGCCGGCTCTTGATCCTCGACCGTATTGACCTGCCGGCTCCCGTAGTGGGGATCCAACTGGTTCCTGCGCTTGTTCTTCTGCAGTTGCCGGTTGTCGACAGTTGGCCGGGTCGCGGCCGGCATCGTCGTTGCCTTGGCGGGCGGGGTCATCTTGACCCGGATGGCTAAATTGGTCGTGGTGTATTTGTCCACCTTGGTCATGAGCTTGGCGAGTGTGGCTGGCTTGGAGCAAAGGAGCGTGTGCTTGAGAGGGGTGCCGTCCCGGCAGCCCTCGATAAAGTACTGCACGGCTTAGACCTCGTGTACCCCCTCGCAGGAGTTGCGGAGCTCAGTCCATCGGGTGAGGTAGTCGTAGAGGGACTCGTCCGGCTCCTAAACACACATGGCGAGTTCACGGGGACGGCCGGGCCTCTTGTAGGTGCCGGTGAAGTTGCGGATGAAAGCCTCTTCGAAGTCCATCCAAGTGTTGATGCTGCCGGCCGCCAAGCTGTTGAGCCAGGTGCGGGCCGAGCTGATCAACATAAGGGGGGCATAGCGAACGGCTACGCGCTTATTCCCCCTGGCGATAACCACCACGGTGGTGTAGTCGATCAGCCAGTCTTCGGGTTTGGCGGCCCCGTTGTATTTCAGGATGTCCCTAGGGAGCGTGAAGCCGGTTGGGAATGGCTCGGTGCGAATCCGGGGGCCAAAGCAGGCCGGACCAATCGAGCCCTCCTCCTCGAGAAGGGCGGATTGCGCGAGTTTGTTGATGCGGTTGCGAGCGTCGTTCTCGCTGCGGGGGACGCGCTCCGAATCGAGCCGAGACCTCGGGGCGGATGGTGGGTGGTGCCGACTGCTGCGACTCGCGCCGCGGAGGCAGCGTGTGCCCTTGGCTGCGTCGGCTGCCGGATGCCGGTGCTTCGTCGTGGCGGCCGCTCCGAGGCGGCTCATTGGTGCACCGGCTACTAAAAGCCGGTTGCTCACTCCCCGGCGTCTGAGAGGGCCGGGGGTTGTTCGCTTCAGCCCGGTGGCTGGAAACGCAAGGGGAGCAGGAGTACTGGGCCGCCTGGCGGCCGGCAGTTCCCATGCCCTCGCGCTCGGCCCGGGGGCCTTCAATAGTAGCACCGCCCGTTGCAAGCAGATGCTAATGTGCGTCAGCAACATCGATGAGCTCCTTGATGTGGCGCTTGTGGGTGACACGCTCTTTGCCCTCCAAGGTGGCCAATTCCTTGTAGGCCACCTTGAGAGCCCGCAGGTTAGCCGCGGGGGTGTCGTAGACGGGCATTTTGCCGCCAAGGATTTCGGCGACCACGCGGTCGCGATCGCGCACAGCCCCACGCCGGCTGGGCTCGGTGCCAGCCGGGGTGAGTCCATAGGCGAAAGCGCACTCCCGCTGTGCCGCCTAGATGCGGTGCCACATGGCCGCTAGGGCGGTGGCATCCTCGAACAGGATGCGGCAAGCCGCCTCGAGATCGGCCGTGGCGGTGTCGGGGTTTGCCGTCGGGGCGATCGGAGTGCTCAAGCCCCGGAGGGCCGCGCCGAGCGGGTCGGACGTGCCGACGCGGGCAGTGGCGGTGGTAGCCATGCCACGCGCCCGTCCGGATGTGGTGGAGGAAGTGATGGCCGCAGCGAGTGCACCCACTACTATGGGGGGGCAATGCAGGAGAGCACCCCCGCGAGGTATTCGTCAGCGGCTGGAGCCTCGGCGAGATTGAGCCTGCCGAAGCGCTCGGTGAGCACGTTGATGTCGGCCGCGAGGCTGATGGAGTCGCCCACAGGGCGTGCTGAGGCAAGCCCCACGAGCTCCCCATGTTTTTGCCGGGATGAGCGGCGATGGTGGGGAAATGCGAGGGGTCCCGCCCGGAGCATGAATCCGGCTGGCGCCGTGTATCGCCCCAGGGTGGGCGCCAACTGTCGTTGTTTTCTCACGACAGATGCCATGTGGTGGCTTATCGTGAGTGGTTGGGGCCGGATGACGCCGACGGGCTCCGGGTGCGAGATTGGGCACAAGCGGTGGTGTTACATGATGTACCTAGGTTCAGGGCCCTCCGTGGGAGGTAACACCCCTAGTCCTTCTTGGTCTAGTTGGATGGATGGGTATGTGTACAAGGATGCTCCTGGAGCTATGTCTAGAGGAGGAAGAAGGAGCAGCCGGCTCGTCTACCTCTGCTACTAGAGGGGGGAATGAGAGTTTTGTAGGTGTGAGTGTGAGACCATTCGTCCGTCCCCATTGCATGGGTGGCTCGGGAGGTTTTATAGGCCAACCCCCCGGCTCTTACAATATGTCATAAGTACAACGGTAGGGGGACCCGGCTGGCAGTCTCTCCAGCTGGCCAAAGGGTCCCGCCGCTCGTGCCGTCTTGTCGTGGGCGGGGCCCATCGGCCGAGCGGTCCCATCTCTCGTTGGGGCCCGTCAGCCGGCTCTGTGGTTGGTCCTCGCCCACCTGTCGCGACACGGGCCGCCCGGAGGGCATCGTCTAGCGCCAACCGGCCGAAGTCTCCAGTACGGCCGGCGGCACTGTAGCCACGCCGGTGTAGGTAATCAAGTGGCGATGGCATGCCGGCACCGTTCCCCCGCTTGGTCGCGCTCACCGAGGTCAACGGCTGGGACGGTTGGACTGTAGCCATGCGCTGCGGTGCGTAAGCGGCCACTGTAGCCACAGGGCCGCCCGTCGTGCCGGTCACGTCGCATCGTCGTACCTGCGCGTAGGGGACGGGACGGGGCATGTTCGTCCCGATGTCAACAAAAGAGTCGGCCAGTGGGCAGCCGGCCACACCCAACCGGCCGAGGGCCCAACCGGCTCCTTGATCAAACGGCCGGGGCGCCAGCCGGCACTAGCTTGCGCTGAACGTCCTCCAGCCGGCCACGGCCAGCCGGCCGCGTAGTTTTTCTTCGAAGTGAAAAGGGGGAAGACCCCGTTGCTTTGTCCTACCTAGGGGTATAAACCCCGTCAATAGTTTATCTACCCGAGATCGAATAGCTAAACCCTAGATGAGTTGTTCTCTGTCTACAACCTAAAACCCTCCGGCTTATATAGACGCCGAGGGTACCTAGGGTTTACACATGGTCGGTTGCACGTCGAAGGGATAAACATGCCTATTCACTACTCCAAACGTGGAGGACACGCCACGATTCCCAAAGCTTCCTTCCTGGAAACAGGGCCTTTAATCGATCCAATGCTCGGCAAGTGTCCCATATAGTCCGGCCCATAAGAAACAGGTCAGCCTCTTGAGCACCCCTTAAACCAAGAATCCCTCTAGGGCGTCTCCGATCAAAGGGCCCCTCGGACACAATTTCCAAGGAGATGCACGCTCCCTCTACTATTGAAGGAGAGATGGGGCAGGATGGGGAGGAGAGCGGTTCTTTCCATTCCAAGAAGAGTATGGTGTCCGAAGACTCTGAGGGTGACCCTGCTCCCTCCCCAAAAAGATCATACAGGCCTAAGGTGGCCTTGCTCGACGATATTCCGGATTCTGACAAGGAGTCCGAGAATTTCGAGGTTGTCCCTCGAAGGACCCTTAGAGTTAAACCCCAGGCGCAAAGGTATGAATTCGCCTTAATTCGTCATTTTTGTCCCCTCTAAACATTTTATAACAGATCGCGTATGTGCTTTTTTCCTCATTGCAGCCCGATGCACGAGCTCCTTGCCAATCAAAACTAGAAGGGAGAATCTCTGCCCGCCGCATTGGCGAAGAGTGGGAGTACTTCCCGTGACTCCATTCCTCCGGCCACCGAGGAGGTGAGGGAAGGGGTGACGTTACTATGGCCGGGTTTAATACCTCATCTGCCGAAGAACGGGAGGGCGAATCCCTCCTGCCACACAAGGAGGGAGACCTCAGTCAACCCGACCTTTCCCCAAAGTTAGCTCCATGACCCCCATAGGTTCCAGAGTCACCTGCTCGGGTTTCCCCAGCGGGAGAAACCACTACGCCACACCTGGTGCCGCCTGTAAGAGAGGGGCCCAGTTCGGGTGGACGACCGTGATGGAGGAGTACTACTAGGGAAAACCTTATACATAGAATCTTAGTAGCAGCGCGGGACAGGAAGAGGCGCTACTGCTAAATAGCAGTAGCACGGTCCGTGGGCAGGCGCTACTGCTAGAAACTTAGTAGTAGCATGGCTCGGTAGTACAACGCTACTACTAAAATTGACCAACCGTACCCGCCATGATAGGTTTAGCAGTAGCGCGCCCAGAATAACCACGCTGCTGCTAATGTAATAGTAGTAGCGCGCTTTTCTTTCATGTCGGTACTGCTAATTCTAAAACTGGTCACATGGAGGGCCCCGCTTAGCAGTAGCGCGTGTGCTAGAGGAGCGCTACTGCTAGCTTATTAGCAGCAGCGCGTTTTGAGCCAAGCGCTACTGCTAAGCCGTAGCCATACCACCTTTTCCCTCCCCCTCCCCTCCTCTCTTCCTCACTTCCCCCTAGCTCCCACCTCCTCTCTCCCTCACTTTCCTTCTTCCTCACTACTTCTTCCCCCATTACTCTCCTTCTTGTACCTATCTTTCCCTCTCTTTATTACTCCTAGCTAACTACACCAACCTCCATTAATGCATCCCCTTTCTCTTTTTCCTTCCCCCTCCACTAGTTGAACTTGTCTCCTCCAAAACTAGCAAGCTAGGTAGATATAGCTAGAATTTAGTGAAGTGACCTATGTACCTCCCTAACTAGATCTATAGCCTTGTCAAGAAGAGCTTTGTCCACTTTTGATCATTCCATAGGTGTGTGTGGCGACACCTATCAACATCATCATCACTATGCTCGATCTCAAGATAGGTGATTAAAAATTTATGCTTTTGCAAGAATGGAAATATGTGTATGTGTGCGATATGACATAATCGGGCGATATGATGGAAATTGTGTGTGTGGCATGAGTTGGGGAGGAATTGTGCTTGTGAGTTGCCTATGTGTTGCCGAAATGTTGATTTATTTACGTTTCGGTGAATTCCGGGCAAAATCTATATATATGTCCTATTTTTAGGGAAGGTCATGCAAAAAATTTGTATGACTTTGATGCATGCATGCATTTTTATACTCAATTTGTTTATTACTACCGTTCAGGCATTCATGATGGTCAGTGGAATGGTGGTGGAAAGCTGGTTGCGGTCGGCGGTGCAGGACATGAAAGAAAATAACCTGACAGAGGTTTTATGTCTGTGTCGAAGATGCAAAGGACAAGCTTGGCTTGACCCCTATGACGATGGTCATGTGATGGCGCACCTACTCATGACTGGTTTCATGGATGGCTATACTCGGTGGATAAATGAAGATGAGGACGATGATGTTGAGGACGCCGACGGGGCAGGCAATGACGACACGGGGCTAGACTAAGAGATGATCGATAATGGCGGCGGAGAAGGGGCAGGACATGTCGGTGGGGAAGAGGCCGGACATGGCGGCGGAGAAGGGGCCGGACATGGCGGCGGGGAAGAGGCCGGATATGGCAGCGAAGAAAGGCCGGACATGGCGGCGGAGAAAACATGGACTCCACGCTGCATAATTCGTCAGTACTAAGTTCAATCATGTGGGACCCTCATGTTCAAGCACTGCTTTGTAAGGAGACGAGTACTGATAGAGCTTCTTCTAGAGAGGAGGCCAAGATGAAGCAATTGGTGGTAGACTCAAACACTCCATTGTATCATGGTTGCAATCCCAAGGTGAGCTACTTGAGTTTCACGCTTGAACTCCTGAAGACGAAGGCTAAAAACAAATGGACCAACACTAGTCTCGATGAGCTTCTCAAGTACCTAAAGGATATTCTTCCCGCGGGAAATCTATGTCCTACTAGTGTGGATGAGGCCAAGAAGATCGTGTGCCCTCTTGATCTTCCGCATGTTAGATACCATGCATGCATCAATGATTGCATAATTTATCGGAAGGAGCACGCGGAAAAAATAAGTTGTCCGGTGTGCAATGCTTCTCGATACAAGAAGGCTAGGACAAAATCTCCCCAGAAAGTTGTATGGTACTTACCAATCACGTCCCATCTCCAGCGGTATTTCATAGATCCCAAGGAAGCAAAGCTCATGCGCTGGCACGCGAAGCCCGACGAAGCAGATGATCCGAAGATGAGACACGTCGTGCATGGAAGCCATTGGAGAGCGTCCAACGGCGAATATTAGTATTTCGCATGTGATGCAAGAAACATCGTGCTCGACGCGTGTACCGATGGCATAAATCCATTTGGCAACCAGAACACCATAGCACATGGCCCAAGTTTGTATGGATGTACAACCTCCCCCCTGGTTGTGCATGAAGTCGAAGTACATGCACATGAGCACGCTGATTCAAGGGCCGAAACAACTGGGAAATAATATTAACCTGTATCTGGGGCTACTTCAAGAGGAGTTAGACACGTTATGGAAAACACCGTCCAAGACATGGGACACCAGCAAAGGTGACTATTTCTATATGAGAGTCGCGTTGATCACGATGGTGCACGACTATCTCGGTTATGGATATGTCGCAGGACGGGTGTTCCATGGATATTTCGGATGCACGCGGTGCATGGATGATATGACGTCTCAGCAGCTAATGTCAAGGAAAGATGGCGGGTCTAGGAAAATCGTCTACATGGGGCCTGGAAGATGGATCGAGAAGGACGACCCATTGAGAAACCGTGGAAATCTATTCAATGGTGAGGCTGAGCATCGAGGACCTACACGTAAGCGAAGTGGCGCCAAAATCGATGAGCTGTTGAAAAACTAGGAACAGTGCCCTGCGTTGGGAAAGATGATGAAAAAGGCGCCAGAGCCGCTGCTGAAGGTATGGAAGACGAGGTATGTTTTCTGGGACTTGGAGTACTCGCACAAACTCGACACGCCTCATTGCCTTGATCAAATGTATATCTATAAGAATGTCCTTGAGAGCATCCTGGCGACACTGATGAACATGCCGGATAAGACAAAGGATGGGCCGAAGGCAAGAAAAGACTTGCAAGATTTGGAGATCAGGGCAGATCTGCACATGCCGCCCTGTAAAAAGACAGAGACAGAGGCGCGGGAGAAGAAGGGCAAAAAAGTAAAGGAAGAGGATTATTGCCCCACTTCTTGCTTCACCTTAAGTTCGGCTGAGATCGATCAATTCTTCAAGTGCCTTACTAGAATCAAAGTTAGTTCCGGTTACTGTGGCAAGATAAGCATATATCTAGACACGAAGAAGAAAAGGTTTAGCAGAATGAAGTCCCATGACTGTCATGTGATGATGACGCAGATACTACCTGTTGCCCTGAGAGGGATAATGGACAATCATGTCCGTGACACACTTATTGTTCTATGCAACATTTTCGATGTCATCTCTCAAAAGTCAATAGGTGTGAAGCAGGTCTGAAGGCTACAGGAAGAGATTGTTGACATATGAAATGAGCTTGAGATGTACTTCCTCCCTGCATTCTTTCACGTCATGGTGCATCCGTGTGTCCATATTGTGGCTGGCATAATAGACCTGGGGCCGTCATTCCTGCACAACATGATGCCATTTGAGAGGATGAATGGGATCATCAAAGGATTTGTTCATAACATGTACCGTCCGGATGGAAGCATCGTCCAGGGCTATCTGACAAAAGAGTGCATCTCTTTCTGCGAGAATTTTTCTATATAGGGCAGACTGGCCGTCTGGTGTTGGTTTGCCCGTTAACAAGCACGATGGGAGGCTCGAAGGAGAAGGTCACTCCAACTGTCGCAGGGAACTGTATGTGGCCTACTCAGATCGGTGCAACGACTTTGACAGAGCAAACTTGGTAGTGCTACAACACCTACACCAGGTAGATCCGTTCGTGACACCGCACAAAGAAACTATCGCAAAGAAGTACCATGACCGGCGGGTATGCAGGACGGACGCCGAAGTTACTACAAAGCACAACTCCACTTTCCTGCATTGGTTCAAAGAGCATATTATTGCTAATCCCCTGGAAGAGGGCTCTAAGGACGGATTGCTCATATATGCCTTAGCACATGGCCCCTCGCCCAACCTCGTCACATATCAGGCATACGATATCAACAGATACACGTTCTACACGGAGGCCAAAGATATGGACAGTGATGATCAGAACTCAGGGGTGACAATGGAATGCATGACCGATTGCGACAACGGTGCAACTGAGAGATTTTATGGAAGGGTCGAGGAGATCTAGCAGCTCTACTACTCTGGACTGCACAACACGACGATGTTCCATGTCAGATGGTGTTAAGAATGTCGAAAGAGAAAACCGATATTTCACTACCATGACTATACCCGACGCCAAGAGCGGTATAGTGAAAGCTATCGCAAAAAACGAGCCATGGGTACACGCTAAGCACGTGACACAACGCTTCTTCATAACCGACCCATGCAATCCCAGCCGTGTTGTCGTGAGGAGAGGCAAAAGGAACATCATTGGAATGGATGGAGTCGCCAACAAGGAAGACTACGACCAGTACGACAACCCAATGAGGGAAGATAACGATCACGATGAAGTATACGTCAAAAGAAAAATCAATATACATTACCTAAGAAATATCGTACTCCATTGAAAAGGAAAAGTCACAATGAGGGGCTCAATTATTCTTCAACGAACAAGAAGGGAAAGATGCTCACTCGAAAACGAAAATGTCGATGCTTAGGAACCATTATGTGACACCCCCAATTTTGATCGTACGCTAACACACACGCAATGCGTATGACCAAGATCAGGGACTCACTAATGAATATCACAACACAACTCTAGACATAAATTAAAGTCATACAGCTTCATATTACAAGCCTTAAGAAGGCTAGCACAAACATAAAAATGGATTGAAAGAGGCGAGGCCTCCTGCCTGGGAACCTCCTATCCTACTGCTAGTCGGGGCCGCCTCCACATAGTAGTAGGCTCCTGCGGTGGTCTAGTAGTCGTCTCCGACGTACTCCATCTCTGGGGCTCCATCATCTGAATGCAAAATCGCATCGAAGGGGAAAGAGGAAGCAAAGCAGTGGTAAGTACTCATCAAAAGTACTCGCAAGACTGACATCAGAACTATGCTAAGTATGCATCATTATCAAGGTGAGTGGTTATATCTGGACTGACTGCAGAAAGCAATAATGAGGGGAAGGCCTAGTCCTATCGAAGACTAGCATATTCAACATCTTGCACCATGAGAAGAGAGTAGACTGGTAACACATATATAGTCATATTATTGTAGCAATTTTATTAACTAACCACGCCCAGATATTCTTCCTCGACTCCCTAAGAGGAAGCAATCCCGGAGCCACATTTCATTAAAAGTAAATCACAATTATAGTTGTATAAGGTCAAGGTAGAACTCCAAGTCGTCCTGTTACCGTGGACATGGCTATTCGAATAGATAAGTTCTTCCCTACAGGGGTGCACCGCATTTCCAACATGCTTGATCACCTCCGGCCGGACACACTTTCCGGGGTAATGCCCGGCCTCGGGATCCAAAATGTCGTCGCCCCACCTAGGCTCAACGAAGAGGCCAACCAGCCGGTCTACTCCTAAGCACACATGTTCATGGGCCCACTCTCCCTTGCACTCCTTCATGATGCGTGGGCGGCCGGAAACAGTCCTAGCATGCCTTAATGCGAGTGCCATGCGTTCCAGACCAATCCGGCACGTGTCGCTCCGATTGCTGACATCCGAAGAGCTTCGGCTGATACAATGTTGCTGAGCACCCATAACTTCTCCCACGTGAAGGTTTAGTGCATAAATGGTTAACGACCAACTCGGATGAAATGCCCAACCCATTAGCATTTTATTAGTGAGGGGCAAGATAGAACCATATTGCAGGCCGTCGCCCCGCCAATAACACTCGGGTGCCTTACCGGCGCACCCCGCCAATATCTCTCGCGGGTACCCTTGGAGCCAACCCGTCTTCAACATGTTTCTGTAACCAGGTCATAGCAACTATTTGTATAAAACATCAAGGCGGGAACTGAGGAATCACCCTTAGTGGTCCCTCCTCGATGTAACCACCAAGGTGGACTTTAGAGGAATCACCCTCAAGGGTCACACACTTGAGGGCTTGCACGACAGAGATATTGTCGGGAATGGTGAAGGAGGAATCACTCTCGATAACCACGACCGACTAGCTGCGCTACAGGGCTAGCATCATGAGTACTTCACGAGGTGTCACCCTCGGTACTCGATAGTAGTACGGCAGATTCCTACAATTAAGGGGAGTGCAGTGATGTGAGGGGCCTGGCTTGTCGGTCGGTTGACCGAGTCTTTGAGTCGTTGAATCATCGGGTCGTCGATGAGAAACAGGGGCAACTGGGACTAAGGGGTCACTGGGGATTCTCTAACCAACCTATACTAAGCAGTTGGTATGATTGCACGAATAGTAGCAGTTCATTAAAAACAGGCTATGCATCAGAATAGGAGCTACCTAAAATAGTAGAAAAATTCTAATGCAAGAATAAGAGGGAGAGAGGTGGGTGATATCAGAATGCTCAAGGGGGTTTTGCTTGCCTTGCTACTCTGCTGCAAAAGGCTTGTCGTCAGGGGCGTAGTCGTACTCGGCAGCAGCGTCAGTCTTGGGGTCTACCGGAGAGAAGAGGGGGGAAGAAACAATAAATATAAAACACAGATGCAACACGATGCATGACATGGCAATATGCAAGGCTAGGTATGCACTAACGCAATACTACACGTTGCAGACGTAGCGGGAGAATATCTGACGATAATTCCCGGGTCTTTTGGATTTATCGGACAGTTGATCTAGAGGGGAAAGTTCCATGTTCATGAGGCTAGTAGCATGTCACAGATTAATGAAAGGCATATTTGGATTCGTGGGATTTTTCTTATCAACTTTCATATATAAATTATTTTCACCTGAGCTAAGGTTTAAAAGATATGATTTTCTAAAGTTTTATAGATTTTCTGGAATTATTTTAATTAAATAAATCAACATTATCCAGAATACTAAAAGATGGCATCAGCATGATGTAATGCCGACATCAACAGTCAACAGGGGGTTGCCAGGTCAACCTTGACTAGTGGGCCCCACCTGTCATAGACACATTCAAATTCTAGTATTTAAATTAAGTTAACAGAGTTTAATTAGGGGAGGGCCCCACATGTCAGTGACACATTAGTGTTAACCTAATTATTTTAATTAATCTAATTTGTTAAATTAGGCAACTGACAGGGGGACCCACCTGTCATACTCTCATGGGCATGGGGTCCCACTAGTCAGTGACTAATTAGGTTAAACCAATTATTTAAATTAGATAAACATGTCATTAGGATTAATTTAAACCTAGGCCCATATATCATACAGAGGGGTGTCAAGCCCCACCCGTCATTGACTGGCCGAGCCTAGTCAACGGGGTTGACCAGTCAACTGGACAACAGGGTCGGCCTGGCCCACCGGCCAGAGACCCCGACAGTGGCCCCAGATCGGCCACGTGGGCGACGGTGCCGTCCGGCCACTAGAGGAGCTCCGTCGAGCTCCGGAAAAGGTGGCACGGCTCGGATTTTGCCCACAGGGCACGAGAAGGGGCGCGGTTGGTCCCACTTGAACGGGCATTGAGCGCCGCGTCCAATGGCGGTGGTGGCATCGGCGATCGTGGCCGGAGTTGACGCCGGCGACGACGTCGGGCGGCGGCTGCATTTGGACCCGGTCGGAACTACGGCTGTGAGGCATTTGCGTGCACTGAAGCTAGCTAGGCGGGGGCTGCAGCTCGTCACGAGCACGCTAGGGTAATCGGGTGAGGTCAGAGCGGCTCGGGGGCACGGCACCGACAGCAATGGCGGACGGCGGAGCACGCGAGCAGCAGCAGCAGCAAGGGGCCACGGGGAGTGCAGAGAGGGAGAGGAGCAGGTGGTGGTGCTCACAGGGGTGTTGCCATTCAAAAGCAGGCTCAGGGAGGGGTCGGTGTGGCCAGAACATCGACGAACGGCGGCGGAATCCAAGGACGAAGATGGACGATGGTGACGGTGTAGCGGCGCCTCCACTCATCTTGAGGCAGGGGGAGGATGAGGAGGCCGCGACGGTTCTCGTGGACGCGACTGCGAGGCACGGGCGTGGCTGTGGCCTCGGCTACCCGTCGGCCATGGCGACGGTGGCGTACAGGCGAGCGGGGGAGAGAGCATGGGGAGGGAGTAGGTGAGATCTAGCGAGGGCTAGGGTTTGCGGGGGAGGGAGAGACAGGTCGTGGAGGGCCATTCTTATCCCCTCGCCGTTGGCGGTGAGCTGGTCCGGTGGCAACGGCGCGGCCGGCGCTCTGTATTGATCGCTCTGGTCGCTACAGAGGGAGGCGACGGTGGGGAGTGGGCTGGTGGGGTTGAGCCGATTGGGGCCAGCCCAGTGGGGAAGGGGGTTTCCCACCTTTTTTTCTTTTTCTTTACTTTTTTGTTTTATTTCTGTTTTCGTTTTTTTAATTTCCTTTTCATTTATTTTTAGTCACCATTTGCTTTAGTAAAAATGTGGGACATGGTCCATAAAACAATATGCATTATTCCAAAGGTCCACAACAACTTTGGGGACTATTTTAGACTGTTTGTATTTTCAATTTGAATTTTAATTGATTTAAAAATACTTTTAGCTACTGTTATTAAAGGTGGGGGCCACATCAGAATCTTGGTGATGTTGTTTTCCTTAACATTATTTATCTTGGATTATTTCACAAGCATCCAACATTTTATCTTTGTTGTTTGAAGGTTTAAATTTGTCACCTTGAATCACAAGGCATTTGAATGGAATTTGGGAATTGGAATTGATTTTCAACTTGATCATATTCCACTTAGCAAAATGATTAGTTGCTGACTAAACCATTACTGTAGCTTAATTACATCATCACTGTAGCACTGACACCAGGGTGTTACAACTCTCCCCTACTAACAAGAATTCTCGTCCTGAGAATTACGAAGTAGAAGGAAAGAGCCCGGGGTATTCTGCACGAAGATGATCTTCGCGTTCCCAAGTGGCCTCATCTTTAGAATGATTTGCCCACTGCACCTTGAAGAACTTGGTAACCTTTTGACGAGTCCGACGTTCGGTTTCATGAAGAATGCGGGTTGGTTGTTCTTCGTAAGAAAGGTCTTGTTGCAGTTCAAGCATATCATGATCCACTGCTCGGATAGGATCCTTGAAACAGCGATGAAGCTATGACACATGGAACACATCATGAACCTAAGAAAGGTTTGGCGGTAGTTCCAGTTGATATGCCACTTTACCACGCCTTTCGAGAATCGTGAAAGGACTGATGTATCGAGGATCCAGCTTGCCCTTTATCCCGAAACGGTGTGTACCTCTCATTGGCGTGACCCGAAGATAAGCCTTTTCGCGAGGTTGATAGATCATATCCTTGTGATGACGGTCATACTGACTCTTCTAACAAGTCTGAGCAGCCTTCAAATTTGCATGAATAATGTGGACTTGATCTTCAGCATGTTGGATAATATCCGGACCAATAAGTGTACGTCCCCCAGTTTCTGACCAATTTAGAGGAGTCCGACACCTACGTCCATACAATACTTCAAAAGGAGCCATCTTCAGACTAGCTTGATAGCTATTGTTGTAGGAGAACTCAGCGTATGGGAGAGATTCCTCCCATTTCTTGCCAAAGGAAATGACACAAGCTAGAAGCATGTCTTCGAGAATCTGATTGACTCTTTCAACTTGTTCCTGTGATTGAGGGTGAAAGGTGGTGCTGAAGGACAAATGAGTTCCCATGGCTTCCTGGAAACTTGCCCAGAATCTTGAAGTGAATAAACTGCTACGGTCTGAACTAATCACGAAAGGAATGCCGTAGAGGGATACAACTTTGGACATGTACAGATCTGCTAGCTAACTAGCAGTAATAGTTTCCTTGACAGCCAGAAAGTGTGCAACTCTGGACAGCCGGCCAATGACGATAAGAATAGCATCATTACCCTTTTGCGACCTGGGAAACCCAGTGACGAAGTACATTTCAACATGATATCATTTCCATTCAGAAATAGAAATAGGTTGCAGAGTTCCAGGAGGCTTTTGATGTTCTGCCTTGATACGACAGAAATGCCGCATTCTGAAACATAGCGAGCAATGTCTTGTTTCATATTTGACCACCAGAACCTTTGTCGGATGTCTCGGTACATCTTGGTACTACCCGGATGAAAAGACAACGGAGTATCATGAGCTTCTTTCAGTATTCTACCAGTCATATTCAGGTTTTCCCTTTTTGTTGGAACGAATAAGCGTCCATTGAAGTACACAGCACCATCATCAGCAACGGTGAAACATGAGGGTTTACCTTCCAACAGATAGTATTTAATCCTACCGACTTCGTCGTCATAGACCTGCATGGTTTTAATACCGTCCACGAGATCTGGTTCAACAACCAGGTTACTCAAAGAACCCTGGTTAACAACACGAAGGTTCATCTTGCGAAATTCTTCAGGAGGAGGAACGAGGTAACCCTGAGGAAGAATATGGAGGTTTAGCTTGCAAAATTCTTCTTGAAGAAGGGGGTGAACCTTGTGAACCTGGAGGTGGTTGAAGTAAGACTTGCGGCTCAAAGCATCAGTCATTACATTAGCCTTGCTAGGTGTATAAGAAATTCCCATGTTGTAATCTGCTATGCGCTCCATCCATCTTTGTTGACGGAGATTCAAATCTGGCTGAGTAAACAAGTACTTCAGACTTTGGTGATCGGTGTAGATCTCGCATCGATTACCAACAAGATATTGCCGCCACTCCTTCTGTGCATGTATTACTGCAGCAAGTTGAAGGTCATGAACTGGGTAGTTCTCTTCATGAGGACGCAATTGACGAGAAGCATAAGCAACCACTTTGCGTTCTTGCATTAGGACGCAGCCTATTCCCTAACGTGAAGCTTCGCAATAAATGACAAAGTCCTTACGAGTATCTGGAGGAGCAAGCACTAGAGCAGACGTTAATTTGTCTTTAAGTGCCTGAAAGCTCTCCTGACATTTTGCTGTCCACTCATGATTAACACCTTTGTGAAGCAGATTGGTTAAGGGCTTTGCAATCTTGGAGAAGTTCTCAACGAATCGACGGCAATAGCTGGCGAGTCCAAGAAAACTTCTGACTTGCTTGACATTCTTCGGGGGAGTCCAGTCAAGAATAGACTGAACTTGTTCAGGGTTGACCGCAATACCATCCTTGGAGATCACATGACCAAGGTAGGTTACTTCGTCCATCCAGAACTCACACTTGGAATACTTGGCATATAGCTCGTGTTCCCGAAGTCTTTCTAGTACAAGACGAAGATGTTCAGCATGTTCTTCTTTATTCTTGGAAAATACCAGAATATCATCTAGATAAACCACGATGAATTTGTCGAGGTAGTCCATGAAGATATAATTCATTAAACGGGAGAACGTTGCTGGAGCATTGGTTAAACCGAAAGACATGACAGTGTACTCGTATGAACCATAGCGAGTAACAAATGCGATCTTCGGAATATCCTCTTCACGAACACGGATCTGATGGTAACCCAACCTCAAGTCGAGCTTAGAAAAAATTGAGGCACCAGCAAGTTGATCATACAAATCATTGATTCGAGGAAGTGGGTATTTGTTCTGAATTGTAGCTTGGTTGATTGATCGATAATCCTGGACCAGACGGTTTGTCCCATCATTGTTCTTAACAAAGAGAGAAGGTGCTCCCCAAGCAGAGGAACTTGGACGAATGAAACCCAGTCGTAGCAAATTGCCAATTTCTTGCTTAAGTTCAATGAGTTCATCTGGTGGCATATTATATGGACGCTTGGCTATAGGAGTGGTACCAGGTACCAAGTCGATGACAAACTCGACAGCTCTAGCAGGGGGAATCCCTGGGAGTTCTTCCGGTAAAACATCTTGGAAATCCCGGACAACTGGAATGTTTTCAATCCCCTCAAGAGGTGACTCATTTCAAGCATTCATGGTGTATAGCCGTGCTTCAACATCTCGAACAAGATGAACATGGTAGCTGACTATCTCATTAGAAGGGTGCAAGAGGTGGACAGTTTTGGTGGCCCAAACGACAGAAGCAGTATGTGCTTTCAACCAATCCATTCCGAGAATGAGGTCGATATTGGAAGGCTTCAGCATTATGGGGGAGGTATGGAACTCCAATCCTTCAATTTCAACAGGGACATTATGACTAACAATGGAGGTTCGACATTGGCCCGCGGGAGTGTTTACCACTATTGGGGCGTTCATTTCTTCACACTTAATGGCATGCATGTATGCGAAATCTTCAGACATAAAAGAATGCGATGCTCTTGTATAAAACAATACAGAAGCTGGTACTGAGTTGATGAGAAGAGTACCCATCATAGTAGCAGGCTGGTCTTGAGCTTCATTCAGATCAATGTTGTTAACTTGAACATGTCCCTGAGCAGGCCTGACATTGTTGTTGCGGGGCTGGTTGGAAGGCAGCGCAAGCTGATTCTGATTCTGCCTACATTCTCTAGCATGGTGTCCTGGACGACCACACTTGAAGCACAACCCATCCCCAGGATGAGAAGGGGGAGTAGGACTCATGGTGGCAGAGCTAGGAGCCTCGGCTGCCTAGGTGGTGGAGGCAGATGAGATGCAACATAGGACGGCCTTGGAGCAGGAGCAGGTGCATGGTACATGTTGTGGGGAATCCAGATCTTGCGCTTCTAACTTGCTAAGCCCGAAGATGAGCCCATGTCACGGTTGCGCTTGTTGCTATCCTTGAAGTCCTGCAAACCTGTTTCCACTATTATGGACTTGTTCAGCAATGTGGCAAAGTTGTCAAAGTCCTGCACAAGGAGTGTCAGTTTGATATCAGGGTGGAGGCCTTCACGGAACTTCTCCTGCCTACGAGCATCGGTTGCAACTTCTTCCTCAGCATAGTGAGATAAGTCCAGAAATTCCTACTGATAAGCATCCACAGTCTTGTTCCCCTGGACGAGATTGCGGAACTCACACTTCTTCTTGTCCATCGTTCCCTGAGGAATATGGCGAGCACGGAATGCAGCTTGGAACTCCGGCCAGGTGATGATAGTTCCAACAGGCTGTGAGCGCATGTGACTGTCCCACCATTGAGCAACAGGACCCCTCAGAAAGTACGAGGCAAAGGTGGCATAGCTAGCCTCTGGGCCGCCTGAAGATTCCAGCTCATAAGTGATGTCACGGAGCCAGTCATCTGCGTCAAGCAACTGAGTTGAGCTACGGTAGATCGCAGGGTTGAGGCGCATGAAGTCTTGCAGAGTCATTTGGGCACGCTGTTGATTCATGTTCGTCCTTGGGAACTGGTCCATAAGCCCTTGCATAAATTGGTGATTAAGGTCAAACTGCTGCATCCTACTAGCCATGTATACAGGCGGCGACGGGTGGTCAGCTGCACCACGAACACGACCAGCTGGCCTAACCATTCTGTCAAGACAATTAATAGTGGTATTTTAGCATTGGGCATTGCAAAGACAATAGTTATTTGTGAAGTAAATTTCTCAATGAAGGAAGTGCAATAGATACGACATAGTAGTTCGAATTCAACAGACAGATCCATATGTAGGTCTATTACAAACCATAAGTCTGTTACAACATAGATGATAGGTCCGGCATGAAATTAACCTAAACAACTAGGCGGCACGCAGGCAGGCGGTAGAGGGATACAACAACGGACATAGAGAAAAGCTATATCAATGCCGGGGATAACGAAAGAACCCACGGAACTGCAGATGACCCTGAATGCTGAACCTGATGGCAGGGTTCTGCATCCCGTGCAAACTGATGTATACGCTGCATACTGAGCAGGAGCGCAGGTCCATGTGCCGGAACACGACCTCGAACCTCAGGCCACTCAAGACCTGGAGGAAACGTAGTCCGAGGCGGATACAGGATGTTCTCCGGATGTATCCCCGCGGTGACTACTGGCAACAAATGCGCCAAAGCCCGATAAAGATGATCACGGGTGGCGTACATCTCGACGTTAAGAGCCCCGACAGTGCGATCCAATGCCTCAGTGTACTGAACCAGAACCTGTGGGTCGTAAAGACGACTCACGTAGGGGGTGCAGACAGCAGTGTAGGATTAGTCGTTGCGCTGCCCTGCGAAAGGGGTCAAGACCTCAGCGTCGGCATCAGTATCAACTCTAGCAAGAACATACGAAATGTATCTGTATGCCGTATCGTCCAAACAAGAGTTCGCTGCATTGGAGTCGAACAATAGCAGCATAAGCAACATCCTGTACGACCATCTTGATAGTAACTCCAATGCCACGGAAGGTGTGCAGCTCAGTGATGGAGAGGTCCTGTCGATCCCAGATAACCATCACACCCTCATACTGTTCTTGGTTGAACTCGTGGTAGTCCTTGTAAATAGTGTACTCGGGGTACCAGCGACATCCCAGCTTCTTCAAGAGGTCGAACAGAATGGCCGGGAACCCAGTCGTATCGTGCGCGAAGGTCAGAAGGACCATCTGTCTACCGGGACTCATCTGTAACAGGAAGATTTTAAGATGTCAAATGACAGTGTGTGCATTATAATTTCAAAGGAAACAATTGTCGACGAAACAAATCTCCGGTGGATGTGATCACGAGAACCTAATGTTAGAGTTAACAAAATCTTTAACCCGAAAGAGGAGAGAGATCAAAACCCAGACTATAGACGCGGAATAAAAGATCCTAATACCACCCGATTGAGATGTGGGCCCGTAAGCCACATCATCAGTGTTAGTAAATGTTTTTCAAGTACTAGACTCAACTTCGGCCAAGGAGTTGGACAGGGGGCTACCTACAGGCAGCCGGCTCTGATACCAACTTGTGACGCCCCCAATTTCGATCGTACGCTAAACACACACGCAATGCGTATGACCAAGAACAGGGACTCACTAATCAATACCACAACACAACTCTAGACACAAATTAAAGTCATACAGCTTCATATTACAAGCCAGGGGCCTCGAGGGCTCGAATACAAAGCTCGACAAGCACGAGTTAGCGGAAGCAAATAATATCTGAGTATAGACATCAGTTAAACAAGTTTTGCCTTACGAAGGCTAGCACAAACATAACAACGTATCGAAAGAGGCGAGGCCTCCTGTCTGGGAACCTCCTATCCTACTGCTGATCGAGGGCCGCCTCCACATAGTAGTAGGCTCCTGCGGTGGTGTAGTAGTCGTCTCTGGCATACTCCATCTCCGGGGCTCCATTGTCTGAACACAGAATCGCATCGAAGGGGAAAGAGGAAGTAAGGCAGTAGTGAGTACTCATCCAAAGTTCTCGCAAGATTGACATCAGAACTATTCTAAGTATGCATCATTATCTAGGTGAGTGGTCGATAGACTACAGAAAGAAAGAATGAGGGGCAGGCCTAGTCCTACCAAAGACTATCATCTTCAACATCTTGCAGCATGAGAAGAGAGTATACTTGTAACGCATATATAGTCATATTATTGTAGCAATTTTATTAAGTAACCACGCCCAAAGATTCTTCCTCGACTCCCTGTGAGGAAGTAATCCCGGAGCCACATTTCATTAAAATTAAATCACAATTATAGTTGTATAAGGTCAAGGTACAACTCCAAGTCGTCCTGTTACCGTGGACACGGCTATTCGAATAGATAATTTCTTCCCTCTAGGGGTGCCCCGCATTTCCAACACGCTTGATCACCTCCGGCCGGACACACTTTCCGAGGTAATGTCCAGCCTCGGGATCCAAAACATCATCGCCCCACCTAGGCTCAATGAAGAGGCCAGCCCGCCGGTCTACTCCTAAGCGCGCAGGTTCATGGGCCCACTTGTCCTTGCACTCCTGCATGATGTGTGGGCGGCCAAAAACAGTCCTAGCATGCCTTAATGTAAGCGCCATGCATTCCAGACCAATCCGGCGCGCGCCGCTCCGATTGCTGATGTCCGAAGAGCTTTGGGTGATACAATGACGCTGAGCACCCATAACTTCTCCCACGTGAAGGTTTAGTGCGTAAAAGGTCAACGACCAACTCGGATCAAATACCCAACCCATTAGCATTTTATTAGTGCGGGGCAAGCTCGAACCATATTGCAGTCCGTCGCCCCGCCAATAACACTCGGGTGCCTTACCGGCACACCCCACCATTATCTCTCGTGGGTACCGTTGGGGCCGACCCATCTTCAACATGTTTCTGTAACTAGGTCATAGTAACTGTGTGTATAAAACATCAAGGCGAGAACTGAGGAATCACCCTCAATGGTCCCCGCTCGATGTAACCGCCAAGGTGGACTTTAGAGGAATCACCCTCGAGGGTCACACACTTGAGGGCTTGCACGACAGAGACATCGTCGGGAATGGTGAAGGAGGAATCACCCTCGACAACCACGACTGACTAGCTGTGCTACAGGGCTAGCATCATGAGTACTTCACAAGGTGTCACCCTCGGTACTCGATAGTAGCACTGTAGAGTCCTACAATTGAGGGGAGTGTGGTGATGTGAGGGGCCTGGCTTGTCGGTCATTTGACTGGGTCTTTGAGTCGTTGAATCGTCGGGTCGTCGATGAGGAAGCAGGGGCAACTGGGACTAAGCGGTCACTAGGGATTCTCTAACCACCCTATACTAAGCAGTTGGTATGATTGCACGAATAGTAGCAGTTCATCAAAAATAGGCTATGCATCAGAATAGGAGCTAACTAAAATAATATCCAAATTCTAATGCAAGAATAAGAGGGGGAGATGTGGGTGATATCAGAATGCTCAAGGGGGTTTTGCTTGCCTTGCTGCTCTGCTGCAAAAGGCTGGTCGTCAGGGGCTTAATCGTACTCGGCAGCAACGTCAATCTTGGGGCTACCAGAGAGAAGAGGGGGGAAGAAACAATAAATATAAAACACAGATGCAACACGATGCATGACATGGCAATATGCAGGGCTAGGTATGCACTAACGCAATACTACACATTGCAGACGTAGTAGGCGAATATCTGACGATAATTCCCGGCTCTTTTGGATTTATCACACGGTTGATCTGGAGGGGAAAGTTCCATGTTCATCAGGCTAGGAGCATGTGACAGATGAACAAATGGCATATTTGGATTCGTCCGTTTTTTGTGATCAACTTTCATATATAAATTATTTCACCTGAGCTACGGTTTAAAAGATATGATTTTCTAAAGTTTTATAGATGTTCTGGAATTATTTTAATTAAATAAATCAACATTATCAAGAATATTAAAAGATGACATCAGCATGATGTAATGTTGACATCAGCAGTCAATAGGGGGTTGGCCAGGTCAACCCTGACCAGTAGGCCCCACCTGTCATAGACACATTCAAATTCCAGTATTTTAAATTAAGTTAACAGTGTTTAGTCAGGGGAGGGCCCCACATGTCAATGACACATTAGTGTTAACCTAATTATTTTAATTAATCCAATCTGTTAAATTAGGAAGCTGATAGGGGGACCCACCTGTCATACCCTCAGGGGCATGGGGTCCCACCAGTCAGTGACTAATTAGGTTAAACTAATTATTTATATTAGATAAACATGTCATTAGGATTAATTTAAACCTGGGCCCATATTTCATACAAAGGGGGGTGTCGGGCCCCACCTGTCATTGACTGGCCGACCCAGTCAGTGGGGTTGACCAGTCAACTGGTCAACGGGGTCATCCTGGCCCACCGGCCAGCGACCCTGGCAGTGGCCCCAGGTCGGCCACGTGGGCGACGGCGCCGTCCGGCCACCAGAGGAGCTCCGGCGAGCTCCCGAAACGGTGGCACGGCTCAGATTTCGCCCACAGGGCACGAGAAGGGCGCGGTTGGTCCCACGAATGGGCGATGAGCGTCGCGTCCAACGATGGTGGTGGCATCGGCGGTCGTGGCCAGAGTTGATGCCGGCAACGACATTCGGTGGCGGCTGCGTTCGGACCCGGTCGGAACTACGGCTGCGAGGCGTTTGCGAGTGTGGAAGCTAGCTAGGCGGGGGCTGCAGCTCGTCACGAGCATGCTAGGGCAGTCGGGCGAGGTCAGAGCGACTCGGGGGCACGGCGCCGACAGCAATGGCGGACGGTAGAGCACGCGAGCAGTAGCAGCAGCTAGGAGCCACGGGGAGTGCAGAGAGGGAGAGGAGCAGGCGGCGGGCTCAAGGTGGGGTCCGTGTGCCCGGAACGTCGATGAACGGCGGCGGAATCCGACGACGAAGATGGACGATGGCGACAGCATAGCGGCGCCTCCACTCATCTTGAGGCAGCGGGAGGACGAGGTGGCCGCGGTGGTTCTCGTGGACACGACAGCGAGGCGCGCGCGTGGCTGTGGCCGCGGCTACCCGTCAGCCATGGCAACGGTGGCGTTCGGGCGAGCGGGGGAGAGAGCGTGGGGAGGGAGTAGGTGAGATCTAGCGGGGGCTAGGGTGTGCGGGGGAGGGAGAGAGGCCGTGGAGGGCATTCTTATCCCCTCGCCGTTGGTGGCGAGCTGGTCCTACGGCGACGGCGTGGCCGACGCTCTGTAGCGACCGCTCTGGTCGCTAAAGAGGGAGGCGACGTTGGGGAGTGGGCTGGTGGGGTTGGGCCGGTTGGGGCCAGCCTAGTGGGGAAGGGGGTTTCCCACTTTTTTTTCTTTTTGTTCCCTTTTTTGTTTTATTTCTGTTTTCTTTTTTTAATTTCCTTTTCATTTATTTTGAGTCACCATTTGCTTTAGTAAAAATGTGGGACATGGTCCACAAAACAATATGCATTATTCCAAAGGTCCAGAACAACTTTGGGGATTATTTTAAACTATTTGTATTTTCAATTCGAATTTTAATTGATTTAAAAATACTTTTAGCTACTGTTATTAAAGGTGAGGGCCATGTCAGAATCTTGGTGATGTTGTTTTCCTTAACATTATTTATCTTAGATTATTTCACAAGCATGCAACATTTTATCTTTGTTGTTTGAAGGTTTAAGTTTGTCGCCTTGAATCACAAGGCATTTGAATGGAATTTGGGAATTGGAATTGATTTTCAACTTGATGATATTCCACTTAGCAAAATGATTAGTTGCTGACTATGCCATTACTGTAGCTTAATTACATCATCACTATAGCACTGCCACCAGGGTGTTACCGGTTATTGGTCAAATGATGTAATATATGTGTTCCTATTTTGTGTACACACTTAACCGTTATGCATGGGTCAAATGATGTAATATATATGTTCCTATTTTGTATACATACTTAACCGTCAAATGATGCAATCTGTATCGCCTCAGTTGTATACATTGTATCACCATCCCTTCGTTCCCGCTCTTGGAAAAAAGGAAAAGAAAGGAAAAGGAAAGAAGAAAATAAAAGGAAGAGAAACTAAAGGAAAATACAATAGAAGAAACAAACATGAAAACTGCTATAGGTACTGGTTATAGCAGTAGTGCTTTTTCCAAAAAAGTGCTATTGCTAGTCGAAATAGCAGTAGCGCCGTTTGTAGAAATGCGTTATAGCTACCTGTGATAGTAGTAGCACTTCTTGGATAAACGCGCTATAGCTATGTCGACTTCACCCCCAAATCTTCTATGTCGACTTAACCTCCAAATCTGGAGCTAAACCCTTGTGATAGCAAAAACCCCAAATCTGGAGATAAACGCGCTATAGATATGTCGACTTAACCCCTGTGACAGCTATAGCGCGTTTTTAGGAAACGCTCTACTGTTATGTTGACTTAACCCCCAAATCTTCTTTTCGCCTCTGCTTCTTCCCCAAAATCCCCACTCTCTCTTCTCCCCCCTCGTGCCGCCGAAGCCCGTGCCATCGCCCTCGACCTCGTCGCGCCCCTACCTCAAGCGCCGGAGCCCTGCCCTCGCCCTCGACCTCGCCAGAGTCCTGCCCTCGCCCCTGACCCCGACACTCACCCCCAAACTCCCGACCCCGGCGACCTCGCCCTCGCCCCCAACCGTGGCCCCGGCGCGCCATGCCTCCCTCCCATGCTTCCTCCCCTCCCAACCTCGGCCGTCGTCGGGCCTGATTCCTCACCCCTGCACCCTCTGTAAGCCCCCCACCGCTCCTCCTCTCTCTGCTAGCTAGGGTTATTCTTTTAATTTACTTAGGTTTTAGTTAGAGTAGTAGGTTAATTAGGTTATCTATTCAGTTATGAACCCTAGTTAATCAAACTAGTAGGTTAATTTGGCTATATTATGAACCGTAGTCAGTATGAACCCTAGTTAGTATGAACCCTAGTTAGTTAGGGCAGTAGGTTAATTAGGTTCTTCGTCAAATTAGGACAGAAATTTAGGGCTAGGTGTTTTAGGTGTAGTTAAAAGAAAAAACAGAATTGATTATATTGGTTTCTTGCATTTTTTGGTTTAAGAAATTGTTTCTATTTAAATTTTATAGTGCTAGATAGTTAATTAGAATTAGTATGAAACCTAGGACAGATTAGTTAAAGCAACTGTTGCTATTTAAAAAACAGAATTTGAAGTGGCCATATTAGTTAAAGCAACTGTTGCTATTTAAATTTTTTAGTTAAAGCAATTGTTGCTATTTTTTAGTTTCAAATTTAGGTAGTCTGAATTTAGTTTCAAATATTGTGAAGAAAAATGACTTCTTGCATTCTTCTTCAAGTTCTGTATTTTTCTTCCTTTTATATGCAAATTTGAAGTGGACATGTGATATGTGGACATGTGATTTGGACATATCATATTTGGAATTTCGATATGTCATATTTGGACATCTGATGTTTTGGACATGTCATATTTCGAAAATGATGATTATGTGTAGGGTATATGATCCGAGTGGCCAATGTTTCTCTAGAATGTTGATTCATTTCCGTTCCGGTGAATTTCAGGCGCTTGATATGTCCACTTTTTATCAAAGGTCGTGCCAAAAAAATTCATGAATTTTGGCATGACTTGTGCTAGAAAGTAGGCATATCAAGTGCTGGGATTTTCTTGGAAACGACATTCCGGCTAGGGGGAGAGGACGACGAGACCCCGTCGCAGATTGGAAGCTGCAAGGGTTGGGTGCTGCTATGGCCGAAGAATCTTCTTCGTCTGGAGCCGGCCGAGAGCACACCAATAACCACACATCAACAAGAAGGTATAGACACCACCACCCCACCTATGCAATTACCAGGGCCTGTAGTGCCGGGTGAGAGCGGTGGACGAGGTGATGAAGGGGGTCCAATACTGGCTGATTTAATCCCCCCGTAGAACAAAGAATGGATGATGAGATGGAGGAGGACCCTCTTCGGTTCCTCAATACAGGCACCTGTAACAGTAACTTAGATATGATGAGTCATCCATATGACGACTCGGGCTATCAGCATGCTAATGAGGATATGGATGATCTACCCGGGCAGGAACGTCCTAGCAGGGATTGCAAGAAGTCACTAGTCATGCAATCCTCACAGGACACGCCTGAAGATGCAGGGGGTCGTACAGTAGTGCTTAGCCCGACAACACTGGGACAGGGGTTAAGGAAGGGTCTGGAAGGTCAGCCCAAGAAAAAGGAGAGGAAGAGATCAGGGAAGATAGACTCAGCTGCCTACAAACAAGCCAGAGCACACAGCAGCCAGACGATGGCCATGTTCCATGTCATGGGCGAGCCGATGCTACCACCAAAACAGCTAGAGGCAATATACGGGGATCTCAGGAGACTGCACGACCATGTGTTGTCGACTAAGAAAATCTCAGGAGACTAGCCTCGCAGGATCCAGGATATCTGACATACGCGGCTCGTGTGCCCGAGGGGAACCGCTACGTCGACACACGGCCCATGGAGGTGTTCTTCCTGCGGTTTGATCATATCTTCGAGATGTTTCTGACAACGGGGCTCGATTGTACAATCGTTTGCCTTTTTGCGCTACATATGAGCTCCGACATGAAGAGAGAAGAAGTCTTGCAAATCTGTGTGGCGGAGCCATACTACATACACGAGTCCTTCTTGAGTCTCAGCAACTTTGAGCGTAAAAGTACTAGGGAGTACCTCGAAAACTTCATGGTACAGAATAAGGACTAGGAAATTGTCCTCCTGCCTTATCATACAAAGTAAGTCAGTGCCGGAAAACCCTTTCTTACATTTCAATCATTCCTTCTTGCTCATATGTAAAATAATTTGAGGTGTTTTTTCCCCGCAACAATGGTCACGCCGTCCTTATCGTTCTTTACCCGTGAGTCTCCCACGCCATGTATTTCGACCCTACCAGAAACAATGAGAAGAAGAACTACACCCACGTAATGAATATTCAGATGATGCTCTTTGAGGCTTCAGCTTCAGGGGTGGCCACATGCAGATCAGGAAACAAAGGAACCGCAAGACGGGTTTCTCGCATAAAACCAACTTCTACTGCATCCATGTCCCAAAATCAAGTACGACCGATGGATTCTACCTCCTCCATCTCATGATGAAGTTCAGAAGGGATCACCAAAAGCTTCGCATGAACACCAGAAACAATGATCATATCCTCACGTGGGTAGAATCTCAAGGAGAAGGGGATTATAAACTTAAAGATGACTTCTTTCGCATCGAGAGGGACATTGCAACGATCATCATGAAAGAAGTCGTCGAATTGAAGGGTTTGTTCCACCACGGCCCTATATCGCAAGCTGGCGTCCGAACTATCATAGGCATGCAACGTCAAGACCTCACGCCATTCAAGAAGCTAGGGTCCATCCTCATTGATCTAGAAGGATGGAAGTTCTAGTGATTTATGATGCTGATGATGATATGTGTCGGTTGAACTTTTATATACTTTCTTTAGCGATGAAACTTTGTGATGTCCACGGTCCCTAATGAACTTGCGTAACGCTACTTTGTTAGTTTGGGTACGATGACCTGCGTACCTCTAGTTAATTAGTTTGCGTATGATGAAACTGTGTTGATTATTTATGTTTACTATATGTTGCATCTAGTTGCTAACCCTTTCGGTTTTGTGTTGCTCAAGTATATTTTGTTGCATATGATTGTACATTATCTTGATGAAGATGCATCTCCAACAGGTACCTAGATTCTTGATGGCGAAGTATCGGTGCTATGTCGTGTACAAAGGAAAGGTTCCGGGAGTATACGATGAGTGGTCCGAGTGTCAGGTGCAAGTGGAGGGGGTCACGGGCGCCAGCCATAAAGGTTTCAAAAGCAGACAAGAAGCAGAAGCTAGTTACATGAGGAGGCTTTTGCTAGCGCGAGAAGGCTCATAACCGCCGCCTCATGTACTACATAGTTTCGCTCTCACTCATAGTGATAGCTCTTCTTGCGTATATCATTGTATAGATGGAAGACAATGTAGTTACAAGCATTCGAGACTTGTATCGTTATTTTGTATATCATTGTATAGATGGAAGACAATGTAGTTACAAGTATTCAAGACTTGTATTGTTATTTTCGAGATGATAACGAGAGACCACTTTGTGTTGGATGATGATTATGATGATGACATGATTTGATGAGACTATTTGTATGTATACGCTATGATTACATTCGTGGTCTCACAGCCATTTGTATGTGTATGATGATGACATTTGTATGTGCTAAAGATACTTGTATAAAGCCTATTCAAATACAAAACAAATATGCAGGAAAAAAATCAAAAACTAATAAAGTTAGCAGTAGCGCATGGAGTAAAGTTAGCAGCAACGTGCCATTACCAGTAGCGCGGTATAATACAAGGCGCTACAGATATTAGCAGTAGCATTCTTATTTGGAGCTTGCTGCTGCTATGTATGTATAGCAGTAGCACAGGCCAACAAGCGCTACTGCTAAAGGTTTGATGTAGCACCGTATCAGTAGCGCGGGTGCCCGTGCTACTCATATACATAATACCCGCGCTACTTCTAGGATTTTCCCTAATAGTGGAGGGTCTAAATGACTCCTCCGTCACTAGAGAGCACCGGTATTCAATTCACTTCATTGATAGTGGATTGAAAGAAGCCTTTGGCAGCTTCCTAGCAGGCCTCAAGATAATTTATGTAGTCTTACACCAATTTTAAACTATGTTGTTGTTTGATATGCAATTTTCATACTTAGTAGCCCCCGAGCCATGTGTGAGTTCGTAAGAACTCACGCGGGTGTCGAATGTGATAAGAATATTAAGTAAAAAAAATTTCTTGTTTGAATTTAGATGGAGCCCCCATAACTTTGTTGGAATGTGAAAAACATCTGGACAGAAGATTTTAGAATGCAATGACTTGGGAATCTAACATGTGTGAATGGTTTATACATGCCATGCCAATCATCATAGCCCCTAGTTTTGTGGAGTTGGCATAGATGAATCGGAAGCTAAAAACCTCCGAAGATGAGCTCGACCTCCTAAACAGGTAGTTTGACAACGCGGAAGGTAAATCTGAACTCCACTGATGCATTTATTTACCGTATATCAGTGATGAATTTTCATGGTTGTGACCTAAACATTCTAACACTCAATGCAACCATGGCCGCAGAGATTGAGAATCTCAAGGCCGAGCTGTCGAAGGCGAGGCAATAGGCTGCTAATCATAAGGCGGTTGCCGAACAAGCGGATGCCGATATGTTATTGGAAAAATCTGAAAGTAATAGGCATGAAGCCAAGGTTGCGAAAGTGCAATAATAGCTCAAGGACGCCATATTTAAGTGTGATGCCCTTGAGCAGAAGGGGAAGGAGCAAGCTAACAAGCTATCCTTGAACTCTGCAACCCTTTGGGAAGCACGCATGGAGAAGCACCCACGAGAAGGAAATCCACCAAATAAACTAGAATGCAAGTGGTAATCAATGCTTACTCCAATACCCCATTGGTGGAAAAAGGTTATTGTTGCTGACTTGAGTGTGGCGTTTGCTAATTTACCAAAGAGTGCGGTGCATGCGGTGCGACACTATGCCTCCCAGGAAGGGGATGCTGATAAGCGACTATTCTGGGAGAAATTTCAGGCCCCTTAGCAGCCACTCCTTGTCTCCGATCAGCTGAAAAAACTAATGGATTTGCCCCACATAACCGAACCGGTAATGAAGGATCTATGCGCCTATGGCCTACAGAGCCGCTGTTGGGCAGCTACTTCGGCTTGGTGAAAAGGTTGGTCGTTGTCGCACCCTGGGTTGATGCCCTGACATGTTCTACATGTATTGAGGGAGATCGCATGGCATTCTCGAAGACCATGGTGCACTGGCCGAAGCTCAAGCCACTCGAGATGGCCACCGCTCCTCCACCGCTCGGAAAAGGCCATATGCACCCCGAGTTGTACTTCCTTGCCATTATGGACGGTTCTCGGGCCATAAAAGCCTTGTGTCTAAAGGATGCAATATTTGAGTGAAAGTACGACCTTCATGGTTGAAACGTTTATTGTATCTTAATGTCGATGAATTCACATGGTATATGTTTTACTGTGCTTTTATTAATTTGGACTCCTGTGTGGTTGTTTTAACTCTGAAAGCTGCCATTCGTCAACTTCAAACCCCCTATAGATCCTAAAAGAGGTGTTTTCAATATCTTCACTATTACCCTGAGCCACCGTCTTGGTACCCGGAGGCGGTAGTTCGGAAGAAAACTAGGCAATCAGACTATGCAGCTTTATTGCTTTCACTTAACCATAGGAGCTTAGATGCGGGGGTGAGCACTAGCCCCCGTTTACCTTGTGATTTTCGGTGTTTTATGCCAAGCCTGCATCACATGGCTTGTCTTACTCCAAACCCTTCATTTTAACACAGTGAACCTCCAACGATTCTTAGTTTAACACTTATCATGGGATCGCAGACCGGTTCCTGCTTATTATGCCAGTCGGTTTTCGGATTTCTCCATGAGGTACTTAACTAGGCAGACTAGAAGCACAATCATAGTGGTTCTCCCTTTACCCTTTTAGCCAAATAACTGGAATGTAAACGGGTAAACACAGGAGCCAGGCAACCCAACTTTTGACCCAAGACATAATTCGGAACCAATGCATACAACACAATATCCAAGACACCAAACACTCAAAAAACTATGGTTTCAAATTTATGCTTGGGGCGAGCTTAATGGATGAGCCCCCTTTTGATTAGCCGGTTGCATCCAAGATGTGCATCGAACTACCTTGTTTTTGTATAGAGAGTGATGAAAAAAGAGGGGGAAAGGCTTGTGCATTATAAATGGTTGCCATAGGACCGTAAAGATTGCTCTTTATTTCTGATAAAAAATTTATTCATACACTCCGATATGTCCAAGCAACTATTATAAACACATAAAATTAAAGTTTTACAGAGAAAAAAGCTTTCGTTGGGACCATTACAAATGGCTTGTAGTCCTTTACTATATCCTGGTGCATGTTTGCGCCTTTGTTCTCCTGGAGGGTGCCCCTTTAGAGGAGGTGGTAATCAATGAGCAGGCCTTGTGAGAAAAAGTCTTGAGAGGTCACTGAATTATGTGAGATTAACGATGTTTACTTGATCCTTGATGGAGCCTGGTGTTGTCCAAAGAAATACATGACCACTAATCTATTCAACCAAACACTAGGCCTTTGGATGATAGGTCCCCATAGCAGCCCAAGGAATTTTAAGTGTGCAGTTATGATTCCGGAGTACATATCTTGCGAGTAACTGGGTCATGCTGTGGGGCATGTATTCCTGTTTGTTTGGAGCGTGACGCTCCGGGAACCAAAATAAAGTTCGGGCCTTCTTACCTACCTTTTGTGCCTTGACGGTGGACTGGGGGTTTGGCCTTTTATTCTCGACCTGCACCTCGACCGCTAGAGTCGTGGTGTGTTCCTATGTTCAGAGAGAACGCTCTATATTGCCGCTAATGGTGATAACCACCTCGGGTCCCGGTATCTTGAGATTCATATAGGCATAATGGGGAACAATAATGAAACGGGCGAAAGTTGTTCGGCCAAGAAGCACATGATAGCCGCTACGAAAAGGACGATGTCGAAGATCAAGTTTTCGCTGAGAAAGTTGTTAGGTGAGCCGAAAACTACTTCCATGGATACGGTGCCCGATCAGCGGGCCTCAACGCCGGGTATTATTCCTTTAAAGGTGGTGTTACTGGGTTTTATCCTTGATGGATCCATACCCATTTTCTTCATCGTGTCTGTGTAGATAAGATTGAGGCTGCTACCTGCGTCCATAAGGACCCTTGTTAGATGATACCTGTCCACTATGGGATCGAGTACCAGAGCATCTGACCCACCATGTCGAATACTAATCCGGTGGTCAATGCGATCGAAGGTGATCGAGCAAGCCAACCATGGGTTGAATTTTGGGGCGATGGGCTCTATGGCGTATACGTCTCGAAGTGCGCGCTTCCTTTCCTTCTTTGGTATATGTGTGATGTAGATCATGTTCACACTTTTACCTTAGGGGGGAATTGCTTCTCACCTCCATTATTCGGCCTGCGGGGCTCTTCGTTGTCCTTGTTGTGGGTACCATTACCATGGTCTTTGGCTGCAAGTTTGCCTGCCTGTTTGAACACCCAACATTTACGGTTTGTGTGGGTGGCGGGCTTTTCTTGGGTGCCGTGAATTTGGCAGGGTCTATCCATTATGTTGTCCAGCTGAGGGTCCATCCCTATTCCTTTTGACAGGCTTCTTCGGTTGTGACGATTATGAGTTACAAAAGTCTGCATTAACCGTCGTGTCTTCGGTTTCAATGTTGTTGTGTCGACGTTTATTCTTGTTATGTTGTGGCTTCTCGTTGTTGTCCCGCTCTTCAAAAGTATCGGGGTTTGCGGGAGGATTGTTCCATCATGATAGCCATCTGTCTTCGCCCGCGCAAAAGCGGGACATGAGTGAGGTGAGAGCGGACATTGTCCGCAGCTGTTCATGTTCGAGTTGACGGACTAGCCATTTGTCCCAAATATTGTTCCTGAAGGAGGCCAACTCCTAGGCATCAGAGCAGTCGATGATTTGGTTCTTCCTTGTCAATATTCAGTTCTAGAATGTTTGGGATGATTCTCCAGCCTGTTGATAGATGTGGCTCAGGTCCGCAGCATTCGGCAGCCGAACATAGCTGCCCTGAAAGTTAGAGCGGAAGGCGTCATCGAGTTATTCCCAACTCTCGATGGAGTTTTTGGTGGGGGGGCTTTGTTTAGCCAATGTCGTGTTGGTCCTTTGACCTTTAGTGGTACATACTTAATGCCGTGGAGGTCATCTCCACGAGCCATGTGTATGTTTAGAAGGAAATCTTCAATCCAAAGAGCTGGGTCAGTAGTGTCATTGCTCAATGTCAATGGGTTTGAATCCCTTGGGGAACGGGTGTTGCATCACCTCATCAGTGAAACACATCGGGTGGCGATGTGCCTGACCCTAGCGACATCGTGCCGAATGTCAGATTGTGTCTGGTCCCCGTGCTATTCTCGAACTCTGTTGTTCTATTCGAGCCAAGCTTGATAGCCATCCCATCCAGCAGGGGTTAGTCCTTTGGATCCGTAAATAGATCTTGTTTGCCCTGCGTGAGCATTTAGAGTTTGTCGTACGTCCAACGGGTCGGGTTGACCTGGTTCCCTACATCCTTTGTGAGGGTGTTCGGGTATTTCTCCAGTTTTGCCAGTCGACTTGTCCCAACCTCGAGGGGGGGCGGTCCGGCTAGTTGTCTTTGGTGTGTCTAGGTAGTGCGGGCTCGAGGGCATATCATTGTCGAATTCTGGCAATAAACGGCAACGCGGGTAATCTTTACTTTGATCCTGCCATCCATAATTGTGCCCTTCATCGGCAGCTAGGACTCTTGTCCATATGTCATTGAGGGTGTCTTGTTCGGCTTTGATTTGCTTTTGTTTCAGCTTGAGGCTCCAAGCGGTGGCGACCAGTTGACGCCTGAATCGCTCTTGATTGAATGGGTCTTCGGGAACAATGAAATCCTCATCGTCGAGACTGATATCGTGTTCGGAAAGCGGTAAGTTGTTGTTGTCTTTGGAATCGGTGGGGTCCTCGGGGTTTTCAGGATCTATCTTCTCATCGGGATGGCCCTACTACTGTTTGGAAGCGGCTGGGTCAGCGGGATCTTCGGGGGTATCCGGTGTAAAAAATTAAGAGGCAGTGTTATTTTTCCTGCCCTAGCGCCCCTTGGATTTTTTATGCTGACGACGACTCTTGATTGTGTCTTTGCCATTGTTTTTGGGTGGGATGTCGTCGCCACTCGAAACGGGTGTGCTGCCATCCTTATTGTCGGGCATGTCCACCATGTAGACATCATATGTGGAGGTGGTTGTCCACCGTCCACTAGTGGTAAGGATGGGTGGATCATCCTCTTCCTCCAAGTCTTTGGCCTCCTCAGAGGCATAGTCCAGCATGTCAGTTAAATCCTCGATAGTGGCTACCAAGTGCGTGGTGGGTGGGCTGTAAAATTCCTCCTGACCTACCGCCAGACCGATCTTAGTGTGGGTCGAGGTCAGGTTGTCCATGATTTTCATTGACTGGATCCGGTCCAATGCCTCATTCAGAAGCGAGAGGTCAACCGGATTAATCTGCTGGACTCCATCGACGCTAACCTCCGAAGTGTCCGTGCAAAGAGTGTAGTCGACCAGGGCAGACCCCTAGTACTCGGGCGCTATAATCGGTCCGAGCTTAAATATGGACCCCTGGTCGGGATGGGCGCAAGGGCTGGGCCGAGCAGAAGGCCTGAAGTTAAAGCTTCGTGATTTCCGGGCTCGTCGGACGAGACCACGAGGCTGGTAAGGAACATGTCACCCTGGGAGTTGGTATAGAACCCTAAGTTCCCAAACCGATCTCTTTATCAGGGGAAAAACTTCCGATATGGCCAAGATGGCCAGTCGGGTCATCATGCAGCACAATGCTTCCAAACGCGAAAGTCTGTCCGGGACAAAGGTGTCCCTGTTACGGACTTCATCGCTAGTGATTAGGCAAGCCATCAATACATAGGATTGTGAAACCAATGCAATGGAGACCAAATGCAATGGTGAAACAATCATGCATATAAATAACAAGCAGGGATTCAATATATTTTCATGAATAATCTAAACATAAACCCACAATTCATAGGATCCCAACAAACACACCTCAAAGATGATTACATAGGATAGATCACTGCGGAAATCGCGTTGGTCTTTGCATTGAAGAACACACACACACACATATATAGAGAGAGAGAGAGAGGGGAAGGAGAAAGAGAGAGAAACCCATCTGGGTACAAACTACGGACCCGTAGGTCTACCGTGAACTACTCACACATCACCATGGGAGCAGCAAGGTTGATATAGAGGCCCTCAGTGATCGATCCCCTCTTTGGAAGGGCATCAGAACAAGGCTCCAGATAGGCACACGGCGGAACAGAGACTTGCCGTGACGGAAAGAGTGTTTCGGGAGGCTATCTAGGGTTTTTTGGATATATCATAATTTGTATGCCAGAGAATAGGTTAGGAGGCCGTGGGAGGTGGCCTCAAGAGATTAGGGCACGACCACCCGCTTGGGCACGTCGCGCTGGCTTGGTGCCACCCCGTGTGGCCTCCGGTCTCACTCTGAAGCTTCCACGTCTTATTTTTGTCCAAAAAAATCATCAAAAAGTTTAGGGGTATTTGGACTTTGTTTGGTACAGTATTCCCGAAAGGCCAAAAACAAGCAAAAAAGAGCAACTGGCACTAGGCACTAGGTTAATATGTTAGTTCTCAAAAATAATAAAAATCAGCAAGTAAATGCTTAAAAAGTATCCTAGAATGATAATATAATAACATGGAACAACCAAAAATTATAGATGCATTAGAAACGTATCACTTCCCCCTCTAGTAGGCTCCGGAACAAGGCTCCATATGGGGATGTTTTGGAATAGAGACTTGCGACGGCGAAAAAATTGTTCTAGAGGAAACATGGAGGGTTTTGGTATTTATAGGGAAATATGGCCGTAGAATCAAGTCAAGGCGGTAACAAGAAATCCCACAAGCTCATCACATGGCGTGACCACCCCCTGGTCGCACCATGTGCCCTTGTGGATGATTGGTGGGTCCCCTTGATGCTTCCCGCGGTGTCCGGTGCTTCTTGTTGCACAATCAAATCATGTAAAATTGGCTTTCATAGGTATTGATTTCCTGTGAAACCAAAAATAAGCAAAAAAAAATAGGAACTGACACTGGGCACTAAATTAATGTGTTAGTCCATAAAAATATTATAAATTTATATGAAAAGTATATAGAAATGATAACACAATAGGATAGAAAATCAAAAATTATAGAGACGCCTGACATGTATTAGTGATGTTGCTGGAGGAGGAGGCCACACACTCTAGGACCATCGACCCCTGCGACGCCCCCTACAACTAGGCAACACTCTTCCTCGAGGATAGAGATGATGGAGGTGGCGAAACACGCACATCGTCCCTGATGGGGAGCCTCGCGCGCTATCGAGGGATCCAGCGGTGGAGGCACAGCACGCGCGGCCTCATATCTTCTCCTGTGCATGTATATAACCGTCAAGGTTGCGACACCTCTAGGATTTGCACCATTTAAGATAAATGGTACCACGGTTTTCATCCTCTGGATTATGAACCGGAGATTGGAGGTCCATGATGGGCCACTCTATCGATTGGGGGAGAGGGAGGGGCTCCGGTTTTTGTAGGAGCTCGGGTTGATCATCGTGTGCACCCAATGTCGTGAAACATTGTTATTTTGGAGGTGGAAGCCGCACTACTGCAGGAATACCTAGTAGTGGCGGGTGGGAAAAGGCAGCAGGTGCGGGCAAGGCTCCCAGGGGCGCCCACCACTGACCTCCCACCACTGCTATAATGGCATGAGTGGCAAGTGTTTGTCTGCCACTGGTATAGCATTTCCAGTGGCGAGCAGCTCCGTTCACCCGCCACAGCTAGTTGATGTAGTAGTAGTGGTTAAACTGCCCTCTCCCACTACGGCTATATGTTGTAGTTGGGGCTAACAACTTGGGCTTCCCACCACAACTATACATATAACCAACAAGAATTTACATATTCGATCATATGCATTAGGATGTATTAGAGATGGAGCGACACATTTTACCATAGGCCGTAAACAAGCTAACAACAAGTTGCACATAGTATAAAGCAAAGTCATTTAGGAATTTTCATAGACACATAGAAACTACATTGAGAGCATTGATCATAGAGACCACATTATGGCAGTGCACAAATAGTTGAAAACAAAAGTTCGGGTCCATCATAGCAATTTGAAATAAAGCTCACCTCTACGAAGACTTGTCCTCCTCTCCAATCATATTGTTGACCTCAGCTAGGGAGGACTTGGTAGTTTCAAAAACTCTCTCGACAAACTCGATGGTTCCTCACGCACTCTCTGTAGCAACCTTGCCGCTCCTAGTGGATGTCCTCACAAGATCAGGACATCCTTCAGCGCTCTTGGCATATTGTAGAGACTTTTGTGTGTCTACTAGGGTCCTCTACGCCTATGTGAGAACGATCACCGACTACCCAACCAGCTGAAAGCACATTTGCTCCCTTGGTGGTTTTGATAATTAATAAAAACATATGAGTCATTGAACTAATGTTTCCACCAAGTATATTTCATGAGAAGTTCAATGATAGAGATGGCAGAAGGATTGTGGAGATTGTGGAATTACCCCATGATGCAAGGAAATAGGTTGGCCAAGCTTCAAGCCAGAGGACTCTACATTTTACATTTGTGAGAAATCACTTTGAGTCCATAGGAAATCCAATACTATTAAAAGGGGGTAAGGTTTTGTTGGTGAATAGAATGCTCATACATGCACAAGTGATAGTCACCAAAAACATCCACAAGCTCTCCCACCAAAGTCTATCTATAACCAGACATGCAAAATCGGTGCAACCAACATTCCTACCCTGGTGCCACCGATTCCAAACCCTAGAAAGACTCAGCCAAACCCTAACACTTCAGTGTAGCCGACACTGCTTTTGGTGCCACCGAGTTGGGTTGCCAACATATGTTACGCAAGTTCACACTTTCGGTCCGTCCGAGAATGTTGAATCGGCGTCACCGAGATTGGCAATTCTGACCGTTGGTCACCTTGTCGGTGCAACCGAGAATCCTATATTCGTCTCATCGAGATTCAAAAGTTGCCACCTTTTGGCCACTTCGGTACCACCAATATTAACACATCGGTGTCACCGAGTTGGTCATTTTGTGTGTAATGGTTGGATTTTTGGGGAGGCATATGTATACCCCTTCACCACCACCCACTCGTAAGAGAAGCACTTAGAACTGTTCCATACCTATCCTACTCAGTTTTCTGAGAGAGAACCACCTACCCTTGTGTTGAGGTCAAGATCTTCCACTCCAACCATATGGATCTTGATTTCTAGCCTCCCCAAGTTGCTTTGCACCAATCCCATCTCTTCTACCAAGCCAAATCTGTGAGAGAGTGATTGCGTGTCCAGGAGTCTATCATCTTGAAGCACAAGAGCAAGGATTTCATCGTCATTACCGAGCCTATTACCTTTTGGTGGGTGGTGCCTCCTAGAGTGGTTAGGTGTCGCTTGGGAGCCTCCTACTTCATGTTGTGGAGTGAACCAAGAAGTTTGTAAGGGCAAGGAGATCGCCTACTTCGTGAAGATCTACCCCGAGTAAGGCTTGTCCTCTGTGGACATAGGCCGTCATGGTATAGTCAAGGTTGCTTCTTCGCGGAACCATCCGTGGGTAGAGCCCTCCGTGGACTCTAGAGACCGTTACCCTCCATTGGTTGAAGGCTCCATGAACGTGGATGTATGATAGAACCACCTATCGGAACCACGGGAAAAATCATCGTGTCTACAATTGCGTTTGATCTTCCTACCCTATCCCTTTACTCATGCTTGTTGTTATTTTCCGCTGTTATACTCTTGGACTTGCATGTGTAGGTTGTACTTGATATGTTATGAACGCTAAAACTTGCCAAGACTTAAAATTGGGAAAAAACAAACTTTTATTTGGTCAAGTAGTCTAATCACCCCCCTGTAGACCTACTTTCGATCCTACAAGTGGTATCAGAGCTTTGGTCTCCATTGCATTGGTTTCACAACCTACGAGAAGTATGGCATCTAGTGGTATCACCGTAAAGGTCCGTACTTTGATGGCACTAATTTTGCTAGTTCGAAGCATAAAATGAAAATGCATTTGCTTGGTCATAATCCTGCCGTTTGGGTTGTTGTTCGTGTTGGCTTGCAAGGCCAATTCTTAGGTGAGGGAAGAGAACTGGATCGTGAAGCGAACTTGGAAGAATTAAAGATATTGCAACTCAATTCTCAAGCATGTGACATTATCTTCAACTGCCGATGCCCTGAAGAATTCAATCAAATCAGCCGTCTTGAACAGGCAAAAGAGATTTGGGATACTTTGGTTGATATGCACGAAGGAACTGAGTCCGTGAGAGAATGCAAGTTAGATGTTTTTCAAGGTCAACTGGATAGGTTCAAGATGAAGGATGCTGAAGGAGTCACTGAGATGTACTCTAGGCTAGCTCTCATCACCAATGATATTGCCGGCTTAGGAAGCGAAGAAATGACTGACAAATTCATCATAAAGAAGATACTTCGACCTTTGGATGAGAGATATGACACCTTGTGCACCTTGATCCAAATGATGCCCAATTACAAAGATATCAAACCAACAGAAGTGATTGGTACAATTGTTGCTCATGAGATGACACTCAAAGACAAGGAAGAGCTTCACCACAAGTCTAGCGGTGCTCACAAAGCCACAAGTGATGCTCCCACTACCTCAAGTGACAACCTTGTCACAAATGAAGAGATAAGCCTCATGGTCAACAAATTCAACAAGTTCTACAAGAATAGAAGCAAAGTTTGCAGCTCCAACTCAAGACATGAAGAGAAGCATTCGGCAAGTCGTGACCGAAATTGCTACAATTGTGGGAAGCCCAGACACTACTCCAATGAGTGCACGGCTCCCTACAAACAAAGAGAAGAGTCACCTAGGAGACGAAGCTGAAGAGATGAATCACCTCGAAGAGAGAGAAGGAGTAGAGATGATCGTTATGAACGAAGACCCTCAAGGAGAAGTAGGGACTCGGAGAAGAAGGACAAGTACACCAAGAGCTACTCAAGAAGGAAACATCAAGCTCATGTTGGTGAATGGGTTTCTGGCTCTGACTCCGACAAATACTCCGAGAGAAGCTATCACTCCATCTCCGACTATAGTCAAGATGATGGTGTTGCCAGAATTGCACTACTGACAACAAACTCCTATGATCTATTTGATTCACCAAATGAAGGGTGTGGAAGTTGCTTCATGGCTAAAGGCCCCAAGTTATCACACCCCAAATATCTTGATTTCGATAGTGATCAAGATGATTTGCTTTACGATGATGACTTGCTATGTGATAAAACTAGTGATGTTGATCATAATGAACTTGATATTTCTCATGCAAGTCAAGATAAGTCAATTGACGATGATAAGATGAAAATAGAAGAACTAACTAAAGAACTCAACATTCTGAAGTTAGCCCATGAATCTACTCTTGAAGATCATAGAGAGCTTGTAAGAACTCATGAGAAGCTACGCTATGAGAAGCTCAATTTGGAGCAAGAACATGAATTTCTTAAAGCTATGAATGACGATCTTCGAAAGAAGACTTCATATTATCTTGCCAAATGACTACTCTTGTCTACATTCATGCCACAAGTCAAATCTAAGAAAACTAGTAACAAAGGCAAGAAAGGTTCTTCATCTAGTAGCAACAATAAAAATGCTAAATCCAATGATGTTGCTCCTAGTAGTTCTATTGATTCTACTAATGATGATTCTCTTAGACAAGTTACACTTGAGCAAGAAAATGCTTTATTGAAAGGAATTATAGAGAAAGGTATCTACAAGAGTCTTGAAGGGTACAAACAATTTGATGAGATTGTACACTTCAATGCAAATGGCGTTGAATGGGAAGAAGGTCAATACCCAAATCCCAAGTTTGTTCCTCAAAAGGAAAAGTATGACCTTCCACCACAAGACACCAAGCTCAAGGGCAAGAACAATCTCCAAGAGGACTTTGACCCTTATGAAGATGAACCCCAAGCTTTGGTGAAGTGGGTTCCCAAGGCTACTACAAACTCAACTTCTACAAGTGATACTTAAACACCAAGGATCCCCGTCAACTTGATGTGGGTTACCAAGAAGAACTAGAAAGTTCTTGAGGGGTGACTTTGCCAATGAAATTCACTCACATTAATTATTGGCAAGATCTATTTGCAATCAACATCAACCCTATGCAATAGATCAAGGAGTCACACATTCCCTCAAAGGTAAGCAAGGCACAAGGTATTCAACAAATCAATGGACATCATCACATATGCTTTGCACTCCATGTCCATAGATATCCTTGTATTTGTCTCTTGTGTATTGGGACTAACCCATGTAGGTAAGAAGAGTAAGGAAACAACAAGGATGCTCCCAACTCTTGGTGATCTTCATCAACTTTGAGCATCCACCACTACCTCACCAACATGAAGTCTTCATCGACAAAACACAAGGTTAGTTTATCCCACTTATGGGGGGATGTCACATCAAGGGGGAGCTTTACTCTAAGACTTGAGTCAAAGCATCTCTTAGTATCTGACAACATTAAATGCTTTATGTCAAAGTGGTAATCCCACTTGTGCTTAAATGATGAGTATGACCTATGATCAAGTACTCTTACTTGGCTCCTAAGTCAAATACTCATATATAGATGACTTCTTCATCGCCCAAGTGCTTGTTAGATGCTAGAGTGTTTGTGCATTTTTGCCAGGATTTCATTTGACATCTTATTGTGTGAGCATGTTGGTCTGCATTTATTTACTCCTTCGAGGATATCCAATTGTTGTTATTTGGCTTTTGATTTATCTTTTGCTAATTGGATATACAAGAATGCCTAGAACCACTTCTTTAGATATCTATGATTTCTCACCTCACACTCTATTCATGCTGCATCACAAAATTTGAACAAGTGCTTTTCGATCCCTCTGTGTGTGGAGCACTTGGAGTTCCGTATCGATGAGGACTGACCCTTAAGACCTCCCAAGTGCATCTTGGTGGAACCAACTACAAAATCTCGGTCTCACCGAATGCCTAGGGTTGATCTGGTTTTCAATCTCGGTACCACCGATTCCATCTTCTCGGTTACACCGAGTTTCCTTGTCAACTGACCGTTGAGGAACCCGGTGACACCGAAAAGTTTGAATCTGTTACACCGACAGTGGTGGGTATATATACTGTGGACCCAGCGCTTTGAATTTCACCCTCAAACCATCGCGCCTCAGAACCCTAAGCTACCGCCTTTGAGACCCCTGGTCGTCGCCCTTGTCTCCCTACGCTCCTCCGCCGCTGGGAATCATCATCGCAGATGAAATCCTCTCCATCATCGCCGCCGTAGCGGATCCGCACCAAGCTAGGGTAAGGATTTGACCTCTTTTGCACTCCTCGTCCGATTCTTGCGCAATGGATTGAAGTTTATCTATAAGCCTCTCTTTGCACGCACTCCTATCCACTCAAAATTCCGATAGCCTAGCGAATATTAGATTTTCTAGGGTTTTGTCGTCCGCCCGATGGAACTCGGTGGAACCGAAGCGAACAAATCGGTCTCACCGATTTGTCTTTCTATGTTGTTGAGAACGGTCTCGGTGGAACCAAGTACTTCTTTTTGGTCTCACCGAAAAGAGTGCCAACGTTCTGTCAAGAGAGACAGTCGGTCTTGGTGGCACCGAAAATCTTGCTTCGGCTGTACCGATTTTCATTTGACAGAATGCAAAAAAAATAAAAATCTATTGTTCAAACTTTCAAAAACCAGCCTCATTTTGTGATGATTCGTCTACTTCTGCTCTTCTATACTCTATTCACAGGGTCAGTATGTCAGATGCTGAGGACAATCAGAATATGCCAGAGCAGGGTGCTGACATGAGGTCAGCCACAAGCCGAGAGTCTAGTTCATTTTCAGATCCAGGCACCCCCAGCTCCCATGGGTTTCCCAAGGCTTCCACTAGGACCAGGAAGAAGCTAAATTCTGATGAAGAAGATTCAGATTTTGTTCCTGAGGAGATTCTTTCCAAGAAGCAAGAAAGGCTGCTAAGAAGTCTTCTAGTGAAGCTACTTCTTCGAGAAGAGTTATCAGCAAGGTCCATGCAGCTCTGAAACTATCAAAGCACATGAGAATGCTAGGGCCACAATGTCTGTTGATCCCCCAAGGAAGTCTATGCCTAATAAGGCAGGGGAGAAGAAAGCCAGAAAGAGGATTATTCATGTGATAGGCAGGCCTACCTCCATGTATGAAGATCCAGAGGAGGCTTCTGGTGCTACTGCTGAGGAAGAGGTGGATGAGCCAGCTACAAAGGTTCCTCCCAAGAAGAAGGCCAAGAAGGTTATAGCTGATGCGATGCCAAAGACTGGCACATCCAAGAGCACCAAGCCTACATCCAAGAAGGCTGCTGCACAGAAGTCCAAGAGGACTACCAGACATATTCCAGCTTCTGAAAAGAACAAAGGAACTGCCTCCAGATTTGAAGATGATGATGACTTGACTACATTGATGAAGCTCAGACCACATCTTCCATTACATGATGTCAACCACTTAGTTTTTGAAGATATGAAGAAGAGGAAAGACTCGGTATTAAGGGATTAGAGAGCTATAGATCCTTATGCCGAGAGAAAGAAAACTGTTGTTGACTACAAGTTCTACACCAGAGAGTAACAGGACTTTTATGAGACAGTGCTGCTAGACAAGAGCCCAGTTGTTAGTGATATGAGATATGTTGATTGGAAATTTATTAAGGAGAATGAGGACTACTTTCCAAGTGTCCAAGATAATTTCCACTGCATTGGTCTGGATGAGTTCATTGGTAGAGAGCTTACTGCATGGAACGATGAGATGATCATGCAATTCTACTCCACTGCACATTTCTACGGAGATGGTAGAATAGTATGGATGATTGAAGGAGCAAGGTATGAATCCACTATTGAGGAGTGGGCTGCACTTCTAGGAGTTCTAGAGGTTCAGGATGGTGATCTGGATGTATACTCAGAATCCAAGGCGAGCCACAATGCCATGAAGGATATCTATACTCCTATCCCCGCAGACAAAGGGCAATCTCACAAGCTAGGATCCATCTACTATCTGCAAGCAGGCCTCTGTACCATGAACACTATTCTGAGGCATACGTTGATGCCCAAGTTAGGAGATGACAAGATGATCCAAGGCTATTCCATCAACATGTTGGTCCACCTTGACGGACATACCAGGATTAGAGTCATGGATTTGATTGTTGAGACAATCAAGAGGGTTGCTGCTGATCAGAAGCACTCTTGCTGCTATGCACCCTACATCCAGATGCTTATCAACTCTCAGTTAGAGAAGCACATTTTTGCTCTAGATCGTCCACATCTACCCCTACAGCCAGAACTCGAGGATGATGTTGTGGTGATGGACCCAGATCATCCCACATCTGCTACAACACAGGCAGAGGCAGAAGCAGTTCGAGCCGCTAGTGCTCAAGTCCCAGATCCAGAAATGAGCAAATGGATCTTTTGACCTCATCAGTTTAGGGCATGCAGAAGGATATCAAGGGGATTCTGGACAACCAAAATAGTCTTGTGAGGATCTTTGAGACAAGGATCAAGACTCTTGGTGATAAGGTGGACAAGGTGACTAAGACAGTTATAGAGCTTCGGAAGGAAGTTGATGCCGTGCACATCCCTCGGGTTTCTTCTACTTCTTCAGATGGTGATGATGATGATGATGATGCAGATGGATCACCTCTCAGGCCGAGCACATAGTTCACTACTCAGGCTAGATCAGTCATAGTACCTACACCAGACTTGAGGTCCTCTTCATCAGCTCCTGCTACTTTCAGCACAGCTCCTGCTCCATCAGCTCCAGTTCCTCCAGTGACCACTCCAGCTCCATCCACGACATCTGCAGAGATCTTCGCCGATGTTGTTCTCTCGACTGCTTCATCAACAACCGGAGGAGATCAGACCAAGAACGCTTAGATATATGCCTTTGAACTTTTTGGTAACTTGTTGCCAAAGGGGGAGAGGTGTATATAGATCTTTAGGCTTCCAGTGAGAGATCGTTTGGTGTTTCGTTGCTTGTTTTCAAAAACAATTGCTTTTGGTTGCTGTGACACACTTTTGGTTGCTTGTGATATATGTTTCATGATGTTTGATCATACACATTATTGTGTGATGCTACTATTTCCTATCATCTTAATGCTTATGTGATGATCATTCATGTTTGGTTGATTATGTTGTGCTATGATGCTCATTCTAACTAATCTCGCACACCACCAAGTGGTATGTGACATGTAAGAAGTGACCCATGTACCTAATCGATTGTGCATTTGCATTCAAAAGAAAATTTATAATAATGCATAAATTTAGGGGGGGACTCTTGCTTATCACATACTTCTCAAAGCGACGATTATATTCATTGATTTTATCTTTGTTGAAGCTTTGATCTATATGTTGTCATCAATTACCAAAAAGGGGGAGATTGAAAGCACATTTGCTCCCTTGGTGGTTTTGGTAATTAATAAAAACATATGAGTCATTGAACTAATGTTTCCACCAAGTATATTTCAGAACAAGTTCAATGATAGGGATGGCAAAAGGATTGTGGAGATTGTGGAATTACCCCAAGGTGCAAGTAAATAGGTTGGCCAAGCTTCAAGCAAGAGGACTCTACATGTTACATTTGTGAGAAATCACTTTCAGTCCATAGGAAAGCCAATACTATTAAAATGGTTGGAAATATGCCCTAGAGGCAATAATAAAGGGCAATAATAAATTGGTTATTATCATATTTCCTTGTTCATGATAATCGTTTATTATCCATGCTATAATTGTGTTGATCGGAAACTCAGATACATGTGTAGATACATAGACAACACCATGTCCCTAGTATGCCTCTAATAGACTAGCTCATTCATCAAAGATGGCTGTGATTTCTTAGTCATGGACATGAGATGTCATTTGGTAACGATATCACATCATTAGGAGAACGATGTGATGGACAAGACCCAAACTACAAACATAGCATATGATCTTATCAGTTTATTGCTACTATTTTCTGCATGTCAAGTATATGTCTATGACCATGAGATCATGCAACTCACTGACACCGAAGGAGTACCTCATGTGTCTCAAACGTCGCAACGTAACTGGATGACTAAAAAGGTGCTCTACAGGTATCTTTGAGGGTGTCTGTTGGGTTGGCATGGATCAACACTGGAATTTGTTACTCCGTGTGATGGAGAGGTATCTCAGGGCCCACTCGGTAATACAACATCACAACAAGCCTTGCATGCAATGTGACTAAGTTTTAGTCACGGGATCTTGTATTACAGAAACGAGTAAAGAGACTTCCCAGTAACGAGGTTGAACTAGGTATGGAGATACCGATGATCGAATCTCGGGCAAGTAACATACCGAAGAACAAAGGGAACATCATATGGGATTAACTGAATCCTTGACATAGAGGTTCGACCGATAAAGATCTTCGTAGAACATGTAGGAATCAATATGGGCATCCAGGTCCTGCTATTGGTTATTGATCGTAGAGGTGTCTCGGTCATGTCTACATAGTTCTCAAACCCGCAGGGTCTGCACACTTAAGGTTTGGTGACGTTTCGGTAGTATAGAGTTATGTATGGTGGTGCCCGAAGGTTCTTCGGAGTCCCGGATGAGATCCTGGACGTCACGAGGAGCTCCGAAATGGTCCGGAGGTAAAGATTGATATATGGGATAATAGTGTTTGGTCTCCGGAAGGGTTCCGGAAGTCCCCGGAAATAGTTTCAGATGTTTCCCGAAATGTTCGGGGTACAAGAACACTTTATTTGGGCCAAGGGGTAAAGCCCATAAGGCTTTAGTAAGGTTCAAAAGATGTTTTGCGGAGGCCAGGGGCCAAACACCAGGACCCTGGCGTCTACGGCCAGACGCCAAGGACCTTGGCGTCTGGTCCTGGAGTCTGAGAAGGACTCTTGCCTTGCGGGCAAACCGACCTTGAGGAGGATTTTTCTCCAAGTTTCGACCCCAAGGCTCGGCATATAAATAAAGGGGCGGAGCTAGCACTTGTAACACATCAAGAAACCCTAAGCCACATGCTACATCTCCTCTAGTTCGTTGTTTCTCCTCTAGATCGGTTTCAGCGGTGCTTAGGTGAAGCCCTGCTGGAATTGCTCCACCACCATCGCCACAATGCTGTCGCGCTACCGGAGAACTCGTCTACCTCTCTGCTCCCTCTTACTGGATCAAGAAGGCGGAGATCGTCATCGAGCTGTACGTGTGCTGAACGCGGAGGTGTCGTTCGTTCGGCGCTAGATCGGAAGGGCCGTGATCAAGATCGCGAGACGATTCGTGATTGGATCGCGGGACGGATCGTGATGAGATCACGGGATGGATCGTTATTGGATCACGGGACAGATCGTGATGGGATCGCGGGACGCTCGGCGATTTGGATCGCGAAGACGTTCGACTACATCAACCGCATTTCTTAACGCTTCCCGCTTAGCGATCTACAAGGGTATGTAGATCCACTCTCCCTCTTGTAGATGCTCATCACCATGGATAGATCTTGCGTGTGCGTAGGAATTTTTTTCCCATGCAACGTTCCCCAACAGTGGCATCATTAGCTAGGTCTATGTGTAGATGAGATCTCGAGTAGAACACAAAGAGTTTGTGGGTGTTGATGCTTAGATTGCTTCCTCCCTTGGTCGTGTTTTGGTTCAGCGGTATTGTGGGATGAAGCGGCCCGGACCAACCTTACTCGTACGCTTACGAGAGACCGGTTCCATCGACTGACATGTAACTTCGTTACACAAAGATGGCTGGCGGGTGTCTGTTTCTCGTACTTTAGTTGGATTGGATTCAACAAAGGCGGTCCTTGAGAAGGTTGAAAAGCAACTTATGTATCACCGTTGTGGTTTTGCGTAGATGAGAATTGTTCTTGCTAGATGGCCAATTACATGATGAGATATATGTGATGCATGAGATGATCATGTGTTCTATAGAATATCATGACTTGCATGTCGATGAGTACGGCAACTGGCAGGAGCCATAGGGTTGTCTTTAATAATTGTATGACCTGCGTGTCAATCATTAAGCGCTATGTAATGCTTTACTTTATCGCTAAACGGTAGCTATAGTAGTATGAGCATGGTGGGCGCGACAACCCCGATGGCGACACAATGATGGAGATCATGATGATGGAGATCACGGTGTTGTGCCGGTGACGATGGAGATCATTCCGGTGCTTTCAAGATGGAGATCAAAAGCACAAGTTCATGGGCATATCATGTCACTTATGATTTGCATGTGATATTAATCCTTTTATGCACCTTGTTTTGCTTAGGACGACGGTAGCATTATAAGGTGATCCCTCACTTAAATTTCAAGATGAATTGTGTTCTCCCCGAGTGTGCACCGTTGTGAAAGTTCGTCATGTCGAGACACCACGTGATGATCGGGTGTGATAGACTCTACGTTCACATACAATGGGTGCAAGCCAGTGTTGCACATGCAGAACACTCGGGTTAAACTTGACGAGCCTAGCATGTACAGACATGGCCTCGGAACACAAGAGACCGAAAGGTCGAACATGAGTCATATAGTAGATATGATCAACATGATGATGTTCACCATTGAAACCACCTCAAATCACGTGATGATCGGACTTGAGTTGGTGAATTTGGATCATGTATCACTCAAATGATCGGAGGGATGTCAATTTGAGTGGGAGTTCTTAAGTAATATGATTAATTGAACTCATTATCATGAACATAGTCAGTAGTGTCTTTGGAAATTATGTTGTAGATTAATAGCTCACGATGTAGCTCCCTTGAATTTTTATATGTTCCTAGAGAAATAGAGTTGAAAGATGATGGTAGCAATGTTGCGGACTAGGTTCGTGATCTGAGGATTGTCCTCATTGCTGCACAGAAGGCTTATGCCCTTAATGCACCACTCGGTGTGCCACCCCCTCTAGCGTCATCTGTAGAAGTTGTGAACATCTCACAGGCACGTTCCGATGACTACTTGACAGTTTAGTGTGTCATGCATTACGGCTTAGAATTGAGGCTCCAAAATGTTTTGAACATCACGGAACATATGAGATGTTCTAAGAGCTGAAATTGCGATCTCAGGCTCGTGCTCATGTTGTGAGATATGAGATCTCCAACAAGATTCTTTGCCTGCATGATGAAGGAGAATATCTCAATCGTTGAGCATGTGCTCATATTGTTTGTGTGCTACAATCGCTTGAATCGAGTGGGAGTTGATCTTCTAGATAAGATAGTGATTGATATAGTTCTCTGAGTCACTATCACTAAGCTACTAGAACTTCGTGATGAACTATAATTATGCCAGGGATGGAAATGATGATCCCTGAGCTGTTCGCGATGTTTGACACCGCGAAGGTAGAAATCAAGAAGGAGCATCAAGTGTTGATGGTTAGTAAAACCACTAGTTTCGAGAAAGGAAAGGGAAAGGAGGGAAACTTCATGGATGGCAAGTCAGTTGTTGCTCCAGTGAAGCAACCCAAAGTTGAACCCAAACCCAAGACAAAGTGCTTCTATTATGAGGAGAGCTCTCACTGAAGCGAAACAACCCTAGATACTTGGTAGATAAGAAGGCTGGCAACGTCAACAGAAGTATATTTGATATACGTGTTATTGATGTGTACCTTGCTAGTACTCCTAGTAGCACCTGGGTATAGGATACCGGTTCGGTTGCTAAATGTTAGTAACTTGAAATAAAAGCTACGGAATAAACGGAGACTAGCTAAGGGTGAGGTGACGATATGTGTTGGAAATGTTTCCAAGGTTGATGTGATCAACATCGCATGCTCTCTCTACCTTCGGGATTAGTGACAAACCTAAATGTTGTTTGGTGTTTGTGTTAAGCATGCACATGATTAGATCGTGTTTATTGCGACACGGTTATTCATTTAAGTTAGAGAATAATGGTTATTTCGTTTACATGAATAATACCTTCAATGGTCATGCACCCAGTGAGAATAGTTTGTTGAATCTTGGTACTAGTAATACAGATGTTCATAACATTGATGCCAAAAGATACAAAGTTAATAATGATAGTACCACATACTTGTGGCACTGCCGCTAAAATGGCATATTGGTATAAATTGCATGAAGAAACTCCATGTTGATGGATCTTTGGACTCATTCGATTTCGAATCGGTTGAGACATGCGAACCATGCCTCTTGGGCAAGATGACTAAGGACCCCGTTTTCTGGTTTAATGGAGCGGGCAAGTGATTTATTGGAAATGAGACATGAGTGATGTATGCAATCCAATGAGTCTTGTAGCGTGCGGTGGATATCGTTATTTTCTTACCTTCACTGATGATTTGAGTAGATATAGTGTATGTTTACTTAATGAAACACAAGTCTGAATCGTTTGAAAAGTTGAAGCAAATTGGGAGTGAAGTGTAAGATCATCATGACAAGAAGATAAAAATGTCTGCGATATGATCATGGAGGTGAATATCTGAGTTACGAGTTTGGCATATAACTTTAGACAATGTGAAAGTCGTTTCACAACTCACGCCACCTGGAACAACTTAGTGTGATGGTGTGTCTGAACGTCATAGTCGTGCTATATTGGATATGGTGCGGGCTATGATGTCTCTTATCGTTTTGCTACTAGAGTTTTGGGGTTATGCATTAGAGACAACTACATTCACTTTAAAATAGGGAACCATCTAAATCCGTTGAGATGACACCATGTGAATTATGCTTTGATAGAAACCTAAGCTATCATTTCTTAATGTTTGGGGCTGCAACGCTTGTGTGGAAAAAATGTTTTCACCTAATGAGCTCGAACCCAAAGCGGACAAATGCATCTTCATAGAATACCCTAAGAACAGTTGGGTGAACCTTCTATCTCAGATCAAAGCATAAAGTGTTTGTTGCTAAAACTGGGTCCTTTCTCGAGAAAAAAGTTTCTCTCGAAAGAATTGAGTGGGAGGAACATGGAACTTGATGAGGCTGTTGAACCTTTGCTTCAACCAGAGAGTAGCGCAATGTAGAAAGATGTTTCTGTGGAACCTACGTCAGTTAGAGAGGAAGTAAATGATGATGATCATGAAGCTTCGGATCAAGTTACTATCGAACCTCGTAGGTCGGCAAGGATGTGTACTGCTCCTGAGCGATATGACAACCCTGTCTTGGAGGTCATGTTGTTGGAAAATGATGAACCTACGAGCTATGGAGAAGCGATGATGGGCCTGGATTCCGACAAATGGTTAGAGGCCATGAAATTCGAGAAAAGATCCATGTATGAAAACCAATTATAGACTTTGGTAGACTTGCTCGTTGGACGGCAAGTCGTCGAATACAAATGGACCTTTAAGATGAAGACAGATGCTGATGGTAAATGTCACCATTTTTAAAGCTCGACTTGTTGCAAAGAAGTTTCCGACAAATTCAAGGAGTTGACTGCGATGAGACTTTATCACTCATAGTGATGCTAAAGTCTGTTAGAATTATGTTAGCAATTGTTGCATTTTTCAATTATGAAATCTGTCAGATGGATGTCAAAACATCGTTTCCTTAATGGTTTACTTGATCAAAGGTTGTATGTGATACAACCAGAAGGTTTTGTTAGTCCTAAGGATGCTAAAAGGTGTGCAAGCTCCAATTATCCTTCTATGGACTGGAGCAAGCATCTCGGAGCTGGAATATATGCTTTGATGAGGTGATCAAAGTTTTTGAGTCTATACAAAGTTTATGAGAAACTTGTATTTACAATAAAGTGAGTGGGAGCACTATAGAATTTTTGATAAGCATATGTGGTTGACATATTATTGATCGAAAATGATGTAGAATTTCTGGAAAGCGTAAACGGTTGTTTGAAAAAGTGTTTTTCAAAGGAAGACCTGGATAAAGCTACCTAATTGTTGAGCATCAAGATCTATAGAGATAGATCAAGATGCTTGATGAGACTTTCAATGAGTACATACCTTGACAAGATTTTGGAAGAGTTCAAAATGGATCAGTCAGAGAAAGAGTTCTCGCCTGATTTGTAAGGTGTGAAGTTGAGTGAGACTCAAATCTCAACAACGGCAGAAGAAAGAGAAAGGACGAACGTCGTCCCCTATGCCTTAGCCATAGGCTCTCTATAGTATGCCATGTTGTGTACCGCATTTGTGTGTGCCTTGCCTTGAGTCCATCAAGGGGTACAAGAGTGATCCAGGAGTGGATCACTGGACAGTGGTCAAGATTATCCTTAGTAACTAAGAGACTAAAGAAATTGTTTCTCGATCATGGAGGTGAGAAAGAGTTCACCGTAAAGAGTTACGTCGATGCAAGCTTTGACACCAATTCGGATGACTCTTAGTATCAATCTGGATACATGTAGTAGTGTTTACAGTTTAACATAGAGATTTGTAAAGTACACACGGATCTGAATGTCGCAGACCCATTGACTATAAGACCTCTCTCACATGCAAAGCATGATCGAGCCCCATAACTCATTGGGTGTTAGATTCATAACAATGCGAATCACATGGTGATGTGAACTAGATTATTGACTCTAGTGCATGTGGGAGACAGTTGGAAATATGCCCTAGAGGCAATAATAAATTGATTATTATCATATTTCCTTGTTCATGATAATCGTTTATTATCCATGCTATAATTGTGTTGATCGGAAACTCAGATACATGTGTGGATACATAGACAACACCATGTCCCTAGTATGCCTCTAATAGACTAGCTCGTTGATTAAAGATGGCTGCAATTTCCTAGTCATGGACATGAGGTGTCATTTGGTAACGGGATCACATTATTAGGAGAATTATGTGATGGACAAGACCCAAACTACAAACGTAGCATATGATTGTGTCAGTTTATTGCTACTGTTTTCTACATGTCAAGTATATGTTCCTATGACCATGAGATCATGCAACTCACTAACACCGGAGGAGTACCTTGTGTGTATCAAACATCGCAACGTAACTGGGTGACTATAAAGGTGCTCCACAGGTATCTCTGAGGGTGTCTGTTGGGTTGGCATGGATCAACATTCGAATTTGTTACTCCGTGTGACGGAGAGATATCTCAGGGCCCACTCGGTAATACAACATCACAACAAGCCTTGCAAGCAATGTGACTAAGTGTTAGTCACGGTATCTTGTATTACATAAACGAGTAAAGAGACTTGCCGGTAACGAGGTTGAACTAGGTATGGAGATACCGACGATCGAATCTTGGGCAAGTAACATACCGAAGAACAAAGGGAACATCATATGGGATTAACTGAATCCTTGACATAGAGGTTCGACCGATAAAGATCTTCGTAGAACATGTAGGAATCAGTATGGGCATCTAGGTCCCGCTATTGGTTATTGACCGTAGAGGTGTCTCGGTCATGTCTACATAGTTCTCGAACCCACAGGGTCTGCGCACTTAAGGTTTGGTGACGTTTCGGTAGTATAGAGTTATGTATGGTGGTGACCGAAGGTTGTTCGGAGTCCTAGATGAGATCCCGGACATCACGAGGAGCTCCGGAATGGTCTGGAGCTAAAGATTGATATATGTGATAATAGTGTTTGGTCTCCAGAAGGGTTCCGGAATTCACCGGAAATAGTTTCGGATGTTTGTTTGGGGTACAAGGACACTTTATTTGGGCCAAGGGGTAAAGCCCATGAGGCTTTAGGAAGGTGCAAAAGTTGTTTTGCGGAGGCCAGGGGACAGACGCTAGGGACCATATGGGGCCAGACGCCGAGGACCTTGGCGTCTGGTCCTGGAGTCCGAGAAGGACTCTTGCCTTGCGGGCAAACCGACCTTGAGGAGGATTTTTCTCCAAGTTTTGACCCCAAGGCTCAGCATATAAATAAAGGGGGGCTAGAACTTGGAACACATCAAGAAACCCTAAGCCACGTGCTGCCTCTCCTCTAGTTCGTAGTTTCTCCTCTAGATCGGTTTCAGCGGTGCTTAGGCGAAGCCCTGCTGGAATTGCTCCACCACCATCGCCGCAACGCCGTCGCACTACCGGAGAACTCATCTACCTCTCCGCTCCCTCTTGCTGGATCAAGAAGGCGGAGATCGTCATCGAGTTGTACGTGTGCTGAATGCGGAGGTGTCGTCCGTTCGGCGCTAGATCGGAAGGACCACGATCAAGATCGCGAGACGATTCGTGATTGGATCGCGGGACGAATCGTGATGAGATCGCGGGACGGATCATGATTGGATCGCGGGATAGATCGTGATGGGATCACGGGACTCTCGGCGATTTGGACCGCGAAGACGTTCGACTACATCAACCGCATTTCTTAATTCTTCCTGCTTAGTGATCTACAAGGGTATGTAGATCCACTCTCCCTCTCATAGATCTTTCGTGTGCGTAGGAAAATTTTTGTTTCCCATGCAACGTTCCCCAACAAAAAGGGGGTAAGATTTTGTTGGTGAACAGAATGCTCATACGTGCACAAGTGATAGTTATCAAAAACATCCACAAGCTCTCCCACCAAAGTCTATCTATAGCCAGACATGCAAAATCGGTGCAACCAACATTCCTATCCCGGTGCCACTGATTCCAAACCCTAGAGACTTAGCCAGACCCTAACACTTCGGTGCAGCCGACACTGCTTTTGGTGCCATCGAGTTGGATTGACAACTTTCTGTTACGCAAGTTCAGACTTTTGGTCCATCCAAGAATGTTGAATCGGTGTAACCGAGTTTGGCAATTTAGACCGTTGGTCACCTTGTCGGTGCAACCGAGAATCCTATATCGGTCTCATCGGGATTCAAAAGTTGCCACCTTTTGGTCACTTTGGTACCACTGAGATTAACACATCGGTGTCACTGAGTTGGTCATTTTGTGTATAACGGTTGGATTTTTGGGGATGCCTATATATACCCCTTCACCACCACCCACTAGTAAGAGAAGCACTCAGAATTCCATACCTATCCTAGTCAGTTTTCTAAGAGAAAACCACCTACCCTTGTGTCGAGGTCAAGATCTTCCACTCCAACCATATGGATCTTGATTTCTAGCCTCCCCAAGTTGCTTTCCACCAATCCCATCTCTTCTACAAAGCCAAATTTGTGAGAGAGTGATTCTGTGTTGAGGAGTTTATCATCTTGAAGCACAAGAGCAAGGACTTCATCGTCATTACCGAGCCTATTACCTTTTGGAGGATGGTGCCTCCTAGATTGGTTAGGTGTCGCTTGGGAGCCTCCTACTTCATGTTGTGGAGTGAACCAAGAAGTTTGTAAGGGCTAGGAGATCGCCTACTTCATGAAGATCTACCCCGAGTAAGGCTAGTCCTCTGTGGACATAGGCCGTCATGGTATAGTCAAGGTTGCTTCTTCGTGGAACCATCCGTGGGTAGAGCCCTCCGTGGACTCTAGAGACCGTTACCCTCCATTGGTTGAAGGCTCCATGAACGTGGATGTACGATAGCACCACCTATCAGAACCACGGGAAAAATCATCGTGTCTACAATTGCGTTTGATCTTCCTACCCTATCCCTTTACTCATGCTTGTTGTTACTTTCCGCTGCTATACTCTTAGACTTGCATGTGTAGGGTGTACTTGATATGTTATGAATGCTAAAACTTGCCAAGAATTAAAATTGGGAAAAAGCATACTTTTATTTGGTCAAGTAGTCTAATCACCCCACCCCCTCTAGACCTACTTTCGATCCTACACCAGCCTCGAGACAACGTCTAGGGTTGTAGGAGTCATAACGAGGCGTCTCGGCTCCTCCATCTAAATCAATAAAGTTGACAATTAGAGAAACCCTCAATGTGGTTGTACATATGTTACAAACATAACTATATAAGAAGATAATTAAAATTGTGTTACGGCACACCTCGATGTCTTTCTTCGGTTGTTGAAGTTAAGTGGTTATACATATATACGTGGGTCACTCCATGACCGATACTTCAATTGTCGTTGATGGTCGTTTGTCACCTTCTCCTCCTCCTTTACCAACTTATCGGAAGAGGAGGAGGCCAGAATGATCCTCTACACAATAGTCGGTTCATCTCCCTACCGGTTGTTTATATGATGTACACTCAATGTTATTTCGACCATTGGTGAAGGTCATCCTTCACCTTCTCTTCCTATTTTACCAAGTTCTCAGAGGAGGAGTAGAGGAAGGACGGGCCCCTACGACAACAGTCTGGTACCCATTCCTCAGAAAACAACAACTCTCATCTCAATATGTTGATTTAGAGTGAGAATTGCCCGCATGAAAAAAAAATGTAGCTAACAATATCAACAGACTAATTAAGTATTACTTGTAGAAAAACATTAAATGGTTACATGATGTAGTTTCAATAGCATAACATTAAATTTTGGACATGAACTCTGCTCTAAAATGGATATATGAAGTGCTAGAAATTTGGCAAAATGGAAATAAATCAACGTTTCGCCGTAACATTAGCACTTATTATGAATCCTTGTAAAGAAAGTTCATATAACCTAAGGTCTATGACCTACGAATACGAAAGTACCTATAATCTAGGGTGTACAATCTACAAGTACGAATAATAAAGGTCATATAATCTACAAACAAAGAACAATATCAACAACACTAGATTGAAATTTTGGCATGAACTCTTGTTTAAAACAATAGCCATAACCCTACCATAAAAAAATGTAATAGGACACAGTACGAATCACAAGCAATCTACAATAAACAAACCGTAGTTGTAAGCCCCTAACCCACATACTCCTAACTCTAACTCTAGCTCCCCTACCAATGTGGGTGTCGGCCATGGTCGTGGGTGTTGTTGGCGGTCGTGGCCGTTCATGTGGATGACAGCGGGGACAACGAGATCGTACCGGATACCATAGAGACGTATGTGATGGGGGGAACAAAGACGATGGTGGGGCCGAGGGGGCGGCAAAGAGGACAGCGAGGCCGACGGAGCCGACGAAGAGGACAGCGGGGCCGACGGTGGCGGTGAAGACGACGTCGGGGTCAATGGAGCTGACGAAGAGGACGGCGAGGCAGAGGCGACAGCGGCGCCGAGAGCAGGATCCGTCGGGGAGAGTTAGGTGAGTGAGTGAGTGAGTGAATTGAGGGGGGGGGGGACGGAGTGCGCGTGGGTTGATAATGTGTGCTCGTGGTCTATCACCCACCATAGCTATGTTCTGTGAAAACTGTACATCTGGCATGTACAACTAGTGGAGGTTGCTATCGAATGCTCGCCTCTGCTTTATCATCTACCTATGATGGGCGCTACATACAACCCGTCATTACTAAGTTAGGGAAACAAGTCTCATCTGGAACATTGTACCTGTGGCGAGCAATGGGTTGCGCCTGCTGCACTTACGCTATTAGTTGTGGCGGGCCTTTATTGCCACCCACCACTACTTGTTTTTAAAAGAATAGTTGTTGCGGGTAGCATAGCGCCCCCATCACTAGTTTAGGTTCACCTATAAGGCCTTTCCTAGTAGTGGGGACTGGTGGAGCTCCAAATGCATGGGTGACACTTGAACGTCGTGTCTTCGAAACCACATCTGTATGTGTTGCTGAGATTGCTGCTTGGCTCTTCCCACACCCACTTCATACTACTGAAATGTATGAATTTTTAGCTTTATGTGTATCTGTGGCAACTTTTAGGGTGAATCATTAGATGGTAATGATTGCATCACACAAGCTTAGGCGTTGTCTAGACTTAGTTGGTTCATATGCCTCAGAATATGAACCCTTTTTAAATATACGTAGATATCAAGCCTATCTCAAATTTGCATAAAATGTTCTTGTAAATGCCCCCTCCATGACAGAAGCATTGAGACTTTTATGGATATTGCAAGTTATGATTAATCCTAAGGCGTTTTGTGGTAGATGTTGTCTTTTATCATAGTCACATGGCAATTTTCAATATATTCTTACATCATCTTACAAGATAAAATGCCCACATGTGATGCCAATTGTGTAAATGGCAACTCTTTTGTGGCTTGGGTTCCCCATGAGATTACAGAAACGTGATTACAAATTTATTTATTTCGTAAGCGTAAGTGTGTATGTGAAATCAAAACGAGACGAACTTTGTATTTGTTTGCCATCAAACCAGTACTTTTTCATCACCCACACATATGCCATGACCCATAGTCAAAAGTAGTAAGAATTAGCGATGTCTTTTTTTTGTATCATTTGCTTCCTACATTTGCCATCAACCTTAGAACATTAATTTTTTTTCTCTCTTCATAACATCTTTCTTTATAAATTTGCCATCTCACATGGTACATAGAAATTTTACCAAAGAAAGCGCATCTTGAATGCCTTTCCCATGACCCATATATCAAGTTTCACTAAAATGTGCCATATCAATTGAACATTTTGTACTCCTATGTTTTCGCATGTTGGAAAATCTTGATTAACCAGGTTAGCAAATAACTGATATACGGCAATTTTTCGTGGAAAAAGTTTTTTTAGCCTTTGTCTAGCTTTTGCCATATCACCAATACGTCTTGTCATGCCACATACACATTTTTCCACAAGGCAAAGTTGTTAAATCTTTTGCCATGGCAAATTCACTTTATGCCCATGGCAAATTTCCTGTTTTATACGATGCAAACTTCCTTGTTATGGACCACGGCAAATTCACTTTATAATCCATGGCGAATTTCTTGTTCTTTGGACAATGGCACCAAAAAAATGGACCATGGCAAATTTCACTTTTTCTTGTTATGGACCATGGCGAACGTTGCCATGTTTGTTTGGACAACAAAACTTCCTAATTTCTTTTTCAATTTTTACTGTACGTAGCAAGGAATTTATATTTATTTTAGACCATGGCAATTGTACTAATTAGACCATGCCATAATTTAATTTTTATTTCGAAGCGTGGCAACTTCTGCAGCTAGTTTTTATAATCTAAACGTGTTAAAAATACGTACAATATGTGTTGAATCGTTGGTTATATGGTAGTTTCATTAAAAAAGTTATTAAATTGGCATGTCTTTGGTCATTCTAAGTCGGATGCAAAACAATTAGTTTTTTCCAAGCCCGGTTTTCTCTGGAGCTGAAGGCTTTGTTTTTGCTAGTTTACATGACGAAGATTCACTGTATGTGCCCTTGTAGATTTCTATTTTTCCATAAAATAGTTTTGGACAGTTTTTCATTATTTTTTTATTTGTGTGTAACGTGAATTGTACTAGGCTATAAGACCCACAAAGGGTCTGTCTGGTGTTTCCGTTTCTTTTAGAACATAGTACAAATGCAAGCGGTTATATATACGTGCATACATTTATTCCTATGAACACGCACATACCTAGTCTTTGTGAGCACTTTTAATAGACTGAATCGATATATTATCTGAAGATTGACAAAGTCATCATAGGCATTTTGTAGTCGATAAAAAGGTCTCCTTTTACTAAACATGCATTATCAAAATTCTAAAATAAATTTAGAGATAATGCGGTCACCGGGACTTATAAAAGCCCAATGGACTGCATGTGTACTCCTGACCATCTTTGTGCCTGGCGTTACCGTTGGTGCTGCCCGGTTGTATAATCAAACTAAAAATGCTACACTTACGGAAGGTTTTTACGGATTGTTTTCACGGAAGAGGACTCCACCAATCTCAGCTCCCCTGATTTTCGCTGGTGGCCCCCCCTTCCCCTCCTAATCTCCAACCACAAAGCTACACTTCAGTCTTTAACGATAAGTCTGTAGCACATGTCCGTAAGTGTAGCATCTCTGCAAACTAAAAATGCTACACTTACGGAAGGTTTCTACGGATTATACTCAAACTAAAACGTTCTCTCCGGACAATCATCTGGCGCCTAGGCAGATCGAGAAAAGGCAGACCGGAATCGATAGTCGGGTCGACCGCGATGGCGCCCGTCACACTTAACCTTTTGACGATCCTGGAACAATCCGATGTCTCAGCGTCGCCGTCGCCACCGGCCGGGAAGCCACGGGCGCTGCTGCTCACATTCTTCGACCTCGTCTTTTGGGGCGTCCCGCCCGTGCAACGCCTCTTCTTCTACGCCAATGCCGACCTCCTTGGCGCCCCCGAGTTCCTCCTGCACGAGCTGCCCCTGTTCCAGAAGTACCTGGCCGCCGCGCTGCACCAGTTCTATCCCTTGGCGGGGACGCTGGTGTGCAGCATACCAGAGGCCGGGGCGCCCGAGGTCGTGTTCTCGGACAGCGACTCTGTCCGCCTGACGGTTGCCGTCGGCGGCGACGACTTCCAGGACCTCGCCGGCGACCATGCAGGGGACACCGCGAGGCTCTATCCGCTGCTTCCTTCGCTGCCGATACATGGCGGTGGGGTTGGATCTCGGTTCAGCAATCAGGACGTCTTTGAACAAAAAATTTCCCATTCAAAAAATGTTCATGAATAAAAAAATATCCTAAAAAATCAAAAACTGTTTGTGACCTACAACATATTTATTCATCATAAAATGTTTCCTGATTCAAGAAATGATCATGCATTTAAAAAAATGTTCGTTAAATCAAAAAATATTCGTGAATTTTAAAAATTGTTCCCCAATTTCCAAAAAAAATGTTCATCGATAATAGAAATGTTCACCGATTCAAGAAAATGTTTTAAAAAAATCACAAAATTTAAAAATGTTCTCAAATAGTTTAAAATTTCCATGAATTTAAAAGGTGTTCAAAAATTTATAAAACTGTTCACGAATTTGAAAAATGTTCAAAATTTTAAATATGTTCACGAGTATTAAAAAAACTTCATGATTTCACGAAATTGAAAGTGATAGTGTATCTTGGTGATCTAGCAAAATGTGGTCATAGTCATTCGAAATTATATATTTTTTCAGTTGCAACGCACTGGATTTTTTGCTATTATCTACCATGTGAGATAAGATATAATTACGTTAGTAGAGGTTCTACAAACCATATTAAAGGTAGGGGTGATGAATTTCGTGGCCAATCGTTGTTACGGGCGAAGCAAGACATAAAGACTCCGAGACCATGTGGGAAAATCTCCTTAGAGTGTTCATACCACCACAATGAAAAGATGCAATAATTTGTTGAAATATGGCCAATCATTTGTTGAAAAACAGAGTAAAGCCACTCAAGTCAAGAGAAGTATATGATTCGATAGAATGATTCATTAAGTGTTGTCACCTATTTGTTGTATCAAGGTTTAGCTTCCACATGGCCATGATGAATCAAATGAGAGTCCAAAGCGCTGCGTCTGCCCCTGTCAGCCCTGCCAAATCGTTGCCCAGGAAAAAAAACTGGGAAACCATTTGGGCGCCCACTTCTTGCCAAAGGTGTAGGAGCCTCGGCATGCCAAAAAGTTGGCCCACGTCCAAACAGTTGCCCAGCCCGCAGTTGACGCTAGTTTTTTAACCCGCAAAAGAAAGTAGAGCAAAATGAGAAAAGAAAATAGGTTATGCTAAGAGATGCTCCTACAAATAAAAAAATGGCTCCAGAAAAACGTACATTACTAAATGTTTTGCCAGTTATCTAGTACTCCCTCCGTAAACTAATATAAGAACGTTTAGAGTACTACATTAGTAACCTAAACACTCTTATATTAGTTTACGGAGGGAGTAAGTTTTTATTTTCTTTGTCTTAGAAACTACGCCAGCTCCTACAATACTTTAAAAAGAAATGATGTTTAGTGTCTTTTTGTGGATCATAGTAAAATGAATTGATGAAATTGGAGTTGATGTTTTCTATTTGTTGTTTTGGCGAGTATGCTAATGTTCCTCACTAGGACCAAATGACTAGTTTTGCATTATGTTGGCACGGTTGTAACCTTACTTGTCCCAATGGCTACATTTAGTCTCGATGTTTGTCAAATTTGGGAGTTCATTTGATTTGGCCAGGTCATATCCAAACAATTTTAATTCCATCCAACTGAAAAACCTTGCTCATGAGCTTCCCTTTTACATTCATAATGTGTGAGCAAATGAAATATTTGTAGGACTAAAAAGTATGTATAAACTTGCTAATGTTGAGAATATAGGCAATTTTCCGATCAGATTAATTCACGAAATAATAACTATCATGGCATTGGCATAAGCGCAAACATACTGATACTCAATCATGCAAGCACGTACTATGCTAACAGTAGATGTATCTACGCATAATGCTAGCAGTGCTACAATTAACATAAACAGGAGCGGGTTAAACGTGTTATACCCTCCAATAGGCCAGTTGGCCGTAGCAGCAGAGTTGGCGGCGGCAGCGTCCTCGGCCGCCTTCCTGTCAGCTTCGGCCTTCTCGGCAGCAGCGCGATTGACGGCGGTTGTGGACGACATGGTGTAGACGCGGACGTAGACGAGGTAGACGAACGGAAGCGAGCAGTCGCGTAGTCGCTCCCCAAAAACCTAATTGCCCCTCTCCCCGTACAGGACCTGGAGAGGCGTGGTTTCGGAGGCTTGCTCTCCCGTCAACCGTGTACGCGGTGAACGGGACGGAGTCGCCGATGGCAGCAGCAGCAAAAGGAACGACGTGGGCGGAGCGCGTGGAGGCAGATGCGATCTGTTTCCGTGGCGGCTAGGGTTGGCCGAGGCCCTGCTTAAATAGGCAACGTCCGGGTGGAGAGACGTGGGCTGGACCCATGTCCGAGTCGGTAGCGTATTCTCCGTTCCCGACCAGCAAAAATAAGCGCGTAGGTGTGAGCTCGGCTCATTCCCGCAACCCGCGGCGCGTCGTGACGAGGCGTGGCGAGGCGGGCGGCGGAGGAGGAGTGCGCGAGGGCATCTTCTCTTCTCATGCTCCAATAGCATGTGGAAGAAAGACCCTTATAAAGAGGTGCAAGTCCTTCTCCACTAGCAAGGTGGGACTAAACTTCCCACTCCACTTGTCATGCCACCTACATGGGCCCTTAGAGATTTTTCTGAAATTGTCTTATGGGCCTAAGGCCCATTCTCACATTTCAACAATCCCCCACCAGATCTCAAGGGCCCATATCGTCCTCTGTTCCAATTACTGTTTTGATATACCAGTATTTCAGTGAAGACCTGTTAAGGTTGAGCTTCACCTAGAACAAGTAGTTACACCCCTTCACAACTGAACAATGGACTATGCCTTGAATTGTCAGTTTGGCGTCAAGAAGTTTCACCACAAGTCCTACTAGTACTAGACTGCCGAAGGCTGACCCCTCGGGTGGAGCATATTAGTCACACTCCTGGCCTATTCGTGAGCTTACTAGAGATCACCCCAATCTCATAGACCGTGACCAGCAGTCGGGCTCATATAGGTGTGTTCCTCGAAAGATCGCTCTGTAGGACAGCATCTTGCTTACACATAAGCTTAAGAACACATTAAGACGGTAGTCATCCTACCATACAGTAACCGAGAATATTGCATCTTCAACAGAGTGGGTTAGTAAAGTTACTCTCCTCAGTTCACCACTGGCTTGTTTTCCCAGGTCCTACTTCACGGGATCTCCGATCACATAGGTTGGGTTACTACCATGGCAACTCATGTGGGTCTAATACCCATCTCCCACGACGCATTATCTATCACAACACGTGATAGCCCTTTAGTAAAGGGGTCTGCCAGATTCTTAGCCGTTTGGATGTAATCCAACGCTATCACTCCGGAGTTTCTTAAACGTCTGACAGATTTCAATCTCATTCTTATATGTTTGTTGGACTTCATGTTGTCCTTTGAACTCTTCACTTTGACAATGACTGTCTGGTTATCGCAGTTCATAAGGATAGCCGGAACCGGCTTTTCAACCACTGGCAAGTCCATCAAAAGATCCCGAAGAAATTCTGCTTCGACACCAGAGGTGTCTAATGCTGTTAATTCTGCTTCCATTGTCGATCTCGTTAAGATCGTTTGCTTGCAAGACTTCCAGGAAACAGCGCCACCTCCAAGGGTAAACATATACCCAGTAGTAGCCTTCATCTCATCAGCATCAGAGATCCAATTTGCATCACTATACCCTTCAAGTACCGACGGGTATCCGTTATAGTGAAGTCCGTGATTCATGGTACCTTTCAAATAGCGCATAACTCTCTCAACAGCACGCCAATGAACATCACCCGGATTGGCAACAAACCGGCTCAGTTTGCTCACAGCAAACGCGATATCAGGCCTCGTTGCGCTAGCTAGATACATCAGTGAACCAATGATTTGAGAGTATCTCAATTGATCTTTAGCTGTGCCTTTGAATTTTCGAACCAGCACACTAGGATCATATGGTGTTTGAGAAACTTTGCAGTCTGAATATCCAAAACGACTCAAAATCTTCTCAACATAATGGGATTGCAGAAGTGTAATCCCGCCCTTATCATCTCTCAATAGCTTGATGTTCAAGATAACATCAGCCACTCCAAGGTCCTTCATCTCAAAGTTCCGAGACAGAAAAGACTTAACCTCCTCAATCACTTTGAGATTAGTTCCGAATATCAGTATGTCATCAACATACAAGCACAATATAACTCCTTCGCCCCCACCATGGCGATAGTATACACATTTGTCAGCTTCATTAACAACAAAGCCAACAGATGTCAGAGTTGTATTAAACTTCTCATGCCATTGCTTAGGTGCTTGTCTCAGGCCATATAAAGATTTCAGCAACTTACACACCTTTCCTTCCTGACCATCTATCACAAAGCCATCTGGCTGTTGCATATAAATTTCCTCCTCTACCTCTCCATTAAGGAAAGCCGTCTTGACGTCCATTTGATGGACGAGAAGACCATGCGAGGCCGCCAACGAGAGCAGTACTCGAATGGTGGTCAGTCTGGCCACAGGTGAGTAAGTATCGAAGAAATCTTCTTCTTCTTTCTGGGCATACCCCTTGGCCACAAGCCTAGCCTTATACTTTTCAATTGTACCATCGGGCCTAAGCTTTCTTTTGAACACCCACTTACATCCCAATGGTTTGCACCCATAGGGACGTTCAGTTATCTCCCATGTTCCATTAGCCATGATGGAATCCATCTCACTACGGACCGCTTCTTTCCAGTAGTCAGCATCAAGAGATGCATAGGCTTCTGAAATAGAAGTGGGGTTATCATCCACGAGGTATATAAGGAAGTCATCACCAAAGGTCTTTATAGTCCTTTGTCTCTTGCCCCTACCAAGGGTTTCCTCGTCACCCTCCTCAGGATTTTCATCATGTGTTTGTTCATAATACTCCATAGGAATGGCTGGCTCAGGAGTCTCCTCTGATTCCTGTCTAGAAGTGCTTTGCATATCTTTCATGGGGAATATATCCTCAAAGAATGTAGCATCCTTAGACTCCATAATTGTACCGACCCTCACGTCAGGTACCTCAGATTTCACTACTAGAAATCTATAGCCAACGCTATTCTTAGCGTAGCCCAAGTTAACGCAGTCCACGGTCTTTGGTCCAAGCTTACGCTTTTTGGGTATCGGCACGTTGACTTTCGCCAAACAGCCCCAAGTACGTAAGTAGGAGAGCGTCGTCCTTCTCTTCGACCATTGCTCATAGGGAGTAACCTCATTATCTTTTGTCGGAACTTTATTCAGGACATGACACGAAGTCAAGATAGCCTCCCCCCACCATGCCTTGGATAAACCCGATGTATCTAACATGGCGTTAACCAAATCAGTTAGAGTATGATTTTTCCGCTCGGCAACCCCGTTTGACTGGGGCGAATAGGGAGGCGTCCTCTCATGAATAATGCCATGTTCCGCACAGAAAGAATCAAACTCATTTGAGAAGTACTCTCCACCACGATCAGACCGGACTCGTTTAATTTTCTTTTCAAGTTGGTTCTCAACTTCTGCCTTATAGATTTTAAAGTAGTGTAGAGCCTCATCTTTAGTATTTAAAAGATACACATAGCAATATCTAGTAGAATCATCTATCAATGTCATTAAGTACTTCTTTCCACCTTTAGTCAACACACCATTCATCTCACAGAGATCTGTATGTATGAGTTCTAGGGGCGCCAGGTGTCTCTCCTCAGCAGCCTTGTGGGGCTTGCGAGGTTGCTTTGCTTGCACACACGAATGGCACTTAGAACCTTTGGCTAAAGTGAAACTCGGGATTAAATTCAGTTTTGCTAGTCGTGTCATAACACCGAAACTAATGTGACAAAGACGTGAATGCCAAACTTCAGATTCATTAACATTCGAATGAATATTGTTCACGACTTTATTACAAAAATCTGCAAGGGAAAGGCGGAACAGACCTCCGCATTCATAACCTTTTCCAACGAAAAGTCCATATTTCGTAACAACTACTTTATTAGACTCGAAAACCAACTTAAACCCTTCTCTACACAGAAGGGAGCCACTAACGAGATTCTTCTTGATGGCGGGGACATGCTGCACGTTCTTCAACTGCACGATCCTTCCCGAAGTAAACTTCAGATCGACCGTGCCAACACCAAGAACAGAAGCACTCGCGCCATTCCCCATCAATACGGACCCTCGGTCTGTGGCCTGATAAGAAGAGAACAATGAGATGTCAGCACACACATGAATATTTGCACCTGTGTCTACCCACCATTCGGTGGACTGACAAACTGAAAACACAGTAAACAAATTACCGTACCCAGATGCACCACTTTCATTGTTGCTCACAATCATATTGGCAGACTTATTGTCCTGCACTGGCTTCTTGTATCTGTTTGGGCACTTGTTGGCCCAATGTTCCTCTGAACCACAATTGAAGCAGCCATCATCCTTCTTATTTCTCTTGAAGGTCTTCTTTCCCTTCTTCTTGAAGTCGCTATTCTGTTGGACAGAATTCTTTCCCTTGGGCTTGTGGGAATTGAAGTTCTTCCGTTGTACCATATTGGCAACTGAAGAACCTTCAACCGGTTTTCCATGCGAGTCCTTTGCTCTCGAGTTCTGCTCAACACTCAGATGGCCGATGATATCCTCTACTGAGAATTCACGCCTCTGATGTTTCAGAGTGGTAGCAAAGTTCCTCCAGGAATTAGGGAGCTTAGCAATTATACATCCCGCGACAAACTTGCCCGGTAAATTGCACTTAAGAACCTCTAGTTCCTTAGCAATGCATATTATCTCATGAGCTTGTTCCAACACAGAACGGTTGTCAACCATTTTGTAATCATGGAACTGCTCCATAACATACATCTCGCTCCCAGCATCGGTGGCCCCGAATTTAGATTCGAGCGCCTCCCACAAGTCCTTGGCGACCCCCACATGCAAATATGCATCAACCAGCTTATCTCCGATCACGCTAAGGACTGCTCCAATAAAGTAGACAGTGGCCTCCCTGAACGCCTTCTCCTTTTCAGGAGTGATCGTTCCTACGGGAGTGACACCGGCTACCCATAACACGTTCATAGCCGTGAGCCATAAGGTGGTTTTGGTCTGCCAACGCTTAAAGTATGTACCGGTAAACTTGTCCGGTTTCAGTGCAGCAGCAAAACCACTACTCGAAAAATTCCTACACAAATTAGGTTTTTGGATTGTTGAGAATATAGGCAATTTTCCGATCAGATTAATCCACGAAATAATAACTATCATGGCATTGGCATAAGCGCAAACATACTGATACTCAATCATGCAAGCACGTACTATGCTAACAGTAGATGTATCTACGCATAACGCTAGCAGTGCTACAATTAACATAAACAGGAGAGGGTTAAACGTGTTATACCCTCCAATAGGCCAGTTGGCCGTAGCAGCAGAGTTGGCGGCGGCAGCGTCCTCGGCCGCCTTCCTGTCAGCTTCGGCCTTCTCGGCAGCAGCGCGATCGACGGCGGTTGTGGACGACATGGTGTAGACGCGGACGTAGACGAGGTAGACGAACGGAAGCGAGCAGTCGCGTAGTCGCTCCCCAAAAACCTAATTGCCCCTCTCCCCGTACAGGACCTGGAGAGGCGTGGTTTCGGAGGCCTGCTCTCCCGTCAACCGTGTACGCGGTGAACGGGACGGAGTCGCCGATGGCAGCAGCAGCAAAAGGAACGACGTGGGCGGAGCGCGTGGAGGCAGATGCGATCTGTTTCCGTGGCGGCTAGGGTTGGCCGAGGCCCTGCTTAAATAGGCAGTGTCCGGGTGGAGAGACGTGGGCTGGACCCATGTCCGAGTCGGTAGCCCACGATCCAACGTCTCAGATCGTGGCATTACGTATTCTCCGTTCCCGACCGGCAAAAATAAGCGCGTAGGTGTGAGCTCGGCTCGGCTCATTCCCGCAACCCGCGGCGCGGCGCGTCGTGACGAGGCGTGGCGAGGCGGGCGGCGGAGGAGGAGTGCGCGAGGGCATCTTCTCTTCTCATGCTCCAATAGCATGTGGAAGAAAGACCCTTATAAAGAGGTGCAACTCCTTCTCCACTAGCAAGGTGGGACTAAACTTCCCACTCCACTTGTCATGCCACCTACATGGGCCCTTAGAGATTTTTCTGAAATTGTCTTATGGGCCTAAGGCCCATTCTCACATTTCAACAGCTAAGTGGATGGTTAGTACAAACAAACATTTTACATTTATATCGATGGTTAACTCCTCAAACTCATATTAGTTCATGTCATCACTGCATTGGTGGAGAGGTGCTTTTAAGTAGTGAAGATAGCAGAGACCGTGGTACATAATCGCATAGGTGATGAATTCATGAATCACTGAATCATTTGCTTCATAGAGTAAAGACTTGTGGCTTCAATTGTTAATAAAGATCACATAAAATCTCTTTCCGAAGATGAAAGATCGTTGAGGCCAACAAAGGTAGCTAGAGGTAAGTACGTAAGTACTTCTGTAACGGGATTTTATTTATATGATACATTTACAATCATATTGTTTGTACTTACATGAGATGCTACTCACTAAAATAGGAGTTTAAAGATACAATAGTTACTATAAGGTATGAATTAGTGCCATCTTTTCCTTCCCCTCCCATGTGGGCGGCTAGGGCAAAGTTCTCCTTCCCTCTAAGCTCCACCTGCTGGATCATAGATGAAAGTGCATCTATCACTTAATATATTTTGGTGTGATGCCAATATGGTTAGAAGATCTAACGTGAGATGCTATAGTTTATCTCAGGTGATTAATTCCTTGCAGCTCTAGATGGAGGTGTGCCCCCCCCCCCCAATTCAAAAAGATCAAAGGCGTGGTTTTTCCGGTGACTCAAAGGTTTACGTTTTGTTTTAATTTGAGTCGTAGGAATTACCGCAGTATTAAGAGGGGTCGTCATGGATGTATGTTGTGTGGGAATGCCTTCTTGTCCTTTATTTCAGCCTACCTACCACTTCATGTATCCACGGGGTTTATCCTTGTCATGCCCGGGTTCTCAGATCAGGTTTACAGAGAGTTCTTGGTCACCTTGTGTGCACAGGGTCTTTTGACCCCGTGTGCACGGGGTATTACGTAGCTTTCTGTGTAGCCCGTGCGCACGGGGTCCTTTCACTAGTAGAAAACGGACCTTTTGTCCACATCATTAGTCCCGGTCTGGTTTTGAACCGGCACTAATGTCACCATTAGTCCCGGTTCGTGACAGGTATCATTAGTGTCGGTTCATTTAGGACCTTTAGTCCCGGTTCGTGCCACGAACCGGGACTAAAGGGGTGGTGGTAGGCTGGTGTCAGCCTAGGGTCCCACGACTACCTTTAGTCCCGGTTCATGCCACGGGAAAACACAAAATTAAAAGGAAAAATAAACCATAATTAATTCATAAACCCCTAAAGGATTAAAAGGAAAAATGAACAAAAATTAAAAGAACTAAATAGTTTTAGTCCCGGTTGGTGTTACCAACCAGGACTAAAGGTCCCCTACCACACGGTGCCGGCACGTGCCACGTGGTGGGCCTTTGGTGCCAGGCCGTGTTCAACCGGGACTAAAGGGGGTGACCTTTAGTCCCCACCCTTTAGTGCCGGTTCGAGAACCGGCACTAAAGACCCTCCCGAACCGGCACTACAGGCCGATTCTGCACTAGTGTTTGACCCCCGTGCACACGGGGTACCCCGAACCTCTCTGAGTAGCCCGTGCGCACAGGGTCTTTTGACTCCCGTGTGCACGTGTACCCCGAACCTCTCTGAGGACCCCGCACACACGGGGCTGACTATGCCCGTGCGCACGGGGTCCAACACGCACATTCCCCTTCTCTACCAAGAACACTATAACCCCCCCCCTTCTTCCTCCTCACACTCTAACCCTAATGTCTTGTTGAGATCCACCATTGCTACACCTCATTTTTCTCAATACTCTCAATCCCACCACCCAAACTTGTTGATACTTTGGGGATTGGGAGAGCAAGACCCGATCTACACTTTGACCAAACCAAATCCGTGTTCCCCACAACATTTGTTCACCGTTGACTTGTTACTCTTGGAGCTTGGGCTCCTAGGTGGTTATAGGTTCCTCCGAAAGCTTCCTTGCTTGTGGTGTGCTCTGGAGAAGTTTGTAAAGGTGTGGTGGTCGCCTTCAAGACCAACCCCGAGTGATTCGAGGCTCATACGTTGGGGGTGACTCGAAAGAGATACAGTGATCCTTCCATGGCATTCTGCAAGCTTTCGCTCTGGCACCGCTCTAAATGGAGATTAACTCTTCCCCAAGGAAGAGTGAACTTCGGGATAAAATCTATGTCCTCGTCTCACTTGTGGTTAATCCTTTCCCGCACTTCACCTTGCTTTGGATGTGTGTTGGCTTGTTAGCGTTATTGTTTCCTAGCATATTTAGTACTACTTGTGTTTATCTTATAGGTTGTGTTCACCTAGTTGCATTTCTAGTGAACCTTATTTATCCGCTTATCCCTAAAATTGAAAAACAAGATTAAAATTTGTAGTCTCCTACCCCCCCCTCTAGTCGACCGTATCGATCCTTTCAATTCTTATTAGAGCCTCACGCTCTTATATAAGATTTTACAACCTTAGAGGATATGGACGACATTGAGGATGGGGGAGGTCAACTCCCGGCCGAGGGACTTGGTCAAAACCAAAATCCACTCGCGGCCGAGGTTGCCTTTCATCAAGCCGCTGCTCCCATTGCTCCCAACCCGAAAGCCCCCTTAACCACGGAGGATGTTCTCTCAATGTTTGTGGATCTCAAAACTGCAATGTTGAGAGAAGTTCGTTCCTCGGTTAAGGAGGAAATTGATGCTTGCTTAAAACCATCAACATCCACATCAAACTCATTTAATCCAAATGAGGTTTTTGATGCAGATGACTCAAGGGAACCCCTTGCTTCACCGGCTCGCACTCAAGTTCCAAGGTATAATGCCACGGAACCCTTTTACTCACCACAACCCTTGCAACATCCTTGCATTAATCCTGTTGGGCATCCGCCCCTTTTGAAAGCTAATGTGTTTGCTAACTGGAAGCTAGATATGGAGTGTCACATTCAAAGTGCATCTACGCAGTTATGGTGGATTGTGGTCAACGGTTTCAACCCAAAGGACCCAACAAATGTTACTCCAAGAGAGGTCATTGATGATCAACTCAATGCAACCGCTCACAACATCTTGCATAATGCCGTGACCGAAGACTATAGTGACTCCATTACTCTTCTCAAGACCGCAAAGGAAATTTGGGATTGCCTCGAAGAAGCTCTTGAGGGTGATGATGCCATTTGAAGATCCCGGTTGGCCCTTCTCAAGCAAGAGGTAAATTTGTTTGTGAGGAATGATGGTGAGACCGCGGATGAAGTATATCGAAGGTTGAAGTCTCTTATGCTAAAGCTGAGAAACTTTCGATGTGAATGGGCAAATGATGGTTTCATCAAGGACAAGTTCATTGATGCAATGGTTCTCACGGAACACACTATGGTAATGATGATTCATCAACGCCCGGACTACCACAAGTTGACTGCGGCCCAAGTCGTGTATACCTTCTCTACCCATGTGCTTATAGAGACTAAGTCAAAGAAGACCTTTGCAATTGCTCAAGCCACCAAGAACGCAACTCTTTCCTTGAAGGCCAAGAAGGTGACTTCTCAAGCAAGAGAAGAAGATGTTCTTGAAGAATGTGGTAATGATGATGGTGACACTACTTGCCCGGCCAATGACTTTGCGTAAGACTTGGCTCTCTTAGTCAAGAAGTATTCAGGCACCATGGCCAACAAAGGAAAGAATCTTCAATGAAGAAGCTTTGGGAGAAGAAAGTGCTACAATTGTGATAGTCCAAGACACTTTGTGCATGATTGCCCATATGAGAGACGTGAAGACAAGTTCGAGAAGCTTTTGCTTAAAAAGAAGAAGTTCTCCAAGTTCACCAAGAGGAAAGATGACAAGGCACTTGTTCACGAAGAATACATGTCAGGGGATGAGGATGACAATGATGATGACCAAGTGGGCACGGCTGCTCTTGCCTTACATGCCACTAACTCATCTTCATCCACCGGCCTCTTCAAATCTCCAAATGAGGATAGCCCCTTCACTCATCGATGCCTCGTGGCTAAAGAGGTAAAAACTAAGTCTAAATCCTCTATCCTCACTTACCACACTCCAAATATCTCTTGTAAGATAATGGAGGATGCGTGTGAGACTAGTGTGCACAATGATGAGGAATCCTTGATGGCCTTCATGAAAACTCTTCATGGTGAAGCACGTGCTCATTTTAGCGATCTCCTTAAGTCACTTGCCGAATGCGATGACTTTATTGAGAACGTTGAAAACCTCCTCATAGAGGAAAAAGAGAGAGTCGAACTCCTCGAGCACGAACTACATGAAGAAAGTGTCGTGAGGGCCTCCCTCGAGGAAGCCATGTCTTCCCATGACATTGACTTTGTTAAAACCAATGATGCCCTACTAATTTACCTTGAGAACAAAGATGCCATTACTCATAAATATGAGAGGCTTTTAGTTTATCACTCTCGGCTTGGTGAGGAACATGAGATCCTTGTGAAAAGTTCCAAGGTAGTCAAAGGTGACCTCATTTCCCTCACCGAGTCATATGCTCAACTCCAAGCTACTACCATGAAGGATCTTACTACCGTCTCGCGCATTGATTTGAATGATGAATCTTGTGCGGATAAATTTGTTCATGATTGCATCTCTCTTCAAGAAGAGAACAATAAGTTAAAAGATCAAACAGAGAAAGGGCTTGTGTCTTGCATTCAAGGAGAGAAAAATCTCAATGACCTGTTCAGAAACCAAAAGGAGTGTGTTGCAAATGAGGGAGTTGGGTTTGATCCATCTCTCAAGACAAAGAATAACAAGAAAAATAAGATTGGTTCCTCTCCATATCATCAACAAAATGTTGTTTTTGTGCAAGAAGGGAACAAGGAGAAGGAGAAGAAAAACGGGGAAGATGGGAATGGCAAGGTCATGAGGGACAAAGCCATTCCCAAAGAGTTTGTTGGCAAGAACAACCCATCCTATGTCCTCATGAGAGGAACGGATGGTTACACCTTTCCTAAATTCGTTGGCACTAATTATGATGATTATGCATGGACTATTTGGGTTCCTAAGACCCTTGTTGCTAACTCTCTAGGACCCATCGAGAAATGGGTACCTAAAATCAAAGCTTGATTTATTACGACTATATCTCCGGTGGAAATCAATGTGTGATAAATAGTGGATGCACCAATCATATGACCGGAGATAGGGAAATGCTTGTGGAGTTTGTTGATTCCCTCAAGGGTTCCTCAACCATTTCGTTTGGTGATAATAGAATGGGCAAGGTATTGGGATTGGGTAAAGTAGTTATCTCTAATGATTCATCTCTATAAAATGTCATGCATGTTCAATCCCTTCTCTATCTAATGATTCATCTCAACAATTCAATTGGCTTGTGCTAGTTATGATTGTCATTTCGGTGAATTTCATGTGACCGTCTTTAAGAGGAGAAATCTCAAAGTGGTCTTTGTTGGGCATGTTGAATACAACCTTTACATGGTTGATTTCTCTAAAGAGAAAACACATCTTGCAACATGCATAATGGCCAAGGCCAACGTGGGGTGGCTGTGGCACCGACGGCTAGCCCACGTGAGTATGAGAAACTTGCAAGCTCTCTTAAAGAGGAAGCACATACTTGGACTAACCGATGTGCCTTTTTCCAAAGATCGTCCTTGTACTTCTCATTGCCGAAAAGCTTCATGAGAAAGCCTATAAAGTGAAGACTATAATTTCCACCTCGAGGCCCTTAGAGCTCCTCCACCTAGATCTCTTTGGTCCTCCATCTTGTGATAGTTTGGGAGGAAGAAGGTACTGTCTTGTCATTGTTGACTATTTCACAAGATATACATGGGTAGTCTTTCTCAAGACAAAATATGAGACCCAAGAAACATTCATTAACTTTGTCAAAGAATCTCAACGTCAACATGAGTGTTAGATCAAGGCAATTCGAAGTGACAACGGGACAGAGATCAAAAACTATACCATGAATGAGTTCTTGGGCGATGAAGAGATCAAGCACCAATATGCGTCGGTTTGTACTCCCCAACAAAATGGTGTTGCGGAAAGGAAGAACCGGACTCTTATTGAAATGTCTAGGACCATGCTTGACGAGTACAAGTCTCCTTACAAGCTTTGGGCCTAAGCCATCAACACCGTGTGTCATGCATCAAACCGGCTTTATCTCCGCAAGCTCAAGAACAAGACCCCATATGAAATTATCATTGGGAGAAAACCCAACGTCAAATACTTTCGGGTGTTCAGTTGTAAGTGTTTCATTCTAAACCAAAAAAATCCCGTTTAGCTAAATTTGAGTCTAAAACTTATGAGGGTATATTTGTTGGATATGCCTCAAATTCTCATGCTTACCGTGTTCAATAAATCCACCGGGTGTATTGAGAAGACGGTAAATGTGGAGTTTGATGAAGATAACGGCTCTTGTGTGGAGCGAATTTTTCCTAGTGTTGTAGGTGATGAGGCTCCTTCACAAGCTATAAGGACCATGGAGATAGGCCACATTCTTCCACAAGAAATACCCCAAGTCCAAGTAGGAGAAGAACTAAGAGCCCCTCTTGTGGAATCCCCACAAGGGAAGTCATCACCGCCACCAAATGTGCAAGATGCTTTGAGAGATCATGAACCTATCCAAGAAAAATAACAAGTCTCTCATGTTCCCGAGCAAGATCAAGGACAAGCTCAACCAAGTGGTGAGGAACCAAATATTGAGGTCCAAGAAGTTGCTCAAGAAAATATGCAAGATCAAGGACAAGCTCAACCAAGTGGTGTAGTCCCAAACCTTGAGGTCCAAGATGTTATCCAAGACAAGGATCAATATCAAGATCAAGCCCAACCTCAATTTCAAAAAATTGAAGTTGTGAAGAGAAGGGTGTGTGCTAGGATGAAGGTGTCCCACCTCAAGTGCCTTCTACCATACCACAACCACCCGTCCAAGAAGTTGATGTTGTAAAGAGGAGGGTGTATGCAAGGCTCAAACAAGCCCAATTCAAAGTGTCTTCATCAAGTGAAACACCAAAAGATGAAGAGCTTTCTTTAAAAAAGCAGAAAGTGGATGCCAAGCTAGAGCATCTTCAACATCTCATCGAGAACCTTTATGGAAGCATCAAAAAGGGGGTAACTACTCATAAACATGTTGCAAACTTTTGTGAACATCACTCGTTTGTCTCTTGTATTGAACCTCTTAACGTGGAAGATGCACTTGACGACCCAGATTGGGTAAATGCTACGCATGAAAAACTCAACAACTTCACTCACAACAAAGTATGGACTCTAGTGAAGAGTCCACAAGAACGTCATAATGTCATCGGGTCCAAGTGGATCTTTAATAACAAACAAGATGAACATGGGCAAGTCACAAGGAAAAAAGGCAAGGTTAGTGTCACAAGGTTTCACTCAAGTTGAAGGTTTAAACTTTGGTGAAACCTTTGCCCCGTTGCTCATCTTGACTCCATTCGTATTTTACTTGCATATGCCTCTCATCATAATTTCAAGTTGTATCAAATGGATGTGAAGAGTGCATTTCTTAATGGTCCTCTTAAAGAGTTAGTGTACGTCAAACAACCTCCTCATTTCGAAGATCCTGATCACCCCTCTCACGTCTATGAACTCCATAAGGCTCTCTATGGACTTAAACAAGCACCTCGTGCTTGATATGATCACCTTACGGTTTTGCTAGGCGAGAAGGGGTTTCAGATCGGGTTAATAGATTCCACTCTCTTCACAAAGAGAGTAAAAGGGGAATTGTTTGTGTGCCAAATTTATGTTGATGACATTATCTTTGGTTCTGCTAGCCATGCTATTAACATTGAGTTTGAGAATCTTATGACAAAGGAATTCACAATGAGCATGATGGGAGAATTGAAGTTCTTCCTAGGATTTCAAGTAAAGAAACTAAGTAGAGGAACTTTCATCAACCAATCCTTGTAAATTCAAGACATGCCAACAAATGGTCAGTTTAATCTTGATTCCAATGGTAAAGCCGTGGATCAAAAGGTATACCGCTCCATGATCGGTTCTTTGCTTTAGCTTTGTGAATATAGACCCGATATTATGTTCAGTGTGTGCAGGTGTGCATGATTTTAATCCGCTCCTAAGGAGAGCCATTATATGGAGGTAAAAAGGATCCTTTGATATTTGGTTCATACCCTAAACTTGGGCCTTTGGTACCCCAAAGGATCATCGATCAAGTTGACAGGATATTCTAATTCTGATTGGGCCGGAGACAAGATTGATCGCAAGTCCACATCCGGTTCTTGTCAGTTCCTTCGAAGATCCTTGGTGAGTTGGTCCTCAAAGAAGCAAAATTGTGTGTCTCTTTCAACCGCTGAAGTTGAGTATATTCCCGCTGGAAGTTGTTGTGCACAATTATTATGGATGAGGCAAACTCTAATGGATTATGGTGTCAAATGTGACAAAGTGCCTCCTTTATATGATAATGAAAGTGCAATCAAGATCGCAGACAACCCCATACAACACAACCGTACCAAGCATATTGATATTCGTCATCATTTCATTCCGGATCAGTGACAAGAGAGGACATTGAGTTATTTCATGTTAACACCGAGGTGCAACTTGTAGATATTTTTACCAAGCCACTTGATGAAGCAAGATTCCACAAGTTAAGGCATGAGATGAATACCGTGGATCTTAGTAACTTGGTTTGAGACCCTTGCATGCACACACATACTCAACTAGTATCTTGTTTAGATGTAGGCACCTATGTAGGGGGTTCTAGCTCAACTCATGGGCTATCGTATCATACTAGTGCATAAATTAAACCAAATCTTTCACACTCACCATTCTTGATGGTACTTGTGCTTCAAAGATGAGTATTGGTCTTGGGCCCAAGGTTCATATCTTCACGGTGCCATACCAAATAAACTCAAACATGGTGGCTACGTCCACCGCCCATGTTTTTAAGTTGTTTTCTTCCTTTTGTCTTTCTTTGGGTATGCATAGACTTTATGTTGAAATTGCATTTATCATGTGCATGGTGTTTTATCCAGTGCAAGTGCCCTTTCTTTCTTTTTTTGGTTTTCTTTGTTGTTTTTATTCCTGGTTGCGTTGCTTGTCTTTTGCTCTTGCGTCGGTATCCCGAGTACCCCGTGCGCATGGCCATTTCCCATGTGCATGGGACCCCATGTGCACGGGCTTATCCCGTGCGCACGGGCCCCCGTTTCCACGGGCTAAGTTGGCCCCGTGCGCACGGGGTATGCAGTTCCAGCCCTCTTTTGGGTGGGACGCAGGGGAGGCTAGGGTTCATTTCATCATTTCATCCCCCCCTCGCCCCTGCCGCCCCAGGATCCATCGCCGTCGCCCCACTCTTCCCCTCCTCGTGATCTTCCTCCTTTGGAAGAGAGGAGGATGAGTTCCTCCTCTGGTTCGTCCTCTGCATCCTTCATCTTTTTTTTTTGGTGTGTGCCTATTTAGGTTTCCTTCCCTTTCTAGATTTCCACATTTTTATGTAGTTATAGCCTAGTTGTGTGTATAGATCCATTGTTTTACCCTTTGGTTCATGCCAATGCCACTGCTCGATCTGGTTTTTAACTACCCCTAGTGTACCCTGGTGTCCACGGGCATGTACCATGCACAGGGGGCCTCCGTGTCCACGGGCATGTCCCGTACGCACGGGCCCCTCCGTGTACACGGGCGTGTCCCGTGCGTACGGGCCCCTCCGTGTACACGGGCGTGTCCCGTGCACACGGGGTTGAGAGTGGTCTCCCTCCTTAATTTTATTTTTTGTTGTTGTTGGGAACCTGCACTCATTCTTCTTACATATGTTGTTTGGATGTTGTGCTTCTCAGACTCTGCTGACAAGGTGGCTGCCGCTCAGAGCAAACGGTCAAAGACAAAGTTCACTATTGCTCATCGACAGCCTTCAGAGGGAGTTGGTAAGGACTCTCGGAGTCGTGTTCGTCATGCTGCATCTAAGAAGCCAATTATAGATGCTTTTGATGGCTCTGAGGAAGAATATGATTCAGTCGAGGATGAACACTATGAAGGAGAGGATGATGTTGAAGAACAGAATGATGATGATATTGCAGAGGATGGTAATGCAAGCCTGGGTGATGAGCCTATTCCTGAAAGGCGTGATCTCCGGCGTATTCCTCTGAGTGAGTGGTCCAAGCTAGAAATTTGGGCTCGTAGGCAAGCTCATCCCTATGATGCGGCCACCGGTCTTGATGTGGATCCTAGGTTCAAGGATGAGTTTCAACACAAGGTATATTCTGAACTTCTAATGACCAAGGACAAGAAGTTTGTGCCGCACAAGCAGATTAATGTGGCAGACCTTTGCAACCACAGACAGACCTTCACAAGAAAATTAATGCTCTTGACTATTTGGGTCTCCTTCCATTTGTCAGCTTCAACCATTCATACAATGAAGAGCTTGTCACTCAGTTCCTTGTCACTGTTTTCTTCCATAATGACTCTGCTCGTACTCTCACATGGATGTCTGGGCATCGTCGCCACTCTGCTTCAATGGACAAGTTTTCTAAAATCATTCTGTATCCATTCTATGTGGAAGAGCATGAGTATTTTGGCCAAGTTCGTGATGGTGGGCAGTGCTCCAAGGATGAAATTGCTTTTGCTTACAAGTAGGAGAGGTCGTTTGTCACTGGCTCGATCAAGGACTTGCTCCCGGTGTATGCTACAATGAGGCATATTCTTAGGTACACCCTCACTCCCAAGGTTGGTGACTCCCATAACATAAGGATCTCTATGTTGGACATCTTTGTGTATCTGCATGCCAAGAAGAAAATGGATGTTTTGGATTTCATGTTCTTTGAGCTTCGTCAGTGTGTTCAAGAGGTCAAGTCGCTAATTGTAGTCCCCAAGTGCAAGGAATCATCGTAGCAATTTCCAAAGGTGGAAGTGATAAGTATGGAGTGTCGAAACCACAAGGAGCTAAAGGTAAGATCAATATTCTCTAGAGTCCTATCAGCCACCCATACGACTCTACGTACACCGAACGTTTGCTTCCAACTAGAAACGAGAAATAAAACTACGTTGTGGGTATTAAGAGGATAGCTTTGCATGATATCGTAGAACTATAAAATAAATGTAGGTGTTGTTATCATAATATTACAATATATTACAAATAGCGAGTGTGGAATAATGATGGGTCGGTGCGCGAAATTATCCTAGGCAATTGTTAACAAGATCGGAAGTCATTATTGTAATTTTATATGAGGGAGAGGCGTAAGCTAACATAATTTCTCTACTTGGATCATATGCACTTTTGATAGGAACTCTAGCAAGCATCTGCAACTACTAAAGATCATTAAGGTAAAACCCAACCATAGCATTAAAGCATCAAGTCCCCTTTATCCCATATGCAACAACCCCCTTACTCGGGTTTATGCTTCTGTCACTCAAGCAACCCACTATAAGAGAATCATGAACGTATTGCAACACCCTAAAGTGGGAATCCTTCATGTGTGCGCGGCATGGAAGACACCATAGGACAGCACCAAAATAAACATACAACTCAAACCAATCTAGATCATCAATTAAACCAAAGGACGAAAGTAATCTACTCAAAGAACCATAGGATGGCAACACATCATTTGATCATAATATGTACCATAAAGCACCATGTTCAAGTAGGGGATTACAGCGGGGTGGGGGAGAGTGGACCACTAAAAGGAGATGAGGATGGTGATGAAGAAGGTGATGTTGATGAAGACAATCACCGCGGCGATGGTTCCCCCGATGGCACTCCGGCACCACCGGGAGAGGGGGGAGGTTTTCCACCTTGTGCTTCCTCCTTCATGGCCTCCCCCCTCCATGGGGAGAGGTTCTCCCTCTAGTCCTTGGCCTCCATGATGTTGATGGCCCCTCTGGGATGATGAAGATGGCCTCCGGTGACCCCCTCCGGCAGGGTGCCGGAGAGGGCCAAGATTGGTTTTTCATGGTTCTGGAGGTGTGCGGCGGCGGAACTCCCGATATAGGTTTCTTTTCGGAGGTTTCTGTATTTATAGGAGTTTTTGGAGTCGGTCCCACGTCCAGAAGGTTCCCGAGGAAGTCACAAGCCAGGGGCGCGCCTTAGGGGGGGACGCCCCTGTGGCTTGTGGCTTCCTCGACCTTCCTCTCCGGTGACTCTTCGCTCCAGTATTTTTTACCAAAAATATTCTCCGTAAATTTTCAGCTCATTCCGAGAAGTTTTATTTCTGCACAAAAGCAATAGCCCGGTAGTTCTGCTGAAAACAGCGTCAGTCCTGGTTAGTTCTAATAAAATCATGCCAAAATCATATAGAATTATTGTAAACATGGCATGGATACTTCATAAATTATAGAAATATTGGAGAGGTATCAGCATCCTCACATGGAAAATAAAAGAAATAATTTATGAACTGTGAATGCTAGCAAGTGCACAAGTTTGATCAATGATAATCCAATCATTTTTTCTAGCATCATTATATATCATAAACAGTAGATCATCCCATAAAACTTCTCATGATGAAGTCACAAGCTATTTGTCTATTAAAGTATTGACCATAAAGCTCCTTGAAAACTAACAACTATGCTTTCATTCACCAAACAATTGAATTCATCCTATTTTCAGGAAGGGTTTATGTAAGAGCTTTGATTTAGCAAATTCCACATACTCAACTATCATATAGTCTTCCATGATTGCTAACTCTCAAAGCATATTTTTAGAGCAAATGGCATCCATCGAACACAAAGAAAGATAGGGGCTTAGAGTTTTGCCTCCCAACTTATTTATCATCTACATAATTGTCAATAATAATAATTCATGATCAAATATATTTGGATGGCCATATATGCTTGGATCTTTCCCCACCACATGATGCTTGCCAAGAGAAGAAGGTGAAATATAGGAAGTGGTGAAGATCACCATGACTCTTGTGTAAAGGTAAGTACTAGAAAATAAAAGATAGGCCCTTGGCAGAGGGAAGCAGAGGTTGTCATGCGCTTTTTGTTTTTGGATGTGAAAACTCTTAATGCAAAGGAATGTCATGTTGTATTGTCCTTTGTGATAGCAACCTTTATTATGTAGTCCGTCGCTTTTATTTATTTGTCATCACAAACGTACAATGCTTATTTTCCCTTACAATAAAAGATCTTACATATTTAGGAGCAATTTTTATTGCTTTTTGCACTGATGACAACTTACTTGAAGGATCTTATTCAATCCATAGGTAGATGTAGTGGACTCTCATGGCAAAACAGGTTTAAGGGTGTTTGGATGCACAAGTAGTATTTCTACTTGGTGCGGAAGTTTTGGCTAGTATGAGGTGGAAGCAAGTACCACATGTTGGAGGATCCAAAACAATATAACTTCTATACAAATATACCCAAGCATAATTCATTACGTTGTCTTCCTTGTTCAACTTCAACTAATTTGCTGAAGTTTGAAAATAATTAATGGGTATTCACAATCATAGAAGATGTCCAAGATAGTATATTTATATGTGAAATCTCTCTTCCTTCAATATTCTTTCATGAATTCTTCAAGTGACCAATGCGGTGTTTGCTAACTTTCAATAAATTTCACCAGCTATACTTATTATGTGTGAAGTCATTAATCCCCATGGGATAAGTATATGAAGCATTTTTAACTTCAGCTTTATGATATTCAATTCATTCAACCATTTACTCATAGGATATAAGTGAAGCACGAGAGTGAATGATAAACTACTCCAAAAAGATATAAGTGAAGATCAATGCATAGTTAATTAGTTAAATAGCCATGTGAGGACTCTCTCTCTTATTCAAAATTTCAGATCCAAAGATTTTATTGAAACATAAAACAAAATAAAATGGCACTCCAAGAATAGCATGCATCATGTGAACGAATAAAAATTTAGGCTCAACATAGGCTAACCGATAATTGTTGATGAAGAGAGGTGGGATGCATAGGATCCCCAAGCTTAGATGCTTGATACTTCTTGAAATTTTTACTTGGGGTGACTTGGACATCCCCAAGCTTGAGATTTTGTATCTTGTACAATCCTCTCATATCATGGTTTCACCTATTGTCAAAAACATCATCCACACAAAACTCAAAAAGAACTCGTGAGATAGGTTAGTACACATAAGAATAGATCAACACTTCATGTACTGCCAATACAAGTTCCACAATAATTTTCAAGCATTAGATGCTGTATAATATCATTTCCACAATTTATATCTACCAATATAGGCTACGGAAACTATAGGATAAGTAGATAACAAAACTATGACAGCAATCCGTCCAAACAGAAAAGTCTGTAGCAATTTATTATAACAGTTTACCTATGTGACTCAAAAAATTATGAAACTTTAGGACATGCTAAGTAATTTATATGCAAACACTGTGTACAAATTTCAGAAACTTTCCACGTTCCAGTAAAATATGAAAATTCAAACACTACAGCAAAAGTTTCTGTTTTTTTACACAGCACACATAAAACATGCAATGCATGCATCCTAAGGCAAATCTTGGAACTTTTTATTGAAAAACAAGATTATAAATAACACGAACAGACAAAAAAATGACGATCCAAGCAAAACTCATATTATGTGTCGAATAAAAATATAGCTCCAAGTAAGATATACCGATAATGTTGAGGACGAAAGAGGGGATGCCTTCCGATGCATCCCCAAGCTTAGACGCATGAGTCTTCCTTCAATATTACCTTGGGGTGCCTTGGGCATCCCCAATCTTGGGTTATTTTCACTCCTTATTCCCCTCATATCGGTATCTCACCCAAAACTTGAAAACTTCAATCACACAAAACTTAATGGAACTTCGTGAGAAGGGTTAGTGTAATAAAGATAAATTATTCACTTACGTACTGTCAAGACAAGATTCGTAATTGTTCCCCATGATACATACTACATTATATCATTCCCATAACTTATATTACTCAATATAAGCTATAGGAACACTTGAAACAAGCAAACTATGCATGCAAAACAGAATCTGTCAAATACAGAACAGTCTGTAAAGATATGAATGATCACCAAACTTCCCTAACTCTAAAATTTCTGCATAATTAGGAAATATCACAGAATTTTCATAGAAATGTTGTGTAAAACTATCGGAATTTTTTGAATCTCCAGTAAAAGCATACAATTCATATACTGGACGCAAAACTTTTTGTTTTTGCACAGAATCAAACAAGCAAGTATCCACACTATCCCAAAGGCTTTACTTGGCACTTTATTGAAAGAAAAGACACAAAACATGATTAATACAATAGATTAATCATGTGAACAGGTCAAAACATAAAGTAAAAGTGTTGGGTTGTCTCCCAACAAGCGCTTTTCTTTAATGCCTTTTTATCTAGGCATGATATTTCAATGATACTCTTCCAAGCCAAATTCCGATGATCATTATATTCATAATCTAAAAGATATAAGTGAAGCTCATAGATCATTCTAAAATTAATATATATTAACCAGTATCCAAGCTCAAAATATATAAGTGAAGCACATGAAGCATTCTATAAAACCATACTCAAAAGATTTAAGTGAAGCACAAAGAGCATTCTATAAAGCCATACTCAAAAGATTTAAGTGAAGTGCATGAAGATTTCTACAAATCAATGAAGGAATAACTCATAATATAAGGGAGCATAAAGGAAAAGACAAACACTAAAGACACATATTATGTGAACAAAACAAACACCGAGGTATACCAATAATTGTTGAAGAATAAAGATGGGATGCCTTCCGGGGCAGCTTGGATGCTTGAGACTCCTTGAAATATTTACTTTGGGTGCATTGGTAATCCCCAAGCTTGAAATCTTGTCTCTTCGTATTCTTCTTATATTGATACCTCCTCGATCTTCGAACACTTCATTCACACAAAACTTAACAAACCCCTCATGAGATCTTTTAGTATAATAAAGCAAAATACTACTTTAAGTATTGTTGTGAACTCATTCCAAATTCATATTAGCATTATATATAATGTAGTCCAACTTCACCATGGTTCATACCCCCCGATACAAGCCATAGATTCATCAAAATAAGAGAACAATGCATAGAAAACAGAATCTATTAAAAACAGGACAGTCTGTAGTGATCTAGAAACTTCGTATACTTCTGTAACTCAAAAAATTCTGAAAATTTAGGACAAATTAAAAAAATTCATAGCAGTACCGTGTTAAAATTTCAAAATATTTTGACGTTCCGGTAAAAAAATGAAAATTCACGCACTACAGCCAAAGTTTCTGTTTTTGCATTGCACACACCAAACAAGCAATCTAATCATCCAAAAAGCAAATTTTGGCACATTATTTTTATAATACAATGGATATATACAAGGTGATCGTTATTTTTCAGAAGCTTCCATGAAAAATTCTACATTCTTTCCATGAGCATGAACACAAGTGTTTAAGTCGACCCTCACTTCTCCAATGCACAACCTTCCAATCACTTCTCTTTTTGAAAAACTTCTTAAGCAAGAAGGGGCAAGTAACTCTTTTTGTATTTTGTATTTTCTATTTTTTTTGTTTCACTCACAACTACAGAAAGTAAAAAGGTAAAACAAAATCTATTTAGTGAAGAAAGCAAACAAGCATACACGAGAATATCAACCCCACGCTATTGCTCCCCGGCAAAGGCGCCAGAAAAGAGCTTGATAGTCCCCAAGTGCAAGGAATCATCGTAGCAATTTCCAAAGGTGGAAGTGATAAGTATTGAGTGTTGAACCCACAAAGAGCTAATGGTAAGATCAATATTATCTCAAGTCCTATCTGCCACCGATATGACTCTACGTACACCGAACGTTTGCTTCCAACTAGAAACGAGAAATGAAACTACATTCTGGGTATGAAGAGGATAGCTTTGCATGATATCAGAGAACTAAAACATAAATGTAGGTGTTGTTATCATAATATTACAATATATTACAAATAGCGAGTGTGGAATAATGATGGGTCGGTGTGCGGAATTATCCTAGGCAATTGTTAACAAGATCGGAAGTCATTATTGTAATTTTATATGAGGGAGAGGCATAAGCTAACATACTTTCTCTACTTGGATCATATGCACTTTGGATTGGAACTCTAGCAAGCATCCGCAACTACTAAATATCATTAAGGTAAAACCCAACCATAGCATTAAAGCATCAAGTCCCCTTTATCCCATACGCAACAACCCCCTTAATCGGGTTTATGCTTCTGTCACTCAAGCAACCCACTATAAGCGAATCATGAACGTATTTCAACATCCTACAGCAAGAATCCTTCACGTGTGCGCAGCACGGAAGGCACCATAGGACAACACCAAAATAAACATACAACTAAAACCAATCTAGATCATCATCAATTAACCCAAAGGACAAAAGTAATCTACTCAAAGCATCATAGGATGGCAACACATCATTGGATCATAATATGTAACATAAAGCACCATGTTCAAGTAGGGGATTACAGCGGGGTGCGGGAGAGTGGACCGCTACAAGGAGGTGAGGATGGTGATGAAGAAGGTGATGTTGATGAAGGCGATCACCGCGGAGATGGTTCCCTCGATGGCACTCCAGCACCACCGGGAGAGAGGGGGAGACGTTCACCCCCTTGTGCTTCCTCCTCCATGGCCTCCCCCTCTATGGGGAGAGGTTCTCCCTCTGGTCCTTGGCCTCCATGGTGTTGATGTCCCCTCTGGGACGATGAAGATGGCCTCCGGTGATGGTGACCCCCTCCGGCAGGGTGCCAGAGAGGGCCAAGATTGGTTTTTCATGGTTCTGGAAGTGTGCGGCAGCGGAACTCCCGATCTAGGTTTATTTTTGGAGTTTTCTATATTTATAAGAGTTTTTGGCGTTGGTCCCACGTCTAGAAGGTTTCCGAGGAAGTCACAAGCCAGGGGCGCGCCCTAGGGGTGGGGCCACGCCCATGTGGCTTGTGGCTTCCTCAGCCTTCCTCTCCGGTGATTCTTCGCTTCAGTATTTTTTATATTTTCCAAAAATATTCTCTGTAAATTTTCAGCTCATTCCAAGAACTTTTATTATAAACATGGCATGAATACTTAATAAATTATAGATACGTTGGAGACGTATCATTAATCTATGCACCGTTCATTCAGGCCCTCATTAAATCAGTATGCCCCGTTCGATACATCTCTCAGTACAAATCTGCCATTCCGAAGCACATCATTCTCTGGTCCCCTTAGGCTCATGGCCCATACAAGCGTCCTAAGCATGAGCGCCACCCTCGAGCTGATGAGCGGGATACCTACACTCCTGGGTGCTCCTTCACTACCTGCATTCCTCGTGGACCTAATAAGAAGAGTTATGAGGCCTCTTTTACCTCCGATGAGAAGAAATCCCTGTTCGAGACTCTTCGCAGCATGTTTACGATGTGTCAGTACTCAGTGCCGTCAGGTCAAGGAGAGGAATAGGGGAAAATGTGAGCGTCGTCAAAAGAAGGCCGAGAGTGGTGTAGTGTTGGAAATATGCCCTAGAGGCAATAATAAAATGGTTATTACTGTATTTCCTTGTTCATGATCATTGTCTATCGTTCATGCTACAATTGCATTAACCAGAAACCGTAATACATGTGTGAATACATAGACCACAATATATCCCTAGTGAGCCTCTAGTTGACTAGCTCGTTGATCAATAGATGGTCACGGTTTCATGACCATGGACATTGGATGTCATTGATAATGGGATCACGTCATTAGGGGAATGATGTGATGGACAAGACCCAATCCTAAGCATAGCACAAGATCGTGTAGTTCGTTTGCTAAAGCTTTTCTAATGTCAAGTATCATTTCCTTAGACCATTAGATTGTGCAACTCCGGATATCGTAGGAATACTTTGGGTGTGACAAACATCACAACGTAACTGGGTGGCTATAAAGGTACACTATGGGTATCTCTGAAAGTGTCTGTTGGGTTGGCACGAATCGAGACTGGGATTTGTCACTCCGTGTGACGGAGAGGTATCTCTCGGCCCACTCGGTAAGACATCATCATAATGAGCTTAATGTGACTAAGCAGTTAGCCACGGGATGATGTGTTACGGAACAATTAAAGAGACTTACCGGTAATGAGATTGAACAAGGTATAGGGATAACGACGATCGAATCTCGGGCAAGTATCATACCGGTAAACAAAGGGAATTGTATACGGGATTGATTGAATCCCCAACATCTTGGTTCATCCAATGACATCATCGTGGAGCACGTGAGAGACAACATGGGTATCCGGATCCCGCTGTTGGTTATTGACTGGAGAGGTGTCTCGGTCATGTCTACGTGCCTCCCGAACCTGTAGGGTCTACACACTTAAGGTTCGATGACGCTAGGGTTATAGGGAAATAGTGTACATGGTTACCGAAGGTAGTTTGGTGTCCCGGATGAGATCCCGGACATCACGAGGAGTTTCGGAATGGTCCAGAAGTAAAGATTCATATATAGGAAGTGAGGTTTTGGTCACCGGAAGTGTTTCGGGCATCACCGGTAACGTACCGAGACCACCGGAAGGGTTCCGGGGTTCCAGCAAGCGGGGCCAACAACACCAGAGGGCTGCATGAGCCGAGAGTGGGAAGGGGACTGCCCTAGAGTAGGCTGGTGAGCCCTCCACCCTAGCCCAAGGCGCAGCAAGGTGGGAAGGGGGACCCTAGGCACAGATAGGCCTAAGGACCACCTAGTGCGCCGCCCTCCCCTCTCCCCTCTTGGTCGCTGGCCAAGATGTCATCTAGGGCTGCCGCACCACCCTAGGGGATGCGCACCCTCCTCCCCTCCTCCTATATATAGTGGGGGTTTTGGGGGCTGCCAGCACACAAGTTTCTTCCTCCCTCGGCGCAACCCTACTCCTCCCTCTCCTCGTCCTCCGTAGTGCTTAGCGAAGCTCTGCCGGAGTACCACGTAGCTCCACCGTCACCACGTCGTCGTCCTGCCGAAGCTCTCCCTCAACCTCTCCTTCCTCCTTGCTGGATTAAGGCGTAGGAGACGTCACCGGGCTGCATGTGTGTTGAATGCGGAGGCGTCGTTGTTTGGCGCTTAGATCGGATTCCACCGCGATCTGAATCGCTGGGAGTACGACTCCACCAACCGTGTACTTGTAACACTTCCTCTTAGCGATCTTCAAAGGTATGAAGATGCACTCATCCCCTTACTCATTGTTGGTTTCTCCATAGATGGATCTTGGTGACCGTAGAATTTTTTTTTGATTTACTACTACGTCTCCCAACAGTGGTATCAGAGCTAGGTCTATGCGTAGAATCTATGCACGAGTAGAACACAAGTTGTTGTGGGCGTCGATTTTGTTAATTTGCTTACTGTTACTAGTCTTATCTTGATTCGGCGGTATTGTGGGATGAAGCGTCCCAGACCAACTTTACACGTACGCTTACGTGAGACCGGTTCCACTGCCTGACATGCACTTGTTGCATAAGGTGGCTAGCGGGTGTCTATCTCTCCCACCTTAGTCGGATCGGATTCGGTGAAAAGGGTCCTTATGAAGGGTAAATAAAAATTGGCATATCACGTTGTGGTTTTGGCGTAGGTAAGAAATGTTCTTGCTAGAAACTTATAGGAGCCACGTAAAAACTTGAAACAACAAATTAGAGGACGTCTAACTTGTTTTTGCAGCATATTCCTTGTGATGTGATACGGCCAAAGGATGTGATGTGATGCATTGTGATGTATGAGATTGATCATGTTCTTGTAATAGGATTCACGACTTATATGTCAATGAGTATGACAACCGGCAGGAGCCATAGGAGTTTGCTTAATTTATTGTATGGCCTGCGTGTCAATCATAAACGTCATGTAATTACTTTCCTTTATTGCTAATCGTTAGCCATAGTAGTAGAAGTAATAGTTGGCAAGACAACTTCATGAAGACACGATGATGGAGATCATGGTGTCGTGCCGGGGACATTGATGATCATGGTGCCCTAAGATGGAGATCAAAGGAGCAAGATGATATTGGCCATATCATGTCACTATATTGATTGCATGTGATGTTCATCATGTTTACAAATTATTTGCTTAGAACTAGCTAAATAAGATGATCTCTCACTAAAATTTCAAGAAATGTGTTCACCCTAACTGTGCACCGTTGCTAAGGATCGTTGTTCCGAAGCACCACGTGATGATCGGGTGTGATAGGTTCTAACGTTCGCATACAACGGGTGTAAGCTAGATTTACACACGCAATACACTTAGGTTGACTTGATGAGCCTAGCATGTACAGACATGGCCTCGGAACACGGGAGACCAAAAGGTCGAACATGAGTCATATAGAAGATACGATCAACATGGAGATGTTCACCATGGATGACTAGTCCGTCTCACGTGATGATCGGACACGGGCTAGTTGACGTGGATCATGTGTCACTTGGATGACTAGAGAGATGTCTATCTAAGTGGGTGTTCATTAAATAATTTGATTATGTGAACTTAATTATCATGAACTTAGTCTAAAATTGTATTTACAATCTATATTGTAGATCCAATGGCCAACGCTAATGTTGCCCTCAACTTCAACGCGTTCCTAGAGAAAACCAAGCTAAAAGATGATGGAAGCAACTATGCGGACTGGGTCCATGGCTTGAGGATCATCCTCATAGCTTCCAAAAGATTATATGTCCTTGATGCACCGCTAGGTGACGCACCCATTTTCCCAGCGGCTCAGGACGTTATGAATGCCTAGCAGTCGTGTTGTGATGATTACTGCCTGGTTCAATGTGGCATGCTTTACAATTTAGAACCGGGGCTCCAAAAGCGTTTTGAGCAATACGGAGCATATGAGATGTCCCAAGAGCTGAAACTGGTTTTCCAAGCTCATGCCCAGGTCGAGAGATATGATGTCTCCGACAAGTTCTTCAGTTGTAAGATGGAGGAGAATAGTTCTGTCAGTGAGCACATACTCAAAATGTCTGGGTTGCACAACCATTTGTCTCAGTTGGGAGTTAATATTTCGGATGACTCGGTTATTGATAGAATCCTCCAGTCGCTCCCACCTAGCTACAAGAGCTTTGTGATGAACTACAACATGCAGGGTATGGAGAAGTCCATTCGTAGGTTGTACTCGATGCTGAAATCAGCGGAGGTCGAGATCAAAAAGGAGCATCAAGTGTTGATGATGAATAAGACCACTAGTTTCAAGAAAGGCAAGGGTAAGAAGAACTTCAAGAAGGACGGCAAAGCAGTTGCCGCGCCCGGTAAGCAAGTTGCCGGGAAGAAGAACAAGAATGGACCCAAGCCTCATACTAAGTGCTTTTATTGCAAGGGTACCGGTCATTGGAAGCGGAGCTGCCCCCAAGTACTTAGCGGATAAGAAGGTCGGCAACGTTAAAGGAATATGTGATATACTTGTTATTGATGTGTATCTTACCAGCGCTCGTAGTAGCTCCTGGGTATTTGATATCGGTGCAGTTGCTCACATTTGTAACTCTAAGCAGGAGCTGCGGAATAAGCGGAGGCTGGCAAAGGACGAGGTGACGATGTACGTCGGGAATGGTTCCAAGGTCAATGTGATCGCCGTCGGCACGCTACCTCTACATCTACCTTCGGGATTAGTTTTAAACCTCAATAATTGTTATTTACTACCAGCTTTGAGCATGAACATTGTATCTAGATCACGTTTGATGCGAGATGGCTACTCATTTAAATCTGAGAATCATGGTTCTTCTATTTGTATGAGAGAAATATTTTATGGTCATGCCCTACTGGTTAATGGTTTATTTTTGATGAATCTCGAATGTGATGTTACACATGTTCATAGTGTGAGTGCCAAAAGATGTAAGATTGATAACAATAGTCCCACTTACATGTGGCACTGCCGCCTTGGTCATATTGGTGTAAAACGCATGAAGAAACTCCATGCTGATGGACTCTTGGAGTCTCTTGATTTTGAATCATTTGACACATGCGAACCATGCCTCATGGGAAATATGACCAAGACTCCGTTCTCCGGAACAATGGAGCGAGTGACTGACTTGTTGGAGATAATACATACCGATGTATGCGGTCCAATGAGCGTTGAGGATCGCGGTGGCTACCATTATGTTCTCACCCTCACTGATGACTTAAGCGGATATGGGTATGTCTACTTAATGAAACACAAGTCTGAAACCTTTGAAAAGTTCAAGGAATTTCAGAGTGAGGTAGAGAATCAATGTGACAGAAAAATAAAGTGCCCACGGTCTGATCGTGGCAGAGAATATTTGAGTCACGAGATTGGCACGCACCTAAGGAAATGTGGAATTTTTTCACAACTCACGCCGCCTAGCACACCTCAGCGAAATGATGTGTCTGAACGTCGTAATCAGACTCTATTGGATATGGTGCAATCTATGATGTCTCTTACCGACTTACCGCTATCATTTTGGGGATGTGCATTAGAGACTGCCGCATTCACTTTAAACAGGGCTCCGTCTAAATCCGCTGAGACGACACCGTATGAATTATGGTTTGGAAAGAAACCTAAGCTGTCATTTCTGAAAGTTTGGGGATGCGATGCTTATGTGAAGACACTTCAACCTGAGAAGCTCAAACCCAAAGTGGAAAAGTGCGCCTTCATAGGATACCCCAAAGAAACTGTTGGGTATACCTTCTACCTTAGATCCGAAGCCAAAGTCTTTGTTGCCAAGAATGGATCCTTTATAGAGAAAGAGTTTCTCTCAAAAGAATTATGTGGGAGGGAAATAGAACTTGATGAGGTAATTGTACCTCCACTCGAACCGGAGAGTAGCGCAGCACGGGAAGTTGTTTCTATGGAGCCTGCACCGGCTGGAGAGGAAGTTAATGATGATGATCATGAAACTTCAGATCAAGTTGCTATTCGAAGGTCCACTACGACATGTTCTGCACCAGAGTGGTATGGCAACCCTGTCCTGGAAATCATGTTGTTGGACAGCGATGAACCTTCGAACTATGAAGAAGCGATGAAGGGCCCAGATTCCAACAAATGGCTTCAAGCCATGAAATCCAAGATAGGATCCATGTATGAGAACAAAGTATGGACTTTGGTGGACTTGCCTGATGATAAGTGAGCCATAGAAAATAAATGGATCTTTAAGTAGAAGACTGACGCGGATGGTAATGTGGCCATCTATAAGGCTCGGCTTGTCGCTAAGGGTTATCGACAAGTTCAAGGAGTTGACTATGATGAGACTTTCTCACCTGTAGCGATGCTGAAGTCCGTCCGAATCATGTTAGAAATTGCCGCATTTTATGATTATGAGATCTGGCAAATGGACGTCAAAACGGCATTCCTTAATGGCTTCCGTTAGGAAGAACTGTATATGATGCAGCGGGAAGGTTTTGTCGATCCTAAAGATGCTGACAAGGTATGCAAGCTCCAATGGTCCATCTATGGGCTGGTGCAAGCATCTCGGAGTTGGAACATTTTCTTTAATGAGGTGATTAAAGCGTTTGGGTTTATACAGGTTTATGGAGAACCCTGTATTTACAAGAAAGTGAGTGGGAGCTCTGTAGCATTTCTCATATTATCTGTGGATGACATATTGTTGATGGGAAATAATATAGAACTTTTGGAAAGCATAAAGGCCTACTTGAATAAGTGTTTTTCAATGAAGGACCTTCGAGAAGCTGCTTACATATTAGGCATCAAGATCTATAGAGATAGATCAAAACGCCTCATAGGTCTTTCACGAAGCACATACCTTGACAAGATATTGAAGAAGTTCAATATGGATCAGTCCAAGAAGGGGTTCTTGCCTGTGTTACAGGGTGTGAGATTGAGTACGATTCAATGCCCGACCACGGCAGAGGATAGAGAAAAGATGAGTGTCATCCCCTATGCTTCAGCCATAGGCTCTATTATGTATGCCATGCTATGTACCAGACCTGATGTGAACCTTGCCATAAGTTTGGTAGGGAGGTACCAAAGTGATCCTGAAGCGGAACACTGGACGGCGGTCAAGAATATCTTGAAGTACCTGAAAAGGACAAAGGACATGTTTCTCGTATATGGAGGTGCCGAAGAGCTCGTCATAAAGGGTTACGTCCATGCTAGCTTCGACACAGATCCGGATGACTCCAAGCACAAACCGGATACGTGTATATTTTGAACGGAGGGGCAGTCAGCTGGTGTAGCAGCAAGCAAAGCGTCATGGCGGAATCTTCATGTGACGCGGAGTACATAGCTGCTTCGGAAGCAGCAAAGGAAGGAGTCTGGATGAAGGACTTCATCACCGACCTAGGAGTGATTCCCAATGCGTCGGGCCCGATGACTCTATTCTGTGACAACACTGGAGCTATTGCCCTTGCCAAGGAGCCCAGGTTTCACAAGAAGACAAGACACATCAAATGCTGCTTCAACTCCATTCGTGATTACATTCAGGAAGGAGATATAGATATTTGTAAAGTATATACGGATCTGAATGTCGCAGATCTGTTGACTAAACCTCTCTCACGAGCGAAACATGATCAACACCAGAACACTATGGGTGTTCAATTCATCACAATGTAACTAGATTATTGACTCTAGTGTAAGTGGGAGCTGTTGGAAATATGCCCTAGAGGAAATAATAAAATGGTTATTATTGTATTCCCTTTTTCATGATAATTGTCTATTGTTCATGCTACAATTGTATTAACCAGAAATCGTAATGCATGTGTGAATACATAGACCACAATATGTCCCTAGTGAGCCTCTAGTTGTCTAGCTCGTTGATCAATAGATGGTCACAGTTTCATGGCCATGGACATTGGATGTCATTGATAATGGGATCACATCATTAGGGGAATGATGTGATGGACAAGACCCAATCCTAAGCATAGCACAAGATCGTGTAGTTCGTCTGCTAAAGCTTTTCTAATGTCAAGTATCATTTCCATAGACCATGAGATTGTGCAACTCCCCGATACCGTAGGAATACTTTGGGTGTGCCAAACGTCACAATGTAACTAGGTGGCTATAAAGGTACAGTACGGGTATCTCCGAAAGTGTCTGTTGGGTTGGCACGAATCAAGACTAGGATTTGTCACTCTGTGTGACGAAGAGGTATCTCTGGGCCCACTCGATAAGACATCATCATAATGAGCTCAATGTGACTAAGGAGTTAGCCACGGGATGATGTGTTACGGAACGAGTAAGGAGACTTGCCAGTAACGAGATTGAACAAGGTATAGGGATACCGACGATCCAATCTCGGGCAAGTATCATATCGGTAGAAAAGGGAATTGTATACGGGATTGATTGAATCCCCGACATCGTGGTTCATCCGATGAGATCATAGTGGAGCATGTGGGAGCCAACATGGGTATCCAAATCCCGTTGTTGGTTATTCACCGGAGAGGTGTCTCGGTCATGTCTACGTGCCTCCGGAACCAGTAGGATCAACACACTCAAGGTTCGATGACGCTAGGGTTATAGGGAAATAGTGTATGTGGTTACCGAAGGTAGTTCGGAGTCCTGAATGAGAACCCGTAGATCACGAGGAGTTCCGGAATGGTTCGGAGGTCAATATTCATATATAGGAAGTGTGGTTTTGGTCACCGGAAGTGTTTCGGGCATCACCGGTAACGTATCGGGACCACCGGAAGGGTTCCGGGGGTCCACCAAGTGAGGCCAATAGCACCAGAGGGCTGTGTGGGCCGAGAGTGGGAAGGGACCAGCCCCAGAGTGGGCTGGTGCACCCTCCACCCTGGCCCAAGGCATAGCAAGGTGGGAAGGGGGGGACTCTAGGCACAGATGGGCCTAAGGCCCACCTAGGGCGCCGCCCTCCCCTCTCCCCTCTTGGCTGTCGGTCAAGATGCCATCTAGGGCTGTCGCACCACCCTAGGGTGGGAACCCTAGGGGCTGTGCACCCTCCTCCCCTCCTCCTATATATAGTGGGGGTTTGGGGGGCTGCCAAAACACAAGTTTCTTCCTCCCTCAGCGCAGCCCTACTCCTCCCTCTCCTCGTCCTCCATAGTGCTTAGCAAAGCTCTGTCGGAGTACCACGCAGCTCCATCGTCATCATGCCGTCGTGCTGCCAGAGCTCTCCCTCAACCTCTCCTTCCTCCTTGCTGGATCAAGGCGTAGGAGACGTCACCGGGCTACAAGTGTGTTGAACGTGGAGGCGCCGTTGTTCGGCACTTAGATCAGATTCCACCGTGATCTGAATCGCTGCGAGTACGACTCCACCAACCGCATTCTTGTAATGCTTCCTCTTAGCTATCTTCAACGGTATGAAGATGCACTCATCCCCTTACTCTTTGTTGGTTTCTCTATAGATGCATCTTGGTGATCATAGGAAATTTTTTGATTTACTACTATGTCTCCCAACATGCCGCTGGGGAGATTGTTGGCTCGTGATCTGAGGATGTTGACAGTGAGGCGACGGCTCCTTATTTCTCTATTGCAGGATGGCATTTTGATGATGATAATACCTCGAGCGTGCCTCCCCTTGTCGAAGTGGTTTTATTTGCATCACCTTTTTTCCTTTTTTGTTATCTTGATGACAAAAGGGGAGAAGTGGTTTAAGAGTATTCTCAGTTGCTGAGATCTCAAGCCTCGTGTTCTCTGTTGTGTTTATTTGGCTTGAGATCCTCTTATTTGTTCCTTTTATCTTGTGTGTGTGAGCTACCTTTATCTTGTATGTGTGAGACTATGTCGTATGGATCATATATGCTGCTAACTTTTATATTTTGTTATATGATCTTATTTTTCATGTATCGTCTCACCACTCCTGCTCACCACACTCTTTGCATGTGATCTAGCCACCGTATATGTTATTTTTCACATGCTCCTGACATCATTGATCTAGGGGGAGCCTCTTATGTGTGTGCTTGATGCATACTCAAGCAACTTTTTATACATGCACACATATAGGGGAGCTCTGAGGATCAAGTGTTGTCTTGTGTCATGGATTTAATATTGTTATATCCTTTTCCATGTCCTAACCATGTTGTCATCAATGCACCAAAAAGGGGGAGATTGAAAGTGCATCTATCACTTAATTATATTTTGGTGTGATGGCAATATGGTTAGAAGATCTAACGTGAGCTACTATAGTTTATCTCATTGACTGATTCCTTGCAGCTCAAGATGGAGGTGTATGACCCCCCACCTCCCCAATTCAAAAAGATCAAAGGCGTGGTTTTTCTGGTGAATCAAAGGTTTACGTTTTGGTTTGATTTGAGTCATAGGAATTACCACACTATTAAGAGGGGTATTCGTGGATGTATGTTGTGTGGGAATGCCTTCGTGTCCTTTATTTCAGCCTACCTGCCACTTAATGTATCCACGGGGTTTGTTTGTGTCATGCCTGAGGTTCTCAGATCAGGTTTACAGAGACTTCCGAGTCACCCCATGTGCACGGCGTCTTTTGAACCCCGTGCGCACGGGGTACTGCATAGCTTTCTGTGTAGCCTGTGCGCATGGGGTCTTTTGACCCCAGAGCACACGTGATCTTTTGACCCCTGTGCGCACGGGGTACCCCGAACCTATCTGAGTAGCTTGTGCGCATGAGGTACCCCGAACCTCTCTGAGTACCCTGTGCGCACGGGGCTGACTATGCCCATGCACACGGGGTCCAGTGGGCAGATTCCCCTCCTTAGCCAAGAACACTATAAAAAACCTTCTTCCTGCTCCCACTCTAACCCTAATATCTTGTTGAGCTCCACCATTTCTGTTGGAAATATGCCCTAGAGGCAATAATAAAATGGTTATTATTGTATTTCCTAGTTCATGATAATTGTCTATTATTCATGCTACAATTGTGTTAACCAGAAACCGTAATACATGTGTGAATACATAGACCATCACATGTCCCTAGTGAGCCTCTAGTTGGCTAGCTCGTTGATCAATAGATGGTCACGGTTTCATGACCATGGACATTGGATGTCGTTGATAACGGGATCACATCATTAGGAGAATGATGTGATGGACAAGACCCAATCCTAAGCATAGCACAAGATCGTGTAGTTCGTTTGCTAAAGCTTTTCAATGTCAAGTATCATTTCCTTAGACCATGAGATTGTGTAACTTCCGGATACCGTAGGAATGCTTTGGGTGTGCCAAACGTCACAACGTAACTGGGTGGCTATAAAGGTACGCTACGGGTATCTCCGAAAGTGTCTGTTGAGTTGACACGAATCAAGACTGGGATTTGTCACTCCGTGTGACGGAGAGGTATCTCTGGGCCCACTCGGTAAGACATCATCATAATGAGCTCAATGTGACTAAGGAGTTAGCCACGGGATGATGTGTTACGGAACGAGTAAAGAGACTTGCCGGTAACGAGATTGAACAAGGTATGGCGATACCGACGATCGAATCTCGGGCAAGTACCATACCGATAGACAAAGGGAATTGTATACGGGATTGATTGAATCCCTGACATCGTGGTTCATCCGATGAGATCATCGTGGAGTACGTGGGAGCCAACATGGGTATCCAGATCCCGCTGTTGGTTATTGGCCGGAGAGGTGTCTCGGTCATGTCTACGTGTCTCCCGAACCCGTAGGGTCTACACACTTAAGGTTCGATGACGCTAGGGTTATAGGGAAAAGGTATACGTGATTACCGAAGGTTGTTCGGAGTCCCGGATGAGATCCCGGACGTCACGAGGAGCTCCGGAATGGTCCGGAGGTAAAGATTGATATATAGGAAGTCCAGTTTTGGTCACCGGAAAGTTTTCGGGCTCATCGGTAGTGTACCGGGAGTGCCGGGAGGGTGCCGGAGGACCCCCGGGAGGGGTGTGACGACCAAAGGACCACATGGGCTGTTAGATAAAGTGTGCCAGCCCTTATTGGGATGGGCAAGACTTTTGCTAAAGGCCCATGCGGCTGGAGATAAGGAGATAAGGCAAAAAGGATTTAAAAGGAGGAGATCCACCTCCCTTGTGGGAGGTGGACTCTCCCTTTAATTCAGCCGGCCATTTCCTCTTTGGAGTAGAGGCCAAGCCAGCCCTCCACGTCCCTCCTCCTATATATACTTGAGGTTTTGGATGTTTTGAGACAGGATTTGATCTCTCTCTCTCACGGCGAAGCCCTACCTCTCTTCTTCCTCCTCCGCAGCGCTTAGGCGAAGCCCTGTCGGAATACCTTGCTACTCCACCACCACCACGCCGTCGTGCTGCTGTTGGAGCCCTTCCCCAACCTCTCCTTCCTCCTTGCTGGATCAAGGTGTTGGAGACGTCACCGGGCTGCACGTGTGTTGAACGCGGAGGTGCCGTCCGTTCGGCACTTGATCGGATCTACCGCGATCTGAATCGCTGCGAGTACGACTCCATCAACCGCGTTCTTGTAACGCTTCCGCTTAGCGATCTTCAAAGGTATGAAGATGCAATCTCTACCCTCTCGTTGCTGGTTTCTCCATAGATAGATCTTGGTGAACGTAGGAAAATTTTGATTTACTACTACGTCTCCCAACAGTGGCATCATGAGCTAGGTCTATGCGTAGAATCTATGCACGAGTAGAACACAAAGCAGTTGTGGGCGTCGAGTTTGTTAATTTGCTTGCCGCTACTAGTCTTATCTTGATTCGGCGGTATTGTGGGATGAAGCGGCCCGGACCAACTTTACACGTACGCTTACGTGAGACCGGTTCCACCGCCTGACATGCACTAGATGCATAAGGTGGCTAGCGGGTGTCTGTCTCTCCTACCTTAGTCGGATCGGATTCGATGAAAAGGGTCCTTATGAAGGGTAAATAGCAATTGGCAAATCACGTTGTGGTGTTGACGTAGGTAAGAAACGTTCTTGCTAGTAACCTATAGCAGCCACGTAAAAAACTTGCAACTACAAATTAGAGGACGTCTAACTTGTTTTTGCAGCATGTGCCTTGTGATGTGATATGGCCAAAGGATGTGATGTGATGCATTGTGATGTATGAATTGATCATGTTCTTGTAATAGGATTCACGACTTGCATGTCGATGATTATGACAACCGGCAGGAGCCATAGGAGTTGTCTTATTTATTGTATGACCTGCGTGTCAATCATAAACGCCATGTAATTACTTTACTTTATTGCTAAGCGTTAGCCATAGTAGTAGAAGTAATAGTTGGCGAGACAACTTCATGAAGACACAATGATGGAGATCATGATGATGGAGATCATGGTGTCGTGCCGGTGACAGTGATGATCATGGTGCCCCGAAGATGGAGATCATAGGAGCAAAATGATATTGGCCATATCATGTCACTATATTGATTGCATGTGATGTTTATCATGTTTACATCTTATTTGCTTAGAACGACGGTAGTAAATAAGATGATCTCTCAATAAAATTTCAAGAGAAGTGTTCACCCTAACTGTGCACCGTTGCTAAGGATCGTTGTTCCGAAGCACCACGTGATGATCGGGTGTGATAGGTTCTAACGTTCGCATACAACGGGTGTAAGCCAGATTTACACACGCGAAACACTTAGGTTGACTTGACGAGCCTAGCATGTACAGACATGACCTCGGAACACGGAAGACCGAAAGGTCGAACATGAGTCGTATAGAAGATACGATCAACATGAAGATGTTCACCATGGATGACTAGTCCGTCTCACGTGATGATCGGACACGGGCTAGTTGACATGGATCATGTATCACTTGGAAGACTAGAGAGATGTCTGTCTAAGTGGGAGTTCATTAATTTGATTAAGTGAACTTAATTATCATGAACTTAGTCTAAAATTGTCTTTACAATCTATGATGTAGATCCAATGGCCAACGCGAATGTCACCCTCAATTTCAACGCGTTCCTAGAGAAAACCAAGCTGAAAGATGATGGAAGCAACTATGCGGACTGGGTCCGTAGCTTGAGGATCATCCTCATAGCTTCCAAGAGATTGTATGTCCTAGATGCACCGCTAGGTGACGCACCCGTTCTCCCAGCGGAACAAGATGTTATGAACACTTGGCAATCACGCTGCGATGATTACTCCCTTGTTCAATGCGGCATGCTTTACAGTCTAGAACCGGGGCTCCAAAAGCGTTTTGAGCAACACGGAGCATATGAGATGTTCCAGGAGCTGAAACTGGTTTTTCAAGCTCATGCCCGGGTCGAGAGATATGATGTCTCCGACAAGTTCTTCAGCTGTAAGATGGAGGAGCATAGTTCTGTCAGTGAGCACATCCTCAAGATGTCTGGGCTACACAGCCGCTTGACTCAGCTGGGGGTTAATATCCCGGATGACTCGGTCATTGACAGAATCCTCCAGTCGCTTCCACCTAGCTTCAAGAGCTTTGTGATGAACTACAACATGCAAGGTATGGAGAAGTCCATTCCTGAGTTGTACTCGATGCTGAAATCAGCGGAGGTCGAGATCAAAAAGGAGCATCAAGTGTTGATGGTGAATAAGACCACTAGTTTCAAGAAAGGCAAGGGTAAGAAGAACTTCAAGAAGGACGGCAAAGCTGTTGCCGCGCCCGGTAAGCAAGTTGCCGGGAAGAAGAAGAAAAATGGACCCAAGCCTGAGACTGAGTGCTTTTATTGCAAGGGTACCGGTCACTGGAAGCGGAACTGCCCCAAGTATTTAGCGGATAAGAAGGACGGCAACATTAAAGGTATATGTGATATACTTGTTATTGATGTGTACTTGACCAGCGCTCGTAGTAGCTCCTGGGTATTTGATACCGGTGCAGTTGCTCACATTTGTAACTCCAAGCAGGAGCTGCGGAATAAGCGGAGGCTGGCCAAGGATGAGGTGACGATGCGTGTCGGGAATGGTTCCAAGGTCGATGTGATCGCCGTCGGCACGTTACCTCTACATCTACCTTCGGGATTAGTTTTAAACCTTAATAATTGTTATTTAGTACCAGCTTTGAGCATGAACATTGTATCTGGATCTCGCTTGATGCGAGATGGCTACTCATTTAAATCCGAGAATAATGGTTGTTCTATTTATATGAGAGAAATGTTTTATGCTCATGCCCCGCTGGTCAATGGTTTAATTTTGATGAATCTCGAACGTGATGTTACACATGTCCATAGTGTGAGTACCAAAAAGTGTAAAGTTGATAACGATAGTCCCACTTACATGTGGCACTGCCGTCTTGGCCATATTGGTGTCAAACGCATGAAGAAGCTCCATGCTGATGGAATTTTGGAGTCACTTGATTTCGAATCATTTGACACATGCGAACCATGCCTCATGGGCAAGATGACCAAGACTCCGTTCTCCGGAACAATGGAGCGAGCAACTGACTTGTTGGAAATAATACATACCGATGTATGCGGTCCAATGAGCGTCGAGGCTCGCGGTGGCTACCGTTATGTTCTCACCCTCACTGATGACTTGAGTAGATATGGTTATGTCTACTTAATGAAACACAAGTCTGAAACTTTTGAAAGGTTCAAGGAATTTCAGAGTGAGGTCGAGAATCAACGTGACAGGAAAATAAAATGCCTACGATCTGATCGTGGCGGAGAATATTTAAGTCACGAGTTTGGCACGCACCTTAGGAAATGTGGAATTGTTTCACAACTCACGCCGCCCGGCACACCCCAGCGAAATGGTGTGTCTGAACGTCGTAATCGCACTCTATTGGATATGGTGCGATCTATGATGTCTCTTACCGACTTACCGCTATCATTTTGGGGATATGCATTAGAGACTGCCGCATTCACTTTAAATAGGGCACCGTCTAAATCCGTTGAGACGACACCGTATGAATTGTGGTTTGGAAAGAAACCTAAGCTGTCGTTTCTAAAAGTTTGGGGATGCGATGCTTATGTGAAGAAACTTCAACCTGAGAAGCTCGAACCCAAAGCGGAAAAGTGCGTCTTCATAGGATATCCCAAGGAGACTATTGGGTATACCTTCTACCTACGATCCGAAGGCAAAGTCTTTGTTGCCAAGAATGGATCCTTTCTCGATAAAGAGTTTCTCTCGAAAGAAGTAAGTGGGAGGAAAATAGAACTTGATGAGGAAATTGTACCTCCACTCGAACCGGAGAGTAGCGCAGCACAGGAAGTTGTTTCTGTGGAGCCTACACCGGCTAGAGAGGAAGTTAATGATGATGATCATGAAACTTCAGATCAAGTTGCTATTCGAAGGTCCACCAGGACACGTTCCGCACCAGAGTGGTACGGCAATCCTGTCCTAGAGATCATGTTGTTGGACAACGGTGAACCTTCGAACTATGAAGAAGCGATGACGGGCCCGGATTCCAACAAATGGCTTGAGGCCATGAAATCCGAGATAGGATCCATGTATGAGAACAAAGTATGGACTTTGGTGGACTTGCCTAATGATAAGCGAGCCATTGAAAACAAATGGATCTTTAAGAAGAAGATTGACGCGGACGGTAATGTCACCGCCTATAAAGCTCGGCTTGTCGCTAAGGGTTATCGACAAGTTCAAGGAGTTGACTACGATGAGACTTTCTCACCCGTAGCGATGCTAAAGTCAGTCCGAATCATGTTAGCAGTTGCCGCATTTTATGATTATGAGATCTGGCAAATGGACGTCAAAACGGCATTCCTTAATGGCTTCCTCAAGGAAGAACTGTATATGATGCAGCCGGAAGGTTTTGTCGATCCTAAAGATGCTAACAAGGTATGCAAGCTCCAGCGCTCCATCTATGGGCTGGTGCAAGCATCTCGGAGTTGGAACATTCGCTTTAATGAGGTGATTAAAGCGTTTGGGTTTGTACAGGTTTATGGAGAACCTTGTATTTACAAGAAAGTGAGTGGGAGCTCTATAGCATTTCTTATATTGTATGTTGATGACATGCTGATAATGGGAAATAATATAGAACTCTTGGAAAGTATCAAGGCCTACTTGAATAAGTGTTTTTCAATGAAGGACCTTGGAGAAGCTGCTTACATATTAGGTATTAAGATCTATAGAGATAGATCGAAACGCCTCATTGGTCTTTCACAAAGCACATACCTTGAAAAGATATTGAAGAAGTTCAATATGCATCAGTCCAAGAAGGGGTTCTTGCCTGTGTTGCAAGGTGTGAGATTGAGTACGACTCAATGCCCGACCACGGCAAAGGATAGAGAAGAGATGAGTGTCATCCCCTATGCTTCAGCCATAGGCTCTATCATGTATGCCATGCTGTGTACCAGACCTGATGTGAACCTTGCCATAAGTTTGGTAGGGAGGTACCAAAGTGATCCCGGAGCGGAACACTGGACAGCGGTCAAGAATATCCTGAAGTACCTGAAAAGGACAAAGGACATGTTTCTCATATATGGAGGTGCCGAAGAGCTCGTCGTAAAGGGTTACGTCGACGCTAGCTTCGACACAGATCCGGACGACTCTAAGTCGCAAACCGGATACGTGTATATTTTGAATGGAGGGGCAGTCAGCTGGAGTAGCAGCAAGCAAAGCGTCGTGGCGGCATCTACATGTGAAGCGGAGTACATAGCTGCTTCGGAAGCAGCAAAGGAGGGAGCCTGGATGAAGGAGTTCATCACCGACCTAGGAGTGATTCCAAATGCGTCGGGCCCAATGACTCTACTCTGTGACAACACTGGAGCTATTGCCCTTGCGAAGGAGCCCAGGTTTCACAAGAAGACAAGACACATCAAGCGCCGCTTCAACTCCATCCGTGATTACATTCAGGAGGGAGACATAGATATTTGTAAAGTGCATACGGATCTGAATGTCGCAGATCCGTTGACTAAACCTCTCTCACGAGCAAAACATGATCAACACCAGAACGCTATGGGTGTTCGATTCATCACAATGTAACTAGATTATTGACTCTAGTGCAAGTGGGAGACTGTTGGAAATATGCCCTAGAGGCAATAATAAAATGGTTATTATTGTATTTCCTAGTTCATGATAATTGTCTATTATTCATGCTACAATTGTGTTAACCAGAAACCGTAATACATGTGTGAATACATAGACCATCACATGTCCCTAGTGAGCCTCTAGTTGGCTAGCTCGTTGATCAATAGATGGTCACGGTTTCATGACCATGGACATTGGATGTCGTTGATAACGGGATCACATCATTAGGAGAATGATGTGATGGACAAGACCCAATCCTAAGCATAGCACAAGATCGTGTAGTTCGTTTGCTAAAGCTTTTCAATGTCAAGTATCATTTCCTTAGACCATGAGATTGTGTAACTTCCGGATACCGTAGGAATGCTTTGGGTGTGCCAAACGTCACAACGTAACTGGGTGGCTATAAAGGTACGCTACGGGTATCTCCGAAAGTGTCTGTTGGGTTGACACGAATCAAGACTGGGATTTGTCACTCCGTGTGACGGAGAGGTATCTCTGGGCCCACTCGGTAAGACATCATCATAATGAGCTCAATGTGACTAAGGAGTTAGCCACGGGATGATGTGTTACGGAACGAGTAAAGAGACTTGCCGGTAACGAGATTGAACAAGGTATGGCGATACCGACGATCGAATCTCGGGCAAGTACCATACCGATAGACAAAGGGAATTGTATACGGGATTGATTGAATCCCTGACATCGTGGTTCATCCGATGAGATCATCGTGGAGTACGTGGGAGCCAACATGGGTATCCAGATCCCGCTGTTGGTTATTGGCCGGAGAGGTGTCTCGGTCATGTCTACGTGTCTCCCGAACCCGTAGGGTCTACACACTTAAGGTTCGATGACGCTAGGGTTATAGGGAAAAGGTATACGTGATTACCGAAGGTTGTTCGGAGTCCCGGATGAGATCCCGGACGTCACGAGGAGCTCCGGAATGGTCCGGAGGTAAAGATTGATATATAGGAAGTCCAGTTTTGGTCACCGGAAAGTTTTCGGGCTCATCGGTAGTGTACCGGGAGTGCCGGGAGGGTGCCGGAGGACCCCCGGGAGGGGTGTGACGACCAAAGGACCACATGGGCTGTTAGATAAAGTGTGCCAGCCCTTATTGGGCTGGGCAAGACTTTTGCTAAAGGCCCATGCGGCTGGAGATAAGGAGATAAGGCAAAAAGGATTTAAAAGGAGGAGATCCACCTCCCTTGTGGGAGGTGGACTCTCCCTTTAATTCAGCCGGCCATCTCCTCTTTGGAGTAGAGGCCAAGCCAGCCCTCCACGTCCCTCCTCCTATATATACTTGAGGTTTTGGATGTTTTGAGACAGGATTTGATCTCTCTCTCTCACGGCGAAGCCCTACCTCTCTTCTTCCTCCTCCGCAGCGCTTAGGCGAAGCCCTGTCGGAATACCTTGCTACTCCACCACCACCACGCCGTCGTGCTGCTGTTGGAGCCCTTCCCCAACCTCTCCTTCCTCCTTGCTGGATCAAGGTGTTGGAGACGTCACCGGGCTGCACGTGTGTTGAACGCGGAGGTGCCGTCCGTTCGGCACTTGATCGGATCTACCGCGATCTGAATCGCTGCGAGTACGACTCCATCAACCGCGTTCTTGTAACGCTTCCGCTTAGCGATCTTCAAAGGTATGAAGATGCAATCTCTACCCTCTCGTTGCTGGTTTCTCCATAGATAGATCTTGGTGAACGTAGGAAAATTTTGATTTACTACTACGTCTCCCAACAATTTCTGCACCACATTTTTCTCAATACTCTCAATCCTTCCACCCAAACTTGTTGATACTTTGGGAATTGGGAGGGCAAGACCCGATCTACACTTTGACCGTACCACATTCGTGTTCCCTACAACATTTGTTCACCATTGACTCGTTACTCTTGGAGCTTGGGTCCTAGGCGGTTAGAGGTTCCTCCGGAAGCTTCCTTGCTTGTGGTGTGCTCCATAGAAGTTTGCAAAGGTGTGGTGGTCTCCTTCAAGACCAACCACAAGTGATTCGAGGCTCATCCGCTGGGGTGACTTGAAAGAGATACGGTGAGCCTTCCCTGGCGTTCCGCAAGCTTTGGCTCTGGCGCCGCTCTAAACGAAGAGTATCTCTTTCCCAAGGAAGAGTGAATTTCAGGATAAAATCTGCGTCCTCGTCTCACTTGTGGTTAATCCTTTCCCGCACTTCACCTTGCTTTGTATGCGTGTTGGCTTGTTAGCGTTATTGTTGCCTAGCATATTTAGTACTACTTGTGTTTGACATATAGTTTGTGTTCACCTAGTTGCATTTCTAGTGAACCTTATTTCTCCGCTTATCCCTAACATTGACAGACAAGATTAAAATTTTAGTCTCCTATTCAGCCCCCCCCCCCTCTAGTCGACCATATCAATCCTTTGAATAGATTCACCTCCTCTCTGCCTCCCTCTCCGGCAGCTGGCGGGGAGGGTAATTCGATTCCTCGACTGCATCTAGTAGCAAGGTTGTTTTTTAGTCCTCACAAGGGCAATGTTCGGGTGGATGGAGGTGATTCATCTTTCAGTTGCTCCTCTAGGCTTCAATCCTCCTCGAATCCGTTCGTCCAGATGGTGTCATCCCCTTGGACCGGTGAGGTTAGGGTTTCTTGTCGTACATGTGTGCGTCGGTCTTTAGTGTCAGCCACTTCAAATTGATTCAAGGGTTCAACGGCAAATACTGTGGCTCAAAGGCATTGATCCTTAGGGTCACGTGCATGATGACTTTTCATCTATCGTTGACGAGGTTAGGTCAGCTCCAATATGGGAGTGATGATATCGGCGCGTCGGCAACTCGTTCTGACGGGGGTAGTGATCGTTCCGTGATCCAGGGATCTTGATGTAATTTCTATTATGTGAAATGGTTGGTTCCTTGCAGTGGAACCAGTCCATTAGGGTTCAAACCCTAGGTTTGGCACTTGTGCTCGCATTTTCTTGATTCATTTTAGACTTTTCGGCGATGTTAATTGAATAGGAGGAGACATTTTTGCCAACTACGTGCCATATGTGATGACTTCGTCAATCTCAAAATGTTCTGTCATTTCAGTATCACAAAGATGCATAGGGCATCTCTAACGACAACACGCGAATTTCCTCCCTCGTTTGTCCGCGAATAGGGGGACCAGTCCATGAACACAAATGCGAAAGGGCGAGATTAAACACTAACCTATATATGCCCGCTAGTAATTCAAATTCAAATATACTCCGATCCAATCCACACAACATGCCGCGTACCGGATCGCATGCCTGATTAGAACAAAATGAGGCAAATGTGCTTGGTATTTACATGCCTGATTCCAAAAGAACATCAGACCTATTGGACCGATAATCCTAGACAGTTGCTCCCCAATCAAGGAGGTGTCGTCGCAGCCACGTGGGCAGCCTCCCTGTCCACCTTTGCCTCCGCCTTCGCCATGTTGTCATAGTCATAGCCCGCCACCGACAACTCATCTTTCTGTCGCTGCAACATTTGGTAGTGATAGGATGACATGATGACTCTTGCGTCGGCATCCAAAGAGTCAACATTCAAAGCAGGGGCGGAGCTTCCGGTAGGGCGAGGTCGGGCGCTCGCCTACCTTGATTTTTAGCGTATATACAACCTGGTCGATCGCTAGAAAATAAAATTGCTTAAAATCACCGTGAAAGGTTTTGGGTCACGATCTAACTTGGCACCCACCTGGACACCTGTTGGTGAACGTTGCATGGGAAACAAAAAAATCCTACGCACACACAAGATCTATCCATGGTGATGAGCATCTACGAGAGGGAGAGTGGATCTACATACCCTTGTAGATCGCTAACCGGGAAGTGCTAAGAAACACGATTAATGTAGTCGAACGTCTTCGTGATCCAAATAGCTAGTCATCCCGCGATCCAATCACAATCCGTCCCAATCTAGCTTCAAACGGACGGCACCTCCGCGTTCAGCACACGTATAGCTCGATGACGATCTCTGCCTTCTTGATCCAGCGAGAGGGAGTGGAGAGGTAGATGAGAACTCCGGCAGTGCGATGGCATGGCAGCGGTGGTGTTGGAACTATTCCGGCAGGGCTTTGCCTAAGCACCGCCGAAAACTAGGGGAGACGATCTAGTGGGGAGAGAGGACTGCATCGTGGCTTAGGGTTGGGTGCGGCTGCCCTCTCTCCTGTCCAATATATATATATAGGAGGGAGGGGAGGAACTGGTGCGCCTAGGGTTTCCCCTAGAAGTTGTCCGAACAGGAGGTGGAGGAGTCCACCTCCAATCCTACACCAAGTAGGATTCCAATCCTACTTGGATTTACTTCCCTCACTTGGTTTTTTTTTCTTTACCACACCTCTAGCCGCATGGGCCGTTAGGGGCTGGCTTGCCCAACCCAATTAGGTCTGGTGCGCCACCCCTAAGGCCAATGTGGCCTCCCAGCATGGGTGGCCGCTCCCTATGGCCCAATGGAACCCTTCCGGCACCCCCGGTACACAACCGGTAATACCCGAAACTTTTCCGGAGACCAAAACGGGATTTCCTATATATCAATATTTACTTGCATACCGTTCCGGAAATCCTCATGACGTCTAGGATATCATCTGGGACTCCAAACAACCTGCAGTCACCAACACATATATCTCAATACTACGGAAACGTCACCGAACGTTAAGTTTGCAGACCTATGTAGACATGACTGAGACACCTCTACGGTCAACAACCTAGAGCAGGACCTAGAAGCCCATATCATTTCCTACATATTCTATGAAGATCTTTATCGGTTGACCTTGTATGTCAACCATTCAGTTAATCCCGTATGTTGTTCCCTATGTTCTTTGGTATGTTACTTGCCCGAGATTCGACCGTTGGTATCTCTATACCTAGTTCAATCTCGCTACCAGCAAGTCTCTTTACTCATTCCGTAATACAAGATCACGTGGCTAACATTTAGTCAATTTACTTGCAAGGCTTGTTGTGATGTTCTATTACCGAGTGGGCCCTGAGATACCTCTCCGTCACACGAAGTAACAAATCCCAGTCTTGATCCATGGCCACTCAACAGACACCTTCGGAGATACTTGTAGAGCATATTTATAGTCTCCCAGTTACGTTGCAATGTTTGATACACACAAGGTATTTCTCCCGTGTCAATGAGTTGCATGATCTCATGGTCATAGTAACAGATAATTGTCATGCAGAAAACTATAGCAATAAACTAACACAATCATGTTCTATGTTCATAGTTTGGGTCTTGTCCATCACATCATTCTCCTAATGATGTGATCCCATTATTAAATGACATCTCATGTCAATGGCTAGGAAACTTTGACCATCTTTGATCAACAGGCTAGTCTACTAGAGGCATACTAGGGACGCAATATTGTCTATGTATCCACACATGCATTTGAGTTTCCAATCAATACAATTATAGCATGGATAATAAACGATTCTCATGAACATGGAAATATAATAATAACCACTTTATTATTGCCTCTAGGGAATATTTCCAACAATCTCCCACTTGAACTAGAGTCAATAATCTAGCTCACATCACTATGTGATTTACATTGTAATAAATCTAACACCCATACAGTTCTGGTGTTGATCATGTTTGGCCCTTGGAAGAGGTTTAGTCAATGGGTCTACGACATTTAGATCCGTGTGGACTTTGCAAATATTTATGTCCTCCTCCTTGATGTAATCGCGGATAGAATTGAAGTGTCGCTTTATGTGTCTGGTCCTCTTGTGAAACTTTGGTTCCTTGGCCAGAGCAATGGCACCAGTGTTGTCACGGAATAGTCATTGGGTTCAGTGCACTAGGCACTACTCCTAGATCTGTCATGAACTCCTTCATCCAGACACCTTCCTTCGCTGCCTCCGAGGCTGCGATGTACTCCGCTTCGCATGTAGAATCGGCTACCATGCTTTTCTTCAAACTGCACCAGCTTACTGCTCCCCCATTGATAATAAATATGTATCCGGTTTGAGACTTAGAGTCATCTGAATCGGTGTCAAAGCTTGCATCGACGTAACCCTTTACAATGAGTTCTTGATCACCTCCATAAACGAGAAACATTTCCTTAGTCCTTTTTAGGTACTTCAGGATATTCTTGACCATCGTCCAGTGCTCCATTCCTGGATCACTTTGAAACCTTCCGGCCATACTTATGGCAAAGCTAACATCGCATCTTGTGCAAAGCATTGCATACATGATAGAGCCTATGGCTAAAGCATAGGGGATGACACTCACCTTTTCTCTATCTTCTACAGTCGCTGGGCATTGAGTCTTACTCAACTTCACATCTTGCAATACAGGCAAGAACCCCTTCTTGGACTGATCCATTTTGAACTTCTTTAAAACTTTGTCAACGTATGTGCTCTTTGAAAGTCCTATTAAGTGTCTATATCTATCTCTATAGATCTTCATTCCTAATATGAAAGCAGCTTCTCCTAGGTCCTACATTGAAAAAATCTTGTTCAAATATTCATTCACGCTTTCCAACATTTCTATATTGTTTCTAATCAGCAATATGTCATCCACATATAATATAGAAATGCTATAGATCTGCCACTCACTTTCTTGTAAATACAAGCTTCTTCGTAAACTTGTATAAACCCGAACGCTTTGATCACCTCATCAAAGCGAAGATTCCATCTCCGAGATGCTTGCACCAGTCAATAAATGGATCACTAGAGTTTGCAAACTTTTTAAGCATTCTCTCGATCGACAAAACCTTCTGGTTGTATCATATACAACTCTTCCTTAAGGAAACCATTAAGGAACGTTGTTTTGACATCCATGTGCCAAATTTCATAATTGAAAAATGCATCTATTGCTAACATGATTCTAACGGACTTAAGCATTGCTACGGGTGAGAAGTTCTCATCGTAGAGAACTCCTTGAACTTGTGAAAAACTCTTTGTCACAAGTCGAGCTTTATATACGGTGACATTACCGTCTACATCCGTCTTCTTCTTAAAGATCTATTTGTTCTGAATGGCCTTTCGCCCTTCAGGTAATACTTCCCAAGTCCATACTTTGTTTTCATACATGGATCCCATCTCGGATTTCATGGCCTCTAACCAATTGTTTTGAATCCGGGCCCATCATCGCTTCTCCATAGCTCGTAGGTTCATCGTTGTCCAACAACATGACCTCTAAGACAGGGTTACCGTACCACTCAGGAGTAGTACGTGCCCTTGTCGACCTACGAGGTTTGATAGTAACTTGATCCGAAGCTTCATGATCATCATCATTAACTTCCTATTCAACTAACGAAGGCTCCACAGAAACATATTTCTGCGCTGCGCTACTCTCCGGCTGAAACAAAGGTTCAACAACCTCATCAAGTTCTATCTTCCTCCCACTCAATTCTTTCGAGAGAAACTCTTTCTCAAGAAATGTTCCGTTTTTAGCGACAAACAATTTTCCTTCATATGTGAGATAGAAGGTATACCCAACTGTCTCTTTTGGGTATCCTATGAAGATGCATTTCTCCACTTTGGGTTCCAGCTTTTCAGGCTAAAGCTTTTTGACATAACCATCGCATCCCCAAACTTTAAGAAACAACAACTTTGCTTTCTTGCCAAACCACAGTTGAAAGCAAAATATGCTCCCTTGGTGGTTTTGATAATTCATGACAACATACATTGTCTCTTGGACTAACACTTCCATCTAGTGTATTTCAGATATTAGTCCATGAGAGTTGAGTTGGCAAAAGGATTGAGGATATTGTGGAATTACCCAAGATTCAAGGAAATAGGTTGGCTAAGCTTCAAGCAAGAGGACTCTACATTTTACATTTGTGATAAATCACTTTGAGTCCATAGGAAAGCCAATACTATTAAAAGGGGGTAAACTTTTGATGGTGAACAATATGCTCAAACATGCACAAGTGACAGTCACCAAAACATCCACAAACTCTCCCACCGAAGTCTGTCCTAAGCCAAATATTCAAAATCGGTGCAACCAATATTCCTATCCCGGTGCCACCGATTCCAAACCCTAGACAGACTCAGCCAAACCCTAACACTTTGGTGCAGCCGACACTGCACTCGGTGCCATCGAGTTGGGTTGCCAAGTTTCTGTTACGCAAATTCTCATTTTCGGTTCGACCGAGAATGTTGAATCGGCATCATCGCGATTGGTAAATCTGACCGTTCGTCACCTTGTCGGTGGAACCGAGAATTGTATATCGGTCCCTCCGAGATTCAAAAGTTTCCACCTTTGGTCACTTCGGTACCACTGAGATTTACACATCGGTGTCACCAAGTCTGACTTATTGTGTGTAACGGTTGGATTTTTGGGGATGCCTATATATACCCCTTCACCACCACCCGCTCGAAAGAGAAGCACTCAGAACTATTCCAGACCTATCCTACTCAGTTTTCTGAGAGAGAGCCACCTACCATTGTGTTGAGTTCAAGATCTTCCACTCCAACCATATGGATCTTGATTTCTAGACTCCCCAAGTTGCTTTCCACCAATCCCATCTCTTCTACCAAGCCAAATCTATGAGAGAGTGATTGTATGTTGAGGAGTCTATCATCTTGAAGCACAAGAGCAAGGAGTTCATCGTCATTACCAAGCATATTACCTTTTGGAGGGTGGTGCCTCCTAGATTTTTTAGGTGTCGCTTGGGAGCCTCCTACTTCGTGTTGTGGAGTGAACCAAGAAGTTTGTAAGGGCAAGGAAATCACCTACTTCATGAAAATCTACCCATAGCTAGGCTAGTCCTTCGTGGACGGAAGCCGCATGGAATAGTCAAGGTTGTTTCTCCGTGGAACCCTCCGTGGGTAGAGCCCTCCATGAACTCTCGTGACCGTTACCCTTCGTGGGTTGAAGACTCCATGAACATCGACATACGATAGCACCACCTATCAGAACCATGGGAAAAATCCTTGGGTCTCCTATTGCGTTTGATCTTCCCATCCTATCTCTTTACTTACATGTGCAATATATTTACTTTCTGCTGCCATATTTGTAGACATGCATGTGTAGGGCTGTTAGACTTGCTAGACTTGCTTAAATAGTTAAACTCTACCAACCAATTTACTTGGGAAAATGTTAGGTTTTAAATTCCTGCTAGTAGTCTATTCACCCCCCCCCCTCTAGACACACCTCTCTTGATCCTACAATTGGTATCAGAGCTTTGGTCTCCATTGCTATGGTTTAATCATCGTGGAGGAAGATGGATGTGTCTAGAATGGAGAGTTTGAGTTGTAGATTTCCCATTCTTGATGGAGAGTACTATAGCCAATGGAAGAAGGCCATGATTGATCTATTTAATAGATTCCATTTGACTAAATATATTGAAAACACCTATGTGCTCCCTAGTGATGAATTGCATCCCACACACGAAGAGGAAATTAACATGCTTAGTAACCTAAGAATTGTCAATCTAATTGTTAGAGGTTTACCAAGATTCGTGCTTTCTCAAATGAAGAACTTTGCATGTGCCTATACCTTATGGACTGATTTGGAGAAACGTTATCCAAATCTTTCCTTAGGAAATCTTGATGAAATTCTTCATAAAACCATTGCTTTTCACAAAATGAAGCCTAGTGATCCAAACTTTGATAAATGCCTATTTGAGCTCCGTGATCTTATGCGTGCTAAAGGAGATGTCACCACTATCAACAACATTATATTAGAAGCCATTCGCATACATAAACTTGAACATTGTCATGATCACTATTCTAACGAATCTCTTGTTCTTTATGACGAAGATTTCCCACTTGATGATGACAATGTGGAACATGGCTACTATGAAGAAGATGAGTTGTTTGACATCGAGTATGAGAAGATCATGAAGAATCTGAGTCTTATGGAAAACTTTAAGGATTACGTGTCCGGAGGAAAAGAGTGGATTCTTGATAACGGATGTACGGATCATATGACTGGTGATAAAGACATGGTCCAAGAGATCACGCCTAATCAAGGTCCTCGATGGTACGTGACCTTTGTAGACAATTCTAAGGGTAAGGTACTCGGCCTTGGTAAGGTGGCCATATCCTATGATAGATCTATTCAAAATGTTCTGCTTGTTGAATCCCTTGGTTACAATCTTCTTTCCGTATCTAGACTTGCCGACTTCGGATTCAATGTTCTATTCACGAAAGTAGATTGTCAAGTGTTTCGGCAAGATAATCATAAGATGGTCTTTACCGGTTTCCGTAGAGGTGATCTATACACTGTTGATTTCACTAAAAGATCCAAGCCTCGTACTTGTTTAATTGCAAAATCTTCTAAAGGTTGCCTTTGGCATAGAATACTTGGACATGTAGGCATGCGCAATCTAGATAAGCTAATCAAAGGTATATACTTGGTGTTAAAGATGTTATCTTTGACAAACATAGACTTTGTAGTGCTTGTCAAGCTGGAAAGCAAGTAGGTGGAAGTCATCCCGTTAAGAATATCATGACTACTAGGATACCACTTGAGTTACTTCACATGGATCTGTTTGGTCCCAATGCTTACAAGAGTCTCGGTAAAAATTCCTATGGTCTAGTTATAGTTGATGATTTTTCTAGATTTACGTGGGTATTCTTTCTTGATGATAAGTCACAAGTTCAAAAGATCTTCAAGAATTTCTCTCGCAAAGCGCAAAATCAGTTTGAAGTGAAGATCAAGAAGGTTCGGAGCGATAACGGATCGGAGTTCAAGAACACCCATGTGGATACCTTTCCTGATGAAGAAGGTGTCTCACATGAGTTCTCGGCTACATACACACCTCAAAAAAATGGAGCTGTTGAGAGGAAGAACCAGACGCTCATTGAGATGGCAAGAACGATGCTTGACGAATACTAGACACCAAGACACTTTTGGGCAGAAGTCGTTGAAACAGCATGTCATTCCACAAACCGACTTTACTTGCACAAGCTTCTCGGTAAAATGGCATACGAGCTACTCACCGGTAACAAACCCCAAGTCGGATACTTTCGGGTATTTGGCTCAAAGTGCTACATTCTTGATAAACATTGTTGTACTAAATTTGCTCCTAAATCTCATGAAGGATTCCTACTTGGTTACGGATCGAACTCTCACACTTACCGTGTGTACAACAACTTCACTCGAAAAGTTGAAGAGACGGTAGATGTGAAGTTTGATGAATCTCACGGTTCGCAAGTCGAACAATTGCCAAATGATGTAGGTGATAAGGATCCTTCGGAAGCCATACTAGATCTACCCATTGGCAAGATTCGTCTCATGGAGGTGAAGGAGAGTACTTCATCAACTCAAGTGGAAGACCCTACCTCATGTCAAGGTGAACCTCAACACGACATGGAGGCATCCACAAGAGGTACACGACAAGATGATGAAGAGGAGGAAGTGCATCATGAAGATCCACCACAACCACCTTCACCAACCTCAAGGGAACGATACCTTCAACAACAATGAAGATGAATGCGATGATGAAGAAGAAGAAGAAGCTCCACCATCCAACAATCGAAAGCTGACCCAAGTTCGAGCTCAAGTGACCAAGAACCATCCCCTAAACCAAATCTTTCGTGATATACAAACAGGGAGAATCACTCACTCTAAAACCCGTCTAGCTAACTTTTGTGAGCATTATTATTTCATCTCTAGCATTGAGTCTTTAAAGGTAGAACAAGCTCTTGAAGATGTGGATTGGGTGAATGGAATGCATGAAGAGCTACTCAACTTCGAGAGGAACGAAGTGTCGACACTCATGGAGAAGCCCAAAGATGAGCATAAAATCATCGGAACCAAATGGGTGTTTTGGAACAAACAAGACGAAGATGGTCAAGTCTTACACAACAAGGCTCGTCTCGTAGCCCAAGGATATACGCAAGTCGAAGGTATGGACTATGGTGAGACCTACGCCCTCGTTGCTAGACTTGAAGCTATTCGTATTCTTCTTACTTATGCTAATCACCATGATATCACGCTTTACCAAATGGACATCAAAAGTGCATTTTTAAATGGTGAAATTGAGGAAGAAGTTTATGTTAAGAAACCACTTGGTTTTGTGAATCCTAAGAAACCTAATCATGTTTACAAGCTTCGCGAAGCTCTTTATGGTCTTAAGCAAGCCCCTCGTGCTTGGTATAAATGTTTAACAAAGTTTCTCATCGAAAAAGGCTTTCAAATTGGTAAAATTGATGCAACCTTGTTCACTAAGAGAGTTAATGGATAATTATTTGTATGCCAAATCTATGTGGATGATATTATATTTGGTTACACTAACCCTCAATTTAGTCAAAGATTTGGAAGGTTGATGTCCAAGAAGTATGAGATGTCTATGATGTGTGAGCTGAAATTCTTTCTTGGATTGCAAATCAAGAAATCAAGAGAAGGAACTTTCATCTCTCAAAATAAGTATACCAAGGACTTGATCAAGAAGTTCAACATGCAGGATTGCAAAGGTATGAAAACTCCTATGCCCACTAGTGGACATGTTGACCTCACCAGGGAGGATGAACCGGTTGATCAAAAGGTTTATCGATCTATGATTGGTTCATTGCTATATCTATGTGCATCTCGTCCCGATATTATGCTTAGTGTTTGCATGTGTGCTAGATATCAAGCTGCACCTAAAGAGTGTCATCTTTTGGCTGTGAAACATATTGTGAGATACTTGATACAAACACCAAGCTTTGGCATTTGGTATCCCAAGGGATCTTCTTTTAATCTTGTTGTCTATTCCGATTCAGACCATGCTGGTGACAAGGTTGATAGAAAATCCACCTCGGGTACTTGTAAATTTTTAGGTAGATCTCTTGTGTCTTGGTCCTCCAAGAAACAAAACTCGGTATCTCTATCTACTACCGAAGCTGAGTATATTGCTGCTGGATCTTGTTGTGCGCAATTACTATGGATGACACAAACGCTTAAGGATTATGGTATTCATGTTAAAAATGTTCCACTACTTTGTGACAATGAAAGTTCTATTAAAATTGGACATAATCCTATGCAACATTCTCGAACCAAGCATATTCAAGTTCGACATCATTTCATTTGTGGTCATGTTGCCAAAGGAGATATCGATCTTAAGCATGTTCGTAGTAACAAACAATTGGCCGATATCTTCACCAAGCCACTTGATGAGAAAACATTTTGTCATTTGAGGAGTGAGTTGAACATCATTGATGCTTCAAACTTGAGCTAGACTCACTCGGTTGCAAGCAAGGGCATGAGCTTTCTTATTATCTCCATGTTCTCATAACTCGTTATCATATGCCATGGAATAATATGCTCCCTTGTATTGCATCTAGCCTTTTTTAGGTACTTGGAAGAACTTCATTCAACAAGATTGCCATCAACTCCAATCATAAGCAATATTGTCATTACCAAGTATCCACAACCCCTCTTGATGATGGAAGGAAGAAGACAATAAAACATATCCTTGACACATACATGATCTTAGCTGCAAAATCTATAAGTGGTATCATGTCAATAGGATATATTCATTGTTCTTCCTTGCATTACTAACCTTTGTAGGTGACTAGTGTACTAAAACGAGAAGGATTGCTCCAAATTCAAGATGATCTTCATCGACCTCGAGCATCCTCAACAAGTTCACCTACGAGCAACGTCATCAACATCACTCAAAGGTATGTACTCATATTCTTGAAAAGGCTGTACTCCAAGACATGGTCTAAAGCAACTCAAGTGATATGAAGACATCAAAATGCTTAATCAAAAAATGGAAACCCCATTTCGAGCTTAAACAATGAGTATGACCTATGATCAAGCATTCTTGCTTGGCTCCTAAGTCAATATACTCTAATATAGGTGACCTAGTCACCGCCCATCATTTAGTTAGGAATCTTGCGATGATCTTTAAACTTCACTCTGAATTTGCTTGAACCTTTCAAACGATTCAGACTTGTGTTTCATTAAGTAAATATACACTATATCTACTCAAATCATCAGTGAAGGTAAGAAAATAACGATATCCACTGCACGCTACAAGACTCACTAGATTGCATACATCAACATGTATCATTTCCAATGAATCACTTGCCCGCTCCATCCAACGGGGTCCTTTAGTCATCTTGCCCAAGAGGCATGGTTCGCATGTCTCAACCGATTCGAAATCGATGAGTCCAAATATCCATCAGCATGGAGTTTCTACATGCGCTTTATACCAATATGACATTTAACGGCAGTGCCACAAGTATGTGGTACTATCATTATTAACTTTGTATCTTTTGACATCAATGTTATGAACATGTGTACTACTACGATCAAGATTTCAACAAACCATTCTCACTGGGTGCATGACCATTGAAGGTATTATTCATGTAACCAGAATAACTATTATTCTCTGACTTAAATGAATAACCGTATTGCAACAAACATGATCTAATCATGTTCATGCTCAACGCAAAACACCAAATAACATTTATTTTGGTTCGTCACTAATCCTGAAGGTAGAGAGAGCGTGCGATGTTGATCACATCAACCTTGGAAACATTTCCAACACACATCGTCACCTCACCCTTAGCTAGTTCTCCGTTTATTCCGTAGCTTTTATTTCGAGTTACTAACATTTAGCAACCGAACCGGTATCCAATACCCAGGTGCTACTAGGAGTACTAGCAAGGTACACATCAATAACTCGTATATCAAATATACTTCTGTCGATGTTGCCAACCTTCTTATCTACCAAGTATCTAGGGTTGTTCTGCTTCAGCGACCTCTCACCTCATAATAGAAGCACTTAGTCTCGGGTTTGAGTTCAACCTTGGGTTGCTTCACTGGAGCAGCAACTGACTTGCTATCCATGAAGTTTCCCTCCTTGCTCTTGCCCTTTTCGAAACTAGTGGTTTGATTAACCATCAACACTTGACGCTCCTTCTTGATTTCTACCTTCGCGGTGTCAAACATCGCGAACAGCTCAGGGATCAATACTTCTATCCCTGGTGTATTATAGTTCATCACTAAGTTCTAGTAGCTTTAGTGACAGTGACTTGGAGAACTATATCAATCACTATCTTATCTGGAAGATCAACTCCCACTTGATTCAAGCGATTGTAGTACCCAGACAATCTGAGTACATGCTCAACGATTGAGCTATTCTCCTTCATCTTACAGGCAAAGAATCTTGTTGGAGATCTCATATCTCGCAACACAGGCACGAGCCTGAGATCACAATCTCTGCTCCTAGAACATCTCATATGTTCCGTGATGTTCAAAACGTTTCCGAGCCTCAATTCTAAGTCGTAATGCATGACGCACTAAACTATCAAGTAGTCATCGAAACGTGCCTGTCAGATGTTCACAACATCTATAGACGACGCTAGAGGGGGTGGCGCACCGAGCGGTGCATTAAGGACATAAGCCTTCTGTGCAGCAATGAGGACAATCCTCAGATCACGGACCCAGTCCGCAATATTGCTACCAACATCTTTCAACTCTATTTCTCTAGGAACATATAAAAATACAAGGGAGCTACAGCGCGAGCTAGTAATCTACAACATAATTTGCAAAGACACTTTGACTATGTTCATGGTAATGAGTTCAATTAATCATATTACTTAAGAACTCCCACTCAAATTGACATCCCTCGGGTCATTCGAGTGATACATGATCCAAATTCACCAACTCAAGTCCGATCATCACGTGAGTTAAGGTGGCTTCAATGGTGAACATCATTATGTTGATCATATACACTATATGACTCATGCTCGACCTTTCGGTCTCTTGTGTTCCGAGGCCATGTCTATACATGCTAGGCTCGTCAAGTTTAACCCGAGTGTTCTGCGCGTGCAACACTGGCTTGCACCCGTTGTATGTGAACGTAGAGTCTATCACACCCGATCATCACGTGGTGTCTCAACACGACGAACTTTCGCAACGGTGCACACTCGGTGAGAACACAATTTTATCTTGAAATTTAAGTGAGGGATCACCTTATAATGCTACCGTCGTACTAAGCATAACAAGGTGCATAAAAGGATTAACATCACATGCAATTCATAAGTGACATGATATGGCCATGAACTTGTGCTTTAGATCTCCATCTTGAAAGCACCGGCATGATCTTCATCGTCACCGGCACGACACCATGATCTCCATCATCTTGATCTCCATCAACGTCTCGCCATCGAGGTTGTCATGCCCTGCATGCTTCTACTACTATTGCTACCGTTTAGCGATAAAGTAAAGCATTACATAGCGCTTAATGATTGATACGCAGGTCATACAATAATTAAAGACAACCCTATGGCTCCTGCCGGTTGCGGTATTCATCGACATGCAAGTCGTGATAATCTATACATCACATGATCATCTCATACATCACATATATCACATCATGTAATTGGCCATATCATATCACAACATACCCTGCAAAAACAAGTTAGACGTCCTCTAATTGTTGTTGCAAGTTTTACGTGGCTGCTATGGGTATCTAGCAAGAACAATTCTCACCTACGCATAAACCACAACGGTGATACATAGATTGCTTTTCAACCTTCTCAAGGACCGCCTTTGTCGAATCCGATCCAACTAAAGTGAGAGAAACTGTCACCCGCAAGCCATCTAAGCAACAAGTTGCGTCGAGGGAACCGGTCTCTCGTAAGCGTACGAGTAATGTTGGTCCGGGCCGCTTCATCTCACAATCCCGCTGAACCAAAATCCGACCAAGGGAGGAAGAAATCTAAGCATCAACGCCCACAAACCTTTTGTGTTCTACTCGAGATCTCATCGAACCATCAACCTAGCTCATGATGCCACTGTTGGGGAACGTCGCATGGGAAACAAAAATTTTCCTACGCACACGCAAACCTATCCATGGCGATGAGCATCTACGAGAGGGAGAGTGGATCTACGTACCCTTGTAGATCGCTAAGCGGGAAGCATTAAGAAACGCGGTTGGTGTAGTCGAACTTCTTCGCGATCCAAATCGCCGAGCGTCCCACGATCTCATCACGATCCGTCCCGCGATCCAATCACGATCCGTCCCGTGAACTCATCACGATCCGTCCCGCGATCTCATCATGATCCGTCTCACGATCTTGATCACGATCTGTCCCGCGAACTCATCACGATCCGTTCCGCGATCTCATCACGAACCGTCTCGCGATCTCGATCACGGTTCTTCCGATCTAGCGCCGAACGGACGGCACCTCCGCGTTCAGCACACGTGCAGCTTGATGACGATCTCCACCGTCTTGATCCAGCAAGAGGAGGTGGAGAGGAGAGAGAGAGTTCACCGGCAGCGTGACAGCGCTCCGGTGATGGTGGTGGAGCAATTCCGGCTGAGCTTCGCCTAAGCGCTGCAGAAAACCGATCTAGAGGAGAAATTATGCACCGGTGGAACGGGTAGCACGTGGCCGGAAATTCTATCCAAAAAACACCCAATCCACTAGTATATATAGGAGGAGAGGAGAGGAGAGGCAGACAAGGCCTTTGGGTCGGCCGAAATAGGAGGTGGGAGCAATCCTACTTCACCTCCAATCCTAGTTGGAGTAGGATTGCCTCCTATTGGCTGATTTTCCACTTTTTGCTTTAGGACTTTCTCTCCTGCGCCATGGGCCTTTGTGGCTGTTTTCCCAGCCCACTAAGGGCTGGTTATTATTCTCCCACAGCCCATGGACCTCTTGGGGTCGAAATACCCCTCCCGGAGGTCCTCCGGTACACTACCGGCACTCCCGGTACAATACCGATACTCCCGGTACACTACCGATGAGCCCGAAACTTTTCCGGAAACCAAACTGGGACTTCCTATATATGAATCTTTACCTCCGGACCATTCCGGAGCTCCTCGTGACGCCCGGGATCTCATCCAGGACTCCGAACAACCTTCGGTCACCACCATACATAACTCTACACTACCGAAACGTCACCGAACCTTAAGTGTGCAGACCCTGCGGGTTCGAGAACTATGTAGACATGACCGAGACACCTCTACGGTCAATAACCAATGGCGGGACCTGGACGTACACATTGGTTCCTACATATTCTACGAAGATCTTTATCGGTCGAACCTCTATGTCAAGGATTCAGTTAATCCCGTATAACGTTCCCTTTGTTCTTCGGTATGTTACTTGCCCGAGATTCGATCGTCGGTATCTCCATACCTAGTTCAACCTCGTTACTGGCAAGTCTCTTTACTCGTTCCGTAATACAAGATCCCGCAACTAACAATTAGTCACATTGCTTGCAAGGCTCATTGTGATGTTGTATTACCGAGTGGGCCCTGAGATACCTCTCCGTCACACGGAGTAACAAATCCCAGTCTCGATCCATGCCAACTCAACAGACACCATCGGAGATACCTGTAGAGCACCTTTATAGTCACCCAGTTACGTTGCGACGTTTGATACACACAAGGCACTCCTCCGATATCCGTGAGTTGCATGATCTCATGGTCATAGGAACATATACTTGACATGCAGAAAACAGTAGCAATAAACTGACACGATCATATGCTATGTTTGTAGTTTGGGTCTTATCCATCACATCATTCTCCTAATGATGTGATCCCGTTATCAAATGACATCTCATGTCCATGGCTAGGAAACCTTAACCATCCTTTGATCAACGAGCTAGTCCATTAGAGGCATACTAGGGACATGGTTTTGTCTATGTATCCACACATGCATTTAAGTCTCCGATCAATACAATTATAGCATGGATAATAAACGATTATCATGAACAAGGAAATATGATAATAACTAATTTATTATTGCCTCTAGGGCATATTTCCAATAGAGACGACCTAGTGGGGAGAGAGGACTGCAGCGTGGCTTAGGGTTGGGTGCGTCTGCCCTCTCTCCCCTCCAATATATATAGGAGGCAGGGGAGGGGCTGGCGCCCCTAGGGTTTCCCCTAGGAGTCGGCCGAAAAGGAGGTGGAGGAGTCCACCTCCAATCCTACTCCAAGTAGGATTTCCTTCCCCACTTGGTTTTTTTTCTTTCCCACACCTCTAGCCGCATGGGCCCTTAGGGGATGGCTTTCCCAGACCACTAAGGGCTGGTGCGCCTCCCTCCCGATGGCCCCCCGGAACCCTTCCGGCACCCCCGGTACACTACCGGTAATACCCAAAACTTTTCTAGAGACAAAAACGGGACTTCCTATATATTAATATTTACCTCCAGATCATTCCGGAGCTCCTCATGATGTCACCGACACAACTAAATCTTCCTAAACAACCTTCGGTCACCAACACATATATTTCAATACTATTGAAATGTCATCAAACGTTAAGTGTGCACACCCTGCGGGTTCGAGAACTATGTAGACATGACCAAGACACCTCTACGGTCAACAACCAATAGCAGGACTTGGCTTTCCATATTGGTTCCTGCATATCCTACGAAGATCTTTATCGTTTGAACCTCTATGTCAAGGATTTAGTTAATCCTGTATCTTGTTCCCTGTGTTCTTCAGTATGTTACTTGCCCTAGATTCGATCGTCGGTGTCTCTATACCTAGTTCAATCTCGTTACCGGAAAGTCTCTTTAATCATTCCGTAATACAAGATCTCATGGCTAACACTTTAGTCACTTTGCTTGCAAGGCTTGTTGTGATGTTGTATTACTGAGTGGGTCCTGACATACCTCTCCGTCACACGGAGTAATAAATCTCATTCTTGATCCATGCTCACTCAACAGACACCTTTGGAGATACCTGTAGAGCATCTTTATAGTCACCCAGTTGCGTTGCAACGTTTGATACACACAAGGTATTTCTCCGGTGTCAGTGAGTTGCATGATCTCATGGTCATACGAACAGATACTTGACATGCAGAAAACTATAGCAATAAACTGACATGATCATATGCTACGTTCATAGTTTGGGTCTTGTCCATCACATCATTCTCCTAATGGTGTGATCCCGTTATCAAATGGCATCTCATGTCAATGGCTAGGAAACCTTGACCATCTTTGATCAACATGCCAGTCTACTAGAGGCATACTAGGGAAACAATATTGTCTATGTATCCACACATGCATTTGAGTTTCCAATCAATACAATTATAGCATGGATAATAAACGATTATCATGAACAAGGAAATATAATAATAACCACTTTATTATTGCCTCTATGGCATTTTTCCAACAACACCTTCTTATTGGGCTGTAGCAACTAGCACTCTAACAGGTCCAGTACTAGCCTCGCTCCATCCCATCTAGTCTTGCGTGTAAATCGGAAAAAAATAGTCTACGCATTGCTCCCTAGTAGCCAGCAGAATGGCGCGTGTTCACATGCAGGAGCCGACAGGAATGGCAAGCACACATGTCAAGGCCATGAGGCCTCTCCCAATGCTCCATCTTGTATAGGTGCTAAGGATGCCATGTAGACGAAAAATCTGATGTGGTAATGTAATTGAGAGGAGAGAGATTAGTGTGGTAACCACAAGAAGAAACAATGCCAAGCGCGTGAACCTAGGTAAAACACTTAAATGGAAGAAACTCACCAATGCATGAAGAACTTTAGTTGCTAAATCATTAAACGAAGTGTAGGAGATATGCCCTAGAGGCAATAATAAATGTTATTGATTATCTCCCTATTCATAATTAGGTTTATGTTCCATGCTATAACTGCTATGGTTCTTGAGTCTACAATAACCACGAGGCTTGAAGGAAGACTCATATGCACGTGTGGAATAATAAACGGCAAATTGTATTCCTAGTTTGGCCTCTAAGACTGGCTCAAGTATTGCATGATGATCCTGTTTTCCTGATCATGGGCATGGCTATGCCGGCAATTTTGAGGGCACAATGTTAGAAGAACATTTGTGCTGAATCGACCCGAATTGATGTTATGCTATGAGATACATTCGTCATAAGTTAATGGTTAATAACACAGAGAAGTTAATGTTTTCATAATTCCTTAGACCATGAGAGTGTCGAGTTTCTTCATGCTTGCTTCATGAACTTTGGCGTTTGTTAAACATCATCCGTAAATGGGTGGCTATTACGGCGGCTTACGGGTTCATGGAAAAGTATGTCAAGTAACTTGATAGCTCAAGATTGGGATTTTCTCCTCCGACGATGGAGAGATATCTTTGGGCCCTCTCGGTGTTACGGTATCCATCATCGTCTGGCCAGACACTTTGTGATTTGATCACGGGGATGCCGGAACACGGGAACAAGAAAAGAGAACAATACTGGTAACGAGGTAACTGGTATAGTGGACAAGTTGTTGATCCACGGGGATGCCAACATGTCTCACCTCGGGTATTTGTAACATATCGCGAAGCAACAGGAATAGCACACGGCAACTAGAGGTTCACTCGAATATTCATTCGTGTGGGTATAGGGGTCAATATGGGTGTCCACGGCTCCGATGTTGATCATTGATCGGAAGGGGTTCCGGGTCATGTCTATGCTTCACCGACCTATAGGGTCACACGCTTAAGGGTCATCTATCTGCTGAATACTAGACAGGGAGTCTGAGAGAAAATCACCGAAAAAGTTTCGGACAGCGGAAAAGTTCCGCAGAGAGAACACCAGAACAGCTCCGGTGAAACTGAAAAGTTGTTTCAGGGGATACCATAAAGTCAAATTGGTTTCGGCACATGCCTGGTAATTCTTGGAGGGTGCCGGAATCGTTCTGGAAAGTTTTTGGAATTTTTCGGGATGAAAACCGGAAATGTTCCGGAGCTGCCGGAACCGCTTCAGATGCTTTTCGCAGATGAAAATCACTAAACCAGAATTGTTTCAGAAAGTGTTGAAAATTATTTTAGTGGGTATTGGAAATGTTCTAAGCCCACATAAATATTTTTAGTTCGATCAGACGCTGAAAAATGTCGTCGTGAGTAGTGAAATCAGCTTTATGGTTACTTTTTGGAAAGCCACCTTTTTGGGCTTTTGCTCCAAAATATGTTGGAGATGACATGGATGGATGTGGCTGAAATTTCAGCCCCTCCACCCCTCCTTCTCCTATAAATAGAGGTGGAGGGGGCAGCCCAAAACTCACTCCTTCTCACATACAAGTGCCATTGCAATGATCTGGCTTCTTCTCTCCCTCCTAGCGAAATAGTTTCGTAGAGCCGAAAGGTTGTCTGGGTTCCGGCAGGAACTAGTTCTGGACGGCGAAGCCCTGCCGAATAGATGACACCGTATGTGTGCAACTCTGTAGAGAGATCGTAGTTTCGGTCTTAGTTCGAGAGTGCCTCCCGGAGGGCTGTCCGTGTGACCGTCCGAGTTTCGAAGGTCCTTCCGAAGGGCTGTCCGAGTGACAGTCCATGTTTTGGAGGTCCTCCCAAAGGGCTGTCCGCGACACCGTCCGGGGGACTGTCTGACCGCCTCCCGGAGGGCTGTCCGAGGGGCAGATGAGGGTATACATCCTCGCGGTTGGGAGGTTGTAAATCCTAGCTGTGGGGATCTGCACCATCGATCATCATCGACTCTACTTCCGCTGCGCTACGAGTCGGTAAGGAAAAAGATCAAACCTTGTATGCAGTCTCCATAGTGGTCCTGGGCTGGTGCGTAGGTCGGGAAATTTTTGTTTTCTGCTGCGTTACCCTACACGAAGAATGTTTAGCAACAACATGTTAAGCACCTATGCATTGAGAGTTTTAGTTGCTAAGTCTTTTAATGTGCTTAGCACCTCACCTTAGCATCGATGCATTGGAACTAGCCTGACTAGCAGGAGCGCATGGGAATGTAGTCGTGTATTCGTGTATCCGTCAGCCTCTAGGAACGATGAACAGGGAGGAAAAATTCTAGAAAAGATGAAGGGCAGCGATATTTTGTTTTTAATTTGTATAATGTCATTTTTCAGATTGTTTGACAATCTACAACTATATTGCAGTGATTAATGTCTTTTTTGTGACGAATGCTCGCATTTTTTGATCATTTTCTTTATAAACCTCAGTTATGAAGTTTTCTTCAAATTGAGGTATGACAATTGAAGAAAAACGCGGTCACGGCGTAGTTGATTATGGTTTCGCATCAAAAGTGGATTATGATCAAGAGTTCTCCTCACCTCAAAAAAAGTTGTCCTCCGCCACTGATTCAAGGTTAACATCTTGGCGTCCTCCCCATTGGCAGTGATCTTCACCGTCTTTTCCTTGAGTGCGGCCTTCCTATCTTCGATCATGGTCCTTTTCTCTTCGAGCGCGAGCTTCTTGTATGTCGTCTCCATCAATTTCTTGAACCTCTCCGCCTTCTTACCCTCCTTGATCTTCGAGTGCCTCATGCATGTCTCCTCCTTCTTCGTCAAGATGTCCTCAATCTTTTCCGTCATCTTGGCCGTCCCACCGTATAGCTTTTCCCTCTCCTCCTCCACTTCTTCCCACGCAGGTTTCTTCTAACCATCTTTGATGGTTGTTGGGTTAGGTCGGTAGGGTCACCAGTTTCTTCCTAGTTGCCTTGGATGGCAGTCTTGGCAATCAAAAGGTTCCAGTTCGGTTGTCCATTCAATTTCAACCAACAATGCATTGGTGAATGGCTTCTTATCCAACTTCTTGTACACCACACAAGCACGAGTAGGCTACAAAGTGAAACAATGTTCACAATGCATATATGTCTAGTGAGCAACATAACTATACATGCCCTGCTAGTAATAAAAAAACTAACGCATATCCGGCTAGTGATCAACTTACTTGCCTGATGATTTGTGCACCACTAGGCCAGTGTGCGATGGGCCGCTTCAAGTGGCCGCAATACTTGGACATGGCCCCTCTTGGATGGTGTACCATCAATGGTTGAGGGACTTCCATTCACGGTTGTAGATGACTGCGTCGATGTGGCGTGAAATACTTGTGAGTTCATGAAACTATATATGAATATTCCTCCAAAAGGTTGTGCCCTTTTGCTTTGTGCCATGGACCAGATCGAGGCTAGTGGCCAACCATGCCTCGCACAACAGCTCGTTCTCCCGCATGTTGAAGCTTTCTCCTCTCCCCTTCTTCTTCGAATCACTGGTTGTATCATCCGGATCATTGTCATTATCGTCACCCTCCTCCTACCCCCATGGATTTCTACTCTCCGGTGGCCCAATGCTCTTGTTGCTCTGTGCCATCGCCGGTCTGGGTGTATGTCTGCCGCGTGGACGTCTGCTGCATGGTTGTCAGGGTGTAGCACCGCTGCTGGTAATTGTTGGGCTGGGTGGGATCCGGGTCTTCCACCTTCCTGTCCTCACAGGTCCCTCCCCCTCCCTCGCCTCCGTCGTGGATGATGTCGAGCATCTCCTTGTTCGTGTCATACACCGACTGCCCCACTATAGGCATTGCAGCGAACAACGTGTCGGGACCCATCTGTTCCACGGGCGCCGGCCATGCTCGTTGTAACTGTGACAAAGAATACTCAGAGAAGAATGGCATCGCATTGATGTCGATGATGTAAGGCACCGTACCAACTGGGGGTGTTGGGTTGCTTGGCGGCATAGTAGTGCGGAGGTTTGTAATACTCCGGGCACGGCGCCGCCTTTGTTGTATGCCCGCTCGTCTTGCGGCGTCCTCCACGACCACGCCGATCAAGACGACCTTCACGAGCATCGTCACCAGCAGGCCCACCGGCGTCCAACCGCTTGTTGAGTTTATCCTCCTTTGCGGCCTTCGCCTTGACGCGACGGTCCCGTCATGTCGCGGAGTTGATCTTCTATGCAAGCGCGATGCGCGGAACCTCCGGCACCTCCACCGTCTCCATCTTCATAGGTTCTCCAACGGCTCCATGCGTCGGAGGCGGGAGGAAGGAGAGAAGTGGAAGAAAAGAGCGGGAAATTTGGCGGAGAGCGGCGGGGAATGAATGAAGAGAAGTGGGGGATTTTGACGTGGAACGTGTGCTTTGCTGTAAAAGCACGGGCTCCGCCTTCCTTTTGGGTGGGTCGAGAAGGGGGAATAAATAGCGACGTTTCTCGTGCCCGGACTCCCGCAACCCCCCTCCCCCCCAACACACACACACACACACACACATTTGTCTCCGGTTTGCAGGAGAAATCGCGTTCGGACTACGCCGCAAACCGAAATAGGACCGCGTTGGATGACTTTCGCGGTCCAGACCATATGATCCGGACGGTTGTGAGAGGTTTATGGCTTGCCTTGGAGATGCCCTTAAAAGTAGAGTTGCGTCGTGAGGATGAGTGTATGTGCATGGATGTGAGCATCTGCCTTTGTATTGTGTTAAAAAAAATAAGACTGATTAATACTTTTTGTTGTATGTGGTAGTGTTACTAGTTTGCTTTGACACGGACGACATTTTCGCCTTGATTTGCCCCTCTGACATCATCATCGGTGCCGATAGTTTTGTATATGGATTAAACGACAACAAATTTTTATAATGTAAGTATGTACAACCTTGCGAACCAATATGTGGTTGAATGGTACAATGATATTTCCGGTTCACTAGAAATCAAGTCGTCATGCTCACATTATTTTTAAATTATTTTAGGATTTTTGACGATGCGCATTCAGTTGACGGAAACATTCACGTCGACGACGAGACGCCTACCGTGATGATATGTTGACTTAGTCTTTCAAAAATATTCATAAAGATAGGATAATAAGTATGCGCGTTCATAGAAATATGTGTATGCATGTTTATATAAACACGTGTTTGACTATGTTAAAGAAAATACGTGCAACCTCTATCAAAATGGGGGACATTTTTGGATTTTGCATAGGGGCAAAAAAAAGACGTTGTATGTCGGAAGGTGTTATCAATTTCCAAGACATATTATTGCTGATCGATTCAATATGCAATGGGCGTGTAGCAGGATATTAAAAGGCTCCGCTCCGCTCCCTCAAAAAAAAAAAAGGCTCCGCTACGCATCGGCTACGAGAAAAGGCAGGCCGGAATCGATAGTCAGAAGTAGTAAGAAGTCAGGTCGACGGCCATGACACCCGGGCCACTTAACCCTGTGATGGTCATGGAGCAGTGCCAGGTCTCGCCGTCGCCGTCACCACCGGCCGGGAAGCCACGGACACTGCCGCTCACCTTCTTCGACCTCGTCTTTTGGGACGTCCCGTCCGTGCAGCGCCTCTTCTTCTACGACAACGCCGACCTCCTCGGCGGCCCCGAGTTCCTCCTCCACGAGCTGCCCCTGTTCGAGAAGTCCCTGGCCGCTGCGCTGCACCACTTCTACCCCTTGGCCGGGACGTTGGTGCGTAGCATACCGGAGGGCGGGGCGCCCGAGGTCGTTTTCTCAGAAGGCGACTCTGTCCGCCTGACGGTTGCGGTCGGCGGCGACGACTTCCAGGACCTCGCCGGCGACCACGCGCGCGACACCGCAAGGCTCCGTCCGCTGCTGCCTTCTCTACCGAGACACGGCGGCGGCGGCGACTCTCGATGCAGCACTCAGGGCGTATTTGCCGTCCAGCTCACCGTGTTCCCTCACGCCGGTTTGTGCATTGGCACGACGCTACACCACGCCGTGGCCGACGGTTCCAGCTACGTGCAATTCATGAGGACGTGGGCCGCCATCCACCGCCTCGGCCGCGAGTGCGGTGGGAAGTGGGCCGTGGCGGAGGTGCCCCCGCTGTTCGACCGCAGCGTCGTGCGAGACGATAACGGGCTCCGGGAGGTGTTTCTCCGCGAGCACCGAGCTCTCGCCGCAGCCGGCGGCAAGCGGCTCCACGACTGGGACCTCAGTCAACGTCCGGGCGCCGCTGAACTCGCGACGTTCCGGTTCACGGACAAGCTGCTCCGTGCGCTCGGAAGGCAGATGGAGTCCGAGACCTCGGCACGGCGGTGCTCGCCCTACGCGCTAGCGTGCGGCGCGGCGTGGGCAGGCATCGTGCACGCCCGCGGCAGCAGCGCCAGCTTCGGGTTCGTGACCGGGTGCAAGCCCCGCGCGATCCCGCCGGTCCCGGGAAACTACTTCGGCAACTGCCTGGGGCTCTGCCGCGTGGAGAAGCAGGAGGAGGCGAAGCTGAGCGGCGGCCTCACCGTGGCCACGGCCTCGGCGGCCATCTGGCGCGCGATCGAGGGGCTCCAGGAGCAGGGGCGGGTGTTCCGGGACGCGCGCGGGTGGGTGCGGCTGGTGCGGGAGTACGCGTCGGCGCGCGCGGTGACCGTGGCTGGGTCGCCGAAGCTGGGCGTGTACGCGGCGACGGATCTCGGGGCGCCGTGGGGACGGCCCCGGAAGGTGGAGATCGTCTCGGTGGAGCGGACGGGCGCGCTGGCGCTGGCGGAGAGCGGGCGCGACGGGGACGGCGGCATCGAGGTCGGGCTGGCGCTGCCGCGCGGCGAGATGGAGGCGTTCCGCGTGTTCTACCACGGTCTGGTTGCCACTGCGTCGACGTACTGACAGCGGCAAGGTGTGACGTGCGTGCGTTTGGATTCGTCGATCGTTGTTTGCCGGACAGCCACCGCAACTGCGACGTTTGCCGGGGCAGGTTGGCCGTAGCTTTTTACTACTACTATTACATTGTTTTTATTATAGTTGAGTTTGACCTTATCTATGCGTGCATCACCTGATGATTTACGACGTGGGATAAAACAAAGTTACTAGTAACTGTGGAGTGGTACGACTTGTTTCTTCCCCACGAGCGCTAGCGGTAGAGAGCGTTTGTCCATGGCGTCCGTCTGTGAGTTCTCGATTACTGCCTCTGTAAACAAATGTAACACTAAAAACGTCTTACGAAGGTTGTTTCTAGGAGAAATCCTTCCAAAGGTTATCATTTCTTTCTTTTAACAAACACCTAAAATTTGATCCCTACTCTAACCATTTTCAGATAGAGGAATATCTTGTAAAGATTCATATGATATTAACTAACTTCTGTTCACCTGCACGGACATGATTATCAATGAAGATTTTTCAAAGCCTCTTTGAGACGTTCATACAATACGATGGAAAACCTTGACCGATAAGCATACGCGGGCCAAGGATGCACCCTTAGAAGTACATGTGGTCGAATCACAAGTTATTCATCATGACGTCAATGATGAAAAATTCCAACTCCGCAAGCATGAAAAAATGACATAAACTCGTCATATATGAACAATCAGATCTATGAGGACATGCTACCTTCATAGCACAATCAAAAAAGCGACTGGAGTAACTTTATTTGCAAAACATCATGACCGTGGGTAGACGTTGCTCAGGAACATGAAAGGCAGTCGGGACAAGGGGATTGAAAGTATCTCCAACGATGGCGACTCATATAAAACTCAACTTGAGGGGAGTTCGTCTCCATTCGTGTACTGCATGAATGGTACAAAGGTTATCAAAATGCTTAAGGTGACGATAAATGGTACAATGAAGATGAGTCACTTCTGTCATTAGAATATTTTGGTGAGTTTTACGATGAGTGATGGGAGGGTTACTTTTTTTTTCTTCTCTTATCGTAAGATCCTATTTTCTAAACTACCAAATGGTGGCTCACAGAGAGGAGCCTTACGCATTTTAGTGACTCTCCTTACTGGCGCAAAATAAGAGCGCTTGTATGAACGTTAGACCTCTATAGTGTTACCCAAAAGGCAAAATATTTATTGGCTCTCGACCTTCTGTTGTACTCGTATAGTAGCTGCAAAAAATATCAAAAAATGTAAAAAAAATCAGAAACAATCTCAACCTTCTGTTGTACTCGTATAAAAGTTTCACATAGGAAAAATTCCTACAGACTTCAGGGCAAACAACAAAAATCAAGGAAATAATGTGAATAATAACTTGTATATTTTTTTTCATCCAGAATACCATGAAAATCATTCCTCAGTGAGCCTTATTATGCAAGTCCAACCGAAAGGTCAAGTTTGTTTGCACTAAATTTTGGAATTTTTTGACTTTTTGTTACCCATCTTTCATCTCACGTGCATATACACTCGAGAGCCAAAGATGCTTGTCCTATACCAAACAATATATTTTGCTGATGGTGGATTATAGCAGTGACCGGCATCACCACATGGGTTAAGCCCAATACAACAGGTCAGAATCTTTTCCCTTTCTTTATTTATTTTTAATTTTCTGTTATTTATATTTTTGTTTACTTTTTCTCAATTTTTTGCAGAAACAATGTCGACCTTTATTTCTTTTTCTTTTTATTGTTTTATTATTTTTTGTTATTTTTAACTTTTCCTCACGTGGGTTAAGCCCAATTTTTTCCTCGCCTTTATATATTGTTTCTATATGTCGACTGTTCATCATTTATTTATTTTCTGAAATAGATGAAGATTCACTAAAATTTACTTTTCTTATTTTATTTTTTTACTTTTCTAGGTAAATTAATGAGTATTTTGGAAGATAATGAATATTATGGAATATGCTAGTATTGTTTTGTAACATTAACTCAATTTTAAGATATATGTTCATTTTTACATACAGTTGCTTCTTTGAAATACATGAATATTTTTACTTAGATATGTGTGAACATTTGTTTTCACTACACATGAATATGTTTTCATGTAGTAAGAGATTTTAATGAAGACATAATTTTTTATGTACATGAAAAATATTGTATCCTTAAAAGTATAAATTGGTAAAATGAATATTATTCCATGATTTTATCTATTTTTAGAAATAATTTTAAATTTATTTATGTTTACAATCATTACTGGTACATTACTTTGGATCCAAGATCCAAGAAATTATAAAATAACTCATACAACTAAAGAATTGCAATGAATTCTCTTAGGCGTATTTCATGTACAATTTATATTTGCAAGATAAAAACGCCAAGATTGTAAAGGGACTGCGATTGGATCGCAACAATGGCACTGCAACTTGTGCACCTGCACGAACTTGATTACCAGTCAAAGTTTTTGGAAGCCCCTTGAGCCTCTCATCCAAAAAGATGGGAAGCTCTGAGCGAGGAATGTACTTGGAACAGGGATGATCCCCTAGAAATGCAAGTCGTTGAACCATCAAATCTTCACCATAATGTCAACAAAAAAATTCTAACTTACCCCAAAATCAAAAGAAATATGACGCAACAACAGAACTCATATCCGAATAATGGATTTTACGTAGCCAATAACAATGCCAGCTAATGGACCGCGCCAAGGCTGACCCATGTAGGATCCTTCAAACTATGCGAGCGGGCACCAGGGCTATATATCACCCGTAGCGATTCCTATTAGGAAACACCTACATGGAGTCTACTGGGCCAGTCCAATACTGTAGCCGAGGGCAAATTATCTTCTGTTGTTTGCTTCTTCAGTTTTCCACTGTTTGTAGCAGATTTTCTGTAGGTTTTAAATTTCACAGTTTTTTTTTTCATTTTTAGTTTAATATATATCTAACTTTTTCACACACTGTACATTTTTTAATACACCATGAACCTGTTTTATACATGTATGTCATTTTCTAAAACATGATGAACATTTTTTTAAGGATAGATTAACATGTTTTTATAATATATGTTTTGATGCAACTTTTCCCATGCATATTCTAATTTTTTCGCATACAAATAAAATATTTACTTTTGTATATTTAATATTATTAAATACATGAATAACAATTTTTCAAATACTTATTGTGAACTTCTTTCGAATGCACGTTGAAACATTTTTTGTATACATTATTTTAAACTATGCGAACATTTGTATACATTGGATTTTTAAAAAAAATTCACAAATATTCTGTTTGAAACACGCCAACATATTCTAAAATATAGCATTCGATTTTTGTATAGTAAGAAACAATTTGTTTGAATACGCAAACATTGTTTTACATTGTATAATTTTTTAAATGTCACGTAGTTTTTTTGGAAATGAGTGAACATTTTTTAATGTCATCTACCTTTTTTAATTGTACAACCTTTTTTTAAAAGGTGGAGTTAACATTTTTTAAACTACAATCACGTATTTTAATGTTCGGTGAACACTTTTAAAATTATTATTCTCCAATCCAGATTAATTATGGAAGCTTCATTGCTACTTTGTACTAAAACTACGATATTTACTATTAATCAGGGAGAGTAACTAATTCATTTTTCATAATATATTCTTTTAAGAATAAGAGAAAACAGGTGACATGAACATGATGTCAGCATGACAAGGCCACTTTACTGGGCTGTCCCATTACCGGCTCCTTGGAGGCGACCCTCGCGCATAACTTACGTTTATAAAAAGATTCGTTTTTATAGAAATTACTTTGACTGCATATCATCTGAAACCACTGTTTGTTTAAGATTATGCGTAGGGGCATCCGCTACTTTGCCTAGCAATGACTTCATTTGCATGACATCGATAATGAGATCAAAGTTGCGCATTTCATCGTCGTCGGGTTGAGAAGACTTGGGAGCTTTACCATCAAAACCAAAAGTTGTCGCGCACTTGGACGACTCCAGGGAGCGAAGACTTGGAATGTGTTTTATCAAAACCAAAAGCTGAGAATTCTTGCAAGGTCCTATTACCACTACCAATCATATTGCTTGATCTACCGTGTGTTGAGTGCTGCCAAAAGTAGCTCGTGTGAATTCCCAGCTAAAAACTTGTTTGATGGTCGACTAGGTTCATAGTTTAATCGTTCATCGTGGTGCACACCCACCAACTGACCGGCCGTCCACTACTTTACCTTCTGCTCACGCACTTCATGTTCTATGCTCCGAAATCACTGATCTTAATTGTCCTCTAAAAGCATCTATAACCGGATCCTTCATATACGTCTCAAACGTTCGGGCAGGTAACCGGGTCACACCGACCGATTCCGAAATTCTGATCCAACCGGGCGCCTTAAACAGGCTTCAAACGTCCGTGTTGACTGACACCCCTCATATCCAGCCGAAATATGAGGCGGATATGGAGGCGCCCGGGCGCCACCACGTCGAACCTGACAACCTGATCCCATCGTAAATTGCACTAAATCCACCCGACAGAACTGCCGGATCCATTTGCTCTTCCTCTCTTCTTCCTCATTCCAGTCGTCCGTCTCGCAGCTCCGCCGCCACGCGCGTTCCGTCGCCGTTCCTAGCCTCTACTCTGCCTGCCCCGGCAGAGTAGTCTTCTGTCTCGTCCTCATCGCGGGGGATGTAATCGTCGGTCCAGAATACGTCGCGGTACGTCCGACAATTCTTTGGCTCCGCCTTGTGCTGGATGTGTTGGACACATTGTCTGACCGAATTTTTTGTCAACATTTTAGGGGAAAACCAGCAAGGAGTATGGACCGACGGAGCTTGATCAAATGATTGAAGATTAGTTCTTTGATTCATCGGATTCAAACCAAGAAGTGGAGACATGATCATGCTTATGAGTATGCAAGAGGAAATGGACCTGCAAGTCGAGCATATTCTCAATTTATGTAAACACTGTTTATGTTCGATACCAACATTTATTATTTACGTACGACAATGGTTATGTTTCCGTGATCGACATGCATGATTTTTCATGAATTTGAGAGTGTGGATATGAGATATGTGGATGTGTGAAGCGATATATGAAGGGTCGTCCGGATGTGACCGTGGGCATGTACGGGTGCGTCCGCGGACGTATAGGAGGCCGGATTTGCCTAGTTTGACTGTAAATGCTCTAAGCCCATATTAGTACGGTACATGCACGAAGCTTAGATAACGCAACTACTAGTATGAATTAATATTGACATACCACATTATAGCATGTAAACATGCAAATTTGGAGTCATATGTGAATGACGTAGATGTACATATAATTCTCATAGTTCATCCTATTGAAAACCAAATTATAAAAATATTTGAAGATTGCATGCCATAATACTACATGAAACTCATGTGAAATATATACAAAACATCTGTCGCTAGGTATCTTGTATTGCTATTTTGAGTAACTAGTGTTGCGTCTTGAAAGACAAATGAATTTTATGGACATGTTATCAGAAGCCTTGACCTATAAAGTAAAACAAATGAATGACAATTACTTTAGAAGAAGAAAAAAGTGGAAGAGCGGGACTATGCAAGAGTCTAGAACAAATAAGAAGTGTATGTGATATGAGGTTTGTGCAATTGTGCATCGTCGATGATACACTAAGAATTAATGGTAATTCAAGGAAAGAGTTTGGATAATAAAAGGATGGAAGATTCAAGAACAAATGAGAAGTGCTTGTGTTTTGAAACGTGTGCATATTGTGAATGTATATCATAAAGCAGAAAAAGAATGATAATTCATTTAAAAGAAACAGTTTGGGTAACTAAAGTATGGAAGATTCTAAAATAAAGGAGAAATGCTTGCGTTTTGAGATTTGTGCCTAGTTCTTAAGCTCAACTATGTGATTTTCTAGATAACACAAGTGGCAGAATCTGGTGGAGTGAAGATGACACCCAACAACCAATAGTGCTCGGATTTGCCACCTCTATACCGTTGAAATGGCATCATCTAATGTTCAATATTCAGAGTTCCTCGTACGGAATATAGTGGTATTGTTGAAAGCAAAGAAAGCAAGTACAAGGTGCATAACCGAAAATGCTCTTTAGAGCTCGGGCTCCATGGAGCCCGAGTTTGACTTTAGCAAAATTTAAATTTTTACATTTCAGAAAATTTTGAAAAAAAATACACATACACTTAGAGACATAAAGCACATGTGTATAAATTTTCAGGATGAAACACCTTAAAATGAGTGCTACACAAAAAGAACAAATCTGAGACTTTTTAGTAGATGTACTATTCATCCTCAAAGTCCATGAATTTGTTTTTTTACACAGATCACATTTTAGGGTATTTCGTCCTCAAATTTTACATACACACACATAACATCCTTGTTTACTTGTATGATTTTTTTCAGATTTTTTTGAAACTAAAAAATACGAATTTTGAATTTTTTAAAAAAATCTGGGCTTCATGGAGCCCGTGCTCCAAAACGCCCTACTCGTGCATAACTACCTAACTAGTACATAAACATACTGTAGCTTTTGTTGGGTAACGCGACAGAAAACAAAAATTTCCGGTATAGCGAGCACGCCCAGGACCACTATGGAGACTGCATACAAGGTTTGATCTGATCCGTACCGACTCGAAGCGCAGCGGAAGTAGAGTCGATGACGAACGGCGGTGCAGATCCCCGCAGCTAGGATTTACAACCTCCCAACCGCGAGGATGTATACCCTCATCTGCCCCTCGGACAGTCCTCCGGGAGGCGGTCACACAGTCCCCCGGACGGTGTCGCGGACAGCCCTTCGGGAGGCACTCCCGAACTAAGACCGAAACTACGATCTCTCTACAAAGTTGCACACATACGGTGTCATCTATCCGGCAGGGCTTCGCCGTCCAGAACTAGTTCCTGCCGGAACCCAGACAGCCTTTCGGCTCTACGAAACTATTTCGCTGGGAGGGAGAGAGAGAGCTTGCAAAGCAAAGCATGTGTATGAGAGCACAAGGATGAGGATTTTGGGCTGCCTCCTCACCCCTATTTATAGGATGAGAGACTATGGTAAAAATACCAAAATGCCCTCAGATATTTTCACTATTCATAATAGTGATTCCACTATTCATAAATAGTGTTTCCCACTATTCACAATAGTGTTTTCCACTATTTCGTAATAGTGTTTTCACTAGTCATGAGATATTTTCTCCCAATAGTGTTTCCCACTATTCATAATAGTGTTTCCACTATTCACGAATAGTGTTTCCACTATTCACAAATAGTGTTTCCAATAAAGTAATCCAAAAAGCACTTTCACTATTCATGACGATATTTTTCAGCGTCCGTTCGAACTAAAAATATTTATGTGGGCTTAGAACATTTCCAGTACCCACTAAAATAATTTTCAATACGATCCGGAACAATTCCGGAATAGTGATTTTCATCTGTGAAAAGCATCTGAAGCGGTTCCGGCAGCTCCGGAACATTTCCGGTTATTCTTCCGGAAAATTCCCAGAAGTTTCCAGAATGATTCTGGCACCCTCCAAGAATTATCAGGCATGTGCCAAAACCAATTTGACTTTGTGGTATCCTCTGAAACAACTTTTCAGTTTCACCGAAACTGTTCCGGTGACCTGTCTGCGGAACAGTTCCGCTGTCCGAAACTTTTCCGGTGTCCGAAACTTTTCGGTGATTTTCTCTCAGACTCCCTGTCTAGTATTCAACAGATAGATGACCCTTAAGCGTGTGACCCTATAGGTTCGGTGAAGCATAGACATGACCTGGAACCCCTTCCGATCAATGATCAACATCGGAGCCGTGGACACCCATATCGATCCCTATACCCACACGAATAAATATTCGAGTGAACCTCCAGTTGCCGTGTGCTATTCCTGTTGCTTCGCGATATGTTACAAATACCCGAGGTGAGACATGTTGGCATCCCCATGGATCAACAACTTGTCCACTATGCCAGTTACCTCGTTATCGGTATTGTTCTCTTTTCTCGTTCCCGTGTTCCGGCATCCCCGTGATCAAATCGCAAAGTGTCTGGCCAGACGATGATGGATACCGTAACACCGAGAGGGCCCAGAGATATCTCTCCATCGCCGGAGGAGCAAATCCCAATCTTGAGCTATCAAGTTACTTCACTTACTTTTCCATGAACCCGTAAGCCGCCGTAATAGCCACCCATTTACGGATGACGTTTAACAAACCCCAAAGTTCATGAAGCAAGCATGAAGAAACTCGATACTCTCATGGTCTAAGGAATTATGCAAACATTAACTTCTCTGTGTTATTAACCATTAACTTATGACGAATGTATCTCATAGCATAACATTAATTTGGGTCGATTCAACACAAATGTTCTTCTAACATTGTGCCCTCAAAATTGCCGGCATAGCCATGCCCATGATCAGGAAAACAGGATCATCATGCAATACTTGAGCCAGTCTTAGAGGCCAGACTAGGAATACATTTTACCATTTATTATCCCACACGTGCACATGAGTTTCCCTCCAAGCCTCGTTTTATTTGTAGACTCGAGAATCATTGCAGTTATAGCATGGAACATAAACATAATTATGAACAGGGAGATAATCAATAACATTTATTATTGCCTCTAGGGCATATCTCCTACAGCTTTATATAATAAGCTTACTAGAAATAGATTTATGTTATAATTCTGAAACATTTAAAATGGTTGAGAAGCAACTATTTCTAAATTACATCGAACAACAACCTTGAACACCAACATACTATATCACCCAGATATCCAACACATACTACAAGCTTCACTGAGTTAGTCCTTATTTCTTTATTCTCATCTCACCATATGAGGATTCCATTGAGGGTTTGGAACATACTCCGGAGTAAAAAAGTGGGCATGACTTTACTCACTGATTCAATGCATGGGGCATATAGTTAAGATTGGATTCCGACAAGCTATGAAAAACGTAGGTGGGTACTTAACCCAGCTAAAGCAATCCAACGGCGAGAAACGTTTAGTTACTGACAAGGCAGGAATTAAGGACAGTTTTTACTGTCTTAATTCGTGCTTGCTTGAAGAGTTGTCTCACCGCTTGGCTACGTGTTCAGGGACAACGTGGCATGAACCGTTTTCCGCGACAACCAGACAGAGTGCTCTCGCCTTTCTTGCAATTTCTGCCCAACACAAGCTGCCATTTTGTGGGTTTTCGACTTGGTCCTAGTATTTTTTGTGTGGAAGAATTCTTGTATTACTCAATCAAAATATAGGTACAATCACGCTTAATAGCGTCCAAATCGACCTTTGGTCCAGACCCAAGCCATACAACAGTTCGGCCTTGAGTCGTCCCAAAGTTTGCCAAAACATGACTACAATTATTACAACTTCGCCGAATATGAGTAATAAAAAAACTGTGTTCGATCATACTATCTTTAATTTCTCTAACAAGAAAGGCGTACTTTGATCGAATATCCAATTATGTCCTCGGGCTCATCTGCACCCTGTCAGAAACAAATTCATAAAAAATTGAAAACAATTTCAAAAAATTCATTTTTTTTGGAAGGTAGATAACTTGGTGTGTGAGATTCGCTCCAAATTTCACACCATTTGTACCTCCGAGTAGATCTCCGTAAAAAAGACAAATTGGGTCCAAAACAGTACATGAACAATATACTTTTTAACAGACCTTAAATTTGTCTTTTTTACCAAGAGCTACTCAGATATCAAAATAATTTGAAATTTGGAGTGGACATCACGCATCAAATTCTCTACCATGACAAAAGAAAAATGGATTTTTTTGAATTTTTCAAGTATTTGTTTTGAATTTTTTACTCAGCAAGGGTGCAGCTGAGCCTGGGAGCCAAAACGCCTCACTCTACTTTGATTTGTTTGTATCTACACTTTTCACCATGTTGACTGCCTCCAAACTATCACTTTCAATATCAATTGGTAGGTTGCTTCACTGTCGAGCTAGCAATAGTCCTTCTTGGATCGCTAAGATCTCGGCCTATAATACATCATCGCACGAAAAAGATGCATGCAAGAACTGAATATGATTGCTCCGGTGTGGTCACGGAGCAGCATGCCCGTTCCTCCCACCTCATTCAAAATGGATCCATCTGTGTTCAGTTTTACATGCCCAGTGTCTTGAGGAGTCCAAGGGACTAGTTCAGTGGTGGAGTTATTGCACGTGTGAGCTTGTAGAGAAAAACAGAATTGAAGCGGTGCTTTTCCTTTCACATGATCATCATCATGACTAGATGCAATGGGTTGTAAGGAGGATATATAGCTTGATAAAAATCTGACGGGGACATCAACAGGGGACGTGCTTATAATGTACAACCTCATTTCTAACATACTAGATCCTCCAGAAGAGCAATAACAAGCGAACTCGTGTAAGTTCATCAATCTCACAAATATACTGAGTGAACCAATAAGACCCCGTCGGCTTGATCGAAGAAATGTCCGACAGAAACCATTCAGCAGCGCCTTCCAAAAGACTGTTGCTTTTGTGCATGTACAGAAGGTATGAAACGTGTCCTCTTCATCAGCGCCACTAACAGGGCATAGGGCAGTATAGTCTCCAGATTATGATTCAACTTATTACACCACGTAGCAAGTGAATTATTTGCAAGGCGATATGCAAAGCTCAACTTTTTCGGGGTAGCTGGACAAGACCATAGGGCCCTCGAGCCCTCACAGAGTTCATCTGGCCGGTTTCTTGAAGTGACCGTGGGCTCGTTATGAAGGTCATCCTAGGCCGGGCGGTAAGCACTTCTCACAGTAAAAACACCCGACTTTTCTGGAGCCCAGGCTATGAAATCCTCGCCAAGGCGATGAGAGGGTTGAATTTTCTAGATCTCACAAATGTCCATTGGGAGAAAGAATTGCTGCAATTTTATATTGTACCAGTTTCCACTGTGGTCCATAAGCTCAGAAAACATTTAAATCTGCATTGTCCTTTAGGAGATATGAGTCCACTAGTAGGATCCCGAACAATCCATCTATCATGCCAAATTGTAACATTTTGACCATTTGCAATCCTCCAAACTATAACTTTTTTAACAGTTCAAGACCATGGCATACAGCTTGCCAAGTGGGCGATGGATTACCCATAAAAAAAGTATTCTCCAATCTCCTGTTAGGGTAGTACCTTCAGTAGCCTAGCACAAAGACTATCGGGATGAGTCAAGAGACGCCTAAAATCTCTCAAGCCCAAACCACCTTGACACGCAGGCATCGTCATTTTGTTTCATGCAAACCAATATGTTTTTCTCTTCCCCTTCTCTGCCCCCCCCCCCCCCCCCCCAAAATTAATTTATGGCCATACGGTTCAGATCATCACAAACTTCAAAAGGCATCTTAAAGACAATCATTAAATAATTTGGAATTGCATGTGCAACAGATTTAATTAGCACCTCCTTATCGGCTTGAGGGACGTCCGCGTCGTGTTCCTGCGATGCGACCAGGGCGGCAGTTGGGTGGGCCATGCCGAGCTAGAGCGAGCTGGCGGTGCAGGGACGAAAATGAGTTCACGATGGAAGGCGGACCCGATTGGAAATGACTTGGTGGCGACTGATGTTCGAAAATAGCAGCTGCGTGGTAAGGCGGATGGCATGGGAGCAAGGGGAGATGCTGAGACTTCCTACCCATCAAAATTTGAGAGGATAGAGTTGCATACTTGCATGCATATTTCTCTTTTTTTTTCCTATATATTTAGAGGATAGAGATTGGACATGGAGTTTCTACAATCCAGCTCAAATGCACCCTCGTGAATAGTAAATTGTAAAATATAATATATTCTTTCATAAACTTCTGATTTTTTGGGCAACAAACATTGCTGAATTATCTTCTTGCATGCAAATATTCATGAAGCAATCACATTCGTGGAGGTCTAGACAAAATTAATAAAATCAATGCTCCAGTAAGAATATTTTTGAAGGCATTTTGGAGTGTTGATATTTTTTCGCCCAGACATCCATGAATTTTATGTCTTCACGGAAATTTATAAATAGGCAGAAAACTAAGCAATGTTTGTTGTAATTTTTTCTTCTATATTTCGGATTTTACTGTTTATGCAAGAGCATTTGAGCTTGTGATTAGAAGAACACTTTCAGGATAGAGAGGTGCTTTTAGAGGGTGCCCAAAAAAATTAAGGGAAAAGAGCATCAGAGTGGCGCAAACGTTCATTTTAGTGTTAGAACTTGTGGTATACATTGAGTAAAAAAGTTGACTTTGACGTGCAAATACGGTGCATTTGTCATCCCTACATGTTAACTGTGCTGATATGGTATCGTATTTTCATTTAATCAGCGTACATCACATGGGTCCCACTGGTTAGTGGAACAACACAAACAAGATTTAATTAAAAAAATGTGTGTGCCATGTAGCTCAAACAAAAGACCTGCACCAAACAAGTGCGGGAGGCTAACCAACCAATCAGACATATTCTAATGCGTTATATTGGTGAACAAGTCTTAAGGCCTACTGGATTTTTTCCCGAAACTCCCGGAACGCCAACCCTTGGCGATTAGGGTTTTGAGGCGCATAGGATCGGAGCCCGGGGATGGCAGCATCTTCCGGGCAGGACAGAGGGAAAGATCCCTTGTCGCCGCGGGCGGCCAGGGAAAAATTGGCAGAGGCCCTGGGGAAACTCGACATCACCGATGAAGAGGCCACGCCACTAGTGCTTGATGATGCGGATGATGGGGCGCCGGCGAAGTGGATGCTAGCGGGGAAAGTCCTCCATAGGAATCTCCTCCACATCCAAACCATCACCAATGCGCTTCGCCTGACGTGGGGAAACCCTAAAGGTCTAAGCTTCAGATTGGTGGGGGAGAACACGTTTGTGGTAGAGTTTGCAAACCAGAGGGATCGAGACCGTGCCTGGCAAGGAGTGCCATGGCATGTCAGCAAGAATGTCGTTGTTCTCTCAGAGTTCGACGAATGCATGCGCCCTTAGAGCTTTGGTTCGACAAGCTCCAGATGTGGGCTAGGGTTGTTAACCTAGCCTTCAATCTACGTAATGACAAGTGGTGTGCTGCGATTGCTAAACAGATTGATGAGCACGTCACTGACGTGTTTTTTGACCATGTTAATGGATATTTGAGAGCCAAAGTCACATTGCATGTGAGTAAGCCTTTGAGACGGTGGATTCTGATTGAATCGACTAGGAGGAAGAGTACGGATGCCTATGATATTCAGTATGAGAAAATATCGCACTTTTGCTTCTCTTGTGGCCGTGTTGGCCACTCTGATCTACACTGTCCGACACCGGGAGCCAGGGACGCTAATGGTGATCTACCTTTTGGGAGAGGACTCCCAGCGCCGGACGAGCACAAAAAACCCAGCTCTGGGGAGAACATGCCAAAGGAGGCCACCTCCAATCAGAATAATAAGGCTGAGACAAGAAGCTCTAGTACTGTTGCGGATAAAGGAGCGGAGGTGACCTCACCTGCGAGGAACAATTATCAGAACAAACGGAAGGGGGGGCGGTGCCCTTGCTGTCTAACAAGGCCTTCAATCCATCCGACCAGAATCAAGTCACAAACAGTATAAAGGGAGATGCTTTTGAACAATCAGTTGATGCGGATGAAGAGAGGATTCCTAAGAAGAAGAAACCCACCCCGATCAGCTCGGGGCATTCGGCAGAGGCTGCGGTGCAGCCCTGCCAGACGCAATGAGATGCCTTAGCTGGAACTGTCGCGAGCTTGGGAACCCAGCGCCAGTTCAAGAGCTTCGCAGTGTTGTGAAGCAGGAAGGACCCTGTCTCCTCTTCGTGATGGAGACGAAAATTTCCGCAAGTAGAGTTGAAAATCTCCAAGCTAGTCTGGGCTTTGGAGGATGTTTTGCTGTAGGAAGTGATGGTTTAAGTGGAGACATTGGATTATTCTGGTCAGCTGATGTCAAAGTTGATCTTAAGACCTATAGTTCTGGCCATATTGATGTTATGGTGCAGAAAAGTGATCTGAGTTCTGATCCATGGAGGCTCACGGGCTTCTACGGTGCTCCCAGAGCGACCGATCGTCATCATAGTTGGAGGTTTCTCCACACGTTAAATACATTACCACACTCGGCCTGGCTGTGTGTTGGAGATTTCAACGATATTTTGCATGCCTCGGAACATTTCTCGCGAGCTGCTAGGCCCGAATGGCAAATGCGAGCATTCCAGGATGTCATTGATGAGTGCTTGTTTCAGGACCTGCAATGGACGGGGACTAAGTACACATGGGATAACGGACAATCGGGCGGCGACAATGTTAAAGCTAGGTTGGACAGAGCCTTCGGGAGTGCAGACCTAATGCATCTGTTCAACCATACAAGGGTGAGACACATTAGCACGACCGAATCAGATCACTGCTTCGTGCTGGTGGAACTGAGGGCATATGATATCGTGTACAGATCAAGGGGGGCCAAGTAGTTCCGGTACGAGGATATCTGGCAAACACATGCGGACTATGACCAAGTGGTAATGGATAATTGGCACAAAGGTTCAGGCCAGCAGGGTTTGGCCGGAGCTCAAAATGCCCTTAATGAGTTGCAAATCTCGCTCTCGGCATGGGGTGCAAAAGAGTTCGGTAGTCTAACAGCCACTATAAGGAAGCTCCGGGCAAAGTTGGACAAATTAAGGAGCAGAGCTACTGGCCAAGGACCAACTGATGAAGAAAAGGCCATTGTAAAGAAACTGAGAGACGCACTTCGTCAGGAGGAGTTCTGGATGCGCCAACGGTATCGTGTACCTTGGCTACGTCACGGTGACCGCAACACCAAAATTTTCCACGCACAAGCTGCAATGAGAAGGCACATAAACAAGATAGAGCGGCTTACGCGTGCGAATGGCTCCATATGCCAAACGCTGGACGAGGATAGAAGTGAAGTCCAGCAGTTTTTCTAAGCCTTATACACATCTCGGGGATTCAACTCTCTGGATGAGCTTATTGATTCCCCCCCCCCCATGTGACCGAGCAAATGAGCGCAGACATCGATATGCCCTACGTAGCACAGGAGGTGAAAACAGCGTTGTTCCAAATGGCACCATCGAAAGCCCCCGGAGTGGATGGCTTTACTACGGGGTTCTTCCAGAGACACTGGTCTCTGCTTAAGGAGGATATTATCCCGGTGGTTCTGGGTTTTCTGAATGGAGGCGAGCTGCCGGAGGGCATGAACGACACTTCAATCACTCTCATCCCCAAGGTACGGCACCTGCAACGGATCAACCAGTACACACCTATTTCCCTTTGCTCTGTCCTATACAAAATTGCAGCAAAGTGTATTGTCAACAAAACAAGGGGCTTTCTCGATGATATCGTGAGCGAGGAGCAAAGCGCATTTGTGCTGGGGCGACTCATCACTGATAATGTGCTTATTCCGCACGAGAGCGTACATGCAATGAAGAGAAGGAAAAGGGGGAAGAATTATGTTTGCGCAGTCAAACTTGATATGATGAAGGCATATGACCGTGTAGAATGGCACTATCTTGAGGGGATTATGTCTAAGCTAGGTTTCAGTGTCTCTTTTATCCGATTGATTATGAAATGCGTCACATCAGTCCGATTTTCAGTTCGAGTGAACGGTGAGCTCTTGCCATACTTCACCCCGTCTAGGGGCCTACGGCAAGGCTGCCCCGCGTCATGATACCTATTCCTACTCTGTGCAGAGGGCTTCACAACCTTACTTAACAGGTTTGGTGGCGCTAATGTGGACAGAGGGATTCATGTCAGTATTCACTCTCCATGGATCAATCATCTGCTTTTTGCAGACAGTCTCATCTTCATGCAATCAAAGGTGGAGAGTGCTCTCAGACTTAATAATATCCTGAAGGTTTGTGGCAAGTGCTCGGAACAATGCGTGAATAGGGACAATAGCTCCATCTTTTTCAGTCCAAACACACCAGAACCTGTCAGAGCAGTCTTGAAAGGAGCCCTGGGCATAACGGTTAAGGCCTTCGATGAGAGATATCTGGGCCTGACGACTGCGGTAGAGCGTATCAAGTCGGGCACCTTTGGTTACATTGGTGAGCAAGTGAGATCTAAGATGAATGGAGGAACCGGACGTTTGGTCTCGTGCGTAGCAAGGGAGGTGTTGATAAAGTCGGTGACCCAATGTAAGAGCACATTTATCCATGTGTGGTTTTGGTAATTGATGACACCCCTATGGACTAATGGTTGCCTTGAGTTATATTCGAAGGATTTGTCCATAGGCACTTCTTGAAGTCCATCTGTTGGGTTTCAAGGAGTTTATATGATGACCAAGGTGGTATTCAAGGTTTATCCTAAGTTTGGTCATGTGAGAGTTGAGCTTATTGCAATCATGTCTTGAAGAAGAAGATAGTGTGAGCATTCATGACGTTTGGTCATGTGAGAGTTGAGCTTATTGCAATCATGTCTTGAAGAAGAAGATAGTGTGAGCATTCATGATTACCTTCAAGACATCATCTTTATGAAGAGATAAGATAAGATACAAGGTTGATCAAGACTAAGTCAAAGAGTGAATCAAGTGATCAACACACAAAGTGTACAAGATGTACCGAGAGGGATCAAGTGATCCCATGGTATGGTAAGCATTATCCATTACGCTTTGTGTACTAACCCATTTCCTTGTGAGAGTTCCTTGTGGGGTTAGGCATATTTCCATGGGATTGCATCAAGAGGAAGATCCCATACAACCCATGGAAGATGACATCAAGTGGTGATCATTATCAAGGTTGCGGTGTGCAAGTTCAAGTGAAGCATCACGGAGAGATCAGACTTGAAGCTTGCCGTCCATTGTGGTGACAATGGACTTGTGAAGATGTGCCGCGTAGTAGCTCACCCATAGTGGAGTATGGGGGAGCAATCATCTAGTCTTCATCAAGCCAACGCAATCAAGAAAGGTGGTCCATCTTGAGGAAGTCAGGATCGTCATCATCTAGATCAAGTGGACTATGCGCAAGGCTAAGGTTTGAACTTGATAGGGTTTTCTATTTTACCGGTCTCATAGTGGTAGTTGGGAGACTGGGTTATAGGGTAGGTAACCGTGCTATCAAGGGGGCTCTCAAGTGAGTAGCTTGATCGTATCGTTCGTTGAGAGCTCAGACCATTGCATTCTTGGCATCATCATCTTTCTTGGTTCTTGGTTGGTTTTTCTCTTTGAGGTTTCTTGAGCTTATGGTTAACTTCATGACTAGCTCAAGTTCATCGAAAACGGAGTCCATATGCATATTCTATGATGTTTTCGATGTTGGAGTTATTCCCGATTCTTCATTGTAAGAGGTTTCTCATCTCTTCTCCTTTGGCATTCTTTTACTGCCTCTTCTTAAGAAAACAAGCTTGAGTTTTCTCAATTCGGAGCTCGCTTGCAGAAGTTGTGACAGTTCTGGTGTTGCTGTTCTGAGGTTTGCGGTAGTACCGCTCCCCCGAGCGGTAGTACCGCAAGTGGCATGGAAGTAATTTTTTACTTCCGCCCTGAGGGCGGTAGTACCGCATGTTGCACGGATGTAATTTTTTACATCCGCCCTGTTGCGGTAGTACCGTGATTCCTGCACGGTACTACCGTGCGGACTTTTTTCGCGTAGTTTCCTATGCAGAGGTTGGCACGAAAGTAATTTTTTACTTGCGTGCGCCTCCAGTACCTGCCTCTGCTGAGCCGTGCGGTTGTACCGCACGGGCTCGCGGTAGTACCGCTGTGGCGGTCCTACCGCTAGCGTCGTAGTGCTATTTGGCCAGAGCCAGGTACTTCCGCACAAGCGGTAGTACCGCACTGCCCTGCGGTAGTACCGTAAGCCATCACAGTAGTACCGTGGGTTCTACGGTACTACCGTAATGTGCGGGGCTGGCAAGTGGGTAACGGTTGGATTTTTCCCCACCTATAAAAGGGGGTCTTCTTCCCCATTGAACCTCATCCTTGGAGCTCGTGTTCTTTCCCCATTGTTGACCTTCTTTGAGCTTGCTATCTCTCAATCCCTCCAATGATTCTTGCTCCTTTTTGAGGGAAAAGAGAGAGGAGATCTAGATCCACATTTCCACCAATCACTTTCTCCTCTAAGTGAGGGGAACCCCTTGGATCTAGATCTTGGAGTTCTTCGTGTTCTTCTTCGTTCTTCCTCTCATTTCCTCCCTAGCATTAGTTGCTTTGGTGGGATTCGGGAGAGAAGGACTTGGGTACCCCGTGTTCCCTTGCCATTGCATTTGGTGCATAGGTTTGAGTTCTTCACGGTGATACGTGGAAGTGAGAAGTTGAGAATCTATTACTCTTGGGTGTTTGTGCACCCTAGAGCTTGTTCCTCTTGGGTGCTTTGGCGCCCTAGACGGTTGGTGGTGCCTCAGAGCTCAATCATTGTGGTGCAAAGCTCCGGGCAAGCTTCGGGGTCTCCAATTAGGTTGTGGAGATTGCCTCGAGCATTTGAGGTCCCCTCGGAGCCACATTCCATTGTGGTGAAGCTTCGTGGTGTCGTTGGGAGCCTCCAATCAAGTTGTGGAGATTGCCCCAACCTTGTTTGTACGGGTTCGGTGACCACCCTCAAGGGTCCCTTAGTGGAATCACGGCATCTTGCATTGTGCGAGGGCGTGAGGAGATTACGGTGGCCCTAGTGGCTTCTTGGGGAGCATTGTGCCTCCACACCGCTCCGAACGGAGATTAGCATCCGCAAGGGTGTGAACTTCGGGATACATCGTCGTCTCCGCGTGCCTCGGTTATCTCTTACCCGAGCCCCTTTACTTATGCACTTTACTTTGTGATAGCCACATTGTTTATGTTATATATCTTGCTATCACCTAGTTGTATACCTTGCTTAGCATAAGTTGTTGGTGCACATAGGTGAGCCTAGTTGTTTTAGGTTTTGTGCTTGACTAATTAAACAAAAGTTTTATTCCGCATTTGTTCAAGCCTAAACCGTAATTATTTTAAAGCGCCTATTCACCCCCCCTCTAGGCGACATCCACGTCCTTTCACCCAATCTATACCGACATTCACTATGAGTTGCTTCAAACTGACTAAGAAAATTTACAAAGGTATCTCCTCGCCGATGGCCAAGTTCTGGTGGAGCAGCTCTATCGACAGACGTTCCATGCACTGGACCGACTAGAAGTCTCTTTCAGTCCCAAATTGCAAGGAAGGGATGGGATTCCGAGATTTGGAAACGTTCAACATTGCATTGCTCGGTAAGCATGGGTAGAGGTTGATAACAGACCCGGAATCTTTGTGTTCTAGGGTTCTAAAAGGCTGATATTTCCCAACTGTTGACTTCATGCACTCTACTGTGCCGAGAAATGCTTCAGTGACCTGGCGAGGCATTATAGCCGGGAGGAAGGCATTGGAAGCTGGGTTATTGAAGAGAATATGTGATGGCACTTCTGTTAACATTTGGACTGATCGATGGCTGTCGGGGAAACTTTCTCTGCGTCCATCAGTTCAGATCGGAGATGCCAATCTTCATACGGTCTCTGATCTAAATTGACACCGACAATTGGAGCTGGAGAGCTGGGCTAGTAAGAGCAAACTTTACACCACCAGATGCAGATGCGATCTTAAACATTCCTCTTAGACATGGTGGTGGTGACGACTTCTGGGCGTGGGCTCATGAGAGGCCGGGGACATATACTGTCAAATCCACGTATCAAGCTCTAATGACTCTCAACGAGGAGCAAGCTCTAGAGGAAGGGACGACTACTGAATCTTCAGATACTGGTAAACGGTTGTGGGCACGACTATGGAAGCTCACAGTTTTGCCCAAGGTTCGGGTTTTCTGGTGGCGAGTACTCCGGAGAATCCTACCGGTGGAATCTACACTAAAACACCGCCACATTGCGACTGTGGCTCGATGCAGGTCTGCAAAGGTGCAGATGAGGATATGATTCATGCTATGATCAAGTGCTCTCATGCCCGGAGCTTCTGGACCAAGGCTAGATCTCGGCTGAACATTAAGTTACCAGAACTTCACCCCCAAACCTGGTGTAAGGATATTCTGTGTGACTCCCGATTCGATGAGGAAGACCTGGCCAAGATCATAACTGTCATGTGGGCTATATGGACATCTCGCAATAACATAACACATGACAAGATTAGTCTAAAACCTGACCAATCCTTGAAGCGCATTAGGGAAACTCTAATGTTATTAGAGCTACCGATGGAACATTCCAGGACTCTACCTGGCTATGGATGGAGGCCGCCTGATCCAGACTGCATCAAAATCAACACGGATGCAAGTGTGTGTGTGAGTGAAAACAGAAGTGGAGCTGGTGGTGTTGCACGGACCCCCTCCGACTTCATTGCTGCCTAGAGCAAGCTGCATGCGAATATCACGGACCCGCTCATCGCAGAAACACTAGCTCTGCGAGATGGAGTTATCTTCGGCAAGCTTCGGGGTTATTCGCGAGTGATTCTTGAGGTCGACTGCTTAGAGCTGGTACAGCTCTGGAACTCGCGGCGGTTCTCGCGCTCTGTTATAACGCCTATTCTTCTCGAAATTGGAGGGCTAGCCTCATCGTTTGTTTATTTTGACATTCATCATGTAATGAGAGAGTCCAACAGCTCAGCTCACCTGTGTGCGAAACATGCAAGCACTTTAGGCCTGTCTGACTGCTGGATGAATTCCCCCTGGCTTCCTCATGACTAGCCTATTGGCTGATCGCGCTGGAGTTGATAGTGATTGAATAAAGCTCGATGATTCCCGCAAAAAAATGCGCTATATCGGTAGGCAATATTAATATCCTTTAAGCCACTATATAAATTAAGAAATTAATCGGCAGAAAACATAAGCAGCAGTGGCAGTTCGAACCTGCTACTAGTTTTTAGGGGTCGAACCAGCATCCTTGCCTGCCAATCCAACGAAAATCATTTCATATATCACTCAGAAAATAAACTACATTTTAGATCTGTAAACAAAAGACTGTCATGCCTAAAAAAGACAATTACTTTTCATAGCAATAAAATTACTCTTATCGTTGCAAATAACATACATATAAATAAAATAAACTCAAAAAATATTATGGTTATTTTAAAAGAATCACGTAATTAAAAATATGTGTATTTATTATATTTAATTTTAATTATATATATAGTATTTTTAGAAACACACACAAACTTTATTAAAACACATGAACACTTTTTAAAACAACTTAAAAGATAATTAAGATTAAACATTTTTAAACACTGCTTGAATATTTTTCTTTAAATAAATCTGTGAATTTTATAAAATAATATTACAATTTATTTAAATATTTATAAAATGTACTTTTTTTATTTAATAATTTATTTTATTTAATGTGCAAATTGTGATATGAATAATGTTGAAATTTGTAATTTAATTATAAGTATGTTTTAAAATTTGATTTATTTATATTTATATAATATAATATAGTTTATTGTATTTACATTATTTAGAACGCACAATTATAGTTTACTTTTGTTAGGCATATTGTAGTTTACCTGCCAGCACTTAATATTCTATAAAAAAAACTAATACTCCAAAATGGGCCACATTTTTAGGAGCCCATTTAAGCCTCAAATAATGTAACCTTTTGTATCCATCTAAGACATTATAGGGAAGCTCGAAACAAAATGTAAGACATTATACGCTGTCTGGTGTAGTGATTAGCATTGCGCTCGTGTTCATGGCGGGTCAAGCTTTTGAATGCTGCGTGCGCCTCATTTTTTGTATTAAATATTATTTGTATTGTTTCGCTAATAGTGGGACACGCGTGATGCATGCAAAGTAGAGAAAAATACGATGCTATGTCAGTACAGATAACACATGCGAATGGTAAATGCATCATATGTGCACGTCAAAGTCAAATTATTGCATCAGTTTAATGTATATCATAAGTTTTAGCATTAAAGTGACTGTTTATGTCAAGTTCAAGCATAGTTAGTGTAATTGACTCTCTGTTTTTACTTTAAAATAAATTTGAGAGATCAAGTGTTAGAGAAATCTGAGTTATAACACCAAGAATTGAGCTCGGATGGTGTGATCCTTTACAAACTGTAACAAATAAAAGGAGTAATTTCATGGAAGTGTTGGAAAGTGAATCAGCTCTGCGCGTTGTTATAAAAGGAGAAGATAAAAAAGCATATGCTCTGCGCATTTACGAAAATGGTCAATAAGATGAACACGATAGGTCTTACTCAGACGGCCAAACTGTTTGGCACCTAAAACATGTGATGACTTCACTTTATTCGGTCTCCCACTCATCTCTCCCGGGTCTCCACTGCCTTTACTGCACAGCTGAGCTTCTGCCTATATAAACCATGCATCCAAAGAGCTCGGAGACGCAACATCCACGCCCACGCATCGCTGTACAGCACCCGCAAGTCCCGAGCACGTACAGCACAAGAAATACCTACACGAGGCACACAATGGCAGCAGCTGTCCAGGTGTTGTCGACGGAGATGGTCGTCCCGGCGGAGGCAACGTCGGGGGGCGCCGTCTGGCTGTCCAACCTGGACCTCGCCGCGCGCCGGGGCTACACGCCCACGGTCTACTTCTACCGGCCGAACGGCGAGTCGGACGGCTTCTTCGCGGCCGACGCAGTCAAGGACAGCCTTGCCACGGCTCTGGTGGCGTTCTACCCCCTGGCCGGCCGCCTCGGGCTGGACGGCGCCGAGCGCGTCCAGATCGACTGTACCGGCGAGGGTGCGGTCTTCGTCACTGCGCGCTCGGATCGCTACGCGCTCGAGGACCTGATGAACGAGTTCGTGCCATGCGGCGAGATGCGTGACCTGTTCGTGCCCCCGACGCCGGCGCCGAACCCGCCGTGCGTCCTGCTGCTGGCACAGGTCACGTACCTGCGCTGCGGCGGTGTCGTGCTCGGCCTGGCGCTGCACCACTCCGTCGTGGACGCCCGGAGCGCGGCGCTCTTCGTGGAGACGTGGGCGAGCGTTGCCCGCGGCGCTACCAAGGACGCGCCCGTGCCTCCCTGTTTCGACCACAAGCTGCTCGCCGCGCGCCAGGAGCGCGTCGTGCTATACGACCACCCGGAGTACAAGCCGGAGGCGGCCCCGGTCCACGCGGCAACTGCTGCGTCCACCACGTACGCGAGCGCCCTCATCACGGTCAGCAAGCAGCAGGTGAGCGCGCTAAGGGCGCGGTGCACAGGGGCCTCCACGTTCCGCGCCGTGGTGGCGCTGGTGTGGCAGTGCGCGTGCCGCGCGCGGGCGTTGCCGCTGGACGCGGAGACGCGGCTCTACTCCATGATCGACATGCGCCCGCGCCTGGCGCCGCCGCTCCCGCAGGGGTACTTCGGGAACGCGGTGATCCGAACGTCGACCGTGGCGACCGTCGGGGAGGTGGTGTCTAACCCGGTCGGCCATGGCGCTCGGCGGGCGCGCGCGGCGACGAGCCAGGGGGGCGACTATGCGCGGTCCCTGGTGGACTACCTGGATGGTGTGGACGTGATGAACCTGCCACGAAGCGGCATCTCCCGCGCGCACCTGCGCGCCATCAGCTGGATGGGCATGTCGCTCTCCGACGCCGACTTCGGGTGGGGCGCGCCGGCGTTCATGGGGCCGGCGCTCATGTACTACAGCGGCTTCGTGTACGTGATGAACGCGCCGGGCAAGGAAGGCGCCCTCACGCTCGCGCTGTCGCTGGAGCCAGAGAGCATGCCGGAGTTCAGGAAGGTGTTCGCCCACGAGTTGGCCAGTCTTGACTCTTGAGGTGTAGCACACTAATACGTACATACTACGTTGATTGATGAATTTGCACACTAGTCTGGAGGTGTACCATCGTCGAGGTTCGTTGCATGTATTTGTATAGTGATTGCATGTGCTGTAAGCTGTTTTATTTTTCACAGTAGCGATACGTAAGTTGATTGATGATATTTACACGAGGTAATATCACCTTTGGTGGTGCTTAAACTTGTCATCAATATTTATTTTAGTACAAAAATTTAAAAAAACACGTTAAATTGGTTCTAGAATTTGGCACGAGCGTACGAATACTGCTAATCCAATCTGGATGTGTATAATGCGTTGACGTGGCACAATATCAAATGGCTTGTTATAACTAATGGGGCTCACATGTCAGCACAAAGCAAAAATAACCGTAACATTTCAAGTTGTGGGAGCTGAACTTGCGACGTGCAACTAGCAAAGGCATGTCCGAGCCATTCCGCTATACAATTTTTCATGTTCAGTTACGATAACTCACTTAATGGCTCCTGTAGGAACACATTTGTGGCATTTAAATGGGCTGCCGTAAGTGCAACCTATTTGGCACATGTTATATTTTATTTAGAAATTTGTAAAAAGTTTGTAAACTAATATCAGAGCAAATAGATTTTGAGTTTTTATGTGTTATAACTATTATAATTCCAAATAAAATAACTTGTTTAAAAATATTAATATTTTTTTAAAAACATTCACTTATTTACATGCGGATTATATTTAAAACACTTAATAAATAAGTATATATTAATTGTTTGATAAATGTACAAAAATTACACCTCGTGGCTCATATTTAAATTGTGTAAAATTATGGATGCCAACATGTTTATTGATATTCACTTGTGATAACTTTCATTCGTGGCATATATTATTAATTTCTATATAACTTAAATATCACATGTAAATATTGATAAAAATTCGAGTCCTTCGTCTGACATTTGGATCCGCTGGTCATGGAGACGTACATAATGCTAATCAACAACCGTTTTACCGTGTAATTTCCCTTTACTATGAGATATGGGGCCCACTGGTCATGAAGACATACATAATGCTAATTAAAATACGGTGCCATGTCGGCATATTATACGTATGCGGATTGGATTACCACTGTATTTGCATGCTCGTGTCAAGTTTTAAAACCAGTTCGACGTATTTTTCAAGTTTAAACACTAAAGTAAACATTGGTGACAAGTTTAAGTACCACTGATGATATTACCTCTATTTACACTTTGGGTAAGTTGATTTTGTGGAAGGTGGAACGGTTGGTAGAGCAAAAAAAAAGGTCGAGGAAGAAGAAAGAAGGATGACCGTCAGATCTCTTAATCCAATGGCCTAGAAAATTGACTTACGCAAAATAAATTTTCAGGTGACTTGAGTATATAGCCGGTCCCTATTTTCACTTATTCAGCTAGGGAATGTGCACAGCCGACATTTTAGAATGTTTATGTTTATGAAATTCACAAGACTTATCTACGCTTTTTGCGGAAAAACCTTTCAATCTATACAACAATTGCCATGACGGATTGGCGGTGCAAAGAACATCAAAAGTAAGAAAAATTACATCTAGGCCCGCAGATCATTTAGAACCGACTACAAGCATTTGAGCGAGCTGAAGGCGTGCCACCGTCATCGCCCTCCCCCACCGATATCGGACAAACCTTATTATAGTAAACATTTGAATCGTTATTGTGCTAACGCGCCACAGGACTAGCACACCAGAATAGCAACTATCGCCAATGAAGGGAAATGCGGATCGGGTGGATCGAACCTGTAGACACATGGACGCAAACAAACGAAGACCAAATCCATGTGTATCCAGCTAAGACAAATATTTATTAAAATCAGTGAGATTTGCATGAGACACATCTCCATATGCCTCCGACAACACTAGATGCCCAATCGAGACAGAGGATAGGTGAGGAGAACCCTATTCCATTTTGAGAGAGCCCCTACCACCTCATTTTTCTAAGTAGGACACAAACCCTAGCCAAACTTAAGAAAAAACATACAAGTAGAGTAGGAGCCATTCCCTGGCAAGGGATTAGGTCCATTGCGCCTCCAATGCTCTAAAGGCGGCGGTGGCACTAAACCTAATGGCCTAGGAGGCCCAAGTGTTGTGAGGCGCGCGGGGGGGGGGGGGGTAACCTTGTTTGCTATTGTCATCCTATTAAAGTAAACTTTGCAAACTTTTAAGAAAATGGTGACACAAAATATTTTACAACAAAAAAATTACAAGTCTAGAATGAATGAAAATTGGTATTTTGGTCAAGCTTGCCGATCGATCATACCAGTTCTACACCGGCGACCGCACAATTATGTGATAAATGTGCCGGCACTAACACACATTTCCTTGTGCCATTTGTGCATGATACGGATAGATCAATTCTAATACTTGTACCTGGAATTACTTGAGCCTATTATACTTTGAAATACTGAGCTCATAGTTGATATGTGAATTCAGGAAGGCGTTTGCCAATGATCTGGCCCGCCTCGAGGTGTAGTACGTGCGTATTAGCACGACGACGTCAATGTTTGTTGCATGCATGCATTTAAAGCTGTTTTATTTTCTCTTAGTGTGATATACATGTAGTTCATGTTACCTTTCAGGGTTATGGTCACCCGCGAGTGACCAAAGTGTAAACAAAGGTGCATCATTTTTTCAAACAAGATTGTATTTAGCTTGTTGCAAAGTGAATAGTGTTGCATTGATTTGTATAGTTTATACCTGACGAGCAGCTTGTTGCAAAGTGAATAGTGTTGCATTCAATGATTTGTATAGTCTATACCCGATGAGCAGCTTGTTGCAAAGTGAATAGTGTTGCATTCAATGATTTGTATAGTCTATACCGGACGAGGCTAGGGTTTTGGCTTCCGGGAGCACGTGCTCCCGGGTAAACAATTAAGCAAAAAAAAATATTAAATGTTTAAAAAATTGAGTTTTTTTTGTAGATGTTTGTGTTAGTATCACAAGAATGTATGACAATTTTCATGTGAAGCGGAGCGGAGGTGTTTCATCGGAAAAAAAATGGGGTAACTTTTGGTGTTTAATTTTTTTTTGCACAAGCCAAAATGCTTAAGCTTTTTGCCTCAAAATTTGCAGGTAGCAACTAAGTACACATAAAAAATTTGTCTTATTTTTTTTCATTTGACTTTCTGATAGCCGACACCCTATTCAATTATACCTTTATGCTCCGTACAAAAAAAACCTTGATGATACTCACATATACATGTTCATACTTTTTAAAAACTTCAAATCAAGTGATCATAGTAACATCCAAAATAATAAGCAAAATCAAAAGGAGTAACATCTAAAAGCATAAAATTTGGGCAGGCACGGAAACTAACATACTACTACTTTTTTACTTTGAATTGTCTAAAATCTTTTAAATCTCTAATCCTTTCGGATCAATGCCTAACCATTGTCATTTCACCCTCACCTTTTTAAATCTCAAAAGCATTTGTCATTATAGTCGGTGCTCACTTCACAAGTGGTTTATTTTATCACTTCCCTTCGAGAGGCCTCCAAAATGCAAGCAAGCTTGAGTGTGTCTTCCTTCCATCCAGCTCAGATAAGACAAACGATACTTAATGCAAAGTAAATTGGGACACCGTGTGCCATTCTTTCGAGAATGGGGGCCTTGGTGTCCCCAATACCACCAAGTTTGTGTGTGCTCTTAGGCTGAGATGACCTTCGTATCACTGAGAGGCAACCAATGTTATGGGTTGGCATGGAAAATCCTTGCGACTAAGATTACCTTCATTTTCTTTACATCTCCGCCACCATCACCATTGGTGACGACACGAGGATCCCTTTTTGGGATCTGCCTTGGGTAAATGGGCATAAGCCAAAGGAGATTGCACCCTTCATCAACGACAATATATTGGAAGGTGCGCCAGGCTATCAAGGAGAATTCTTGGAGCTCCAAATTCCAATTCACATCCGATTTCCCTTGCGCTCACATGCACAAATTCATTGACCTTTGGACCCTTATACATGACTTTCACCTCGAAGACAATGCGGATAATGACATTGTCTGGCAGCATATGCCTGCGGGCCAATACTCAGTGGATTCCCCCTAAAATCACAATTCTTGTGTACTATACCAACCCCTATTGAGCATACAGTTTGGAAGGTTTTGGCTCCTTCCAAGCTCATGTTCTTTTCTTGGTTGTTTATTCACGATGGGCTTTGGACCACTGATTGCTTGGCCAAACATGGATGGCTAAGTTGCGGTCTGCCCCCTTTTTGCAAGGGATCATTAGTCCAGGGCGCATCTCTTCTACAAATGTCGTTTCACACATCGGGTTTGGAACTTAGTCAAGGAGTGCCTACATCTTGGGATTATTAGTAGATCCTTGTGGAACTTGGAGAACTCCACCAAGGATCGATTGGTGGATCAACCTCTCCGGAATAAATATCTAAAATAGAATAGTCAAAGTATCAATCGCAATGATTATGTGTTGTATGATTTTGAATGAAATGAATGCATGTGTCTTCTGGTACTATAGTGTCCCTCCTCCCATTTTGCTTAATATAATAAAAAAATGAGGCCAAGCTTTGGGTCACCGTGGGTGGAAAAGGGACAATCATTCTAGGATAATAGCAACTTGTTGTTGTAAGGGTGTCCCTTGCAACACATACTCTATTTCTTCTTAATTAATTGATGAGATAAATCTTTTGCCTCTGTTCCAAAAAAAAGTTTTTACTATATAACAAGAAGGGATAATGTAACTTAAAGGTATAATAATGAGAAGCAATTATCAGTGTAGCACTACATCTTATCCCCCTAAGGATAGAGCATGGAGGTAGTTTTGGAATTTGCGTTGTCATGAGGTAGATCAGTTGTGTGCTGCAGTTGGACCTACTGATACGTCTTCAACATATCTATTTTTTCAAACATTTTTCTCTTGTTTTGGTATCTAATTTGCATGGTTTGACTAAATCTAACCTATTAATATGAAGCCACCGCCACCTCCCGTTCTTCGTGGGAGCCATAATTTGGAGTTCATTCGTGGCCCCGGAGAGAGATAATCACCGTCGTCATCATCACCAACCCATCTACATCAATAATTTCATGATGCTCACGATCACGTGTGAGTAATATACTTGTAGGCACACTAGAGGTAGGTGGGATTTCTTATATAATCATGTCAATTTGTTAGGGATTGATTCTTAGTGTCTACTATGTTATGCGATTGATTGCTATGACTTTGTTATGCTTAATGCTTGTCAATAGGGTCCACGTGACATGATTTCATATATGAACCTATTATGTTTTCATGAATATATGTGAGTTCTTGATCATATCTGCAAGTTGTATGCACTTGTTATTGTTCTCAACCCTAGACCCCAAGGTGACAATAATTAGGACAGTCTACATGGATTACAGTAATTTGAGAAGTTTATGCATTCACTATATGTAGTGCTTTGTTCCGACTCTCTACTAAAAAGAGTATTTATTATATTTAGTTTTTATTAGGACCCCGCTGCCACGGTAGGGTAGGTCAGAAGATGTTATGCAAGTTTTTATCGCAAGCGTGTATGATTGTATATGAAATACATATCTACATATGATAGATGAACTAAAGCTAGTTTGTATTGCTCTAGGTTGTGACTGTTTCATATTGAATCTCACCATCTCTACTCCATGCCTACGTTTTTCAGCTATTGCTTTTGCTAAAGTTACTACAGCTCTGCTTGTTAAAGTTACTACTATTCTGATGCTATTGTTACTGTAAATTTGCTGTAACTACTATCATATTACTGAGTTACTAATAAAGTATTGCAAGGAAGTGATTTCTCAGGTATGGTATAATTGACAACTCAACTGCTAAGGCTTCTAAATATTCTTTGGCCCCCCTTGTGTCAAATCAATAAATTTAGGTGAAATACTCCCTCGAAGATAGTTGTGATCCCTATACTTGTGGGTCATCACCTATTCAAAAATGAGTGTCGCACTCCTATGTTGATCGATATACAAATCTTTAAATTTGTGAAAAAAGACATGAATATTTTTATAATGCATGAACATTTCAAAAATTCAAGGAACTTCTTTTGTAATCCGAGAACAATTTCTAAATTCATGGCCATTTAAAAATCCACGAAAGAGATATTTTTTGAAATTCGACATCCTTTTCTAAACTTGCAAGCATTTTTTAAATTCATGAACATTATTTTGTATCCATAAATCTTTCCATATTCATATTTTTCTACAATGTTAATAAATATTCATGAACACTTTATTTTTCTAGAACATTTTAAATATTCACTATATTTCTTTTCAGTTTTCGTTCCTCTATGATTTTCTGCCGCTTCTTCAGAAGGTGGAGGCCTAATAGGGGTACTGGCAACCAACCTAAGCGAGAGTCATGGGGCATGCACATTTGGTCATCCTTCTTGTCCTTCTACGAGTTGCACACTGAATTGGACCTCGCATGTGTGAGGGTTATTTCACCATAAGAGGAGGGGCAAAATGATTTTACGCTTCATGCTTTTGTGAGGGGCGGTGCCTGCTTGTTGGTTCTACGTCAAGCGATTGGATCACCACTTTCTCCGGCTTTCCTCATAAGGCTTCTCAAATGGTGACGGATTCACAGAGGAAAATTGACATTGTCCTAACACTGGAGAGAGCTAGAACGGAAAGATAGATATCAAAGAGCTAAACCAAAACATGAGCACCTATTGGAGTTGTTCTAGCTAGGCTTGTGACGGTAATCTTAGCTCAATGTTGTGAGGCAAATAGATTGAGGAACAGAAGTCCTTTTGGGGACTAAAACCAGTGTAAGAAGAGCGATTATTAGAGAAGAGGCACATGTGAATTGGGTTGTGTGTGTGTGTGAGGGGGGGGCGTACATCGTACCACTACTAGGGAGAAGCCTAGCAGTAGCACGCTTTAAGGACTTAGCGGTAGCGCGGGTAGACGTGCTACTCCTACGGTGCCATAGCTAACTGCTATCTATAGGTATCAATAGCGGCGGTTGGCAATGCGCTCCACGGTAATAGCTGCAGTGTCGGAGATATGCCCTAGAGGCAATCATGTATGATGATATTTTCTATGTGTTTATGAATAAAGATAGTCCTTGGATATTATCATTGATGTGTATTAACAAGTATGTGACTTGTTTGTGAGACTATGCATTGTATGATGACTGTCCTAAATGGTCCCTACTCAAAAGGGTTGTGTGGACGCGCAGCCAGTTAGACTAGCATATGACACGATGGATGGTCCGGTCTCACTGACCAAGTAGCATTGGATGCTACCCGGATACTATGGACTCGGAAAGGTCTGGTCGGATTCGACGTAGTCGGATCCGAGTCAAGATAAGGTCTGAGTTGGACAGACCCAACTATGAGACGCAGCGATAGGTCATCTATGAGTCTCTAGTACAACATATGTTCTATGTCCTAAGACGTGAGCTGGCGCATGTACTCGGGATAGTGACAGACTTGCTTTGGGCCGACCAAATGCTACTCCATGACTGGGTAGTTACAAAGGTAGGTTTCGGACTTGTCCAGACCCATGCTCTGAGACATGGTCAAGCAAGATGGGATTTGCCCCTCCTACCAGGAGAGATATACTCTGGGCCCCTCGGGTAATCCGACCTGGATAAGCATGGCCATACGATGAGGATTATGAGATAATCCGAATGTTGGTCGGATTCACCGGAACGAGAAAGAGGTCGTGCTGTAACAAGGGTGACCATATCGCCTTATGCATGACAACATATATTGGGTGGCAAAGGGAACATAAGTGTGAAGTATAGGTTCGCCTAACCAGCTTCATTGGACACTTGAAGTCGGCATGTTTTGCTAGAGGCCGCTACCGACTCGTCGAGTCGGATGTGATGTGACTCGCAACCAAGAACGAGAACCTAAGGGGTCGCGCGCTTAAGGGAAGGAACACATGGGCTTTAGGATCCGTGCGAGGCCCAAGAGTTGAGCCCGTGCCGGATGCCTATATATAGTGGAGGTGCGGCACACCCATGCAGTTGATCGCTTCGGGCCCGTCATTAGGGTTTGCATGTGTTGCGAATAGCCACCTCCACTCGCCACCGCCGACCGTGTAATCGGACCTAGCAGTCTGCCGCACGGGTGTTCCTCCTGCACGCGTGGATACCGTTAGAGGCGGTGTACTTGCACCGCTCAGGCAAACCTTTACGTGGGATCCGGCGAACCGCTGTTCGAGGGAGATCGGACAAGGAGGAGACGGACCACACGAACGCGCTGCCCCAACTCTACTTCCGCTGCACGGCACTGCGTGTCTAGTGGTAACAATTTGTGATCCATCTCCGTAGCATGTTCTTGGATGTTTTGCGCGTAGGAAAATTTTAATTTGCATGCGATGCACCTACGGTAGAACCCAACAATGGTATCAGAGCCTCTGTTATAGGATTTGGATTCAGATCGGATGCATATTTGATATGCGGAGGCGGCGGATGAGATCCGTCGTCGTTCATAAGATCGGCTATGTGCACGGTTGATGAGATCAACTGCACATTGGGATCGTTGAGTTTATGTTTTCTGTCAATCGGAATCGATGAGGTCGTGACACAACCTACCCCTACCGGTCGGTATCTGCCATCGGGGTTAACCGTGAAACGTAATTCCGAATTGGGTTAGCGATGATCGATAAGATCGGTCAGGTCAGAAAATTCGACATGATCGGAGTGCACATGCCGTGTGCGTAGCGCCTTGTATTTCGTACACGATCACACAAACCAGTAGAATGTGATTCTGTGCATAAGTTTGTTTTGCGGGTTTGATGTGAATAGTATGGCTCATATGTATGTGATGCATGTGTGTAACTTAACATGACCCGCGTGTCATGATTGTCAGTCGGCGGGAGCCAAAGTGCTGTCATTATATTGTATAACGACTTGCGTGTCGAATTTTGGTTCTTTGTAAATTTATTACTAGTTGTATTAGTTGGAGGACAGAGATCAAGTTCGAAGCTTTGGTGTCCCGGCATGACGGACAAGATGGAGTTCCACCCTGGTCATCGGAGTTGGAGCCGACCTGGAAGGATGTCCATGAAGGAGCCGTACTATTTCACATATTTATGTTTATATGTGATTGATATTGCTTCTTGTTTCTATGCATGTTAGTATGGTAGAAAGATCCCTCATTAATATCAAGCACATTGCCATTCCGGATGTTGCACCTTTGCACGTCAAGTACGTCTAGTAGTGGGCTCATAAAATTGAGGTGCTACTAGGTGCCCTTGAACTGGAGGGTTTGTGTAGGACACGAACATGCACTGCATCGGGTTAGCTTGACAAGGCTATCAAAACGGTTTTGGGCCTTGTGGTAGAGAAGGTTGGGAGCCGGGGTATGAGATACCTACCCAACCGATAGGAGTCGTATAGAGATACGATTAGCAAGGAGTTGCTTACCGAATAGGCAAGTTGGCTAGCAGTGATGCTAAAGCTCACTAGTCATTCGCGCTAGACGGGTCCAGAATCACTGAGAGTTTGCGGAGGGATGTTGACTTCAGTGGGAGTAGTTCTGTTTAAGGCTTGAATTACTATACATAAACACATTGCTTAGTGATTGCATATTTTCTGTTGTAGATCAATGGCACCACCTGCTCAACCGAACTTTGCATTGAAATCAATTCTAGAAAAGGATAAACTGAATGGAACAAACTTTACCACCTGGTATAGAAATCTGAGAATTGTTCTCAAGCACGATAAAAAGGAACATGTTCTAGAGGATCCACTTCTAGAAGAACCTGCCGAGAATGCTAACGCAACAACCAAGAATGCCACCAAAAACTCGTTGATGAATCAAACGAGATCAGTTGGCTCATGCTGGCTTGTATGGAGCCTGATTTGCAACAGAATTTCAAAAACATTCAGGCTTTCGATATGATCGAGAGTTTGAAGAGCATGTTTCAAGTGCAGGCTAGGACCAAAAGGTTCAACGTCTGGCAGTCCTTGACGGATTGTAAGCTGAAGGAGGGTGATCCACTGAGCCTGCATGTGATCAAGATGATCGGGTACGTGCAAGCTTTGGATCGGTTAGGCTTCCCACTTGGGGAGGAGCTGTCCACGGATGCAATGGGTTCTCTTCCACCTAGCTATGGGATGTTCGTCTCGAACTATCATATGCACGACATAGATAAGAAGCTCACTGAATAACATGGGATGCTCAAGGTGGCAGAACAAGATATTAAGAAAGGCACGCATCAAGTGTTGATGGTGAAGAACTCGACTAAGTTCAAGAATATTTGGTCCAAGAAAAAGGGTAAGGAAAAGGACACGGAGAGGGATGTCTCCGCCGCTGAGCCAAAGTCCGAACCAAACTCAGAGACCATTTGCTTTCACTGCAAGGAAGCTGGTTACTAGAAAAGGAACTGTAGCAAGTGGCTTGCTGAGCACGGCAAGAAGGTCGGAGATGCTTCTTCAGGCAAAGGCATACTTGTTACATATGTTATAGACATTTACCTTGCTGACATATCTAGTAGCTCTTGGGTATTTGATACCGGATCGGTTGTTCTTATTTGCAACTCGATGCAGACGCTTGTAAGAACTAGGCATGTGGCACAAGGGGAGATTGACATAAGGGTCGACAACAAAGCAAGAGTTGGTGCATTGGAGGTCGGCACGATGCAGCTCAAGCTTCCTTCTGGATTTATTTTAGAATTCAATAATTGTTATTACATTCCCGCACTTAGTCGGAACATTATTTCTGCCTCATATTTGATGAGTCAAGGTTATGAATTCAATATAAAGGACAATGGTTGTTCATTTTATTTGAATGGAATGTTCCATGGCTATGCACCCATAGTAGATGGGCTATTTATATTAAATCTAGAAAGGAAACCAGTCTATAACGTGAATATCAAGAGGCATAAGCCTAATGAGATAAATCCGACATACTTCTGGCATTGCCGGCTTGGACACTGTTGACACCGGACTTTGGCACGATGCAAAAATGTAATAAAGATGGACTCAAACAAAAAGGTTTTTTCTACGAGAAAGTTCATATTGTCGAGTCAAACAGCCTTGATGTTTAGGCCATCACCATTCGACATCATTTCAAAGGCCAAATCACACTTGGATTGTCATGTAGATGTTCTAAGTGCTTTTTGGTCTATTACGCCTCCAAGACAACCTCGAATGAAGGAATGTTATACATGTATTGTCTTCGTCTCATCGAGCTGATCGATTTTGATATGTAAATCATCTCAATCTGAGGTCATATGCAAAAGTTAGAGCAACCAGAGTACAACCCTACCACAAAGCAAAATATGGCGCAGGAGATCAGACACATGTCTGATGGATCGCATGAGTCATTCGGCCCTCAAGACGTCCTCGGATGGAAAAACTTACAACATGAAAACGTTTTGCGTCATCGAGGCGATTGATTTTGATATATAAATCTTCTCAATCCGAGGTAGTATGCCACCTGGAGAGGCAAAACAAAATAAGCCTGGAGTTTCATTCGGGATTTCCGAGTGAAAGTTTGCCGACCGAGGGAAACGTTTGCCGTCTGGTCGAGTGAAAAGTTTTCCGTCCGGCCGAGTGAAATTGCCATCCGAGTGAAAATCGCCGGCCGAGTGAGATTGCCGTCCGAGTAAAAAATACCGGTCGAGTGAAAGTACTGGCCGAGTGCAATTGCCGTCCGAGTGAACATCACCGTCCAAGTGAAAAATATCGATCGAGTGACAGTTTCGGTCGAGTGAAAGTTTCGGTTGAGTGAAAGTTTAAAATGGCCTCGGATGAAAAAATATTCAACATGAAAGTTGTTCTAAATGTCGAAACAGTCAACTTTTCTTTTAAGGTCATTATCATGTGAGATAGTATACGACCTGGAGAGACGCTACAACACTCAGACAGTCCAGTCTGCTACGTGATCGAGTCCGATTCGAAGTTAAAGATGACCTCGCGAGGTATTCAAGATGGCTTTATTTGGGAAAGTGATCCACATACGTATTGTTGGCCTCGTCAAGGCACACAAAATTTATGTTTGGTCCGTCTCCATCGGAGGTCATATGCGGATTTCATGGCCCACGCAAGAAGCAAGACAGAAGATTGGGCCAGATTTGGGCTGAATCCGAGTGGAACTAGAACTAGGACTTTAGGACGTGAATTGATGTAGTTTTCTTGTAAGGAAAGCCTAGATGAATCCTTTGCTTGTATGGGAAGTCCAGCCGCCTCTTATATATGTTGGAGGTGATGGCCGATTGAACAACACACAATCGAACAAATCAATCTATACTACTTTTTCATCTACATTCTTTGTTTTTCTTTCGTTCTTCGCTGTTCTTCGTTGAGAGCTGCGAATCCCGAGGCTCTAGGGGCGAGCGAATCGACCTAGGGCAGCCCATAGCCGCCGCACTCCCTGATGGGGTCCCTCCCGGGCGTGCGGGGTTTCGGGTCTACAAAAGCGTCCGCCGACTGTCTTGCGTATCGCGCTGCCGGACGGACCTCTTTCGACGTGAGCTGCGGTGCATCACCCCCGGCGTCGAGGGTACACAGTGACGTGTTCGTGTGTCAACACACTTTTTGGTGAATCCGCTGGGGATCAAAGATCAATCATCCTCATCAACCATCATGTCTGATCTTCCCAAGCCATCTGAGATAGATGCCGATAACATCATTAAGCCCAAGCTTGATGAACTATTAGCTGATCATCGCCGAGCTTATGAGGAGTACAAGAAGGCTCGTGAAGATAAGGAGTTGCAGGAGTTCCTTGGAAACTTCAAGAAAGATCGCCAAGGCAATATCACTCTGATTGGAGAAATCAAGTTCCCTCCTCTTCAAGCCGAGCAGGTTAAACCTCCTATAAGTACTACCTTTTCTCCCAAGCAGTGGGCTAAGATTGAGAGTCGTATTGTCGATGGTAATAATTTGGTCTATCAAACTTTCATAGAAAATACCAATGCGTAGAAAAATATGCCTCAATCGTCTAGTGATAATATTGGTGTGGCTACTAGTGTAGGAAACCTTAATTTGTCTTTACCTCTTTCATCGGCACCTCCCATGCCGATGAATTACTATCCTACCCACACCAATCAGATTGTGGCTGCACCCACTAATTCCATCATGAGCATGCCAAGTTCGGTACCTATGCCGAACCAAGCTGTACCTGTAGATGCAAGCACTCGGCCACAGCTGAACTATGATTCGGCATATGTGCCACAGTTCCTGCCTACTGCTAGTAATTCTACTCCTCCCATCCCACAACATCAAGCTTCACCGTCTACTGCGGACGATACTTTAGCTAGTTTTAGAGAGGAGATGGCTAAGATGCTTAGAGAGAATTTTGGAGTTGAGTTACCTCGGAATCGGATTTACCAAAAACCGTACCCCGAGTACTTTGACGCTATCGAGTGCCCTTCGAGATATAAAATTCTAGATTTTGTTAAGTTCAATGGAGAAGGCACAAAAACCACATGGGAACATATTAGTCAATACTTAGCACAACTGGGTGAGGCAGGCTCGCTGAATGAATTGAAAGTGCACTTGTTTCCTTTATCATTAACTGGTACTACGTTTTCATGGTTTTCTTCTCTACCACATGGTTCTATCCGTGTGTGGTCGCAGTTGGAACAAAAATTTCATGATCACTTTTATAGCGGCGACAACGAACTTAAATTATCACATCTTACATCGGTTAAGCAAAAAAATGATGAATCGGTCTCCGATTACGTCAAGAGATTTAGAGATACAAAGAACCGGTGCTATAGTTTGGTGATAACCGAGAGGGACTTGGCTGACCTTGTGCTTAGTGGTTTGAAAACTCACATTAGGGAAAAGCTAGAAGGCTATGAGTTCTTAAGTGTCAACCAGGTCCTGCAAAAAGCTTTGGCTCAGGAGAGCCGGAGCAAAGATCTCAAGGAGGTGCATAGATATAAAACTGATCGTCCTAAGATGAATATGGTTGAGTATGGTAGTGATCACTCATACGATGAAGGTGATATGTATGCTGCTGAATTTGTTTGGACGTCTAAGGCCAAACCGTTTACTTGCAGTGATCTGAAACCGATTCATAAGAATCGTGCTGAAGAGATGAAGTTTACTTTTAACATTGCTAAGTGTGACAAAATATTTGATGCTTTGCTGCAAGCTAAGATCAGTAGGATATCTCACACTTTACCGTCGATTGAAGAGTTGAAACGGAGTGCTTATTGCAAATCTCATAATTATTTTTCTCATGCTACTAATGATTGCAAGGTTTTCCGACGACAGATACAATCGGCCATTAATGACGGACGATTGAATTTTTGTGAGATGCAAATTGATAAGCAGCCCTTCCCAATGAACACTCTGTATTTGGAGGGGAAAAAGTTGCTCATTCGGCCAGAGGTAGCCGAATCGGCTAATAAAACTAATGTCATCATTGGTGAGCCTAGGAAAAGCAAGGAGGACAGCAAAGTCTTGGGGAGGCAGGTTGTGCTTGACAAGCAACCCAATGGTAAGGAAGTAATCAAGATCACCATCAAGAATCCTGCACTTGGGGGGCAACCATAGGTGCAACAAGACACTCGTGTTAAATTTGTTAAGCCCAAGAGTCTAGAAGTTGGCAAGTGGAAGAGGAATGAAGTCAAGGTACATCGTAAGCGAATCAAGACAACTTTTGATATGCTACTGTCCAAATATGCAAATCAGTCGGCCGGTTCTAGCTCTAATCGGTCATCGTACCTGAAGCGACCAAGGTCACCATCAGCTGATATGTTCAGTCGGCATGCAAAACCGACTGGATCAAGGGTGCCGTTTCCACAAGAACAACGATAACCTGTTTGGGATTGACTTGGATGCTTGTATGAAAACCGACTGAACATTGGTGTCCATTACTCGGTTGGTCAAAATGTGCCTCTGAGTGGAAATTATCCGAGTGTAAGAATGCACTCGGGCGGAAGTTATCTGAATGAAAGAATTGTTGGGGAACGTCGCATGGGAAACAAAATTTTCCTACGCACACGCAAACCTATCCATGGTGATGAGCATCTACGAGAGGGAGAGTGGATCCACATACCCTTGTAGATCGCTAAGCGGGAAGCGTTAAGAAACGCGGTTGGTGTAGTCGAACATCTTCGCGATCCAAATCGCCAAGCGTCCCGCGATCTCATCATGATCCGTCCCGCGATCCAATCACGATCCGTCCCGTGAACTCATCACGATCCGTCCCGCGATCTCATCACAATCCGTCTCACGATCTTGATCACGATCTGTCCCGCGAACTCATCACGATCCGTTCCGTGATCTCATCACGAACCGTCTCGTGATCTCGATCACGGTCCTTCCGATCTAGCGCCGAACGGACGGCACCTCCGCGTTCAGCACACGTGCAGCTTGATGACGATCTCCACCGTCTTGATCCAGCAAGAGGAGGTGGAGAGGAGAGAGAGTTCACCGGAAGCGTGACGGCGCTCCGGTGATGGTGGTGGAGCAATTCCGGCAGGGCTTCGCCTAAGCGCTGCAGAAAACCGATCTAGAGGAGAAACTATGCACCGGTGGAACGGGTAGCACGTGGCCGGAAATTCTGTCCAAAAACCACCCAATCCACTAGTATATATAGGAGGAGAGGAGAGGAGAGGAAGCCAAGGCCTTTGGATTGGCCGAAATAGGAGGTGGGAGCAATCCTACTTCACCTCCAATCCTAGTTGGAGTAGGATTGCCTCCTATTGGCTGATTTTCCACTTTTTGCTTTAGGACTTTCTCTCCTGCGCCATGGGCCTTTGTGGCTGTTTTCCCAGCCCACTAAGGGCTGGTTAATACTCTCCCACAGCCCATGGACCTCTTGGGGTCGAAGTACCCCTCCCGGAGGTCTCCCGGTACACTACCGGCACTCCCGGTACACTACCGATGAGCCCGAAACTTTTTCGGCGACCAAACTAGGACATCCTATATATGAATCTTTACCTCCGGACCATTCCGGAGCTCCTCGTGACGTCCGGGATCTCATCCGGGACTCCGAACAACCTTCGGTCACCACCATACATAACTCTACACTACCGAAACGTCACCGAACCTTAAGTGTGCAGACCCTGCGGGTTCGAGAACTATGTAGACATGACCGAGACACCTCTACGGTCAATAACCAATGGCGGGACCTGGACGTCCACATTGGTTCCTACATATTCTACGAAGATCTTTATCGGTCGAACCTCTATGTCAAGGATTCAGTTAATCCCGTATAACGTTCCCTTTGTTCTTCGGTATGTTACTTGCCCGAGATTCGATCTTCGGTATCTCCATACCTAGTTCAACCTTGTTACCGGCAAGTCTCTTTACTCGTTCCGTAATACAAGATCCCGCAACTAACAATCAGTCACATTGCTTGCAAGGCTTATTGTGATGTTGCATTACTGAGTGGGCCCCGAGATACCTCTCCGTCACACGGAGTAACAAATCCCAGTCTCGATCCATGCCAACTCAACAGACACCATCGGAGATACCTGTAGAGCACCTTTATAGTCACCCAGTTACGTTGCGACGTTTGATACACACAAGGCACTCCTCCGATATCCGTGAGTTGCATGATCTCATGGTCATAGGAACATATACTTGACATGCAGAAAACAGTAGCAATAAACTGACACGATCATATGCTATGTTTGTAGTTTGGGTCTTATCCATCACATCATTCTCCTAATGATGTGATACCGTTATCAAATGACATCTCATGTCCATGGCTAGGAAACCTTAACCATCCTTTGATCAACGAGCTAGTCCATTAGAGGCATACTAGGGACATGGTTTTGTCTATGTATCCACACATGCATTTAAGTCTCCGATCAATACAATTATAGCATGGATAATAAACGATTATCATGAACAAGGAAATATGATAATAACTAATTTATTATTGCCTCTAGGGCATATTTCCAACAGTCTCCCACTTGCACTAGAGTCAATAATCTAGTTCACATCATCATGTGATTCGCATTGTTATGAATCTAACACCCAATGAGTTCTGGGGCTCGATCATGCTTTGCATGTGAGAGAGGTCTTATAGTCAATGGGTCTGCGATATTCAGATCCGTGTGTACTTTGCAAATCTCTATGTCAAACCGTAAACACTGCTACCACACTCCACTTGGTACTATTTCCAAATGGCTGCTCCACTATACGTATCCAGATTGCTACTACTAGTCATCCGGATAGGTGTTAAAGCTTGCATCGACGTAACTCTTTACGACGAACTCTTTGTCACCTCCATAATCAAGAAACATTTCCTTAGTCCTCTGGTTACTAAGGATAATTCCGACCGCTTTCCAGTGATCCACTCCTGGACCACTTGTACCCCTTGACAGACTCATGGCAAGGCACACACAGGTGCGGTACATAGCATGACATACTATACAGAGCCTATGGCTAAGGCATAGGGGACGACGTTCGTCCTTTCTCTTCCTTCTGCCGTGGTCGAGCTTTGAGTCTCACTCAACTTCACACCTTACAAATCAGGCGAGAACTCTTTCTCTGACTGATCCATTTTGAACTCTTTCAAAATCTTTGTCAAGGTATGTACTCATTGAAAGTCTCATCAAGTCATCTTGATATATCTCTATAGATCTTGATGCTCAACAATTTGGTAGCTTTATCCAGGTCTTCCTTTGAAAATCACTTTCCAAATAACTGTTTTATGCTTTCCAGAAACTCTACATTATTTCTGAACAACAATATGTCATCCACATATACTTATCAGAAATTCTATAGTGCTCCCACTCACTTTATTGCAAATACAAGTTTCTCGTAAACTTTGTATAAACATCAAAACTTTGATCACCTCATCAAAGCGTATATTCCAACTCCGAGATGCTTGCTTCAGTCCATGGAAGGATCACCGAAGCTTGCACACCTTTTAGCATCCTTAGGCCTGACAAAACCTTCTGGTTGTATCACATACAACCTTTCCTCAAGTAAACCGTTAAGGAAACGATGTTTTGACATCCATCTGCCAGATTTCATAATTGAAAACACAGCAACTGCTAACATAATTTCAACAGACTTTAGCACCACTACGAGTGAGAAAGTCTCATCGTAGTCAACTCCTTGAACTTGTCACAAACATCTTTGCAACAAGTCGAGCTTTACAAATAGTGACATTCACCATCAATGCATGTCTTCATTTTAAAGATCCATTTGTACTCAACGACCTGCCATCCAACGAGCAAGTCTACCAAAGTCTACACTTGGTTTTCATACATGGATCCTATCTCGGATTTCATGGCCTCCAACCATTTGTCGGAATCCGGGCCCATCAACGCTTCTCCATAGCTCGTAGATTCATCGTTGTCCAACAACATGATCTCCAAGACAGAGTTGTCGTACCACTTAGGAGCAGTACACATCCTTGTCGACCTACGAAGTTTGATAGTAACTTGATCCTGAAGCTTCATGATCATCATCATTAAGTTCCTCTTCAACTAACGTAGGCTTCACAGAAACATCTTTCTGTGCTGCGCTACTCTCTGGTTGAACAAAGGTTTAACAACCTCATCAAGTCCTATCTTCCTCCCACTCAATTCTTTTGCGAGAAACATTTCCTCGAGAAAGGATCCGTTTAAGCAACAAACACTTTGCATTAGGATCTGAGATTGAAGGTTCACCCAACTGATCTTAGGGTATTCTATGAAGATGCATTTGTCCGCCTTGGGTTCGACCTCATTAGGTGAAAACATTTTCCACACAAGTGTCACAGCCCCAAATATTAAGAAATGATAGCTTAGGTTTCTATCAAACCATAATTCACACGGTGTCATCTCAACGGATTTAGATGATGCCCTATTTAAAGTGAATGTAGTTGTCTCTAATGCATAACCCCCAAAATTATAGTAGTAAAACGATAAGAGACATCACAGTATGCACTATATCAATAGAGCATGACTATGATGTTCGGACACACCATCACACCATGGTGTTCTAGGTAGCGTTAGTTGTGAAACAAATTTCACATTGTCTTAAGTTGTATGCCAAACTCGTAACTCAGATATTCACCTCCACGATCATATCGTGGTCATTCTTATCTTCTTGTCACGATGATCTTTAAACTTCCCTCTGAATTTGTTTGAACCTTTCAAACGATTCAGACTTGTGTTTCATTAAGTAAATATACACTATATCTACTCAAATCATCAGTGAAGGTAAGAAAATAACGATATCCACTGCACGCTACAAGACTCACTAGATTGCATACATCAATATGTATCATTTCCAATGAATCACTTGCCCGCTCCATCCAACGGGGTTTTTTAGTCATCTTGCCCAAGAGGCATGGTTCGCATGTCTCAACCGATTCGAAATCGGATGAGTCCAAATATCCATCAGCATGGAGTTTCTACAGGCGCTTTATACCAATATGACATTTAGCGGCAGTGCCACAAGTATGTGGTACTATCATTATTAACTTTGTATCTTTTGACATCAATGTTATGAACATGTGTACCACTACGATCAAGATTTCAACAAACCATTCTCACTGGGTGCATGACCATTGAAGGTATTATTCATGTAAACAGAATAACCATTATTCTCTAACTTAAATGAATAACCGTATTGCAATAAACATGATCTAATCATGTTTAAGCTCAACGCAAAACACCAAATAACATTTAGGTTCGTCACTAATCCTGAAGGTAGAGAGAGCGTGCGATGTTGATCACATCAACCTTGGAAACATTTCCAACACATATCGTCACCTCACCCTTAGCTAGTTCTCCGTTTATTCCGTATCTTTTATTTCGAGGTACTAACATTTAGCAACCGAACCGGTATCCAATACCCAGGTGCTACTAGGAGTACTAGCAAGGTACACATCAATAACTCGTATATCAAATATACTTCTGTCGATTTTGCCAGCCTTCTTATCTACCAAGTATCTAGGGTTGTTCCGCTTCAGCGACCTCTCACCTCATAACAGAAGCACTTAGTCTCGGGTTTGAGTTCAACTTCGGGTTGCTTCACTGGAGCAGCAACTGACTTGCTATCCATGAAGTTTCCCTCCTTGCTCTTGCCCTTCTCGAAACTAGTGGTTTGATTAACCATCAACACTTGACGCTCCTTCTTGATTTCTACCTTCGCGGTGTCAAACATCGCGAACAGCTCAGGAATCATTATTTCTATCCCTGGCAATTTATAGTTCATCGCCAAGTTCTAGTAGCTTAGTGACAGTGACTTGGAGAACTATATCAATCACTATCTTATCTGGAAGATCAACTCCCACTTGATTCAAGCGATTGTAGTACCCAAACAATCTGAGTACATGCTCAACGGTTGAGCTATTCTCCTTCATCTTACAGGCAAAGAATCTTGTTGGAGATCTCATATCTCGCAACACGGGCATGACCCTGAGATCACAATCTCAGCTCCTAGAACATCTCATATGTTTCGTGACGTTCAAAACGTTTCGGAGCCTCAATTCTAAGCCGTAATGCATGACGCACTAAACTATCAAGTAGTCATCGGATCGTGCCTGTCAGATGTTCACAACATCTACAGACAACGCTAGAGGGGGTCGGCGCACCGAGCAGTGCATTAAGGACATAAGCCTTCTGTGCAGCAAAGAGGACAATCCTCAGATCACAGACCCAGTCCGCAATATTCCTACCATCATCTTTCAATACTATTTCTCTAGGAACATATAAAACTACAAGGGAGCTACAGCGTGAGCTAGTAATCTAAAACATAATTTGCAAAGACACTTTGACTATGTTCATGATAATGAGTTCAATTAATCATATTACCTAAGAACTCCCACTCAAATTGACATCCCTCCGATCATTCGAGTGATACATGATCCAAATTCACCAACTCAAGTCCGATCATCACGTGAGTTGAGGTGGCTGCAATGGTTAACATCATTATGTTGATCATATCTACTATATGACTCATGTTCGACCTTTCGGTCTCTTGTGTTCTAAGGCCATGTCTGTACATGCTAGGCTCGTCAAGTTTAACCCGAGTGTTCTGCGCGTGCAAATCTGGCTTGCACCCGTTGTATGTGAACGTAGAGTCTATCACACCCGATCATCACGTGGTGTCTCAACACGACGAACTTTCGCAACGGTGCACACTCGGGGAGAACACAATTTATCTTGAAATTAAGTGAGGGATCACCTTATAATGCTACCGTCGTCCTAAGCAAAACAAGGTGCATAAAAGGATTAACATCACATGCAAATCATAAGTGACATGATATGGCCATGATCTTGTGCTTTTGATCTCCATCATGAAAGCACCGGCATGATCTCCATCGTCACCGGCATGACACCATGATCTCCATCATCTTGATCTCCATCAACGTTTCGCCATCGGGGCTGTCACGCCCTGCATGCTTCTACTACTATTGCTACCGTAGCGATAAAGTAAAGCATTACATAACGCTTAATGATTGACACGCAGGTCATACAATAATTAAAGACAACCCTATGGCTCCTGCCGGTTGCCGTATTCATCGACATGCAAGTCGTGATAATCTATACATCACATGATTATCTCATACATCACATATATCACATCATGTAATTGGCCATATCATATCACAACATACCCTGCAAAAACAAGTTAGACGTCCTCTAATTGTTGTTGCATGTTTTACGTGGCTGCTATGGGTATCTAGCAAGAACAATTCTCACCTACGCATAAACCACAACGGTGATACACTAGTTTGCTTTTCAACCTTCTCAAGGACCGCGTTTGTCGAATCCGATCCAACTAAAGTGAGAGAAACTGTCACCCGCAAGCCATCTAGGCAACAAGTTGCGTCGAGGGAACCGGTCTCTCGTAAGCGTACGAGTAATGTTGGTCCGGGCCGCTTCATTTCACAATCCCGCTGAACCAAAATACGACCAAGGGAGGAAGCAATCTAAGCATCAATGCCCACAAACCTTTTGTGTTCTACTCGAGATCTCATCAAACCATCAACCTAGCTCATGATGCCACTGTTGGGGAACGTCGCATGGGAAACAAAATTTTCCTACGCACACGCAAACCTATCCATGGTGATGAGCATCTACGAGAGGGAGAGTGGATCCACATACCCTTGTAGATAGCTAAGAGGGAAGCGTTAAGTAATGCGGTTGGTGTAGTCGAACATCTTCGCGATCCAAATCGCCAAGCGTCCTGCGATCTCATCACGATCCGTCCCGCGATCCAATCACGATCCGTCCCGTGAACTCATCACGATCCGTCCCGCGATCTCATCACGATCCGTCTCACGATCTTGATCACGATCTGTCCCGCGAACTCATCACGATCCGTTCCGCGATCTCATCACGAACCGTCTCGCGATCTCGATCACGGTCCTTCCGATCTAGCGCCGAACGGACGACACCTCCGCGTTCAGCACACGTGCAGCTTGATGACGATCTCCACCGTCTTGATCCAGCAAGAGGAGGTGGAGAGGAGAGAGAGTTCACCGGCAGTGTGACGGCGCTCCGGTGATGGTGGTGGAGCAATTCCGGCAGGGCTTCGCCTAAGCGCTGCAGAAAACCGATCTAGAGGAGAAACTATGCACCGGTGGAACGGGTAGCACGTGGCCGGAAATTCTGTCCAAAAACCACCCAATCCACTAGTATATATAGGAGTAGAGGATAGGAGAGGAAGCCAAGGCCTTTGGGTCGGCCGACATAGGAGGTGGGAGCAATCCTACTTCACCTCCAATCCTAGTTGGAGTAGGATTGCCTCCTATTGGCTGATTTTCCACTTTTTGCTTTAGGACTTTCTCTCCTGCGCCATGGGCCTTTGTGGCTGTTTTCCCAGCCCACTAAGGGCTGGTTAATACTCTCCCACAGCCCATGGACCTCTTGGGGTCGAAGTACCCCTCCCGGAGGTCTCCCGGTACACTACCGGCACTCCCGGTACACTACCGATGAGCCCGAAACTTTTCCGGCGACCAAACTGGGACATCCTATATATGAATCTTTACCTCCGGACCATTCCGGAGCTCCTCGTGACGTCCGGGATCTCATCCGGGACTCCGAACAACCTTCGGTCACCACCATACATAACTCTACACTACCGAAACGTCATCGAACCTTAAGTGTGCAGACCCTGCGGGTTCGAAAACTATGTAGACATGACCGAGACACCTCTACGGTCAATAACCAATGGCGGGACCTGGACGTCCACATTGGTTCCTACATATTCTACGAAGATCTTTATCGGTCGAACCTCTATGTCAAGGATTCAGTTAATCCCGTATAACGTTCCCTTTGTTCTTCGGTATGTTACTTGCCCGAGATTCGATCGTCGGTATCTCCATACCTAGTTCAACCTCGTTACCGACAAGTCTCTTTACTCGTTCCGTAATACAAGATCCCGCAACTAACAATTAGTCACATTGCTTGCAAGGCTTATTGTGATGTTGCATTACTGAGTGGGCCCCGAGATACCTCTCCGTCACACGGAGTAACAAATCCCAGTCTCGATCCATGCCAACTAAACAGACACCATCGGAGATACCTGTAGAGCACCTTTATAGTCACCCAGTTACATTGCGACGTTTGATACACACAAGGCACTCCTCCGATATCCGTGAGTTGCATGATCTCATGGTCATAGGAACATATACTTGACATGCAGAAAACAATAGCAATAAACTGACACGATCATATGCTATGTTTGTAGTTTGGTTCTTATCCATCACATCATTCTCCTAATGATGTGATCCCATTATCAAATGACATATCATGTCCATGGCTAGGAAACCTTAACCATCCTTTGATCAACGAGCTAGTCCATTAGAGGCATACTAGGGACATGGTTTTGTCTATGTATCCACACATGCATTTAAGTCTCCGATCAATACAATTATAGCATGGATAATAAACGATTATCATGAACAAGGAAATATGATAATAACTAATTTATTATTGCCTCTAGGGCATATTTCCAACAAGAATACGGTCAAGTGGATTTCGTCCGAGTAAAAGGGTGCGCCCGAGTGAAAACTTTGTAGGCCAGAAAAGTCGACATGAGTGGCACGTCAAGCTGCCGAGTGTTGCAGAAGTGGAGTCAGGGAAGGGCAAGGAAAATATCAATGCCGACTCACTCATCCTGGGTAGTGAAACGTTCACCACACAATAGCCCACTATGCGTAACAACCCAACTGAGCCGATACTTGTTATCGTGCCGAAGCACTCGACCAATGATCATGAAGCAAGTACCAGCCAAGTGAAGCCAGTTGATCCTAAATACACTCGACCAAGGTGGTGTCCTCCAGGTCTAACAAAGACACAAAATAGGAAATTACAGAGGTTGAGGAATCAAGAGATGGCAGAACAAGAAGCTGAGAGGCAAAGGGATGAGTTGTTCGATATCACTCGGCCCATGATACCAGCGAAGCAAGTGTGGAAGCCTAAACCAATGCAAGACGTAGTGGCTTCTAAATCTATCACAGTAGCAATTACACCACCAAAAGAGGATAATGTAGCTATGACATCGTTTCAGTCGCCTGTTACTTCTCCTTCACTTGGACAGAATTCAGATTCGGTGGACGCGCGCGAGGAGGAAGATGATCTGTTGGACTATGAGTCTACATCGGTTCATGAAGGTATGGATATCAATATGGTGTATTACTTACCCTCTGAATTCCGTGTTGTAGATGAAGAAGGGGAAGTGGCTCAGCTGGATTTTGGCCCCAGAAATGCAATATTCGAGAAGCCAAAAGAACCAGTGATGCACTTGAAGCCATTGTACCTCAGAGGTCATATTAGTGGATCGCCACTCACTTGGATGCTTGTTGATGGTGGTGTTGTGGTGAATCTCATGCCCTATTCGGTCTTGAAGAAATTGGGTTTGCCCGATGCTGAATTAATCAAGACCAATATGGTGCTTAATGGGTTTGAAGGCAAAGAGAAAACTGAAGCAAAGGTGTGATGTATGTGGAGCTTACAGTCGGGAGCAAAACTTTGGCTACTGCATTCTTTGTTGCTGAGGTGCAAGGTAACTACAACGTCATACTAAGCCATGATTGGGTTCATGCAAACCAGTGCGTACCATCTACCATGCATCAGTTTTTGATCCAGTGGGTTGATGATGAAGTGGAAGTCATTCATGCGGATAACTCGGCTTGTGTTGCTTTGGCCGATCCATCGGTGGATTGGCAACATCCCAATGCTACTTGCTTGGTGGGACGTGACTTGTCAGGGTTTGATTTCCTTAGCGCAACAAGAATGGCTTTGTGCCCGTCTCTTTAAAGCCGATTAGTGGCAATCGGCTCCAAGGTATGATATGTTGAAATGGATTCTAATTCCGAGTGGTTGCAGAAACGTCTTGCAAAATATCAGTCTAGTGAGAACGATATGTATGAATACGTAGAGTTGGATGACATCGATAAGTTAGGATAGGGTTTTCAATCGGCAGATCCATTAGAAGAAATAGATATAGGGGATGGTTCAGTTCCTAGGCCGACGTTTATAAACAAGAATTTGAAAGACGATCATAAAGCTGAGTTGATCGGGCTATTGAAAGAATATGTTTGTTGCTTTGTATGGGAATATCATGAGATGCCGGGTTTAAGCCGAGAGCTAGTGGAGCATCAGTTACCTATAAAGGCCGGTTTTAGACCTTACAAACAATCGGCCAGAAAATTTAATCCAAAAACATATGACCGGATCAAGGAGGAGATCGGTCGGTTTCTCAAAGCTAATTTCATTCGGCCTTGCAGGTATGCCGAGTGGATTTCTAACATTGTGCCAGTAGAGAAGAAGGCTCTGGCAAGATAAGGGTGTGCATTGATTTCAGAGATTTGAATAGAGCTACACCCAAAGATGAGTACCCCATGCCAATAGCCGACATGCTTATTAATGATGCTTCTGGACATAAGGTTATTAGCTTTCTTGATGGTAATGCGGGTTATAAGCAATTTTTATGGCCTAAGAGGACATGTCCAAGATAGCCTTTCGTTGCCCTGGTTTCCTTGGTTTATTCGAGTGGACAGTGATGACATTCGGATTAAAAAATGCTGGTGCCACATATCAAAGGGCTACGAATTTAATTTTCCATGATTTACTCGGAATTATACTTGAAGTCTATATTGATGATATTGTTGTCAAATCGGATGGTTTTAAGTCTCATTTGGCCGATTTGCGTTTAGCTTTTGAAAGAATGAAAAAATATGGACTGAAGATGAATCCTTTGAAGTGTGCATTCGGCGTGTCGGCTGGAAAGTTTTTGGGTTTCATTATTCATGATAATGGCGTAGAAATCGATCCCAAAAAGATAGAAGCTATACAAAAAGTGGAGGCTCCAACATGCAAGAGAGATATGCAAAAATTCCTGGGCAAGGTCAATTATTTGAGAAGGTTCATAGCTATTTTGTCAGGGAAGGTTGACGCGTTCACTCCTATCCTTTGGTTAAAGAATGATGCTGATTTTACTTGGGGGGCAAAACAACAAGAGGCATTCGACCTGATCAAGACTTATTTGAGCACTCCTCCGGTGATGAAAGCACCCAAACATAAAGAACCCTTTAGGCTTTACATTGCGGCAGAGGAAGGTGTTATTGGTGTTGTATTGACTCAAGAAACCGAAGGAAGAGAACATACTATTACATATTTGAGTCGACGCTTATTGGATGCTGAGACAAGGTATACATTTATTGAAAAGTTATGCCTCTGTTTATATTATGCTTGCACAAAACTAAGACATTACCTTGTGCCGAGTGCCTGCATAGTAGCTTGTCAAACCGATGTCATTAAATACATGTTCCATAGGCCAATTCTTAGTGGTAGGATTGGCAAGTGGGCTTACGCTTTAATTGAGTATGATTTGTCTTATGAATCTCTAAAATCCATGAAAGGCCAAATTGTTGCTAATTTTATTGTTGAGCATCGGATTAATGACAAGCATGATGTTGATATAAATCTTGTATCGTTGGTACCATGGAGGTTATATTTTGATGGTTCAGTTTGTAGCAATGGCCAAGGTGTTGGTATTGTCTATATATCTCCCCATGGTGCTGTTTTTGAAGCCTCATGCTGACTGGAATACTTTTGCACAAATAATCAAGCCGAATATGAAGCATTGTTATTCGGTTTAGAGATGTTGCTCGCTATAGGTGCTACGCATGTTGAGGCTTTTGGTGATTCGTTATTAGTAGTGCAGCAAGTGTCCAAAATCTTTCAATGTTTAGACGAATAAATTAATGTTTATCTTGATAAGTGTCTAGATGCGATTTCTACTTTGGATTATTTTAGCATTGCTCATATATCTAGACATGACAATTGGAGAGCAAATGAGTTAGCACAACAAGCATCTGGCTATCATATTGATCATGGCATGTTTCATATTTCTCAGAAGCCGATGTCTTGCCTTGCTAATGCGGGAGAGGCCGAATTTGAGCCCACTGATTCGGTCACTAACAATAAATCTAGTACAGGTGAAAATCATGACTGGAGGAAGCCCATTATTGATTACTTGTGCAATCCGAGTGAAAGGGTGGACAGGGCTGTTCGGCGTATGGCTTTCAAATATACAATAAGAGATGATGGTCTTTATCGCCGAACAGTTGAAGATGTTCTTTTGAAGTGTTTGGATGAAGACCAAGCAAGAGTTGCTATGGGAGAGGTACATGAAGGCATCTGTGGTACACTTTAGTCGGCACCCAAAATGAAATGGCTCTTACGGCATGCTGGATTTTATTGGCCGGCTATGATCAATGATTGCTTCAGGTATTATAAAGGGTGTGAAGCTTGTCAAAAATTTGGTGATATTCAGTTGGCTCCTGTTGCTATGTTACATCCTATTATCAAGCCGTGGCCTTTTAGAGGATGGGGTTTAGACTTCATTGGACAAATTCATCCATCTTATTCAAAGGGGCATCAGTTCGTGTTGGTGGCAACCGATTATTTCACTAAATGGTCTGAAGTAGTACCTCTCAAGAACATGACACATACAGAGGTAATTCAATTCATAACCGAACACATTATTCATAGATTCGGCATTTCTCAGACTTTAACTACAGATCAAGGTTCATCTTTCATGTCACATCAAGTTAGAGAGTTTGCCGAATCATATAACATAAAGTTGCTCAATTCATCTCCGTATTATGCCCAAGCTAATGGACAAGCTGAGTCTAGCAACAAAATATTGATTAAGCTCATCAAGAAGAAAATTGAGGATAATCCAAGAAAATGGCATGGGTTGTTGTTTGAGACTTTATGGGCACATAGAATTTCAAGGCATGGTGCTACAAAGGTAACTCCATATGAGCTAGTATACGATCAAGAGGTTGTTTTACCAGTGGAGGTAAATTTGAATGCTTTGAGAATAGCCAAACAAAATGATTTATCGGCAGTGGACTTCTATGATTTGATGATGGACAATATTGATGAGGTTGCTGATAAATGATTGTATGCATTAAAAGCCATAGAGAAGGAAAAATTGAGGGTAGCAAGATCTTACAATAAAAAGGTCAAGTTGAAGAATTTTCAAGTTGGCGATCTTGTGTAGAAAGTGATTCTGCCGATTGGTTCTAGAGATAGAAAATTCGGGAAGTGGTCTCCAAACTGGGAAGGTCCTTTCAGGATTGCAAGAGTAGTTCCTGGAAATTCATATTTAGTGGAATCCATACAAGGAGTATTATTACCTCGAGCTCTCAATGACAGATATCTAAAGAAGTACCACCCGAGTGTGTGGCAAGAAGCCTAATTAGGCAATGGCCGATATATGATTATCGCCCTTAGCATAAACATATCCGATACATAATTATCTCCCTGAGAAATATAGATGGCCGATGGAGTGTTGACATCGTCCTTAGAACAAACATAGTGCAAATTATTTTTCGGCATGCTGGCTTTGCCGGAAAACAGGGGGGCATGTGTTGACACCGGATTTTGGCACAATGCAAAAATGTAGTAAAGATGGACTCAAACGAAAAGGTTTTTTCTATGAGAAAATTCATATTGCCGAGTGAAACAGCCTTGATGTTTAGGCCATCACCATTCGACATCATTTCAAAGGCCAAATCACACTTGGATTGTCATGTAGATGTTCTGAGTGCTTTTTGATCTATTACAACTCCAAGACAACCTCGAATGAAGGAATGTTCTACATGGATTGTCTTCATCTCGTCGAGATGATTGATTCTGATATATAAATCATCTCAATCCGAGGTCGTATGCAAAAGTTAGAGCAACCAGAGTGCAGCCCTACCACAAAGCAAAATATGGCGCAGGAGATCACACACATGTCTGATGGGTCGCGCGAGTCATTCGGCCCGCAAGACGTCCTCGGATGGAAAATATTACAACATAAAAAAGTTTCGCGTCGTCGGGGTGATTGATCTTGATATATAAATCTTCTCAATCCGAGGTCGTATGCGACCTAGAGAGGCAGAACAAAATCAGCCTGGAGTTTCACTCGGGATTTCCGAGTGAAAGTTTGCCGACCGAGGGAAACATTTGTCGTCCGGTCGAGTGAAAAGTTTTGCGTCCGGCCGAGTGAAATTGCCATCCGAGTGAAAATCGCCGGCCGAGTGAGATTGCCGTCCGAGTGAAAATCGCCGTCCGAGTAAAAAATACCGGTCGAGTGAAAGTACTGGCCGAGTGCAATTGTCGTCCGAGTGAACATCACCGTCCGAGTGAAAAATATCGGTCGAGTGACACTTTTTGTCGAGTGAAAGTTTTGGTCGATCGAAAGTTTAAAATGGCCTCGGATGGAAAAAAATTCAACATGAAAGTTGTTCGAAACGTCGAAACACTCAACTTTGCTTTTAAGGTCATTATCATCTGAGATAGTATACGGCCTGGAGAGACGCTACAACACTCGGACAATCCAGTCTGCTACGTGATCGAGTCCGATTCAAAGTTAAAGATGACCTCGTGGAATATTCAAGATGGCTTTATTTGGGAAAGTGATCAACATACGGATTGTTGGCCTCGTCGAGGCACACAAAATTGATGTTTGTACCGTCTCCATCGGAGGTCATATGCAGATTTCACGGCACACGCAAGAAGCAAGACAGAAGATTGGGCCAGATTTGGGCTGAATCCGAGTAGAACTAGAACTAGGACTCTAGGACGTGAATTGATGTAATTTTCTTGTAAGGAAATCCTAGATGAATCCTTTGCTTGTACGAGAAGTCCAGCCGCCTCTTATATATGTTGGGGGTGACGGCCGATTGAACAACACACAATCGAACAAATCAATCTATACTACTTTTCATCTACGTTCTTCGTTTTTCTTTCGTTCTTCGCTGTTCTTTGTTTGAGAGCTGTGAATCCCGAGGCTTTAGGGGCGAGCGAATCGACCTAGGGCATCCCATAGCTGCCGCGCTCCCTGACGGGGTCCCTCCCGGGCATGCGGGGTTTCGGGTCTACAAAAGCGTCCGCCGACTGTCTTACGTATCGCGCTGCCGGACGGACCTCCTTCGACGTGAGCTGCAGCGCATCACCCCCGGTGTCGAAGGTACATAGTGACATGTTCATGTGTCAACAGACACATTAGTCTGAAACACATGAAGAAGCTCCATGGTGATGGACTCCTAACTTCGTCTGACTTCGGGTCGTTCGAGACATGTGAATCATGATTGCTAGGCAAGATGACTAAGTCTCCTTTTGCAAAGAGTTGCGAGAGCGCGTCCGAGCTGTTGGAGCTTATACACAGTGATGTGTGTAGTCCAATGAGTACCACGGCCAGAGGTGGCTACCAGTACTTCATGACTTTTACCGACGACTTGAGTAGATATGGATATATCTATTTGATGAGGCACAAGTCGGAAACTTTTGAAAAGTTCAAAGAGTTTCAGAACGAGGTTGAAAATCAGCTCAGCAAGACAATAAAACTTCTACGATCAGATCGTGGAGGTGAGTACATGAGCCAGGAGTTTGATAACCATCTGAAAAGCCGAGGTATAGTACCTCAGCTCACACTTCCGGGTACGCCACAGAGAAACGGTGTGTCAGAACGGAGAAATCGAACCTTGTTGGACATGGTCCGATCGATGATGAGCAAATCGGATTTACCCTTGTCGTTCTAGGGATATGCTCTAGAAACTGCAGCTTTCACACTTAATAGGGTACCATCTAAATCCATAGACAAGACACCACATGATATGTGGATTGGGAAGAGTCCTAGTTTGTGTTTTCTAAAGATTTGGGGTTGTGAAGCATTTTTCAAGCAACTCATGTCGGACAAGCTTACACCCAAGTCGGATAAATGCATATTTGTGGGATATCCGAGGGAAACCTTGGGATATAACTTCTACAAACGAGAAGAGAACAAAGTGTTTGTTGCTCGGAACGAGGTTTTCCTAGAGAAAGAGTTTCTCAATCGGGAGGCCAGTGGGAGAACGGTGCGACTCGAAGAAATTCGAGAGCCGCTCAGGGACGACTCGACTGGTGATGTGATCATACCGGAGTTGATCAGGGAACCGTTAGTGGAGTCGGCATCAGAGCCACGGAGGTCGGAAAGATTGCATAGAGTGTGCGATGTATTATTGCTGGAAAGCGATGAGCCAGCCACATATGCAGAAGCGATGGTGAGCCTAGATTCCGAGGCATGGCTAGAGGCCATGAGATTCGAGTTAAATTCGATGGATGAGAATCAAGTCTAGGACTTGGTTGATCTGCCACCTGGCATAGTTGCCATTGGCTGCAAATGGGTCTTTAAGAAGAAAACCGATGTGGATGGAAATGTTCAGATCCACAAAGCTCGACTTGTCACTAAAGGTTATGGACAAGTTCAAGGAATTGACTACGACGAGACCTACTTGCCGGTAGCGATGCTAAAGTCGGTGAGGATCATAGTAGCTATAGCTGCATATTTTGATTATGAGATATGGCAGATGGATGTCAAAACGGATTTCCTTCATGGAAATTTAAAAGAGGATGTATACATGATACAGCCTGAAGGTTTTGTGGATCAACTAACGCTAGTAAAATATGCAAGCTCAAGAGATCCATTTATGGATGGAGGCAAGCAGCTCGGAGTTGGAACATTCGTTTTGATGAAGTCATCGTTGACCTTGGTTTCATCAAGAACGAAGAGGACTATTGTTTATACAAGAAGTCTAGTGGGAGCTCGGTAGTATTTTTGATCTTGTATGTGGATGACATACTGCTGATCGGAAATGATGTTTCGATGCTGAACTCAGTCAAGGAATCATTGAATGGAAAGTTTTCGATGAAAGACCTTGGAGAGGCAGTGTACATTTTAGGCATCAAGATCTATAGAGATAGATCGAGGAGGCTGCTCGGCTTAAGCCAAAGCACGTACATAGACAAAGTGTTGAAGAGATTCAACATGAGTGAGGCCATGAAAGGGTTCTTGCCTGTCTCACATGGTATAAGGCTAAGCAAGACTCAGAGTCCTACGACTTCTGATGAGCGAAACCGAATGAGTAGGATTCCATATGCCTCGGCAATTGGATCCATCATGTATGTCATGCTATGTACATGGCCTGATGTTGCCTATGCAATAAGCTTAACAAGCAGATACCAGGCCAGCCCAGGTGAGAGTCACTGGGTAGCGGTGAAAACTATCTTGAAGTACCTGGAAAGGACTAAAAAGATGTTCCTAGTTTATGGAGGTGATGAGGGGCTCTGCATAAAGGGTTACGCTGATGCTAGTTTCCAAACCGATAGGGATGATTGTCGATTGCAAACTGGATTCGTGTATGTCATGAATGGAGGAGCAGTGAGCTGGACGAGTTCCAAGCAAGATACGATGGCCGACTCCACAACAGAGGCCGAATACATTGCGACTTGTGAAGCCACAAAGGAAGGTGTTTGGATTCAGAAGGTGTTCCCGGGCTGGTCAAAACCGTTGGACCTTTATTGTGATAATCCAGGTGCCATCGCACAGGCCAAGGAGTCGAGACAACACCACAAGACCAGGCACATAGACCAAAAATATCACTTGATACGAAAGCTCATAGAGAAAGGTGATACCAATTTATGCAAGATTCACACGGATGCAAATGTTGCAGATCCATTGACTAAGCCGCTTCCACAACCCAAGCATGAGGGGCATGTTAGAGCTATGGGCATTTGATGTCTATTTGATTGACTCTAGTGCAAGTGGGAGACTGTTGGAGATATGCCCTAGAGGCAATCATGTATGATGATATTTCCTATGTGTTTATGAATAAAGATAGTCCTTGGATATTATCAGCGATGTGTATTAACAAGTATGTGACTTGTTTGTGAGACTATGCATTGTATGATGACTGTCCTAAATGGTGCCTAGTCGAAAGCGCTGTGTGGACGCGCAGCCAGTTAGACTAGCATATGACACGATGGATGGTCCGGTCTCAATCTGAAATACGTGCCTCGTACGACTGTTAAGTCTCAAGCGCTTGTGGATTTCATAAACGACTGGACAGAGTGTCAGGCGCCCGAAGAAAAGCCGGATAATACATACTGGACAATACACTTTGACGGGTCCAGGCAGCTGGAAGGCTCAGGGTTAGGAGTTGTCTTGACCTTTCCCAAAGGTGACAAGTTCTGTTACGTGCTCTGACTGATGTTCCCTTGCACTAATAATGTAGCTGAGTATGAAGCCCTGCTTCATGGCCTCATGGTGGCTAAGGAGATGAACTTAAGCTGGGTAAGGTGCTTCGGTGACTCAGATCTTGTGGCGCAGCAAGTTTCGGGCACTTGGGATTCCAAGGATCCGTAGATGGCGGCTTATCGTCAGGCGGTGGATGTCATTGCTGGTCACTTCAAGGGTTATTAGGTGGATCATATTGATCGTCGCCGAAACGAGGCGGCTGACGCCCTGTCAAGATTAGGCTGTCAACAAAAGCCGGTGCCGCCTAACGTCTTTTTGGATGTCTTACATCACCCGTCAGTTAAGTTGCCTTCAGAGGAAGACTTAGCCATTCCTGACCCGGAGGGACAGCTGGTGGCGGCTCTTCATGCTATTCCGGATTGGACCTTACCTTACTTGGCGTACTTGACTCGGGGCAAGTTACCTGATGATGAAAATCTGGCCAGACAGATCACCAGACAGTCTAAGTCCATGACAATAGTCAATGGCGAGTTATATAACCGGCCTCTAGACCTGTTGGGGGATATAATTCAAAACAAAGAAGCCCTGTTGGACATAGTGATCAAGATCCACAATAGTCATAGGCTGCTTGCACGTTCCTTGAAAGTTTTTAATGAATCGAGCCCTGAGCTCCACCCATGAATTGATGGTAACCCCTTTAGCCATGTACGAGTCGGGCCTTCAAGCATCATGACGAAATACTTGGCACAAACCGCCTCATTAACATCCAGCATCTCCATGGCCAGTTCATAGCTTTCCACCCAAACCTCCGGGGGTAAATCAGCGGTGTAATTTGGGACCTTGCGGGGACCTTTGAAGTCTTTTGGTAACCGCTCACTCCGAAGAGCCGGCGATAGACACGGCAGCCCTCCCATCATGGGGGTTGCTCCTGCGCCTATGGAAACGGAAGGCCCGGGCTCTTGGTAAGCCGGCCTAGCTGGCGCCTCTTGCGGGCTTCCCGCATGGTTTACACATGCGTGTGTATCTCTTCGCGGTCGGTGGCCCGTTGGAATCTCTCTGTGATGGTTGCTGCTAGAACCTGCTGGTGACATGTAGCGGCGGCTAAAACTATGGCTAGGAAGAAGGGTTGAATGGACGCGGCTCCGGCTATGAGCGTATCTCTCCTGCTAGGCCACGACCGTCTGCAAGTACCCGATGGCATTCCGCACATCCTCTACAAAGGGTGCTTCATCCAAGATAGGGATCGTCTCAAGCCAGGTGGCAGCTGCTACCATATTCTCGGCTGGGTTAGAATAATGACCCGCCGGCGTTGGAAAGCCCCCAAGTGAAGCTTGGTTACATTGGGCCGGATGAGTCGCGGCCGTTCCATTGGGCGGCTCTCGGGCACGCCCGCGGCTCGCCCCGCGCCAGGGGTATTAAAGAGGTTCCTCGCTTCATAACGCTATGGTAGACAGGACTGATGCCTCCTCTAGTGTACCGCCGCTGCTGACATTTGCTCCAGCCCTAGACGGAAAGCATTTGTCTTGATACGTTCTGCCTCTTCTTCCATCTGGACCTTCAGCTCAGCCATCCTTTGTCGTTCCTCTGCCATCCGGCCCTTGATCCTTGCAATCTCTAGATTCTGAGCTGCTTGATTATCTGGTGTGACTTCAGTGGCCATGAGAGCCACGAGTTCATCCATCAGCTCCGCAAGAACTTGAGCTGGCGGCGGCGGGTTATCACCCGAAGTGGCGGCTCCCACGGCTGCGTTACTTGCGGCTGGGGCTAATCCCGCCATGAACACCGCCGTATGAACCATAGGTTTCATAACATCCGACTCAAAGCCATCCGACTCAAGGTATGCATCGTCGTAGCCCCCAAGGCCACCGTTATGGAGCTTGTACACTGATTCTGTTTCTCCACTTGAAGATTCATCTTCTGAATAAACAAGGGGTTCCTGTGACCCGGATGCTTCCAGATCCATACCTTGAGTGAAGCCTACAAAGACATGCCTCTGACCCGGATTGGCGCGGGCAGGCCGCACGTTACTTGCAGATTGGAGACGCCGAGCCAGCTCGACGATGTTGCTGCAGACGTCCGGCCCGGGTGTAGATCCATCAGCCTTTCCGATGAAAACGTGGATCCCGCCGAACAGAACCCGGAATCCATACTCCACGGACTCGACGTCAAGCCCCCAGCTGGCATCGTCGATGTAGAACTGGCCGCGGCGACTCTTGCTCATCCTTCCGACCACGTATCCCTCGAGCCCTGGGAGAGAGCCCTTTGAAAACTCAACACCACCAAGCGCAAGCCCCACGGTGGGCGCCAACTGTCGTGGATTTATCACGGCAGATGTCCGGGTGAACGTACTTGGATTCGAGGCCATCGCTAACGTGATGGACTCAAAGGGGTTGATTGGGACGAAGGACACGAGTTTACCCAGGTTCAGCCCCTCAAGTCGGGGTAATAGCCTATGTCCTGCTTGTTCTTGTATTGCTTGTTGTACCGATTACAAGGGAGCTAAAGCTTGACCTAGTTCTCGATCACCCGATCTCTAAGTCGCCCCGGGTCTGACTTTATATAAGAGGTCAGGACCACGGGTCTTTACAATTGTCTAACCGGGTCTCATTGTCTATCCGAGTCTTCCTCTATCTTCTTGTCCAAGCTGTCCCTGAGCGGCTTACACGCCCGGGTCTTCTCCGTCCGGGCCACCTTGCGGCCCACACTTTGAGCCGCTTATCTTCTTGGGCCGTAGACTTTACGGCTCACCCTTGGGCCAGCTCACGAGCCATCAATGTGACCCGGAACCTTAATGGCGGGTCATATAGAGGGGTTATATCCCCAACAGGTTCTTCCTTTTGCTTTGGTTACCATTGCCTGTCGCACCTTTGCCATGATTATTCTTTTTACCCTGGCTGGTTTTCTCCTCATCAGATCCTGGATCCTTCATATTATCAGAGTCGGCGTATTTGGTGAGAGCTGTCATGAGCTCCCCCATATCTTGACACGTGCGCTTAAGCCGACCAAGCTTCTGTTTCAAAGGTAAAAAATTGCAATTCTTTTCCAGGATCAGAACCGCTTGAGCCGCTGTGATTTGCTCAGATGAGTGGATGATAGTTGAAACCCGCTGGACCCAATGACGAGCCGACTCATTTTCCTGTTGCACACAGTGATCTAAATCCACGATCGTCATGGGCTGCTTGCACGTTCCTTGAAAATTTCTGATGAACTTCGCCTTTAACTCGGCCCAGGAATTGATGGTTTTGGGTGGCACACCCTTCAACCACATGTGAGCCAGCCCTTCCAGCATCATGATGAAATACTTGGCACATACCGCGTCATTGACATCCAACATCTACATAGCTAGCTCATAGCTTTCGATCCAGGCCTCCGGAGGTAAGTTGGTAGTGTAATTTGGGACTTTGCGAGGTCCTTTAAAACCCTTTGGGAGCCGCTCGTTTCACAGAGCCGGTACCAAACACGGCACTCCCACGGCCCTGGTGGTCACTCCCACTCCCATTGAGACGGAGGGCACATGCTCCTGGTGAGCCGCTACTGCCAAAGCCGCCGCCTCTCGTTGGTTTCTTGCCCGGTCTACGAGCGCATGCGCACCTAGAGCCGCCTGATCATCCCCTGGAGGGCCCCGGTGTTGATCGCTGCTAGAAACCGCCGGCGACTCATAGCGCCGGCTAAAGCTGTGGCTAGGGAGGAGGGTTGAGTGAATGCGGCTCCGGCTATAAGCATATTTCTCCTGCTAGGCCATCGTCGTCTAAAGGTACCCAATGGCGTTTCGCACCTCTTTTGCAAAGGGCACCTCGTCAGGAATAGGGATCGTTTCGAGCCGGGTTGCTACCGCGACCATGTTCTCCGCTGGGTTGGAATAATGACACGCCGGTGTTGGAAAAGCCACTGGTGAGGCCTGGTTTCGTCGAGGCAGGTTAAGCTGTTGTCAAGCCGCCGATCGACTTCCAGGCGCATCCGCTGTCCGTCCCATTCCTGGCGTGTTAAAGAAATTCCTAGCCTTGTACTGTTCTGACAAGCGGGGTTGATGCCTCATCCGCTGCACCGCAGCTGCTGACTGCTGCTCTAGCTCAAGGCGGAAAGCATCCATCTTAAGGCGTTCTGCCTTCGCATCCATTTGAGCTTTTAACTCGGCAATCCTCTGCTACACCTCTGCCATCCGGTTCTTAAGTCTTGCGATCTCCAAGTTCCGGGCAGCTTGATTATCTGGTGTGACTTCGGTGGTCATCAGGGTCGCGAGCTCGTTCATCAGATCCAGAAGAACTTGAGCCGGTGGCGGCGGGTCAGCCCCCGTGTCTGCTGCTCCAGCGGCTGTGCTGCTCGTGCCTGGCGCTGACCCCGCCATGAACACAGCTGCATGAACCGGCGGCCCGTGATCGTCCGGCTCAGAGCGCTCCGACTCAAGATAAGGCTCGTCGTAGCCCCCGAGCCTGCCGTTATCAAGCTGGTAGATTGACTCTGCTTCTCCGCTCGAAGATCCGTCCTCTGAATAGGCAAGAGTCTCCTGCGACATAGAAGCCTCAAGATCCATACCTTGAGTAAAGCCCACAAAGACGTGCTTCCGGCCCGGGTTAACACGGGAGGGTCGCACATATTGGGCGGGTTGTGCGCGTCGAGCCGGCTCGAAGATGTTGGCGCAGACGTCCGGCCCGGGTGTAGATCCGTCAACCTTGCCGATGAAGACATGGATTCCGCCGAAGGGGACCCGGAATCCATATTCGACAGAGTCGGCCTCAGGACCCCAGCTGGCGTCATCGATGTAGAGCCAGCTGCGGGAACTCTTGCTCATCCTTCCGACCACGTATCCCTCGAACCCTAGGAGAGAGCCCTTTGAGAAATCAACACCACTGAGCGCTGGCCCCACGGTGGGCGCCAACTATCGTGGTTTTGTCACGGCAGATGTCTGGTGAACGGACTTGGATTCGAGGCCATCGCTAAGGTGATGGACTCAAAGGGGTTGATCGGGACGAAGGAGACAAGTTTACCTAGGTTCGGCCCCTCAAATAGAGGTAACAGCCTACGTCGTGCTTGTGTTTGTATTGCTTGGTGTATCGATTACAAGGGAGCAGATTGCTTGACCTAGTTCTCGATTGGTCAGTCTCTGTCTAAGTCGCCCCGAGTCTCGCCCTTATATAGGAGGTCAAGACCACGGGTCATACAAGTCGTAACCGACTCTCACAATGTGTCCGAGTCTATCTCTACATTGTCTTGCCTTCCTGAGAAAGCTGTCTTCGGGTGGCTCACCCGCCCGGGTCTTCATACTTTCTCCGTCCGGGCCACGTCTTGGCCCACCTTGTCACGCCGCCAATGTCTTGGGCTTGAGTCTTCAAGGCCCATCCTTGGGCTGGTGCATGATCCGCCAGGTGTGACCCGGAGCCTCGGGGCGGGTCTCACCACGGGGTTATATCCCCACCAGTCCTCCTCCTCCATCTCATCATCAATTCTTTGTTCTACGGGGGCAATTACATCATCCACTATTGGACCCCTTCCTCGCATCGTCCGCCGCTCTCACCCGGCACTACAAGCACTGGTAATTGTGTAGGTGGGTGCTGGTGTTCATACCTGCTTGTTGATCATGGTTATTGGTGTGCTCTCGGCCGCCTCCAGCGGAAGAAGATCCTTCGGCCATAGCAGATCCAACCCTTGCAGACTCCTAGCCGCATCGGGGTCTCGTCCTCCTCTCCCCCCAAGCCATACCGGAGGAGGCAAATCCTCATGGCCCGCTTTCACACTCGACAAGTTAACCCTGAAGTTGCCAACGGGGATCGACCTACCATGGAACGTGAGTTCCAAGGGCTTCATTATCACTGCCTTTCCCACGTCCACCTTCTGGACCTTGATCACGTAGAGTACGGTGCATGGGATTTTGTCGGCCTGCAAAGACATGTCTATGGGAGTAAAACATCCGAAAGGCAACGAAAATTGAAGATTGTAGATATATGTTGGTGCGACGTGTAATTACCATGAGGGTGTTGAGGTCAGCAAAATACGAAGGCCCACCTAGCACGCTAGAGATAGAGGACGGGCTGTTATGAGCGGGTGCGGGTGCGGGTGCGGGAGCATGTGTGGTTGTGTCAGTAGGTGATGCAGTTGTGATGTTCACCGAGTTGCTCCCGACAAAGCTGGGCATGGGAAAATCATGTGTCGTCTTGTGTAGATTTTCCTTACAATCATGTGCCCTCATTGTAATAGAACTTCCATGTGGCGCCGTCTCCGACGTCGTGCACATGGCCATATTGCGGTCGCTGGTCCAAAGGGAGTCCCTTCGGTTCGTTCAAGGCCCGATTGAGAAGGGTGTCTCACTTGGGCTTCATCACCGAAGAGTCGCTTTCGGCCGCAAGCCTGTGTTGCTTCTCTTGCAAAAGGAACATGAACCGTTTACGAATGTGTAGTCAACTTGATCAGAAGCTAAATGTAAGGTGGTAACATAATAACTACTAGTATTCTAATCTGTTTCCTTATTATTGGGTTCTAAAAAACCTTATTTTCCTTGTCCCACTTGTACCGGGCCCTGATGAAGTCACACTCCAATGGGTCAGCGAACTGTGCGAAGGGGTCTGGGATCCCTACGGCTGTAGGTTCCGCGTCCTCCTTATCCCATATGGGCCATTTGCCAAGGTAGCCACGGATTCCGAGGCATTGTTTCCTCGTGTTCCTTTGCTGAAGCTCCTTGTATTTGTCTAACTTAGCCTTGACTACGTCGGTAGCGCAAGTGGCCTTGAACTTTTCGAACTCCTCTTCTGTAAGTGACGGATTCTCCTCCAAAATCTTGGACAGGGGCTCATCAGCCTGAATAGCTCGTTCCACCCTCCCTTTCCAGGAGGCCAAATCATTGCTAATCACGCCCTGTTGGAAATATGCCCTAGAGGCAATAATAAAATGGTTATTATTATATTTCCTTGTTCATGATAATCGTTTATTATCCATGCTATAATTGTATTGGTTGGAAACACATTGCATGTGTGGATACATAGACAACATTGTGTCCCTAGTATGCCTCTAGTAAACTACCTCGTTGATCAAAGATGGTCAAGGGTTCCTAGACATAGACATAAGATGTCATTTGATAACGGGATCACATCATTGGAATAATGGTGTGATGGACAAGACCCAAACTATAAACATAGCATCTGATCGTGTCATTTTATTGCTATAGTTTTCTACATGTCAAGTATGTGTTCCTATGACCATGAGATTATGCAACTCACTAACACTGGAGGAATACCTTGTGTGTATCAAACGTAGCAACGTAACTGGGTGACTATAAAGATGCTCTACAGGTATCTCCGAGGGTGTCTGTTGAGTGGGCATGAATCAAGACTGGGATTTGTTACTCCGTGTGATGGGGAGGTATCTCAGGGCCCACTCGGTAATACAACATCACAATTGCAAGAAAGTGAATAAAGTGTTAGCCAAGGGATCTTGTATTACAGAACAAGTAAAGAGACTCGTCGATACGAGATTGAACTAGGTATAGAAGTATCGACGATCGAATCTCGGGCAAGTAACATACCGAAGAACAAAGGGAACAACATACGTGATTAACTGAATCCTTGACATAGAGGTTCAACCGATAAAGATCTTCGTAGAATATGTAAGAACCAATATGGGCATCCAGGTCCTTCTATCGGTTATTGACCTTAGAGGTGTCTCGGTCATGTCTACATAGTTCTCGAACCCGCAGGGTCTACACACTTAACGTTCGCTGATGTTTCGGTAGTACTGAGTTATGTATGGTGGTGACTAAAGGTTGTACGAAGTACCCGATGAGATCCGAGACGTCACGAGGAGCTTCGGAATGGTCCGGAGGTAAAGATTCATATATAGGAAGTCCCGTTTTGGCTATCGAAAAAGTTTCGGGTATTTCCGATAGTGTACCAGGAGTGCCGGAGGGCCATGGGGAGGGGCCACCCACGCCGGGAGGCCACATGGGCCTGGAGGGGTGGTGCACCAGCCCTTAGTGGGCTGGGAAAGCCAGCCCCACAAGGCCCATGCGGCTAGAAAGGTGGAAAAGGAAAAGAAACAAGTGGGGGAATGATTCCAAGTAGGATTGGAATCCTACTTGGAGTAGGATTGGAGGTGGACTCCTCCACCTCCTCCTTCGGCCGAAGCACCTAGGGGGAAATCCTAGGGTTGTCTCCTCCTCCCTCCCTCCTATATATATACTAGAGGAATAGAACCCCAAAACACACAAGTCCACGTGCTAGTTCTCTATTCCCTAGTTCCTCCACCAAATAGATTCCGACAGTGCTTAGGCGAAGCCCTGCCGAAATAGTTCCACCACCACCGCCGCCATGTCGTTGCGCTGCCGGAGAGCTCATCTACCTCTTCGCTCCCTCTTGCTGGATCAAAAAGGTGGAGATCATCATCGAGCTGTACGTGTGCTGAACGCGGAGGTGCCGTCCATTCGGCACTAGATCGGGACGGATCGTGATCAGATCGTGGGACGACTAGCGATTTGGATCACGAAGACATTCGACTACATCAACTATGTTTCTCAATGCTTCCCTCTTAGCGATCTACAAGGGTATGTAGATCCACTCTCCCTCTCGTAGATGCTCATCTCCGTGGATAGATCTTGCGTGTGCGTATGGAATTTTTTGTTTCCCATGCAATGTTCCTCAACATGACCATGGTGTGGTTTTTAATCTTTGTCATGGAAGGATCATCCCACGGGTCTTCTATGTCCTCATCCCAACCGGGGAACTGGAATCTATTGTGCAACTTTGTTAGGAGTAATCGCTCCATATTTGGCCTACTCCTTAAGTCATTGTTGTTGATGCTCATGGTTTCCTGTAGGATACATCCGACTTGGTTCCCGTAGCACTAGCAAACTTCAGCCGGCTCTAATGGCTCAAATTTACCAGGGTGCATCTTTGTGATCACTAGTCTTCCGATGCCGAGTTTGTTAGGTTTTCGTGTCCTCCTTTTCTGTGTCTTCTTTTCGTTAGCGGATTCGGCGCCGATACCTTCCTCTCTAGTCTCAGCGCCGCCATCGGTGTCGATGCCATCGGTGTCGATGTCAGCGTCATTATCATCGTCATGGCCCTGCAAACCGTGATTGCACTGACTAGACAAAAATTCGAGGTAATCATGTTCATGGTCATATTGTGTGTTGTCTGTAGCATGATAAGAAGCCACGGTTTCTTCGTTGTTCGACATGTTTCCTATGATTAAGTCTGCTTGTTTAATTCTTAAGCAATAATAAAAATGAGTAATGACATAAAAATGAGTAATTCCCGTCGCAGCAATTCCCGGGCACTCGATATGCCTACTTTCTAGCACAAGTCATGTCAAAATTCACCGAAAATTTCGACATGACCTTTGCTAAAAAGTGGACATATCGAGCACCTGAAATTCGACGGAACGAAGATGAATCAACATTCCGGCAAAACATAGGTCAGTCGCATAATTTTCCCTGCAAACAACAAAAGGCCACTTGGGCAGATTCATAGGCCACTTTGCAACAATCGAACAATTCAAATGTCCATATAAAAGGACCACTTCAAGAAAATATAGAGAATTTTCTATAAACCCTAGAGAATTGGGTCACAACAACTCTCTAGAAAGAAAATCCTACAGAACTAGAAGAAAATTTAGTTAACTACAACTAAATTGAATGATTTTTCTAAACTATTTTTTCTAGATTTGATGAACCCTAACTACAGGAACTAAAACTACAACTAAATTAAATTTCCTATTTTTCTCTCTAATAAATGACTTCAAACAAAGGGCTGAACCAAGTTAAGATTGTGTTTGTGGGGCAATGAATTAGCATAAGCCAAAACTAGTACAAAATAAGCACGTATCAAAGATTAACACAAGCAGGCACCACGCTAAGAAGCTCAGATACATGACCTAACTAGACGTCATCAACAGAAGGCTTAGCTCAGCCTGTAAATGTAACTGTTGACAGACAGGGCAACGCAATGGAGTAGGAGAAGGGAGGGAGAAAGGGGGAGAGAAGGTGGCAGCCTGCGCCTTAGCAGTAGCGCGGACTAAGGAAGTACGCTACTGCTAAATTATTAGCAGTAGCGTGATGCTATGAGAAAACGCTACAGCTAAGTGGGACTCACCTTATGGCATATCACAGATTTAGTTGTAGCGATGGGTTCGCCACACGCGCTACCGCTAAAACTTTAGCAGTAGCACGCTTTCTCCGGGCCGTGCTACTACTCGCGTAAGCTTGGTAACTCCGATGTGGTTCGCATAGGAACACGCTACTGCTAAAGATATAGTAGTATAGCCTTTTTGAGTAGCGCGCTATTGCAATCTAACTGTAACGCTTTTGGTAAAAGCACGCTACTGTTAAGATTCTGTGTGTACATGGGCCTATAATCATGCCTATACGTATGAGCAAAGCATGAAAGTTAGAGAAAAGGGTTTCTATACAATGAAAATCGGCAATACACCGGAACACAAACAACTAGCATTGGAAACATCAAACCGAACACCATAAATCAAATAAACAAATAATATCGGCCAACGGTTCAATATGGTACTTCAATTTTCGTTGAAAAGTGCTCACCTCTAACCGTAATAACCCAAAAAGAAAAACTTAACTCACGACCGAGGAACGCATGGCAAAGTGGGCGTCACCGTGTAGTATACATGAACGGGTAATATTTCGAAGTCCTATATATATGACCACCACCAATCATATAACTTAAAATTTTAAACTTTAAAGGGATATAATAAATATAACCAAAATAGTTAGAAGGAGGGTGAGTGAACCAAGTCAATACATTTTCAAACGTTTGTTTACAAAATCAAAATTGTCTAAGAATAGCTTTGACTGCACTTTTTTTAAAACAATATTGACTGCACTTTTTTCTAACTTCGGTATGCTTATGGTTATGCACACTTCGGTGACATGAGCCATTGCAGGGTTTGAATCTGTATTGTCAAAAGCCAAAGGTGAGAAACTTGTTTAAGTCATACCAATGATATGTATGATCACTCGTTTTATGCTTCAGTCCACGAGTTGCTGGAAGAGTACCAGAACGGCACAAACCATTGTACTTTTTACCGTAGTACCGTGTGCAAGCTGACAGGAACAAGAGACCGGCTAGTGTAAACGCCAAGCTAAACTCTAATTTGACGGTAATCGTGTTGCGCACCCGCCAACTGACCGCCATCCTTTCCTTTAACCCTTTCCTCACACACATTTCCTGGTCTGCGTTCCTAAATGCTTAAACACGGGAACACATTGCTGTCACCGTTTACCAACATTTGTTTCTGCGCGTTACCATGATTGAGAACTAGCATGGTATACTACAGTCTACAGCATGATTGAGAACTTGTTCTGTCTCAGTCGACCTTAGACGCGTCCGAGGTTTTATTTTTAGTTTTAGAATTCTGAGACACGTCGGCCTAAGTGTCAAGATTAACCTGAGAATTTTGTCTTGCCCATTGCGAGAGGTAACTCTGGCTTACCTCTGGCGTGGCGCTACTCGGCCGGCCCAATAATGAAACTGTTCGGAGCTTCTTTTTTTTTTCTCTATATGTGGTTTCCTTCTCAGTATTTCACCGTTTTCTATCGGTTTTCCTGGAGCTTTCTCGTATTGTTTTTGGTTTTCATTTCTTTATTAGTTTTTTTTTGTTTCATTCTTTGATTTCCTTTCGGGTTTATTCTTTTTATTTTTAATTTTCTATTTTTTTCAACACATGCCTAATCTTTGCATACACATTGTACCTTTTTATTATTTATCAACAATATTTTTTAGATATTTTACAAATACATCATTACCATATTTTGCAATATATGTTTCCATTTATACTTTTTTATATACATTGCACATTTTTTATACATATTAAACATTTTAATACAAGTTTCAAAAATTTAAGTACATATTTTTAAACAAGTTTTTAACTACATGTTAAACATTTTTAAATACATGTGAAATATTTTATGAACGGTATGTAAATTTTTATGAAAACCATTCAGACATTGTTTTTACATTGTATAAACATATTTTAAATATCAAAATATATTTTTGAACCGCGTGAACAATTTTGTAAATGTAGTGTGCATTAATTTTTTTAAATTAAACAAACATTTTTTATAACTTTTGAAGAAAATTTCCAAAATATCACGTACATCGTTTAAATGTTTGGACATTTTTAAATGTTATATACAATTTTTAATGGTAAAAGATTCTCTAAGAGTTGAATTAACATTGTTTTTCACTTCATGAATATATTTTTTAATGTGTGATGAGCGCTGTAAAAAAATAACTAAAATGAATTTTGTAATATAGGTATACAAAGAAGAAAAACAAGTGTAAGACATCAGGATGACAAACCAACATGACTACAGGGCTAACCTACTGCCGGGCATTTGTAGGCAAGTCGAGTTATTGTCTCACATAAAATGAGGAGAGCTCATAATCGGCGCCTGCTGTGAGGCGCCCACTACGCGACCAACTAGGATGCATCTAACAACCATAATCATTTTTTTTTTTTTGCGTTTCTCCTGTTTCATTAGGTCGTTCGATATTTCACTTGTTTGTTAAATTGTTTCTGTGTTTTTCTCAATAGCAAAGTATATAATACTTCTGTTTTCCAAAAAATAACAAAAATGAAAAAGTTCATAAATTTCCAACCCGTTCAGGATTTTGAAAAAAAAGGTTGTGAATTAACAAAAACTTTGCAGTGTTTTTTAGAAAAACTCGTGGATTTTATAACAGTTTTGATTTTGAAAATCAAGAATTTGAAAAAATAATAGATTTGAAAGAACTGTATCTAATTTTTAAAAAGTTCATGGATTTGCCAAAACTCCATCGGTTCCGAGAAAAAACACTTATTTTGAAATAAGTGTTAAATTAAAAAGCTGCAATAACTTAAAATAGTTCATGAATTTGAAAAAAAAACTTAAGGAAATTTGAAAACAGAAATCACCATTAAGTTAGCACTAATATGAAAAAGTTTGGGAAGTTGAACAAAGATTCACAAAGTGGAGAAATGTTTTAAAAATTTGAAAGAAAAATTTGTTTTTCTAAAAAACTTGGATTTTTTTTGGAAAAGCAAGAACAAAAAAGAGAGAAGAAACAGAAAAAGGAAAAAATGAAAATTAAAAGGAAAACGTAATAAGAGAAATAATATAAGAAATTAGAAAAATAATGTTCGAGTAAAACCAAAGAAAAAGGGGCAAAGAAAACCAAAAGAAAAGGAAAATCAGAGCCTTCTTTTTAGCACTACATTTGATGCACAACATAGAAGGAAAAAGAATTACCTAAAGTCGCCAAATTGGAATTGGCTAAAGCGAGGCATAGCCGCACCCAAAGATTCATGCACAAAACAAAATTCTAACAATGCTTCAGGTGGTGTGACGGGCTGCTCCGGGGCCAATAATTTGACATGTTTTAGGCGCATCATGTCCTCTTACTTTTTATTGTTTGTTTTTGGCCCAACATGTCCACTAGCTGTCACAGCCCTAAAACACTGAGTTTAATTAGTTGCATTTAGAATAATTCATGCATCATATTGAAATTCCAGAAGTTGAATTGAGGGAATTATCAAAGCCTCGGAAATCATTTAAACATGATCAAAATTCAAATAGCTTCAAATGGGCCAAACAAAATGTTTCTCGTAAACCTTGAAAATATTGAAAAGAGGTAAAATTCAAACTGATATTTTCAGAAGCTTCAAAGTATTTCTTTTGGGTCTTTGAAATAAATTAATATAATATTTCAGTTGGATTTATATTTCTATAAAACAAATCCAAATCCTAAAATTCTGAAAACTTGTGAGTGGCTCTGAATAAACCCTATCTATCTACATAACAATTTTCAGAGTCTACAAAAAAAGGTTTGTTCAAACAAAATTAAAAAAATGGAGAAAATACAAACAGAAGTATAAAAAGAAAAGAGAAAGCAATTTACCTGTGTATCCCACACTGTGCACGTCCCAACCCACAAGGACGAGCGCGTAGCCATGGCATGCGAGCATGTGCCACAACGACCTCCACCCTGCCTGCGTGGCTCGACCAACAGGGAGATAAGCTCGTCGTTGCGTGTGGATCGATCCCACCTCACCATCTTCACCTTCCCTCTCCTCTGCATCTCTCCCTCGCTCTCCCCGAACGTATCCGAGAGCGCCACCAAGAACCACCACGACCACTGTGCACACAACGCCCCGCCTTCATGTCCTTATACTTCCCCTAGTCGCCCTGCTTCTCCAAGCCGAAGATCGAGACCACGGCATGCCCTATTGCTATACCACCATCGCCGTCTCCGTCGCCTCTGCCCGGACACTGCCATCCTTGATTCGAGCCGTCCAGTGCATCCCCTACCTCGCTGTCTATTTCGTTGAATCCGTTGTGAGCTCATGCCCGTTTCTCCTTCTTCCCGCCCTCGATTTCGTCCCCTATCTGCACACCCCACCATGGCCATGAGCTTCCCGGCCACCGCCTGTTGCCTCCGTTGTTTGAGCTTGTCCTAGTCGTGTCCGAGCACCGTGTCCAGCTCCTCGATGTCATAGGAGGCCGCCCAGCCTTTTAGCTCGCCCGCTAGCTTGCCAATGTTGGGACAAACCCACACAGACGACCAAAACGCCGGACGAAGGTAGATGAAGAAGACATTACAATTTTTCCGGCGACGAACGTCTCGGCCGACAAACGATCTGTATGTTGGCATCTATTCATCTCAATTTTCTTGAACACACATACATGAAGGTACACACGCACACACGCAGCACAACCCGGAAAAACTCTCACATCGACCGGGCATATACCACGGTCCCGACGGAGACTACATCTTTCTTAAGCCCCTCCCCCTCGGTTCGGCACATACCGTCGCCGTGGCGCGGCAACGGACCGACGCCCACGGCAACACACCAGATCACTTTCTATAAGCACTACACAACGGATTTTCATACCGAGGCTAGCACACACACGCGAGCATCCATGTCCACCACTAACCCACACACCCACGCACGCATCAGCAGCCATCGGCCACTACCACATGACCCAGCCAACTACATGCACGCACTCTAACTCATGCATGCACCTAACTAACTTATCCATGCACGGCTAGGCGCACACAACTCTCGCCGACTACCGTTGCTTTACATACAGGACTCAGACTATGGAGCAGCCCCACACCACAATCCAGACTCGAGCTAGACGGGCATACGCTGGTCGACACACCGCGGAGTGGCTTACTCCTAACATTCTCCCTCTAAGCCACGATCTCATAGTTGTCGGAGTTGTTGCAGCCCCCGCCGTAGTCTTCGTGATTGTCATCATAACCGCGGACTCGACCTGACGCACTGACGCCGGTCACCACCGCCGCGGACAAGACCTGGCGCGCTGACGCCGGTCACCACCGTTGCGGACTCGTGCGCCGCCTCGCCCTTCATATCTGCCATGCTGGTCGCGGACTCACTACGTGCCACCTCCGCGTCCGCCATGACAGCCGCCACGCCCTGCACATCGACAGGCCGACATACGGTCCAGAGCTCCGCGCAGCTGCCGACAAACGCCGTCATCGCCGGTATGCCACCGGCACCACGAACCACGCCCAAGCCAACCAAGCTCATGGTACCAATTGTTGGGACAAACCCACCGGCGACCAAAATGTCGGACGAAGATAGACGAAGGAGACACCACGATTTTTCCGGCGACGAACGCCCCGGCCGACGAACGACCTGTATGTTGGCATCTATTCATCTCAACTTCCTCGAACACACACACATGGAGGTACACATGCACACACGCAGCACAACCTCGGAAGAACGCTTACATCGACCGGGCACACAACACGGTCCCGACGGAGACTACATCTTCCTTAGGCCCCTCCCCATCGGCTCGACACATACCGGCACCGTGGCGCGGAAACAGACCGACGCCCACGGCAACACACCAGAGCGCTTTCTACAAGCAATACACAACGGATTTTTATACCTAGGCTAGCGCACACACGCGAGCATCCACGTCCACCACTAATCCATGCACGCACGCATCAGCAGCCATCGGCCACTACCACATGACCCAGCCAACTACATGCACGCACTCCAACTGATGCATGCACCTAACTAACTTATCCATGCACGGCCAGGCGCACACAACTCTCGCCAACTGCCGCTGCTTTACGTGCAGGACTCAGACTATGGACGCAGCCCCACACCACAATCCAGACTCAAGCTAGACGGGCATACGGTGGTCGACACACCGCGAAGTGGCTTACTCCTAACATTCTTCCCCTAAGCCACGATCTCATAGTTGTTGGAGTTGTTGCAGCCCCCGCTATAGTCGTCATGGTCGTAGTCACAACCGCAGACTCGACCTGGCGCATTGACACCGGTCACCACCGCCGCGGACAAAACACGGCGCGCTGACGCCGGTCACCACCGCTACGGACTCGTGCGCCGCCTCGCCCTTCATGTCCGCCATGCTGGTCGTGGACTCACTGCGTGCCACCTCCGCGTCCTCCATGGTAGCCGCCACGCCGCGCACATCGACAGGCCAACACACGGTCCAAAGCTTCACGCAGCTGCCGACGAACGTCGTCATCGCCGGTACGCCATCGGCACTGCGAACCACGCCCAAGCCAACCAAGCTCTGATACCAATTGTTGGGACAAACCCACCGGCGACCAAATCGCCGGACGAAGGTAGACGAAAGAGACACCACAATTTTTCCGGCGAAGAATGCCTCGCCCGACGAACGACCTGTATGTTGGCATCTATTCATCTCAACTTCCTCGAACACACACACATGGAGATACACACGCACACACGCAGCACAACCTCGGAAGAACTCTCACATCGACGGGCACACACCACGGTCCCGACGGAGACTACATCTTCCTTAGACCACGCGCGCGAGCAAGCCAATCTCTAGTCACTACTTGAGCTCGCCGCCAACGCTGCTAGATGCTATCTCGACACCCCCTGCTGCTGCCATACTACGCGCCGCACCGCGGGCTCTCCAGTGAGCCCAATAGTGCACGCTCTAGTCATCAGAATCGCCCAGCCGATGGTCGCCACCGTGTCGGATTAGCGTCGGTGTTACCCGCTGACGTGGCAGCCATTAGGGTGCTAATCACCCTACTAATCGACCCTGTGTCAATGACAGTGGGCCCTGTTTTTAATTAACCCTGACTAACAATCTTGGTTTGGATTAGTTTTAACCCAACGACCCCACATGTTAGTTTTCACTTGGTTGATGTGTGCGTCGATTAGGCCCAGTCGTCAGTGAATAATCTATAACTCTAACGAAAATAATTATTATATAAGAAACGATCAGAAAAATTCAAAGAATTTGTTTATGACAGGTTCATGCATGTTGGAGCAACTTAGTTCCATTGTTTAGGAAAATTCATGATCGGTGCAATTTTATTAAATAATATTTGGAGTTGATTGGTTGTATGTTTGAATTCCACTTCCATCAACTGGGCTAATTGTTGCATTAGGTTAATTCAATACCTTAAGTTGTTATGTCATCCATTTGGTTGTACATTGCATTGAGTGTGTTATTTTTCTTGTTTGTCGGTGTTTGTTCCTTCCCTGTAGCCGACATTGCGATGTAGTGATCGTTAACAGTGACGAAGAGCAATACTATCTTCGCAAGTGTCAGGAAAGCAACCCCCCTTGAGCATTCCGATACAATTCCACTCTCTCGCTCTTGCTCTCTTTTATTACATTAGGAAAACAATGTTTCAACGGCTATATGTTTCGGTAGTTGAACCAATTCCTCTGCCCGAGCTGTCTTTTCGCAATAAATAGTTAAAAACTTTTAGCAGGAGTACGAATTGCTTGAGCCATGTTGTGACTACTCATCCATGCTTGCTTGCTATGCTTAGAGTCGTGTCGGGTCTGATCCATCTAGGGGATGAATTGGAATGGTTGTGTTCATGTCCTACTGTGTGAGAGCTAAGTGCGTGAACCCGATTTGGTAAAGTTAGCAATGAGGGGCCATGTAGGAGTACATGGTGGGTTGTATGGTTGAGACCATCCTTAAGAACCGAGTTCTGCGTATGTTGTCTAAGACTAGTTAGTACCACATATCGGGTTCCGATAACTCGATCCCTCTTGGGTTATTAATCGCCTTGACTTTGTTCAGAAGTCGCAACTATTTTCTGAAATTTGTAGGATGTGGTGGCGCCTGTGTATAGTGCTGCTCGATGGGGTGAGCTTCGGTGCGGTAGATGCACCAGTGGCACGGTGTACCAAGTGGCACCCGATTGGTGCGCTTGGGAACCCTCCACACATTGTTTCGAGCTATAATGGGAACTTTGGCCGGACTTCCTTGTGGGTCCAGTCTCAAATATACGATAAATCTCGATTAGAGTCTCGTGTGTTTAATGGTTGTGGCCGACACCCTAATCAGGCTTGTGCTTGAAGATTGCCGAGTACATGATGTGTATGTGGTGGTAAGTGGTGCAAATGCTCACTTTCGTAAAGTGTGACCAAGTCCTTGCTAAATTTTATATGTATATTCTCACCCTATTATGTGCTGGTTGTGAACTCAAGGTACACTTCAAAAAAAAGTGCAACCACCCATTGCTTTAAAGCACAAACTAGTTTTTACATGCTATATGCAGTTTTCTTCTTCTGATTATGTACTAGGTAAAATTTTCAATGAACTCAAGCTGCACTTTTTATATGTAAAAGGAGAAATAATTTTTTACATGCTTTATGTATTTTGCTCCCTAATTGTGCTCTAGTTGTACTTATTAACAAAATCCAGTTCCAGCTTTTCCCGAGGAAATATATGTTGGTATTGTTGGAGTAACTACCGGTTAAGTTTTTTTTTATTTGGAGTATTTTATATATGGTCTTCCTTATTCTGTCTTTTAATGGTTGCACTTTTTAATGCATTGCAGTTGCACGTTTTGTTTCGTGCAACTGAACATATCTAGAACGTACAATTTCTCATCTTCTATTTTTTAATGATTATTTTGATATATTCAATAATAGGGTTTGATAATGTATCATCTTCTTTACTCTTCTTTGTTTTTCTATTGGGTAGCACTTTTTATACACGGGAGCTGCGGATATATTTCATATGCAACCAGCCATATCTAAATTATGAAACTTCTCTACTTTAGTAACATTGATTGGTACTATATTCTTGTATTTAATTTTGTTCAATTTTTTTCATGTTTGCACCTTTTGATACAACGAAGTTGCACTTTTATCTTTGTTTGCAACTAGTCATATACAAAATGTGCAACATGTCATCTTCAATTATTTTGTTTTATATTTTTATATCGAAACTGATTGGTAGTGTATGTTCTCCTTTGGTCTTGTTCAAATTTTCATGGCTAGGCCTTTTTTTTACACATGGAGTTGCACGTTCTTTTTGGGTGCAACCAGCCATATATAAAATGTGCAACATGTATTCTAGTTTTTATCTACATTATCATTTTCTAAATACATTATATCGCTAATAGATGTTTTCTTTTGCTCTTGTTCAGTTTTGTGAAAACTGCTTGCACAAATTTTGTGGCGAGGTGGCGACCATGAGCACGGCCTCAAATGTGGTTAATGGTGTTAAGTAAGGTGATTTGTCGGATCGATTTTTCTGCGTTTTGGCCATGAAAGTCGATCTTTCCAAGTTACCTTGTGTGCAACTAGTGACAAAACTTTCATGTTCCCACCTCCATTTTTTTTTTGCGGACCCAGGTAGAGCTTGCCGGTGTCACTACACAGCTGGTCCGCCAGTTTGCACTTGCTTAATGTAATTCATTGATTTGATGTGTGGGTCATTGAATTGCTTGACATTTAGGCATGTGCCCTTGTACGTGGACACGGGATAATTTTCAGTCTGGATCCGTCCTTATGAATATTCCTACTATTTTATCGTCAAAATTATGACGGGCCTTTCTCCGGAGTGAAGAAGAAGACTAGCTAAGCTAGTGCAGCCAATCATGGAAGCACTCAAAGATTCACTTAGTCTTTCCAAAAGAAAATATATACTCACTTGGTCAAAGATTTGATTCTGACCAAACAAAAGAACGGGGTTGGTAGAAGTCTGTTACTACAGTACTAATTAGTAGTGACGTGTACAATGGAACATTAAGTTCTCCACGACAACGTCGAAGCAGGCCAGTAGTACATAACTGTCCCTCTCTTTCAGCTGAACCACCATGTTAGGATGTCTCTGCCTACCCTATCCACCTGCCACTTCGTAGGTTTTCTTTATAGCTCGACCCAGTTGTCCTAAAATTATATTGTAGCTAATTAAGTTTAGATTCCAAAAGGTGTAGATTACAGTAGAATTTGTACTTTTTTTTTGGCAGTTGAGTTTGTGCTTCGTAGTTAGATTAGTAGGTACTTACTTTCCTAGAAAAAGCTTCATTCAACGAAATTTCAAACGGTTCTGATCTGCCGTACACCGCCATAAGACGCTACATGACGTACTTATACACTTCAATTTCAGGAAAAGAAAAGGCACCGAACCTTGTGTAACCCGTGTGCTTTTTTATGGTTGTTACTATCAAAAGAGCCCGTATATTGTAACATGAAAGAAAATAACACACACTTTTAACTTAATAACCATGTCTGAAGACCCTAATATTTTCACATCGTATCATATTTGTATTGCCGACGGTAGACTCAATGTTGACACAATGAAAACATATTTGAATGTAGTGAGTCTTAAGTCCTCTCTCTCTCTCTCTCTCTCTCTCTCTCTCTCTCTCTCTCGTCCGCACTGCTCGGAATAAGATGAGAAATATGTTGTTTTTCCCTGCAAGGTTTTTCAGAGGTGTGTATGTGGTATTGATGTTTTCTTTTCTCTCAATCTTGTTTGAGTGGGTGTTTATTTGCAATTCCAAACACCATCGGTACGAAAGAAAAAATGGACCTTGCACTATAGATTAAGTTTGCGCCAATTATAACATTTTAAAAATATTAAACAGCTAAAAATAAAATCATATTTCAATTCTACATATTTTTCTAATCAAATTTCATATATAGCACGTTAAAATCAGAGTTACGGTTTAAGAGATATGGATAAAAAAAATTAGATAAATTACAGATTGATTAACCCAAAACTAAGGGTTTTTCTATTAAAATGGAAAAAAATTGTCTGACTTAAATATGAACGACAGGTTGATTACGTGAAATGTCGGGATTTCTAAGAAAATGCAAAAACCGGTTTGACCGTGATTTAACAATGTACTGCGGGTTAATTTACAAAAAAACCGAGAGGGGTTTTATAAAAATGATATGACAGTGAACCGACGAGAACACTCTGTGCTTTATTAATAGATATAGATATATATTATACTATACAAGATGATGCTTTGTGCACAAAATGGGTTTGATCTCCACACATGCATTCGTGTGGGCAAAGCCAGTGCAACTAAAGTAAACACCACGTACGGCAGCCATTGACGTGACTAGGATGGTGGGTGCACGCAGGAAAGTTACATATGGTACGGACGTACATACATACGCACGCAGTGCTAGCATATGCACTATTGTTTTACAAATTAGCTATATAATATGGAAATTGACAGAATTTTTAAAGTAATTTTGCGTGAGGAGGAACGGTTGAAGAAGGAAGAAAGTTGGAGGAAGAAGAAAGAAGGACAATCATTTGATCCTAGTCTAATGGCCCAAGAAATCAAATTACCAAAGTTAATTTTTCAAAGGACTTACGTAGAACATGATAGGAATCTTACTCATACATAAAGTAAACAAAAGATGAAAGGATCGAACACAAAGTCAGATGTACGCCAGGTACAAGACGATGCAACCAACAAGTGGTGTTCAACTCTGTTTTACCATAGCCAGCTATGCAACGTGCTTACGTGCAACTCTATTTTGATCTTCACTAATTTTTGAGAAAACCAACTCATGTTGTGGTGCCAAATGCGGAAAATGCACTCACCTGTATATAATCGCAATAGCCACCCGCAAAACCATTAGTTTCCGAGAAAATTCCATATCGACATTCTACGCTGCCCAACCATGACATGGCTTTGGCCATGGTAGAGTCACTGCCAGCTTCTGACGATGGACTCGTTCTCCCCAAAAACACCGATTAATAAACACTAGTAAAAAATGTATGTGCGTTACAACGGAAGATGAAAAAAAACCACATGTCTATAAAATGACAAGCATTTCAAGACCTTCATATGTGCACGTCCTCTGTTTTAACATGACTTATCATCAATCGATTGAGGATAGGTTATCCAAGATGCCATTTTGAAACATGAGATGTGGTCCCAGGACAAATTAGTCTAACTTATTAGTTCATGCTGAAATAAAAAAATTGGACGTAGTGCCACAAGCTAAATTTAAAAGTAAACGGAAAGAAATAATAATTTTGATTTTTTTGAAGTAAGGTGTCTTGCATATAAATCTAGAGTAACAATTGTACCAAGCAAAAGTTGCTTGTTTGTCTTAGATTTTGTGTTAGACACGATCAGAAATGGTACCCTGTCAAAACCTCCCCTTCTGATCGCCGCGACTTGCGCGAACTCTAATCCCTAGCTCCCCAACTCTAACATTGCTCCATTGTGGTCCCATGTTATTTGTAGCCAGCCATCCATCAACGCATGGGCGTTACAATAGGAGAAACTTTGACGTGTATCCACACCTATTTTCAAAATACACCCACAGTTCATGAAAATTCTACATGCAAAATAGACCGCGTGTTGCAATTGCCATTATAAAATAAATTTGAGTATGCGTGGTATTCGAGAGTTTACCTGTCGTAGCTCCCAATAAGTTTTCTTTTGACTCCCTTATCTTCCATTTGGTGTGAAATCGTTGGGTTGCGACGTTAATTCCTAGAAACAGAAAATGATACTGTTTAAATATGTGGCATTTGGCTTATAAAGTTTTATTATCAATCAAATATATGGCAGCCCATAGATACATAGAGAGTGATAAGAATTTAGTGTTGAATTCGGATTAAAATAAAATTCATTGGTTTCTCAAAAGGAAACGAAGTTGGTTCCAATTGGAGAATAACCTCTGCACGTGATGCTCAATGGAAGCAAATATTTGGGTAAATTTGTGCAAAACCAAATCAGCGAAATACATAATGCAATTTCAAAGAAGAAAGTAAAATATCGCATACTATTATGATGAAAAGTCCATTCAGCTATACTTATCACAGTTCTTTGGAATATTTGAAATATTCGAAAATGCATTCAGTTTTGATTTTAATTAAGTGGCTCAGGCCGGCGTAAGTCTGTCTGTCGTAGTCCCCCTCAATTAAAAAAGGAAAAGAACTTGAGCGATGATGTCATGTATTCATGTACAAAAAACTCCTTAAGGATGAAGCCAAGGGCATCGTTCCTCTCCCGAATAAAGAATAGGAGGTGCAGTATAATATACTATATCACTAAGCTCTTTAAAATTAGATGCCTCTCATTCAATTGAAGTCATCAATTTATAATTAGGTCCCTGACTTTGACCGTGTCAACAATCTCTCATTTAATTATTTTAATTTACTATGCTCTCTTATTTCATTGAGAAATTAAATATTAGATTTCATTCATGATTTTGAGTGGGCCAACAATTCCTCAAATCAATTGGAAGCAACCGGCCTTTACAAACTTATCAATCCTAGATACCCTTTCGTCACCTAAAAGAAATAGCATCAACATATGATATTGTAACACTAATATAGTACATGCAGTCATCGACGTAGAATTTCTCCCACATAAGTACGAGTTGATTAGCATATCACAAAATCACACCGTGAAAGCCCACAAGAACATCGCAATATATGAATCCACTAACCAAACCTATAGTCTCTCCGTTCTAAAATGTAAGGTGTATTAGTTTATTGAAAAATCAACTTTTTAAACTTTGACCAAGTTCATAAGCAAAAATATCGACATCCACAATACTAAATAATAAATTTTGAAAATTTATTTCATGATTAACCTAAGAACCCGATTTGATATTATGGATACTCATATATTTCTACAAAAATGTGGTCAAATTTTAAAAGGTTTGACTTTTCAAAAAACTAATACACCTATTTTCCATGTGGTCAAATTTTAAGATAGATTGAGTACATGAAAATTGAAAAACATGAAGAACGTAGCAAAACGCGTCCAATCCGTTTAATAATAATTGAAGCCGACACCCTATTTTCCATGGATCCAAGAGCTTCAACTCCAGACCGAACTTTTTGGTTCTAGAGTTTAAGACCCGTGGTGGATAGCACAATCCACAAGGCATCACATAGAAAAATCATCGTGTGCGCGCATATAGTGGTTGAATCCTAAGGGTAACAGCGACGAGGTTAAGCAGAGACTAATTTTATTAGAAGCTGAACAGTAGACCAGATGTCCTCCATCCCGAAGCACGGCGGTGCGTCGCCGTCGAAATCAAGGTGGCGCTCCAGCCCGCACACGTTGGTGTCCATGGGCAGGCCCGGCCCGGGGGGGCAGGGGGCGGGCCGGTCCTGTCGGCGATCGAGACATCGAGTCGTTTGTTCTCAGGAAAGATAGCGATTAGCCAGAGATCCTCGGAAAGAAGGAAACATAGCGAGAGATCCGCGGCTGGACGGTTCCTACCTGTTACGTTAGATTGTTTGTCTGTTCCCAGCCCTAGCTGCTGGCCGCTGCCGGCGTCGCCGTACAGGGTACAGCGTACACTACACGCATGCAGAGGGACGCACAGACGACTCGCCGCCGTCCCCTGGTAACACTACCAGGATAAAGCTCTACGCCGACGGCTTAGGCTGTCGGCGTAGCCCCGATTCCCGTCGGCATAGGCCCGTCGGCACCATATATGTCGGCGTACCACAAGTCACCATCGGCACAAAAAAAAACGTCGGCATATATGCTATGCCGACGATGTCCATACAGAGGTACCGACGGCTTAGGTCGTCGGCATAGCTCCATGGCAAACGGCGTCCGGCAGCGCTGCCGTCAAGAGTGCACCACCCAGGGACGGCCACGAGTCCGCCCTATGCCGACGGCCCCCGTCGGCATAGAGAGCCACGTGGTGGCCTGCGATGGTTCGTTGGGCAAGCCTATGCCAACAGCTCGGGCCGTCGGCTTAGGCTACAGACACACCTTGCCACGTGGCAGGCGCTGGTATCCCCTGGGGCGTGCATACGCCGACGGCTCAGGCCGTCGGCTTAGGCTACAATTGTACGCCGACGGCATAGCCGTCGGCATAGCATGTCACGTGCCAGCCACTAGTAATTGGGAGGCCCTCTATGCCGACGGCTATGCATCGGCGTAGCTTTGCGCTGTTTTTTTTCTTTTTCCTGTATCATACAAATTCATTTCAGCTCCAAAATAACAGAGTATATACAATGAAATTTAATGCACAGCCAACAGCAACATCACATCGTCATAACCAATACCACCACCATCACATCCTCACAACGAACAACATAAGCATATCAGAAACATAAGCATATCAAGAGCACAAGTCATCTAAAGGCAGAAGTCATCGGAAGTAGCATAAAAAGACGGATGTCATCTAAAGAGCACTAGTCATCTAAGGAGCGCCAGTACGTCCACCTCCAAGGTCGTCAACGCCAAGTCCGCCAAAGCCCAGGTCTTCACTGCTAGCGGCAGCGCTACCACCTCGGTGGATTGGAGTGACCGGGCTCCATGACTCGGGAGTGATGTGAACACCGACACCACCACCAATGGATGATCTACCAGTTCCCTTGATGTTTGAAAAGACATGTTGAGTGAATGATATTGTGTTAAATAAACAGTAAGCGGTGGTTGAATAGTTTGGGGATGTACTAACCACCGTTGTCCCCGGTTATTGTGCTAGAAATTCCTCAAAGGTAAGCAGCACTGGTTATGGTCCTGCAGCTGGTGGTGCTGGTTCCATTTCAGGAATCGTGCCGTTTCTCATACTCTCAAACACGAGCTGCATGTTAATTGACAAAGCAAACACCAATGTCAGAAGAAATGAAAGTGTCAATATGAAAATGAAATGAAAGGGGCTAAACTAACCGTCATCATGCGAGTGTTGTGGTCCTGGATGGCTGCAACTCTCGCGCTTCACGCCATGGTCTCCTGTCGTGTGTACTCCATGTAGGCCTACAAGATGACGTGATGGAACTCATTAAACATCTCAATGCGGAAAATAAAGTGAGCAATGAAGATAAGAGGGAAAAATACTTACAGAGTGCCGCTCGTCTAGGAGGGACTGTGACTACGTAGTGGTCGTGGGCATGCGTTGTCTTAGGCTTGGGTCGGTAGCTCGGAGTTGTGTGTAGGAGATAAAAGGAGTGACCACAGCATCCAGAACCGGCTGCCGACCATGAGCCTTTGGCCCCATGCCAACCACCGCCCTATCGTCCAAAGGCGCCTTGATGGGGTCAGGTGTGTTAGGATGTAGATTCAGATACGCCGCAGAGTAGTTCTTCTTCTTCTCCGCGGTGTTGCCGCAGTACTTGTCTTCCCCAGGCTTGGGCCTCCTCCGAATATGGGCGATTTCCCACGCCTCCATGTGTGAGAGCGGCCGCTTGAGTTTCTCCTCCTGCACCAACAAACAGATGCTAGTCATACATAAAAAAGTGACGGTAATAGAAGAAGATTGTTTAATGAGGTTAGTCATACCTGAAGTGCCTTGTGTAGAAAGTGGTTCCGGTTTCCCTGAGCATGTACTCCCTCCTTCCCTCGGTTAGCCTTGTTTTTGCTACTAGTAGCCGCCGAGGCTTCATCCTGACCACACCACAGGCCACCAATGCCGCCCAGGACTCGTCTTTTCCATAACACCAATTTGGACACACCTACATAATAGGAAGCATAATGGCATGTGTAACACGAAACGATGAAATTTACCACAAACTTTGGAATGAAAAATCGTTAATACTTACCGACAAGTACTCGTCCCTCTCCAAGGTAATGTGTCGCACCTTCACTCCTTCCTTGGTCATCTTCATACCAAGATAGTCATGATAGTATTGCATGATGGCCACCAACCGCACCTCGTACTTTATCTGGCGGGCCTTCTTCTTCGCTTGGCAAAACACGATCTCGTCGGTAGTGGCCTTGTGCTCTGGAAGAACTCGATAGTATTTCTACAATCATTCATGAAACCAGAATGGAAAAAGCCATGAGTTAAATCATTCATGAAACCAGAATGGACATGTGCTTGTTAAGAGAACTCACCCAAAAATTAGTGATCACGGCCTTAGCGTGGGTCACATACTCCGCGTGGGGGCCGCTTCCCAGTGCTCCCAGGTCTTAGCGGGGATGGTTAGCTGCCTTTTCTCACCATCCTCACCGACCACCTCAAGGTACCGAGACGAACCATACTCCCTACAGTACTTGTCATCCGCATACTCATGCCTAAACAAAAGGCAATTCTTCGGACAAACATGTATTTTCTTATAATCCATAGAGAGTGCCTTCATGATTTTCTTTGTAGCGTACATGCTTTTCAGCATTTGATGACCCTCGGGAAGGCCGTTAGCCCATACTCCCAGGAATGCTTCAGAGCATTTCTGGCTACAGCCGTACTCAGCCTTGACTGCAATAAGTTGCGAGATGGCATCCAGCTGAGATATTTTGGCACCCTCATAAAAATGTTTCTTTGACGAGGCCAAGACCTCCAAGAAGGCCTTTGCGATTGCCTCCGGCTCCTCCAGTTCATTCTCTGAAGGTGTCGCATTTGTCGCTTCTACAGCAATGACATCATCTAGCATGTCCCTGACCCCGTCGTCTTCATAACCATCGATGCGTTGTCGCATCACCTCCTCTCTGCCACGGTCATGCTCAGCTAAGTTTATCGGTGGCATGTCAAAGTTTGCCATATATCCGTGCGTGCGAAGGTGGTCAGTCATGTCCTTCTGATTTTTACGGTGACGTCTTCCACATCTCGCACATGGGCATGGTGGGATAATTCTCATTGGACTACGGAATATATCCTTCAAATACACATCGGTTTTCAGGATCCACTCTGATGTTACTCGATTTCGACGGATAAAACCACTGTACATCCACTGATTATCTGCCATCCTCTGTTTTATTGGGAGCCACACAACAAAATTAAGGATTCATTTGAATTAACCACATCAAATTTTTATTTTCTTCTGCGATGAATCCAACAACATATCTAATAGGTAAAGACGGGTCCTAATCCCATCCGAGGATGTCTAGATTGAGTATGCTCTCCATGCTCTACCCCGTTCCGAGACAAAATTTTGGCAGCACCTCCCCGCTGTTCTCTAGATACATGTCTCGACAAATATCCGAGAGAATGTGCTCCGGAGAACAACGGGAGGCGCCACCGAAATCTTGTCTCGGAACGAGGTAGGGCATGGAGAATGTACCCAATCTACACATCCTTAGGCTGTCCGTAGAAAACGCTGGACAATCCAAAAGAGTTGCGGTGATAAATATGCAATTGAATGCATATTTATCGATGCAACTCTTTCGGATGGGAGACGCCTAGGTTACGGGACTTGACATGAAAAGAAAATCTAGTGACATAAAAAAACTTCAAATTCCACCGCGACAAAAATTTAGAACATCAAAACTCATAGAGCATATTTAAAGCATCTAAACATGAATTCATTTACTTTAGCATCATGTAGGCAAAAAAACTAACAATATTAAGAATATATTAATCATCATCATCATCTAACAATCATCATCTATCTAACATCAAACTATTTATATATCTAACTAATCTATCTAACATCAAACATCAGCAGAGCAGCTCACCTCCCACCGGAGCAGCAGCTGAGGTCGGGGCGGGGGCGAGGCAGGGCTGGCCGGCCGGATTCGCGCACGGGATGGAGTGGGGGAGGACGGGCGATGTCGGGAGCGGCTCCGCCGATCGGGGTTGGGGCCGGGGGCAGCGGCTGGAGACGGGGAAGGGACCGGGGGTGGCAGGTGGTGGGGGCGAGGTGGCGGGGCGAGGAAGGAGAGGGCCAGGGACGGGTGGGGCGAGGCGGCGGGGTGGCGTCTGGGCGGCGGGGCGAGGCGGTCGGGCAAGGTGGTGGCCGGGCGGCGGGGCAAGGCGGCGGCAGGGTGGCGGGGCGAGATGGTGGGCGGTGGCCGGGCGGCGGGGTGAGGCGATGGGGCGACGTGCGGGCAGCGGGGCGAGGCGGCGGCAGGGCGGCGGGGCGAGGCAGAGGGGCGGCGGCCGGGCCGAGCCGGGGCGAGGCGGCGGCTGGGTGGCGCGAAGGGGGCGACGCGTGTAGGGCGGCGACGACAGGCGAGAGAGTGGCGGCGCGGGTCGGGGTCGAGAGGGTGGAGGAGGTGAGTGGAGGAGAATCCACGCGCCGGGTGGATAATGTTCACCTATGCCGACGGCTAAGGTTGCGGGGCCACATGTAGAACCTATGCCGACGGCTTAGCCGTCGGCATATCTCTATTTATTTATTTTGCAATCATTCTAATTTATTTTTTAAATGACCCTAGGAATTTTTTAAATTTCCTACGCATGCCACATCATTTTCACACATGCAATAGGGCCCGATGCTCTGTGTCGGTGGCATTGCTACACCGGGAAACCCCATCGACAGCACTAATCCTAGCCCCCTATACGGGGACAGTGTCGTCCATGGAGGCGGGCCACACCCTGAAGCCGCGTGTCGGGTGCTTTCACCTACCACCAAACTTCCAGACGTATAAAAAGGCCCAATGCAAGACCTCGCAACATTGCCTCCCCCCAAGTACCCCGTCCCGTCTAACCCTAGTACTGTTTGACTTTCACCGAATGAGATATGACCGATGGAAAGTTTCACCTGGGTGTGATAGGCCAGCACATAGATACACTACGGCTCATGGTCCAGGCCCAACCAAGTTCAAGATTGCCTGGGTGTCTCCCCGACGTGGTCGTTTCCACCCTCCGTGCAACGGTGATAGCAAGGTTCGTGAGGGGGGTCACACTATGGAGCCACGTGCCGACTGCTTGCACCTGCCACCACACCTCCAGATGTATAAGAGGTCCCAGTGCAAGACCTGGCGGCATCGCTACCCTCGCAAGTCCCCCGTCCCGTATAACCATAGCACCGCTAACCGGATGGGTCTACCCCTTTGACTTTCACCGGACGAGGTATGACCAATGAACATTTTCACCTGGCTGTGATTGTCACGCCATAGGTACACTTCAGATCAAGGTCCGGGCCCAACCCACCACAAGGTTCCCTTTGTGTCTCCCCGACGCGAGCATTTCCCCCTCCATGCGATGGCGGCATCGACGTCTGTGAGAGGGGCCACACCCCGGAGCCATGTGCCGGGTGCTTGCGCCTGCCACCACACTTCCAGACGTGTAACGGGGCCCAGCGCAAGACCTGGCGGCATAGCTATCCCCCAAGCACCCTGTCCCGTCTAACCCTGATCCTGTTCACCGGACGGATCTACCCCTTTGACTTTCACCGGACGAGGTATGACCGATGGACATATTCACCAGGTTGTGATATGCCAGCCCATAGCAACATCTTAGAACAAGGTCCTGGCCCAACCCACCACAAGATTCCCTCCGTGTCGACCCGACGAGAGCATTTCCCCCCTCCACGTGCCGGCGGCAGCGCCGTCCGTGAAGGGGGTCACACTCCGGAGCCGTGTGACGGGTGCTTGCGCCTGGCACCACAGTTCCAGACGTGTAACAGGGCCCATCGCAAGACCTGGCAGCATAGCTACCCCCAAGCACCCCGTCCCATCTAACCCTCACACTGTTGACCGAACGGATCTACCCCTTTGACTTTCACCGGACGAGGTATGACCGATGGACATATTCACCTGGTTGTGATTGTCATGCCATAGGTACACTTCGGATCAAGGTTCGGGCCCAACCCACCCCAAGGTTCCCTTTGTGTCTCCCCGAGCGAGCGTTTCCCCTCTCCGTGCGATGGCGGCATCAACGTCCATGAGAGGGACCATAGCCCGGAGCCGCGTGCCGGGTGCGCCTGCCACCACACTTCCAGACGTGTAACAGGGCCCAGCGCAAGACCTGGCGGCATAGCTATCCCCCAAGCACCCCGTCCCGTCTAACCCAGACCCAGTTCACCGGACGGATCTACCCCTTTAACTTTCACCGGACGAGGTATGACCGATGGACATATTCACCAGGTTGTGATATGCCATCCCATAGCAACATCTTAGAACAAGGTCCTGGCCCAACCCACCACAAGATTCCCTCCGTGTCGACCCGACGCGAGTGTTTCCCCCTCCACATGCCGGCGGCAGCACCATCCGTGAAGGGGGTCACACTCCGGAGCTGTGTGTCGGGTGCTTGCGCCTGCCACCATAGTTCCAGACGTGTAACAGGGCCCATCGCAAGACCTGGCGGCATAGCTACCCGCCAAGCACCCCGTCCTGTCTAACACTCGCATAGTTGACCGGACAGATCTACCCCTTTGACTTTTACCGGACAGTGTATGACCGATGGACATATTCACCTGGCTGTGATTGTCACGCCATAGTTACACTTCGGATCAAGGTCCGGGCCCAACCCACCACAAGGTTCTATTTGTGTCTCCCCGACGCGAGCGTTTCCTCCCTCCGTGCGATGACGGCATCGACGTCCATGAGAAGGACCACAGCCCAGAGCCGCATGCCGGGTGCTTGCGCCTGCCACCACACTTCTAGACGTATAACAGGGTCCAGTGCAAGACCTGGCGGCATAGATCACATTATAGATATATAATTTGTCTGAAAGAACATGAGGTCATATATATATATATATATATATATATATATATATATATATATATTACTAACATACTCAAAATATTTCATGCGAAAGAACATGAGGTCACACCAAATCGATGTATAATTTACACATGTTTATGTTTAGATAAGACAAATTTACCTAAAAACATATTAAAAAATATAATAGAAATATATGGTTTGTATTTAGAAAACACATAAAAAACAGACAAAACAAATATGTCAACGACATAACCGTCGGCATACCTGTGCTTGCATCGAAAAGGAACGGCCCACCACGCGCCTCGGATCGATGACGTGCCACGCGCCGCGGATCGATGACGTGGACACGTAGCTATGCCGACGGTTTGACCGTCGGCATAGATCTGACGGCGTCAGACCACCATCCCACCCCCGGGTCGCCTACGTCACCTCTAAGCCGACGACCCACATATACCGACGACCTGGGTCGACATAGAGCAAGATATGCCGATGGCTTTTATACGTCTACGCCCCCGTCGGCGTAGGGCTCACTTTGCCGACGGCTTTTCTACGCCTACGGCATTTTGCCAGCCGTCGGCATACAAGTATCTATGCCGACGGTGACCGTCGGCGTAAATTAGGCCGTCGGTATAAGCAGTTATTCTGGTAGTATAATTGCCTTCATGATTAGCTGATCTCAAACAATTTTAATTCACAAGTACAGAAATAAGGACGCCATCTTGCAAGTAGCGACGATTTCAATTCTGAGACCTCCATCCTCACGCTCCATTGGCCTTTGCTCAATTCCTCTCCTCCCACTCATGTGCAGACTATAGTCTATAGACACGTACAGACTACTGATATTTGGCCATCAGGACTCAAGACATGAGGTAATCAGGATCAGGTATTGAGGTATGTTATTCATACAACAGTTTTTTTTGGTTCAAAGCTTGCACCGTTCAACAATTTTACAATTGATGTAACCTCTTTTTTCAGCATTGTGTTTGTTGCCATGCCTCCCAGCAAGAGGAAATATCCATCGGGTAGTGACAAAAGGAAAAAACAGAAGGCAGTGAAAAAATTGATAAACTCACAGCGCGGAGGTATTCGGCAATTTCTCAAGCCAAGTAATATTGGTGCTTCCAGTACTTCGCCAAACCCAGATGATGCGTTGGCGATTGTTATCATAGTGGAAGAGCAACATACTAATGAAAATTCGTACTGTGATCAGCAAGAAGAAAATACCAACTCCAACATCAGCGATAGCAATGTAAGTGGCTCTGAGAATGTAGGTAATTCATCGGATGCACATGTGGAATCTGCTAGTGTTGATGAACAACCAATTTATACTGTTGATATTTATGATCCAAGAAATTGGGATAATCTTGATAATAAAGCAAGATATGTCTTAGTTGAGAAAGGGCCTGTCAGAGAGGATAAAATGGAATACCATGTAGATGATGATGGAAGACATTTTTAGTACACTCAGTGTCATAGAAAAATATCTTGGTAAACGCAACTTGACTTTTCGTGGAAATAGTGAGCAGCTTTACAAGGATGATAATGGTAATTTCTTAGCTTGCATTGAGATGATTACAGAATTTCACATGGTAATGCAAGATCACCTTAGACGGATTGAGAACAAAGAAATCCATTATCATTACCTCAGTCATAAAATACAGAATGAGTTGATATCTCTTTTGGCTTCTGACATCACATGTTCTATCATAAAAGGTTGTTAAAGAGGCCAAGTATTTCTCTGTTATCCTAGATTGTACCCCTGATGTTAGTCATCAAGAACAAATGACTTTTTAGTTCGATGTGTTAATCTGTCTGATGGCAAAATAAAAATTAAGGAGTACTTCATGGGGTTCTTGAAAGTGGATGACACTTCTGGCTTTGGGATTTTTAAAGTACTGCTTGAATCTCTTGAGTCTTTTGGGCTAAATATTAAAGATATAAAGGGTCAAGGTTATGACAATGGTTCTAATATGAAAGGAAAATACTGAGGGGTACAATCTAGGTTACTTGATATGAATCCAAGAGCATTATATATGCCATGTGCTTGTCATAGTCTCAATCTCACTCTTTGTGGTATGGCAAAATCATGTGAGAAAGCTGTTTCATTTTTTGGAATTGTTCAGAGCATATATGTATTATTTGTTGGCTCTACAAAACGGTGGGATGTTTTGCTTAAACATGTTCCTAGTTTGACCGTGAAATCATTGTCCAATACTCGTTGGGAGAGTAGAATCAAAAGTGTTACAGTAATAAGATATTAAGCGAGCGAGTTAAGGTCAGTTTTGTCTAAGTTACATCATGCTTCTGACACTGATCCTAAAGATAAAAGTGATGCAAAAAATTTATTTGATGCACTTGGTCGCTTTGAGTTTCTATTTGGTATGATTATCTAGCATGATATTCTATTTGCTGTAAATAAATTTAGCAAGATGTTGCAGTCGTCAACCATGTGCATCGATTCTGCTTTGAAGCAAATAAAAGGTATAACACAATATTTTGAGAAGTACAGAGATGAGGGATTTTCTTCCAGTTTGAGCATCGCTAAAGGTATTGCAACTGAAATGGGAATAGAGACATTGTTTCCAGTGAAACGTCGTGTTGCGAGGAAGAAACAGTTTGATGAAAGTGATTGTCAAGAAGAAATTCTAGAAGCTGAGAAGGCTTTCCGAGTTAAATATTTTAATGTCTTGGTTGATATGGCAATCACTTCTTTGAATGATAGATTTAAACAACTCATGGTGTTTAAAGATATATTCGGATTTTTATTGAGCTTGGGCACCCTGAAGTCATTAAGTGATAATGAACTTGAAGAATGTTGTACAAAATTTGCAGAAACTTTCTCTCTTTTAATGGTTCATCTGATGTTGAGGTATATGATCTTATTTCTGAATTGAAGATTATGAGATTCACTTTGCCAGATGGCGTAATGTCTGCTATGGAGATTTTCGGGCATGTCAGAGAAGTTGATTGTTATCCTAGTATCTCCATTGCCTATCGCATCTTATTTACTATGCCTGTGACGGTCGCATCGGACAAAAGAAGCTTTTCGAAGTTGAAGTTATTAAAGAATTATTTGAGGTCAACAATGACTCAAGAGAGGTTAAATGGTTTGGCTACATTATGCATCGAGAAGAAATTATTGGATGAAATTGACAACGACCCCATCATAAGTGACTTTGCGTCGAGGAATGTTAGAAGAAATTATTAAGGTAATATGTACAAATTATTTGATACACATACTGATTTTGGATGCATATAAATGTTAGTGATAATAATTTATGTATACGTTTTTTACACAACTATATATATGTATACATATATTATAATGACTTATATATTTAGGGCCCCCAATTTTTAGTTTGCCACGGCCCCCCGAAATCCCAGGACCGGCACTGTCCATGGGCTGCTCTGCTGCGCGGAGAGAGAAAGAGGAACACCTTGTGTGTTTCAACAAAAAATAAAACTGACACAAATTTATAAATAAAGAACATTAAAAGTAATAAAGTCGTCAAAACCAAGGTGGCCCTCCAGCCCGCACATGTTGTCGCCTTGTCCATGGGCTGCTCTGCTGCGCGGAGAGAGGAAGAGAAACACCTTGTGTGTTTCAACAAAAAATAAAACTGACAGAAATTTATAAAGAACATTAAAAGTAATAAAATCATGTGTAATAATATTAATGCCAATTGCAACGTTCTAGTCTTGACTTCAGAAGATGAACTTGTTTCTCCGTGATAATGTCACATGAACTCCATTGGCGGGTTTTTTTTTCTGTAAACACGTCTGAAATAAAATGTTATACAGAAAATATAAAATAATTAACAGCCTAGGATGATGGCAGTCCTCCCCGAAAGTACACCGCTATACCAGTTCTTTTGCTGGCTTTTTTTAGCTTACAGAATAAGTTGTCCTTTACCTAGTTTATTCTAAAAGCTCAACCAAAATTTTCTTTTTACGAACCTACTAGTCAAGTCTTAACTACCATGTGTTTAAAAAATAATTGTTGGGTTTCTAGAATAAACTGATTACGGAACAACGTATTCCAGTTTGTTCTAGAAGCCATCAAAAGAACTGGCCCTTTTTTGATAGAAAATATCTCTGATTGTATGGTCCAACCAAGTAATGCCATCGTAAAAAGGTCATTATCCACCGGCCTCTACAGTCTACAGGACAACAATTTATGGCCAAGACATTAATATACACACATGCAACTGTCCCATGAGAGATTATTTTCGTTACACAGTCTCGACAATTACAGAGTAAGTAGTTGTCTAAGAACCGCCGTGTAGCTTTCGTCGGAAGGCACAGTACTACGTACTTCCTTCATTTCATAATATAGTGCGTCCTCGGTTTTTGAGCTTTAAATTTGATCATGAAATTAACCAACAAGATCGATTGCGGCGGAAGTAAAAATTGTACCATCGAAAACTTGATTCGAGTACGAATTCAATAATATAATTTTTACTACCGATATAATCGGTCTTATTGGTTAAATTTATGATGAAAATTAGATTTGATGAAGACGGACATACTATATTGTGGAATGGAGTGAATATCCCTCAACTGTCAGATGCGCCAGTCCGCAACACCATCACCCTGACATCAGACGTGGCGTTTGCCGTGACACCAAGCAACCCTCCGGTCCAGTGCTCCAGCATTCATCAACTGTTCACCGCGTCCAGATTTCACTCATTACATCCCAGATCTTATTCGCAAATGGACATGCCACCGACGCACCATGGAGATCATGGTCGCAGGTTGCCAGACGATGATGCCGACGTTTTCCAGCCGCCACGGAAACCGCATGTAGCCATGGCTTTCCCGTGCGGGTGCGGCGATCCTCATTTTCCACGGCGATCGATTTTCGGAGGAGCACACCCACTCCACCAAAGCCGTTGCCAACCCCATCTGGTTTTATCCTGAGCTGGCCGGTGCGTGCATGCATGATGGCTGATGGCAAGTGTGCTTGACACAGGCAAGCAGCTAAAGCACACGCATGCATGATGCCACACCGGGGTACCATGATGCATCCCCAAACGTGGCAGGACAAACGTCCAGATCTTGGTGTCCGGATTCACATGGTATGTATAAGTAAAGCTGGGTACAGTACAATAATTTGCAACATCTCAAAGTAGAGCGACGTCTAAAAGTAAAAGGAACGGTGTAGGGCGGGCGGCTTGGAGGTAGCAATCAACACGAGACACTAGGCTTATATACCTAGATAGAGATTGAGATGAAGATTACACATGCAACTAAGACTACTCATAACGAAAAGTAATATAAAGTAATAACATGGATATGTTACCAGTCTAAATTATTATCTTTACAATGAATAGTAACATATGAGTAGTAACATTGAGCTTTTCATTTATTAGCTTATAGACTTATTTTATCTTTGTATGCGTTATGTTACTCATAGAGATAGTAACATGCTAAGTTACTCAATTTCGTTCTCTTCTTATTAATTAAATGTCACATCATATTTTTTGCTTAGGTGGCATCTATGTTACTCTTATTGTGAGTAGTCTAAGCCAATATATATTTCTTTGGGCTTTGTTATTACACTGGCTAGTAAGAAAACAGCATGCAACTATGCATGCATGCATGGTTTACTTATCAGCATACTTAACATGGGACGCCTTCATATTCACATAGTATGTACTCCTACCACACGTACGGTACGGTGGTAATAACCAATTAATTACGACGCGACCACATATACTGTAATCTGCATGGAGATGCGGCATATACCCATGTATGGCATGTCACACGCATGGCAACGTTGTGTGATACGAGCACGTACACGGACTTAATCGGCGGCATGCATGCGTACGTGTACTATCACACTTCACAGCACGAGGCGGGCCAGCTCGTCGGCGAACACCTTCCTGAACACCGGCATGCTCTCGGGCTCCAGCGACAGCACGAGCGCCAGCGCGCCGTCCTTGCCCGGCGCGTTCATCACGTACACGAAGCCGCTGTAGTACATGAGGGCCGGTCCCATGAATGCCGGCGCGCCCCACCGGAAGTCGGCGTCGGAGAGCGACATGCCCATCCAGCTGATGGCGCGGAGGTGCGAGCGCGAGATGCCGCTGCGCGGCAGGTTCATCGTGTCCACTCCTTCCAGGTAGTCCACCAGCGACCTCGCGTGGTCATCGCCCTGGCTCGTCGCCGCGCGCGCCAGCCTCGCGGCGTGGACCAGCGGGCTGGAGACCACCTCCTCCACCGTGGCCGACACCGACGTGCGGATGACGGCGTTGCCGAAGTACCCCGCCGGGAGCGGCGGGTCCAGGCGCGCGCGCATGTCGACCATGGAGTAGAGCCGCGTCTCGGCCGCCGGCGGGAGCGCGCGGGCGCGGCACACGCACTGCCACACCAGGGCCACCACGGCGCGGAACGTGGACGAGCCGAGGCACCGCGCCTTGAGCGCGCCCACCTGGCCCTTGCTCATCGTGACGATGGCGCTCGCGTACGTGGAGGCCGACACGGGGTCCACCGGCTCCGGCTCCGGCTTGTACTCCGGGTGGTCGTACAGCACCGCGCGCGACTGCGCCGGGCGCGCGGCGAGCAGCGTGTGGTCGAAGCACGGCGGCACGGTGGGCGCGCCTCCTCCGCCGCGGGAGATGCTCGCCCACGTCTCGAAGAAATGCGCGGCGCCGCGCGCGTCGACGATGGAGTGGTGCATCGCCTGGCCGAGCACCACGCCGCCGCACCGGAGGCGCGTGATCTGCACGAACAGCAGGGCGCACGGCGGGTTAGGCGCCGGCGTGGGCGGCACGAGCAGGTCCCGCATCTCGCCGCACGGCACAAACTCGTTCATCAGCTCCTCGAGCGCGTGGTGCTCCGAGCGGGCCGTGACGAACACCACGCCCTCGCCGGTGCAGTCCACCTGGACCCGGCCGCTGGCGTCGAGGCCCAGGCGGCCGGCGAGCGGGTAGAACGCGACCAGCGCCCTGGCGAGGCTGTCCTTCATGGCGTCGGCCGCGAAGAAGCCCGGGTCGCCGTTGGGGCGGAAGAAGTAGACCGTGGGGGTGTAGCCTCTCCTCCCGGCGAGGTCGAGGTTGGACAGCCAGATGCTGCCCCGCGGCGTCGGCTCCGCCGGGACGACCAGCTCCGACGAGAGCACCTCCACCATCGCCATTGCCAACTGAGCCGAGCTAGCTAGCTCTAGTGTAGTGTGTGTGCTAGTGCTAGTGACGTACGTTGGCAGTTGGCAGTCAGCGTGGTGGTTTCTACAAGCGGTCCGCGGGGTTTAAATAGCAGCAGGCAGGAGCCATGGAGGCCATGCCGCGCGCGGTTGGTGGCATTTGCGCTGTAAATTACAGACACGCGACGGTCGCTCGACAGAGGCGGCCGTGTAAAGTCGATGACCAGCAAAAACGTCCGGCAACGCCATCTCCAGAGCGGAGCCTTGTTCCTCCGGCAACCCTCAGGACCGAATCGGGAAGCCGCAAGCCATTCAACAATGTCCCAATGTGTTCGGGTGTCCACTTGCCTGGGATGTGGGGCGCCACCGCCCTTGTTGTCCATGAACACGCCATTCTGGCTTACACAATACCAACATCCCTACTTTTACGCTTCCTAGCAGCTCGACAAGCAGTCCCCGGCATTTGCCGTCTGGCACGTGCCTTACTGCATCTATGTCAACACGGCGCCATTCCTTTAATCTGAGTCCGCATTGTTTAAAAAAAAAAAGAGAAATGGAGCTTCCAATCTCTGCATCAATCGATGCATATAACCATTTTATTAAAAAGGTTCAAACGATGTGTCAGGTCCACAAAAACATTCAAGCGCTTAACAAAAAATACGAAACAACTTGTCTGGTCAAGGATGTAAGATGTGGAGTAGCTCGGTGCCCGCTTTGTTTGCGAGTGTGCCTCACCCGGGCCATCCGACGTATAGCGGCCAAAAGAGGGAGATGATGGACATAATCACAAAAAAGTGTCTAGGTCTCAGTCGACTGAGTCTCAGTCAAGTAGTATAGTATGTAAAAAAAATTTGAAAAAAATTGTTTGCACGAATCTTGATGCAAGATTAATGAATTATAATGTTGAACGAGACTTTACGAAGTCTCAATCGACTGATTTTTAGGAGAGACGAATCCATAGCATAAGGGAGGCCGAGGCAGAGACTTCTACGACTACGAAGAGTGGCAGGTGGATGACTCAGAGAAGACGAAGGTGCACGTCAAGCAGCCAGGCACGCAGTCAGGCACATACACATAAAAGTGTGGCACGCACGTACATGCAGTCGGGCACGCAGCCGGGCACGTACACCGGCCAGCTAGAGCAGGATGGCGACGGCGACCTTAATACGAAGGAATTTGCGGCCGATTCCGTGAAGATGGGTAGAAAAGAAAGCTACGTTTGTGATCGGGCATGTAAAAACTGTGATCATCGGGCTTCTTTTTGATTATCATCGGAATATATGAACTCTGCAATTTTAACTTGATGTTACTATGCGTCTAAATTTAAATTGGATAGGCCGGAACATGGTGGGATGGCCGGCTCCCGTAACCATGTTCATGAACTTTTTTTTTAGAAAATGAGGTTAAACTTTTGGCCTCTGCATCAATTAATGCATGCAGTCATCTTTATTAATTATTTCACTAAGCTCCGACAAGAACATACATCAAGCCATCTGAAGCCTTCACTCACACCTACAAACTTGATAATGTGGAGTGCTTTTACTCTTCATATCTATAGCCGATGTCGTCGTCGATCCATCCATATAACGTATCGGAACGTACAACCGGTGCAGCAGACCTAAAGAGTACACCACACGCACACATTTTAGAAGCCGCCATCATCATTGAACCGCTATCCCATTTTCAAGAGAGAAATCCGCATCATCCTTGCTAGTCCTGGCCATCCGTCGACGCCACCACGGCGCCCAACGACTCCACCGCCCTGCGCTCATCCATCCCGACGCGGAGATTCTGGAAGATCTGTCGTGCGTAGCACTTGCCGACCAGGCATGACACAGCGTAGCACCTGTCGGCCAGACATGACTTGACATCTCCACCGAAGCTCCGTTCAAGATGAAGCCGCTTCGCCTCTTGCCTTTGTCCTCCAGTGCTGCTCCACAAACGATGCTCCCAAGAGAGAAACGACACTGTAATGCCGCCATCATCCGATCTGGAACACCATATCCTAGGGTTTCCCCCAGAGCAGCACGAGTGGGTCGACAGAAGTTACACGACGATGCCTGTTGGAAATATGCCCTAGAGGCAATAATAAAATGGTTATTATTGTATTTCCTTGTTCATGATAATTGTCTATTGTTCATGCTATAATTGTGTTAACCGGAAACCATAATACATGTGTGAATACATAGACCACAACATGTCCCTAGTGAGCCTCTAGTTGACTAGCTCGTTGATCAATAGATGGTCACGGTTTCATGACCATGGACATTGGATGTTGTTGATAACGGGATCACATCATTAGAAGAATGATGTGATGGACAAGACCCAATCCTAAGCATAGCACTAGATCGTGTAGTTCGTTTGCTAAAGCATTTCAATGTCAAGTATCGTTTCCTTAGACCATAAGATTGTGCAACTCCCGGATACCGTAGGAATGCTTTGGGTGTGCCAAACGTCACAACGTAACTAGGTGGCTATAAAGGTGCACTACGGGTATCTCCGAAAGTGTCTGTTGGGTTCGCACGAATCGAGACTGGGATTTGTCACTCCGTGTGACGGAAAGGTATCTCTGGGCCCACTCGATAAGACATCATCATAATGAGCTCAATGTGACCAAGGAGTTAGTCATGGGATGATGTATTACGAAACGAGTAAAGAGACTTGCCGGTAACGAGATTGAACAAGGTATAGAGATACCGACGATCGAATCTCGGGCAAGTATCATACTGATAGACAAAGGGAATTGTATACGGGATCGATTGAATCCCCGACATCGTGGTTCATCCGATGAGATCATCGTGGAGCATGTGGGAGCCAACATGGGTATCCAGATCCCGTTGGTGGTTATTGGCCGGAGAAGTGTCTCAGTCATGTCCACGTGTCTCCCGAACCCATAGGGTCTACACACTTAAGGTTCGATGACGCTAGGGTTATAGGGAAATGGTATACATGATTACCGAAAGTTGTTCGGAGTCCCGGATGAGATCCCGAACGTCATGAGGAGCTTCGGAATGGTCCGAAGGTAAATATTGATATATAGGAAGTCCAGTTTTGGTCACCGGAAAGTTTTCGGGCTCATCGGTATTATACCGGGAGTGCCGGGAGGGTGCCGAAGGACCCCCGGGAGGGGTGTGACGACCATAGGACTTTGTGGGCCCTTAGAGGAGGTGTGCCAGCCCTTATTGGGATGGCCAAGACCTTCTAGACAGGACCATGCGGCTGGAGGAGTAGAGATAAGGGCAAAGGAGTTTGAAAAGGAGGAGATCCACCTCCCTTGTGGGAGGTGGACTCTCCCTTTGATTCGGCCGAAGCTCTCCTCCTTGGAGGAGATTCCAAGCCATCCCTCCCTCTCCCTCCTTCTATATATACTTGAGGTTTTGGCCTTTTGAGAACAGTTCTGAACTCTCTCTCTCACGGCAAAGCCCTACCTCTCTTCTTCCTCCTCCGCAGCGCTTAGGCGAAGCCCTGCCGGAATACCTTGCTACTCCACCACCACCACGCCGTCGTGCTACTGTTGGAGCCCTTCCCTAACCTCTCCTTCCTCCTAGTTGGATCAAGGCGTAGGAGACGTCACTGGGTTGCATGTGTGTTGAACGCGGAGGCGCCGTTGTTCGGCGCTTAGATCGGAATCCACCGCGATCTGAATCGCTGCGAGTACGACTCCATCAACCGTGTTCTTGTAACGCTTCCACTTAGCGATCTTCAAAGGTATGAAGATGCAATCTCTCCCCACTCATTGCTGGTTTCTCCATAGATAGATCTTGGTGACACGTAGGAAAATTTTGATTTACTACTACGTCTCCCAACAGTGGCATCATGAGCTAGGTCTATGCGTAGAATCTATGCACGAGTAGAACACAAAGCAGTTGTGGGTGTCGATTTTTTTAATTTGCTTACCACTACTTGTCTTATCTTGATTCGGCGGTATTGTGGGATGAAGCGGCCCGGACCGACTTTACACGTACGCTTACGTGAGACTGGTTCCACCGCCTGACATGCACTTGTTGCATAAGGTGGCTAGCGGGTGTCTGTCTCTCCCACCTTAGTCAGATTGGATTCGATGAAAAGGGTCCTTATGAAGGGTAAATAGCAATTGGCATATCACGTTGTGGTTTTGACGTAGGTAAGAAACGTTCTTGCTAGTAACCTATAGCAGTCACGTAAAAACTTGCAACTACAAATTAGAGGACGTCTAACTTGTTTTTGCAGCATATGCCTTGTGATGTGATATGGCCAAAGGATGTGATGTGATGCATTGTGATGTATGAGATTGATCATGTTCTTGTAATAGGATTCACGACTTGCATGTCGATGAGTATGACAACCGGCAGGAGCCATAGGAGTTGTCTTATTTTATTGTATGACCTGCGTGTCAATCATAAACGCCATGTAATTACTTTACTTTATTGCTAAACGTTAGCCATAGTAGTAGAAGTAATAGTTGGCGAGACAACTTCATGAAGACACAGTGATGGAGATCATGATGATGGAGATCATGGTGTCGTGCCGGTGATAGTGATGATCATGGTGCCCCGAAGATGGAGATCAAAGGAGCAAGATGATAATGGCCATATCATGTCACTATATTGATTGCATGTGATGTTTATCATGTTTACATCTTATTTGCCTAGAACGACGGTAGTAAATAAGATGATCTCTCACTAAAATTTCAAGAAAAGTGTTCACCCTAACTGTGCACCGTTGCTAAGGATCGTTGTTCCGAAGCACCACGTGATGATCGGGTGTGATAGGTTCTAACGTTTGCATACAATGGGTGTAAGCCAGATTTACACACGTGAAACACTTAGGTTGACTTGACGAGCCTAGCATGTACAGACATGGCCTCGGAACACGGAAGACCAAAAGGTCGAACATGAGTCGTATGGAAGATACGATCAACATGGAGATGTTCACCTTGGATGACTAGTCCGTCTCACGTGATGATCGAACACGGGATAGTTGACATGGATCACGTGTCACTTGGATGACTAGAGAGATGTCTATCTAAGTGGGAGTTCAGTAAATAATTTGATTATGTGAACTTAATTATCATGAACTTAGTCTAAAATTATCCTTACAATCTATATTGTAGATCCAATGGCCAACGCGAATGTCATCCTCAATTTCAACGCGTTCCTAGAGAAAACCAAGCTGAAAGATGATGGAAACAACTATGCGGACTGGGTCTGTGGCTTGAGGATCATCTCATAGCTTCCAAGAAATTGTATGTCCTTGATGCACCACTAGGTGACCCACCCCTTCTCCCAGCAGAGCAAGACGTTGTGAACGCTTGGCATTCTCGCTGCGATGATTACTCCATTGTTCAGTGCGGCATGCTTTACAATTTAGAACCGGGGCTCCAAAAGCGTTTTGAGCAATACGGAGCATATGAGATGTTCCAAGAGCTGAAACTGGTTTTCCAAGCTCATGCCCGGGTCAAGAGATATGACGTCTCCGACAAGTTCTTCAGCTGTAAGATGGAGGAGAAAAGTTCTGTCAGTGAGCACATCCTCAAGATGTCTGGGCTACACAACCGCTTGACTCAGCTGGGAGTTAATCTCCCGGATGACTCGGTCATTGACAGAATCCTCCAGTCGCTTCCACCTAGCTACAAGAGCTTTGTGATGAACTACAACATGCAAGGGATGGAGAAGTCCATTCTTGAGTTGTACTCGATGTTGAAATCAGCAGAGATCGAGATCAGAAAGGAGCATCAAGTGTTGATGGTAAATAAGACCACTAGTATCAAGAAAGGCAAGGGTAAGAAGAACTTCAAGAAGGACGGCAAAGCTGTTGCCACGCCCGGTAAGCAAGTTGTCGGGAATAAGAAGAACAAGCATGGACCCAAGCCTGAGACTGAGTGCTTTTACTGCAAGGGTACCGGTCACTGGAAGCGGAACTGCCCCAAGTACTTAGCGGATAAGAAGGACGGCAACATTAAAGGTATATGTGATATACTTGTTATTGATGTGTACCTCACCAGCGCTCGTAGTAGCTCCTGGGTATTTGATACCGATGCAGTTGCTCACATTTGTAACTCCAAGCAGGAGCTGCGGAATAAGCGGAGGCTGGCAAAGGACAAGGTGACGATGCGCGTCGGGAATGGTTCCAAGGTCGATGTGATCGCCGTCGGCACGCTACCTCTACATCTACCTTCGAGATTAGTGTTAAACCTTAATAATTGTTATTTAGTACCATCTTTGAGCATGAACATTGTATCTGGATCTCGCTTGATGCGAGATGGCTACTCATTTAAATCTGAGAATAATGGTTGTTCTATTTATATGAGAAAAATGTTTTATGGTCATGCCCCGCTGGTCAATGGTTTATTTTTGATGAATCTCGAACGTGATGTTACACATGTCCATAGTGTGAGTACCAAAAAGTGTAAGGTTGATAACGATAGTCCCACTTCCATGTGGCACTGCCGCCTTGGTCATATTGGTGTCAAACGTATGAAGAACCTCCATACTGATGGACTTTTGGAGTCTCTTGATTTCGAATCATTTGACACGTGTGAACCATGCCTCATGGGCAAGATGACTAAGACTCCGTTCTCCGGAACAATGGAGCGAGCAACTGACTTGTTGGAAATAATACATACCGATGTATGCGGTCCAATGAGTGTCGAGGCTCGTGGTGGCTACCGTTATGTTCTCACCCTCCCTGATGACTTGAGTAGATATGGGTATGTCTACTTAATGAAACATAAGTCTGAAACTTTTGAAAGGTTCAAGGAATTTCAGAGTGAGGTAGAGAATCAACGTGACAGGAAAATAAAGTGCCTACGATCTGATCGTGGTGGAGAATATTTAAGTCTTGAGTTTGGCACGCACCTAAGGAAATGTGGAATTGTTTCACAACTCACGTCGCCTGGCACACCTCAGCGAAATGGTGTGTCTGAACGTTGTAATCACACTCTATTAGATATGGTACGATCTATGATGTCTCTTACCGACTTACCGCTATCATTTTGGGGATATGCATTAGAGACTGCCGCATTCACTTTAAATAGGGCACCATCAAAATCTGTTGAAACGTCACCGTATGAATTATGGTTTGGAAAGAAACCTAAGCTGTCGTTTCTAAAAGTTTGGGGATGCGATGCTTATGTGAAGAAACTTCAACCTGAGAAGCTCGAACCCAAAGCGGAAAAGTGCGTCTTCATAGGATATCCCAAAGAGACTATTGGGTATACCTTCTACCTACGATCCGAGGGCAAAGTCTTTGTTACCAAGAATGGATCCTTTCTCGAGAAAGAGTTTCTCTCAAAAGAAGTAAGTGGGAGGGAAATAGAACTTGATGAGATAATTGTACCTCCACTCAAACCAAAGAGTAGCGCAGCACAGGAAGTTGTTTCTGTGGAGCCTACACCGGCTGGAGAGGAAGTTAATGATGATGACCATGAAACTTCAGATCAAGTTACTATTGAACGTCGAAGGTCGACTAGGACACGTTCCGCACCAGAGTGGTACGGCAACCCTGTCCTAGAGATCATGTTGTTAGACAACGGTGAACCTTTGAACTATGAAGAAGCGATGGCGGTCCTGGATTCCAACAAATGGCTTGAAGCCATGAAATCCGAGATAGGATCCATGTATGAGAACAAAGTATGGACTTTGATGGACTTGCCTGATGATAAGCGAGCCATTGAAAATAAATGGATCTTTAAGAAGAAGACTGACGCGGATGGTAATGTGACCATCTATAAGGCTCGGCTTGTCGCTAAGGGTTATCGACAAGTTCAAGGAGTTGACTACGATGAGACTTTCTCACCCGTAGCGATGTTGAAGTCTGTCCGAATCATGTTAGCAATTGCCACATTTTATGATTATGAGATCTGGCAAATGGACGTCAAAACGGCATTCCTTAATGGCTTCCTCGAGGAAGAACTGTATATGATGCAGCCGGAAGGTTTTGTCGGTCCTAAAGATGCTAACAAGGTATGCAAGCTCTAGCGCTCCATCTATGGGCTGGTGCAAGCATCTCAGAGTTGGAACATTCGCTTTAATGAAGTGATTAAAGCGTTTGGGTTTGTACAGATTTATGGAGAACCCTGTATTTACAAGAAAGTGAGTGGGAGCTCTGTAGCATTTCTCGTATTATATGTGGATGACATACTGATAATGGTAAATGATATAGAACTCTTGGAAAGTGTAAAGGCCTACTTGAATAAGTGTTTTTCAATGAAGGACCTTGGAGAAGCTGCTTACATATTAGGTATTAAGATCTATAGAGATAGATCGAGACACCTCATAGGTCTTTCACAAAGCACATACCTTGAAAAGATATTGAAGAAGTTCAATATGGATCAGTCCAAGAAGGGGTTCTTGCCTATGTTACAAGGTGTGAGATTGAGTACGACTCAATGTCCGACCACGGCAAAGGATAGAGAATAGATGAGTGTCATCCCCTATGCTTCGGCCATAGGCTCTATTATGTATGCCATGCCGTGTACCAGAACGGATATGAACCTTGCCATAAGTTTGGTAGGGAGGTACCAAAGTGATCCCGGAGCGGAACACTGGACAGCGGTCAAGAACATCCTGAAGTACCTGAAAAGGACAAAGGACATGTTTCTCGTATATGGAGGTGCCGAAGAACTCGTCGTAAAGGGTTACGTCGATGCTAGCTTCGACACAGATCCGGACGACTCCAAGTTGCAAACCGGATACGTGTATATTTTGAACGGAGGGGCGGTCAGCTGGTACAGCAGCAAGCAAAGCGTCGTGGCGGCATCTACATGTGAAGAGAGTACATAGCTGCTTCAGAAGCAACAAATGAAGGAGTCTGGACGAAGGAGTTCATCACTGACCTAGGAGTAATTCCAAGTGCGTTGGGCCCGATGACTCTATTCTGTGACAACACTGGAGCTATTGCCCTTGCGAAGGAGCCCAGGTTTCACAAGAAGACAAGACACATCAAGCGCCGCTACAACTCCATCCGCGATTACATTCAGGAGGGAGATATAGATATTTGTAAAGTGCATACGGATCTGAATGTCGCAGATCCGTTGACTAAGCCTCTCTCACGAGCAAAACATAATCAACACCAGAATGCTATGGGTGTACGATTCATCACAATGTAACTAGATTATTAACTCTAGTGCAAGTGGAAGACTGTTGGAAATATGCCCTAGAGGCAATAATAAAATGGTTATTATTGTATTTCCTTGTTCATGATAATTGTCTATTGTTCATGCTATAATTGTGTTAACCGGAAACCATAATACATGTGTGAATACATAGACCACAACATGTCCCTAGTGAGCCTCTAGTTGACTAGCTCGTTGATCAATAGATGGTCACAGTTTCATGACCATGGACATTGGATTTTGTTGATAACGGGATCACATCATTAGGAGAATGATGTGATGGACAAGACCCAATCCTAAGCATAGCACTAGATCGTGTAGTTCGTTTGCTAAAGCTTTTCAATGTCAAGTATCGTTTCCTTAGACCATGAGATTGTGCAACTCCCGGATACCGTAGGAATGCTTTGGGTGTGCCAAACGTCACAACGTAACTGGTTGGCTATAAAGGTGCACTATGGGTATCTCCTAAAGTGTCTGTTGGGTTAGCACGAATCGAGACTGGGATTTGTCACTCCGTGTGACGGAGAGGTATCTCTGGGCCCACTCGGTAAGACATCATCATAATGAGCTTAATGTGACCAAGGAGTTAGTCACGGGATGATGTATTACAGAACGAGTAAAGAGACTTGCCGGTAATGAGATTGAACAAGGTATAGAGATACCGACGATCGAATCTTGGAAAAGTATCGTACCGATAGACAAAGGGAATTGTATACGGGATTGATTGAATCCCCGACATCGTGGTTCAACCGATGAGATCATCGTGGAGCATGTGGGAGCCAACATGGGTATCCAGATCCTGCTGTTGGTTATTGGCCGGAGAAGTGTCTCGGTCATGTCCACGTGTCTCCCGAACCCGTAGGGTCTACACACTTAAGGTTCGATGACGCTAGGGTTATAGGGAAATGGTATATGTGATTACCGAAAGTTGTTCGGAGTCCTGGATGAGATCCCGAACGTCACAAGGAGCTCCGGAATGGTCTGGAGGTAATGATTGATATATAGGAAGTCCAGTTTTGGTCACCGGAAAGTTTTCGGGCTCATCGGTATTGTACCGGGAGTGCCGGGAGGGTGCCGGAGGACCCCCGGGAGGGGTGTGACGACCATAGGACTTTGTGGGCCCTTAGAGGAGGTGTGTCAGCCCTTATTGGGCTGGCCAAGACCTTCTCGAAAGGCCCATGCGGCTAGAGGAGTAGAGATAAGGGCAAAGGAGTTTGAAAAGGAGGAGATCCACCTCCCTTGTGAGAGGTGGACTCTCCCTTTGATTCGGCCGAAGCTCTCCTCCTTGGAGGAGAGTCCAAGCCAGCCCTCCCTCTCCTTCCTCCTATATATACTTGAGGTTTTGGCCTTTTGAGAACAGTTCTGAACTCTCTCTCTCTCATGGCAAAGCCCTACCTCTCTTCTTCCTCCTCCGCAGTACTTAGGCGAAGCCCTGCCGGGAATACCTTGCTACTCCATCACCACCACGCCATCATGCTGCTGTTGGATCCCTTCCCTAACCTCTCCTTCCTCCTTGCTAGATCAAGGCGTAGGAGACGTCACCGGGCTGCACGTGTGTTGAACGCGGAGGCGCCGTTGTTCGGCGCTTAGATCGGAATCCATCGTGATCTGAATCGCTGTGAGTACGACTCCATCAACCGCGTTCTTGTAACGCTTCCGCTTAGCGATCTTCAAAGGTATGAAGATGCAATCTCTCCCCACTCGTTGCTAGTTTCTTCATAGATAGATCTTGATGACACGTAGGAAAATTTTGATTTACTACTACGTCTCCCAACAATGCCTTCATCAAGGAAATGGCACAGAACGCCGTCATCGCCTGCCGTCGACTCGGTTTTCACCGGCAACTCTATCTCCCCAACTCGCAGCCGGGACTAGATGACGGATCTCGAGATCCAACCACCCAGCCTCTGGCCGGCCACCTCCGACGAAGAAGATGACCACCACCGCTGGCTGCACCAGCCAGAACAGATCTGCCCGGAGGTGTCGCCGAGCAGTCCACCAGGCCCTCGACACCGCCGCCGATCCAAAGCCAGATGACGCGCCTCGCAGCATAGATCACATGACCCCGCCGCCGGAACCAGGACATCCGCCGCACACAGCCACCCGTGACCGGGCAACCCATCGTGCCTGCATCCGCCGCCTTCCGAGGCAGGACCGGCAACCGGCGCAACCATCGCCGCCGCTCCGCGAGATCGACCGTGCCTCCACGCACGTAAGGGCCCCGCCACCTCTGAGATGCGGGAGAGAGGAAGGACCCCCGCCACCGCCATCGGCCACCGGGCGCAGGCCGGCGACGTCCTCCGGCGGCGGCGGGAGGAGGGGAGGGAGGGGGTCTTGGGTCCGGCGACGGCTAGGGTTAGGTGCTGCCCGAGTCGCCCGAGCGGGGGGCGACGAGGGAGGGGGTTCATGAACTGATCTGAATCAGTTCACAAATAAATAATGTGTCTATTTAGGGTCTGGATGCCTATATGTAAATAAGTAAAGGAAATAGCTAGGAGCTCGAATGGCTTCGATCAGTAGGTGGATCGACATGATTAGGCGTGTGTCTTGGTCTCCAGGCGTAAAGAGTCAAAAAAAGACAACGACCACACACACGTTTTCTCCTGACTTCTAGGCCAATGCGCACTTTCCACATGTTCTAACATATGGAATTAGTGTGGGAGGGGGGGGGGGGGCTCTTTTGCAAGTTCACGGAAGAGAATTAGTGTGTGAAACCTTTGCCCTATTTATTCATTATAAGAGTTTTCAGACAACGAGGATTTGTTGATCATTCACAAAAATGCAACGTCTACATGCCGCAGTTACCAATTCCAAGCCAGTACATCGATCCTCCGTAATCTTCCACTAATCAAGAGGCTGTGCTAAGGTTGAACCAAGTACATCACTTATAGGGTGGAGGACATCATACCTGGTAAGGCCCCCCGCATCGCCCCCGCTAGGGCGACTCAGGCGGCGCCCTAAACCTAGCCGTTGGGGAAGCATACTCCCTCATCCCCTCCCTCCGTCGTCGCCGGTCAAAGTCTGGGGGCCGACGGCGGTGGCGGAGGACATCGGCTCTCTCTCGGGGATTTGGGGTTGTGCAGGGCCTAGAATCATGTGGAGGCACGCCTGATTCGATTGGCAAGAAGGCTGTGGCACGACGCCGTCGTAGGCGGCTCGGGCTGCAGGCATGGCGGCGCTGCGGCCGGCGGCGGCGACGGCAGGCCATCTGCCTTTGGATCGGCGGCGGCAACGTGAAGGTCCTGGTGCCCGCATCGGCGGCACCTCTGGTCAGATCTGTTCTGACCGGTGAAATCGGCGGTTGTGGTCATCTCTTCCGGCAGAGGCGATCGGCCTACGCTGGGTGGTCGGGTCTCGAGATTCATCATTTAGTCCCGGCTAGGAGTCGGGGAGACATAGTTGCCGGTGAAAACCGGGGCGTTGGAGGGTGATGGCAGTGTTTTGAGCCGTTACCTTGATGAAGGCATCGTCGTGTAAGTGTTGTTGACCCACTCGTGCCGCTTCGAGGGAAATCCTAGGATCTGGTCTTCCATATCGGACGATGGCGGTACTACGGTGCCATTTCTTTCCTGGGAGCATCATTTATGAAGCAGTGCTGGAAGACAGAGGCAGGAGGTGGAGCGGCTTTGTCTTGCACGAAGCTTAGGTGGAGCTGTCAAGTCATGTCTGACCAACAGGTGCTACGTTGAGTCATTCCGTGTTGGCAGGTACTACGCATGACATATCTTTCAGAGTCTTCGTGTCTAGGCGGATGAGCGCAGGGCGGTGGCGCCGTTGGGCGCCGTGGTGGTGTCGACGAATGTCCGGCTTGACAAGGATGATGCGTATATCTCTCCTGAAGATGGGTCAGTGGTCCGATGATGAAGACGACGCATGTGATGTGTAGGCTACACCGGCTGTTGGTCTCGATATGTTATATGGATGGATTGACGATTACACCGGTTTTAGATATGAGAAGTGAGAGCACTCCACATGATCAAGTTTGTAAGTGTGAATGACAGGCTTGAGGTGAATTGATGTATGTTCTTGTTAGATTTTTGTGAAATAATTAATAAAAATGGATGCATGCATCCATTAATGCAAAGTCCAGGGGTTTAACCTCCTTTTCAACAGAAAAGAAACTCCTTAGATACTTCTGCAAAGAATCAATAAAACACATTTCTATAAAACTTAGAAAGAGGTTTGATCATCAATTCATCGGTGAAGCGAAGGAAGCCAATGAGGCAGGGCCTTGATAGCTGGACGAATCTTATCTCTTAATAAGGATAAACCAGCTGGTAACCCAAGCTATTGTGTGATTAGATTATGTATAAATTGTCAATTTTCAACGGTTTATGATATTTCTTTGACATGTTGGTAGCGTATTATGTACAAGTTTAAAGTCACATGAAAGCTTGTAGCCAACTATTAACGACTAGTAGAATGCTCGTGCGTTGTCATGGACTTTTCATTTCTTTTCCAGTTACACACACACATATATATACTTGTATTGTTGTATAAAGTTCGATAAATTTTGGGCCTCTTCCAACAACGTCTTAGGTCCTTTATCGATGATTCTTTTTCTTAATATCGACATAATCTATCTTCATCTTTGTCATAATATACTAAAATAAACATGGAAAAGCTGTCTGAAATCCCCCTCGCGCCCTCCAGCTCGAGACACCTCGGTGCTCGCTCCATCGCTCGTCGTAGCAAAGGTAGCACACGACCCCCTCGTCGGCCGGTTACAACAATGCGGCTCACTGCGCCCATTCAAAGGTCGTAGTAGAAAAAATGACGGACGTCGTAGTACTTGATCCGCCGTCATCGTAGGAAGCAGGAAGCACTTGTCCGGCCTGCCAACAGTTGCAGCTCCTCACAGATGACGAGCCCCGTCGCCATAGCAATCTTCAACGCCAGGTACAACAAAAAGTGACGACGGATGCAGCAAAAAAGACGTTGTCGTCGTCACGTGTCACGGCGTCATCATAAATGGTTGCAGCAAAAATCATTACAGGTTGCAGCTTTTTGTCTTGACGGTCCCACCACACATCACCAATGCAAGCACGTCGCTTCGTTGGTCCCAGCAAAACATGCCACTTGTTCCAGCCATAATAATTGTCGGTTGCAGTTTTTCATCTTGCCAATCCCAACGCATGCGTCGCCGTCACTGCATCACCGACGTAGCACAACGCCCTGCCAATTCCAACAAAATATGCCACCGGTTTCAGCAAAAATCTTTTTCTATCATAGCTTTCCGTCATAGTTACGTCAATAACTTTGTCAATCAACATTTTCAAATCCACATCCAAAGCCATTGGTTTTTGTCTTGATCTTCAAAAGTAAACATAAAAACATATACTAAATTTAAAATTTGAAAATAATCTCATATATAATATATATTGAAATCTATAATTAAAATGGGGAATATTGAAGATTATTTTTTCTTAACTAAAAAACTGATTTGGAATCACATGTCAACATATAAAAAATGGCATAGTATACTGAAAACAAGTTTTCCATCGTGCTAAAAAAACATCTTTTCATGCCAAACATTGTATTTTATTTCCCCGTTGTTTCACCAAGTTCATACACAACTCTTCACAAAACAAAAGGTAAAGATATCCATTTGTCAAACCAACATCACAATGATACAGAGGAGACCCACTGTCTCCATAGGGACAAGTCACCTTTTTCTTCAACATCAAAAGGGTGTTTGCTTTCACTCATACTACCACTTATGGTACTGTGCATCAACTTACACAAACTTCTACGGTAGTTTGGTTTTTAAAAGAAAACCACTCATCTCTCCTAACTTTTGCGCATTTATTCTGGAATGATTTTTTTAGGAGGGACAATTTTACATATTTATGCTTTGGGGTGTCTTGTTGATTTACTTGGTATATGTTTTGATACTCAATTTGCGGATTCCACGGTGAGATTGAGGTAATCTATGCATAGGGGTTGATACACGTTCTTGTCCTACGTTCTTCGATAGAAATCTTGGGGCACTTTTTGAGATTCTTTGTGTTGGATTGTGTATTATGAATCTGAAATTCTTGATACGTATCGTATAATTAACTCATGTATACTTATGATGACATTCGAGTATCTAAGTGACATTAGAGTTGGTTGATGAGTATCAAATGATGTTATTCTAGTACGAATTCTTGAATAGATCGATCGGAAAGGATAACTTTAAGGTGATTTCGTACGTTACAAATAAATTCTTCTTATGTTCTTCGCTAGATAAGAACTTTGAAGTGATTCTTCGTTGCATGTTGAGGGATGATTATGTGATCCAATTATATTAGCATTATTGAGATATTGCACTAGCGAAAGTATGAACCCTGGGCCTTGTTTTCAAGCATTGCAATACTGTTTGTGCTCACTTTTGTCACTTGGTACCTTGCTGTTTTTATATTTTCAGGTTATAAAAATCAATATTTACTATCATTACTACACTTGTTTCATCATCTCTTCACTGAACTAGTGCACCTATATAATTTTTTATTGTATTGGGTGTGTTGGGGACACAAGAGATTTCTTGTATTTGATTGCAGGGTTGTTTGAAAGAGACCATCTTCATCCTACACCTCTCATGGATTGATAAAACTTAGGTCATCCACTTGAGGAAAAATTGCTACCGTCGTACAAAACTTTGCGCTTGGAGACCCAACACGAGTCTACAAGAATAAAGTTACGTAATAGACATCAATGAACTCATTCATCGCCGCAAGGCTGGACCTCGACTACAACTATGTGGTCTCAGCCATGGACGCTCGCACTGAACCGATCACCGTGGACTTCCTATACTCCCAAACGTGCAACTTTGATTAGAGGGTGAAGTTGTTCACGGGTGGCATTGGTGGCGGGGGTTTTAAATCCTCTGCTAAGACTACCGGATGTCGTGGTGGACCGTCGCCTCCTTGTTGCAAGCATTGATACGTCACAAACGTATCTACTTTTTCAAACACTTTATCTCTTTTTTGACTATAATTTGAATGGTATTAATCTGAACTAACGTTGTTTTCAATAGAATTGCCATCGTATTATTTTTGTTCGAAAATTAAAAGTTTTCGAAATTAAACGAAACTTGACACTGATCTTTTAGGCCAACTCCAGCACACGACCCCAAACGGACGTCCATTTTTGTTTGTTTAGGGTGGATTTTACCGGACGTCCGGGGTGCGGACAGTCGTTGGACGCATCTGCGCCCAACGCGCACGAGGCCACGGACCCCAAACGGACATGTCTCGCCCCGAGCTCCTTCTCACGGAACATGTTCGACACCGGGTCTTGCCCTTAGCTTGTCGTCGCCCAGCCCCAAATGGACGCGCTCATCTCGTCGTGGATCGTGTTCGCCGGAGCCGTCTTCGCCATCGCACAATGCCGGCGTGCCGGTCCTTCGAGAGCAGCTCGCCCGCGCCACACCCGCATGCTCACCCGCCGCCTCGCCCCTGCTCTCTACACCGACGAGCTCGCCCCGCCTCTCCGCAGCGTCGCCCAGCTCTGCCCGTCCGTCTCCCTACCAACTCCTTGCTCATGCCGCCTCATCGCAGTGTCGTCCCGCCTGTGCAGCTCGCCCGTGTCCGACCCGCCCTCAAATCTAACGCAGTTGACGTGCACGCATGTTCACGCATGGCCGTGGCTAGCAGCTAGCTAGCTAGCTAGCGCTCGCAAACACTGGCCACCTCGGCAGCTTGCATCCACGCGCACGAACGGGCTGGGCAATGGGTGCAGACCGGCTGGGCGGAGCGCGGAGCTCAGAGCGCAGCGGGTGGCGCAGGTTGCGGCGGCGGGCAGTGGGCGGAGCGCGGCCACGGGCAACTGGCGGAGTATGGCGACAGGCAGCTGGCGGAGCAGGTCGTCGGGGCTGTCTGTGTGCGACAGCGACAGTGGGGCATAGCGAACAAGTTTCGGTTGCTGATACGTGGGACCAGTACGGACAATAGGCGGACACGGGCGGACGACAAGAGCGTCCGTTTTTTGTCCGTTCAAACCCATTCGCGTCTCAAATTTACTCCATATTTGAGGTCGGGCTGGACAAAAAAACGGACAAACAGACATCTTTGTGCGTTTGGGTACTACCGTTGGGCCATATTTTATTCCAAACGGATGCATCCTGACTGGATTGAGATCCCGGGCTGGAGTTGGCCTTATTAAATATATCAGAAATACTGAAACAAAGACCTGTCGGAGTGGTCCCACAGGCTGCCCACGGGGAAAATATTTTTGTAAATAGTTTACCGAGTACATGATTTTAGAGCCTCGGTAAATATGGACTGGACATCACGGAGCCGTCAACTGCAGACAGGCTTGCCACGTGGCTCGTCTTTGCTGGGTGGCGCATTTGTGATCTCGGCAAGCAGAGTGTTGCCTGGAGAGGACTCGGTAAACTCTCTCATATATTGTGCACTACTGTATGCCGAGAGCCGTATTCGGCTTACATGTCTTTTGCCGTGATCCTGTGTTTCTGTACTCGGTTTTGACTAAAGAACTTGGTAACGAAAAAAAAATCAGTAGTATGAGATCTTGGTAATTAACTGAAATTAGTATAATTTTCCCTTTCGAATCAGAACACTCTGTCAAACCCAACAGTACTGTGCGTGTGAAGCAAGCTGTCCCAGTATCTAGTCATGATTTTGCCCCATGGTTGGGTTTCTTTTTTCCTTTTCCCCTTTGATTTTCTTAAGTAAAAAGGCCTGTCAAGCTCGATCTGTCTATAGTACTTATTAGCCAACAATGCTACCTACTTTCTTCGTTACTAAATATAAGTTTTTTTTAAGATTTCATTATGAATTATATACAGATGCATATAGACATATTTTAGAATGTAGATTCATTCATTTTTCTCATTATGTAGTCCATAGTGTAATCTTTATAATGACTTATATTTCCTCTATCTCGGTGTATAAGTCATTCGCTTAGTTCTAGATCATCGATTTGAGAAACTAAATATGTGTTATATGTCATGAAAATTATATCACTAGATTTCTACACGGATGTACTCCCTCCGTTTCTAAATATAAGTCTTTTTAAGAATTTTTTCAGAACTAGTACTATTTTTGTAGCATTTTTGAAAACAGGTGTATCAGTTGAAAAAATATCAAAATTACTACCCTGTCGGCCGATTGTGGGCCGACCGGAAGCCCGTCGGCCTAAATGGGCTCGAAACAGGCCAGTCGGCCATGTCCAGGCCAACGCGCCGGGCAGTCGGCCCGCTCTTGGCCGAGCCCCCCTGTCGGCCTCCTGTCGGCCAAAAGGTCCCAGGATAAGGCCCCGTCGGCCACCTCTCCTTCTTCCTCCTCCAGCTTACATTTTAGCCTAGTTTAGGCCGACCCCCCCCCCCTTTGATCTCCCATTTCGTCCACTCATTTGCCGTTTCAATCCGATGAAACGATAGATCGTGTGTTTCTCCTCCGCCCTACAGTTTTATTTTTCGCAACGGTGTATTGGTTTGTTCGTGTGGAGAAGAAAATGGTGTGATGGTGGAGGTTTCAATGGTGAGAAGGTGGAGTGGTGGAGAAGAAGAAGGAGTGCACTCAAGCGTCGAAGGTATAAATTTTTGTTGTTATTTTCGTTTTTTTTTGTTATTTTTGTAATGTACGTACAATTAGTTTATGTTATTTTTAGTAGCGTAGTTATTTTAGGTTACTTGTGTTAGTGTAGTGATTTTAGTGTAGTCATATTAGTGTACTTTTAGTTAGTGTAGTCATATTAGTATCGGATTTTAGTTTATGTTTTAGTAGTATAGGTTTAGTTAGTTTAGTCATAGTAGTGTCGGTTATTTTTTATGTACCTCATTTTAGTGTAGGTTTTTTAGGTACATTATAGTGTACGTTTTATTTTAGTGTCGATATATTCGTTGCGAATAATGAGAAGCTGACATTGTTTGACAGGTTAAAATGTCTGAATCCGTAAATCTGACTGTGTATTACGGCCCTGGTACTATTCGATATAATGAGTTGGGGGTTGATCTTAGCGAGTTTAAGAGGCGATCGAGATGACACTTTCAAACCCGGATAGACTGGACATTAGGCAGTTGAAGCACTGGCTGACTACTAGTTTTGGTCCCGATCCTAAAGTTTGTTCTGTCAGTATTCATGACTTGTGGACCAAATCCTATAAAAATGTGAAGTGGGATTTGATTCCGATAGATAGGAGCCAACATTGGTTGTCTCTGTTAAGTCGTTGCAGAGACCGAAGAATCCATCTGTATGCTTTAGTGCAACCAGTGGCGAAGGAGGAGAATATCATACCACCCAACGTGGGGTATGAACCAGGCCAGAGTAGTCAAGTGGCTAATGAGATTTATGTATCCGGGTCACAGCCACCGGATGTGAATGCTACCCAAGCGACAATGAGTCAGATTATGTTAGTGGTCATGCTGCTGGTCAGAGTATTCAATCGGTAGTATTAGCTGCCTCTGGTGTTGCTGATGGGGATGAGTAAGGCGAGGAAATGCAGAGGGTGATGGAGGAAGAGGACGAGGATGAGATTGCATAGGAACTTGATTCTGAAAATTCCGAGGATGAGGAGGAGGTACCGATTCCTGCTGCATGGGAGCAGGACATATCCGCCGACTTTACTGTCAACGATGGCCATGAGACTCCATGGCAATATAATCTGAACCAAGTCTAGATCGGGGCTATGTTTGACACAAACAAGAAAATGAAGTATGCGGTGATAAAGTGAGCTATGTCTACCCAGAGGGTTTTCCGGACAAACATATCTAGTCCAACAAAATATACCGTCAAGTGTGTTGAATCAGGTTGTCCTGCGAAGGTGCACGCCCACGTGCCAAAGTATCACATCCACTGGGTTGTGACAAATGTTGTACCGCATAATTGTGTTAGGAAAAACATGTTGGCTCGTCATCCAAACCTTACTTCAACTCTCATAGCGCAACTCATGTATACTGAGATAGTGACGAAGAAAGATATGGAAGCAAAGCACATCTAGACATCAGTGAAGGTCAGATGGAAGTATGACATTCCATATGGGAAGGCTTGGAGAGCTAAGCAGAAGGCTATGGAGGATAGGTTTGGGACGTTCTTCGACTCCTATGATAATGTTGTGCGTCTCCTTGACATACTGAAGGAGAGAAATCCCAACACTTATGTTAACATTCAGCACACGAGGTTGGAAAGCATACCGGATTACAAGGTGTTGAAACGAGTATTCTTCTCTTTTGGTATGTGCATCGAAGCTTTCAGGCATTGTCCTCCTGTGATGTTTGTGGATGGTACATTCCTAACTGGTCAGTACAAAGGGCAAATCCTGACTGCTATTGGTGTGGACGGGAACAACCAAATCATCCCACTAGCCATGGCATTTGTGGAGGGTGAGAACTTTCCGAGCTGGGTATGGTTCTTCCGTCAAATTATTGCGATCGTGAAGGACCGATCAAATGTGTGTCTCATTCATGACAGACATCCCGGTATATTGAAGGCCATGAAGACACTGAGTAATCCAACTACTAACGAGCCAACACCTTGGAAGGACTTGCAAAGCCGGTGGTGCATGCGCCATCTGGGTGCTAATTTTTTCTCACAGTTCAAGAACAAACGGTTGATGAACTTGTTCAAGAAGTTATGCAAGCAGAACCAGCGACGCAAATACGATTTTATTTGGTCGAAACTAGATGAGTTCACTAAGAAGCAGGTCGTTGCTAGGAAGAAAATGGAAAAGACCAGGTTAAATTAACAACACTCATTACGGAGATGGAGGGTCCAGTTGGTCTTTGTGACTTGCCAACAATTGACCCTCCTAATACGAAGAGAAAGAAGGGCAGGGCAGTAAAGAATTTTTCTAAGTGGATAGAGAAAGAGCCTCGAGTGAATTGGTCTTTGCTGCATGACACCCATGGAGCTAGGTATGTGTAGCGACCCGACCTGAAAGGTCAAGTCTCCGGTGTTTCCGTACCATCCCAAGATCATGCTGGTACACACACGGTACATCAATGTATATATCAAAGGGAAATCACACAACAAATATATTAATCGAAATCTCATTTTGAGTCCTTTATTACAATAAAAATTACAATAAAGTGGCTAAAAGCCAACTCGTGAGAATATCTAAATCTTGTGGAAGCGTCGAAGGTAGATGAGTCCATCTGACTCCAAGGGCATCTCACTGAGCATAGAACGTGTCCTCACTCCTGGTCGGAAAAGTACTCTGCAACATGATACGTTGCAGCCATGTAGGTCAGCATAGGGAATATGCCGGCAAAGTCACAAGAGAGGGGTGAAAAGATAATCATCTAGTCTATATGCATATATGGTAGGTGGGGTGGTAAGTTTTGCGTAAAGCCAATTTTTTCCTACATCAAGAAAGGGGCTAAGCAAAATATTACTAAGTTGGTTGATTAATGAGATGGTTCCACCAACCAATTCTCATACCCAAATTATTTATACCCACATCCTCATTATTAATTGTGTTGAGAGTTCCGAATGTTTCAGTTCCTTTGGCTCAAGTCGTCCATGACCGTGGACACGGCTAATCGATTAGGTTTGAGTACTCTGCAGAGTTTTGCACACGTTCCCCACAAGATTTGGTCGCCTCCGTTTAATTTCTCGCACTTCAGGGTGTTTGAGAAACGGATGACCAAAACATGGTCTTCCAAAGGGTTTCCCTGCGACTCTGTCGGTGCCCATCCTTTCCTACCGTTCTTCTACATCTCGTAGCACCGCCTGTCCAGGGTCACCACGATATCCAACCAAGCCAGAGCCCATAATGACTTGTGGCTGTGCAGGTAAGCCTTGGGTCTTGAAGCACCCATCCATCTCTTTGTGCCTGGGTGGACCTTTCCGCGTGAATACTGGCCATCTCCAGCATCACCTAGGCAAATCCACTGGTTTCTCCAGGGTGCCGTTCAACCATCATCCACCCAAAGGTATGTTGAAAACTCGGAGTCTTAAATCTTGATCATTATGTAGGTCTTGAAATTATTAACTCTCTCAACTCTCATGAATCACACAACCAACCCCGTCTACTAATAGCATAGCAAAAAAAATAAAACAACGTTTCCCGGGGCCAATGTGTCAAAGAGTTTGAGGGGGTACCTACAACATGATATTACGACAATGTAACCAAGTTTCCAACTAACCTATCTTGCATGCAATTTTGGGAGATGGTAGAACTAATGCATATAAAACATGGGTAATCATGATCAAAGTGACTTGCCTGATTGATGATCTTCGTACGTGAGTGACTCTAAGTAACAAGCTTCGCACTCCAGATAATCTAACGAAGCAAACAAAGCACTCAAATAAGCATACAACCAAAATAACAACTCATAACATTCAGCAAAGAAGTATTAACAATCAAGGCAACAATGCACAAAAATCACTAGCAAGAAAACATAATAAAACTATTTTGAAATAACAAAACAATTGTTGACAGCAAGGAAACAATAGAATATTTTATTAATAAAAAGAATAAAATCAATTTAAGTTTGTTGGGAAAAGTTTAGTAAAGTTTATAAAAGTTTTGATAAGCACTATATGAATCAACTATAGTTATACTAACAAAAAGAATGAAAAACTAAACTTATTATTTATTAGCAAAACATGTTCTTAACAGAAAATAATTTACAATTAAACCTGTCTTAGAAAGCAGAATTAAATTATATAAAACTTTGTTTGAAAGCAAAACTATTACTAACTAGCTGTTTTAATCAAAATAAACCTATTTGAAAAGAAGTTGTGATTCCTACATTAACAAAGAAATAAACTAAACAATTTATATATTTTTATTAACAATAATAAAACACTAAATGTATAAACAACAGAACCTACTAGACAAATTAAAACTAAATCTAAATTGAACTAACTAAAACTAAGTAAATAAAACTATATTGTAATACTAGGCAGATTCTGTTTATAGCTAGAACACTATTCAAAATCATCCTAAAAATCCTCAAACTAAACATGATGATAGTCATAACCAATATCAAACAGTAGCAAAAAGATTCATATCAAAATCAATTTTCAAACTCTAGTTATTCAGATTTGAAGATTTGGAGCAAATTTGATTAAATTCAAATTTTATAGTTCAAATTTGAAATTTAAAAGTACAGGGTGAAACTACATGAAAAATGTGAGCTATTGCAAAAAGAATCAACTCAAAACATTAAACAGGTTAAAAGATATAAGCAAAACAAAATTTGAAATCATTCTGTTAATTAAAACAAAAAACAGAAAAAAAATTGATTTGCAACGGCCAGGGGGCTACGTGGCAGCACGCGAGTGGCTAAGGGGGGTGTGCGTGCGAGGGTTACGGGCGGGCGACCGGTCGGTAGAGGATACCGGTTCGGATTTAAATCCGTTCTAATCTCGGCCGTGGATTTTAGATCCGAGGGTCCAGGGAGCTTACGGAGAAAAGTCGCCGGCGTCGGAGGTCTCCGGCGAGTCCGGAAGCGGCGAAGACGACGGAGAGGTGCTCCGGTGGTCGAGGGAGGCAGCGAAATGGTCCGGGCGACGGCGACGGTCTCCGGAGTCGACTGGTGGCAATGGTGGGGCGAGCGGTGGACGGAATCGGTGGCTACGGTCGACGGGAGATCCGGTGGTGGTGGCTACTCCGGCGAGCAATTGGGCAGCGCCTCGGCGAGGGAGGGAGGGGGTTTGGGGGGAAAATGGAAGGCGGGGAGTGGGGCTCTTATATAGGTGCTCATGGGGTGCGGAGGTGGAGGGAGGAGAGAGCTCCGGGAGGGGGAAAGAAACGGCCGGCGATGGTCCGGCACGCACGGGGGAGAGGGAGATGACCGTTCGGGTGAAACGGTCGGTCGGGGTGGGACCCAGTTGCAGTGAGAGAGAGGGAAATGAAAGCGCGTCGGTCGACCGGCTTTTAATCAATACGCGAGTAACTGCCCGTGGGCCGGCCCGTTTAATACAGTAACCGTTACCGGTTTCTGTTTAATGTTTTTCCAGAGCGTTTCAAAAGCTTTTAAAACATTCAAACCGTTTATAAATATAGGGGTATTATATATCAAAATTAACAGAATAATAAATTCTATTTAATGAACATTTTTATTCTGTCATTTGAATACTTTGAGAAAAATAATATTTTCAGAAATTGCCTAATTGTTTTTAAAACCTTTTTGCAAATATTTTCAAAACAACTCCTGGTTACTTTTGTTCAAATAGATCACCAAAATGACCCTGGTGTGGAGTGTCATGTTACTCCCCTCTTTTTTGAACATTTTACCAAGATTTCAAATAGGTGAAAGCAACTTAGGGAAAGTAGAAAAGGCTTTCAGAATTTTAGAAAGAACATTTTAGCAATAGAGGTATTCAAACAATGATGATGATGGATGCATAGCTATATTTCGTAACATTCCAAAATGGAATTTTGGGATGTTACAAACCTACCCACCTTAAGATGAATCTCGCCCTCGAGATTCGGGTTGGCTAGAAAATAGGTGCGGGTGGTCTCTACGAAGATCTTCTTCGCGTTCCCAGGTGGCTTCTTCCTCAGTGTGGTGACTCCACAAAACCTTACATAACTTGATGATCTTGCTGCGGGTAACTCTGTTGACAGTCTCGAGGATTCTGACAGGCTTCTCCTCGTAGGTCAGATCATTGTCAAGTTGTATGGCCTCTAGGGGCACTGTATCTCTCAAAGGGATATCAACCATCTCAGCATGACATTTCTTCAGTTGGGACACATGGAACACATCATGAACTTCGGATAATCCTTCCGGCAATTCCAGTTTGTATGCAACTTCGCCTCTACGTTCAAGAATTTTGTAGGGGCCTATGAATCTGGGTGCTAATTTTCCTTTAACACCAAACCTCTTGATTCCTCGAAGCGGGGACACACGAAGATAAGCTCGGTCTCCCACTTCATACGTCACTTCTTAACGTTTGCTGTCAGCATAACTCTTCTGTCGAGATTGAGCTATTTTGAGTCTGTCACGAATCAACTTGACTTTCTCTTCCGAATCTCGGATAAGATCGGGACCAAAAAGTTGTCGGTCTCCAACACCATCCCATGTCAGTGGTGTTCTGCACCTCCTTCCGTATAAAGCTTCGAAAGGGGCCATCTTCAGACTGGTCTGATAACTGTTGTTGTACGAGAATTCTGCGTAAGGTAAGTTGTCATCCCAACTAGATCCATAATCTAGCGCACAAGCTCTCAACATGTCTTCCAGAATCTGGTTGACTCTCTCAGTTTGTCCATCTGTCTGCGGATGAAAAGTTGTACTGAACTCTAGCCTTGTACCCAAAGTTTCATGTAACTGATGCCAAAACTTTGAGGTAAACTGTGTTCCTCTATCTGACACGATACTCCTCGGAACTCCATGCAGACATACGATCCTGGTCATATATATCTTGGCTAGCTTAGCACTGGTATAGGTGGTTTTCACTAGAATGAAATGAGCTACCTTGGTCAAGCGATCTACCACTACCCAGATGGAATCATAACCTAAACGGGTCCTGGGTAATCCTGTGATGAAGTCCATACCAAGCTTTTCCCATTTCCACTCGGGTATCGGCAAAGGTTGGAGTAACCCTGCTGGTTTCTGATGTTCCGACTTTACTCGTTGACAAACATCACATATTGCAACGTGTTCCACAATATCCTTCTTCATACCTGTCCACCAATAACTTTCCTTTAAATCCAGATACATCTTGGTATTGCCTGGGTGTATCGAGTAAGGTGAATCGTGGGCTTCCTGAAGTATCAACTTCCTGAGTTCTGGGTCATTGGGCACATAGATGCGGTTCTCAAACCACAAAGTTCCGTGTTCATCCTCACGAAAACCTTTAGCTTTACCATCTTCCATTCTCTGCTTTATCTCAGCTATCTCCTTGTCTAATTTCTGGGCTTCACGAATTCTTTCGGTCAAGGTGGATTGGATCTCTAGTGTACCAACATATCCTCTTGGAACTATCTCTAGCTTGAGCTCTCTGAGATCATCGGCTAACTCTTGGGGTAATCCTCCCGCTGTGAGGGTGTTTACATAAGTTTTCCGACTCAAGGCATCAGCTACAACATTGGCCTTACCTGGATGGTAATGTAATCTCATGTCATAGTCCTTGATTAACTCTAACCATCTCCTCTGTCTGAGGTTCAACTCCTTCTGCGTGAAGATATATTTCAAGCTCTTATGGTCGGTGTAAACATCACAACTATTTCCTATAAGAAAATGTCTCCAGGTGTTGAGTGCGTGCACTACGGCTGCTAGTTCCAAATCATGGGTGGCATAATTCAACTCATGAGGTCGTAGTTGTCTGGATGCATAAGCTACAACCTTTCCATCTTGCATGAGTACTCCTCCAAGTCCTTGACGTGAAGCATCACAATAAACTTGGAAGTCCTTCCGAATATTGGGCAAAATCAACACTGGGGCTGTGACCAAACGTTTCTTCAACTCCTGGAAACTGGCACATTCCTTAGTCCAAACATACTTGGATTCTTTCTTCAACAACTCTGTCATGGGCTTGGCAATCTTTGAGAAATTCTCAATGAATCTCCGGTAATATCCGACAAGTCCGAGGAAACTGCGGATCTCCTTAACTGAAGTGGGTGACTTCCACTCGGTGACGGCTTCAACCTTAGCGGGGTCTACGGCTATTCCTTCTCCGGAAATAACATGTCCAAGGAATCCGACTTCCGTCAGCCAAAATTCACATTTGCTGAACTTGGCATATAATTGATGCTCTCTTAGCTTCTCCAGAACTAAACGCAGATGTTCCTTGTGTTCTTCCTCGTTCTTGGAGAATATCAAAATGTCATCGATGAACACCACGACAAACTTGTCCAAATATTCCATGAACACTTTGTTCATCAAATTCATGAAGTAGGCAGGAGCATTAGTCAAACCAAAGGACATGACAGTATACTCATACAAGCCATACCTTGTGGTGAAAGCCGTTTTGGGTATATCCTGTTCACGAATCTTCAGCTGATGATACCCTGATCGAAGATCGATCTTAGAGAATACTTTGGCGCCTACTATCTGATCAAACAAATCATTAATCATCGGCAGAGGGTACTTGTTCTTGATAGTCACCTCGTTCAAGGCACGATAGTCAACTACCATTCTCAAGGTTTTATCCTTCTTCTCCACCAAAAGAACTAGGGCTGCCCAAGGTGATGAACTTGGGCGAATATATCCCTTGTCCAATAGCTCCTTAATCTGCTTCTTGATTTCCACTAAATCATTTGCGGGCATCCGATAGGGTCTCTTGGAAATTGGGGCTGTCCCTGGCTGTAGCTCTATTAGGAACTCAATCTCCCTATCTGGTGGCATGCCTGGTAATTCTTCCGGAAATACATCCAGAAAATATTTTACCACAGGTACTTCCTCCTGAACAACTCCTGTGAGGGCATTTAACCGTGCACTCATCTGGGTGCGTCGGGATACATACTTAATCCTCTTGTTCTCCGGGGTGGTGAGTGAAACAGACTTGCTGAGGCAATCAAGATTTCCTTCATACTTGGTCATCCAATCCATGCCTAGGATTACATCCAATCCCTGGGATTCTAAGACGATGAGGTCGGTGGGAAAAACATCGTTTCCTATATTGAGTTTCAAAGCATGGCATCCTATCCCTGCCATCATCATACCTCCTGGGGAACTGACCTTAATGGGCTGTTTAAGGGTTTTGGTGGGCAAACCATACTTATCCACAACTACCCTTGATATGAATGAATGAGTTGCACCGGAATTAAAAAGTACTGTAACTGGACGTGAATGCAATAAAAACTTACCAACCACAGTCTCGGGTTGATCATAAACTTCTTCCACGTCAAGGTGGTTCACCTGGGCATGAGGAAAAGGGTTTGGCTTCTTGGCTGCGGAGTTGCCGTTTCCATTTCCCTGCTTGCTCTGGGGACAGTCAGTAGCATAGTGCCCTGTCTTCTGGCACTTGAAACAGGTGATGTGACTCAGATCCTTATGAGTAGGAACGTGACGGTGCTGGTTGTTGTACCCATTCCCATTGTCAGTCTTGAAATTGCCATGGTTGGGACGGGTATTCCCATTTCCTCCATGGTTGTGGCTTCCATGGTTGTGCACAGCATGAGTGTGTCTTCCAAACTTACCGGTCCCTAATACGGTATTCCCTGAGTACGGGGAGTAGCGGGGCTTATGATGAGCTCCAGAGTTAAACTTCCCCTGAGTGTACTTCCTCTTGCGGTTCTCAATTTGCTGCTGTTTTCCTTCCAAAATGAGGGCCTTATCCACCAGCTCTTGGTAGTTGTTGAAATTAGCCACTACCAGCTGCATGCTCAACTCATCGTTGAGTCCTTCCAGAAATTTCTCTTGCTTGGCTGCATCATCGGCCACGTCTCCTGGTGCATAACGTGCCAATGTGCTGAAGTCATCCACGTATTGGGCCACAGAGCGATTTCCCTGGCGCAAGTTGCGAAACTCACGCTTCTTCCGACTCATGGCTCCAGCTGAAACATGTGCGGTGCGGAAAGCTTGCTGGAACTACTCCCAAGTTACATCAGCAATAGGATATGTGGTGGTGTAGTTCTCCCACCACGAAGCTGCTGGTCCTTCCAGTTGATGTGCGGCAAATCGCACCTTCTCAGCATCAGTACATCCAGCGGTGACAAGTTCTCTCTCCATCTTACGGAGCCAGTCATCTGCCACAATGGGCTCAGTGCTGCTGGAGAAAGTTGGAGGATTCAACCTCAGAAAACGGGTGAGATTGTCAGTCTGGGATGGATGTTGGTGGTTGTTGTTGTTCTGGTTGTTGGTCTGATTCTGGATCAATAGCTGCATCAGTGCATTCTGCTGCTGAAGGAGTTGCGTGAGTTCCGGCGGGAAGGTGAAGTCGGTCTCACGTCGTGGAGGCATCTTGCTGTTTTCAAAGGGGTGAGAATTAGAATAGAACAAGGGCCTAAAAGGAGAAATTCGCTACCCATATGCAATGCAACAAACATATCACACCCAACACTCATTCATTTATTCAATCAATGTCAAACATCGGGAATACAAGTCTCAATCAAACTACACATCGACCTACGCTCTTAACGTTGAAAATAAAAGATACATGGAGGGCATAACTAAAGTTTTCCTCAGAAGTACATGGTGACTGAGTCTCCTCCAGTGGTGCTCTCCTCATAGTCATCATCGTCGCTGATGAAAGGAGCCAAGTCTCCCTCAGGATGAAGATTTTCACCCATGTCCATCTGTTCCTCCAAAGTGGCGATGCGAGTGTTCAGCTTGTCGATCCTCTCTAAGAAATCCTTCACCTCATATTCATGCTCATAGTTGGCTTCCCGCAAGTCAGCTTCAAGGTCAATCTCACGGTTCATCAGATTCTTGATTGTCTTCGTATCAGCACGAACTCGAAGCTCCAGAGTCCTGATGTGAGTCTCCAAGGTCTGGATATATGACATGGTGGAGTCTCCAGTGGGAGGGGTTATGATGTTGCCATGGGCATCTCTGCGACAAACCACGCTGAGTCCTGGTGAAATGGTTCCACCTCTGTATTCCTCCTGAATACGTCCAAGGGCACGATGAATGGCCATGTCTCTTCCAAGTATCCAGCTGGGTGCCACGAACTTGAAGTCGATGGGTTTCTTCCGATTCCCAAAGGTCTTCCCTGGGATGTGCACCTCGATCCTGTAGCGTCCATCTTGTGGAAATGCCATGATAGGAGTCCCGGTGATGCTCGGCAAAGCAATCCTTACGTCCTTGACAATCCTCATCAGCTCCTTACCAAAGGGCATCGTTGCATCAGGCTGGCAAAACTCCGTGATCAACACTGGGATGAAGGTGGCCATCTATAAATTTTGAAATAATCGGAGAGGAGTCAGAAACGAGTAGATGAGAGTATAAGAATTTTAAAGACAAAGAGAAACAATCCTAAGGCTTTCCAGTCCTAGAGGTTACGTCCTACGGTCAGCGTGTGCTCTGATACCATTTCTGTAGCGACCCGACGTGAAAGGTCAAGTCTCCGGTGTTTCCGTATCATCCCAAGATCATGCTGGTACACACACGGTACATCAATGTATATATCAAAGGGAAATCACACAGCAAATATATTAATCGAAATCTCATTTTGAGTCCTTTATTACAATAAAAATTACAATAAAGTGGCTAAAAGCCAACTCATGAGAATATCTAAATCTTGCGGAAGCGTCGAAGGTAGATGAGTCCATCTGACTCCAAGGGCATCTCACTGAGCATAGAACGTGTCCTCACTCCTGGTCGGAAAAGTACTCTGCAACATGATACGTTGCAGCCATGTAGGTCAGCATAGGGAATATGCCGGCAAAGTCACAAGAGAGGGGTGAAAAGATAATCATCTAGTCTATATGCATATATGGTAGGTGGGGTGGTAAGTTTTGCGTAAAGCCAATTTTTTCCTACATCAAGAAAGGGGCTAAGCAAAATATTACTAAGTTGGTTGATTAATGAGATGGTTCCACCAACCAATTCTCATACCAAAATTATTTATACCCACATCCTCATTATTAATTGTGTTGAGAGTTCCGAATGTTTCAGTTCCTTTGGCTCAAGTCGTCCATGACCGTGGACACGGCTAATCATTAGGTTTGAGTACTCTGCAGAGTTTTGCACACGTTCCCCACAAGATTTGGTCGCCTCCGTTTAATTTCTCGCACTTCAGGGTGTTTGAGAAACGGATGACCAAAACATGGTCTTCCAAAGGGTTTCCCTGCGACTCTGTCGGTGCCCATCCTTTCCTACCGTTCTTCTACATCTCGTAGCACCGCCTGTCCAGGGTCACCACGATATCCAACCAAGCCAGAGCCCATAATGACTTGTGGCTGTGCAGGTAAGCCTTGGGTCTTGAAGCACCCATCCATCTCTTTGTGCCTGGGTGGACCTTTCCGCGTGAATACTGGCCATCTCCAGCATCACCTAGGCAAATCCACTGGTTTCTCCAGGGTGCCGTTCAACCATCATCCGCCCAGAGGTATGTTGAAAACTCGGAGTCTTAAATCTTGATCATTATGTAGGTCTTGAAATTATTAACTCTCTCAACTCTCATGAATCACACAACCAACCCTGTCTACTAATAGCATAGCAAAAAAAATAAAACAACGTTTCCCGGGGCCAATGTGTCAAAGAGTTTGAGGGGGTACCTACCACATGATACTACGACAATGTAACCAAGTTTCCAACTAACCTATCTTGCATGCAATTTGGGGATATGGTAGAACTAATGCATATAAAACATGGGTAATCATGATCAAAGTGACTTGCCTGATTGATGATCTTCATACGTGAGTGACTCTAAGTAACAAGCTTCGCACTCTGGATAATCTAACGAAGCAAACAAAGCACTCAAATAAGCATACAACCAAAATAACAACTCATAACATTCAGCAAAGAAGTATTAACAATCAAGGCAACAATGCACAAAAATCACTAGCAAGAAAACACACACAGTTTTGTTTACTAGGAGGTGATTGATAAAACACTACTAACATAATAAAACTATTTTGAAATACCAAAACAATTGTTGACAGCAAGGAAACAATAGAATATTTTATTAATAAAAAGAATAAAATCAATTTAAGTTTGTTGGGAAAAGTTTAGTAAAGTTTATAAAAGTTTTGATAAGCACTATATGAATCAACTATAGTTATACTAACAAAAAGAATGAAAAACTAAACTTATTATTTATTAGCAAAACATGTTCTTAACAGAAAATAATTTACAATTAAACCTGTCTTAGAAAGCAGAATTAAATTATATAAAACTTTGTTTGAAAGCAAAACTATTACTAACTAGCTGTTTTAATCAAAATAAACCTATTTGAAAAGAAGTTGTGATTCCTACATTAACAAAGAAATAAACTAAACAATTTATATATTTTTATTAACAATAATAAAACACTAAATGTATAAACAACAGAACCTACTAGACAAATTAAAACTAAATCTAAATTGAACTAACTAAAACTAAGTAAATAAAACTATATTGTAATACTAGGCAGATTCTGTTTATAGCTAGAACACTATTCAAAATCATCCTAAAAATCCTCAAACTAAACATGATGATAGTCATAACCAATATCAAGCAGTAGCAAAAAGATTCATATCAAAATCTATTTTCAAACTCTAGTTATTCAGATTTGAAGATTTTGAGCAAATTTGATTAAATTGAAATTTATAGTTCAAATTTGAAATTTAAAAGTACAGGGTGAAACTACATGAAAAATGTGAGCTATTGCAAAAAGAATCAACTCAAAACATTAAACAGGTTAAAAGATATAAGCAAAACAAAATTTGAAATCATTCTGTTAATTAAAACAAAAAACAGAAAAAAAATTGATTTGCAACGGACAGGGGGCTACGTGGCAGCACGCGAGTGGCTAAGGGGGGTGTGCGCTAGGGTTATGGGCGGGCGACCGGTCGGTAGAGGATACCGGTTCGGATTTAAATCCGTTCTAATCTTGGCCGTGGATTTTAGATCCGAGGGTCCAGGGAGCTTACGGAGAAAAGTCGCCGGCGTCGGAGGTCTCCGGCGAGTCCGGAAGCGGCGAAGACGACGGCGAGGTGCTCCGGTGGTCAAGGGAGGCAGCGAAATGGTCCGGGCGACGGCGACGGGTCTCCGGAGTCGACTGGTGGCAATGGTGGGGCGAGCGGTGGACGGAATCGGTGGCTACGGTCGACGGGAGCTCCGGTGGTGGTGGCTACTCCGGCGAGCAATTGGGCAGCGCCTCGGCGAGGGAGAGAGGGGGTTTGGGGGGAAAATGGAAGGCGGGGAGTGGGGCTCTTATATAGGTGCTCATGGGGTGCGGGGGTGGAGGGAGGAGAGAGATCCGGGAGGGGGAAAGAAACGGCCGGCGATGGTCCGGCGCGCGCGGGGGAGAGGGAGATGACCGTTCGGGTGAAACGGTCGGTCGGGGTGGGACCCGGTTGCAGTGAGAGAGAGGGAAATGAAAGCGCGTCGGTCGACCGGCTTTTAATCAATACGCGAGTAACTGCCCGTGGGCCGGCCCGTTTAATACAGTAACCGTTACCGGTTTCTGTTTAATGTTTTTCCAGAGCGTTTCAAAAGCTTCTAAAACATTCAAAGCATTTATAAATATAGGGGTATTATATATCAAAATTAACAGAATAATAAATTCTATTTAGTGAACATTTTTATTCTGTCATTTGAATACTTTGAAAAAAATAATATTTTCAGAAATTGCCTAATTGTTTTTAAAACCTTTTTGCAAATATTTTCAAAACAACTCCTGGTTACTTTTGTTCAAATAGATCACCAAAATGACCCTGGTGTGGAGTGTCATATTACTCCCCTCTTATTTTGAACATTTTACCAAGATTTCAAATAGGTGAAAGCAACTTAGGGAAAGTAGAAAAGGCTTTCAGAATTTTAGAAAGAACATTTCAGCAATACAGGTATTCAAACAATGATGATGATGGATGCATAGCTATATTTCATAACATTCCAAAATGGAATTTTGGGATGTTACAGTATGGCCACATGACAACCAATCTTGCAGAGATCTATAACTTTGTTCTTAGAGGGAATAGAGCATTGCCACTGACAGCTATTGTGGAGGGTGTATTCCATGGCACTGTGAGGTATTTCAGAGAAAGGCATGAGTTAGCAAGGAAGCATATTGCAGATAATCAGAACACTCCTTACTGCAGCCGTGTCATGGAGTACATGGCTGAGAAGATAAAGAAAGCAAAAAAGCACACCATCACACTCATAGGTAATCAGGAAAGGAGGTACGAGGTTCAGCTTCCTACTGATGGTTTTGGTTCTGCAAATGAGGTGAAGACGCATGAGGTTACAATCGGAGCAGAATTTCATCCAACTTGTGAGTGTACATGCAACAAGCCTCAGTTGTTGCACCTGCCTTGCTCACATGTGTTGGCTGCCTGTGGCTAGATTCAGTTGGACGCTATCTCCTTTGTGTCTCCGTACTATTCAAAGGAGGCGGTACTCAATGTCTGGACAGGTGAGATGATAGGGTTTAGAGTCGTCGGCAATTTCAACAAGGTAAACGATGGTGATAGAGTATACATCCCGGATCCTGCACTACGACGCACTAGCAGGGGCAGGCGTAAGGTAAATCACATACGAAAAGATATGGACCAATCTGAAGCTGGTGGAGCAACCAGACAATGTTTGCTCTGCGCGGCTTATGGGCATAGGATGAAATTGTTGGGAAACGTTGCATGGGAAACAAAAAATTTCCTACGCACACGCAGATCTATCCATGGTGATGAGCATCTACGAGAGGGAGAGTGGATCTACATACCCTTGTAGATCGCTAAGCTGGAAGCATTAAGAAACGCGGTTGGTGTAGTCAAACGTCTTCGCGATCCAAATCGCTGTGCGTCCCGCGATCCAATCACGATCCATCCCGCAATCCAATCACGATCTGTCCCGCTATCCGATCACGACCCGTCCCACGAACTTGATCACGATCCGTCCCACGAACTTGATCACGATCCTTCCGATCTAGAACCGAATGGACGACACCTTCGCGTTCAGCACACGTACAGCTTGATGACGATCTCCACCGTCTTGATCCAGCAAGAAGGAGTGGAGAGGAAGAAGAGTTCTCCGGCAGCCTGACGGCGCCCCGACGATGGTGGTGGAGCAATTCCGGCAAGGCTTCGCCTAAGCACTGCAGAAATCCAATCTGGAGGAGAAACTATGCACTGGAGGAACGGGTAGCACGTGGCTGAAAATCTAGTGCAAAAACCCCAAACCCTCTAGTATATATAGGAGGAGAGGATGAGAGGAGGCAGATTGGGCACCAAGCCTAGCTGGTTCGGCCGAACCTACTAGGAGAGGAGGACTCCTCCTCCAATCCTAGTAGGACTAGGATTGCTCCTTTTTGCCTTTTTTCCACCTTTTCCTATTGGGTTTTTTCCTCCAGCCACATGGGCCTTGTGTGAGAGTTTCCACCAGCCCAGTAAGGGATGATATTCACTCTCCCACAGCCCATGAAGCCTCTTGGGTCGAAATACCCCTCCCGGAGGCCTCCCGGTACACTACCGGCACTCCCGGTACACTACCGATGAGCCCGAAACTTTTCCGGTGACCAAAATAGGACTTCCTATATATGAATCTTTACCTCCGGACCATTTCGGAGCTCTTCGTGACATCTAGGATCTCATCCGGGACTCTGAAAAAACTTCGGTCACCACCATACATAACTCTATACTACCGAAACGTCACCAAACCTTAAGTGTGCAGACCCCGCGGGTTTGAGAACTATGTAGACATGACCGAGACACCTCTATGGTCAATAACCAATGGCAGGACCTGGATGTCCACATTGGTTCCTACATATTCTATGAAGACCTTTATCGGTCGAACCTCTATGTCAAGGATTCAGTTAATCCCGTATGATGTTCCCTTTGTTCTTCGGTATGTTACTTGCCCGAGATTCGATCGTCGGTATCTCCATACCTAGTTCAACCTCATTACTGGCAAGTCTCTTTACTCGTTCTGTAATACAAGACCCCGTAACTAACACTTAGTCACATTGCTTGCAAGGCTTATTGTGATGTTGTATTACCGAGTGGGCCCTGAGATACCTCTCTGTCACACGGAGTAACAAATCCAAGTCTTGATCCATGCCAACTCAACAGACACCCTCGGAGACACCTGTAGAGCACCTTTATAGTCACCCAGTTACGTTGCGACGTTTGATACACACAAGGTACTCCTCCGATATCTGTGAGTTGCATGATCTCATGATCATAGGAACATATACTTGACATGCATAAAACAGTAGCAATAAACTGACACGATCATAAGCTACGTTTGTAGTTTGGGTCTTGTCCATCACATCATTCTCCTAATGATGTGATCCCGTTATCAAATGACATCTCATGTCCATGGCTAGGAAATCTTAACCATCTTTTGATCAATGAGCTAGTTCATTAGAGGCATACTAGGGACATTATGTTTGTGTATGTATCCACACATGTATCCATGTTTCCAATTAATACAATTATAGCATGAATAATAAACGATTATCATGAACAAAGAAATACAATAATAAACACTTTATTTATTTCCTCTAGGGCATATTTCCAACAGAAATATTGCCCCGACCTGAAGAAAGACGGTGCTTCCACATCGACGAGCGCTTCCACATCGACGACTGCAACAACGGTTGCAAGAGGTGGTCCTAGTAGTCGTGGTGGACGAGGATCTCGACGCCGAAGGGGCAGACGAGAAATAAATAACTCTGAAGCTACATAATATGTCGGTCTATGTTTCTATTTGTAATAAGTCGGACTACTTTTTTATTTGTAATATGTGTGCACTATGTTTTTATGTGTAAGCAGCAAACACTATGTTTTTATTTGTAATATGTGAGACTATGTTTTAATGCCTCTCGGATACTCAGTTTTTATTTTTAGTATGCAAACATCTATGTTTTATTTTGTAATATGTTTGTACTATATTCTCATTGCAGATATGGCTTCGTATCCGATGCTTAATGCTAATATCGATAGAGGGCACCGAGGCGCACTTATGGAATCGGGCACGAACTTAGACGTGTTGATCACTCGCACCCTAAAGTCTAACTGGATGATACATCCTGCACGGGTTGATAGGTATGTGTTGGTACAATTACTTAGTATGTTCGACATCGTTTTGATAGAATCTAATTGTAAGCTACATTCTGTTCATTTTGTAGGCTGAATTGGGCTGGACTTCTACCCTTGGCACGACTGGTTGAGGATACATTGGATGAGTGGGTTGATCACCCGGACTTGGATGACGCGGGTGAACCAATGCAGCTACGCAAGAGGCCAGTATCACGCTTCTCTTACGACATTTCACTCCTTAGCTGCTTAGTAGATAGATAGAGACCAAAGACACATACGTTCCACTTTTCCTGGGGAGAGATGGCTCCTACTTTACAAGACGTGTCTTACTTGTTAGGATTACCTCTCGCCGGTGCTGTCATAGGACCTTTAGAGGTGGAAACTGGTTGGCTAGCATCTATGCATGCCCGTTTTCTGGCTGCGGTGCCAACTACCGGTACCCTAGACAACGATCGGCACGGGCCTCTTTTCAGGTGGTTGAGCCAGTTTCAGATTGTTGCCTTAGGATATCCCACTTATCAGTTGTCAAAGGCACAGATTGACCGGTCCCTAGAGGCATATATTATGTGGTTGTTTGGCAAGACTATGTTCACAGAGAACCACGTGACCACTGTAGATGCACGACTGATCGACATTGCACGAGAGATAGCTAAGGCACGTTCCCCTGAGGACATTGTGTAGAGGAATTTTGGTTCTGCCGTGTTAGCAGCTACGTATAGAGGCCTCTACAAAGCTTGCCAGTTGAGGTCTAGGAAATTTGGTCTTCTCGGATGTCCACTTATGTTGCAGCTTTGGTCTTATGGGAGATTCCCTATTGGTCGACCCTACGTGAGCATTGACAAACCTTTTGGTAATGAGGACATGGCTGGACATTACGTGCCTTCTATCGGTGACTTGCCTACTATGGGATCTGTTTGGGCACGGAGAGAGGTATTTTCATTATTAACAATATGAATTGGTAATGTTTATTTCTCGCTATTCAATATTATGTACTAATGTTAGTTGTCATGCACAGAGATAGTTTACGCCTAACTAGGTGAGGGGCTGCTACCCCTCCTTCACGACGCAGTTTGATAGTCTGCACGAGGATCAGGTTATATGGCAACCATACACCCGTAAGGCTATTTCAGATAGGTACCCAGGTGGGATTTCTGGATACTGCACTAGAGATCAGCATTACTGGATGACCAAGGCCAAGTTGGTCTTCGATGTGACAGTTGAGGAGATGGCTATTAATAGGGTGATGAGACAGTTCGGTCTGTTCCAAGAGCCTAACATTCCGGTTATTTCACGATTACCAGATCACGTGCACAAGTAAGTAATACTACTTTGGTTCTCATCTCTGCATTAATAGGTTATAGCTAATCATGTAACATGCATTTCAATCTCACGTACAGTCGCAGCGGAGGAAACAAGTCTCATACTTCTTGGGTTCGCGATATCAGACCTTACCTCGAGGAATGGAATACTGCCCCGACAAATATATGGGATGAAGTTCGTGTCTTCGACTAGGACAGGTACGGGTTGTATCTGAAGCGTTACAGACAGAGCACGAGGATCTACTTGGTTCCACCATCTGCTCCGGAACATATCCCAGTTCCTCTCGCTAGCGATATATTCCCAACTTCCTGGGAACCAGACACCACGCGGTATGTCCTCAGTTGTTCTCCACATGCTACATTTTCCGTATACATGAACATGTACAATTGGTTAACTTTCTGCGTACAGGGTGAATTGTCAACTTAGGCGCTAGATGAGGTTACCGCTTTGGTTGACCGCTTTGAGAGAGGAGAAAATATCCCACAGGGAGATGCAATATCAAGGTTGAAGAGTCTTCAGGCGAAGATACGCGGGATCGTCGCAGCTGTTACATGTAGGCGATCTTCCGATGTTGTTGACACTCGAGTAGCACATCGTCCGCCACGCCCCTCTCTGCAACGTTCAGAACCCCGGCCTTCATAGCCAGGGAGCTCCTCCTGGCAGCCGGAACCACCTTCACAGCCAGGGGGCTCCTCCTGGCAGCAGATACCTCCTTCACAGCCAGGGGGCTCCTCCTGGCAGCAGGCACCTCCTTCACAACCAGGGGGCTCCTCCTGCCAGCAGACACCTCCTTCACAGCCAGGGGGCTCCTCCTGGCAGCAGGCACCTCCTTCACAGTCATGGAGCTCCTCCTGGCAGCAGGCACCTTCTTCACAGCCAGGGGGCTCCTCCTAGCAGCAGGCACCTCCTTCACAACCAGGGGGCTATTTCTACCAGTAGCCACCTCCTTCATAGCCCCGGGGCTATTTCTACCAGCAGGCACCTCCTTCACAGCCCGCTGAATCTTCCTGGCTTCAGCAGATGGACCTAGGTAACTTAACTTTGTACATTCTTTTACAAAATCTAGTCTCGTAAGTCATTCCTTACATGTTTTATTTCACCAGCCAGTCGTAGCCGTTTATGACTTCAGTTCAGTCACCTCTATTTACTGGTCCTGGTTCATACATACCTGATGACGGCAAGGACGATGATCGTGCTGCATGCACCTATGGTATCTCGGAGACAATTCTTGCCACTCCACCACCACCGTCGACGCGGGAGACGCAGACACCGATAGAAGAGGTGTTCTATGGTCGTGGTCATCATGACACTCGTCCACCGCCTTAGCGCTTATCGCCTTCCGGTCCATGTCCGAGGAAGCCGAAGATTCGTTGCAAGCCTCAGGAGTGATATTGTCATCTACGTACGAGACATGACTATCTATTTATGTATGAGACGTATGTAGCCTTTATGTCTTGGACATATTCATGTATTTGTCATATTTAGCCTCTATGTATCGGACATATTTAGCCTCTATGTATTTGACATATTTATGTTTGAGACTTATTTGGTTTGGAGAGAGAACAATAGTAACACAAACCAAATCCATCGACATCAATTGCACGCTACAACTGGATTAAACGTTACAACTTAATTAAACCGCACTACATAGAACAACACTACAGAACATAGTACTACATGAAAAACATATTACATGAATGCATCATCGTCATCCTTCGTCAATGCAGATCTCTTCCCTTTTGTCGTTGCAAAACTATTGCCCTTCGACGATGCGCTGGTCTTCAACTTGGTACTCGGCATGAATATGTCGCCTTCATCCTCCATCGCTGCAGAAGTATTCCCCTTCGTCGATGTAGAACTCTTGCCCTTTGTCGATGTAGAATTCTTGCCCTTCGGCAGAACTCTTCACCTTGCTGCTCGGCATGAAGAGGTCGTCCTCGTCCTCACTTTCTGCTGACCATAAACCTGAATTATTAACAGCAATCCTGAGATAAGCATCACCCTTGTGCAGTTGCTTCTGCCATCTTGCGTGCAACCTCAGAAGTTCTTTCCGTATATCCTCAAAAGTCCTGGGAGGCCACCCAGCCCTAGCTAATTGGTGAGACAACTCATTCATTATGAAGTCACTACTAATGAGTTCCTCCCAAGGTACTACTCTATCATTCATCTTGAAATTGGCAGCTAGACGAACAAGACGGTCGGACATACCCTTGTGAAAACTACGATCAAAAGGATAGTGAGGATGAGGAGGATGAGACATCTCCAGGAAAGAATGGCGAGAGCGGAAGGAAGGATGCAGGATCGATAGGGAAAGGAAGGGCCTGCTCACCCTCCTTACTGCGAATGTGGTTATATAGGCGGGAGACAAAGTGGCGAGAGAGAAAGGCGGGAAAGACAATGGCGGGAACGAATGGCAAGGAGAGAAAGTGGCGGGAATCAAAGTGGCGGGAGAAAATGGAAGTGGCGGGAATCAAAGTGGCGGGAGAGACTGGTGGGAGAGAAAGTGGCGGGAGAGAATCAATGCACTTGCACAAGAGGCAAGTATCACGCTTCTCACTGAAATTAAGATACAATATGCTGAAATTAAGATACATCTTGCTGAAATTAAGATACAACTTGCTGAAATTGAGTTACTGCAATCTAAATCTACTGAGTCCAACGTGGATATTTTCCTTTTCCATCTTCAGCTTCTTCTGCTGCCTGGGCTGCACGAGCCCTTACTTTCTTTCTCTGCCTCTCAGCTTCACGGTCCTCCTCTTGCTGCCGGTAGACCTCCGCCAGTCGAAGTTGGTTTTCTTGGCTTTTCTTCTTCATCTCAGCAAGAAAAGCCCTCTGCTCCACACAGTGCTCTTGCCAAGCTCTATCCTGCTCTGCTTTCTCCTCTGCTGTCGCCTTCTCACGGCGCTCCTCCAAGTCCAAACTTGCCCATGCACGATGACTTCTTTCACGAATCTCAGTCACCGCCCAGTCCGGCATTTTCGTGTCTATCCAACGATAGTACTGGCACAGGGGCAGAGGAGACTACAAAAGAAACAGAAATATGAAAATCAAATAAACAACAATACGAACAACGTGTTTCATCTGTGTGACTAAAACATATCAGAGGCGTGATGTACGGTGAAGGACCAATGGGTGGATCTTCCTCATAATTAGCGCACATGAAAAACTTCATGCCCAACCAATCTGAAAAATCCGTCACCTCCTTCACCTTGCAGAGATCCCCGCACCAACAACGAACTGCTTCCACCCCCTGAGGCAACTTCGCACTCTTCCATTTGCTAGGCCTAATGTTTTGATCCGAAGAAGGCAAACTCATAATGACTACTGCGCTAGTTTTTACGAGTGTTGGTGGCCAATGGAGGAAGGCAGATACAATGCCTCGTTTTATAGGCAGATGATAACCGCAATGGCGGGAAATCGGGCGGTAGAGAATGGCGGGACAGAGAATGGCGGGAGAGAATGGCGGGAGAAAATGGTGGGAGAGAATGACAGGAGAAATTGGCGAGGGAGAATGGCGGGAGAGAATGGCGGGAAAGATAATGGCGGGAGGGAATGGCGGGAAGGGAAGTGGCGGCAGAGATTGGTGGGACAAAGGTGGCGCCACAGTATGGCGGCAAATAAAAACGGGAATAGTACGGCTTGCTGAAATTAAGATACATCTTCCTGAAATTAAGATACAACTAACTAAAATTAAGATACAACTTGCTGAAATTGAGTTACAAGAATATAAATCTACTTAGTCCAAACGTGGATATTTTCCTTCTCCATCTCCAGCTTCTTCTACTGCCTGGGCTGCACGAGACATTTCTTTCTTTCTCACTGTGGCAGATAGCTGAAAACAATAGCTAGCTCCTGTTCATGCTGTTTAAATGTTATGAGCACCAAATTGTTGACTTCGATAGATGATGCCAGCAGAAAATTTCCGAAACCTTCCTTCTTCAACACCATTCGATCACCCAAGCCAATGAAGTACGAACAAGGAATGCTCACAAATATATCATCATCTTGTGAATCCAAAGTAATTTCAAGGATTAAAGAACCAGTCCTAGGAATAGCCACAAATTTCATCAAACTCCTCACAACCATGGTAGGAATAACCTGACACTACTAGGAAAAGGCCTGCTAGTGGCGCACCTGTTTTGGCTACTAATGACGCACTACAGGTGCGCCACTAGCATCACGCCATTAGAATTTTTTACTAATGGCACACCACAGGTGCGCCATTAGTATCTGGTATACTAATGACGCACCATGCAGTGCGCCATTAGTATAGCTCACGGTGCGCCATTAGTATGCCTCCCAAGGGCCATATTTACCCATGTGCTCTGGCTTACTAATGGCGCACTAATGAAGGATGCGCCACTAGTGTACTTTTTGCAGTGCGCCACTAATGTGCTAACTGGTGCGCCACTAGTATGAATATTAGGTATTATTTTTTTATTTTCTGATATTTGCACAGGTTACAAAACATATTACTGCACAGAATATAGAGAGCACAACATATAAACAACAGATTTATCGAATACAATAGAAGATTAGTCTCCGAATACAATTCATCATATTAGTCTCCGAATTTAAAATACCGAACAACGTTAGAACATTACAAGTCTCGACACCGCGAGTAGCGAGTTTGTCTTCACATTACAAGTCGATATCGATCATCTAAACTACCATCACATAGAAGAGAGTTGCGGTCATCACAATGAGCATCATCGCGATGAAACTGGTCTTCATCCGGTTCCTCCAATGCTCCCTCCTATCTCCCGCTAGATAGCACGCGTATCTAGCTTCCGCCTCCGCCCTAGTGGTGTACCCTTTGTAACTGTTACCGCTGAAACGGTGAACCTGTCTCCGACACTCCTCCCAGTCGTCGTAGACTCCGGGAACCTTACCCTTGTACACGACATACGACGGCATCTCTATAAGCCCCGCGACATATTCGTAAGCGAGATAGTCGTGCACCGTTGTGAGTAGTGCGGCTCTCATAGGGAAATATTCTTTCTCTGCGGCGTCCCACGTATTGGCTGGCGTTTTCCACAGCGTGTCTAGCTCCTCTTTCAGCAGCCCTAGATACAGATTGATGTCATTCCCTGGTTGTTTCGGCCCTTCAATTAGCATACTCATGTGAATGTACTTCCTCTTCATGCACAACCAGGGGGGAAGGTTGTACATCCACACAAACACAGGCCAGGTGCTATGTGTGCTTCTCTAGCTGCCAAACGGATTGACTCCATCGGTGCTCGCGCCCAGCAGATGTTCCTTGGATCTTTCCCAAATTATGGGTGTTCGAAGTTCAACGCTTGCCACTGGTCGCATCCTTAGGGTGACTCAGCATCTTGTCTTTTTTATTTATCTCTGGATCATTTGCGTCATCTTCTCGCTTCTTCTCCTCCCTATCCACATGCCAACGCAGGAGCTTTGCTATCTTAGGGTCCGCGAAATACCGCTGCAGACGAGGAGTGATCGGAAAGTACCACACCACTTTTCGAGGAGCTTTCTTCCTCTTCTTGTATCGAGTGACGCCGCACATCGGACATATGGTAGACTCCGCGTGCTCGTCCCGATAAATGATGCAATTGTTCATGCACACATGGTATTTCACGTGCGGTAAATCCAGAGGACACATGATTTTCTTCGCCTCCTCGAAACTGGTCGGGCACTTGTTCCCCTTGGGAAGACGTTCGTGCCAGAATGACATGTTCTCGTAGAAGCATGCGTCGGTCATTTTGTGTTTTACCTTCATCTCCAGAGCCATCCTTCATACAATGAAGTAACCGCGCCTAACTCCAGTTGATCCAGCTTGGCTTTCTCTCGGGCGGCAGCTCTTTCATTATCCATCTGCTTGAGAACCAGCTCTTGAATATGAGGGTCCTGCACCCAGCCCATCGATGGTCCATCGTCGTCTGCTCCGGCATCTTCATCTTCATGATCATGCCCTTCGTCTGCTCCGGCATCTTCCTCATCATCATGTCCGGCATCTTCTACATGATGACCGTGTACTGCATCTACTTCGTGATCATGTCCTGAAGATTCTTCGTCTTCTCGCCCGCCCTCGCCGCGGTTGTCTTGCTCATGCCCTTCCTCATTTCTTGCCTACCCCCATAGACGACTTCATAATCATCTTCATCACCTTGCCACCGATAGCCATCCATGAAACCACGCAAGAGCAGGTGGTCCCGCACCTGTACGGAATCCGGGTCCATAAGGTTCCTCAGCTTGCATCTTCGACACGGACATCTTATCTCCGTCTCGTTATTTTGAAGCATCTCGGCCTTCGCGGAGCTCAAAAACCTATTCACGATGCCTTCGGTCATCTTGCGGACCATGGTCGCCTGCGGGGTAGAGCAAAACGATATTTTAGAACCAAGAAAAAATTTGGCATGACTTTGCCTGAAAATAGGACCAAAAAGAATGCATAGTGCCAAATTCTCGCCGAAACGGAAATGAATCAACATTCCGGCAAAATATTGGCAACTATTGCATTTCAAATACCGGTACCTGCAAACACAAACATATATGCAACACCACAAACATACATAGATCTAGCTAGGCCATAAAAAGTGCATGTGCACGTTGTTGGAGGGAGAAAAAAGTAGATCTACAACATAAAAGCTTTCCCCTTACTTACCTATCAAAAAAAGGTAATTTAACCACTTAATTTGGGTGAATCTATGATGCAAATGAGGTGAGGAGGAGGAGGCACCCGAGACAAGCTTGGAGGAGGTGGAGAGAATGAAAGTGGGGAAAGTGAGTGTGGTAGGTGGCTGTCCAAAATATCTAGCTGGTCCCAGGTTACTAATGGCGCACCACCTACAAATGCGAATGGCGCACCAGCTGGAGGTGCGCCATTAGTAGTTTTGCAACAACAAAAAAATAGTAGTGGCGCAGTGGGTTAGTGGTGCGCCATTACTAGTTAAACTACTAATGGCGCACTCTGCCCTGGTGCGCCATTAGTATTTTTGGAAAAATAACAAAAAAAAAGTTTGTTAGTAGTGGCGCACCGAGTGTGTGGTGTGCCATTAATGCCCATCACATTTGGTGCGCCACTGCTATATAGTAGTGGCGCACCACATGACTGGTGCGCCATTAGTGTCTATATTATCTATAGCCCTTTTCCTAGTAGTGTGACAAAAACAAGCAAGTTATATGATCCATCCTATGAACCAGCAAAGAACAAACAAATAATAAAAACTAGATACCAAAGCTTACCATATGTTAGGAAATAACGTTCATGCGATCCATCCTATGAAGAAAAGGAATATACAGTATGTAGTTGTCATCAAAAAGCTGCCGCGACATGACATACATTTGCTGATAATTCAGAGTGACACCACGACTATAAAAACAGCTGTCAACAAGTTCCCTCTGAGTTTCACTCAGATCCTCAAGAGCTACAAAAAAATGATTTCACTAACTGAGATGAACCGCAAAAAGTATAAGCTGAATCAAATCTGAAAATCAGTCAAATAAATATCTTACCAACATGGGGTAAAGGAAACAACATAACACCATCCCGATGGAATTCGGCACTAATATAAGTTCCATAATGCTCAAGCATAATAGTCATCATGTCACTGTGGCGGAGACCATAATCATTCACGAGTTCCTCCCATGAAGGACCATGCAATTTACTGCTCATCCTACCATGTGTGAACATAACATGGTATAAGTTACCCTCAGTGTTGTGCAGAGCAAGATCAATATCTGTATCACCTCTCTGAATAGCTAAAGCTCTCCACTCAATGTGCCGAGCAAGATGTGATCTAACACTGCAAGGAACATACTACAACAAGAATGGAAGCAAGGATCATAAACTTATAAACAAAGGCATTCGAATATGCCACAGTCAGATAATCAAGACATAGAATCTTACAACACGTCTAGAACATCGACGATCCAGCACCACGGTAAATACAGACGCACCGGAATCAACGACATCACAAGGGCCACCTGGAGCTCGGCAAAATGGGCAAGCCATTACCTGTAGACGGACGGTGGCAAATAAGAACTAAATCCACTACCGACTTGAGTGTTCTCATTCGATTGAGTTGGAAGCCAAAAAAAATTACTATAGGCTGGTGGAGAGCGCCCTGATCTATTGTTTACGCGGGTAAAATAACAAAATGGGTGGTCTAGCGAAGAGATCGGCGAGGTGGTGGAAGCACTGGAGAGCAACAGGAGTGAGATGTGAAGAGGGGCAGGCTACTAGACGGGGGAGGGTGAAATGACTGGTCAGAGGAGGAAGAAAGGAGGGATGGGCCTTATCCAGGGGCCCATCGGCCTCCCACTGGCCGACAGGTGGCCCTTTGGCCACCCTCTGGCCGACAGGCATCCTCCCATGGCCTTTGATTGGCCGAGAGGGTCTCTTCGGCCTACTTGTGGCCGACAGGTCTCTAGTCGGCCCGGTGGCGGCCGACAGGTCCCTGATCGGCCTGATACTGGCCGACAGGGTACTAGTTTTGATATTTTTTCAACTCAGACACCTGTTTTCAAAATTGCTACAAAAATAGTACTAGTTCTGAAAAAAAATCTCTTTTTAAAGGTTTCACTAGAGGACTACATACGGATGTATATATACATACTTTAGAGTGTAGATTCACTTATTTTGCTCCGTATCTAGTTTCCTAATGAAATCTCTAAAAAGAGTTATATTTAGGAACGGAGGGAGTAGTTTTTAAATATATATTTTTTGTCACATATAATACATATTTAGATAGTTAAATTGTCCACCTAAAACAAGGCGAATGACTTATACACGAAGACGAAGGTAGTATTTAGGAACAAAGAGAGTAAAAGTCTTCGTAAATATGAAGTTAGCCAGCAGCTATGGAAAATACGAATCATGACAACTTTTGTATCTGCACCGATGCTTTGCTTGGCGATGACGAGAACAAACGTAGTATCAGTAGTAGTATAACAGAGAACCCTTTGACAACAGAAGCATCAGCCTTATCTACCCCGGCCGTGTCAATGTGGTCAATTGTTTCTGGTTTTGGTGAGAGTCAGTACGCCTATTTATAATTTTATATGTGCAACTATGTAAACGTGCACGTATACTCTCATGGATGATCTATCGTACGTATCATAACTGATGATACATGTACAGTTATTGCGTGGCATCATCTTTGTTTCGCCACTGGTGTCACCGTGTCAGTTTTGTATCGCATAATTACCGTACTGAAATGGATTGCCGATCAAAAATACAAAATCTAATAATTTATTTCGCAGTTTCCTCATCGAAGGTGAAAAACTGTCCGTCGCTAGGTAGAGAGCGAATGTGTAGGGACCGGCTAGATGCCAATCGCCTAAAATTTCAATTTGGGTTAGTCGAATTATTCCCGACCCTTTATTTCTGAATTAATGGCCTTTAGTCATCTTCTTCCTCCAGTCACTTTTCTAGAAACATAGAGTATCACAGAGATGCCTACGATCTTCTTCCTCCTGCTGCTGCCACCGGCCAGGCTGCTTGCTACCGCGGTTTGCAACGCTCACGTGTCATCCTCGCCGCCCCGCCCTCCCCTCAACCATCCCCACTTCCATGTTGTCGCCACCTCGGGCCATCCCTCTAACCCCGGTGAAGGCCATTTATTTTCCGGTGAACATGCACCACCCACACATCTTTAAGATAGATAATGGGGTTGTCTGTCATCCTACGATGGATACAAGGACCGCCTGCCATCCTAAGATAGATACAAGGTCCTCATGATCACCGGCAAGCTCCTTCGTTCCTTCCCTCCGGTGAGCTCCTTCCTTCCCTCCGGCTATTCTTCACGCAAAAATCGACTGACCTAAATTTTAAATTCACGTGACTTACATAGAGTTATTGTGGAGAAACTAACAGTCGTTTTCATTTCTTTGCAGTAGGTAGCTTGGCCTAATCCGAGCTTTGTGATGGACTTCTTGGCGCTTCTTAATTCCTTTAGTGGATGATGAGTATGCATTTCAGTTGGTACGGTCTCCGTGTAGTAGTAGCTAGAAACAAAAAACAGGCGTTAACTGTAGCGCCATCAATCTGTAATACCAGTTCGACAGAAACGGACTTTAGAGTAATTGTACTGAACCTTGCATCAACTTGAGCATCCACTGCTTCAGATGGCAACACATAGACACGGGCACGTCAAAAAGCTCTCATAATACCGACCACACACGGGTTTCAGCTCAATTAAGGAGCCCTCGGCCGTCGCATACGGCCATGTTTTCCCGTGGGCTTGTCACGCATCGCTTGCCTGGTATGAGAGGTGCAACTTATCGACCATACCTACTTCATTTTCCCTAGGTATAATCCTGTCAAAAAGTACATTTCCTTGCATCAAAAGCTAGGTGACGCTTTGGTCGCGTCAGTAATTGTAACGTCCGAAGAGTGAACGTAGTCTCATTTCTTACCAACCGGCAAACCAAACCCTAGGTGGTAGCTACCTGAAAACCCATGGACGCACGCACTGATGCACCTGCATGCATGCATGCATCCTCCCGGTCGTTTGGTGGAGTTGCTAGCTCTGCTCTCGTCAGCGCGTTGACTGGGCGGACACGACAGGCATCCGCACCAGACTCCACTCACACGCACCGATCGCCGGTCGATCTAGACGCCATGCCACACGCACGGAGGACACCCCGGTCAAAAGCCATGGCTACTTTCGTGCCATATACATGGAATATGGTTCACATGGCTGCCTTTCCCTGGTCAAATTATGGAGACCTGGGTATGATACATATGATTTACCGCCCCACCAGCAGCAAAGATACTCGTACTAGTGCCTTTGTGCGGCGGCCAGGGAGGAAAAGGCTCTGTGCCGGCATACATGGTCTTGGATCCCGTACATGGGGGTTGTTGGATACTACCTGTCGCCATGATGGCCCATCGACCAAATCATGACAAATACGCTGTTCAATTAGTTTGTTATTAATCTGGGCTTACACTGGATCACCCTTTAATTCCACGACGATGACGCGCGTGCAGTGTGCTACGCTCCCAGTGCTACGTACAGCCTACGGAGCAATGAGAGGCGAGACGTCGTCGTTGGAGTACGCAGTTGGAGCATGTGTACGCCATGAACCTCAGTCTCACGTAAATTACGTACCCAGCACATGAAATACATATGAGGATTCAGAAAAAAAAAATTATGACATGTCGGGAGGGCGGGAATCCGTAAGGTTGTGAAAGTTTCATGGTCGGAATCAGTCACTTACTGACATCACGAAGAGAACAGACAAATTTTGGACCGGCATAACTAGTGATTTCAGTGAAAACAATCACTGCATCTTAGCGTTTCATTGGCTGTCATTTTACGCGTTGTCCATTTGCAACTGCTTTGACAGTGTCGACGGTTATATTTTGTGGTAAGCTAGCTATCAGTAGTGTACTTAACTTACCACAAGTCTTCTGCTTGTACGCCAAGGTAGGTGAGAAAATGTGAATAACAGCTCTGTCAGTTTATTTGTTTTACCAAATCTGATCTGTCTTAATTTACTGGTAGCTTCTTGGATATGAAGGTAGCAGTTGACATCAGAGGGCGTGTCTCCCTCATGAATGAGTCAATAGTGTCGGCGTTCGATGGGTGACAGTGCACCTATTTTGTACGTATGGCTGTCAGTATGCATACAGTCACAGTATTCATACCCCCTCCTCTTCCTTTTACTCTGTATATATGATTTGTTTGACGTTAAATTACATAAAGTTTGATTAAATTTATATTAAAAATATTAACGTCTACTATACTAAAATTATATAGTATGAAAATTTATTTCATTATATATCTAATGATATTTATTTTTTGAAAAAATTTGATATTGACTTCATGTTGTGAATGTTGATATTTTTTCTATAAAAAGAAGGAATGTTGATATATTTTTACAATATAGCTGGTCAAACTTGAGCTAAATATTATATGCAGACTAAAAAGAAGCAAAGGGAGGTCAAACTTGAGCTAAATATTATATGCAGACTAAAAAGAAGCAAAGGGAGTACATCCTTATGATTCATCTTTGTGCGGGTGAAGATTGGCTTTTATTCCTTGATAATATTGTTGCAATCGGCTAATACAAGATTAGAAATATTGTATGGGACACGGTGCAACCAACAGGTGGTGCTACCTTCGAAAGACCAATATTAGCTCGACTATAAGCAACACTATTTTTGGTGACCCTCGATTTTCTGCGGAACAAACCATGCAGTTCCAAGAGTTTATTGATTTCCATCATAAGGTGTCCATAAGCTGATCGTTCAAGTGAATCATCCGTCAACGCTGCAACCACAATAAAGCTATCGGACTGAACCACAACAGGAAGGTTTGATCCTTGCAAACTAATTGAAACTCCTTCCAAATCAACACGGATTTCAGATCCTAAGGCATCTTTGCAATGGAACAGATAATGATAGGCCGAGAAGACTACTGTTCCCTCGGAATCTCTTAATATCATACGTGAGCCAACCAATCTGGTTTCTTTAACATAAGAACCATCCACTGATCAGTAGTAGAAAAATGACTAGCCATAAGTTTCGTTGATGGCGGCCCATTTTCAACGAACGTCCACACTATTTTTTGAAGTAATGGTGGCGTTGGCATATTTGGCACGTCAGCTTTATAGGACTAGTGTTGGCGTGGGCTATATTTAATGCGTCACAAATATGTTGGCGAGACTACTCACTCATTGGAAAGTAGTGATGGTGTCGTATTTGTATGTAAGTTGTAGTTAATTAGATATTGTTGATGTCCTAATATATCTGACGCCGGAAATATTTTTTCACTTTTATCAAGTGTTAAGTATTTAATGATTATATTAGTGAAAATATACTGAAGATATGTATTATATTCTAATTTTCATTATTATTTGTATTTTATCATTTTGAATCTTTTATTATTATGAGTCTTTTATTAAATTGAGTTTTGTTATTACATGTAGTCATTTTTTAGGGGTCTTGTAGTCTTTTATTAATCTTAGTCTTTTTTTATTTGGGCTATAGTTAGCAATGGGGTTGCACTGTTGGTCCATGCTAGCACCGGTCCACCTCAGTTATATGCATCCCTAGCTAGCTCCTCCCCGCATTTCACCCTCACACACGCACACTGCCACAGCCCCCATCCGAACCAGCCACCTCACGGCCCGTCGCTGCGCGCCACCTCGCCGGCTGTCGCCGCCCATCGCAGCTAAGGTTCGATCCGAACCCTCCCTTCCCCTCCCACTCACACCTCCTCCAGATTAGAAATGTGATTAGAAATGTCAAAAGGTTCAACAATGTTACATTGCTTTGGATTATTTTGTGATTAGATTGTTTGTGTCTTAGATTTATAGATGATATATGAAAATATGAATGTGCTACCTTATGAGATTCATATAAGTGGTATATTTGTTATGTTTGTAGAAAACATGGTTACAAATGCAAATGTTGTTGCATGTATCATGTATCATGTATTCGTGACCTATAAGTTTCTAAAATGGTAAAAAAAACAAGTGTCATATTGTAGCATATATCTTCATGTCTTGTCCTACCTAAAAAAGACATGTATATATTCTTTTGTTGCCACGCAAGCACAGTAGAATTATCGTATATTGCATCATGTTGTTCTTGCATGTATCATGTATGTTGTTGCATGTATCATGCATTTAATGGACATATCATATATTTCATCAGGTCAAGGCCAATTCTGGAGGCAACCGGAGGAGGTGTATGATGTGGACATGCTCAACCGCGACATGTTAGAGGTGCATCAATACACTATTCAAAACTTGCAAGAGATGAATGCCTGGCCGAGACGCGTCAGCTGTTGAAAAGCGTGTTGTTGTCTTCGCGAAGACTAATGTGATGCGCGACGAGAGAGATCAGCTGACCGAGGTGAGGGCTCAGCCGAAGAATAAAATAAAAAAACTCGAGAGCGAGAGGGCTGCCCTCAAGATGGAATTTGATCATTTCAGAAAGAATGAAGAGAAGAACAGAAAGAAGATTCGTCAATTGAAGTTAATCCTTAATGAAGAGTCTATTATTTAGTTAGTGGAGTTGAATAATTTAACTAGCTAGCTAGCTAGCTACTAGTAACTTGTGTGAAGTTGAATTTGTTAAGTGGACGAGTACTTAGTATTTAGTTCTTTTTAGCTATCTAGTAATTTTTGTGATCTATAAATATGTGGTTGTTTGACTAGCTAGTAACTTGCGATGCTAAATTATGTAGTTTTTTAACTAGTTAGTTTTTTTAGTTATCTAAAAATCAATTTCTTGACATTGGCCGACAAGGTACAACAGTTGTAACGTAGAGTTATTGTTGGTGTTGGCCACGTGGCACACCGTGCATTACCATACTTGTTAGCCATGGTGTGGGCGTCAAAGCCACATTTTTTTAACAATGGCGCCGGCCATATTGATATCATTAGCTGTCCACATCAGCAAGAACATTTTTGACACTTCATAGTTAAAATTTTCTGCACTGATAAATAAGGCAACCCAGCCCGTAGGAGGTTTAGGCCATGGTTTACTTTCTTCCCGCACAGGAACCGATATGTGTGGTCACTCCCACGGCCATTTTCTATATGATGAACTCCTTAATACCATAATCTTGCGCTTGATTATACAAACTTAGGTAGTTGGTCAGAAAGTTCTTGAGATGTCTAGCGGTGGACTCCGCTTATCATGGAGCATGTCGTTTGGTAGACTCCAAATCCATCGAAGTAACATGATCACCATGGCTCCTTACCCGTGTCCAGAATTTGCTCCTTCGCTGGCAGTGGCCAGACTTGGCGCATCTCTTTCCGTAGCTCATGGGAGCTAGAGCATCCACAACCGTCTGGATAAATCCCGGACGGGTTTAGGTACGTTCGCGGACGCATTCATTCGGACGGTTCATCATATTTTAATTTATGCATTCACATACATTAAATTCGGACTCTTAAATTCATGAAAAATCATGCACGTCGATGATACAAACCATTGTGGTACAATAAATAACAAATGTTGACATCAAACATAAATAGTATTTACATATTTTTTTAAATGCACAATCAATCATCTGTTTTTTGGTTTTCATCGTGGATCCATCAGTATTAGCTCTACTCCGTATACCCTATCCCGATTGATCACTCTTCTCCCTTCGATTGAGCCCTTGAAATTGAGGATATGATCAACTTGCCGGTCCATTTCCTCTTGCATGGTCATGAGCATGATCATGTACACTTCTTCATCCGAATCCGAGGAATCGAAGAACTCATCTTGAATCATTTGATCAAGCTTCGTCGGTACATACTCCTCGTCGGGCGAAGCATCAGAATCCATTGTTTTCCTTAATAGAATCACAAAAAATCCCGCCAGACAATGTGTCAAACACATCAAGAGCAAGGTGGAGCCAGAGAGTTTTCAGATGTACCGCAGTGGCTTCCGGAATGGCGACGACGTCCCCCGCGACGTGGACGGGAGAACCGTGGAGCGCGTGCGTCGGTAGAGCTGCGTGGTGGCCGGACGGCATGGAGCGTGCATGGTGGCGGAGCCGGGAGATGGAAGGCCCGGAGGAAGAAGAAGAGAGGAGAGGGCAAATGGACCCGGCAGCTTTGGGGGTAGATTTGGTGTAATTTGCGATGGGGTCGGTGTCTCGGGTCCGACGTGGCAGGCGTGTGCAGGCGCGGCCGGGTGCCTCATACCCGCCTTATATTTAGGCTGGATATGAAGGTTGTCGGTCAGTCCGGATGTTTTGAGTTCGGTTTAAGAGGCCCGTCTAGATTAAAATTTCGTGACCGGTCAATGACCGATCGGCATGTCCGAATGTTTAAAACGAATATGAAGCGTCCGGTTATAAATACTCTTAGAACAGATAACCAATGCATAGTAGGAACTATCCTCCGTAGCTGGACTCGTCTGATATGAGGCCGAGACTGAGAACGTCCTTATCACTCATGATCAGGCATGCATGTTCCTTTTTTTTCGAACAAAGCAAGGCACCAACAGGTGCCCAAATCCATTGACAGACAGTACGGGAGAGGGTACAATGGCCACAAGATAGAAAAGAGAGTACAGCCATAAGAGAGAAGCTGAATGGAAGAACATATATGTGCTCAACCACATGAACAACATCTTCTAGGAGTGAACTAAAAAAGACGACGGCGAAATTGTTGGTGTAGATCGCCATCATAATGATTATCCATATCCAAGCCTCGTATAACCCGTAGAACCCATACCGTGTAGGTACAATACCCTCCCTTGGAAAGAAAAGATCTCACGATAAACAAGGGATACAATGCATGCACACACTGTTTAGATGAGAGTGAAGGTATATATTTGGATAAATGTAAGAAGGTTGTGTACCTAGGACATCGTCGGTTTCTTCCGATCAAGCATGTTCCTTTGTTAATGTCATTTATAATCCCTGCATTCAATGGCAGAGCTTTCTTAGGACTAATTTCGGCCATTTTTTAGAAGGAGGATGACTCTCGACCTTTTCACGATGACTTCTTTCACGAATCTCAGTCACCGCCCAGTCCGGCATTTTCGTGTCTATCCAACGATAGTACTGGCACAGGGGCAGAGGAGACTACAAAAGAAACAGAAATATGAAAATCAAATAAACAACAATACGAACAACGTGTTTCATCTGTGTGACTAAAACATATCAGAGGCGTGATGTACGGTGAAGGACCAATGGGTGGATCTTCCTCATAATTAGCGCACATGAAAAACTTCATGCCCAACCAATCTGAAAAATCCGTCACCTCCTTCACCTTGCAGAGATCCCCGCACCAACAACGAACTGCTTCCACCCCCTGAGGCAACTTCGCACTCTTCCATTTGCTAGGCCTAATGTTTTGATCCGAAGAAGGCAAACTCATAATGACTACTGCGCTAGTTTTTACGAGTGTTGGTGGCCAATGGAGGAAGGCAGATACAATGCCTCGTTTTATAGGCAGATGATAACCGCAATGGCGGGAAATCGGGCGGTAGAGAATGGCGGGACAGAGAATGGCGGGAGAGAATGGCGGGAGAAAATGGCGGGAGAGAATGACAGGAGAAATTGGCGAGGGAGAATGGCGGGAGAGAATGGCGGGAAAGATAATGGCGGGAGAGAATGGCGGGAAGGGAAGTGGCGGCAGAGATTGGTGGGACAAAGGTGGCGCCACAGTATGGCGGCAAATAAAAACGGGAATAGTACGGCTTGCTGAAATTAAGATACATCTTCCTGAAATTAAGATACAACTAACTAAAATTAAGATACAACTTGCTGAAATTGAGTTACAAGAATATAAATCTACTTAGTCCAAACGTGGATATTTTCCTTCTCCATCTCCAGCTTCTTCTACTGCCTGGGCTGCACGAGACATTTCTTTCTTTCTCACTGTGGCAGATAGCTGAAAACAATAGCTAGCTCCTGTTCATGCTGTTTAAATGTTATGAGCACCAAATTGTTGACTTCGATAGATGATGCCAGCAGAAAATTTCCGAAACCTTCCTTCTTCAACACCATTCGATCACCCAAGCCAATGAAGTACGAACAAGGAATGCTCACAAATATATCATCATCTTGTGAATCCAAAGTAATTTCAAGGATTAAAGAACCAGTCCTAGGAATAGCCACAAATTTTATCAAACTCCTCACAACCATGGTAGGAATAACCTGACACTACTAGGAAAAGGCCTGCTAGTGGCGCACCTGTTTTGGCTACTAATGACGCACTACAGGTGCGCCACTAGCATCACGCCATTAGAATTTTTTACTAATGGCGCACCACAGGTGCGCCATTAGTATCTGGTATACTAATGACGCACCATGCAGTGCGCCATTAGTATAGCTCACGGTGCGCCATTAGTATGCCTCCCAAGGGCCATATTTACCCATGTGCTCTGGCTTACTAATGGCGCACTAATGAAGGATGCGCCACTAGTGTGCTTTTTGCAGTGCGCCACTAATGTGCTGACTGGTGCGCCACTAGTATGAATATTAGGTATTATTTTTTTCTTTTCTGATATTTGCACAGGTTACAAAACATATTACTGCACAGAATATAGAGAGCACAACATATAAACAACAGATTTATCGAATACAATAGAAGATTAGTCTCCGAATACAATTCATCATATTAGTCTCCGAATTTAAAATACCGAACAACGTTAGAACATTACAAGTCTCGACACCGCGAGTAGCGAGTTTGTCTTCACATTACAAGTCGATATCGATCATCTAAACTACCATCACATAGAAGAGAGTTGCGGTCATCACAATGAGCATCATCGCGATGAAACTGGTCTTCATCCGGTTCCTCCAACGCTCCCTCCTATCTCCCGCTAGATAGCACGCGTATCTAGCTTCCGCCTCCGCCCTAGTGGTGTACCCTTTGTAACTGTTACCGCTGAAACGGTGAACCTGTCTCCGACACTGCTCCCAGTCGTCGTAGACTCCGGGAACCTTACCCTTGTACACGACATACGACGGCATCTCTATAAGCCCCGCGACATATTCGTAAGCGAGATAGTCGTGCACCGTTGTGAGTAGTGCGGCTCTCATAGGGAAATATTCTTTCTCTGCGGCGTCCCACGTATTGGCTGGCGTTTTCCACAGCGTGTCTAGCTCCTCTTTCAGCAGCCCTAGATACAGATTGATGTCGTTCCCTGGTTGTTTCGGCCCTTCAATTAGCATACTCATGTGAATGTACTTCCTCTTCATGCACAACCAGGGGGGAAGGTTGTACATCCACACAAACACAGGCCAGGTGCTATGTGTGCTTCTCTAGCTGCCAAACGGATTGACTCCATCGGTGCTCGCGCCCAGCAGATGTTCCTTGGATCTTTCCCAAATTATGGGTGTTCGAAGTTCAACGCTTGCCACTGGTCGCATCCTTAGGGTGACTCAGCATCTTGTCTTTTTTATTTATCTCTGGATCATTTGCGTCATCTTCTTGCTTCTTCTCCTCCCTATCCACATGCCAACGCAGGAGCTTTGCTATCTTAGGGTCCGCGAAATACCGCTGCAGACGAGGAGTGATCGGAAAGTACCACACCACTTTTCGAGGAGCTTTCTTCCTCTTCTTGTATCGAGTGACGCCGCACATCGGACATATGGTAGACTCCGCGTGCTCGTCCCGATAAATGATGCAATTGTTCATGCACACATGGTATTTCACGTGCGGTAAATCCAGAGGACACATGATTTTCTTCGCCTCCTCGAAACTGGTCGGGCACTTGTTCCCCTTGGGAAGACGTTCGTGCCAGAATGACATGTTCTCGTAGAAGCATGCGTCGGTCATTTTGTGTTTTACCTTCATCTCCAGAGCCATCCTTCATACAATGAAGTAACCGCGTCTAACTCCAGTTGATCCAGCTTGGCTTTCTCTCGGGCGGCAGCTCTTTCATTATCCATCTGCTTGAGAAGCAGCTCTTGAATATGAGGGTCCTGCACCCAGCCCATCGATGGTCCATCGTCGTCTGCTCCGGCTCTATAAATATGTGGTTGTTTGACTAGCTAGTAACTTGCGATGCTAAATTATGTAGTTTTTTAACTAGTTAGTTTTTTTAGTTATCTAAAAATCAATTTCTTGACATTGGCCGACAAGGTACAACAGTTGTAACGTAGAGTTATTGTTGGTGTTGGCCACGTGGCACACCGTGCATTACCATACTTGTTAGCCATGGTGTGGGCGTCAAAGCCACATTTTTTTAACAATGGCGCCGGCCATATTGATATCATTAGCTGTCCACATCAGCAAGAACATTTTTGACACGTCATAGTTAAAATTTTCTGCACTGATAAATAAGGCAACCCAGCCCGTAGGAGGTTTAGGCCATGGTTTACTTTCTTCCCGCACAGGAACCGATATGTGTGGTCACTCCCACGGCCATTTTCTATATGATGAACTCCTTAATACCATAATCTTGCGCTTGATTATACAAACTTAGGTAGTTGGTCAGAAAGTTCTTGAGATGTCTAGCGGTGGACTCCGCTTATCATGGAGCATGTCGTTTGGTAGACTCCAAATCCATCGAAGTAACATGATCACCATGGCTCCTTACCCGTGTCCAGAATTTGCTCCTTCGCTGGCAGTGGCCAGACTTGGCGCATCTCTTTCCGTAGCTCATGGGAGCTAGAGCATCCACAACCGTCTGGATAAATCCCGGACGGGTTTAGGTACGTTCGCGGACGCATTCATTCGGACGGTTCATCATATTTTAATTTATGCATTCACATACATTAAATTCGGACTCTTAAATTCATGAAAAATCATGCACGTCGATGATACAAACCATTGTGGTACAATAAATAACAAATGTTGACATCAAACATAAATAGTATTTACATATTTTTTTAAATGCACAATCAATCATCTGTTTTTTGGTTTTCATCGTGGATCCATCAGTATTAGCTCTACTCCGTATACCCTATCCCGATTGATCACTCTTCTCCCTTCGATTGAGCCCTTGAAATTGAGGATATGATCAACTTGCCGGTCCATTTCCTCTTGCATGGTCATGAGCATGATCATGTACACTTCTTCATCCGAATCCGAGGAATCGAAGAACTCATCTTGAATCATTTGATCAAGCTTCGTCGGTACATACTCCTCGTCGGGCGAAGCATCAGAATCCATTGTTTTCCTTAATAGAATCACAAAAAATCCCGCCAGACAATGTGTCAAACACATCAAGAGCAAGGTGGAGCCAGAGAGTTTTCAGATGTACCGCAGTGGCTTCCGGAATGGCGACGACGTCCCCCGCGACGTGGACGGGAGAACCGTGGAGCGCGTGCGTCGGTAGAGCTGCGTGGTGGCCGGACGGCATGGAGCGTGCATGGTGGCGGAGCCGGGAGATGGAAGGCCCGGAGGAAGAAGAAGAGAGGAGAGGGCAAATGGACCCGGCAGCTTTGGGGGTAGATTTGGTGTAATTTGCGATGGGGTCGGTGTCTCGGGTCCGACGTGGCAGGCGTGTGCAGGCGCGCCCGGGTGCCTCATACCCGCCTTATATTTAGGCTGGATATGAAGGTTGTCGGTCAGTCCGGATGTTTTGAGTTCGGTTTAAGAGGCCCGTCTAGATTAAAATTTCGTGACCGGTCAATGACCGATCGGCATGTCCGAATGTTTAAAACGAATATGAAGCGTCCGGTTATAAATACTCTTAGAACAGATAACCAATGCATAGTAGGAACTATCCTCCGTAGCTGGACTCGTCTGATATGAGGCCGAGACTGAGAACGTCCTTATCACTCATGATCAGGCATGCATGTTCCTTTTTTTTCGAACAAAGCAAGGCACCAACAGGTGCCCAAATCCATTGACAGACAGTACGGGAGAGGGTACAATGGCCACAAGATAGAAAAGAGAGTACATCCATAAGAGAGAAGCTGAATGGAAGAACATATATGTGCTCAACCACATGAACAACATCTTCTAGGAGTGAACTAAAAAAGACGACGGCGAAATTGTTGGTGTAGATCGCCATCATAATGATTATCCATATCCAAGCCTCGTATAACCCGTAGAACCCATACCGTGTAGGTACAATACCCTCCCTTGGAAAGAAAAGATCTCACGATAAACAAGGGATACAATGCATGCACACACTGTTTAGATGAGAGTGAAGGTATATATTTGGATAAATGTAAGAAGGTTGTGTACCTAGGACATCGTCGGTTTCTTCCGATCAAGCATGTTCCTTTGTTAATGTCATTTATAATCCCTGCATTCAATGGCAGAGCTTTCTTAGGACTAATTTCGGCCATCTTTTAGAAGGAGGATGACTCTCGACCTTTTCATCTAGGCGATGCATGTAGTCATTTTATTAATTATTTATAAAGACCTTACAAAGTAATACATCACGCAGTCTGAAGTCATCATTTTTTGTAACATTTGTCGCTACTCCTATCCATTTGATGAAGGAGTGCTGATAGTCCGAGCCGAATACCAAATAGACATCAATCATACCAAATCCTAACATCTAAAGTTGGAGGCCCCAACCAAGCTGCATTGCTATGTCTAGGGAACATATTGGTCCGATGCACTCTCAGAGGCCACCACCGTCGTCTTCCACCAATCCATCTCCAAAGAATTCACTAACACATCGACCTTGTCAGGCCTGTCATCAATGCCAGCACGATGCCAGACAATGCCACCATCCTGCATGCATCCATCCACACGCGTCCGTTGTTGAACTCCACATCATCATGCCGCCGAGATCCGCCATCGGCCTTGTGGTAGATGTAACACCTCTCCTTCTCTTGTCCCCTCGAGCCAACACTTGCTTCAAAATGATGCCCCCAGGAGGGAGAACGACACCGAAGGTGCCGTCATCGTCCGATCCAGTTGACCCCTATCTAGGGTCTGCCCCAGAACATCTCGATCGAGTTGCCGTGACCTACAACCACGATGCCTCGAGAAGGAAACGCCATCAAAGACGCCGCCACCGTCCGCCAAAACCGCATTCTGGTGCAATTTTCACCAGAAGCTACGTCATCCCAATCTCGCGGATGGATGGAACCGTGCGTCGCCATGAAGATGTGTGCTGCCGCTGGTACTTCGGTGGAGATGCTCTATCCCCGCACCGGAGCCCTCATCGCGCCGTCAACCATCCACGTGGAGAATCAATGACGGATCTGGATAGGATCCAGATCCGCAGCCGCCGCCGTGCCCACCATCGCTAGAGAAACCGTCAGTTCCTGACGGCCATGGTCCAACCCGAGTCATGCCCCCCTTCCCAACCAGTGTTATTTTGTTATATCATTAGCCCTTAATTAGATAGACATGATGGAGTTTTTATCCAATCTTTGATTGAATGGCCCCTCCTACATGGGTTAGCCCCTCTTATAATTTTGATCAAGCTCTGCCACTGCCTGCATTCAAGATTCCCTATCTTTGAGGGATAGTGCTATACATGAATGTTACCTAATCAGATTAATTTGATACAGTGTTTTCAGAGCTTCCATTCTGAAGCAAATTAACATTGATGGCTGATAAAGAAAATCCAAGAGCTAAAACGTAGTTTATTTTGAAACGGATGAAGTATCCAAAACCAATATGTAACATATCCCTCCATTTCATAATATAAGATGTTTCTGCAAGCTTAACATAGCTTGCAAAAATTGTTTTATACGTTGAACTTGCACAACTTGATCACCCAAAGTACTCATACTTTCTCTCTTTTTGAAATGTAAGCCACACATATTTTCCGCTAGAGACATGCTTATCATGCATGTATGGATCGACTTTGTTCTTTAGTTACGGGATAAAACTTATCACAGATTTCACATTTATTTCAAACAACCTTTTCATTTAAGAATGACAAGTTTATAGCCCGGTGTAAGTAGCTAACTGAAGGCGCAATCAGGTCAGTTGCTAATTGGGTATTAGCCTTTTTCGTTTCTTTGGGATGAAGTGGTTAGTTTGGCCTAATTTGAGCGATGTAATTGACTTCTTCGCACTTCTTCCTTCGTGATGATGCGCGTGCAGTTCACTGCTAGAAACAAGAAGTAACTGTTAAATGGAAGTGCCACACAAATAATTTGTTTGTACTTTCAGTAAACTTAATTAATTAACTAGCAACTACGGAAAGGAGTCGTCCAAATTGCTTTTATAGGCCATGAGGTTTTATTTTTTTGGTACCCGGGTACTTCTATTTAGTTATGTGCTGAGTATCAATTAATTCTGGCCTTTAATTTAGGAGGGTATTTATGGGTTCCGGAAAGCATTCAGAACTTTCTGCAAAAAAGAAAAAAAACAGAACACTGTTTCTCATATATATAAAGAATGAATTTCAATTTTTACCCTATGCTTACCCATTTTTCGATGTAAATTACCTCACAAAGCAAAATTTATTCTAGTTTTTCCTCATGAAGGACAGTAAAACCAAAACTAAAACGAGGCTTCTCAGCGATTAGCGTTTTCGGCCGTCCGTTTCACGATCTAGGCATTCCTGACCATCAGATCTCGTGGGAAAAAACAATCTATACCGCACTATGTGAATCTGGCCCAATTGTCCTATGGGCTGCTGCTCCAGAGGCCGAAAGCAATCCCTATGGTTGTTTGGGCCCTGGGGCAGCCCATTCTAGCCCGTGACGCTGTTCGCTAAAGGGGGGCGACACCTTCTCGTCTTCCTCTCTGTTCGTCTATCCCTGTCCTGCGACCGCCGCCCAATCGAGAGAGGTCTGGGACGAGGCTTGCGACGGCGTTGTGCTGTGTGGAGACGATGGGTCAAGGCACGCCGTCGACCCCCGTCCCCGTTCCGGCGACCGCGCCCACACCGCCGTTCCTTCTCCCTCTGCTCCGTCCTCCAGCGTTCCCCTTCCCTCATGTCGCGAGGGTTCACAGTCGCCCACTCGCTCCTCGGCTGTACCCAACGCACGTGGAGCCAGTGAAGGGTTTGTGGACGGGCACGATGTGGGAGGAGGACTTGTAATCTGCCAGCACCCAGTAAGGGAGGATGTGATAAGTCCTCTAAGAAGGGCGACGAGAAGCATGAGCTATACATCCATGGTGATTCCTTTACTTTGCTCTTCTCCTTCTCGCCAGTTCATATTAGCTTTGCACTGTCTCGTATTTTTTTGGTGGCCAATGTGTTAATTTGATTTTTCAGTAGCAAGTTTCATTCCGAGAAGCATGACAAATCTGCTGTCTGGAAATGATGAACATATAAGTAAAATATCATAATGAAACAAAACATAAATTCAAGTTGGTTCATATACTTTATGGAAAAATGTCGACTGCCATACTGAGTTCTATGTAACTTTTTCGTTCATCTGAGAGTATGCTATTTAAATTGCAACTTTCGCCAACCACTTTTAGGATGTTCATCAACAACTTACCCTTAGTTGCCATAGTCCATTTAAATCCGGTAACTTGATCATATGCCAATCAAGCAATATTGGGATGTTTTTACAGCCTTTCAAGTCCGTTGTTGAAATTTCTGAAGCTTAGGTACATGGTTTCGATATGGTTGCTTCTTCATGATTTCTTTTGCTTTTATCTGATCAGGATGGGTAGATTACTAATGTAATTCTTTTGTTTAGTTTGAAGTGCTATATGATGTAAGGGTTGGGACTAAAACAGTTGCAGATCTCCGAATTCTTTGCCAAAAGGTTAGTTATGTTTAAGCCTACATGATTCTTTGCCAAAAGGTTAGTTATGTCGCCTACATCAGAGTTATACTTTTCAGAAGATGGTTTACTGTCCAAAATTTATATTGATCTAGACGACCCCCCTGATTTGGTGATGCCGCATTCAACCTCTTTTGCTAATTTTCACTCCGCTTTTGCAGTGTCGGCCACCTGTTCGACGAAATGCACGACATAATATGGCGAGTGACATAGACCACTTTCGGCCAAGCTCACCACGACTTGCGAGCTCCCTGGTGGTCGTGCCGATAGAACCGGCGTCCCTAGGCCAGATGTCGTCCAAGGTGGCGACTGCACTTCCACCTTATTTGTATTTGCCTATCTTATAGTGGAGATAGAGGGGACATGTTTACTTATCGGTTTGTCTGCCTCGTGCAACAATCCATCTCGTGCTTTCTCATGGTCGTTTCTTTGCCCATTAGTCTTTCCCTTCTTTCCGGTGATGTTGGCTGGCTCCATGGTAGCACCTCCTCTTTAAGCCTTCTTATGACAGAGATGTGCACTGCTCTTCGGTGAGGTTATTGAAGGTGTTCTTCCTTTTGTTTGATAGTCAACTGAACCGAATCTGCTCCCTTTTTCTTTTCCTTCAGGATCCGTTCTTGAACTTGCTTGAACAACTTTAACATATCCGGTGAGTAGTGAAGACCACTAACCTCAAAATGGTAGATCAAGATATAGCTAAACTAATTAAATTACTTCTTCTCCATCCATTTTTAACCACCCCACCTCAGAACCATAATGTTTGTTTTCGATTCCATACTACTGGTGAAGTGTGCTCTGTTTATTGTTGATTTGTGCTGCAGGGTATGCAACAAAAGAACACATTTGATCATATCATTTGCTACAGATCTGCATCTATAGATGAAATCACTGGTCTGGAGTACTTAACCTTGATATAATTGAACATGGGAGGTTGGCAACTACCTAGAATGCCTTTGATCAGCCACAAAATTAACATTTTTACTGATTCTGAGCATCTTCTCAGCTACTAAGATGAAAATTTGCATGTCATTTGCTTACACATATTTTTCCTTTCTTTTACATATTCAATTTAATGTATTTGACTGGTATCTGAACAATGTTGGGCCAGTGCAGGTTCTGTGGATTAGTTATTAGCTTTTTTCTCTTCGGAAATATCTTGACCAACTTCTTGAAACATTCGACTTTATTGAACGTGACCATGGTCTTGTCAGGATATTTGAACCTTAAACATATGCAGATGTCATGTTGACTATTCCTAGGTGCCTGCCTATTTCATTGTCTGATGATTACAATGGCGACATGTATCACAATTGTTGCAGGATGTGCTTTCGGAGACTTTGGCACATATATGAATTATGAAATGTGTTTTGACTAGGACAAAATGGCGTTGCCTAAATTATTTCGAGATATAATTTTACATGCCAATCTGTTAGCAATCATTTTATTTTTATAAAATCATAATTATTTCACTAATCTAACCACTACATACTAAAGTTTTTCTTTGTCGGGATTGCTCTAGGAACAATTCATTGCCATTCAGTTGAGCAGTGTGTGGTGCCTGCTCAAAGTATTTCTGAGAGGCTAGACAGGACAAAGTCCAGTGCAGTAAGGTTGTAAATTTAATTTGCTTTCATGAGGACATAGATCAAAATTTCATGTTATAGATAATTTGTATTGTACCAAGACTTTGACTAACATCATATAATACTCATATTTCTAATACTTCAGAGCTCTACTTCTTACAACTAGGAATACACCATATGTTTATAGCTTCTTGAGCTGTCATGTTAGTTCATTTTCAATATGCTTGTAGAGAAATTTTACCTACGGAATATATATTATATATTACCTCCATCCTAAATATCTTGTTTTAGATGTATCTAGATACGGATGTATCTAACACTAAACATGCCTAGATAAGTTTTTTGGGACCGAGGGGCTATTTGGTAACAATATGTAGACTCGGGATGGACCTCTGAGCAGTGTAAACACTTTCGTATATGTAACATGTAATGGTTTTTCAAGGTACTTTGGCTATACACACATTTCCTCTTACAGTCCAATAAATATGTGAATATTGACTATCAATTATAAACATCAAATTCAAGCCCCAACCAATTGATGAATGATAACTGTATATGTGTGTAAGAATATATTTGATATTTGGGTTGCTTTATATTTTTAGGAATTATGATCATTCTATTGTGAAAATGAAAGGGCGCGGCCACGCGCGCCATCAACGTTCTAGTTTAGTATAAATTTTGTAGGTACATGTGGCTTGCCAAGTCGCAAGTTTTCTCCTGGGTTTTGCTCGTGGCATCAGCTGTACATACGCACATGTTGGCCTTGATGAGTTCCTTTTTCACGCCAGACATCTCTTTGTTCATTCCTTCCACCTCTTTCTTCTTCTGCATTTGCTTCTGGGTGATGCGTACTAGAGATAACTCCATAAGATTTTCCCAGCAAAAGAAACATTAGATGAGCTAACCACAACCTATAAAACTACTTTTTATGGGAAATCCTATAAAATACATTAAAAGGGGTAAAAAGTGAGAAAACTTCATTTGCCAGATGGGGTAATCAGCATAAAAGGATGCTGAATGGGATATATAGCATCAATTTATATCACAATAGGAAGTAAAAATTGGGATTCACTCATATGTAATAGTTTATTTGAAAATTGGGATTATAATATGTAATAGTTTATATGAGTAAAAATTGGGATTCACTCATATCACTCAACTTGAAACTGTTTATCTGAAGATAGGTAATAGTTTATTTGAAAATTGTGAAATATGTTAGTTCGAAATTGAGCAATTGAAATAGAAGTGATTTTGGTGAAACAAGTCAGTGAAAAGTGAAATGTAGTTTCCAAGAAAAATATGAAACCGAGATGTCAACATATAAAACTATTTGTTTAAAAATTTGTAATAGGGTGAAATTTGTTATTTAAAAAATGTGCAATTGAAATTGATCTAATTTTTGTAAAACAAGACAATGTAAAGTGAAACCCAATATGAAACTACAATGTCAATTTGTGAAACTGATTATTTGAAAATGTGTAACAGTTTATTTCAAAATTCTAAAATATGTCATTTCAAAATTTTGCAATCGAAATGGATACATTTTGTGAAACAAACCAGTGAAATGTGAAATGTAGGTTTGAATTGTGAAATGGCAACTACATAAAGTGAAATTGTAATATACCATTATGAAACTAATTATTTCAAAATGTGAAATATGCGTTCAAATTTAAACATGGCTGAAAGCTATCCAAAACTGATCTTGTTTAAAAGGTTTTGGAGCAGCAAATCAAAATTGATTTCAGTTTTATATTAGGGTTGAAATGTGTTTCTAATGTAATACATTAATTTCACATTTTTCTATCGAAAAAGGTTTATTTCACATTTTCAAGTGAATGTGTCTGTTTCATATACGAAATATGAAAGGTTTAAATTTAAATGTATTTGAAATCGGTCTAGTTCTAGAGGTCTTGGCGCAAGGAGTTCAAATATATATATGAATAATTTCAAATATGAAGTTATGGTTTAAAAGATATGAATGTTTTTAATTGGGTAACATGAAATAAAGTCCGTGGCTTTGTTTGCAGGGAAGTGAGAAGAGGCAAATGCATGTGTGTCCTTGATTGAAAAAAGTGGTACTCCGGGTTCGCTAGACTGACAAAGTGGTGGACCTACTATTGAAATACGAATATTTTAGAAATATTAATAAACCTTTTGTACAACACATGAGTCAATACACATTTCAAGATGTCACTCGCTGATAGCTAAACAGATACTTGTAGGTAGATGTAACGGTCAGGTTTTCATTTTGCTACACTACATTGCACACCCGATGAAGGACATAATTTGTTCGATGTTTCTGCGTTGTATGGTTTTACACATGCCTCTCATTTCCCCGATCGAAATGTAAAGCTGGAAATGCGAGATGATGGATTGGCCAACCCACCAGAACAAAGGATGATGTCCTTGTTGCGGCCAAAGAAGAAACAGGAGGATGAGTCGTGAAAAGGAATGATATTGCATGCATTGTTTAAGATCTAATAGTTCAGTTTAAGATTTGTAGTTACTATGTGGTGGTTGTTGGGATACTACTAGTAGAAAACATGGCATTGGTTCGGGCCGGGCTAGCACATTAGTCCCGGTTCAGTCACGAACCGGGACCAATGGGGGCAACAGTCCTGGTTCGTGAGGCCAACGGGCCGGGCGGGCCACGTGGGGCATTGGTCCTAGTTCGTCTAGAACCTTTGGTCCCGGTTCCAGATACGAACCGGGACCAATGTGTCTCACCGTTCGAACAAGCAAAGGCTCCTATGGTCGTATGGCTCTGATACCAACTTGTCACGTCCAAGATGCGCGCCTATCCATTTAAGGCACGAGGGCCTCAAGAGGGATAGATGCGCATCTTGCCGTTAGCAAGAATAGTATCATCACAACATACAATACTGAATGAGAAGAGTATACAAGTTGGCTTACACTCGCCACATGCTAACTTACAATGTCACTTAAATCATAACATCAAGTTGAACACAGGGTCCGACTACGGACGAAATCAAACGATAAAAGAAGTTGCAAATGATACTATCAAGCTATCCCAAAGATCATGACCAGGTCCTCTACTCATCCGGATACGTCACGTACATCCTGCCTCTTTCCTCGTCATACTCGCACTGGAGCTGGGTAAGATCATCCTGCACGAACTCATCTAAACCTGTACCTGGAGTGTGGTAGTAAACTGTGAGCCACAAAGGACTCAACTATCATGTGCCCAGGTACCGAGACTATTCAAGCTTAAGGATGGGATGGGGTAAGTGTTTAGTTTGCAGCAGCACTAAGCATATATGGTGGCTAGCTTACGCAACATGAAATAAATATGAGTGGCCTATGAAGAACGATCAAATCTAGTATGATCTCTATGAGATCCTGAACACTTACTTATGTCAATCATAACCCCACTGTGTTCTCTCTCGGTTCATGTTTACGTGTTTTAGTTAGAGTTTACTTCAAGTTTGCTATAACCGGGTGTTAAACAAATATCCAAGTTGCCACATAACCGCGGGCACGGCTTTCCGAAAGATTTAACCCTGCAGGGGTGCTCCAACTAATCCGTTACAAAATTAACCACACTCCATGGAAATGCCTCGATCGCGGATCTCGCGATCATCATAGGTAATTCCAAAGGAATTCCAACACCTCGAGTAAACCCGAAGAAAGTCAGACTCCACACGCAAGACACTCGATAAAGGTAAAACAAATCCAGCAAGACCACCCGACGTGTCGACGAACCCGATAAGAGCCGCGTATCTCGTTCTCAGGACACGACAGATGGGACTAGCTACGGGGAAAAACCAATCCTCAAGTTGCCTCGAGGCGGCCCTGCAGGAAGCCCATTTTTGGAGCAACACTCATGAGGAGCACTGGCCCAGGGGTTGATTAAATTATCCACGGGTTTGCAAGACCCTATGCAATTTTATTAAGTTGTTAAGCAAATGTAGTACCAATGTTGGGTCTTGCTAGACAAGTTTTAATCTCAACCGAATAAACAAGGGGGTCCCCATAACAACCCCGAGCATGTTAGGAGCGCAAAGTATGGAAAACATAACACAAGTAACAAGGAACTAATGGCGGTAATAGCGGAGCAAATCACTTAGCAAAAGGCTAAGCCTTCCGCCAATACCAAGATATATATGTGCATTAAATTAAATAACTGAATTTATTGCGATATCCAAATCCATGTTATCACATGGAACAACCTGCACCTGCAACTAAGAACGCTATAAGAGGGGATGAGCAGCGGTAACTTAGCCAATCAAAGGTTTGCTAGGATGTGGAGGTTAGAGGCTGTCATGGCAACATGGGGACTGATATCAAGTGGTAGGCAGCGCAATTGTAACGATAAGAGCGAGAAACTAGAAAGCGAAAATAGTATCGGGATCCGGGTATGATCATCTTGCCTGTTGGTTCTTCAGCGAAACAAGTAGCAGAATCCTCGTAGTGGTACTCTCCTGGTTCCTCATACTCAGAATCAACACTCGCGTCTACACAAGAGAAACATCAACAATAAACATCCAACCAAGGGGCAATGCACATTCAAAATTGTGTATGATCATTTATGAAGAATTATAACATTGCAACCACAACTAGTCATGTTTCACATGCAAGTTTGTATATTAGTGAATCTGGACAGAACCTCGTGTTAAGTTATTTAGACATGCATGAACATGGAAAATATGGATGCAGCATGCAAAATCGATAGAAATGCATATAAAGATCGCAAGAAACAAAGTTACGATTCTCACGATACGCTCACGACAAGGTACAGAGGCAATATCACAAGGTCGCCAAGCTATGGGCTGATTCTTGGCATTCCAAGACAGCCACTGGATAGGTGATGAAACATAAATCACAATAGACTCAAGAATCAATCAATTCCATGGAGCATAGCTCCCACAATCCACAAAACAATAAAACACTAAATCTGTCACTAAACAACAACATAGTAACTTCTACAACTCACCTCTGGAGCTACGGGAAGCCAACAACCACAAACAAGACATGGACAGAATCTACTCAACACACACAACAATTCATCCAATTACACCAGCAACAAAGGAGCCACACAGTAATAATCAAGAAGCAATCAAGTTGGCATGATGAATCAGTTTTCTGGGACTTGGTGAAAATTCCAGTTATCTGGAATCTGCGATTATAAAGTAGCAATTTGACAGCAGTAACTACATATGCTAGAAAACTCCTATTGACATGAAAATTAACAGGATGGTATAAGGTAATATCTACTACAAATAACTAGCACTGAGCATGCCGAAATTCCAAACACATCACTAGCTACAGCCAACTCTACATGGCAAAACAATAACAGTAGTACTCTCAGACTTGGTCATTTTCAAGCTAGCTGAACAGAAACATAAAGTTGCTTACTAAACAGCATGGATCCCACTCATATGATGACTTAGCACAAATAAAAAAAATACTGGAACATTCCTAGCAACTTTAACTAACAATCTCATGTTGACAAGAACTTAATTGCATGCATAGGTTGAATCATAATAAAAAGACAAAAGGGCATCACAGCATAAAAATGCAGTTTTGTCAAGTTGCCCCAAAGTAAAATCTGACTGCACTGATGCATTCATGGGTTGATTCTACCCTAAATTCATTACTCACACCCCTATACTTGCTTGGAGCGAGAGGGGGAAAAGCTAGGTCAAAATCTGACCCTTTAAGTCATGGGTGACTTAAGTCACTTATGCATATGAATGGAAATGGCACAAAATGGCATGGACTCAATTGAAACATGTTGGAAATGGTTAAATGGCATCCTAGGGGCATGATATCATGTCATAGCATCAATAGCAAGGATGAAACTAACTAGAAGTGAAACTGTGCTCATATGCACAAAAGAGAGAAACCTACACATTACACTCACTCACACACAAGAACACACACATGTATGGGTATGCAAAGAGCACACACACACATGTGTCATGCATGGTTCACCGCACACCCACATGCACACACTCACTCACATTTTCACAAGCACACATGTAGGTATGTATGCATAGCATACACACACATGTGCACCCATGCATATGTGCAACACACACACTCTCATGACAAGAAACACACACACACAACATACATACCTCTCTCATGTAGGGGTATGCATCACCAAGACACAAACACACACACAAGCACCACAAGAACACCCACACAACCACATGGAGACACACACCTCTCACCATGCCACCTACACACATGTGTGTATGCCCAAGCACACACACACACAAACATGTGCATATGCACTACAGATACACACACAGATCATGGCAAAATAAAAAAACAAAACACACACACACACACACATATATATATAAGCAAGGGAAAAGAGAAAAAAAAAGAAGAAAAGAAAGAAAAAAAACAAAAAAAAGAAAAGGGGAGGTTCAGGGGCTCGAACCCCTGACCTCTAGGTCGAGCACACGCGCCCACACCACTGCGCTATGGCGCCGAAACTTAACAGGGAGGGGGGATCCGTAGCTCTAATACACACACGTGCATATATAGACTGACGAGACTGAATCCTACACACGCACAAACAGAGCAACAGCGGCAGCAATAGCGGCGGGCGACGACAATTCCCGGCGATGCAAGGGGTCTCCGGTGACGGGGAGCGGCGGAATCGAAAGAGGAAACTACGGGGGCTCCATCCCTCACCTCATCTCGCGACGAGGGGGACCGGAGGCGAGCCCAAGCTCGGAGCTTTCGAGCGGCGGCGATGGCACTACGGCGACGAATCCTACGAATTACGGCAAGGAGAAGGGGCAGCAAGGACGGGCTGCTCACCGAGGGGCTCACGGAGACACGTGGACGCGATCGACGACGACGAAGGGGAAGGAGAGGCGGAGACAACGCGCACGGAGAGGAAGAAGGTCCGCCGACGCTCCGACGACGAGGAGGAAGAAGAAGAAGGCCTCCCGAGGCCTCCTAGCGCCGGGAACGAGACGCGGACGGCAGCGGCGAGCGCCACGCCATCACCAGCGGGGACGAGGCTATCAGAGGCGACGACGACGACGAGCACCGCTCCTCTGCACTTCTCTGAAGCTTACCTGCACCTCGACAGAGAAGGGGAGGAAGGAGGAAGAAGAAGAGGGGGAGAGGAGCTGCGGCGGCGGAGGGAGGAAGAAGAAACCCTAGCGAAGCGACACAGACGCCGAGGGAAGGCTATATAGCCCCAGGTTGACGACGACGGCGACGGAAAGCGACGGCGACGCACGCTCTCTCTCTGAAGCTCTCTGACGGAGAAGGAGACGGGAGCAGGTGGCCGTTGTGTCCAGCTGGGCTGGGCCGCGGCCCACTGTCCCTCTCACACACGCACTCTCAATAAAACAAATAATAAAAAGGGGTTTTCCCATTTAATAAAACCAGTCACAAACAAGATAATCCCCAGGGCAATTTAAAAGGGTTTGAGCAAAACAAAAATAATTCTGAGGAGGAAATAATGTACACCTTTTATTAAAAATATTAAGTTGAATTATAAAACAAGTAATTTATTTAATATTTAAAATGACAGCTCCTGTTAATTTAAAACACAATTCAAACCAACCCCAAACATTAAATCCAACATACTCCCATTTCACAAAACATATGGGGCCACCTCATGAACATTTTTAAACAATTTTAAAACAACTTAAAATCTGAAGATAAATAAATATAGGAAAAAAGGGGGTTTTGGAGGGGGATGTTGCAAAGGAAAAGAGAGGGGGAAAGAATAGGTTGCACATATGGAGCCATCCACACACAAGCATCTCCCACATCACAAAACAACACCTCTCCACCAACACATCATAGCAAGCACAAGAAAACCAAGATGGCAAGAAGATGAAATGAGAATGATGCATGAATGCAACCACACATGAATGGCAAGGAGCAAACATACAACTCATAAGCTCATGACACAAGGTTCATACATGGGGTTACATGCCAAATAAGGTAGGGGCAGCACTTGGGCTGTCACACAAGGGCTGGCTCCTTGGGAGCCAAGCCTCCTCCTCCTCTCCTCCTATATATATTAGAGGGTTTTAGGGGTTTGGCACCAGATTTTCAGCCACATGCTACCCGTTCCTCTAGTGCATAGTTTCTTATCTAGATCAGTTTTCTGCAGTGCTTCGGCGAAGCCCTGCCGGAATAGCTCCACCACCATCGCCGCAACGTCGTCGCGATGCCGGAGAACTCGTCTACCTCTCTGCTCCCTCTTGCTGGATCAAGAAGGTGGGGATTGTCATCGAGCTATACGTGTGCTGAACGTGGAGGTGCCGTCCGTTCGGCGCTAGATCGGAAGGATCGTGATCAAGATCACGAGACGGATCATGATGAGTTCGCGGGACGGATCATGATGAGTTCACGGGATGGATCGTGATTGGATCGCGGGACGAATCATGATGAGACCGCGGGACGCTCGGCGATTTGGATCGCAAAGACGTTCGACTACACCAACCACGTTTCTTAACGCTTCTCGCTTAGCGATCTACAAGGGTATGTAGATCCACTCTCCCTCTCATAGATGCTCATCACCATGGATAGATCTTGCGTGTGCGTAGGAAATTTTTTGTTTCCCATGCAACGTTCCCCAACAGTGGCATCATGAGCTAGGTCTATGTGTAGATGAGATCTCGAGTAGAAAACAAAGAGTTTGTGGGCGTTGATGCTTAGATTGCTTCCTCCCTTGGTCGTGTTTTGGTTTAGCGGTATTGTGGGATGAAGCGGCCTGGACCAACCTTACTCATACGCTTACGAGAGACCGGTTCCATCGATTGACGTGTAACCTCGTTGCACAAAGATGGCTGGCGGGTGTCTGTTTCTCCTACTTTAGTTGGATCAGATTCGACAAAGGTGGTCCTTGATAAGGTTGAAAAGCAACTTATGTATCACCGTTGTGGTTTTTGCGTAGGTGAGAATTGTTCTTGCTAGATACCCATAGTAGCCACGTAAAACATGCAACAACAATTAGAGGACGTCTAACTTGTTTTTGCAGGGTATGTTGTGATGTGATATGGCCAATTACATGATGAGATATATGTGATGTATGAGATGATCATGTTTTGTATAGAATATCACGACTTGCATGTCGATGAGTACGACAACCGGCAGGATCCATGGGGTTGTCTTTAATTATTGTATGACCTGCGTGTCAATCATTAAGCACTATGTAATGCTTTACCTTATCGCTAAACGGTAGCAATAGTAGTAGAAGCATGGTGGGCGCGACAACCCCGATGATGACACGTTGATGGAGATCATGGTGTCATGCCAGTGACGATGGAGATCATGCCGGTGCTTTCAAGATGGAGATCAAAAGCACAAGTTCATGGCCATATCATGTCACTTATGATTTGCATGTGATGTTAATCCTTTTATGCACCTTTTTTTTGCTTAGGACGACGGTAGCATTATAAGGTGATCCCTCACTTAATTTCAAGATAAATTGTGTTCTCCCTGAGTGTGCACCGTTGTGAAAGTTTGTCGTGTCGAGACACCACGTGATGATCAGATGTGATAGACTCTATGTTACATACAACGGATGCAAGCCAGTGTTGCACATGCAGAACACTCGGGTTAAACTTGATGAGCCTAGCATGTACAGACATGGCCTCGGGACACAAGAGGCCGAAATGTCGAACGTGACTCATATAGTAGATATGATCAACATGATGATGTTCACCATTGAAACCACCTCAACTCACGTGATGATCGGACTTTAGTTGGTGAATTTGGATCATGTGTCACTCGAATGACCGGAGGGATGTCAGTTTGAGTGGGAGTTCTTCAGTAATATGATTAATTGAACTCATTATCATGAACATAGTCAGTAGTGTCTTTGCAAATTATGTTGTAGATTACTTGATCGCGCTGTAGCTCCCTTGAATTTTTATATGTTACTAGAGAAACAGAGTTGAAAGATGATGGTAGCAATATTGCGGACTGGGTCCGTGATCTGAGGATTGTCCTCATTGTTGTATAGAAGGCTTATGTCCTTAATGCACCGCTCGGTGCACCAACCCCTCTAGCGTCGTTTGTAGATGTTGTGAACATCTGACAAGCATGTTCTGATGACTACTTGATAGTTTAGTGCATCATGCATTACGGCTTAGACTTGATGCTCCAAAACGTTTTGAACGTCACGGAACATATGAGATGTTCTAAGAGATGAAATTAGGATCTCAGGCCCGTGCCCGTGTTGCGAGATATGAGATCTCTAACAAGATTCTTTACCTGCAAGATGAAAGAGAATAGCTCAATCGTTGAGCATGTGCTCAGATTGTCTCGGTCCTACAATCGCTCGAATCGAGTGGGAGTTGATCTTCCAGATAAGATAGTGATTGATATAGTTCTCCAAGTCATTGTCACTATGTACACTAAGCTACTAGAACTTGGTGATGAACTATACAATGCCAGGGATAGAATAATGATCCCTGAGCCGTTCGCGATGTTTGACACCACGAAGGTAGAAATCAAGAAGGAGCATCAAGTGTTGATGGTTAGTAAAACCACTAGTTTCGAGAAGGGCAAGGGCAAGGAGGGAAACTTCATGGATAGCAAGTCAGTTGCTGCTTGAGTTAAGAAACCCAAAGTTGAACCCAAACCCGAGACAAAGTGCTTCGATTATGAGGAGAGCGGTCGCTGAAGCGAAACAACCCTAGATACTTGGTAGATAAGAAGGCTGGCAACATTGACAGAAGTATATTTGATATACGTGTTATTGATGTGTGCCTTGCTAGTACTCCTAGTAGCACCTGGGTATTGGATACCGGTTCAATTGCTAAATATTAGTAACTCGAAATAAAAGCTACAGAATAAACGGAGAACTAGCTAAGGGTGAGGTGACGATCTGTGTTGGAAATGTTTCCAAGGTTGATGTGATCAACATCGCACGCTCTCTCTACCTTCGGGATTAGTGTCGAACCTAAATAAATGTTATTTGGTGTTTTGCGTTGAGCATGAACGTGATTAGATCATGTTTATTGCAACACGGTTATTCATTTAAGTTAAAGAATAATGGTTATTCTATTTACATGAATGATACCTTCAATGGTCATGCACCCAGTGAGAATGGTTTGTTGAATCTTGATCGTAGTAATACACATGTTCATAACATTGATGCCAAAAGATACAAAGTTAATAATGATAGTACCACATACTTGTGGCACTGCCGCTAAATGTCATATTGGTATAAAGCGCATGAAGAAACTCAATGCTTATGGATCTTTGGACTCATTTGATTTTGAATCGGTTGAGACATGCGAACCATGCCTCTTCGGCAAGATGACTAAGGACCCCGTTTTCCAGATGGATGGAGCGGGCAAGTGATTTATTGGAAATGATACATGTTGATGTATGCAATCCAACGAGTCTTGTAGCGTGCGGTGGATATCGTTATTTTCTTACCTTCACTGATGATTTGATTAGATATAGTGTATATTTACTTAATGAAACACAAGTTTGAATTGTTTGAAAGGTTCAAGCAAATTCAGAGTGAAGTTTAAGATCATCGTGACAAGAAGATGAAAATGTCTGCAATATGATCGTGGAGGTGAATATCCGAGTTACGAGTTTGACATACAACTTTAGACAATGTGAAAATTGTTTCACAACTCTTGCCACCTAGAGCTCCATCGTGTGATGGTGTGTCCGAACATCATAGTCGTGCTCTATTGGATATGGTGCATGCTATGATGTCTCTTATTGTTTTGCTACTATAATTTTGGGGTTATGCATTAGAGACAACTACATTCACTTTAAATAGGGCACCATCTAAATCTGTTGAGATGACACCATATGGTTTGATAGAAACCTAAGCTGTCATTTCTTAATGTTTGGGGTTGCAACATTTATGTGAAAAAGGTTTTCACCTAATGAGCTGGAACCCAAAGCGGACAAATGCATCTTTATAGATTACCCTAAGAACAGTTGGGTAAACCTTCTATCTCAGATCCAAGCATAAAGTGTTTGTTGCTAAAACTGGGCCCTTTCTCGAGAAAGAGTTTCTCTCGAAAGAATTGAGTGGGAGGAATATAGAACTTGATGAGGTTGTTGAACCTTTGTTCAACCAGAGAGTAGCACAGCGTAGGAAGTTCTTTGTGTGAAGCCTACGTTAGTTGAAGAGGAAGTTAATGATGATGATCATGAAGCTTCGGATCAAGTTACTATCAAACCTCGCAGGACGACAAGGATGTGTACTGCTCCTGAGCGGTACGACAACCCTGTCTTGGAGGTCATGTTGTTGGACAATGATGAACCTACGAGCTGTGGAGAAGTGATGATGGGCCCGTATTCCGACAAATGGTTAGAGGCTATGAAATCCGATAAAGGATCCATGTATTGACTTTGGTAGACTTGCTCGCTGGACGGCAGGTCGTTGAGTACAAATGGATGTTTAAAATGAAAACAAACGCTCATGGTAATTGCCACCATTTATAAAGATCGACTTGTTGCAAAGAAGTTTATGACAAGTTCAATGATTTGACTGCGATGAGACTTTCTCACTCATAGCGATGCTAAAGTCTATTGGAATTATGTTAGCAGTTGCTGCATTTTTCAATTATGAAATCTGGCAGATGGATACCAAAACATCATTTCCTTCCTTAAGGAAAGGTTGTATGAGATACAACCAGAAGGTTTTGTCAGTCCTAAGGATGCTAAAAGGTGTGCAAGCTTCAGTGATCCTTCTATGAACTGAAGCAAGCATCTCGGAGTTGGAATATACACTTTGATGAGGTTAACAAAGTTTTTGAGTCTATACAAAGTTTATGAGAAACTTGTATTTACAATAAAGTGAGTGAGACCACTATAGAGTTTCTGGTAAGCATATGTGGTTGACATATTGTTGATCGGAAATGATGTAGAATTTCTTGAAAGCATAAACGGTTGTTTGAAAAGAGTTTTTCAAAGGAAGACCTGGATAAAGCTACCTAATTGTTGAGCATCAAGATCTATAGAGATAGATCAAGATGCTTGATGAGACTTTCAATGAGTACATACCTTGACAAGATTTTGAAAGAGTTCAAAATGGATCAGTTAGAGAAAGAGTTCACGCCTAATTTGTAAGGTGTGAAGTTGAGTAAGACTCAATGCCTAGTAACTGCAGAAGATAGAGAAAAGATGAGTGTCATCCCCTATGCTTCAGCCATAGGCTCTATCATGTATGCAATGCTGTGCACAAGACCCGATGTCAGCCTTGCCATAAGTATGGCCGGAAGGTTTCAAAGTGATCCTCGAATGGAGCACTGGACAATGGTCAAGATTATCCTTAGAACTAAAATACTAAGGAGATGTTTCTCGATTATGGAGGTGATAAAGAGTTTGTCGTAAAGAGTTACGTTGATGCAAGCTTTAACACCAATCCGGATGACTCGTAGTAGCAATCTAGATATGTATAGTGGAACATCCATTTGGAATAGTACCAAGTGGAGTGTGGTAGCAGTGTTTACGGTTTGACATTGAGATTTGCAAAGTACACACGGATCTGAATGTCGCAAACCCATTGACTATAAGACCTCTCTCACATGCAAAGCATGATCGAGCCCCAGAACTCATTGGGTGTTAGATTCATAACAATGCGAATCACATGGTGATGTGAACTAGATTATTGACTCTAGTGCAAGTGGGAGACTGTTGGAAATATGCCCTAGAGGAAATAATAAATTAGTTATTATCATATTTCCTTCTTCATGATAATCGTTTATTATCCATGCTATAATTGTGTTGATCGGAAACTCAGATACATGTGTGGATACATAGACAACACCATGTCCCTAGTATACCTCTAATAGACTAGCTCGTTGATCAAAGATGGCTATGGTTTCCTAGTCATGGACATGAGATGTCATTTGGTAACGGGATCACATCATTAGGAGAATGATGTGATGGACAAGACCCAAACTACAACGTAGCATATGATAGTATTAGTTTATTGCTACTCTTTTCTGCATGTCAAGTATATGTTCCTATGACCATGAGATCATGCAACTCATGGACACCGAAGGAGTGCCTTGTGTGTATCAAACATCGCAACGTAACTGGGTGACTATAAAGGTACTCTATAGGTATCTCCGAGGGTGTTTGTTGGGTTGTCATGGATCAAGACTGGGATTTGTTACTCTGTGTGTCAGAGAGGTATCTCAGGGCCCACTCGTTAATACAACATCACAATAAGCCTTGCAAGCAATATGACTAAGTGTTAGTCACGGGATCTTGTATTACGGAACGAGTAAAGAGACTTGCCGGGAATGAGGTTGAACTAGGTATGGAGATACCGACGATCGAATCTCGGGCAAGTAACATACCGAAGAACAGAGGGAACATCATATGGGATTAACTGAATCCTTGACATAGAGGTTCGACTGATAAAGATCTTCGTAGAATATGTAGGAACCAATATGGGCATCCAGGTCCTGCTATTGGTTATTGATCGTAGAGGTGTCCCGGTCATGTCTACATAGTTCTCGAACCCCCATGGTCTGCACACTTATGGTTTGGTGACGTTTCGGTAGTATAGAGTTATGTATGATGGTGACCGAAGGTTGTTAGGAATCCTGGATGATATCCTGTACATCACAAGGAGCTCTGGAATGGTCCGTAGGTAAATATTGATATATAGGAAGTCCCATATTGGTCGCCGAAAAGGTTTTGGGCTCATCGGTAGTGTACCGAGAGTGCCGGGAGTGTACCGGGAGACCATCGGGAGGGGTATTTCGACCCAAGAGGCTACATGGGCTGTGGGAGGATGAATACTAGCCCTTAGTGGGCTGGGGGAAGTCCCACAAAGGGACCATGCGTCTGGGAAGAAAAAGCCCAAAAGGAAAACGGTGGAAAAAGGCAACAGGGCTAAATTAGGAAGGAGTTCTAATCCTACTAGGAGTGGAGGAGGAGGACTCCTCCCTCCTGGTTCGACCGACCCAAGGGCTGGCTCCTTGGGATCCAAGCCTCCTCCTCCTATCCTCCTATATATACTAGAGGATTTTAGGGTTTTGGCACCAGATTTTCAGCCACGTGCTACCCGTTCCTCTAGTGCATAGTTTCTCCTCTAGACCGGTTTTCTGCAGTGCTTAGGCGAAGCCCTGTCAGAATAGCTCCACCACCATCACCACAATGCCATCGCGCTGCCGGAGAACTCGTCTACCTCTCCGCTCACTCTTGCTGGATCAAGAAGGCGGAGATTGTCATCGAGCTGTACGTGTGCTGAACGCGGAGGTGTCGTCCGTTTGGCACTAGATCGGAAGGACCGTGATCAAGATCACGAGACGGATCATGATGAGTTCGCGAGACGGATCGTGATGAGTTCGCGGGACGGATCGTGATTGGATCGCGGGACGAATCGTGATGAGATCGCGGGATGCTCGGCGATTTGGATCGCGAAGACGTTCGACTACACCAACCGCGTTTCTTAACGCTTCCCGCTTAGCGATCTACAAGGGTATGTAGATCCACTCTCCCTCTCGTAGATGCTCATCATCATGGATAGATCTTGTGTGTGCGTAGATTTTTTTTATTTTCCCATGCAACGTTCCCCAACAACTATGTGGGTGAAATGATGATACCATGCCAACTTTCAACATATTCAGAGTTCATTTGTAGTGCTTTTCAATTTCAGGGTCATTTAATTCAAAAAAAATCAATAATTGCATGAAAAATAACAAATGATGTCGGGAAGGGTTGAAAATTGATGATGTGGCTTTGAATAGTGCATTTTTAACACACAAAAGCCTGGAGTTCAAATAAGTTCAAGAAAATGAAATGCCTTTTGTAACACATGAGTTTCCGTTCGAAACCCTGATACTTCGAAAGAGACTGTCCGTTTTGTACACGAAATGCATCCAGCTTTTGCCATAACCCTCTCAACTTTTTGGCACATGCTGTGTGGGTGAAATGATGATCCCATGCCAACTTTCAACCATTTCAGAGTTCATTTGTAGTGCTTTTCAATTTCAGGGTCATTTAGCTCAAAAAAATCAATAACTGCATGAGAAATACCAAATGATGTCGGGAAGGGTTGAAAATTCATGATGTGGCTTTGAATGGTGCATTTTGAACACACAAAAAGCCTGAAGTTCAAATAAGTTCAAGAAAATGAAATATCTTTTGTAACCGATGAGTTTCCGGCCGAAACCGTGATACTTCGAAAGGACTGTCCATTTTGTACACGAAGTGCATCCAGATTTTGCCGTAACCCTCTTAACTTTTTAGCACATGCTATGTGGGTGAAATGATGATACCATGGCAACTTTCAACCTTTTCAGAGTTCATTTGTAGTGCTTTTCAATTTCAGTGTCATTTAGCTCAAAAAAATCAATAACTGCATGAAAAATACAAAATGATGTCCGAAAGGGTTGAAAATTGATGATGTGGCTTTGAATGGTGCATTTTGAACACACAAAAAGCCTGGAGTTCAAATAAGTTCAAGAAAATGAAATGTCTTTTGTAACCGATGAGTTTCCGGCCGAAATCGTGATACTTCGAAAGGACTGTCTGTTTTGTACACGAAGTGCATCCAACTTTTGCCGTAACCCTCTTAACTTGTGAGCACATGCTATGTGGGTGAAATGATGATACCATGGCAAATTTCAACCTTTTCAGAGTTCATTTGTAGTGCTTTTCAATTTCAGGGTCATTTAGCTAAAGAAATCAATAACTGCATGAAAAATACAAAATGATGTCCGGAAGGGTTGAAAATTGATGATGTGGATTTGAATGGTGCATTTTGAACACACAAAAAGCCTGGAGTTCCAATAAGTTCAAGAAAATTAAATGCCTTTCGTAACACATGAGTTTTCGTCCAAAACCCTCATACTTCGAAAGAAACTGTCCGTTTTGTACGCGAAGTGCATCCAGCTTTTGCCGTAACCCTCTCAACCTTTTAGAGCACACTATGTGGGTGAAATGACGATAGCATGCCAACTTTCAACCTTTTCAGACTTTATTTGTAGTGCTTTTCAATTGCAGGGTCATTTAGCTCAAAAAAATCAATAACTGCATGAAAAACAACAAATGATGTCGGGAAGGGTTGAAAATTGATGATGTGGCTTTGAATGGTGCATTTTCAACACACAAAAAGCCTGGAGTTCAAAAAAGTTAAGGAAAATGAAATGCCTTTTGTAACACATGAGTTTCCATCCGAAACCTTGATACTTCGAAAGAGACTGTCCGTTTTGTACACGAAGTGCATCCAGCTTTTGCCGTAACCCTCTTAACTTGTTAGCACATGCTATGTGGGTGAAATGATGATACCATGCCAACTTTCAACCTTTTCAGAGTTCATTTCAAGTGCTTTTCAATTTCAGGGTTATTTAGCTCAAAAAAATTAATAACTGCATGAAAAATAACAAATGATGTCGGGAAGGGATGAAAATTGATGATGTGGCTTGGAATTGTGTATTTTTAAGACAAAAAAGCCTGGATTTCAAATAAGTTCAAGAAAATGAAATGCCTTTTGTAACATATGAGTTTCCGTCCGGAACCCTGATACTTCGAAAGAGACTGTCTGTTTTGGACACGAAGTGCATCCAGCTTTTGCCGTAACCCTCTCAAATTTTTAGCACATGCTCTGTGGGTGAAATGGTGATACCATGCCAAATTTCAAACTTTTCAGAGTTCAATTGTAGTGCTTTTCAATTTCAGGGTCATTTAGCTCCAAAAAAATCAATAACTACATGAAATATAACAAATGATGTCGGGAAGGGTTGAAAATTGATGATGTGGCTTTGAATGATCCATTTTGAACACACAAAAAGCCTGGAGTTCAAATAAGTTCAAAAAATGAAATGCCTTTTGTAACACATGAGTTTCCGTCCGAAATCCTGATACTTCGAAAGAGACTGTCCGTTTTGTACACAAAGTGCATCCAGCTTTTGTCGTAACCCTCTCAACTTTTTAGCACATGCTATGTGGGTGAAATGACGATACCATGCCAAGTTTCAACCTTTTCCAAGTTTATTTGTAGTGCTTTTCAATTTCAGGGTCATTTAGCTCAAAAAATCAATAATTGCATGAAAAATACCAAATGAAGTCAGAAAGGTTGAAAATTGATGATGTGGCTTTTAATGGTGCATTTTGAACACACAAAAAGCCTGGAATTCAAATAAGTTCAAGAAAATGAAATGCCTTTTGTAACCGATGAGTTTCCGGTCGAAACCCTGATACTTCGAAAGAGACTGTCTGTTTTGTACACGAAGTGCATCCAACTTTTGTCGTAACCCTCTTAACTTTTTAGTACATGCTATGTGGGTGAAATGATGATACCATGCCAACTTTCAACCTTTTCAGAGTTCATTTGTAGTGCTTTTCAATTTCAGGGTCATTTAGCTCAAAAAATCAATAACTGCATCAAAAATACCAAATGATGTCTGGAAGGGTTGAAAATTGATGATGTGGCTTTGAATGGTGCATTTTGAACACACAAAAATCCTGGAGTTCAAATAAGTTCAAGAAAATGAAATGCCTTTTGTAACACATGAGTTTCCGTCCGGAACCCTGATACTTCGGAAGAGACTGTCCGTTTTGTACACGAAGTGCATCCAGGTTTTGCCATAACCCTCTCAACTTTTTGGCACATGCTATGTGGGTGAAATGATGATACCATGCCAATTTCAACCTTTTCAGAGTTCATTTGTAGTGCTTTTCAATTTCAGTGTCATTTAGTTCAAAAAAAATCAATAACTAAAATTATAAACCTCTAGTATTTTTGAAACTAAAATTATATAAAACCTAAAAATTACCAAATTGAATATAATGTTAAAACAAAGTAATATTAAATAGCATGAAAAATAACAAAGAAATAACATAAAAAATAGCAAAACTGAAAATAGATGCGCTTACATTGAAATTGAACCTAAATTCAAAGTGCTAGTTAGGCACCTAACTAGCATTTTTAATTTAGGTCAAATTTCGTGTATAAGGTCATCTATTTTCACTAGGAGAGGAGCTTGACAGGTCAAGCGCATCGGGGCTTATAAACAGGTGCTTTCTCCCCTCGACTAGCGAGGTGGGACTAAACATCTTCTGCTTCCCCGCCGGCTGATGAAAAGGGACCAGTGGTCCTGGTTGGTGGCACCGACCGGAACCAATGCCCCCCTTTCGTCCCGGTTGGTGCCACCAACCGGGACCAAAGGTCCCTGTTTCCCGCCCTTTGGCCTGCTGAAAACAGGGATTTGGTCCCGGTTGGTGGCACCAACCGGGACTAAAGGTGGGCATTGGTTCCGGTTGGTGCCACCAACCGGGACCAATGCTTCTTCTATATAAGAAGCACTTAGGAAATTTCACAGTTTTCGTTGCCACTTCGCCGAGCCCGCCGTCCTCGTCCCTGTCGTCACTTGCCGCCCTGAGCCCGCCGTCGCCGTCCCCGTCCCCGTCACCGCCCCCGTCGCCCCCCCGTCGCCTCCCCGTCGCCGCCCCCGCCGTCATCACCCCCTCCTCATCGCCGCCCCGTCCCCGTCGCCTCTCCTGTCGCCCCCGTCGTTGCCCCGCCCTCGTCACCGCCCCCGCCGGCCCCATCGCCGCCCCTCCCCCGTTGTCGCCTCCCCCTTCGCCCCCATCGCTGCCCCGCCCTCGTCGCCGCCCCCGCCGCTCCGTCGCCGCCCCTCCCCCGCCGCCCATGCCGCCCCCGTCGCCACCCTGCTCCCGTCGCCGCCCCTCTCCCGTCGTCGCGCCGCCCCCATCGTCGCCCCCGCTATGAGCCGCCGCCACGGCTCTGTGCAATTTCTTTTTAAAATATATGTTGATTTTTTTATATGATGAATGTTTATGTTAGATTAGTATGTGTATGTTAGATTACAGAAGTTTTTTATGATGAATGTGTATGTTAGATTAGTATGTTTATGATGAATGTTTATGTTAGATTAGTATGTTGTTTTATGTTTTATTTAATTATTCGGAGTCCTAGGAAAAATTAGTATGTGTCTGTTAGATTACAGATTTTTTTTGGGTTTTATGATAACTTAGTGATTAAACGATAAGAAAACATTCTCATAGGAATTTGTCGACGATGCCCGGCCCGCATCCTCATCGTCGAGTAGTCCGCGAGAGCCTGCTTGATAGGTGCCATGTCCGGGACTGGGCTCCGCCGGGCTGGCACTGGGAGGTGCTAGCTTCCCGGGCTCGGAGGTTGGTGAGGAATGCAAGTATCGTCGTCCACCCGGACCTTCTGTGGTGGCGGTCATGCCGGCCACTTTTGATGCGGAGGGAGCGGGCACCCGCAGAGGTGGTATGTCGCCATGTCAGGGAGGAGGACGAGCACGTCCGTCGCTACATGGCGGCGTTGGACGCCCGGTTCGACAATACCTGGCAGATCCTTCAGGGATATTACTTAAGTTATGATCCCATGATGGTTCCTTATCTTTGCGTGTCCACCGCCGGCGACTCAGAGACCGCTAGTGAACCGAGTTCACCGTCCTCCACTTTGGATTCTAGGATATTCGGTCTGTATTAGTGATCTTATATGATAATATTCGAGATGTATTAGTTAATATTTGATGATGCATTAACTGGATTATTCAGGATGATGTATTAGTGATATTATATTCGAGGTCATTATAAATATTAATGTATTTGTGATATTTTATTGGTATAATGCATGTGTGACTTTCGGTCTGTCGTTGCTCCTTGTGTGTCTTTCATGTGTGTTCTTGATGGAGGAATCCCGACTGTTGTCGTGGGGGGCACCTCCTCTTTTTTCTCTTCTTTGCGATATACATGTCGATATATTGTGCAAGAAGAGAAGAGGGGAGACTTCTATCACGGTGGTCGAACTATTACTGTGAGAGAGTGCCCACCAACATATATACACCACCATATCAGTGTGAGAGAGAGCGGATCAACACAACATGAGATATGAGAGTTACTTAAGGAAAACCTCGACGCACCGAAAGTCACACACGCATTATGATCCAAAGCGTGCCGTAATTCTTGAACTGGCTTATTCGGGATGATGTATTAGTTATATTATATTCGAGTTCATTATAAATGTATTTGTGATTTGCAAGTCATTCCGGTAAAATATAGGGAATTTTTCTATGTCATTACTCGATATATGAAATAGGTTGACTTTAGGTCTGTTTCGGCTCCTTGTGTGTCTTTCACTGAGGGAGAGTGTCCACCATATATATATATATGAGAGAGGAAGAATCCCGACTGTTGTCGTGGGGGTCGCTTCTCCTTCGTTCCAGTGTGCTAGACATTTTGGTGTAATGCACTCTGGGACGAATGGAGGAGCCACCATCACCGATAGTCGCAATATCAGAGGGAGTGCCAACCATATACGTGAGACGAGAGTTTAGGAAGGAAAGACTCGACAGACCTAAAGTCAACCCGTTGCATATTGAGTAACAGTGATCTGTGTGTTGATCAGTTTTCTCGTAGTTTCCTTCGATCGATTTTAAATGTTTCAACTATGAACATAGGAAATGTCTGACGACGAAAGTGAATTCGGTATGTGCGAATACAGCGAAGACGAGCGCGGCCTGTGTGACAAGACTTTCCTTGTTGATGGTAGGCGCTTCAGCATCATGCTGGATGAGATCTTCGAAGTGGATACAGTAAGTCAGAATGACAAGTCTTTTTTCGTAATTAAGCATGACTTCTGCCTCTTTTGCTTCAAATTATAATTAATTTTAATTTTTTACTATTCTACTAGCGTATCCCCTCCCTTGCAAGAATTGTTGTCTTGGATAAGATTGGTTTCAATACTAAAAAAAGATATGGAGGTAAAGATAGTTCACTTGAGGACCGAACATGGTTTTACTTTTGCAGTAAAATTGTACCATGGAGACACCTATTGCTATTTTGAATGCAAAAGTTGGCAAGCACTATGCAAGGCTTATGCATTTGAGACTAATATGCTTATCACCTTTGATATTCGTCCGGAAGATGAAATTGAAGGTAATATCGACATCTGGGGCAATGTGCAGACGCCTCCAGTTCTACCATTATGTGAGTTTCTCAACCATATTTATTAAGTAATTTATATTGTTTATTTAAAAATAGTTGACAACTTATTTGCATTGACAGCTTATTTTCATTCTTCAAAAAATATACGGAAGATGGTAGACAGAACCTACTACTACAGTGATGCAGCAGAATTAACTACTATGTTTTTCAACAGAAAATCCCGGAGGATTGTGTGCCTCATCGGATGTTTTCGAGAGCTCGGGATGTTGTTACGAGCTTAGCGCCACCACGGCCAGGTCAGCCTACGCATCACTCATGTCCATACCGGATTTCTAAAACCGATGGAGTCATGACAATCAAAGATTGGAAAAAATGTATGCTCAATTGTAGAGAGCTACTTGGAAGCAACATTGTGCGTAGGCCAAGAATGGGAGACAGGATGATCTTTGTTCTCCATAATGGAGAGTGAGGGCCTATCTTGTTTTATGATATTGTACCTAGGAGAGGGTAGAGTAGGTCTTACGAGATAGGAGTACGTAGGTCCTAGGTACAATGTGTTATTATGTGCTACAATGTGTTAGAGTTGATGATGATGATGATGAGGAGGAGTTGTGATGATGACTAGTGACCAACTTGTTATATGATATCTCATTGATGAAAATGATGATTAAATTGTGTTATATGTTCTATCTATAGGTATAGTACGTAGCGTCGTGACCCCCCTCTTTATTAGCTATCTAACAAAATATATGAAACGCCTAAATTAACCCTCCAAAACCCTCAAACCCCCCTCTTTTTCAAAACAACAACTCCTCAGTTGCTGACGCGTGGACGCTCTTTGGTCCCGGTTGGTGTTACCAACCGGGACCAAAGGCTCTCCTGCCTGGGCTCGGTGGAGCAGCCATGTGTAGCCCCTTCTGTCCCGGTTCGTAAGAGGACCGGGACTAAAGGTCGTGGGCTTTAGTCCCGACACATTAGTTCCGGTTCCAAAACCGGGACAAATGGGTCTTATGAACCGGGACAAATTGGCCTTTTTCCACTAGTGTACCTTTCCCTTTGAACCGATGAAGGGACTTGTGCCATCTAATCATGGAAAATATGTTTTTTAGGGCACATAACATTTATTTCATATTCATATGTCGTTAGCAAGCTTGGTATGCACAGATAGTCTATCAATTTCGATGATGATTACAGTACGAGAAGCAAAGTACACTATCGTTTTGCTTCAGTGTTTAAGGGCATGTTTGGTTGCCATACTTTAATTTTGTCACATTTTCTCGCGTCAGAAGTTTGATTGAGTTAATATCTGTTTAGTTTTCTTCTATAATGCTCTCATGCAGTCCTCCTGCATGGTTTAAAAAAACTATGTTTAGTTTGCAGCCACACTTGTGGCAACATTCCATTCATGCAAACTAGATTCTACGTGTCATTGACTTGGAAATGTGTGATATGATTGTTTTAGGTGTGGCAACGGGTGACCCCAATTTTTCTTGTCGAACCTTAGGCATGTGGGGCAAAAAGTGGCAAATGATGGCAAACTTAGTATACAAACCAAACTACCCTAAGACACTGATGTCGGCCTTTGACCTGCCGTGAGGCACCACCTTCACCCCAACCCCAGAGTTTCACCGCATGTGTACCAACCATGACCAGTCCGAGCTTCCGCCATCTCCCTTGATCTCGACACACCTCTTTTTATCACACCTCTCACCTCTCTCGTGCTAGCCTTACCAGTAAAAGATTGAGCAAACATAGGGGGATCAAAATAATCAGTGATGTGTGTGTCACATTTCTCCATGGATATACGTAATAAATTATTGGAGTTGTGGTATTTGGAATCTATTAGAGTGGCGCCTGCCTTAATTCCCAATGGAAGCTCTCGATATTCAATTACTGGAAATTGGTTATTGAGGATATACTAGAGACTCTCCAATTAGCGAGCAGTTCCCCTTTCCTCTACAGAGAGGCGACTCAAAGGGCAACTCATTTCCACCCGCGTCCTCCGATGAATCTGCGGCTTCTCTCCCCCTTTGTCTGTCGAGGAACCCTGGATCTTTGTTTGGAGTGTTCTTAGGGAGTGGAGTTGTGTGTGGCACCATCGTCATGAAGAAGGTGGCGACGATTTTTGCGATTGTGTTGTTTGAGCTATTGCCTCTGCACGACGATGGCTTCTATGGTGATGCCGGTTGGCTTGGATAGGTAGGTTTCTGTCGTTTCTCATGGAGCGGCAAGGATAGCTAGGTTTCCAGAGTTTGACCGATGTGGCGGCGGTGGCGGTCAAGATGTTGTTTTTTGTGTTAGGGCTCTTTCTCCGCCTCGTTGGTGCTGGTTCCCGCGCCGTCGAAGAGCCCCATGGTTGCCTATTCCTGAGCGACCACAGTTTCATCTTTCTATTTGTATTCAGCGGGGGAAATTGGGACAAGCTTCAGAAACCGGGACTAAAGGGTTGGGACTAAAGCCCAATACCTTTAGTCCTGGTTTGCTTACGAACCGGGACAGAAGGGGCTGCACGTGGTTGCTGCGGGGAGCCCAGGCAGGAAGACCTTTAGTCCCGGTTGGTAACACCAACCAGGACCAATAGGCATCCACGCGTCAGTATCTGGTAGGAGCTGGGTTTTTTTTTGAAGGGGGGGTAGGGGCTTTTGGAGGGTTAATTTAGGTGTTTCATATTGTGTTAGCTAGCTAATAGAGAGAAGTGTCCTTTCTTTCTCCGTACTTGGTTAACGCTAGCTACGATAGAGAGAACTCGACACGCTAGCTAGTAAGCAAATGAAGGAACCATTAAGTACACAAGGTCGTCATGAACATATATACAGAGAGAAGTGATCGACCTTTCTTTCTCCGAGAGATTGGTCGAAAAACAGGTTTTCGTATATCTATCCGACGCTACTAGCTACATATATACAATATAAGATCTCTTACAATCCCTAAGATTCAATCACAAATCCATATAGTATTCTCCGTCTTTAGGTATGACGTGGTCAAGAAATAATCCCGTCAATTCCTCTTGAATTGCTCGTATGTGATCATGTGGTAGGAGTTCATCCCACATCTGTCAGATCTAATTTAAAGAAGGGGGTCAATACATGCATATATATGAATAAAACTCAACACAATTGATGGTAACGTAATATATAAAATAAAATTATGAATATTATTTACGTACTTCAAATTGTTTGTCAGAGAAGCCCCGCTCATAGTTTGAGTGGCGAATGAACTCGCATACGTAGTATCCTCATAAAACAGTCCCTTCTTTCTGGTACAAGCACTTTAAGAGAATAGAGTTCAATCAAACTGATAAGCAAGCATGGTATGATATATTGAAGAAATTTTGAATCAATTAGAGATGCGCGAAACTAGCTAGTACTACTTACTTTGGGGTGCGTAAATCGCAACTCTTTGTTTAGACCGGGAACCTTTCGGGTGAACTTCTTTCAAACCCTGCCAGGCAACGAAAATGATTACTTGATATCAGGAAATTAACAAAAATTGCATGACGATATGGTCCCGATATTGACTGAACTTACTTTTTGAGCATTGCAGTCATGTCCGCATAATTCTTGAGATCTTTACATCTCAAGTCTAAGACAGTTACTAATGCCCCGTCAAGCTTAATGGATAGCACAATATAGTAAAAATTGCACACACATATATAACTCATCAGTTACATTACTTAACCTCGAGTAAGCGAAACCGAGTATACAGAGAAAACAGCAACACTCACTTGAAGTTGTAAGAAAATAATATTTTCCTTTTGTTTTGATGTGTAAGGAACAACTTTAGCAAGGGTAAGTCGGCTCCGGTGATTCTACTTATTCCGGCGTGTTGGTCCGTTTGGGCCTTGGATTGAAGACTTCCCGTGTCCAGTTGCTATATCCAAGGGTAAGTCGGCTCCAGGAGGGAGAGGTGGCAACGGCGGCGATGGCGCGCCCTCTTCCCGCGACGGTGTTTGTGGTGGGTTGGTTTCTTTCTTTACTGGGTTGTGCTGTATCACTCGACTTCTCTTATTTAGTTTGGGGTCCTTTACGCAGAAAACAAAGACACCCCAAGTGTCTAGTATCATATCCGCACAGCATTGGGCCAGGCCATATTTTCACGTTCGTGGGTTTATCCGCACGTTTGCGGGTTTATTCGCTCGCACACTATATAGATGGCTCCATCGTTAGGTTCCCTCGATTGGTTTCATCATATAATTTTTTTATTTTTCCATTGGTTTTTCAATCGGGATTTTTACTTTCCTTTTTATATTTTTTTTCTCATTGCTTTTTTCATTTTTATTTTTTTATTTTTTTACTTTTGGGTTCCTTTTTTCTTTTTTTTGTTTCTTTCATTTCCCATGTTTTTTTTACCTTTATAGGTTTTTTTTTGAACACATGTCTACATTTTCAAAGTACAAAATTTATATTTTTAGAGCACACGTGAATTTTTTTCCGATACATATTGTATATTTTTAAAATGTCATTATGTACATTTAAGAAAAAAAACATGTGTTTGAACACTTTTTTGCATACATTGTAACAGTTTGGCATATTATATTTTTAAAATGATTTTTTTACATTTTGTAAATATATTTCAGAAAAAATAATGGACATTTTTTATAAACATGTGAATATTTTTCTAAATTTCACGATACGTTTTTAATGGATATAAAGTGTTCTTGAGCCTATGCTAACATTTCACGATACATCTAGACGCCATGCCACACGCACGGAGGACACCCCGGTCAAAAGCCATGGCTACATGCCACCCTCCGCCTACTTTCGTGCTATATAGATGGAATATGGTTCACATGCCTGCCTTTCGCTGGTCAAATTATCGAGACCTGAATAACGTATGATTTGCCACCCCACCAGAAGCAAAGATACTAGTGCCTTTGTGCGGCGGCCAGGGAGGAAAAGGATCTGTGCGTGCATGCATGGTCTTAGTTTCTTATTTTTTTAGCAAAATGCATGGTCGTCTTTGAGCAACTCTAGCAGACCCCATAAAATCTCGATCCGCAAAACGTGTTTGCAGTTCGACGAAGATCTCGTTTGCGGGTCGAGAACGAGCGCGGCCGAATAGAAACTGTAGATAAAGCTGCATAATTTAAAAAAAAAGTTTCGCGGGAGAAATTGCACCTCATAGTTCATCACGTACTACATATATTTTACATGATCAAACACTACAAACACTAGGTCATACTACATACTACATCAGTACTAGTACTAGTGGGGTGGGGATCTCACGGCGGCGAGCTCGCGGCCATGGATGACGCCGTGGAGGAGCTCAATCCCCCTCGCCGAAGCTGCTGAGGTCGATGTACTTCGCCCTCTGCTCCTCGCGGATGCGCCGCAACTCGTCGTCCTTCTCCTTGGCGGCGAGGTTGGCCGCGACCGCCTGCCGGAACTCGAGGTCTTCGAGCTCCTCGTGATGGCGTCGGCACTCCGCCTCCTCACGCACGCTCCGCTCGGCAATGGCGGCCGCAACCGTGTTGAGCTCGGTGATGAAGTCCTTCGGCCCGACGACTCCGCGGAGGCCGAGCCCCTCGGGCTCCTCCTTGACGGTCGTGGTTGGTCCACTTCCTACCCCCCCCCCTGCTTCCTCGTGCCGTCTGACCGAACGCGCCGCTCGCGCTCAGGGTCACTGCCGCCGTCGGATCTACTGCCGGAGCCGCCTTTGGAGCTTCACATGCGGCCCCACATGGTGGCTGGACGCGGAAGGGGGTCGCCGGCGGCGAGAAATGTGGAGAGGGGGTTGGGGATTTGCGTAGCTCGGCGGCGGCTGGAGATAGGGTTTCGACCCGCAAACGCGCCGCGAACCCGCAGATATAGTGGTCGGGGCGTGCGGTTTTGCGGGCCACGGGAAAAAAATTTACGAGCTGGACGAGTATGCGGGCTCTGTTCTGATTGGAAAATTGGGTCGAGCCCACGTATTCATCAGAATTTTGTGGGTTCGCAACTTTTATGGGGTCTTCTAGAGTTGCTCTTAGTAGATGCCGTACATGGGAGTTGTTGAGATACTACCTGTCGCCATGATGGGCCATGGACCGAATCATGGCAAATACGCTGTCTAGTTTTTTTAAGAGAAAAGGCTGATGCCTGACTTTAAATTAATAAAACCACGAGGCAAGTATTACAGACGAAGGAGTATCAGACACATACAGAAGTAACAAAAAGTCTAAACACGGTCACAACCGGCAAGCATGGCACGCAGGCCAGGTTAACGAACTGTAAAAGGGGCACGAGACACCAAGGAGAACAACTATTGTGCCGAGGCTTGACCATTGCACATAGTGGAAACTGCAGAGGCACGCACACGAGAAATGAGGAGCTCCATGGCTGCTTTGTCACCTTTTTTAATCAGAGATTTCTACTGCTGCAAAAAGATCGAAAGTTTGAAAACACGGCAAATAGCCTTGCTTGGGAACACATGATTGATAGTAAACTTATTTCTGGTCGTCCATAGGGTCGAGCACATCGCATGAAAACCAAACCAGAACGACCTTCTGACTTGCCTAGAAAGGGAGGATACAAGTGGTTTGAGCTTCGAGAAGTTAGCAGAGGCCCATGAAACACCCAAACAGTCCATAGGGCAGCTCCAGAACAATTGGGCCAGGGGCAGCAGAATAGGATATGGCAAGAGTCCTCAAGGTGGCCATATAGGACACAAAACGCAGATCCAGGGCCCTGTCTCTTCTTAATTTGCTCCACCGTCGGCAAGCGGCTTCTGATGGCCTGCCACATGAAGATTTTAATCTTGGGAGGCACCCTAACCTCTCATATGGGCTTGAATTTAGAAGACACCAGACCACCAGAAAGAACGTGGTAACACGACTTAACAGAAAAACGGGCAGAGGCAGAATGAGGCCAAGAGACCACATCATGAGCCTCCGAGAGCCCAAGGAGGAGGGCAAGAAGGCACTGCCAATCCTCCAACTCTTTAGGAGATAGGAACCGATGAAAACCAAGGTCCCAACCTCTGGTCGATACCCACGATTTAGACCGAAGGTGATGCGACAAAAGAAAAAAGAACAGGAAAGGAAACAACTAATGGTTATCCCCAACCCACGAGTCAAGCCAAAATCTCAAAAACTCGTCATTACCAATCGTAAATTTGACCAGGGCTTTGAAATCATCGCGAACATTAAGTAACTTACGCAAAAACTGGGACACATGGGGTACTAGTCGAAGGAGAGCACGAGAAGGGGGGATTTTTGAAGTATTTGACTTTAAGGATACGAAGCCACAGATCATCCGGACGAGAAGTAAGAAAGCGCCACCACCATTTTAGAATCAGACATGTGTGTTCATGATAGAGGTACTGAAGATCCCCAAACCCCCAACCTTTTTAGGTCTAAACATAAGTTTCCACTTAATAAGTCTATACTTTTTCTTATTATCCACAATATTCCAGTACAAGACACTCCTATGTTTGTCGAAGCCAGCATGGATACCAACAAGGAGGCCATAAAAACACATAAGGAACATCAACAGGGAGGATAGGCAAGCGTTAGTTAGACACACCCTCCCAACAAAGGAGTTATGTCTACCCCTCAAAGGCATAACTCTATTACCCACCTTAGGTACAGAAAATTTGAAATTCTTAGGGAGCAGTTTGAGGGGGGAGATGGGCATCCCAAGGTACTTGAAAGGAAAGGAGCCAAGAGAGCAGCCACCCATCTAGCTTCCTTAGGAGGGGCATCCAACATTAGCTCTCCACTTTTAAAGAAGTTAATTTTAAGCCCGGGAATTTCCTCGAATCAAAGCAGAAGGAACTTCAATTTGGTTAAGCAGCCGCCAAAATTTTAGTATCATCCACGTAATGAAAATGAGACACACCAGAGGTCACCAAATTTGAAGAAACAGGAAGAATATGACTAGCCGGGGCATCCTGTTTCAGGATACAGGAAAAGTCATCCGCCACCAAATTAAACAGAAGAGGAGAGACGGGGTCTCCTTGGCGCAGGCCCTACCATTCTTAAAGAAGGGGGTAACGAAGATCGTAGTGTGTCCACAACCAACCAGCTGCATAATGCGATGCACATAAGTCGAATCAAAGTCTTTTGCCCGTAAAACATTGCAAAGAAAAGACCAACTGACAAAGTCATAAGCCTTCTCAAGGTCTAGCTTCAACATCACAACATTATTGTTTGTAGATTTCAGATCTTGAATAATATCATGTAAGCTGAGAAACCCATCCAAAATATGTCGCCCCTTAATTAAAGTATATTGTTCAGGCCCGATAACCTTATGTGCCACAAGGGACAAGAGTGTAGCAAAGCCCTTGAAAGGGAACTTAGCAAAAAAATTTCATGAGGGCAATAGGTCTGAATAGCTTAATAGAGTTTTCCCCTTTAACTTTGGGAAGAAGGGAGATAACCGCATAGTTCAGTCTATAGATATCGACCGTACCCCAACAAACCAGTGATGATGGCATACACTAGATGCTTAAGAATAGGCCAGAATTTCTTGAAGAAGGGGATGGAAAGCGCATCCGGGCTAGGAGTAGAATTAGACATGGACGAGGCGACCACCAAGTCAATCTTGTCAAGGGACAGAGGAATCATAAGAGCTATGTTATCTTCATGGGGGACCCTTGATACTCATGATCTGCTATGGGTTTTCCGTGAAGAGGAATGGGTAATCGCAACACCAAGTGGGTAAGTATTTCGCTCGGTTATGAAACCAAGGTTTATCGAACCAATAGGAATACCAATCCTCAACCGTATTCAACGGCTGCACACAAAAGAACAAACAACTTGCACCCAACGCCAGCAAGAGGGTTGTCAATCCCCTTGATCTCGTTATTTGCAAGCAAGTGAGTTGTGTAGATAATTGTAGATAATAGTAATCTGTAAAATAAAATAAAAGGTAATAAATAAATGCAAGATAATGATAGCATTTGTGAATAGTGTAGGGAGACGTAGTAGTAGATCAAAATTTTCCTACGTGTCACCAAGATCTATCTATGGAGAAACCAGCAAACGAGCAGGGAGAGATTGGATCTTCATACCTTTGAAGATCTCTAAGCGGAAGCATTGCTAGAATGCGGTTGATGGAGTCGTACTCGCAGCGATTCAGATCGCGGTAGATCCGATCAAGTGCCGAACGGACGGCACCTCCGCGTTCAACACACGTGCAGCCCGGTGACGTCTCCTACGCCTTGATCCAGCAAGGAGGAAGGAGAGGTTGAGGGAAAGCTCTGGCAGCACGACGGCGTGGTGACGGTGGAGCTGCGTGGTACTCCGATAGAGCTTCGCTAAGCACTACGGAGAAACGAGGAGAGGGAGGAGTAGGGCTGCACCAGGGAGGAGATGAACTCGTGTGTTTTGCAGCCCCAAATACCTCCACTATATATAGGGGGAGGGGAGGAGAGGTGCTGCGCCCTAGGGTTCCACCCTAGGGGCTGGCGGCAGCCACCAGATGGCATCTGGCCGGCGGCCAGGTCAGGGAAAGGTGGAGGCGCCCTAGGGTGGGCCTTAAGGCCCATCTAAGCCTAGGGTTTGCCCCCTCCACCCTTGCTGCGCCTTGGGCTGGGGTGGGAGGCGCACCAGCCCACCTAGGGGCTGTCTCCCTCCCACTCTTGGCCCATGGAACCTTCCGGGGCAGGTGGGCCCACTTGGTGGACCCCCGGAACCCTTCCGGTGGTCCCGGTACACTACCGTAGACACCCGGAACACTTCCGGTAACCAAAACCTCACTTCGTATATATCAATCTTCGTCTCCAGACCATTCCGGGACTCCTCGTGACGTCCGGAATCTCATCCGGGACTCCGAACAACCTTCGGTAACCACGTACACTATTTCCCTATAACCCTAGCGTCATCGAACCTTAAGTGTGTAGACCCTACGGGTTCGGGAGACACGTAGACATGACCGAGACACCTCTCCGGCCAATAACCAACAGCGGGATCTGGATACCCATGTTGGCTCCCACGTACTCCACGATGATCTCATTAGATGAACCATGATGTCAAGGATTCAATCAATCCCGTATACAATTCCCTTTGTCTATCGGTATGGTACTTGCCCGAGATTCGATCGTCGGTATCCCCATACCTTGTTCAATCTCGTTACCGGCAAGTCTCTTTATTCGTTCCGTAATACATCATCCCGTGACTAACTCCTTAGTCACATTGAGCTCATAATGATGATGTCTTACCGAGTGGGCCCAGAGATACCTCTCCGTCACACAGAGTGACAAATCCCAGTCTCGATTCGTGTCAACCCAACAGACACTTTTGGAGATACCCGTAGCGTACCTTTATAGCCACCCAGTTACGTTGTGACGTTTGGCACACCCAAAGCATTCCTACGATATCCGGGAGTTACACAATCTCATGGTCTAACGAAATGACACTTGACATTGAAAAGCTTTAGCAAACGAACTACACGATCTTTTGCTATGCTTAGGATTGGGTCTTGTCCATCACATCATTCTCCTAATGATGTGATCCCGTTATCAACGACATCCAATGTCCATGGTCATGAAACCGTGACCATCTATTGATCAACGAGCTAGCCAACTAGAGGCTCACTAGAGACACGTTGTGGTCTATGTATTCACACATGTATTACGGTTTCCGGTTAACACAATTATAGCATGAATAACAGACAATTATCATGAACCGGGAAATACAATAATAACCATTTTATTATTGCCTCTAGGGCATATTTCCAACAGTCTCCCACTTGCACTAGAGTCAATAATCTAGTTACATTGTGATGAATCGAACACCCATAGCATTCTGGTGTTGATCATGTTTTGCTCGTGAGAGAGGTTTAGTCAACGGATCTGCGACATTCAGATCCGTATGCACTTTACAAATATCTATGTCTCCCTCATGAATGTAATCATGGATGGAGTTGAAGCGGCGCTTGATGTGTCTTGTCTTCTTTTGAAACCTGGGCTCCTTCGCAAGGGCAATAGCTCCAGTGTTGTCACAGAGTAAAGTCATCGGGCCCGACGCATTCGGAATCACTCCGAGGTCGGTGATGAACTCCTTCATCCAGACTCCCTCCTTTGCTGCTTCCGAAGCAGCTATGTACTCCGCTTCACATGTAGATGCTGCCACGACGCTTTGCTTGCTGCTGCTCCAGCTCACTGCCCCTCCATTCAAAATATACATGTATCCGGTTTGCGACTTGGAGTCATCCGGATCTGTGTCGAAGCTAGCATCGACGTAACCATTTACGATGAGCTCTTCAGCACCTCCATAAACGAGAAACATGTCCTTTGTCCTTTTCAGGTACTTCAGGATATTCTTGACCGCTGTCCAGTGTTCCGCTCCGGGATCACTTTGGTACCTCCCTACCAAACTTATGGCAAGGTTCACATCAGGTCTGGTACACAGCATGGCATACATGATAGAGCCTATGGCTGAAGCATAGGGGATGACACTCATCTCTTCTCTATCCTTTGCCGTGGTCGGGCATTGAGTCGTACTCAATCTCACACCTTGCAACACAGGCAAGAACCCCTTCTTGGACTGATCCATATTGAACTTCTTCAATATCTTTTCAAGGTATGTGTTTTGTGAAAGATCTTAATACCTAATATGTAAGCAGCTTATCCAAGGTCCTTCATTGAAAAACACTTATTCAAGTAGGCCTTTATACTTTCCAAGAGTTCTATATTATTTCCCATTATCAGCGTGTCATCCACATACAGTATAAGAAATGCTATAGAGCTCCCACTCACTTTCTTGTAAATACAGGGTTCTCCATAAACCTGTACAAACCCAAACGCTTTAATCACCTCATTAAAGCGAATGTTCCAACTCCGAGATGCTTGCACCAGCCCATAGATGGAGCGCTGGAGCTTGCATACCTTGTTAGCATCTTTAGGACCGACAAAACCTTCCGGCTTCATCATATACAGTTCTTCCTTGAGGAAGCCATTAAGGAATGCCGTTTTGACGTCCATTTGCCAGATCTCATAATCATAAAATGCGGCAACTGCTAACATGATTCGGACTGACTTCAGCATCGCTACGGGTGAGAAAGTCTCATCGTAGTAAACTCCTTGAACTTGTCGATAACCTTTAGCAACAAGCCGAGCTTTATAGGCGGTCACATTACCATCCGCGTCAGTCTTCTTCTTAAAGATCCATTTGTTTTCAATGGCTCGCTTATCATCAGGCAAGTCCACCAAAGTCCATACTTTGTTCTCATACATGGATCCTATCTCGGATTTCATGGCCTCAAGCCATTTGTTGGAATCCAGGCCCGCCATTGCTTCTTCATAGTTTGAAGGTTCACCGTTGTCCAACAACATGATCTCTAGGACAGGATTGTCGTACCACTCTGGTGCGGAACGTGTCCTAGTGGACCTTCGAGTAGCAACTTGATCTAAAGCTTCATGATCATCATCATTAACTTCCTCTCTAGCCGGTGTAGGCTCCACAGAAACAACTTCCTGTGCTGCGCTACTCTCCGGGTCGAGTGGAGGTACAATTACCTCATCAAGTTCTATTTTCCTCCCACTTACTTCTTTCAAGAGAAACTCTTTCTCGAGAAAGGATCCATTCTTGGCAACAAAGAATTTGCCCTCGGATCGTAGGTAGAAGGTATACCCAATAGTCTCTTTGGGATATCCTATGAAGTCGCACTTTTCCGCTTTGGGTTCGAGCTTTTCAGGTTGAAGTTTCTTCACATAAGCATCGCATCCCCAAACTTTTAGAAACGACAGCTTAGGTTTCTTTCCAAACCACAATTCATATGGTGTTGTCTCAACGGATTTAGACGGTCCCCTATTTAAAGTGAATGCGGCAGTCTCTAATGCATATCCCCAAAATGACAGCGGTAAGTCGGTAAGAGACATCATAGATCGCACCATATCCAATAGAGTGCGATTACGACGTTCAGACACACCATTTCGCTGAGGTGTGCCGGGCGGCGTGAGTTGTGAAACAATTCCACATTTCCTAAGGTGTGTGCCAAACTCGTGACTTAAATATTCTCCGCCACGATCAGATCGTAGGCATTTTATTTTCCTGTCACGTTGATTCTCTACCTCACTCTGAAATTCCTTGAACCTTTCAAAGGTTTTAGACTTGTGTTTCATTAAGCAGACATACCCATATCTGCTCAAGCCATCAGTGAGGGTGAGAACATAACGGTAGCTACCGCGAGCCTCGACACTCATTGGACCGCATACATCGGTATGTATTATCTCTAACAAGTCAGTTGCTCGCTCCATTGTTCCGGAGAATGGAGTCTTGGTCATCTTGCCCATGAGGCATGGTTCGCATGTGTCAAATGATTCGAAATCAAGTGACTCCAAAAGTCCATCAGCATGGAGCTTCTTCATGCGTTTGACGCCAATATGGCCAAGACGGCAGTGCCACATGTAAGTGGGACTATCGTTATCAACTTTACACTTTTTGGTACTCACACTATGGATATGTGTAACATCACGTTCGAGATTCATCAAAAATAAACCATTGACCAGCGGGGCATGAGCATAAAACATTTCTCTCATATAAATAGAACAACCATTATTCTCGGATTTAAATGAGTAGCCATCTCGCATCAAGCGAGATCTAGATACAATGTTCATGCTCAAAGCTGGTACTAAATAACAATTATTAAGGTTTAAAACTAATCCCGAAGGTAGATGTAGAGGTAGCGTGCCGACGGCGATCACATCGACCTTGGAACCATTCCCGACACGCATCGTCACCTCGTCCTTGGCCAGCCTCCGCTTATTCCGCAGCTCCTGCTTGGAGTTACAAATGTGAGCAACTGCACCGGTATCAAATACCCAGGAGCTACTACGAGCGCTGGTCAGGTACACATCAATAACAAGTATATCACATATACCTTTAATGTTGCCCTCCTTCTTATCCGCTAAATACTTGGGGCAGTTCCGCTTCCAGTGACCGGTACCCTTACAATAGAAACACTCAGTCTGAGGCTTGGGTCCATTCTTGTTCTTCTTCTTCCCGGCAACTTGCTTACCGGGCGCGACAACAGCTTTGCCGTCCTTCTTGAAGTTCTTCTTACCCTTGCCTTTCTTGAAACTAGTGGTCTTGTTTACCATCAACACTTGATGCTCCTTTTTGATCTCGACCTCCGCTGATTTCAGCATCGAGTACAACTCGGGAATGGACTTCTCCATACCCTGCATGTTGTAGTTCATCACAAAGCTCTTGTAGCTAGGTGGAAGCGACTGGAGGATTCTGTCAATGACTGAGTCATCCGGGAGATTAACTCCCAGCTGAGTCAAGTGGTTGTGAAGCCCAGACATCTTGAGGATGTGCTCACTAACAGAAATGTTCTCCTCCATCTTACAGCTGAAGAACTTGTCGGAGATGTCATATCTCTCGACTCGGGCATGAGCTTGGAAAACCAGTTTCAGCTCTTGGAACATCTCATATGCTCCGTGTTGCTCAAAACGCTTTTGGAGCCCCGATTCTAAACTGTAAAGCATGCCGCACTGAACAAGGGAGTAATCATCGCAGCGCGACTGCCAAGCGTTCGTAACGTCTTGGTCCGCTGGGAGAATGGGTGGGTCACCTAGCGGTGCATCAAGGACATACAATCTCTTGGAAGCTATGAGGATGATCCTCAAGCCACGGACCCAGTCCGCATAGTTGCTTCCATCATCTTTCAGCTTGGTTTTCTCTAGGAACGCGTTGAAATTGAGGTTGACATTTGCGTTGGCCATTGGATCTACAATATAGATATTAAAGGCAATTTTTAGACTAAGTTCATGATAATCGAGTTCACATAATCAAATTATTCAATGAACTCCCACTCAGATAGACATCTCTCTAGTCATCTAAGTGACACACGATCCATGTCAACTAGCCCATGTCCGATCATCACGTGAGACGGACTAGTCATCCATGGTGAACATCTCCATGTTGATCGTATCTTCTATACGACTCATGTTCGACCTTTCGGTCTTCCGTGTTCCGAGGCCATGTCTGTACATGCTAGGCTCGTCAAGTCAACCTAAGTGTTTCGCGTGTGTAAATCTGGCTTAACCCGTTGTATGCGAACGTTAGAACCTATCACACCCGATCATCACGTGGTGCTTCAGAACAACGATCCTTAGCAAAGGTGCACAGTTAGGGTGAACACTTCTCTTGGAATTTTAATTGAGAGATCATCTTATTTACTACCGTCGTTCTAAGCAAATAAGATGTAAACATGATAAACATCACATGCAATCAATATAGTGACATGATATGGCCAATATCATCTTGCTCCTATGATCTCCATCTTCGGGGCACGATGATCATCATTGTCACCGGCACAACACCATGATCTCCATCATCATGATCTCCATCATTGTGTCTTCATGAAGTTGTCTCGCCAACTATTACCTCTACTACTATGGCTAATGCTTAGCAATAAAGTAAAGTAATTACATGGCGTTTATGATTGACACGCAGGTCACGCAATAAAATAAGACAACTCCTATGGCTCCTGCCGGTTGTCATAGTCATCGACATGCAAGTCGTGAACCCTATTACAAGAACATGATCAATCTCATACATAACAATGCATCACATCACATCCTTCTGGCCATATCATATCACAAGGCATATGCTGCAAAAACAAGTTAGACGTCCTCTAATTTGTAGTTGCAAGTTTTTTACGTGGTTGCTATAGGATTCTAGCAAGAACGTTTCTTACCTACGCCAAAACCACAACGTGATATGCCAATTGCTATTTACCCTTCATAAGGACCCTTTTCATCGAATCCAATCCGACTAACGTGGGAGAGACAGACACCCGCTAGCCACCTTATGCAACTAGTGCATGTCAGGCGGTGGACCCGGTCTCACGTAAGCGTACATGTAAGGTTGGTCCGGGCCGCTTCATCCCACAATACCGTCGAATCAAGATAAGACTAGTAACGGCAAGCATATTAACAAAATCGACGCCCACAACTGCTTTGTGTTCTACTCGTGCATAGATTCTACGCATAGACCTAGCTCATGATGCCACTGTAGGGAGACGTAGTAGTAGATCAAAATTTTCCTACGTCTCACCAAGATCTATCTATGGAGAAACCAGCAAACGAGCGGGGAGAGATTGGATCTTCATACCTTTGAAGATCGCTAAGAGGAAGCGTTGCTAGAACGCGGTTGATGGAGTCGTACTCGCAGCGATTCAGATCGCGGTAGATCCGATCAAGTGCCGAACGGACGGCACCTCCGCGTTCAACACACGTGCAGCCCGGTGACGTCTCCTATGCCTTGATCCAGCAAGGAGGGAGGAGAGGTTGAGGGAGAGCTCCGGCAGCACGACGGCGTGGTGACGGTGGAGCTGCGTGGTACTCCGATAGAGCTTCGCTAAGCACTACGGAGAAACGAGGAGAGGGAGGAGTAGGGCTGCACCAGGGAGGAGATGAACTCGTGTGTTGTGCAGCCCCAAATACCTCCACTATATATAGGGGGAGGGGAGGAGAGGTGCTGCGCCCTAGGGTTCCACCCTAGGGGCTGGCGGCAGCCACCAGATGGCATCTGGCCGGCGGCCAGGTCAGGGAAAGGTGGAGGCGCCCTAGGGTGGGCCTTAAGGCCCATCTAAGCCTAGGGTTTGCCCCCTCCACCCTTGCTGCGCCTTGGGCTGGGGTGGGAGGCGCACCAGCCCACTTGGTGGACCCCCGGAACCCTTCCGGTGGTCCCGGTACACTACCGTAGACACCCGGAACACTTCCGGTAACCAAAACCTCACTTCCTATATATCAATCTTTGTCTCCGGACCATTCCGGGACTCCTCGTGACGTCCGGGATCTCATCCGGGACTCCGAACAACCTTCGGTAACCACGTACACTATTTCCCTATAACCCTAGCGTCATCGAACCTTAAGTGTGTAGACCCTACGGGTTCGGGAGACACGTAGACATGACCGAGACACCTCTCCGGCCAATAACCAACAGCGGGATCTGGATACCCATGTTGGCTCCCACGTACTCCATGATGATCTCATCAGATGAACCACGATGTCAAGGATTCAATCAATCCCGTATACAATTCCCTTTGTCTATCGGTATGGTACTTGCCCGAGATTCGATCGTCGGTATCCCCATACCTTGTTCAATCTCGTTACCGGCAAGTCTCTTTACTCGTTCCGTAATACATCATCCCGTGACTAACTCCTTAGTCACATTGAGCTCATAATGATGATGTCTTACCGAGTGGGCCCAGAGATACCTCTCCGTCACACGGAGTGACAAATCCCAGTCTCGATTCGTGTCAACCCAACAGACACTTTCGGAGATACCCGTAGCGTACCTTTATAGCCACCCAGTTACGTTGTGACGTTTGGCACACCCAAAGCATTCCTACGATATCCGGGAGTTACACAATCTCATGGTCTAAGGAAATGACACTTGACATTGAAAAGCTTTAGCAAACGAACTACACGATCTTGTGCTATGCTTAGGATTGGGTCTTGTCCATCACATCATTCTCCTAATGATGTGATCCCGTTATCAACGACATCCAATGTCCATGGTCATGAAACCGTGACCATCTATTGATCAACGAGCTAGCCAACTAGAGGCTCACTAGGGACACGTTGTGGTCTATGTATTCACACATGTATTACGGTTTCCGGTTAACACAATTATAGCATGAATAACAGACAATTATCATGAACCAGGAAATACAATAATAACCATTTTATTATTGCCTCTAGGGCATATTTCGAACAAATAAACCCGGGGCCGTAGAGTTCTCCAGTGGCATCTCTCATAAGCAGAGCATATGGTGGGTAAACAAATTACTGTTGGGCAATTGATAGGAAAGTGAATAGTTATGTGATTTTCATGGCAATGATCAAGTGTATATAGGCATCACGTCCATAAGCATATAGGTCGACTCCTACCTGCACCTATTACTATTACTCCACCCATCAATTGCTATCCAGCATGCATCTAGAGTATTAAGTAAAACAGAGTAATGCTTGGAGAATATTGACATGATGTAGACAAAGTGGATTCAATCAATATGAATAAACCCCATCGCTTTATCCTTAGTGACAACAACACAAAGACGCAACTGGTCCCCTTCTGTCACTGGGATATACAAACTTGTCAAGTTGAACCTACTACAACGCAACACTCCCACCGAAGAAATATCAATCTAGTTAGCCAAACTATATTAATAGATCGAAGAGCATTTCAAAGCTATGATGATCATGCAAATAAGAATCATAGTAATCAGATTTGACTCAAATACTTTTCATGAATAATCTGAACATAAACCCACAATTCATCGGATCCCAACAAACAAACCATACAAAAGAGATTACACCGGATAGATCAAGGAAAAGATGCAATGAACATTGTATTTAAGATCGAGAAAGAGAGAGAGAGAGAGAGAGAGAGAGAGAGATTGCCATCTAGGTACTACCTACGGACCCGTAGGTCCATGGTGAACTACTCATACATCATGGTGAGGGCAGCAAGGTTGATGAAGAGGTCCTCCGTGATTGATCTCCCCTTCGGCAGGGTGTCAGAACGGAGGTGTAGATGGCCTCCCGTCAGAACAGAGACTTGCCGCGACAGAAAAAGTGTTTCGGGAACACTTCTGGTGTTTTTAGGGTAGATGTGAATTTATAGGCCAGAGAACGACGTCGGGAGAGCCACCATGGGGCCACCACATATCTAGCCATGCCCCCTTGTGACGCGGTGGGATATGTGGTGGGGCCTTGGTGCAGATTCCGGCCTTCCTCCGAAGCTTCTATGTCTTGTATTGGTCCAGAAAAAATCATCAAAAAGTTTCGTGGCAATTGGACTTCGTTTGGAATTGTAACTCTGAAAAGGCAAAAACACGAAAAAAACAAGAACTGGCACTGGGTACTGGGACAATAGGTTAGTGCTCAAAAATATTATAAATTGGTAAATAAATACCCAAAAAGTATCCTAGAATGATAATATATTAGTATGGAACAAACAAAAATTATAGATTCATTGGAGACGTATCAGCATCCCCAAGCTTAATTCCCACTCGTCCTCGAGTAGGTAAGTGAGAAAAACCGATTTTTATAGGACATGCTACCCATTATGTAACCTTTGGTATGTATGCTCATTGGGAAATGATGAATTAACAAACAACAACTTAGTAATATTTATAAGTATAGCAAACAACATCATTGATTTTTCAAAGTATACGAGATCCTAAAAGAATGTTTACCCCTATTCATGTTACTATATTGGAAAGGCATGACCCCGTCTTCACCACATAGATACAAATGTTAAGCACCACGGTGTCCAAGTGAGACAATTGGATCGTACTTTTTCGATATACATCAACTTTTTTTTCTTCACACAATACATGAGCGTGAACCATTGGACACAACAAATAGGTGGTATAGAATATGATGGTAGGTATCAAAGGGGTAAAAAGTGGAGAAGATAGTCTCACATCAACTAGGCGTACCAACAAGCTATGGAGATGCTCATCCATAGATGTCAATGCAAGTAGTAGGAATTGCCATCCAAATGATGCACTAGAGTAGACCTGATCATTAGTTGGGTTGGGTCAGGTTCGGGTCGGGCTCTGCAAAGCCGGAAAAAAATTCCCAAGCCCGAGCCTGGCCCGAAGCCCGAAATGCACTCTTTTTTCAAGCCCGAGTCCGGCCCGGATGCCATTTTTTATTGTTTGCACGTGCAAGCCCGGTCCGAAGCCCGAAAGCCTGGCCTGAAATCCTTAAAAAGAGAAGCCCGATCTCGGCCCAAAATATCTTCCGGGCTAGAAAATGAAGCCCGAGCCCGGCCCGAATGCGAAGCCCGAAGCCTGAAGCCTGGTTTCTTCGGCCCGGGTCATCGAGTCAAGTTGTCCATTGCTACCTCTTGAGCTTGCATTGGTTTTCCCTTGAACAGGAAAGGGTGATGCAGTGAAGTAGATAAGTATTTCCCTCAGTTCATGAGAACCAAGGTATCAATCCCGTAGGAGGTACAAGCAAGTCACCCATGGATGCACCTACACAAACAATCAAACTCTTGCACCCAACGCTATAAAGGGTTTGTCAATCCCTTCACAGTTATTTGCAAGGATTAGGTATGATAGAGATAGATGTAAAAGATTCTGGAAAGTAAAGAGTAAATAATACAACAAGTTTTTTTTGGTATTTTTGGTTTATAGATCTGAAAATATAATATGGAAAGTAGACCTTGGGGCCATAGGTTTCACTAGAGTCTTCTCTCTTGAAGGAAAATAACATGGTGGGTGAACAAATTACTATAGAGCAATTGATAGAAAAGCGAATAATTATGATGATATCCAAGGTGCATATAGGCATCACGTCTGTGTCAAGTAGACCGAAATGATTTTGCATCTACTACTATTACTTCACACATCGACCGACTCCTTCCTGCATCTAGAGTATTAAGTTCATAAAGAACAGAGTAACACATTCAGTAAGATGACATGATGTAGAGGGATAAACTCAAGCAATATGATGAAAACCACATCTTGTTACCCCTGATGACAACAATACAATATGTGCCTCGCTACCCCTACTTTGTCACCGGGTGAGGACACTGCAAGATTGAACCCAAAACTAAGCACTTCTCCCATTGCAAGAATTACCAATCTAGTTGGACAAACCAAATCAATAACTCGAAGAGACTTACAAAGATATGAAACCATGCATATAATAATTCAGAGAAGAACCAAATAATATTCATAGATAATCTTATCATAAACCCACAATTCATCGGATCTCGACAAACACACCGCAAAAGAGTATTACATCGGATAGATCTCCATGAAGATCATGCAAAACATGGTATTAAAGCACAAAGAGAGAGAATAAGCCATCTAGCTACTAGCTATGGACCCGTAAGTCTGTGGTGGACTACTCACGCATCATCGAAGGGGCAATGGAGTTGATGTAGATGCCCTCTGTGATTGAATCCCTCTCCGGCAGATTACCGAAAAAGGCTCCAAGATTGGATCTCTCGAGAACGGAGGCTTCTGGCGGCGAAAAAGTATTTGTGTGGATATTTTTGGCATTGGGGGAATATTTGGGTATTTATAGGATGGAGATTCGGGTGAGGAGTCCTGCCAAGGAGTCATAAGCCTGCCAGGCACGGCTAGGGGTGGTGGTCGCGCCCCTTGGCTTGTGACCTCCTGGCGGGAACCTTGCCTTGCACTCCAAGTCTAGTAGGTGTCTTATGGTGTAGAAAAAAGCATCGCGAAGATTTTATTCCATTTGGACTGCGTTTAATACTCCTTATCTGCAATACTCAAAAACAAGGAAAAAACAAAAACTGGCACTAGGCTCTAGATTAATAGGTTAGTCCCAAAAATAATATAAAATAGCATATAAATGCATATAAAACATCCAAAACAGATAATATAATAGCATGGAACAATCAAAAATTATAGAATCATTGGAGACGTATCATCCATGCACAGGTTTACACTAGAGCTATAAGTGTATGAAAGCTCAACTGAAGCTGAGTGGGGTGTGCATCCAACTTGCTTGCTCATGAAGACCTCGGGCATTTGAGGAAGCTCGTCATCGAAATATAGAAGCCAAGTTTCTTACATGAAAAGGTAACTCCCACTAGCATATGGAAGTGTCAACATAAGAGACTCTCTATAGGAGGAACATGGTGCCACTTTGAGGCACAAGTGTGGTAAAGGATAGTAGCAAAGTTCATTCTATCTTTTCTCTCATTTTTTATATTTTTTATGGTGGGCTTTTCTTTTCTTTTCTTTTTTCCTCCCTCGTTTTCTGTTTTTTAGATGGTGGGCTCATTTGGCCTCCCCCATTTTTATTTCATATTTTGCCCCGAGTCTCATCCCGACTCTTGGGGGAATCATAGTCTCCATCATCCTTTCCTCACTGGGACAATGCTCTAATAATGATGATCATCACACTTTTATTTACTTACAACTCAATGATAACCCACAAGTATAGGGGATCAATTGTAGCCTTTCTCGATAAGTAAGAGTGTCGAACCCAATGAGGAGCTAAAGGTAGAACAAATATTCCCTCAAGTTCTATCGACCACCGATACAACTCTACGCACGCTTAACGTTTGCTTTACCTAGAACAAGTATGAAACTAGAAGTACTTTGTAGGTGTGATAGGATAGGTTTGCAAGATAATAAAGAGCACGTAAATAAAAAACTAGGGACTGCTAAGATAAAGAAACAACTAAGTTAGTTTAACGAGTGTGGAAAAGTGGTGGTAGGAGTTGCGGAATTGTCCCTAGGCAATCGATAACTAGACCGGTAATAATTATTGCAATTTTATATGAGGGAGAGGCATAAGCTAATATACTTTCTCTACTTGGATCATATGCACTTATGATTGGAACTCTAGTAAGCATCCGCAACTACTAAATATCATTAAGGTAAAACCCAACCATAACATTATAAGGTATCAAGTCCTCTTTACTCCCATATGCAACAACCCACCTACTCGGGTTTATGCTTCTGTCACTCAAGCAACCCACCATAGGAAAATCATGAACACATTGCAGCACCCTATAGCGAGGATCCCTCACGCTTGCACGACACGGAGATCACCATAGGACAACACTAATAATAAAACATGCAACTCAAACCAATCATGATCATCAATCAACCAATAGGACAAAATAGATCTACTCAGACATCATAGGATGGCAACACATCATTGGATAATAATATGAAGCATAAAGCACCATGTTCAAGTAGAGGGTACATCGGGTTGCTAGAGAGTGGCCCGCTGTAGATATAATGGGGAAGGTGATGGAGGTGTTGGTGAAGATGACATAGTTGTTGGAGTAGATCGTCGTCACGATGATGGCCCCGACGGCGTTCCGGAGCCACCGGGAGAGAGGGGAGAGAGCCCCCCTCCTTATTCTTCTTCCTTGGCCTTCCCCCTAGATGGGAGAGGGTCTCCCCTCTGGTACATGGCCTCCATGGAAGCAAAGGGGTGAGGGCTCCTCCGAGATTGGATCTCTCTCTCTGTTTCCTTCTGTTTCTGCGCTCCCAGATTCTGGCCTTTCACCGTTTCTTAAATATCTGGAGATCCGTAACTCCGATTGGGCTGAAATTTTGAGGGGATCTTTATCCTTAAATTATCTTTCTTTCGGACAAAGGACAAATCCAACCGACCTAAGGCGTGGCCACAAGCCCTCAAGGCGCACCCTAGTGGCTTGTGGGCCCCTTAGGCACCGCCTTTTGTTGATTGCACTTCCCAAAATTCACATATATTCCAAAAAATCTCCGTAAGTTTTTTATCCCATTTGGACTTCGTTTGTTATGGATTTTCTGCAAAACAAAAAACATGCAACAAACAGGAACTGGCACTGGGCACTGGATCAATATGTTAGTTGTAGAATATTGGCATGAAACAATCAAAAATTGTAGATATGACGGAGACGTATCAGCATCCCCAAGCTTAATTCCTGCTCGTCCTTGAATAGGTAAATGACAAAAAAGATAATTTTTGATGTGGAATGCTACCTAGCATAATCTTGGTCATATAATCTAATCATGGCATGAATATTAAGACACAAGTGATTCAAAGCAATAGTCCCTAATTACATAAAAAAGTAATATATCGAGCACACCAACAAGGCAATTGTGTCCTTTCGAAATACATGGCCTTAGAAAGTTATCCCTACAAAATCATATGTTCTGGCTATGCTCCATCTTCCGCACACAAAGTATCTAAATCATGCACAACCCTGATGAACAAGTCAAGCAATTGTTTCACACTTGTATGTTCTCAAACCTTTTCAACTCTCACGCAATACATGAGCATGAGCCATGGATGTAGCACTATAGGTGGAATAGAATATGGTGGACGTTATGAAGAAAAAGGGGAAGATAGTCTGACATCAACTAGGCGTATCAATGGGCTATGGAGATGCCCATTAATAGATATTAATGTGAGTGAGGGATTGCCATGCAACGGATGCACTAGAGCTATAAGTGTATAAAAGATCGCAAAGAAAACTAAGTGCTCGTGCAAATGAGGAAAATTCCACTAGCTATTTGAAAGTAAAAAAATAGGAGACTCTCTATCATGAAGATCATGGTGCTACTTTGAAGCACAAGTGTGGAAAAAGTTAGTATCATTGTCCCTTCTCTCTTTCTCTCATTTTTTCTCATTTTATTTTTTTTATTTTTTTGGTGGGCATCTTCGACCTCTTCTTTTTTTAATTTGGGATTCGCTGGCCTCTTTTATTTTTTTGTAAAGTCCGGAGACTCCTCCCAACTTGTAAGGGAATCATAGGTTCCATCATCCTTTTCTCACACGGGACAATGCTCTAATAATGAAAATCATCACACTCTGATTTACTTACAACTCGATACCTAGAACAAAAATATGACTCTATATGAATGCCTCCGGTAGGATACCGGGATGTGCAACGATCTAGCCTAGCAAATGACATCAAAAATGGACAAGCCATGAAAACATCATGCAAGCTATCTTACGATCATGCAAAGAATTATGAAAATGATGGTGCGTGTCATACTAAATGGAACGGTGGAAGTTGCATGTCAATATCTTGGAATGGATATGGAAATGTCATAATAGGTAGGCATGGTGGCTGTTTTGAGGAAAATATATGGTGGCTATTTTGAGGAAGGTGGGTTTGATGCACCGGCGAAAGTTGCGCGGTGCTATAGAGGCTAGAAAAGGTGGAAGGGTGAGAGTGCGTATAATCCATGGACTCAACATTAGTCATAAAAAACTCACATACTTATTGCAAAAGTATATTAGTTATCAAACAAAGCATTAGACGCATGCTCCTAGGAGAGAGGTTGGTAGGAGTTAACCATCACGCGCTCCCGACCCTCACACAAAGGTTGACAATCATGAAAAAAATCATGCTCTGACTTTGTTACATAACGGTTCACCATACAAGCATGCTACGGGAATCACAAACCTTAACACAAGTATTTATCCAATTCATAATTACTCACTTGCATGACTCTCATATTACCATATTTATATCGGAAAACTATTGCAAGGAATCAAATATATCATATTCAGTGATCTACAAGTTTTATGTAGGATTTTATGACTAACCATGTGAATGACCAACTCCTGTTAACTCTCTAAATAGGTATAAGTGAAGCATGAGAGTTTAATTCTTTCTACAAAAGATATGCCCATGCTCTAAAAAATACAAGTGAAGCAAAAGAGCATTCTACAAATGGCGGTTTTGTATGTGTAGAGAAACAGCCAGTCAAAACTTCAAATGATATAAGTGAAGCACATGAAGCATTCTATAAAGCCATACTTAAAAGATATAAGTGAAGTGCATGAAGCATTCTATAAATCGACCAAGTACTATCTCATACCAGCATGGTGCATTATTAAAAGAAAAAGAAAGAGCACACGACGCTCCAAGATTTACGCATATCATGTGACGAATAAAAATATAGCTCCAAGTAAAATTACCGATGGTTGTTAGAAGAAAGAGGGGATGCCTTCCGGGGCATCCCCAAGTCTAGTTTCTTGGGAGTCCTTGAATATTACCTTGGGGTTCCTCGGGCATCCCCAAGCTTAGTCTCTTTCCACTCCTTATTCCTTCATCCATCGTGATCTCACCCAAAACTTGAAAACTTCAATCACACAAAACTTAACAAAACCCTCGTGAGATCCGTTAGTATAATAAAGCAAATCACAACTTCATGTACTGTTGCCAACCAATTCATATTTTATTTTTGCATTGTATCTACTGTATTATAATTTTTCCATGTCTTGTACCACCGATACATTCGGTAGTTTCATCAAAACGAGCAAAACAATGCATCAAAAACAGAATCCGTCTTAAACAGGACAGTCTGTAGTAATCTGGAAATTCAGCATACTTATGTAACTCTAAAATTTCTGAAAAAATAGTAAAAAATAAAAAGTTTTAATAGAAGTACTGTGTAAAAATTTCAGAAACTTTTGATATTACAGTAAAAATGTAAATTCACGCACTACAGCCAAAGTTTCTGTTTTCGCACTGCACACACCAAACAAGCAATCTAATCATCCTAAAGGAAAATCTTGGCACATTATTTTTATAATACAATGGATTTATACAAGGGGATAATTATTATTTTTGAAAAGTTTTTGTAATTAATATTTGCAAAGTTTCCATGGGCATGAACAAAGTTCAAGGAGCTCCCCCACTTCAACGGTGCTCGTCCTTCTTACTTTCACTTCTCTTTTTGAAAAAGTATTAGGTTCCCCTCTTTATTTTATTTTTGCTTTTAAACTTTATAAAATCACACAACAGAATAAAATGACTCTTAAAACTTCCGTGTTGTCTCCCTGGCAGCGCTTTCTTTAAAGCCATTAAGCTAGGCATAATGTGCTTAAGTAATTGATCCACCCGGATCCCAAGGTATATCAAAGCCAATTTTAATTAACAATGATTTGTAGTTTATTAGTGAGCACAATGTAACATATATCATGAAACAACGAAGTCTAACTATCTTCCTATGCATCGGCTTGTCATAAAAGAACAATTCATGCACACAAAGTAACGGCCAATACATAGCATAAGCAGTTTCTTGCAATTTTATAAAATTGGAAACATAGAGAGGTGGAGATGTAGTTCCTCTCTCATAATAATTGCAAGTAGGAGAAGCAAGCACATGCATATTATACCTATCAAAATCTTCATGTGTAATAGTAAAAGGCAACCCTATATAATACTTAATAAGTGCAAACTTCTCCAATATAGTGTAGTTAGGATAATACAAAAGGATAATAGGACTATAATGTGTGGGTGCAATAGCAACAGTTTCATGTTTAACATAAGGAACTATAGCAAGTTCATCTCCATAAGCATCATTCATATTGGCATCATGGCCACAAGCATAGCAAGCATCAAGTTCATAAAAAACAGGTATTTCAAACGAATCCAAGGGATCATAGCAATTATCATAGCATTCATCCTTTGGTAACAACAAAGGGAAATTAAACAATGTATGAGTTGAAGAGTTACTATCATTAGAAGGTGGGCACGGGTAGCTAATTCTCTCTTCCTCCTTTTGTTCTTCGCTCTTCTCCTCATATTTTTCATCCAATGAGCTCACAGTGTCATCAATTTCTTCTTCCACACATTCCTGCAAAATATTAGTCTCTTCTAAGGCAACAAACATTCTCTCAATAAATGCATCGATATCGGAATTATATTCACAATTATCATAGCAAGATTTAAGTATAGCAAAATTTTCAGGTCTATAAATAACATCATCATAATATTCGCACTTCTCAAACAAAGATTCAATTTCATAAGCACCGTTAAAAGCAACGAATTCCTCTATTCTTTGCACATCATAGTAATCATAAATACCTTTAGCAAAAGAAGCCAATGTTTTATTATCATTAAATTTAAATGAAAAAGGAAGGTGTTGAGCCTTCATCCTAGAGCAACTTGTATAATCATATCTCTGGCATAGATTCCAAGCATACCATTTCAACATATAAATCTAATCCCATAACAGTTTCCCTTTTGAGTCAAGCGATAATCCCTAAAGTATTCACATTGATCCAACGTGTCCCTCATTATATAATTGAATGGGGTTTTCTCAAGATTATTAAAGTAGTGCATAATATCTTTCACATAACGAGCATCGAGGGTTTTAGGAGGTCCCCATCTCCATGAGTAGCAAGTACACCTAATTTTTTTGGTATTTCGTGCTCTATATCCATAGCTAAAGATAGATAACAACTTAGAACAGAAAATAAAATCTACTTGGTGATAAAGCAAACAAGCACACATGAGAATATTCACCCCACGCTATTACTGCCTGGCAACGGCACCAGAAAAAGGTCTTGATAACTCACAAGTACAGGGGATCAATTGTAGCCTTTCTCGATAAGTAAGAGTGTCGAACCAACGAGGAGCTAAAGGTAGAACAAATATTCCCTCAAGTTCTATCGACCACCGATACAACTCTACACACGCTTAACGTTCGCTTTACCTAGAACAAGTATGAAATAAGAAGTACAACGAGGAGCTAAAGAAACAACTAAGTAAGTTTAACGAGTGTGGAAAAGTGGTGGTAGTAGTTGAGGAATTGTCCCTAGGCAATCGGTAACTAGACCGGCAATCATTATTGCAATTTTATATGAGGGAGAGGCATAAGCTAACATACTTTCTCTACTTGGATCATATGCACTTATGATTGGAAATCTAGCAAGCATCTGCAACTACTAAAGATCATTAAGGTAAAACCCAACCAAAGCATTATAAGGTATCAAGTCCTCTTTACTCCCATATGTAACAACCCACCTACTTGGGTTTATGCTTCTGTCACTCCAGCAACCCACCATAGGCCAATAATGAACACATTGCAACACCCTACAGCGAGGATCCCTCACACTTGCGTGACACGGAGAGCACCATAGGACAACACTAATAATAAAACATGCAACTCAAACCAATCATGATCATCAATCAACCAATAGGACAACATAGATCTACTCAGACATCATAGGATGGCAACACATCATTGGATAATAATATGAAGCATAAAGCACCATGTTCAAGTAGAGGGTATAGAGGATTGCGGGAGAGTGGACCGTTGTTGATAGATGGGGGGGAAGGTTATGGAGGTGTTGGTGAAGATGACGGGGTTGTTGGAGTAGATCGCCGTCACGATGATGGCCCCGGCGGCGTTCCGGTGGCACCGGGAGAGAGGGGGAGAGATCCCCCTCCTTCTTCTTCTTCCTTGACCTTCCCCCTAGGTCGGAGAAGGGTTTCCCCTCTGGTACATGGCCTCCATGGTGGCGGAGGTGTGAGAGCCCCTCCGAGATTGGATCTCTCTCTCTCTGTTTCCTTCTGTTTCTGCGCTCCCAGATTCTGGCCTTTTACCGTTTCTTAAATATCCAGAGATCCATAACTCCGATTGGGCTGATATTTTGAGGGGATATTTATCCATAAATTAGATTTCTTTCGGCCAAAGGACAGCTCCAACCAACCTAAGGGGTGTCCACAAGCCCTTAGGGCACGCCGTACCTCACAGGGCGCCCCTAGTGGCTTGTGGGCCCCTCGGGCACCGCCTTTTGTTGATTCCACTTCCCAAAATTCACATATATTCGAAAAAGATATCTGTAAGTTTTTATCCTGTTTGGACTTCGTTTGATATGGATTTTCTGCGAAACAAAAAACATGCAACAAACAGGAACTGGCACTAGGCACTGGATCAATATGTTAGTCCCAAAAATAGTATAAAAAGTTGCCAAAAGTATATGAAAGTTGTAGAATATTGGCATGAAACAATCAAAAATTGTAGATATGATGGAGACATATCACTCAACATGAAGGACCGATAGGAAGATATGACTCTGAAAGAATGCCTCTCGTAGTGTACCAGGATGTGCAATGATCTAGCATGACATGTATCAAAAATATGAAGAATGGTGGCTTTTCCACAAATACTGTGTCAGCTCTATATGATCATGCAAAGCATTATGATGATGAACGAACTAGTCATGCGAAGTGACGATGGAATTCATGTGGCGATATATCTCGGAATGGATTTGGAAATGCCATAATAGGTTGGTATGGTGATTGTATTGAGGAATATATAATGAGGCTTATATGCAAGAGAGGGTATCATGTCACGGGGTTTGGATGCACCGGCAAAAGTTGCACCGATCCTCGAGGTGAGAATGGGCTATGCACGGTACCGAAGAGGCTAGCAAATATGAGATGGTGAAGATGCATATGTCATGGTGTCACAATAATCATAAAGAACTCACATACTTATTGCAAAGTTTTAGTAGTTTCATCACAATCAAAGTAATACTCGCATGCCCCAAGGGAGGAGGTTGGTAGGAGTTAACCATCGTGCACCCCAACTCGAAACAACACTACGATTCAACGAGGAATATAAATGCTCACACATCATCACCATGCCTCTTTAATTTTTTATGAATAACAAATTAACACCTCTTAATCTCGACACTTCTACAAATCAACAATTTTGGACTCACAACATTTTAATATTACTACATCCATGTCATTAACCTACAACTTCTCTATATGTGCTACACGATGGTTTTAGTTATCATTCATTGAGTACCTAATATTCTTGGACTATTCTTATGACCCATGAAAATTAATGTCACTATTAATTCAGCGCTCAAACAACTATAAGTGAAGAACGAGAGCATATTATTTCTATAAAATCTACACGTCACCATGCTCAAAAAGATATAAGTGAAGTACTAAAGCAACTGCCTAGCTCAAAAGATATAAGTGAAGCACATAGAGTATTCTAGAAAATTATCATGAAGGTGTGTCTATCTCAAATAGGTCCAGGAAATGATGATTGTGACAAACTAAAAGTAAAAGCAAACAAAAGCAAATGACGCTCTAAAAAAACACATATCATGTGATGAATAAAAATATATCTCCAAGTGTCATCCCGATGGACGAAAGAGGGGATTCCTTCCAGGGCATCCCCAAGCTTAGACTCTTGAGTATCCTTAGTATTATACTTGGGGTGCCTTAGAAATCCCCAAGCTTAGTCTCTTGCTACTCCTTATTCCGTAGCCCATCTTGATCACACCCAAAACATGAAAACTTCAATCACACAAAACTCAACAATACTTCGTGAGATCCGTTTGTATAAGAAACATATTGCATACTTGAGGCACTGTGATAAATTTATTCAAATTAATTTCTCATAATAGGTATTGTATTCTAACTTCCCCATGGCTTATACCCCCGATATAGTCCATGGCATAATCAAAACAAGGAAACTATGCAAGCAAAACAGAATTTGTTTAAAACAGAACAGTCTGTGGCCCTATGTAAAGAGATCATACTTTTGTAACTCTTAAAATTCTGCAAACTTAGGAAAATGTAAAGAATTTATATACCAATACAATGTCAAAATTTAAGGTCATTATCATTATCCAGTAAAAAATGAAAATTCCTGCACTGGAGTCAAAGTTTCTGTTATGTTTCAGCATCGTTTCTAGTCATCTTTTGGGTCATCCCGAAGGCTTTACTTGGCACAAACACTAAGTAAAATATAAAAACATAATCATTGCATAGGAAAAAATCATGTTATCACAAAATATAAGAAAGGAAAAACAAAAATAAAGATACATATTGGGCTGCCTCCCAACAAGTGCTATTGTTTTATGCCCCTAGCTAGGCATAATGCATAGTTTCAAGTGTTGGATCCCTTCATGTCCTTAAAGACTAGCTATTCCAAAATCTTACTTACTAAATCACCCTTCTCAAATATGATGGAAGATCCAAAGTGTCCAAAGGAATTTATAAAATCATTACTAACATCATTAATATGATTATTTTCATCATAAGGATCCTCATAGAGAACATGGATTTCATCACTAATAGGTTCTCCAAAAATATTTTCATGACAACCATTACTAAACCCTTCGTTGATTCCCTTAGAAATCCACTAGAATTTGTCAAAAGTGTGTAGAATAGGGATTGTGTCAATTCATCGGGAATGGCATTCCTTCTCATATTCTCATCAAATCCTTGACAATCATTAGATTCCAACATACACAAAGCATCTCTATTATGGAGTATTACTTCTATATGAGGATGTTCAGATTTTATTCCTTAAAAGACAAAAATATCTTTATCTTCACGCATAATATAATCAAATTCATACATGAGAATATTGGTAGCAATTTTCTTAATCTCGGGATTGTCTATGCTAGGCATTCCTAAAAATATCTTTTGAAGCATAGGATGGAGGTGCATAAACTTCCAATCCAATTTCAATATAAGCATAGAAATAGCATCTCCATAACAATTTGTTTCACAAAGTATATATACTTTAAATATGTGGGGAGTCTATTGAATGTTCAAAGAATTCTTGAATAACATGCTTTCCAATGATGTTCCCACTACCCACATGATAAATAGACTTTAGGACAGTGTGGGTGTTAGTAATGGGGACTTGGCTTTCAAGAGGATCATAAGTGGAATCAATAAATTTTTTGTCTTTCTTCATCCATGTCACTAGTACCACCTTCACTAGAACTTCCAATGATAACTTTCTTAAATTCTGGCATGATAGCAACTTTTAAGCAAACTAGCAACCAACAAGAAGAAATATTTTTGGATTTTTGAGTTTTGTGAGACACACTAAATATAAGAGCAAATAAAAAGAAGAACAAGTGAATGAATTTTTTTGCGAAGTTACTTGAAGTTGGTGATGGTATTCGCCAGCAACAGCGCCAGAAATCCTTCCTGATACTTGTGATTTGCGTTGGGTTTACCGTGAAGAGGAACAGGTAATCCAGCACAAAGTGGGTAAGTATTTCTCTCATTTATGAAATGAAGGTTTATCGAACTAATAGTAGTATCAATCCTCAACCGCCTTCCGCGGCTCCACACAGAGGAACAAACAACTTGCGCCCAACGCCAGCAAGAGGGTTGTCAATCCCCTTGATCTCGTTATTTGCAAGCAAGTGAGTTATGTAGATAATTGTAGATAATAGTAAAGAGCAAAATAAAATAAAATGTAATAAATAACAGCAAGGTAATGATAGCGTTTGTGAATATATAAGTGAATATATATATATAGAGAGAGAGAGATTGCCATCTAGGTACCACCTACAAACCCGTAGGTCTGTGGTGAACTACTCACACATCATGGTGAGGGCACCAAGGTTGATGAAGAGGCCCTCCATGATCAATCTCCCTTTGCCAGGGTGCTGAAACGGAGGTGTAGATACCCTCATGTCAGAACAGATACCTGCGGCAGAGGAAAGTGTGTCGGGAGAGCTTCTCGTGTTTTTAAGGTAGATGTCAATTTATAGGCAAAAGAACGACGTCGAGAGAGCCACCTGTGGCACCACATATCTTGTCGCGCCACCCCCCCCTTGTGGCGTGGTGGGATATGCGGTGGGGTCCTGGTGCAGCTTTCGGTCTTCCTCCGAAGCTTCTAGGTCTTATATTGGTCTAGAAAAAAATGTTGGAAAGTCTCGTGAGAATTGGACTTCGTTTGGTATTGTAACTCTAAAATGGCAAAAACACGCAGAAAAAGGGAACTGGTACTGGGCACTGGGTCAATAGGTTAGTACTCAAAAATATTATAAATTGGTAAATAAATACCCAAAAAGTATCATAGAATGATAATATATTAGCATGGAAATTATAGTTACGTTGGAGACGTATCAACCCTTTCCCCCACATTCCCAAAATTGAGCACCTCCTATGACGCCCATTAGCAATTGCAAAAACATATGCAGTAATTGAGTCACCCTTAAGAAGCCATGAGATACGACCACCTCCTTGTTGCCAATATAACTCCTCATGGTTATGCAAACACACAAGGTCCTCTTCTAACAAATATCTCTAGGCCAAACCAGCAAGATTGAGACGGACCGAGCCCGCGATCGCGTCAACCGACTTAATACCCAGGAGGAGTCTATCCTTATCCTTGCATGCATCGGCCGAGCGGTTCTAGCTCAACACTTTTAGAAAGTGATTTAAATTATAGGACAAGAAGTGTTAGAAGACGTTAGGACCAAAAGAACGATGCGGCAACCAAAGATGCCTAAGATCTTGTCAGAAATTAATTGGGTAAAACCCTCAATGAGGAACCAAGAGGCATAGAACCTGATAGGACGAGGGCAAGCTACCGCGATTAGGCCAGAGTCTAGGAGAAGTGGGGTATGGTCACTACCAATGGAGGATTCCGCGAGAAGGAAAGAAGGAGGGAAAATAACACCCCAATCAAGAGAGGCAAACAACCTATCCAAAACCGAGCAAACCGAATCCAGTTGGTGATTATACCAAGTGAAACGGGCCCTAGAACCGTGAAGCTCACGGAGAGCAAAGTTAGTGATAAAATCATTGAAACCCTTAGATCTGGCCCACGAATAGTTACCATTAGTCTTATATCAAGGGAACCTAATTAGATTAAAATCGCCACCAAGAATAAAAGGAACGGAAGTAGAGTCCAATTTGGCAGCCAATTCCCGTAAGAAAACATTAGGAATTCCCACTTCTTGTCCAGGACCCGATCATACAAAACCATACTAGCAAAGAAGAATCCCGAGTCAAAAGAAACAAAATCAAACATGTCCTGCCGGGCACCAAGAAGAATACCACTAGACCGGCGAACGGCCGGGAGCCAATTCCAGGAAAAAGACCATCCCCGGTGAGGGATGCCAACTTGGAATGGGAAAAGGATTATTTAATACTCTCTTGGAGGCAGATCAGATCGAGATTATTAGAATGGGTATACTCTTTAAGTAGGTTACGGCGACCCCAAACCCTGAAACCCCGCATATTCCAGAACAAGGCCCTCATTTGAAACTTAGTTTTTTTATGTGGAGACTACTACAAGATGAAGCAACATAGGGCACCAACCTCCTGCAGTCGTACCTCCCAGTTTTCTTCGACACGGTCGCTGGAGTGGCCCCTATAGCCTCCTAAGCCACAATTGAGGTAGGGGACGTGGGAGAAGCTCGGTCCTTTGCACTGGCTAAGGTAGCCTGAACTAGTTCATTAGACCAAACCACCAAGAGGAGGCGAGAGAGGTACGCAACATGAAGCCAGAATCAGCAACAACCTCAAGTAAGTGGGCATCCGGAAATCATAGAGAATAACACGCTTGGGGATACATGAGACATACCTTATAGCAACTAGTCCTTTTCCATCGCCCTCCAAGACGCTCGATCAAGCGCCGACTCCATGGTGTTCTTGGACCGCTTGCTCTTGCGAGCGTTGGAGAGAGGTGTTCCCATGTCGATGGAACGCCCCTACAAGGGAGAGGCCACGGAAGTTGTGGCCAATGCCACCCTGCCCAGATCCCCATCAAGCTGGCGGTAAAGGCTAGTGGCAGATTAATTTGATGACCCATAACTGCAACTCCGAGCCGAGAACTTTCGCACTGCCGACTTGGAGCGCGAATCCGCAAGAGGAGGGGTAGGAGCCACTGACAGAGCGGTCAAGCCAGGCCGAAAGGTTGGAGCAGACCGGAGAGAAAGGGCTAAGGAAGCTCGCATCACCCGCACTAGCACAGGTGACCCCACTAGTAGGCGCCACAGGGGTCGAGGCACCCCCACCAGCACGAGGGGCCCATGCATTGAAAACCTCTTGCAGGTGAGGGTTGAGAGCATCCCACTCTTGTTGTTGGAAAGGGAGCCTTGAATCGAGAGATTTGTCCTGGCTGCCCCCATCCCAATCCCCTACCAAACGGAGCGGGAGGGGGAGGGGGGCATGCACGACATCAGTGGATAACGTGGGAGACCCTTCAAGACGAACAAAGATGTTGTAAGTAGAAGAGCTAGGGAAAATCTGAATATGACCACAAGCACTAGAAGGATTAATGCATTTGACGAGGATGTTGATAGAGCCAGGGCGGCCAATAGACAAAGCATCAACTGAGACGGGTAATCCAATCAATTATGCAAAGTCTAAGAGAGCATCTGAGTTCCGCATAACAAGGGGGACGTCATCGAGGAGGATTCAATATTGCACCAGAGAAGCCGATACCTTACCAGCCTCCTTTGCCTCCTTCACCAAAATCACCAGCTGGTCATGAGGGAGGGTGAAACTAGTGCATGAAGCAGTCATCCTGAGGCTGTCACTGGAGGGGGAGATGACGCCAAAAGAGGCCTGGGAAAGTCATTGGATTTGCCAATCGTAGCCCTCCTCACCCCAAGCCATGAGCTTATTATACATCATCAACAACGAGAAATCTTTGGACAACACCGTAATGACAACAGTGTTCTGGACGAGTAGGACAAGGGAGACTATGTCAAGATTTCCAATCAGAGCAAAGAACTCGCAGCCATGAAGGCTTGAGGACCTCCGGCGGGGAGTGGTTGATACACTCCATAGTGAGATGACCATCCTGACGAAAGATCAAGCAAAACAAAGGGAACTTGCAGTGGGACTGGAAGTGACCAGGCCTATGACATGCGGAACACAATATGAATCTAGACGGGAAAGCAGCCCCAAACAAAACAGGAGGTGGGAAGTCAGGAGGCGTGCCCAAAGGAGGGGGTAGAAGAATATCTTCATCGCGATCTACCGGACAAAACTTGCGGGACTTAATAGGGAAGTTACTAGAGGAGCAGAAACGTTAGGTAGGACGCGAGGCGCTCGGGTCCAGGCCGGCACCGAAGCCACTAGCCTCACATCTGGACATGACAAGCGGAGAGGACGCTCGAGCCGGCCCAGATCCAACAGCCAGCATCACCGAGGCTGCCGCTTCCCAAGGATCCACCAAAACCCGGATGACCCACAAGTATTGGGTACACGGGAAGCACAAGAAAATGATAAGTGGTTTTCTCCAAGGTAATTTCTACAAACACTGAAATTGTAAGTAGCACGTAGTTTGATACAGAGGTAATTTGTAGCGAGCAAGTAACAATAATAATAGGTAAGATGCAGCAAGGTATCCCAATACTTTTGTGGCAAAGGACATGCCCAAACTATCACTTATGATAAGCAAAGTGTTCTTGAGGGTACATGGGAATTTCATCTAGTCACTTTCATCATGTTGGTTCGATTCGTGTTCGCTACTTTGATAATTTTATATGTGGGTGAACCGGTGCCATGGTGATGTTGTTACTTGAACTAAAAACCTACTTATGATTAACCCCCTCAAAAGCATCCGCAACTACGAGAAAAGTATTAAGAGAAAGTCTAACCATAGCATTAAACATTTGGACCCAAATCAGCCCCTTATGAAGTAGCGCATAAACTAGGGTTTAAGCTTCTATCACTCTAGCAACCCATCATCTAATAACAACTCCACAATGCATTCCCTTAGGTCGAAGGATGGTGAGGTGTCATGTAGTCGACGTTCATATGACACCACTAAGGGAATCACAACATAATATCATCAAAATATCAAACACATATCAAATTCACATGATTACTTGCAACATGACTTCTCTCGTGACCTCAAGAACAAAGGTACCTACTCACAAATAGTATGCATGCTCAAGATCATAGGTGTATTGAATAGCATAATGGATCTGAACATATAATCTTCCACCAAATAAACCATATAGCAATCAACTAAACAAGGTAATCAACACTATTAGTCACCCACAGGTACCAATCTGAGGTTCCGGTACCTAGACAGAGCACAAGAGATGAACTAGGGTTTGAAAGGAGATGGTGCTATTGAAGATGTTAATGAAGAAAGGCCTCCCCAAGATAAGGGGGTTGTTGGTGATGATGATGGCTTTGATTTCCCCCTCCGGGAGGGAAGTTCCCCAGGCAGAATCGCTCCACTAGAGGGCAAAAGTGCTCCCACCCAAGTTCCGCCTCGAGACGGTGGCGCTTCGTCCCGAAAGTCCCCCTCCTAATTTTTAAGGTTTTTTGGGAATTTATAACAGAAGATGGGCTCTTGAGGTGGGCTAGGGTGAGCACCACCCACCAGGCCGCGCCTGGGGGGCCTCGCGCGCCCTTGTGGGTGTTCCTCACCTACTGGCCCCCTCCAGTAGTTCTTCGGTCCAAAATTCCTCATTTATTCCATACAAATTCTCCATAAATTTCAGCTTCATTGGGGGTGTGCAGAATAGGTATCTCTGACATGCTTTTTCAGGTCCCGAATTCCAGCTGCCGGTATTCTCCCTCTTTGTGTAAACCTTGAAAATTATGAGAGAAAAGGCATTAGAATTACTCCCCAAAGCATTATTATGCATAAAAACATTATAAATAACAGTAGGAAATAATGATGCAAATGGGTGTATCAACTCCACCAAGCTTAGACCTCGCTTGTCCTCAAGCGAAAGCCGATATCGAAGAGCATGTCCATATGGTTTGGGAGAGAGGTGTCGATAAAAAATAAAATATGGACATATTAGCATCATGTTTATTATTATAACAACAACAAACTTTAACATATAATCTTTCATATAACTTTTACTTCATAACAACAACATATAACTTGTTACGAGCAAGTAACAATTCATCACAACGTGGAAGTATAAAGCGTAAACCTTATTAGAAACTAACAAACTATGTTCCTAGTCAATTTTGCAACTGCAATTTTTTTTCCCAGGAAGAGTCTCATGTAGGATCCTTTTGGCAAGTCCACAACCTCAACCATCATTTAGTCTTCTATGATTGCTGACACTCACACCATACCCATGAGCAAAAAGTTTCAACCAGACACATAGAAAAACATGGGCTTATAGTTTCGCCTCCCAATGTATTCACCTCAAGGGTGATGTCAACAATAATAACTCATGCTCACTCATATCCAACTGGATATATGTGCCTAGATCTTTCCTCACACCATAATGCTTGCCAAAGGAGAAAAATAAAAAAGGAATAGAGAAGAATACTTTGACTCTTGCATAAAAGTAAATACATAAAGGTAAAATATAGGCCCTTCGCAGAGGGAAGCAGAGGTTGTCATGCACTTTTTAATTTGTATGCCAAATCCCTTAGCGCAAAAGAACACCATGTTGTATTTCCCTTTGTGATAGCAACCTTTATTATGTAGTCTATCGCTTTTATTAATTTGCCATCACAAGTTCGTGCAACACTCAATTTTCTCTTACACTAATTGATCCAACACTTTTAGAAGCATTTTTTATTGCCTTGATGCACCAATGACAAATTACTTTAAGGACCTTATTGAATCCATAGGCAGGTATGTGGACTCTCAAACATGAGTTTGGGTTTGGGGTTTTTGGATGCACAAGTAGTATCTCTACTTAGTGCGGAATTTTTGGCTAGAAAATCTATTGAGCAAGCACCACATGTCGAAGGATCGATGACAATATAACTTCTATGTGAATATGAACAAACATAAGTCATTATGTTGTGTTCCTTGTCCAACGTCAACAATTTGGCATATAATATTTAATGGGGGATCACAATCATAAAAGATGTCCATGATAGTATATTTGCATGTGAATCTTCTCTTCCCTAATTAATTATTTCTTGAATGGCATCATTGACTAATGCTATGTTTTTCAATCTCCAATAAATTTTACCACTTGTACTTTTCTGTATTGTGATGCCATTAGTCAATATAAGATTAGCATATGATCTTTTTCATTTATTTTCTTTTATCATGATTGCAACAAGAAAAAGGGAAAAGGCTCAAACTAAACTTTATTATATAACTCTCATTCGATTATGTAGATAGACAGATCACGAAACTAGCACTCAAAAATATACCATACTAAACTTTTATTCAACTAAATAACGAAAAATCTAAGGGTCGAAATAAAAAAGCGAAGGTAAAAAGTGATGGTGATACGATACCGTGGCACCTCCCCCAAGCTTGGCTCAAGCCAAGGGGGGTGCCCATACCCATGTACTCAAGTATCCTTTGGTGGTGAAGATGATGAAGGTGGTGATGATGAAACAATAGTAGGTTTATCCTCCAGCTTCCAAGGCAAGGGCTCACCATCAAAAGTTGATGCACGAGTCCCTGTAGTCCTGCAATTGGCAGCTAAACTCATACCTTTAAATCTCGCTTCATATTCAAAAACTTGATTTTGGAGATCATAAATTTGATTATGCAGAAAGTTGATTTGCTCGTTCAAGGTGAAGACGATGTATTTCATGGACTAGACATTCACCATATGATCACGGGTGAATTCCGTGATCATGGAGTGATTGGCACTAAATGCACGCTCACCATCCCTTTGCACTTGAAGATGTCTTGCTCCACCGCTTCCATCCTGGCCTCTACGGTTCCCGTCTTCTTGGGCTCTTGAACATCCCGGATGTGGAGCACTCCCTCATGCATCTCAATGGTTTGAGGGCTCTTCATCACTTCCAGCAAGTACGGATTGATTACCTTCTCGAAGAACTTCTCCTTGGGAGAACTTGGTGAAGCCATGGAGATTTTGATCTGACAAGAAAACAGGACAAAACAAGAACAGAGGAAAATCTTGTAATGCAGTGGTCAAAACAGTTGAGGGTATAAATAGAGAATTTTTATTCTTGGAAATCAAGCAAACGGAAGGAAACGGAGTCGGGAAGGTTCCCGAGGTGGGCGCCACCCACCAGGGTGCGCCAGGGATGGCAATCGTTCCCTGGTGTATCGTGCTCACCTCGGTTGCCTACCGGTTTTTTTCTTATTTTCTAACATTCTTAAATATTCCAAAAGTGAATAAAAATGCGTATTTTGCGGAGTCCGTTTACTTACCGTATCACGTACCTCTTATTCTTCATGGTTCTGGAGTATTCCGGAAGGTTTCTCTTATGTGTTCCTCCGGTGTCATGGTTTGGATAACATTGCTTTCAACATTAATAGGCGTACCTGAGATATAGTGTTTAATTCTTTGTCCACTCACCACCTTCGGGTTAGTACCTTCAGCTTTATTAATCTTGATAGCACCAGAGCTATACACTTCTTCGATAACATATGGTCCTTCCCATTTAGAGAGAAGTTTTCCTACACAAAATCTGAAACGAGAGTTGTACAAAAGAACATATTCTCCAACTTTGAATTCCCGCTTTTGGATTCTCTTGTCATGCCATCTTTTAACCTTTTCTTTAAATAACTTGTCACTTTCGTAAGCGTGGGTTCTCCATTCTTCTAATGAGCTAATATCAAATAAACTCTTTTCACCGGCAAGTTTCAAATCATAATTGAGTTCTTTAATTGCCCAAAATGCTTCATGTTCTAACTCTAGAGGCAAATGACAAGCTTTCCCATATACCATCTTGTATGGAGACATACCTATAGGATTTTTATAAGCTATTCTATAAGCCCAAAGTGCATCATCTAACTTCTTAGACCAATTCTTTCGAGACCTATTGATAGTCTTTTGTAATATTAATTTTATTTCCTTCTTGCTAAGTTCAACTTGACCACTAGATTGAGGATGATAGGGCGATGTAATTCTATCGTTAATATCATATTTATCAAGCGTCTTACGAAAAGCACCATGGATAAAATTTGAACCACCATCAGTCATTAGATATCTAGGGACTCCAAACCTCAGAAAAATAACTTCTTTAAGCATTTTAACGGAACTGTTATGACCAGCACTACTAGTGGAATAACTTCTACCCACTTAGTGACATAATCAATAGAAACCAAAATATGAGTATACCCATTAGAGGAAGGAAAAGGTCCATATAATCAAAATCCCAAACATCAAATGGTTCAACAACAAGTGAATAATTCATAGGCATTTCCTGACGCTTGCCGATAATACCAATTTTTCGACATTCATCACAAGACAAGACAAAATTATGGGCATCCTTGAAGAGAGTATGCCATTAAAAACCAGATTGTAGTACCTTATGCACAATTATGTCTCCCGCATGATGTCCCCCATAAGCTTCAAATGACATTTTGGTAGGATTTATTCCTATTCATGCTCAGGTACACAACATCTAATAATACCATCTACTCCTTCTTTATAAAGATGTGGGTCATCCTAAAACTAGTGTCTTAAATCATAGAATATTTTTTTTCTTTTGTTGGTATGTGAAACTAGGTGGAATATATTTAGCAACAATGTAATTAGCATAATAAGAATACCATGGAGTGCTTTGACAAACATTTATTGCAGCTAATTGTTCATGAGCAAACTATCATCAATAGGTAGTGGGTCATCAAGAATATTTTCTAACCTAGACAAGTTATCAGCTACGGGGTTCTCATCTCCTTTCCTATTAGTAATATGAACATCAAATTCCTGAAGTAAGAGAACCGACCTAATGAGTCTAGGTTTAGCATCTTTATTTTCCATTAGATGTTTTATAGCAGCATGATCAGTGTGAACAATGACTTTGGAATCAACAATGTAAGATCCAAATTTAACACAAGCAAACACAAATGCTAAAAAATCTTTTTCCGTAGTGGCATAATTTCTTTGGGCACTGTCTATAGTTTTGCTAGCATAATGGATAACATTTAATTTCTTACCAACTCTTTGTCCTAGAACAACACAAACAACATAATCACTAGCATCACACATAATTTCAAAAGGAAAGTTCCAATCAGGTGGTTGAACAATAGGTGCAGTGGTTAAGGCTTTCTTAAGTGTTTCAAAGGATTCCACACAATTATCATAAAAACAAAGGGAATATCCTTTTGTAAAAGATTAGTAAGAGGCCTAGAATTTTTTGAGAAGTCTTTAATAAACCTCCTATAGAAACCAGAGTCACCAAGGAAACTTCGAATACCTTTAATATCTTTAGGACATGGCATTTTCTCAATTGCATCAACTTTAGCTTGATCCACCTCGATACCTCGTTCAGAAATTTTATGCCCCAAGACAATACCTTCATTAACCATAATGTGCCACTTCTCCCAATTCTAGACGAGATTAGTCTGTTCACATCTCTACAAAACTCGAACAAGGTTGCTTAAGCAATCATAAAAGGAAGTTCCGTAAACGGCGAAATCATTCACGAAAACCTCCACAATATTTTCACAAAAATCAGAGAATATAGCAGTCATACATCTTTGAAAGGTAGTAGCTGCATTGCATAAACCAAAAGGCATATGTCTATAAGCAGAGGTTCCAAAAGGACAAGTAAAGGTGGTTTTATCTTGATCAGTTTGTGACATAGGTATTTGAGAGAAACCAGAATATCCATCCAAGAAACAAAAGTGTGTGTGCTTAGATAATCTTTCAAGCATTTGATCAATGAAAAGCAGAGGGTAATGATCTTTTTTAGTAGATTTTTTTAATTTTCTAAAATCAATTACTCCCTCCATTCCATAATATAGTGCGTCCTCGGTTTTCAAGATTTAAGTTTGACCATGAATTTAATCAACAAGATCGATTGTGGCCGGAGTAAAAATAGTACCAGTGAAAACTTGATTCGGATACGAATTCAATGATATAATTTTTACTCCCGCCGCAATCAGTCTCTTTGGTTAAATTTGTGGTCAAAGTTAGATTTAGGAAAGCGTGGGCGCACTACATTGTCGAATGGAGGGAGTACCATTCTATAGCCAGTAACAATTCTTTGTGGGATAAGTTCATTGTTATCATTAGGAACAACAGTAATACCTCCTTTCTTAGGGACGCAATGAATGAGACTTACCCATGTACTATCAGCTACGGGATAGATTATACCTGCTTCCAAAAGCTTTAATATTTCAGTTCTTACCACTTCTTTCATCTTTGGATTCAATCGTCGTTGGTGATCAACAACGGGTTTAGCATCAGGTTCCATATCGATCTTGTGCTGGCCTAGTGTGGGACTAATGCCCTTAAGATCATCAAGAGTATATCCAATAGCATCCCGGTGCTTCCTCGCAATTTCCAATAATCTTTCTTCTTCATGTTCTGAAAGGTTAGCACTAATAATAACAGGATATATCTTTTTCTCATCAAGATAAGCATACTTCAGAGTGTCTAGCAACTATTTTAATTCAAACAAAGGATAACCTTTATGTGGAGGAGGACCCCCTAGAGTTTCAATGGGCACATTGTGTTTTAGTAGAGGTTTTTGTTCAAAGAAAATTATATCTATCTCATTTCTGTCACGCAAGTGCATATCATTTTCATCGTCTAGCAAATATTTTTATAGTGGATCAGTAGGGGGGATGGCAATAGAAGCAAGACAAATTATTTCATCCTTACTAGATAATTCTTTATCACGAGGTTGTCTACTAACTTGGAAAAATTGAAGTCATGATACACATCACCAAACTTAACACTACGGTTTCCTTTTGACAATCTATCTTAGCATTAACAATGTTCAAGAAAGGTCTACCAAATATAATGGGGCAATAGTCATCTTGTGGGGAACCAAGAACAAGAAATCAGTAGGATATTTTATTTTCCCACACAAGACTTCAACATCTCTAACTATCCCAAGTGGTGTGATGGTGTCTCTATTGGAAAGTTTAATAGTAACATCAATATCTTCTGTTTCAGTAGGTGCTATTTCATTCATAATTTACAGATATAAAGTAAAAAGAATAGCACTCACACTAGCACCTAAATCACATAAGCCATGATAACAATGATCTCCTATTTTAATTGAGACAATAGGCAAGCTAACTACGGGTCTATTTTTATCTTTTTCATCAGGTTTAGCAATTCTAGCAGCTTCATCATAGAAGTAAATGATATGCCCATCAATATTTTCTACCAAGAGATCTAATTTAATTTTTTCAGAGGGCTTAGGTGCTCTAATATTACTTTTGCGAACCATTGTTGGAAATATGCCCTAGAGGCAATAAATAAAGTGTTTGTTATTATATTTCCTTGTTCATGATAATCGTTTATTATCCATGCTATAATTGTATTAATTGGAAACACATTACATGTGTGGGTAAATAGACAACACTTTGTCCCTAGTATGCCTCTAGTGAACTAGCTCGTTGATCAAACATGGTCAAGGTTTCCTAGCCATTGACATGAGATGTCATTTGATAATGGGATCACATCATTCTCATTAGTAGAATGATGTGATGGACAAGACCCAAACTACTAACATAGCATATGATCGTGTCAGTTTATTGCTACTGTTTTCTGCATGTCAAGTATATGTTCCTATGACCATGAGATCATACAACTCACGGATACCAGAGGAGTGCCTTGTGTGTATCAAAAGTCGCAACGTAACTGGGTGACTATAAAGGTGCTCTACAGGTATCTCCGAGGGTGTCTGTTGAGTTGGCATGGATCAAGACTGGGATTTGTTACTCCGTGTGATGGAGAGGTATCTCAGGGCCCACTCGGTAATACAACATCACAATAAGCCTTGCAAGCAATGTGACTAATTTTTAGTTGCGGGATCTTGTATTACAGAACGAGTAAAGAGACTTGCCGATAACGAGGTTGAACTAGGTATGGAGATACCGACGATCGAATCTTGGGCAAGTAACATACCGAAGAACAAAGGGAACATCATACGGGATTAACTGAATCCTTGACATAGAGGTTCAACCGATAAAGATCTTCGTAGAATATGTAGGAACCAATATGGGCATCCAAGTCTCGCTATTGGTTATTGACCGTAGAGGTGTCTCGGTCTAGTCTACATAGTTCTCGAACCCGCAGGGTCTACACACTTAAGGTTTGGTGACGTTTCTGTAGTATAGAGTTATGTATGGTGGTGACCGAATGTTGTTCGGAGTCCCGAATGAGATCCGGAAATCACGAGGAGCTCCGAAATGGTACGGAGGTAAAGATTCATATATAGGAAGTCCTGTTTTGGTCGCCGGAAAAGTTTTGGGCTCATCGATAGTGTACCGGGAGTGCCGGTAGTGTACCGGGAGACCATCGGGAGGGGTATTTCGACCCAAGAGGCTCCATGGGGTGTGGGAGAGTGTTTACCAGCCCTTAGTGGGCTGGTGGAAATCCCACACAAGGCCCATGCGGTTTGGGAAAAAAGGCCTAAAGAGAAAAGGTGGGAAAAGGCAAAAATAGGATGAATCCTAGTCCTACTAGGATTGGAGGTGGAGTCCACCTCCTCCACCTGGTTCGGCCGACTCCTTGGAGTCTTGGCCCTTGTTCCAAGCCTCCTTCTCTCTTCCTCTTATATATACTGGAGGTTTTAGCATTTTTGCATAGAACTTTCAGCCACGTGCTGCCCGTTCCTCCAGTGCATAGTTTCTCCTCTAGATCGGATTTCTGCAGTGCTTAGGCGAAGCCCTGCCGGAATAGCTTCACCACCATCGCCAGAGCGCCGTCACGCTGCCGGAGAACTCTTCTTCCTCTCTGCTCCTTCTTGCTAGATCAAGACGGCGGAGATCGTCATCAACCTGTACGTGTGCTGAACGCGGAGGTGCTGTCCGTTCGGTGCTAGATCGGAAGGATCGTGATCAAGTTCGTGGGACGGATCATGATCAAGTTCGTGGAACGGATTGTGATCAATTTCATGGGACGGATCGTGATTAGATCGTGGGACGGATTGTGATTGGATCGCAGGACGGATCATGATTGGATCGCGGGACGTACGGCGATTTGGATCGCGTAGACGTTCGACTACACCAACCGTGTTTCTTAACGCTTCCCGCTTAGCGATCTACAAGGGTACGTAGATCCACTCTCCCTCTCATAGATGCTCATCACCATGGATAGATCTGCGTGTGTGTAGGAATTTTTTTGTTTCCCATGCGACGTTCCCCAACAAGTTGATACCTTAGCATGTTCCTTTATCCTAAAAGGGAAAGGTGTTTTTTCAATATAAGCAGTAGGCACAACTGGATCAACATTGTAAATGATAGTTTCTTCTTTAGCTATGACCAGTTCTTCAGTTTATTTTTTAATGGGGGGTGATATTTAAACCACTTCTCTATAGGGAGATAAACATGAGCAGCAAATGATTCACAAAAAGAGGCTACTATCTTAGAGTCAAATCCATATTTAGTCCTAAACTTGTGAAAAGCATCGGTATTCATAAAAGAGTTAACACAATCAAATTCAAGCTTAATACTGGACTCATTACCTTCGTCGAGTTCCCAATCTTTAGAGTTTCATTTAATTATTTCCAACATATCCCACTTGAATTCAATAGTATTCTTCGTAAAAGAACCAGCAAAAGAAGTATCAAGCATGGTTTGATCATTATGATAAAGCCGGGCATAATTTTTTTGAATAATAACTTCTCTCGGTATATGATGACTGGTGGAATTCCAATCTCAACCGATTCCAGTTTCATGATCCAATATCATCACAGAGCCTATACCATGTCAATGCTTTTACCTTCAAATATAAAGGGAAAACCATCTTCTTAACTTCAACTCCGGATAAACCTGCAAGCTTAAATAATCCACAAATTTCATCCACATGTATTAAGTGGATATCAGGATGTTCAGTTCCGTCTCCTGCATAAGGATTAGCTAGCAGTTGTTCTAACATGCCGGAAGGAATTTCATAACCAATATTTTCAGGAGGTATTGTAGGTTGAGGGGCAACTAATTGTGGTTCCAGTCGAGGTAAAGATACCCCGAACAAACCCCTCAAAGGATTGCTTTCCATAGTAAAAAGTGACAGTCAATTTCAGCATGTAGTATAAGTTTTTCCTTACCGGTTTCCACTTACCAAGAGCCTTCTTTCCCCGGCAACGGCGCCAGAAAAGAGTTATGATGACCCACAAGTACAGGGGATCAATCATAATCCTTTTGATAAGTAAGAGTGTCGAACCCAACGAGGAGTAGAAGGAAATGATAAGCGACTTTCGGCAAGGTAATTTCTGCAAGCACTGAAATTGTAAGTAGCAAGTAGTTTGATAGCGAGGTAGTTTGTAACGAGCAAGTAACGGTAACAATAGGTAAGAAGGTAGCCCAATCCTTTTGTGGCAAAGGACAGGCCAAAATTATCTCATATGATAAGCAAAGTGTTTTTGAGGGTACATGGGAATTTCATCTAGTCACTTTCATCATGTTGGTTTGATTCGTGTTCTCTAGTTTGATAATTTTATATGTGGGTGGACCGGTGCCAAGGTGATGTTCTTACTTGAACTAAAAACCTACTTATGATTAAACCCCTCGAAAGCATCCGCAACTATGAGAAAAAGTATTAAGACAAAGTCTAACCATAGCATTAAACATGTGGACCCAAATCGGCCCCTTACGAAGTAGCACATAAACTAGGGTTTAAGCTTCAAGCACTCTATCAACAAATCATATAATAACTATTCCACAATGCATTCCCGTAGGCCCAAGGATGGTTAAGTGTCATGTATTTGATGTTCACATGACACCACTAAGGGAATCACAACATACATATCATCAAAATCTGGAACACATATCAAATTCACATGATTACTTGCAACATGACTTCTCCCGTGACCTCATTAACAAAGGTAACTACTAACAAATAATATGCATGCTCAAGATCAGAGGTGTATTGAATAGCATAATGGATCTGAACATATAATCTTCCACCAAATAAACCATATAGCAATCAACTACAGAAGGTAATTAACACTACTAGTAACCCACATGTACCAATCTGAGGTTCCGGTACAAAGATTGAACACAAGAGATGAACTAGGGTTTGAGAGGGGATGGTGTTGTCGAAGATGTTGATGAAGAATGGCCTCCTCAAGATGAGAGGGTTGTTGGTGATGATGATGGCTTCGATTTCCCCCTCTGGGAGGGAAGTTCCCCCGGCGGAATTCGCTCCACCCGAGGACAAAAGTGCTCCTGCCCAAGTTCCGCCTCGAGATGGCGGCGCCTCATCCTGAAAGTCCCCCTCCTAATTTTTAAGGTTTTTTGGGAATTTATACTAGAAGATGGGCTCCGAAGGTGGGCCGGGATGAGCACCACCCACCAGGCCGCGCATGGGGAGCCTCGCACGCCCTTGTTGGTGTTCCTCACCTGGTGGCCCCCCTTCAGTAATTCTTTGGTCCAAAATTCCTCATCTATTCCATAAAAATTCTTCGTGAAATTTCAGCTTCATTGGGGGTGTGCAGAATAGGTATCTCAGACATGCTTTTTCAGGTCCCGAATTCCACCTGTCGGTATTCTCCCTCTTTGGGGAAACCTTGCAAATTATGAGAGAAAAGGCATTAGAATTACTCCCAAAGCATTATTATGCATAAAAACATTATAAATACCAGTAGGGAAACATGATGCAAAATGGAGGTATCACGCCCCAGCTCCGGCCGTGCCCGACGACGCGCCCCACGCACCAACCGCCAGCGCAAAGCCCCCCTCCTTCTCGCAGTCACGAAGGGCCTGAGCATCATGGAGCTTGGCCCTCAATGTCGCCTCGTAAAGCGGACGGGGGAACCCTAGATCGCCACCCCTCCTCCCCATCCTCATGCCCCCTCCTCTGTCGCCGCCGGGCGAAGCCCGGCCGGCATGGGTGGTAGCGGGGCTGCTCCTTACCCTTTGCACGGGGGTACTAGCTGGCGCAGGACGGCCGGCCGCCGGAGCCGCTAGGTTGAGGCGGGGCTCCGCGGCATGGCGTCGGGCGAACGGGGTAGCAGTGACATCGTCATGTGGTGGCACGACTGCTCCCTGGTGCTTGGACATGGTTCGGCGGCTACTAGTGGCTTGCTCATACGTGTGCGGGCTTGCTTGGACCTGGCCAGATCTGGCGCGGGGGACGGCGGGCCGTGCCGGGCCAGGTGCTTGGGTGCGTTTGGCCAGAGGTGTCGGCTTGTTCCCGGCGCGGGCCTCGTACGCCTGGCGCGGTGGTGCGGCTGGGGCTTCCTGACGACGGTGGGGCAGGGCTACCCATCTGGCTAGTGGTCGCTCGATCCATGGCGTGGACGTCTTCGGCGGGCGACGTGGATCTGGTTAGTGGTGGTGGATGACGTCCGGCGGCATGCAGGTTCGAGGGGTTGACTTGGTCCACGTTGGGTACCTTCGCATTGTGCCCCTCGTGTTTGTTGCCTTTTGATAGTGTCGGTCCGAGCTACGCTCTTCGGGTACTGCCGTGTCGTCGTACAGATCGGCTCCGGTGGCCAAGGGCATAGCGACGTTCGAGCTTGCTCAGCGGCGGCCGTCGGTAGTCACTGGGTTGCAGCCTCGTGGTCCACTGGGACCGGCAGGGGAGGCAGGTGTGGGCACCTCCTACTGTGGATGCGCTGACCCAAATCCAGTGGGTGATGCCAGGCTAGGAGTGAAAGGAGGTCCCTTTCACTCCTACTACCGTGGTTGGGGGTTGTGATGTGGATGTCGGGTGGTGTTCAGAGCTATGGATGCCGGGGCGGGTGGTCCGGGATGGCGGGCTTCACTGTTAGTTTTCCGGCAGGCTCCGTGGTGGCGGTGGTGACTCAACTTCTTGGTCGTGTGGGCGGCAAGGGGTGTTGTGGTTGGAGGCCTTGGTCTGCTATGGTAGTGCCCAGATCTGGTGTGGATGGCTGACCCTCATGGTGGTGTTGATCAGGACTCCTCATGGTGGTATGCGAGTGTCAGAGCGAAAGATTCGCGCTACCTCGCTCCAGCGTCAGTGGCGCCTGTGGGTGCCGCTTGCTTCTAGAAGTCGTCGTCGTGGGTCTCGTTATGCCAGGGCTTCGGGTGAAAATCTTTGTCCACGCGGACTAGGCAACGGCAACGCGATGCGTCGTCACCCTCTTGGGGGCGTTGCCGTGGGGCTCAGGAGTCGTCGGTCCGGCTTCCGCGAGGTGTTAACTTGTTCTGAATTTATCGTGTATCTTTAAATTTACTTTATAAGAAGGCATCATCATTACATTGTATCGCTCGGCCATGTACTTTATTATGTTGCTTTATTTATAAAGCGGGACGAAAGCCTATTTCGAAAATAGGCTACCGGATCAGACTCAGCCCGCCTCCGAAGACCCCAACGGACTCTTACCATTGGAATTACGGTCACTGGACCAGCCGTGTGACCGAACCATGGCAACGACGGATACGCTGTTAAATTAGTTGGTTATTAATCTGGGCTTCCACTGGATCACCCTTTAATTCCACGACGGTGACGCGCGTGCAGTGTGCTATACACTTCCGGTGCTACGTACGTACAGCCTACAGAGCAATGAGAGTCGAGACGTCGTCGTTGGAGTAAGGATTTGGAGCAGATGTACGCCCTGAACCTCAGTCTCACGTAAACTACGTACCCAGTACATGAAGTACATTTGAATATTCAGAAAAAATACATTATCACATGTTGGGAGGGCGAGAATCCGTACGGCTGTGATAGTTTCATGGTGATTACTAGTGATTTCGGTGACCAATCACTGTGCATCTGAGCGTTTCATTGGCTGTCATTTTACGCGTTGTGCATTCGCAACTGCTTTGACAGTGTCGACGGTTATATTTTGTGGTAAGCTAGCTGTCAGTACTGTACTTACCACAAGTCACGCCAAGGTAGGTGAGAAAATGCTCTGTCGCTTTTTTATGACCAAAGCTCTGTCTTAATTTACTGGTGGCTTCTTGGATATGAAGGTAGCAGTGTACATCGGAGGGCGTGTCTCTCTCCTGAATGAGTCGATAGTGTCGGCGTTTGATGGGTGACTGTACACCTATTTTATACGTATGGCTGTCAGTATGTGCAAACTCATTGTATTCATACTTCCCCCGTTTTTTTACTTCACATACAAGATTTATTTTAAATCAAATTATACAAAGTTTGATCAAAATTGTATTACAAATATGGGATCGAGTAGGTGTAAGTCGACTGATTTTTCAGATTTGGGTCAATCGATTGACCGCAAAGCTTATTTCAGTAAAAAAAATCGAAACGGAGGTAAAATCTTTGCCTCGTCTCATTAACAAAGCAGAAGAAAGTTGTCCGGTTAATAAACGAAAACCGGACGAAAACCGTCACAAACCGCTGAGCGGTACACACATAATATCACACACACCTTACATAGAGGGTCTCGTCAACATCACACACCGGTGTCATCGTCATCACTTCTCCCCAACAGGCATCATCGCCCTCCCTAATCGTCGAGCAAGCAACTCCGACTTCTCCGAAGACAAATGTCGACCCAACCCACACTGTAGAGGTTGTGAGAACCACAAGAAGCCCCGCGCCAAACTCAGCCACCCACGCCAAGGACATCAAATCTCCTACTCTGAAGGATAGCTCCGAAGGAGAACTATGCAAGGCTGGCGCCGCAGAAGACCACCGAACAGACCACCTGTCGCTTGTCATCGTCGCCATAAGAGCCCCACCGCCACAGCTCCGACTTCACCGCAACAAAACAATCCGAGGTAATCCCACGAACACGCCGAAAAAGAGCCGACTATCGCAACCATTGCCGCGCCTCCGACATCGCACACACCAATCACCATTGCCACAGATGCCTCGACGCCAACACACCAACTTCCATCGATCCCGCTTGAAGATGCCTAGCTCCAAAGACGAAACCCCCAAGAGGGGAAACGATGCTAGAGCACCGTCTTCGTCCGATCCCATGGATCTAATGTTTCCCACGATGCCAACAAAAGGGAAACGACGCTTGAGAGCTTTGCCATCGCCGGCACCGGACACGCCGGAGACAAGCTTTCGCCCGGATCAACCTCTCGAGCCCCGCACATCATGCGTCAGCAAGTCTTCCATCGAGCCACTGAGGTCAAATCCGACAGGATCTGACCACCTTCACAGGTCCCCATGCCACTCCACGACCTCTGAGCAGCAGATCACGAGGTGCGTCCAGCCCATCATCGGCAGCAACCGCACCTCGGTGGCACCTCACCACAGCTTGCCGAAGCCCCCTTGCCGCCGCTCGCCGCAACACACACGTCATAGACCAATCCAGCCAACGCAGACTCTAGACATGGCTACCCCCACCATCCTTGAGCGACATTGGACGCAGCTTGCCACAACACACCTGCTGCAGCTTGCCGCAGCCCAGTCGTCGCCGCCGCCGCCGCAGTAGCCAGTTCCAGTCCAGCACGAGTCAGATCTGGCACCCGTGTCGCCGCCCAGCAGTCCCCCCCCCCAAGCCCCCCAATTCGGCGTTTCCGCACATCCGCCGACAGCAGTCGCCAACGCCAGCCCTCGTCTCCCTCCGGGGAGACAACGCCAGCCCCACCATGCCTTGCCGGGGCCCGTCGTTGAAGGACGTGGCCAAGTCCTTCACACCCGTCGCCACTGCGCCACAGAAGCAGCCCCCCGCCGCCCGGGCTTTTCCCGGGGACGACCTCCGGCGACGATGAGGGGAGGTCCCCCGGTGGCTGGATCTGGGCGCCCGGGTGTGGCCGCAGGAGCCGCACGGGAGCGAGATACGCTTCAAAAAAAAAATCATGTTTGCTGTTGTGTGCGTGTCTCTTTGCAGTATGTAGTAATTCCATGCATGTATGCTCCTGTGTGGCTAGCTGTCTTCGGTGTTCAGCTGAGTACTGCTATTACTACGATTCTACGTGTGAATTGTTAGATTAGCGTTGCCCAACTTCAAGCTAGCTGCCTTGGTGCACTATCAATCATAATTCCTCTTGTGCCGATAATGTTCTTGCGCCGATCTAGTTTCTCAACACATGGCCGGTCGGCCTGCTTCTGCGACCACATACTAGCCACGCTTCTGTGATCGGCTCCCGTCTCGTTGGTCAAAAACATCACCATAGTCGGAAGTGCTTCTACTAAATAACTAAAGAACCGTTTGATAGCAATTATTTCCTAAGTATTCTTAGAATTGCACAGCCTTTTTTAATTATCATTGTTTTTTATTACTGTGGGTCGTTAACGGATAAAAGTTCTAACATTTGTGGTGGTGTCATCTTAGAGAATAAATGAAATAAAAACATAAATGAAAAATAAAATTACCTACGGAAGAATCAATTTTTTACACGTGTATTGCCCAAAGAAAAAAATAGCGCTCTATACAAAATAAATCCGTCCCTAAAAATATGTTATTAGCGCGTTGTAATGTGCTATGTCATGCTATTAGCGAGACATTGTACACTGATCAATTTAACGAGATGCTTCTCTATTCGCTATAACATGCTATTAGCGGCGCTATAGCGCACTATTTTTCTATGGTATTGACCTTCAGAATTAAAAATAATAATGTAAAAGGTGCACACAGTTTACACAAAAAGGTGCTTTTCATAATATACAAGAAAAGACATACAACAATGGAATTTTCAAAAAAAAAAAAATTAGTGACCCTATCAGCAAGTATTTCCTAAGTATTCTTAGAATTGCACTTTCTTCAATTATCATGGTTTTTATTAATGTGAGCTATTTACCTGATAACCAAAATAAGAAAAGAGTCAGGCACATGAAATTCTAACACTTGTGGTGGTGCCATCTTAAAGAATAAATGAATACAAAAAATAAAAAAAGGTTTCCGAGGGAAGAATGAATTACTGACACTGGTACTGGCTTTCAATTTAAATAAAACAATCAAAAAATTGTACACAGTTTACACAAAAAATGCGCTTTTCATAATATGGAAGAAAAGGCATATAATAATGGAATTTTCGTGGGAAAGTAATATTGTAGGGAGGAATGAATTACTGGCATTGGTATTGCCCTTAACATAGAAGGAAATAAATAAAATTACATAAAATAAAAATAATATTTTTTCCAATACATAATGAATTAGTTCCATTGATATAACCTGCAAGAAAAAATAAAATAAAGAAACTAAACTTGCATAGCACTTGCTGAAATTAAAATTTTTGAAATATGCAAGGAGTAAGCATATAATAGTGCAATTTTTGCACTCTAGTATAATTTACATGAGAGGTGATTCCCTATGCATGATGATAGCTACACATCCTTTGGTATAAGTGCCTTTTCTGGATATACGAGGTGTCGGGTTTCAATGGCATTGTCACAGTGCATTTTTGTTGTATAGGAATGAATTTTTGTCACTTCTCTTTGTCTTTTTTATTACCTTTTTACATACATATTATATAGTGCTTGCATGTATACAACCAACATCCCAAAAATACCCATAAAGCAAAAAAAGGAAAGAATAAGTGAATTAATGACATTGATGTTACCATTCAATTAAAAACAAAAGTATAAAAAATTTATAACTAATAGTAACAAAAATATCATAGTATTTACAAAGAAAGTGCATTTATTAATATGCAAGGATAAGCATATAACAGTGTGATTTCCTAAAAAAGAAGTTTCCAAATAAGAACTGAATCGGAGGCGTTGGTATTGCTCTTAAGGAAAATAAACCTAAAAGTACTAAAATTAATAAAGTTCTCTGATAAAATTGAATTAGTGGCATTGGTATTACCCATTAATAGGACAGAGAATAAATGAGAAAATTCGACACAATTTACCATGAAATTGTGCTTTATTATAATGTGTAAGAATAAGTATATAATAGTGAAATTTACATGAAAAGGAAGTTGCCTAAGGAGGAATGTATTAATGGATTTAGCATTACCGTTGGAGAATATAAGTTAGTGGCATTAGTATTACCTTCCAGAAGAAATAAAAATAATAATGAAAGAATTGCACATAATTCACATATGAATTCTGCTTTTCATAATATGCAAGAATAAAGTTATAGTAGTGAAATTTCTGTAAAAAGGAAGTTCCCTAAGAAAGAACTAATTATTAGCGTTGAAATTTCCTTAGGGAACGTTGGTAGTCCATGCATTCAAGCTTTCCTATCTTTGAGGTTCAGTGCTATATGCAAATTTTATCAAAACAAAAGACCAGAATAATTTATTACAGTATTTTTGTTAAGCTTCCCTAACGTTGGGGATTAGTGGTATATATAACTTATTATTAAATAATCAAAATAATTTACTACAATATTTGTTAAGCTTCCCTATCTTTGAGGGTTAGTGCTAATTTTTCAGATTTGTTTGATAAAATATGTATATAGCAATAGGTTTATTACGAAATATGGTTCAATAACAGAATTTTTGAAATAGCTGAACCTACATTTTGAAGCAAATTAACATTCATGGATAAAAGTTGATCAAGAACATTGAAAACCTAAAACATTGTTTATTTTGGAACGGATGAAGTGTCCAATACGTATGTAACGTACTAGAGTATACGAGGTTGAACTTGCTTAACTTGATCACCGAAAGTACTGCTACTACCGCTCTTTTTGTAATGTAAGTCACACATGTTTTCCGATAAAGACATACTTATCATGCACGTACAGATCGCCTTTGTTCTTTAATTATGGCATAAATACTTATCAGTGATTTCACATTTTTTTCAAACAATCTTTTCATTAAAGAATGAAAAGTACAGACCCCGGTATAAGTAGCTATAGCTGAAGGCGCAATCAGGTCAGTTGCTAATTGGGGATTAGCCTTTTTCATTTCTTTCGGATGAAGTGGTTAGCTTGGTCTAATTTGAGCGCTGTAATTAACTTCTTGGCGCTTCTTCCTTCATGATGATGCGCATGCAGTTCACTACTAGGAGTAGAAACAAGAAGGAACTGTCAAACAGAAGTGCTAGCAACTACGGAAAAGAGCAGTCCAAATTGCTTATAGAACTTAGTTTTTTTCTTCCAGGTGCCTGGTAGCACTGGCGGAGGCTCTTTGGCGCCAAAGGGGGCCATGACCCCTCCCCCCCCCCCCCCCTCCAAATATGAAAAATAAAATTTAGTACTAAGCATTATGGCCCAACAAATGAATAAGCAAACCTTAGCTAAATAAAGTCGATGTGCCTCGTTTGGGTGAGTGCTTGCCAAGTTGTGCTATGATACGTGTGTGTGTTGAGTTTTACACGTCACCGCCGGGAGTTGATAGCTAAGCTTAGCTACCGGTAGCAAAAGGAATCGATCCACCTGCATGCATGCTTAGCGAGGCTAGCTTTGTACTTATACGTATTTTGGTGAAACCAACTCTACATACACCAGTTTGGGTGTGGGCGGAAAGTACTCGAACAGCTCGACAACCGGATCGATAATCGTGACAGTGCTCTCGAAAGAAAGAACTCGTCTGTGAGGGACGTACAAAGGACCTGAGCCAACAACGACTGAGAAGTGACCTCCAATCAAAGGACTGGAGAAGCAAGGTACATGTGAGTTGCCATGGAAACTTGATTCACATATGTTGTGATTGCTCTTTGTTGAAAAAAAAACATGTTCTGATTGCTGGCCCATGAAATGAACTATGAAGCTCGTTCGCTTGCCATATGCTCTGCTTTCAAAAGGTCATCACTTGTGGCTAATTTCTCTGCATGACTCCTCGTGTATTCCCATGAACATCCACAATTAACAATAAAGTGTTGGCAATTCTCAAAACAAAACAAAAACTACAGAAACATGATTCATATCATCACATGTTAAATTGGCCAACAACGTTTAAACTTGAATCTAAGAAGAAACAATGATTTCCAAATTATTGTTTCATGTAACAATGATTATTTTTTGTAATTTTACACTGCGAGTCAAGCATGTTTATAACTCTTCACGCACATTTGTTTTTCTGTTTGAAAAAATTGCCCCCCCCCCCCCCTTAGTTACTCGTCACACTCCGCCACTGCCTGGTACTGGCCTACTAGTTATGTGAGTATCAATTAATTCTGACCTTTAGTTCAAGAGGGTATTTATGGGAGGTGTGTAGCCCGAACGTTCGCTGCAATGTGTCACGGCGAGACGCTACCCTATGCCGTGCAACTGAGAGATGATGCAACATGCTTTGAGGTCTTGATTATGGCATCTCTAACGTGGTAGCTGCTATATGATCGTCCCGCTGGAATTCACCGCGTTGTAGTCTCCCTTTGTTATGTTGAAGACTCTAAAAGATGATTGCTTCTCTATTGGTTCCGGAAAGTATTTAGAACTTTCTGCAAAGAAAATCAAAACATATTTTTTTCCGAAAACAAGGCTGAAACCTCGGGCTTCTGCACCAATTAATGCATACAACCATTTTTATTAATTATTAAAAAATGTACAAAATAAATACAACTATGATCGAGCCATTACAAGATATGAAAATAAACACCTACATCTAAGTCGACTTCATTCCGCAGCAACGCCTTTAAGAAAAGATAAGCATCTTCACCCTTTTATCGTTATCATGGTTATCCTCCTTTTCAAAAGAAAGGGATATTTAGGGCTTAAAAATATTTGAAAGGAAGTATGTCGCTGTAAATCTTGGTGTAAAAAGGTGTGTAATGCTTTCAGCGAAGGAGTAAAAAACACACGATGCCATGCTTATGAGGTGAAAGGGGTTTTCTGGATACCAAACTGCCGGCAACCGCAGCAACTCCTTCAATAAAAGATAAGCATCCTCACCCTTTTATCGTTATAAAGGTTATCCTCCTTTTCAAAAGAAATTGATTTTTAGGGCTTAAAAATATTCTGAAGGAAGTATGTCGCTGTAAATCTTGGTGTAAAAAAGTGTGTAATGCTTTCAGCGAAGGAGTAAAAAACACACGATGCCATGCTTCTGAGGCGGAAGGGATTTTTTGGGTACCAGCCTGCCGACACCAGGCGTAACGTACGTGGGTCACGACGTTTGGTGGAGCTGCTACCGCTGCTTTCATCCATTACGCCGTGTACGATGTTAGGTGCTTAGGGAAGATGCTTGCAAAATAAATCAGATTTTTCGTAAACACCGGTGTTTATTTGTACAGAGTAGACGTTTGGGGTCTCTTTGATTCACAGGATTTTGAAAACATAGGAATTAGAAAGGTATAGGATTGAAGTAACATGTCCACTTGAATCCTATAGGATTTGCAACGAGCGTTCGATGCCACAAGAAAAACAAAAACAAAATTGTATAAAGAGCTTGAAGTTGATGTTAGACTTCCTATGAAATTTAGTATAAAAAATTCCTTAAGAAAAATTCCTATAAGACCTAATCTATGAATCAAAGAACCAGGACAAATTCCAAAGGATTTCAATTCTCTAAAAATCATATAGAATTCCTTTGTATCAAAGAAGATCTTAATTAGACACCCTTCCTATAGTAATAAGCATAGGTTCTAAACAAAAACTCAGTTTATTTTACTAACCACCTTGCATTGTACAATGCCTTATGTCCACACCACACTACGCTACACTCCACTGCACGCCCCATGACGTGCATGATTTCTTCGATGTTCCTTCATCGTATGGTATCACACATGCCTCTCGTTTCCCCGGTCAAATTGTAAGATCAAAATGAGAGAGATGATGGATTCGCCCTCCCACCAGAACAATGGACGATGTCTTTGTGCGGCCAGAGAGGAGATGGAATGATGTTGCATGCACAGTTTAAGATCTACTCCTTCCGTTTCTAAATATAAAACAATTTAGATATTTCACTGTGGGCTAGATATCGGATGTATATAGACATATTTTATAGTGTGTTCACTCATTTTGCTTTGTATCTACTTCATCCGTTTCAAAATTCTTGTCTTAGATTTGTGTAGATATGAATGTATCTAGTCACATTTTAGTATTTAGGTACACCCATCTCTAGACAAAGCTAAGACAAGAATTTTGGAACGGAGGGAGTAGTTTATAGTGAAATCTCTAAAAAAATCTTATATTTAGGAACTGAGGGAGTAATACTGTACTACTTTTCTTCTAATAGTTTAAGATCTAGTATTTAGTACGTGGGGTTTGTTGGGATACTACCTGTCCCGACCCTCGAGTTTCACTATATGTGCACCAACCGTGACCGGTTCGAGCGTCCGCCATCCCTGTGTGGGCTCATCACACCTCCCCCCTCTCCCGTGCTAGTCTTCTCACAATAAGATTGAGCAAGCACAGGGCGATTGAAATAGTCAATGGTGTGTGCTTTTCATTTGTCCATGGCTATGTAAGAAATTATTATACTTGTGGCATTTGGAATCTACTAGAATCCCTTAATTCCCAGTGGAAGCTCTCGATAGTCAGTTACTGAAAAATGGTTACTAGAAATGTGGAAGAGACACTCTAAGCGTCTATTATCACTGCCACTGCTCACCACACGCCAATCTTCCTAAACTCCAAGGCCTTCCTAAATTTTCTAGTTTGAAAATTTCAAACTATAAACCTCTAGCTTGAAATGTGTAATATGTAAATGCCGTTTAACTTCTTCTATAGCCTCCTGGAAGTTTACACACCAATAAATTTCACAAACGGTCTTCTAATGATTATTTAAATATCTTTACATGATTCAACACCATGTCTTGATAATAAAACAGCTTACAATGGTGAAGTCAAATGATAAGGTGCTCTCTAACCTTCTTTGAATGGTAAATTCATTTTTTTTGAAAATGAGGAGTGCCCCCGGCCTCTGCATCATGATGATGCATGCAGCTATTTTATTAAAGTGCAAGGTCCAAATAAGTGCAATATCCATCAAGAGCTCAAAATAGCTCATAATAAAAAGGTAGATTACATGCCCCATCTAGCAGGATGAAACTAGGCTACAATGACTAAACACCCAGCTTATTAGTGTGCCGACATCCATATCGGTTGAAGATAGCCCGTGCTGCCGTCTCCCACCGGCTGCACCTAGTACCCAAAAGCTCCCTGGATTTCGCAGGCATGAGTAACGACCACGTACGGATCCAAGTTGTAGCTCTCTAGATGACCTACAAAAAGTTGGTGAAATTCTTCCTGTTAAAAATCATATCATTCCTGCAATTCCATATGTCTAGTTGTGGTAACGTCCATTCCATTAAACCACATCCCAAATAACGCGTTCATACTCGTTGGAGGGTTTATGTTAAAAGCTATATGAATAGTATGCCATAGAAGCCTAGCCAAAGGGCATTCGAGAAAGAGGTGTTTAATAGTCTCATTATGATCACAGAAGCACCATCTAGAATTACCCACCCATCTTTGTTTAACCAAGTTATCTTTAGTGAGTATCACACCCTTGTGCACAAACAACATAAAGATCTTGATCTTCAGTGGTACTTTTATCGTCCAAATGTGTGGAGAGGTAGGTATAATTCCGGCATTAAGGTCCGTATAAATTGTTTTCACTCTGAAACTACCGCTTGTAGTTAACTTCCAATGAATTGTATCTGGTTGGTCAGATAGTTGAACTTCCATCAACCTATGAACCAAATGGAGCCACGCATTCCATCGTTCTCCTACCAAAGATCTCCTAAGTTGAATATTAAAAGGGACCAACTGTAAAATCGTAGCAACGTACGCCTCTTTGTGTTGCATAATGTTATACAAGGCCGGATATTGTGTAGCTAGGGGCGTCTCTCCTAACCACGTGTCTTCCCAAAACCTGGTTGTGCTACCGTTCCCAATGTGAAACTTGACCCTATGGAAAATAGCTTCCTTTGTCCTCGTTAAGCCTTTCCAGAATGGTGAGTCTGAAAGTTTCACTGTAACTTATGCCAAGGTCTTGGACAGTAGGTACTTATTATGTAATATTTGTACCTATGTACCTTCCGTCTCCACCGATAATCTATATAGCCACTTGCTCAATAAACATTTATTCTTAATTTGTAAATTTTCAATTACCAACCCATCTTGATCTTTGGGCCTACATATCATGTCCCATTTAGCTAGTTTGTATTTTGTCTTAGTGTCGTCACTTTGCCAGAAGAATCGCGATCGATAAAAATCAAGTCTTTTTCGCACCCTCACCGGTAATTCAAAGAATGATAGAAGAAACACCGGCAAGCTTGTTAAAGCTGAGTTTATAAGCATTAGTCGACCTCCATAAGACAAAAGTTTGCCCTTCCAGCAACTTAGTCGTTTCTCAAATCTATCTTCTATGCATTTCCATTCCTTATTTGTCAATCTTCGATGATGAATAGGGATACCCAAGTAGCTAAACGGAAGAGAACCCATCTCACACCTGAATAGTTGTTTATAGGCATCCTGTTCTTCCTTGGCTCACCCAAAGCAGAACATTTCACTCTTTTTGAAGTTAATCTTGAGTCCCGATAGTTGTTCAAATAGACACAAACACTAGTAGAAAACAGACCTTTCGTCCCAAGCATTAGTCCTGGTCTGGTTACGAGCCGGTACTAAAGATGCTATTAGTCCCGATTCGTGCCGGCTCCAACGGCTAGGAGCAGGGCGACCTTTAGTACCGGGTCGTAAGGGATCTTTAGTACCGGTTCGTGTCACGAACCAGTACTAAAGGGGGCGTGGCAGGCTTTTGGTCAGACTTGGGCCCCGCGTGCCTCTTTAGTACCGGTTGGTGTCACCAACCGGTACTAAAGACTTCATATATATATGCTTCGTCCGCAGCCGATCGAAGGGGCTCTCATTTCTCTGTTTTCTCCCCTGTTCTTCTTCTTGCTCGAAGCTCATCCTCCATTTTTCCAAGGATTTGTCAAGATTTGAAGGCACCCCATCTATCCAAGTGTTCACAAAGGTTAGCAACTTTGCCCCTTCATCTCTCATTGCTAGATTAGCTCGTGGTAAGCTCAAAGATATGTGATTTGTGGGTTTTAGCTAGGTTTTGGAGGAGTGATCATTATGTGGGAGTTTATTTAATTTATATGCAATTTGAGCTCAAATTAACTTGTTAGGTTGCATATGTGTAGGTGTGGTTTAATTGGTGCCTTCCCATCCCTGTCTTAACCACCGTCGATCGTCCGCACCGTCTCGCCGCGGCACCGGCCACCTTGGTGAGCCTCTTGTTCTTCTTAAAACTTTTTTGTTAAAAAATTACCTGTATGATTTAGATAGCTGCGTGTTCGATTTACTTACTTGTATTATTGTTAGTTATTCTATAGTGTCATGGTCATGGTATCCGCCCACGTCGGCCCTCATCCAGTCTATGATTAAGATGTGGTATGTCGTTATCTTTTATAACTATTTCACACATAATCTAATGTCTATGACAATTAATTATGCCACCAAATTGATGTAGATGTTTTTATCTATAGGAAGTAGTTGAACCAGAAATTCCAACCGACTATGCAATTCTGCTCGGGAAATTAACACAAGCTGAAAAACAAATTGATCATTTGAAAGAAAAATTGAAAAGAACTAAAGATGAGAAGATGGGATTGGAGTTGCATGTTGCCAATATCGTTGATGATCACAAGAACAAGATGGCTGGAATGCGCTTGAAGCTTAGAAAGATTAGAAAATGTGCCATTGATAAAGAGGCTTGGTATCATTATGCCGTTGGCTCAATTGTTACCTTAGTTGCGATTATGATCACATTTCTTGTTGCATTTACATGTTTTAGATAGTTGTGTGTTGTTTTATGAGATGTATGTATGAACTATAAGTATCTATTATTTGCAGTAATAACATTTGGTCATTGCTAGCTCTACTTTGGTTGTAATGTGATGTTGAAGTTGTATTAATTTGGTCACTTCGATGTTGTGTAGTGAACATGAGCCGTCAATGGATGTATGATGATCGACTAAGTCCAGGGTTCCTTAATGGCCTGCATGATTTTATTCGTGTGGCTGAGGCAAACAAGCAGAATGGTTTCATGTGTTGTCCATGTCGTGACTATAAGAATGATAGGAATTACTCTACCTCAAAAACCCTTCACTACCACCTGCTAAAGTCCGGTTTCATGTCCGGCTATAGCTGTTGGACCAAGCACGGAGAAAGAGGGGTTATAATGGAAGACAATGAAGAAGAAGAGGATGATGACAACTATCCTTTCGCCGATACAACAATGGGGGAAGCTGAAGAAGAGGCATCAATGGGGGAAGCTGAAGAAGAGGCATTAGATGAGCCCGCTGATGATTTGGGTTGGGTCATTGCTGATGCAAAGAGAAACTGCAAAAGTGACAATGAGAGGTTGAAGTTGAAGCGTATGTTAGAGGATCACAAAAAAAATTTGTATCCAAATTGTGAAGATGACCACAAAAAGCTGGGTACCACGCTGGAATTGCTGCAATGGAAGGCGAAGAATGGTGTAACTGACAAGGTATTTCAAGAATTGCTAATAATGATAAAGAAGATTCTTCCAAAGGATAACAAATTGCCTGAAAGTACGTATGAAGCAAAGAAGGTTGTCTTCCCTCTAGGATTAGAGGTGCAGAAGATACATGCATGCCCTAATGACTGCATCCTCTACCGCGGTGAGGAGTACAAGAATTTGGATGCATGCCTGGTATGCGGTGCACTGCGCTATAAGAGCCCCCGCGATGACCCTGGTGATGTGGAGGGCGAATGCCATAGGAAGAGGGTTCCTGCCAAGGTGATGTGGTATGCTCCTATAATACCAGAGTTGTAACGTTTGTTCCAAAACAAAGAGCATGCCAAGTTGTTGCGATGGCACAAAGAAGAACGTAAGAAAGATGGGATGTTGAGAGCACCCGATGATGGGTTGCAGTGGAGAAAAATCGGGAGGGAGTTTGAGGACTTTGCAGCTGATGCAAAAAAATTATGGTTTGGTCTTAGTACAGAGGGCATGAATCATTTTGGGGAGCAGAGCTCCAGTCACAACACCTGGCCCGTGACTCTATGTATCTACAACCTTCCTCCTTGGTTGTGCATGAAGCGGAAGTTCATTATGATGCTAGTGCTCATCCAAGGTCCTAAGCAACCCGGCAACGACATTGATGTATACCTAAGGCCACTAGTTGATGAACTTCTACAGTTGTGGAAAAGACCAGGTGTACGTGTGTGGGATGCGCACACACAGAAGGAAATTGACCTACGAGCATTGCTGTTTGTAACCATCAATGATTGGCCTACTCTTAGTAACCTTTCAGGACATACAAACAAGGGATACAATGCATGCACGCACTATTTAGATGATACTGAAAGTATATATTTGGATAAATGTAAGAAGAATGTGTACCTAAGACATCGTCGATTTCTACCGATCAAGCATATCTTAAGAAAGGCAGGCAACCATTTCAAAGGTGAGCCAGATAACCAGAAGAAGCCTGGCCTCCGTACTGGTGAATATATATTTGATATGGTCAAGGATTTACAAGTAATCTTTGAAAAGGGTCCTGGCGGACAATCTGTTCCGAATGATGCCAACGGACACACACCCATGTGGAAGAAGAAATCTATATTTTGGGAACTTGAATATTGGAAAGCCCTAGAGGTCCGCAATGCAATCGACGTGATGCACGTGACGAAGAATCTTTGTGTGAACCTGCTAGGCTTCTTGGGCATGTATGGAAAGACAAAAGATACACTAAAGGCACGGGAGGACAAGCAAAGAATTAACAAAAAAGACGGCATGCCTCCAAAGCAGTATCAAGGTCCTACCAGCTATGCTCTTACAAAAGAAGAGAAGGAAATCTTTTTTGAATGCCTGCTCAGTATCAAGGTCCCATCTGGCCCTTCGTCGAATATAAAGGGACTAATAAATATGGCAGAGAAAAAAAATTCAAAATCTAAAGTCTCATGACTGCCACTTGATTATGACGCAATTACTTCCGGTTGCACTTAGGGGGCTTCTACCGAAAAATGTTCCATTAGCCATTGTGAAGCTATGCGCATTCCTCAATGTAATTTATCAGAAGGTAATCGATCTAGAAATCCTACCAAGGTTACAGAATGACTTGGTCCAGTGTCTTGTCAGTTTCGAGTTGGTGTTTCCTCCATCCTTCTTCAATATTATGACGCACATCCTAGTTCACCTAGTCGAAGAGATTAACATTCTGGGTCCTGTATTTCTACACAATATGTTCCCCTTTGAGAGGTTCATGGGAGTCTTAAAGAAATATGTTCATAACCATGCTAGGCCAGAAGGAAGCATCGCCAAGGGATATGGAACAGAGGAGGTTATTGAGTTTTGTGTTGACTTTGTTCCTAGCATTAAGCCGATTGGTCTTCCTGAATCGCGGCATGAGGGGAGACTGGGTGGAAAAGGCACACTAGGAAAGAAAGAAGAAATAAATATGGACGGGCATTGTTTCACTCAGGCACACTACACGGCTCTACAAAATTCCACCTTGGTGACTCCATATATCAAGGAACACAAGGATATTGTACGGTCCAAGAACCCGAAGCAGTCTGACCCCTGGATTGAACGTAAACACATGGAGACTTTCGCCGGTTGGTTGCAAACAAAGCTCATCAATGACAACGATGTTCCAGATGAACTGTACTGGTTGGCCAAGACACCAAGTTCAACTGTAACGACTTTCAAAGGGTACGAGATAAATGGGAATACATTTTAGACGATCGCCCAAGATAAAAAAGAGCACCACCAAAACAGTGGCATCCTCTATGATGCAACCAACTTTCAAGATACATATTATGGTTACATAGAGGAGATATGGGAACTTGACTATGGACCTGATCTTAAGGTCCCTTTGTTTTGCTGCAAATGGGTCAAATATACTAGAGGTGGGGTACAGCTAGACCCGCAGTACGGAATGACAACAGTGGATCTCAACAATCTTGGGTACACAGATGACTCATTCGTCCTAGACATTGATGTGGCTCGGGTTTTCTATGTGAAGGACACAAAAAATAGATATGGAAGCGAACCGAGGTTTTCGTCCTAGACATTCGGTTGTCTAGCAAACCGAGGAGAAAAATAGATAAGGAAGCGAATACATCATACGATGAGCCAAAGCGCCACATAGTTCTTTCAGGGAAAAGAAACATTGTGGGAGTGGAGGACAAGACAGACATGTCAGAAGATTATGAAAAGTTTCATGAAATCCCTCCCTTCAGAGTGAAGACTGACCCAAGCATCCTGCTAAATGATGAAGATTCTCCATGGTTACGGCGCAATCATAAGCAAGGGACAAACATGTAGAAAAAGTCTTACACCACGAGATGCCACTCTGGGATGTGACCAGCTTCACCATCATCACTTTCTATGTGAAGGACACGCATGCATTTTCTAGCATGATATCTTTGTAACAGTTTGTACACAAAGTGCATCCAGTTTTTGCGGTAACCCTCTCAACTCTTTAGAAGTTTCTATGTGGGTGAAATTATGATGTCATGCCAAGTTACAACCTTTTCAGAGTTCATTTGTACTGCTTTTCAAATTTAGGGTCATTTAGCTCAATATAAATCATTAAATGCATGAAAAATATCAAATGAAGTCAGAAAGGGTTGAAAATTGATGATGTGCCTTTGAATGGTGCATATTTAACACACAAAAACTATGGAGCTAAAATAAGTTATTAAAAATGAAATCCCTCTCTAACAGATGAGTTTTCGTCTGAAACCCTCAAACGTACTTCGAAAGAGATTGTCCAATTTGTACACGACGTGCATCCAGTTTTTGCCATAACCCTCTCAACTCTTTAGAAGTTTTTATGTGGGTGAAATTATGATGTCATACCAAGTTACAACCTTTTCAGAGTTCATTTGTACTGCTTTTCAAATTCAGGGTCATTTAGCTCAAAATAAATAATTAAATGCATGAAAAATATCAAATGAAGTCAGACAGGTTGCAAAATTGATGATGTACCTTTGAATGGTGCATATTGAACACACAAAATGTATGGAGTTAAAATAAGTTACTAAAAATGAAATCCCTCTATAATAGATGAGTTTTTGTCTTAAGCCCTCATATGTACTTCGAGAGAGATTGTCCAATTTGTACACGAAGTGCATCCAGTTTTTGCCGTAACCCTCTCAACTCTTTAGAAGTTGCTATGTGGGTGAAATTATGATGTCATGCCAAGTTACAACCTTTTTAGAGTTCATTTGTACTGCTTTTAAAATCCGGGGTCATTTAGCTAAAAATAAATCACTAAATGCATGAAAATATCAATTGAAGTCAGAAAGGGTTGAAAATTGATGATGTGCCTTTGAATGGTGCATATTGAACACACAAAAAGTATGGAATTAAAATAATTTATTAAAAATGAAATCCATTTGTAATAGATGAGTTTCGTCCAAAACCCTCATACTTCGAAAGACATTGTCCAATTTGTACACGAAGTGCATCCAGTTTTTGCCGTAACCCTCTCAACTCTTTAGAAGTTGCTATGTGGGTAAAATTATGATGCCATGCCAAGTTATAACCTTTTCAGAGTTCATTTGTACTGATTTTCAAATTCAGGGTCATTTAGCTCAAAATAAATCATTAAATGCATAAAAATATCAAGTGAAGTGAGAAAGGGTTGAAAATTGATGATGTGACTTTTAATGGTGCATATTGAACACACAAAAAGTATGGAGTTAAAATAAGTTATTAAAAATGAAATCCCTTTGTAATAGATGAGTTTTCGTCTGAAACCCTCATACTTCGAAAGACATTGTCCAATTTGTACACGAAGTGCATCCAGTTTTTGCCGTAACCCTCTCAACTCTTTAGAAGTTGCAATGTGGGTGAAATTACGATGTCATGCCAAGTTACTACCTTTTCAGAGTTCATTTGTACTGCTTTTCAAATTCAGGGTCATTTAGCTCAAAATAAATCATTAAATGAATGAAAAATATAAAATGAAGTCAGAAAGGGTTGAAAATTGATGATGTGCCTTTTAATGGTGCATATTGAACACACAAAAAGTATGGAGTTAAAATAAGTTATTAAAAATGAAATACCTTTGTAATAGATGAGTTTTCGTCCAAAACCCTCATACTTCGAAAGAGATTGTCCAATTTGTACACGAAGTGCATCCAGTTTTTGTCGTAACCCTCTCAACTCTTTAGAAGTTGCTATGTGGGTGAAATTATGATGTCATGCCAAGTTACAACCTTTTGAGAGTTCATTTGTATTGCTTTTCAAATTCAGGGTCATTTGGCTCCAAATAAATCATTAAATGCATGAAAAATATCAAATGAAGTCAGAAAAGGTTGAAAATTGATGATGTGCCTTTGAATAGTGCATATTGAACAAACAAAAAGTATGGAGTTAAAATAAGTTATTAAAAATGACATCCCTCTGTAATAGATGAGTTTTCGTCTGAAACCCTCATACGTACTTCGAAAGACATTGTCAAATTTGTACACGAAGTGCATCCAGTTTTTGCCGTAACCCTCTCAACTCTTTAGAACTTGCTATGTGGGTGAAATTATGATGTCATGCAAAGTTACAACCTTTTCAGAGTTCAGTTGTACTGATTTACAAATTCAGGGTCATTTCGCTCAAAATAAATCATTAAATGCATGAAAAATATCAATTAAAGTCAGAAAAGGTTGAAAATTGATGATCTGCCTTTGAATGGTGCATATTGAACACACAAAAATTATGGAGTTAAAATAAGTTATGAAAAATGAAATCCCTCTCTAATAGAAGAGTTTTCGTCTCAAACCCTCATACGTACTTCGAAAGAGATTGTCCAATTTGTACACGAAGTGCATCCAGTTTTTATCGTAACCCTCTCAACTCTTTAGAAGTTGCTATGTGGGTGAAATTATGATGTAATGCCAAGTTACAACCTTTTCAGAGTTCGTTTGTACTAGTTCTCAAATTTAGGATCATTTAGCTCAAAATTAATCATTAAATGCATGAAAAATATCAAATGAAGTCAGAAAGGTTGAAAATTGATTATGTGCCTTTGAGTGGAGCATATTGAACACACAAAAATTACGGAGTTAAAATAAGTTATTAAAAATGAAATCCCTTTGTAATAGATGAATTTTCCTTCGAAACCCTCATACTTAGAAAAGATTGTCCAATTTGTACACGAAGTGCACCAGTTTTTGCCGTAACCCTCTCAACTCTTTAGAAGTTGCTATGTGGGTGAAATTATGATATCATGCCAAGTTACAACCTTTTAAGAGTTCATTTGTACTGCTTTTCAAATTCAGGGTCATTTAGCTCAAAATAAATCATTAAATGCATGAAAAATATCAAGTGAAGTCAGAAAGGGTTGAAATTTTATGATGTGCCTTTGAATGGTGCATATTGAACATACAAAAATTACGGAGTTAAAATAAGTTATTAAAAATGAAATCCTTTGTAATAGATGAGTTTTCCTTCGAACCCCTCATACTTCGAAAAGATTGTCCAATTTGTACATGAAGTGCATCCAGTTTTTGCCGTAACCCTCTCAACTCTTCAGAAGTGGCTATGTGGGTGAAATTATGATGTCATGCCAAGTTACAGCCTTTTCAGAGTTTCTTTGTACTGATTTTCAAATTCACGGTCATTTAGCTCAAAATAAATCATTAAATGCATGAAAAATATCAATTGAAGTCAGAAAGGGTTGAAAATTGATGATGTGCCTTTTAATGATGCATATTGAACACATAAAAAGTATGGAGTTAAAATAAGTTATTAAAAATGAAATCCATTTGTAATAGATGAGTGTTCGTCCGAAACCTTCATACTTCAAAAGAGATTGTCCAATTTGTACACGAAGTGCATCAAGTTTTTGCCGTAACCCTCTCAACTCTTTAGAAGTTGCTATGTGGGTGAAATTGTGATGTCGTGCCAAGTTACGACCTTATTAGAGTTCATTTGTACTGATTTTCAAATTCAGGGTCATTTAGCTCAAAATAAATCATTAGATGCATGAAAAACATCAAATGAAGTCAGAAATGGTTGAAAATTGATGATGTGCCTTTGAATGGTGCATATTGAACACACAAAAAGTATGGAGTTAAAATAAGTTATTGAAAATGAAATCCTTTGTAATAGATGAATTTTTCTTCGAAACCCTCATACTTCAAAAAGATTGTCCAATTTGTACACGAAGTGCATCCAGTTTTTGCCGTAACACTCTCAACTCTTTAGAAGTTGCTATGTGGGTGAAATTATGATATCATGCCAAGTTACAACCTTTTCAGAGTTCATTTGTACTGCTTTTCAAATTCAGGGTCATTTAGCTCAAAATAAATCATTAAATGCATGAAAAATATCAAGTGAAGTCAGAAAGAGTTGAAAATTGATGATGTGCCTTTGAATAGTGCATATTGAACACACAAAAAGTATGGAGTTCAAATAAGTTATTAAAAATGACATCCCGCTGTAATAGATGAGTTTTCGTCTGGAACCCTCATACGTACTTCGAAAGACATTGTCAAATTTGTACACGAAGTGCATCCAGTTTTTGCCGTAACCCTCTCGACTCTTTAGAAGTTGCTATGTGGGTGAAATTATGATGTCATGCTAAGTTACAACCTTTTCAGAGTTCATTTGTACTGCTTTTGAAACTCGAGATATGACATTTCAAATGTCATGCAATGAAATTGTCTTATACATGAGTTTAAGTTGTTCAAACATGCTTGGAAATGCAATAAACAGATTCTTTATATTTTTCTGATGTTTTTTCATATATTATGTATTTCCATTGGAGTCATAGATCTTTTTTCTATGTTTTTCTAAAGTTTAGGGTTTTTTTAAATAATATTTAATAATGAATTAAAAAAACCTTTAGTACCGGTGCGAGCCACGCACCGGTACTAAAGGTCCATCGCCCCGCGCATTTTTTGGGGAGGACCTTTAGTACCGGTGCGTGGCTCGCACCGATAGTAAAGGGTCTTTAGTACCGGTGCGAGCCACGCACCGATACTAAAGGTCCTCCACGTATAAATAGTGGAGGCCTCGTCCCGCGCCGAGCCACGCATCGGGAGAAGCTTATTTGCGTCGCCGCCAGGCTGCCGAAATCCGTTGTCCTCATCGCCGGACCTCCTCGCCCTCCTCCCCGAGCCAGCTCCTCGTCGCCGCCCCTGACGCAGTCCCCGAGCCCTGCCCGACGCCGTCGCCTCCGAGCCGTCCCCAAGCCTGCTCTTCGTCGCTGGACCTCCCCACCGTCCTCGTCCCCGGCCGGACTTCCTCTCCCTCCTCCCCGAGCCCACTCCTCGTTGCCGCCCCCGACACCGTCTCCAAGCCCTCCCCCAACGCGTCGTCCCGCCGGCCCGCCCCGACGAGCCCCGACAATCCATCCCACAGGTGAGCCCCGACGAGCCCTGATGATCAAAGATTGTTTTTGCATTAGAGTTTATTTTTTTGCAAATGAAATATGTATGAGATGTTAGATGGATAGATAGATATGTTTGGATGGATGGATGATCATTTTGTCTTTAGTGTTTCTTAGAGTTCATTTTGATGTTCATTGAAGAATTTTTTGTTGTGGCAAAGTTATGAAATTTAGAGCTTTTGACCTTAATTATCTCGCAAAGTTGTGGCAAACTTCAGGAATATTGTGGCATATACTCTACTCTTCTCAAGATCGTGGATGGATGTATATATATATAGAAAATGTTGATATGATGATTTTTTTTGTTCATCGAATTTTTTATGTTCATAGATTTTTTTTGTCAATGTATGTATGTATGTATAGAGGGATGTATTGATGTATATAGAAAATGTTCATATGTAGAGTAAAACACTTATATGAAGTGTCTCCATTTGAAATATAGATCAATGGAGATCATCTGCTCTGCTCAAGATCGATGGATGGATGGATGTGTATATATAGAAAATGTTGATATGATGAAAATAATTTATATATGGAAATCGTTTCATTTGTTTCATTTGTTAGATGCTAAGTGTTAATTTTGCTAAGTTTTATTTAATTTTTTTTCATAATTAAGTGTTTCTTCTCGATGTTGACGATGCCGATCCCGCATCCTGGTCGTCGAGTCGGCGGAGCAGGTCACTTGCTTGAGCCGAAGGGCCCTGTCCGGGACTAGGCTCCGCCGGGCTGGTACTGGGAGGTGCTGCCTTCCGGGTGGCGCAGCTTGGTGAGGAGTTAGCCCGTCGTCAACCCGGAGGTTCTATGGTGGCGGCCGCATGGGCCACGAACGATTCGGAGGCTTGAGTCCCCCGCGGAGGTGGTACAGTACCATGTTAGCAAGGAGAACGAGCACGTCCGTTGCTACATGGCAGCTTTGGAGGCCAGGTCCAACAATACCTGGCAGATTCTATCTCACTGGAGCTATGTTCCTGTGATGGTTCCTTCTCTTTGGGTGTCCACCGCCCGCCCCGATATCCGTCAGGCGCTAGGGTTCTAGCTAGATCGATATATTGGCTACTACATATGTATTATTATGATGTATTAGCTAGATTGATGGATTAGTCGATGTATTAATTATTATCCGAGATTGTGAGATGAGATCTTTTCTAACAACTACTATATATGTATTTGATGATGCATTATTAATTAACTATCAGTTATTTTGCTTCTTGAATGCATGCTAATTTGAATACTAATTTGTTTTATCTATATTATTATGGATTAGTTATTAAGCTATGGACAATACCGGTAGAGCTCATGAAGAGGAGATCTTCGACATGATACGCTCCTCCAAAAACCCAGCGGACCTTCTGGGTGAATCACATGATGATGACGGCTCACAATATCTGAACGATTATGGTGATGGATGTGAGGCCAAGGAAGAACAACTTATGTTCCAAAATCCGGAACAACTAACAATGTCTGGCGAGGTATATACACATATTAGCCTCTGGTGATCATTACATGTGTATTAATTGATTTGTATATATATATATATATATTAACAAATCTTTCTTCTTTTAATTATCTGCCCTCCGGATCGAGCCAATCTAGTAGAAAGGTACGAGGCGGTGCCAAAATATTGGACGGCAACGTAAAGCTCAATCTTGATGCTTTCAAACATGATGGCGCACCGACTCACCCTGAAGCCAATGCCAAGACATTTGTGCATCAATGCGGAGTGGTTGTTAGCGACGGAGTCCCGATCACAATGCAAGAATGTATTCAGCCAAACAAACCAAAACCAGGAGTGAATTATGTCGATAGAAGAATTAAAGATGCCCTTTGGCAAGATCTCATGGAGCATTTCATCCTACCAGATTCTCTCTCGGAGCGCCAAAGGGACAAAGTCAAGGAGTTTGCTCTCCATAAGATGGCCGGCGCATTCCATACTTGGAAGAAAAGATTATGGACCGAGTACAATGCTAGAGGCAAGAAGGCACCCGAATTTAGAGGAATATACGAGAAGGTAAGGAATCACTGGGACACATTTATCGAGTACAAGACATCAGAAGCTTCTATGGAGAAGTCGGCAAAGAATAAGGTAAATGCGAAGAAAAAAAGTATCACCATAAACTAGGGACAGGTGGATACAAGTCAGCCATTCCTAAGTGGGATGCATTAGAGAATAAGATGCATGCTGAAGGGATCACTCCAGTAACCTTCCACTGGCCCCGGAGGTGTAGGAATTGGTTTTTGCGCATGGGGGAAAGTTGGACCCAGCAACAGGGAAGATTATTGCACTCGCCAGTCTGAAGCATGCATTAGATGAGTTGATTGAAGCAATAAAAGCTTCCCAAGAAGGACGGTTTCACCCCGATAGAGAGAACGACGAGCTTACACGCGCCCTCGGGAATCTTGAACACGGAGGACGAACACGAGGCGTGGGCGTTGTTCCGTGGTATGAGGGGTTTGCGGGATGGAAGGACAGTTATAAAAGCCGTTCGAGAAAAAAGAAGGTGGAAGCAGACGGACATTCAAAGTTGGAACAGAAGTACGAGGAGCAGTAGCTGCAGATACAGGTACTAACCCAGCAAAGGGCAACTCCGCGACAGGAGGCATCGGAACCCGTCCCATCTACATTGCCGAAAAGTAGCGTGGGTTCCATGGGGGCACCGCTGGGTCACACCCCCATGGATGATATCACCGAGAAGACATCTTGTGAACTAATCCAGAAAATGAAGAACATACCCCTACGGGTCGCGACGGGCTATGCTTTACCAAATACACCTGATGTTCTCTGGCATTTCAATCCGGTTCCAGCTGGGTATGCTCGTGTCGCGGTGGACGCAATAGAGCCAGGATATGATGAACTACAGCTTGACATCCCTGGAGGTGAGGGGGAGTCCACACTGGCAGAAGCCGGTCTTGGTCTCATTCTATGGAGTAAGGACTGCATCGTCTTTCCACACTCGGCGCTAAGGCCACCGGCTCCTCCGAGTATCGATGTCCAGCGTGAGGGATCCCAGCCAGAGGCATCGTAGCGCCAGTAGTCCTCCCCACCTTGCCAGCAGTCCGCCCCACCTCGAGAGGTGTCCCACATCGATATGGATCCCAGCGCGAGTCCACCCAACCTCGGGACGGAGCACTACGCGAGTCCATATCGTCGATATCGATCTCCGCCGCGTGAGCCGACTCCACCCCGGCAGCAGTCCCGCCAGCAGGGCTTCCAAAAGAGGAAGGCCATCAGCAGTCCTCTTCGGAAGAAAGCAAAGAAGAAACCCGAGCCTCCAGCCAAAAGGAAGCTACCTTACGACATGACACCAGAGGAAACCAAAATTGAAAGCGATCGCCAAGTGAAAGCCTTTTTTGCGAAGAAGACCCTACTGCCAAAGGAGGTAATACCCAAGGAAGTCCAAGAGCACTTTATGGAACACTTTATTGATCGACCCCCGGCATATGTGGAGCGAATGCCGACAGACTATCAGCAACAGATTCAGAAGGCAAGTGAGCAGAGAAGTCGACCCAGCCCAAGGAAGAAGTCGGGAAGTACGACATCAACGACAGGTGGTACTACTAGCGGGAAAACAGTTCCCCAGCTCGGAGAACAATCCAAGAAATCGATCTCTCCGCTCAAGGTGAGTACCAATCCATGCAAGCAATCGATCCAAGCAGTCGACGTGCAAGGCAACCCAATCGACCTTGAAGAAGTAGAGGTTGCAGGTCTCACTCTTGGCCAAATCCTTGGCACCGAGGAAATCCGCGGGTACGGTGCAGATGAGTACACCATGCAATATGCCATCAGAAAACCACTTGTCACACCTGAGCAGTACAAGGAACTACCAACTCTGATGTGACGGTTACATGATCGGTACCTGCGTGAAGCAAAGCGAGGGGAGACGACGGTCATGGTCAAAGTAAGGAAAGAGCATTGCGTCAATGGATGTGACATATGTCTTGAATTCTCAGAACTTTTCCAGTTATACCACATGGACTCTATCGACAAAACTCTCATCAGTTGCTATTGTCTGTAAGTGATTTATATCTTTAATAATTTAAGTCTCTAGCTAATATATCGTTCATTGGCTTATCCTCACTATATATGTTCTTTTCTACACTATTATGCAGATTGAAGATGTGGGAATTGAAACAAGAGGGAATCGATGACATTGGATTCATCGACCCAAATACCGTTCATGGTCATGTGGTAAAACATTATGCCAAGGACACAGAAGATATCTTGGAAAATTTTCTAGAGGCACTAATGACTACCAAATCCACTATAATATTTCCTTATAATATGGGGTGAGTGTTTACTCTCTTGTATACTACAAATTCTATTTTTGCTTACTAGCTCGCTGTCAAGTGTAGTTGATGAGTTATATGCATGTCTGCTTAATTATATAAACTTCTAAGCAGAGACCACTATATCCTCCTAAATATTATCCTCGCGGATGGACTTGTTCAAGTGTATGACTCACTAGATACACTAGAACAATCATACGTGGACTTGTATTTTATGATAGAACGGTAATTTCAATCTTTATCGACCTCGCTTTCTTTCATTATTTCCTGATATCAAAACTAGTTATAATAACTCTTTCGTTCTTTTTCTTTGCCGCTTAGTGTTTGGAAAAAGATGATAGAAAAAAATCATCACGGTCGTCAATGGAAACCGAAGCTGAAGTGGAAAAACATGCAGCTAATTAAGTAGTACTACTAGGTCCGCGCATCTCTTTAATTCTAGTTTCAATACCATTATCATGCTTGATTATTAATTATCTTATTGAATTCTATTCTTTTGCAAATTGCGCAAAGCATCCACAGGGGACAAATTTATGTGGATACCTCCTCTGCGAGAACATTCACATCCAGACAGAAGGCCGTATACATCACAGAGGAGCACGTGAAAGACAACTCCAGGTTTGGCAGATGATGTCGAAGCTCTCACCCGAGAAACGCTTTGTAGCACTTCAAGAGGAACTTGTGGCATTTCTTCTTCGACATGTCATTGATGTAAACGGAGAGCACTATTACTTACCGTCGCCTCAATAATGCCAGCAAATCAGTAGTAGAAAACTGAGATTTCATCCGGAGCACTAGCTAGCTAGTCCCGACCGTCTTTTGGGCCTTAATTTATAAGTCCAGAATATATATGGATGTGTAATTCCAATTATATATATACTATGCATGAGATATTGTATATTATATTACATATATATATGCCTCAACTTGTGTAATGTTTACAGTATGTAGCATCATAAATAAATTTGAAATGAATGGAAAACACAAAAAATAGAGAGGAAAACTAAAACCTAATTAAAAGCTAAAACAAAAAATACAGAACACTTAGTAACGGTTGGTATCACCAACCAGTACTAAAGGTCCTCCACCACCAGCCCATGCAGGCGGCCACGTGGTGGGCCTTTAATACCAGTCCGTGGGCCAACCGATACTAAAGGTATGGAGCTTTAGTCCCGACTCTTTAGTACCGGTTGGGGAACCGGTACTAAAGGCCCATTCCGACCGGGACTATAGATAGACATTCTACTAGTGAAAACCAGCTTCATATTTCCGGCCTTAGCGAGATCATGTTCCATGAAAATGATCGTGTCATCCGCATATTGAAGGATGGACACCCCACCCTCTACAAGATGTGGAACTAGCCCTCATACTAGGTCGCTCTCCTTAGCGCGTTGTATGAGGACAGATAGCATATCGGCTACTATGTTGAAAAGGATCGGTGACATCGAATCTCCCTGACTCAATCCTTTATGAGCTTGAAAATAATGACCCATGTCATCATTTATCTTAATCCCAATGCTACCTTTCTGAATAAAGGATTCCACCTGGTTCCTCCAGCCTTCACAGAATCCCTTCATTCTTAGTGCTTGTTGCAGGAAAGGCCATTTAACTTTATCATACGCTTTTTCGAAATCCACCTTAAAGATAACTCCATCGAGTTTCTTGGAATGAATTTCGTGAAGCGTCTCGTGTAGGACAACAACCCCCTCTAGGATGTGTCTACCAAGAATGAAAGCTATCTGAGTGTGATGCACCACCGAATGGGCAACCTGCGTCAACCTATTCGTTGCAACCTTAGTAAATTTTAAGGGTTACATTTAGCAAACAAATCAGTCTAAATTGTTTAATACGAACGGACCCCTCCTTCTTTGGTAGCAAGGTAATTGTTCCAAAGTTTAAATGAAATAGTTGTAACTGCCCGCTAAATAGGTCATTGAACATTGGCATTATATCATCTTTAATGATATGCCAACATCTCTTGTAAAACTCAGGCAGGAACACATCTGGTCCTGGGGCTTTTTTTTGTTTCATTTGCATAATTGCTTAAACACCTCTTTCTCGATAAACGGGGCCGAAAGCACCTCATTCTCTTCATCGTTGATTTGAGGGATGTCCTCTACTATGCTCTCATCAAGCGATATAGACTTAGCTTCTCGGGCTCCAAAAAGTTTTTTATAATATTCAGAGATATACAATTTTAGGTTCTCATGACCTACAATTGTGCCCTCATCCGGTTCAAGCTGAATTTTTTTTCTTCGTTTCCCAATAGCTATCATGTGAAAAAATTGGGGGTTGTCATCCCCTTGGACGACCGTAGAGACCTTAGCTCTTAGTGCCCATTTTATTTCTTCCTCTCGGAGTAAAGCTCGAAGCTTCTCCTCAGCCTCATTCTTCGTCCTCCGATCAATATTATTGAGGGCTGCTACCTCAGCTTTCAATTCTAACTCATTGATTTGTTGTATCAGCCTCTCCTTTTTCATTTTGTAAATCCCACTTTGATTCTTGGCCCAACCCCTCAAGAACTGTCGTAAGTGTCTAATTTTGTTTTGCCATCTGTCCATACTAGAAGTTCCTCCGCTTTCTTTGGCCCATTCATTCACAATTAATTCTAGAAAGCCCTCCCTCTCGAACCACCCTAATTCGAAAGAGAAGACATTTCTATTGCCCACATGTATCGCCTCCCCCGAGTCAACAAGGAGTGGAGCATGGTCCAACACTGCTCTCTGCAGAGCCTGAACCGTTACAAGGGGAAATTTCTGTTCCCACTCCGTACTGGTGAGCACCCGATCCAACTTCTCGTAAGTTGGAGTGGGTAAAGAGTTCGCCCATGTAAATTGTCTACCCGTGAGTTCAATTTCCCTCAGGTTGAGACTCTTAATAATCATATTAAACATGAATGACCATCTAGCATCGAAGTTATCATTATTTTTCTCTTCTCATCTACGAATTATATTAAAATCCCCCCAACTAAAATCGGCAATCCTTTATTTCCACAAATCCTGACAAGATCTGAAAGAAATTCAGATTTTAGCTCTTCTTGAGCCGCACCATAGACAGCCACTAAAGCCCATCGAAAATCATCAACTTTCGACCTCACTCGCAACTTGACGGTAAACTCACGATATACCACATTAAGAACTTCTAGTGTCTCACACTTGACCCCCAAGAGTATCCCGCCGGACTGACCTCTTGGTGGTATGCAATACCAATCGAAATCCACCCCACCAGAGATGTTCCTTAAGAACTGTGGAGTAAATTTATCTCTCCCTATTTGTAGTAAAGCCATAAAGTCTAATTTATGATCTACCGATGCATCTGCCAGGAACCTTCGTTTAGCCAAGTCTGCAAGACCTCTGTTGTTCCAGAAAATTCCTTTCATTTTTCGTCATAGAATTTTTTTCTTTTGTTTCACTCGCGCACTTCTGCGAACTAATGACGTAGGCTAAATTTTCCTTTTCCATGTATGTCTTGGCTTCTCCTATAACGACTCTTCAGTCGCATGGATAGCCCTAGAGACGGAGCCCTGTGTTGGATTAATAGGAGCCACATACCCCCGACCATCCAAATCATCGTCATCAACCTCTTCATCGTCTATTCCCGACTTCGGAATTAGATCCTCACACATACTTTGTAGCATTGTTACTCCTAAGTTATTAATCTTTGATTCATCCATGGGTTTCGCTGCTAAGTATCGAACTATGTCTATAGCTCTATCAGTTTCTAGATCTAAAAGTTCATTAATGGATGTGGCGACTTCTTTAGCGTTGCTACCAAGAGAGATTCCTAAGTTGCTGGCTTTATCAATAATATCCTGCGGTGAAAAATGTAATATAGAATAGGTCGTGTTCATGGACATACTTGTAGTTGCTTCGACATCTCGAAGTTTGGCAGCCCGCATAGCACACCCCAACTGTAGGTCATCCGCATCAGTTTGTCCCTGAATCCGCTGACTGGCCCGCCTGTCACCGGTCCTAGGGTTTGGGATCCCGCCAAACTGATCACCTCCTACATTGTGATACACGTTAGGGTCTGACCTCCTGGGTTGCCCTCAACTGTACCAACGAAACCCTTGTCTTGTATCAACGTTTGTACAGCCACCCCTTCCGGTGTTCTATCCCACTATGCATGTGCTCCATGTGTGCCTGATGAAACCGGTGATGGTGGTGTGCCGTGATCCTCCTCCACCTCGGTCGACAAAGTAACCGGACCGACTGAATGGTGTCGTGAGGATGCCGGAACCACCTGAGCCCCCTGCTCGTGGTGTAGCTCCGCTAGAGCCGGCGAAAGTGTTGTGGTCGCAACTTCCATGGGCGAGCGAACCTCCTGCTCGCCGCCCATGGACCCATCGTATGCATTCGGGCCACATGCCCGTGTCACAGACGTGTCCATCTCTAGGACCAGCTCCTCCGCTTCATGAAAAATCTCCCTTGGTAGCATGTTCTGTCCGTCGTCCGTAATAGGCAAGTCTGAATAGTGTTCTCCCACCTCTACTTCCACTCTATCACCCCACAGGCGACTTGGCGCCGACATCGCTTGAAGGGATCCAAAGCGTAGAGACTCCATTGGAGTAGCTAAACTATGCGTGCCTCTGGGTGTCTGTTTCTCGACCTGCTGAGTGGGCTGTTTTTCCTGTTGCGGTATGCTTCCCTTCGCATCCCGTTGTCCATCTAGTCCCTGATTACCGTTACCATCGCCACCATCAGTCATATCCATATCCGTATCATTATCACGCATCTCCTCAACAGCATCATACTCAATCTCCACCTGTAGGTCATATACCGACCCATCATAAGTCCATGGAATCTCGTCTGGCACAAATTCCACGTGTAACAGAATGGTAAATTCATAGGCGAGCCTCAGCTGCAATCTCAGACCATACCTTCGCTATATATATTGTGTTCATAAATTAATCTTGGTTTGCAAACATCAACAGATTTTTGAGCTTAAGATTGATGCTTTAAGACTAACCATGGAAGGAGCTTAAACTGAAGAACCATAATATCAGGAAAAAAATAATAAGGCAAAAGAAATAGATCACATGACAAGAGAATGGAAAGTATTTCTAGCTCTTCTTGTGAGAGTACCAACTAATCTAAACGGTCCCTATAGTAAATTATGCAAATAATCTTAGCTGATGCTTACACTGGTTTTGGCGAGTTTCCACAATTTATTACCTAGAGCAACTGAGCGGGACGAATCTGTACAGCGACTCTTTTAAGGAAGAGGAAAGTACAACAAAGCAGATCTCCTATTTTATTGGATTCAAAGCGAGGTAGCTAAATTATGAGACATTAGTAAACAAGGTAAAACATGAAGATATATTAGCTAGAAAATGTACCTCCACATTGAGACGCCCACAAAAGCTTTTTTTTCGAAACGGAGGCAAAAGATTTGTCTCATCCATTAATTAAACAGAAGAGAATTGATTGGTTAATTAACGGAGAATCGGGCGAAAACTGTCACAAACCGCTGAGCGGCACATACAAACCGCGCCAGAACTCAGCCACCCACGTTGAGGGCAGCACAGCTTCGACTCTAAAGGAGAGATCCAAAGAAGAACTATGCCAGGCTGGCATCGTGGAAGACCACCGATCGGACCACCTGCTGCCTGTCATCGTTGCCACAGGGACCTCGCCGCCGCAGCTCCGACTTCACCGCAACAAACAAAACCGAGATAATCTCATGGACATGTGGTGACGAGCCGACTACCGCAACCACCGCAACGCCTCCGACAAAAGCTTTTGCCTCAACAGAAATGAGAACAGAGACCAATGCCTAGTGTGGAAATTTCCCAAAAGTAGATAGATCACATAAGAAGCAGAAGCACCTTTGGCCGTCATAAATTTTCACCTCTAAGAGTCCAAATGATCCCAGAGACACCTAGGTACCACATGGACCCAACCCATAGTTTCCGTCCATCCGCCCTTGACTACATCCTCATATCAAGAAACAGAGTTTCCATATATAAGCTCTCATCTCAGGTTTAATCGTGTAAAAACATCTCACTAATTGCAAATACCTTCAAGCTTCACTCCACTATCCAGATTTATGTCCTTGAACACTTCCAAAAAAATCAACCATTATACATAATACAAAAGTTAGGAGCCTAAACCAAGCGCAGCGGACAGGTCATCAACACCTTCCACACCATCAGTGGAAGAGATCGTCCTTTGACTGCTCACTGGAGGAAGGTGACCATGTTCTTGACCTTGATGGACTCGAGTAGCAGCGCCTACTATGCGGGGTAGGAGATGAAGCGCCTATCCCCTCGCCCTGGCTGTCGACTACCTGCACTTCCACACAAGTGCGCATGCGAGCCCATCGCCCTGGTCCTTCCTCCTGCTGCCGCCGCATGCCGTCTCCACAAAGGGGTTAATAGCTCATGTGCGACGTTTTTCCTGTGAATTGGCTGAGAAACGACATCTTTAGCAGGAATAGCTCTATCGAGGCATCTTTCTGCGCACAAATAGTCCAGGCACGACATGGTCCTTAAGCGCAATCTCTGTCAGGATTAGGTGTGCCAGGTGGGACCCACAACTTATCCACGTCGGCGTGGGACCCAGCTTGCTTACATGGATTTGTTTATTACAAGTGGGACCTCATGCACTGTAGCGATCCGCCGTGCCTTGGAGCTCACTAGGGGTTTCCTCCTACCACGCGCCGTCGTCCCGTCCCTTGGAGCTCACCGGGGTTTTTCTCCTGCCACGCGTCACCGTCCCGTCACTTGGAGCTCACTCCTCTAGTCGTCTGCTCTAGGGGTTTTTCCCTTCCGTCTCGGCTTCTCCGGCTCAATCTTGGCGACGGCGGTAGATGGAGCAGGCTTGACGAGCGGCGACGCGAGAAGAGAAGCGGCAATCTTCGTCGAGGCGGGCTTGTGGTCGCAATCGCAGGTAACGGCGGCGAGGGAGGGTGGAGGATGGGGAGGTGCGGGTCCACGGTCGCAGAGGAGGCCGGTGGCCCGATTCGGACATAGATGAGCGGCGGCGCGATACCGGATTTCGGTGAAGCAGGTGTTGAAGCTGGCGTGGTTGCGTCATAGCTACGGCAGCAAGCGTTTTCCTCTACGGAGACTGAGGTTTGCCTCCATGCGCAACATTGCTGCGCACGACCAGAGCTTATCAGACCAGAGCTCATCGACGGGGATTTCAACACGCTCAACCCCGTTTCAACGCGAGTTGATCCTGGACTTCGAAGTAGCGGTGGCTCTAGTGGATTTCAGTCAAGTTGCCGTGCTGGCGGAGGAAAGATTGGTGTGCTCAGAAATTCTCTGTGAGATGAAATTGTGCAAAGCTCCAGGGCCAGCTGCAATAACAGAGACAGGTGCAGGGCGTTCGGAGGGAAGATGGACGCTCGAAGATTGAGCTACAGACCGTAGTTTAGTTTAGTTTGTGAATATTGTAGTTTAGTTTAGCGTGTGGGGGGGTACTTTTGGGGTTACGTTTGAGAACTGGCCATGTAATCACTATGTCAAACACCTTGGGGCGTGCTCGGGACATGCCGATTTTGGCATTCGCACGTTTCGGTAGGTGAAATCTTGTCAGTAAGAGGAAAATTTAGTGCTCTTACCCGTGTGGGGGATTACTTTTGGGGTTACTTTTGAGAACTGGCCATGTAATCACTATGTCGAACACCTTGGGGGCGTGCTCAGGACATGTCGAACACCGTCGATCTCGGCTGCCACCATGTGCTTGGGCCCTCTAGTGGTCACCCGTGTGCAGTGCGAGTCGCGCGCGAGCATGGGGAGCATTTTGGTGCCTTCCCCGTGGCTAGCCGCAGTCAGATTGGCATATTTAACACTTACAAAAGCAATGCCAATTGTATTGCTCTGATTGATCTGTATCCTGGCCACGGTACCGTCGCTTAGTGATTTTTCTGTAGCTACTAAAACTCAGCTCGAACTATCTAGCCGTTTGATCTCTGCACAATACAAACACTTGGTAACACAAAAAATGTAGGTGACCTACCACTCATGTATCTGCGTAATTTCACCTGAAGTATTTCCAGTGCACTATTGGAGCTAGTGTGCATAAGTGTGATATGGTGTGAGAGGCTGTAACCAACGACAGTGGCAAGTCCAGGCGGTGACCACGCCGGCAGCCGGATGAAAATGTGCTCTGCCTTTCTGTCCAACATGCGTGAGCAGCATGGAGGCCCTGAGCACATGCCACCATGCCCGGCCACCGTCATGCACCTCCACGATGGTTGTGCACTGGTTTTCCAGTTTTTTGATATTTTTTTTTGAATTTTTATGCTCATTTCAAACTTGGTCAAACCTAACTTTGACCAACATTTAAACAAGTTTGAAACATGAAAAACCAAGACTGGATCCTTCTTGGTCACTCCAAAATGAAACTTTTGTGAGGTTTTTGAAAGTATCAAGTTCAACACCCAAAACCACTTATCTTCACATGTGTTTCAAATTCCAAATGTAGGGTAAACAACCCATTTGTAAGCAAGTTTTTTCTCCACCATGTATAAGACAGCCAAATCAATTTTAGTTGTTAGTATATGACAAAGTAAGAACATGTGCACTGGTTTTCCATTTTTTCGATTTTTTTTTGAATTTTTTATGCTCATTTCAAACTTGGTCAAACCTAACTTTGACCAACATGTAAACAAGTTTCAAACATGAAAATGAAAAACCAAGCCTCAATCCTTCTTAGTCACTCCAAAATGAAGCTTTTGTGAGGGTTTTTAATTTTTTTTCTATTTTTTTAATTTTTTATGCTCATTTCAAATGAACCATATATCCATTTGCCTCTGTTCCTCCACTTTAAAGTGTTTTGTCATGAAACAAAATTACATATTCAAAATCCTTGAATTCTTATGATCATTCTACATATATAATTTATTTCATTTGGAGTTTCGGTTTAAAAGTTATTGAATTTACAAGTTTATAGCATTTTCTGGATTATTGAGTAAATAGAAAAGGTTTATTCATGCTGACGTGGGGGGCTGACCAGTCAATCTGACCCGTGGGCCTAGGATGTCAGTGTCACTAGTGAAATCCACCCCTACGTATACGGTCAAATGTGTCGTACCCTAGCTATTTCCATATATGTGCCACTCTCGCCGCCGGCGACCACCACGCAATCCAGCCCCGCCGCTGCAAATCAAGCACCGCCATGCGACGATCAAAAGTCTCAGATCTTCCAGTTCACGCGGCGGCCATTCCGGCGGCGGAAACTGCTCTGACAAGAAGCGGCTGGCGCCCGACTCTGACCCTGAACGGGCGGCGCGGGTTGCTTTCGACGCTGCTCGGAAGCGTGACGCGCACAAGTACACCAACTTGGGGCTCGCGTCGCCGCTTGCGTTCGCTCGCCACGAGGTGGAGGAGTACGACCGCGAGGTGGCGGCGCGAGGTGCTAGCGCGGGTGGCGCGGGGAGCTCCTCTGGTGCAGGTGGCGCGGGGAGATCCGCCATTGCATGTGCACTGCTACCACCTCTGAAGAGGGAGGGGGATTAGCAGAGCTTGGCACCGTGCCCGCTTGGCTTTCTACCGGGAGACTACGTTGACAACGGCGACCTCGACGGCATCATCGCCGAGATTATGGAGCGCACCAAGGACGAGCCGCAGCAGCTCGTCGTGCACCGGCAGATGGAAGAGGAGCCCCACGAGCTCCGCTTATGCCAAGCCATCGAGAAGTTCCGCGCCAACAGGGGGTGGGGCGCCTCCAACTCCGACTCTGAGCGGCACCGCCGCCTCGTCGGAGCCGCACCCGTGGGGCTCAGGTGTGCCCAATTTTGAAGATCTAAACTAGGGGTAGGAGCTGTGGGATACCCGCGTAGATTTAGGTAATCGAAGTACTCCGTCTGGCTTTTGCTCCGACGAGTGTGGCTTTTGCTCCGACGAGCCCACCATTAGAACTACGGGTACTACTCCGTGTGTAATCGAACTAAATTATGTGCTATGTTTGCTAAAATCTATGTATGTTGTTTGAATTCGGTAGATTTCGGTTGAAACCTTGTAAATATGCTTGTATGTATCGGAGCTCACCGGCGTTGCCGTGCTTCGTCGTCGGAGAAGAAGAAGAGGGAGGATGCGCGCGCAGGGGAAAACAGTTTAACCGTAGTCGCCGCCAACTGGGTCCGACGCCGACGTGGATAAGTTGTGGGTCCCACCCGGCTCCCCCTAATCCTGACAGAGATAGCGCTTAAGGGCCATGTCGTGTCTGGGCTATTTATGCGCAGAGATATGTCACAACAGAGATATTCCTGCAAACGATATCACTTTGCAGCTACTTCGTAGAAAAAACGTCGCATAGAAGCTATTGACCCCTCCACAAAGCCTAGCACCAGAGAGAGAGAGCACCACATACATGGCTGTTACCGGAGAGCGACGGGCCGTGGAGGCGTTGGGGCAAGGCGGTGCAGTGCAGGAGAGGAGGCACCGACGCGAGGCATGGTGATGAGGGAGCGGCGACTCTTACAAACTAGAAATCTTATCTAAGTATATATATATATAAATTAATATACGAACTCACAAAAAAAAGAGAAATAATCTAGAAATTTCCACAATAATTAGAAACATTTGTCTGTTTATTAACATAAACTAAAATTTTAAAGCCATTGGATAAGATTTTAGAGAATAAATTACCCACCACTGTCATTACATAATGGAAAAACTTTCCATATTTTCATTATAAGAAAGCAAGCTAAACCTTGCGTCCACATACGACATATCATATATTTCCCTAATCTATACCTATATACCTACTAATAAAGAACAGATTGCTTCATCCTGATAGTTATTAAATATACCTATAAAGTTGGTAAAAAAATTACCCACGAATGCCACCTGCAAGTGAAAAAATGATTTGTTTTCTGTTTAAAGTGTCTGGCGTGGCGGTTGGGTCAAGTACAGTGTTATCCCCTTAGAAATTGCAAGTGCATAAGCAGCCTACTAGCAGAAACCTACCTCTTCAAGTCAACAGACTTGAATTTGAGTCCTCCTTCTCTCCTTTTTTCTTTCTTTTCTTCATGATTTCAAATGAGCACAATATAGAGCAGCCTCGTCCAATTTCGGCCCAGTCATTTTTTTTTACTTTTTCTTAGACAAATTAATTATTTTTAAATATTTATATATTTCAAATCCTGACTCCAAAATTAGAAAGTTATATACGCAAATCACTCGAAAAATATGTAAATTCCAAATATCATATTATCTTGTGTGTTATTGTTTTTTTAAATTATGTTTATGTTGCACCCTTAATTAATATTTCTCTCTATATGGGTATTTTGAAAATGCTTATTTGTTATGCATGTCCTTACAGCTTGATCGTCTTTGGTGAAGATTTCTAACATGTTTGCAAGCAAATTAAGTTTTGACTTGAATTGCAGTTGCAAACACATACATCAACAAAATAAAACAAATGATTTTATGCACATGCTATCAATGAGTACATACTTTGCTATTTTTAGCTAATGCACCATTTTTGGGGTATCACTAAGGACTAACACCACAACGACGTGAATTGATATCGGCAACTAGGTGGATATTTTTGTTGTCTAATAAACCAGACACGGCTTATAAGTTACTTTAAAAATCACCCCACCTTTATATTAGTGCATAACACCATTTATTATGTTGTTTCTCGTATGGCATCGTGAAGATTTCAAGTGATTTGTTGGTGTCGTCGAGTGTGTGTATGAGGATGATTCCTTTTCTCCCGTTGCAACACACGGACATGTTTGCTAGTAATAATAAAGCACGTATTGCTTCCGTCGGGTTCACCGTCATTAAAAATGTCCTTAAAATTGATAATATTTACCCTACTGCCATCCGTAAGTAAAAACTATTTGTTAGTCATCGAGGCGTGCGATGAGAGCCCTATGTTGCGTTTCTTCAGGCCTGCACCTATCTGCCTTGCAGCTCGCATGCCATCCAGCCTACCTACACTGGGAAAGGCAAAAATTATTGCGCCAGCAAGTGTCAAACTCATAATCTCTCCTTCCTTTCTACTCCCTCTGTTCCTAAATATCAAACATAGATTACATGCCCCATCTGGCAGGATGAAAATAGGCTACGAAGACTAAACACCCAGCTTATTAGTGTGCCGTCATCCATATCGGTTGAAGATAGCTCGTGTTGCCGTCTCCCACCGGCTGCACCCAGTACCCAAAAGCTCCCTGGATTCCGCAGGCGTGAGTAATGACCACATACGGATCCAAGTTGTAGCTCTGTAGATGACCTGCAAAAAGTTGGTGAAATTCTTCCTATTAAAAATCATATCATTCCTGCAATTCCATATAGCCCAAAGCATGGCATATATTCCTATTTGAATGTGTCTAGTTGTTGTAACATCCACTCCATTAAGCCACATCGCAAATAACGTGTTCATACTCGTTGGAGGGTTTATGTTAAAAGCTGTATGAATAGTACGTCATAGAAGCCTAGCCAAAGGGCATTCGAGAAAGAGGTGTTTAATAGTCGCATTATGGTCACAAAAGCAACATCTAGAATTGCCCACCCATCTTCGTTTAACCAAGTTATCTTTAGTGAGTATCACACCCTTGTGCACAAACCACATAAAGATCTTGATCTTCAGTGGTACTTTTATCTTCCAAATGTGTGGAGAGGTAGGTATAATTCCGGCAATTAATAAGGTCCGTATACATTGTTTTCACTGTGAAACTACCGCTTGTAGTTAACTTCTAATGAATTGTATCTCGTTGGTCAGATAGTTGAACTTCCATTAACCTACGAACCAAATGGAGCCACTCATTCCATCTTTCTCCTACCAGAGATCTCTTGAATTGAATATTAAGTGGGACCGACTGTAAAATCGTAGCAACATACGCCTCTTTGTGTTGCACAATGTTATACAAGGCCGGATATTGTGTAGCTAGGGGCGTCTCTCCTAACCACGTGTCTTCCCAAAACCTGGTTGTGCTATCGTTCCCAATGTGAAACTTTACCCTGTGGAAAAAAGCTTCCTTTCTCCTCATTAAGCCTTTCCAGAATGGTGAGTCCGAAGGTTTCACTGTAACTTATGCCAAGCTCTTGGATAGTAGGTACTTATTACGTAATATTTGTACCCATGTACCTTCCATCTCCACTAATAATCTATATAGCCACTTGCTCAATAAACATTTATTCTTAATTGTAAATTTTTGATTAACAACCCACCTTGATCTTTGGGCCTGCATATCATGTCCCATTTAGCTAGTTTGCATTTCGTCTTAGTGTCTTCACTTTGCCAGACGAATCATGATCGATAAAAATCAAGTCTTTTCCGCACCCCCACCGGTACTTCAAGAATGATAGAAGAAACATCGGCAAGCTTGTCAATGCTGAGTTTATAAGCATTAGTCGACCTCCATAAGACATAAGTTTGCCCTTCTAGCAACTTAGTCGTTTCTCAAATCTATCTTCTATGCATTTCCATTCCTTATTTTTTAATCTTCGATGATGAATAGGGATACCCAAGTAGCTAAACGGAAGAGAACCCATCTCACACCTGAATAGTTGTTTATAGGCATCCTATTCTTCCTTGGCTCACCCAAAGCAGAACATTTCACTCTTTTTGAAGTTAATCTTGAGTCCCGAATGTTGTTCAAATAGACACAAAACCAGCTTCATATTTCTGGCCTTAGCGAGATCATGTTCCATGAAAGTGATCATGTCATCCGCACATTGAAGGATGGACACCCCACCCTCTACAAAATGTGGAACTAGCCCTCGTACTAGGTTGCTCTCCTTAGTGCGTTGTATGAGGACTGATAGCATATCGGCTACTATGTTGAAAAGGATCGGTGACATCGAATCTCCCAGTCTCAATCCTTTATGAGTTTGAAAATAATGACCCATGTCATCATTTATCTTAATCCCAACGCTACCTTTCTGAATAAAGGATTCCACCTGGTTCCCCCAGCCTTCATTGAATCCCTTCATTCTTAGTGCTTGTTGGAGGAAAGGCCATTTAACTTTATCATACGCTTCTTCGAAATCCACCTTAAAGATAACTCCATCGAGTTTCTTGGAATGAATTTCGTGAAGCGTCTCGTGTAGGACAACAACCCCCTCTAGGATGTGTCTACCAGGCATGAAAGCTGTCTGAGTGTGGTCCACCACCGAATGGGCAATCTGCGTCAACGTATTCGTTGCAACCTTAGTAAATTTTAAAGCTTACATTTAGCAAACAAATCGGTCTAAATTGTTCAATACGAATGGACCCCTCCTTCTTTGGTAGCATGGTAATTGTTAGAAAGTTTAAATGAAATAGTTGTAACTGTCCGCTAAATAGGTCATTGAACATTGTCATTATATTATCTTTAATGATATGCCAACATCTCTTGTAAAACTCAGTCGGGAACCCATCTGGTCCTGGGGCTTTGTTTTGTTTCATTTGCACAATAGCTTCAAACACCTCTTCTCGAGAAACGGGGCCGAAAGCACCTCATTGTCTTCATCATTGATTTCAGGGATGTCCTCTGTTATGCTCTCATCAAGCGATATAGAGTTATCTTCTGGGGCTCCAAACGATTTTTTATAATATTCAGAGATATACAATTTTAGGTTCTCATGACCTACAATTGTGCCCTCATCCTGTTCAAGCTGAATTATTTTTTCTTTCTTCGTTTCCCATTAGCTATCATGTGAAAAAATTGGGTGTTATCATCCCCTTGGACGACTGTAGAGACCTTAGCTCCTAGTGCCCATTTTATTTCTTCCTCTCGGAGTAAAGCTCGAAGCTTCTCCTCAGCCTCATTCTTCATCCTTCGATCAATATTATTGAGGGCTGCCACCTCACCTTTCAATTCTAACTCATTGATTTGTTGTATCATCCTCTCCTTTTTCATTTTGTAAATCCCACTTTGGTTCTTGGCCCAACCCCTCAAGAACTATCGTAGGTGTCTAATTTTGTTTTGCCATCTGTCCATACTAGAAGTTCCTCCGCTTTCTTTGGCCCATTCATTCGCAATTAATTCTAGAAAGCCCTCCCTCTCGAACCACCCTAATTCGAAAGAGAAGACATTTCTATTGCCCACATGTATCGCCTCCCCCGATTCAACAAGGAGTGGAGTATGGTCCGACACTGCTCTCTGCAGAGCCTGAACTGTTACAAGGGGAAATTTTTGTTCCCACTCCGTACTGGTGAGCACCCGATCCAACTTCTCGTAAGTTGGAGTGGGTAAAGAGTTCGCCCATGTAAATTGTCTACCGATGAGTTCAATTTCCCGCAGGTTGAGACACTCAATAATCATATTAAACATGAATGACCATCTAGCATCGAAGTTATCATTATTTTTCTCTTCTCATCTACGAATTATATTAAAATCCCCCCAACTAATCAACAATCCTTCATTTCCACAAATCCTGACAAGATCTGAAAGAAATTCAGATTTTAGCTCTTCTGGAGCCGCACCATAGACAGCCACTAAAGCCCATCGAAAACCATCAACTTTTAACCTCACTCGAAACTTGACGGTAAACTCACGATATACCACATTAAGAACTTCTAGTGTCTCACACTTGACCCCCAAGAGTATCCCTCCGGACTGACCTCTTGGTGGTAAGCAATACCAATCGAAATCCACCCCACCAGAGATGGTCCTTAAGAACTGTGGAGTAAAGTTATCTATCCCTGTTTCTAGTAAAGCCATAAAGTCTAATTTATGCTCTACCGATGCCTCTGCCAGGAACCTTCGTATAGCCAAGTCTGTAAGACCTCTGCTGTTCCAGAAAATTCCTTTCATTTTTCGTCATAGAATTTATTTTCTTTTGTTTCACTCGCGCACTTCTGCGAACTGCTGACGTAGGGTAAATTTTCCTTTTCCATGTACGTCTTGGCTTCTCCTGTAACGACTCTTCGGTCGCATGGATAGCCCCAGAGACGGAGCCCTGTGTTGGATTAATAGGAGCCACATACCCCCGACCATCTGAATCATTGTCATCAACCTCTTCATCATCTATTCCCGACTTTGGAATTATATCCTCACACATACTTTGTAGCGTTGTTACTCCTAAGTTACTAATTTCCGATTCATTCATGGGTTTCACTGCTGCTAAGTGTCGAACTATGTCTATAGCTCTATCAGTGTCTAGATCTAAAAGTTCATTAATGGATGTGGCGACTTATTTAGCGTTGCTACCAAGAGAGATTCCTAAGTTGTTGGCTTTATCAATAATAGCCTGCGGTGAAAATGTAATATAGAATTGGTCGTGTTCATGGACATACCTATAGTTGCTTTGACATCTCGAAGTTTGGCGGCCAGCATAGCACGCCCCAACTATAGGTCATCTGCATCAGCCTGTACCTAAATCCACTGACTGACCCGCCTGTCACTGGTGCTAGGGTCTGGGATCCCGCCAAAACTGATCACCTCCTCCATGGTGATACGCGTTAGGGTATGATCTCCTGGGTTGCCCTCAACTGTACCGACGAAACCCTTGTCTTGTATCTCCGTTTTTATAGCCACCCCTTCCGGTGTTCTATCCCACTGTGCATGTGCTCCATGTGTGCCGGATGAAACCGGTGATGGTGGTGTGCCATGGTCCTCCTCCACCTCGGCCGACAAAGTAACTGGACCGGCTGAATGGTGTCGTGAGGATGCCGGTCGGACGACCTGAGCCCCCTGCTCGTGGTGTAGCTCCACTAGAGCCGGCGAAAATGTTGTGGTCGCAACTTCCATGGGCGAGCGAGCCTCCTGCTCTATGACAGCCCAAGTGTTGTCCCTACCTTTTATGGCATGTATCTATGTGAACCTTGTTGCCATGAGTTTAATGATATGAGTTGAACCTTGTCTTGCCATGTCTTTGCTATTGTTGTGACCTTATTGTGGTTGAGTGTGCCCTTGTGTTGTTGGTTGTGGTTTGAGTGGGTGTGGTGCATCTACTTCTCCTTTCCCCTCTCCTTCTTTTCAAACAACCCAACCTTTACCTTTTATTCCATTGGCATGTAATCAATAAAAAGTTAACTTGCTAATATTATTGTTTAAAAATGTTCAGGAGGTAGTCCAAAATGATTTAATAATTGTGAGTGTGGTTCTTTTGTGGTTTTCAGCTATATGATTTTTTGGGCTTTAAACAGCAGGGGTTGTTTTAATTGTAAGTGTTTAAATTACTTGTCATAAAAATCATCTTGATATTTTTAGTAAATAGTACATTTTATTTCTAATGTCAAAATATTTTGTTTTTGCAAAAATCCTTTTATTTCACTTTGGGGGGGGGGGTTCTTGTGTTGTTGTTATTTGAAAAGAGAAAGCTTCCTCTGTTTTTATTTTTTGTGAGAGTGAGTGGGCGTTGGGCCTTTCCCCGGCCCAGGTTACCTCCCCACGCGCTGCCCAGCCCAGACTTAGCGGCAACCTGCCCCGTCACCTTTCCGTCAGGTTCAGAGAACCCAAGCAAGCAGAGAGGAGCTGCAGTTGGCACGGATGTCGAGGCGCCGTTAGCCCGCGTGCCCCTTTAAAAAGTTGTCCGCATGGATCCCTAGGATTCCCTCTCTCCATTCCCCCCTCTTCCTCTCCGTGCTGCCGCCAGGTAAGTGTAGCCATGTCGTAGCCATCACCGTCCGCCATGAACCAAGCAAGTGCAAGCTCGAGCTCGGGCTAGTCTCCGGCAGCCACACCCGGAATTTCTCTGCGAGCAGGAACGTGGTCGGAGTTCTCCTCTGCCTCCTCATTGTTTGTGGGAGCGCCAGGACCGTCCCATCGCTGTGCCCCCCAAGCTCCTTCTTCCTCTGCGTCCAGCCAGAAGTTCGCCGGAGAATCCCCCGTTCCCGTCGCCGTTCTGCTGCGCCTCCATCCCCGTCTTCGCGTCTAGGTAGGAGAGGTATCCTCCCACGTCCGATCCCTGCTCTCTGCTCCTTCCCTAGGCCTCTGTAGCCGTCGACGTCATGCGGTCATGGTGAAGCTCTCGGTGTTCTCCAAGCCGGCCCTTTATCTTAGTGTTTGTGCGTGTGTGCTGGTGCAGGTGAGGCCTGCCGCTGCAGTGTTGTCTCCTCCTGTGTGCTGCTCCTTCCCGCGTGCGGCTCATGACCGGTAGCCCTGTCATCGCCGCTGTCTGTCGCCGCTGTCGCCTGTTGCCGTTGCCGCTGTCTGTCGCCTGTTGCCGGTCATCGTTGCGTGTGCTGCAGCCCCGCGTATCGCCGTGTAGCCGAAGGAATAGATCCCCTGTAGATCTTGTATCCCCCGTCGGGGTTCTCCCTCGCCGGAGTCCTCCCCGCATCGTCGCCTTGCCTCTGTCGTCGCCGCCGCGGTTAAGGTTTGGTTTCGTCAAGTAGTCCAGCGCGCAAATAGTTAAAATTCAAGCCCCCCCCCCTTCTGTGCAGATGTGTGATGAGTAGCTGAGTGGCCTTTGGCTCGGGTCGGCGACCAGGTGGTCGTGGGTTCGATCCCAACCGACCCCTTTTTTTGTTGTTTCGTTTTCTTTCGTTGATTTTTTTTACTCTGTTCTGATGTAGAGAGTGTGTGTATGTGTAGATGCAAGAATAGTTGTTTGTTTCTTTTCTTCTCCTTGCTGGTTATTAGTAATTGTATAAGTGTGGGGGGGTGTATGTGTGTGTATGATGCTACATGTGTATGTGTAGTATATGTGAGTATGTGTGTGAGTGTGGTGCCACATGCATATGTATATGCATCTATGCAATTGTGCATATATGGGTGCATATGTTGTGTGTGGATGAACACCCACACACATGAGTATGTGTGTTTCATGAGTGTGGGAGTGCCATGTGCACTTGTACATGTGTGGCTAGTGTGTATGTACCTATATGCATTGTGCATATATGGTGCATGTGTGTGTGTGTGGATGAACACCCACCCTCATAGGTGGTGTGTTCATGGGTGTGTATGTGCTCATATGTCCTTAGGCATATGTAGCTATGTGTGTGCATGCTTGTGTAGTGTGTGTGTAGAGAGTGTGTGTGTGTACATGACAAGTGGGTTCTTTCCCCACTTGCCATACACTTTGTTTGTGGTATATGCATGTTTTGTAGGAATCGTTAGATCATTTCCATTTTAAACTAAGTTTCCAGATCTGGTCATGTTCAAATATGCTCATGTGCATTTTAAGTAAGTTTTGACTTATAAGAGAGGTGGTTGTTTTGCTACAATAGTTGTGCCATGATGCTTCATGTGAATATATGAGTATGACACATGATTTTCGGGTAGAAAGAACCAAGGAATCCATTGGTGCAATCAGATTTCACTTTTGGGCAAGTTTATAAAACTGTTATTTTCTGCTGTGATGTTACTTTGTCATTTTTGTATGAATTAATCCATGCTTGCTTTGGGGCATGTGCCAACATGGAAGTGCTAGTGTTTTTTGTCTTCTATTCCATGGTATTTTTGTTTGATATGAGAATCACCCATATAAGTGGGAAACTTGCTGCAAAGTAGCTAACTTGATGTTACTGTTTTCACCATGCTAAATATTTCTAAGTCTGAGAATCTGATGTTATTTTTATGCCATGAAGAGTGGTTGCCATCTTGTGATATGTTGAGAATTAGCTCATGCTCAGTGCAAGTGTTTTGAAGTACATATTGTCTAATATCATCCTGTTAATTTTCATGCCATGAAGTGGTCTCTAACACCATTAGTTGCTGCTGTCAACATGCCACCAGATTAACTCAGATTCCAGAAAACTGTTATTTTCACTAAGTCCCAGAAACCTGTTTCATCATGCCAACTTGTGAGCTTCATGCTTATTGATGTGTGCCTCCTTTTCAGATTGTGTAGTTGGATAAGTTGATAATCATGTCATGTAGTTTCTGTCAATGCCTTGTTTGTGGTGGTAGGATTCCTGTAGCTCAAGTTATGGGCTGTGCAAGTTGCTATGTTGTTGTTTTGTGGCAGATTGTTGGTTTTATTATTTTGTGACTTGTGGGAGCTATACTCCATGGAATTGCTTGATCTTTGGATCTATTGTGGTTGGTTTTTCATTGCCTAACCAGTGGCTACCTTGGAATGTCAAGGAATAGCCCAGGTATTTCTTGTCTTGTGTTTTGCCTTCGTATCTTGTCGTGAGCGTATCGTGAGAAAACGTAACTCTGTTTCTTACGCTCTTCATATGCATTTTTATCGTTTTTGCATGATGCATCCATATTTGCCATGTTTATGCATGTCTAAATAACTTAACATAAGGTTCTGTCCAGGTTCGTTAAGAACCAATCCTTTGCATGTGAAACATGACTAGTTAGGATTGCCATGTTAAAACTCTTCACCTAAGCATGCATCATTATTGCTTGTGCATTGCACCATGGTTGTTTTTTTATTCTTGCTGTTTATTATGGGTAGACGCGAACGTTGAACCTAGGTATGAAGAGCCAGGCGAGTACAACTACGAGGATCCCACTACTTGTTCCACTGAAGAACCTACAGGCAAGATGATCGTACCCGGATCCCGATACTATTTTTGCTTGCTAGTTGTCTCGCTCTTACCGTTACAATTGCGCCACCTACCACTTGAATATCAGCGTCCTAATTGCCATGATAGCCTCTAACCCTCCACCTCCTAGCAACCCTTTGATTGGCTAAGTTACCGTTGCTCAGCCCCTCTTATAGCGTTCTTAGTTGCAGGTGCAGGTTGTTCCATGTGATAACATGGATTTGGCATATCACAATATTATCTGTTATTTAATTTAATGCAAATATATATCTTGGTATTGGTGGAAGGCTTGGCCTTTTGCTAGGTGTTTTGTTCCACTGTTACCACCATAGTTTCTTGTTACCAGTGTTATGTTTCCATACTTTGCGCTCCTAACATGCTCGGGGTTGTTATGGGGACCCCATTGTTTATTCGGTTGAGATTAAAACTTGTCTGACAAGACCCAACTTTGGTACTACATTTGCTTAATAACTTAATAAAATTTGCATAGGGCTTTCCAACCCCGTGGATAATTAATCAACAACCCGGGCCTGTGCTCCTCATGAGTGTTGGTCCAAACTAGAGCCACTTGCGGGGCCATCTCGGGGCAACTCGAGTGATTTCTATCCGGCCGCCGTACGTAGTGTTCATCCGGTCGTGTCCTGAGAACGAGATACACGGCTCTTATCGGGTTCGTCGACACGCCGGGAGATGTTGCTGGATTTGTTTTACCTTTATCGAGTGTCTTGCGTGAGGGCTCTGACTTTCTTCGGGTTATCTCAAGGTGTTGGAATCCCTTTGGAGTTGCCTAGGATGATCACGAGATCCATGGTCAAGGCTATTCCCGCGGAGTGTGGTTAATTTGTGATGGACTAGTTGGAGCATTCCTGCAGGGTCAAATCTTTCGGAAAGCCGTGCTCGCGATTATGTGGCAACTTGGATACTTGTTTAACACCCGGTTATAGTAAACTTGAAGTAAACTCTAATAAAATACACCAACTGTGTGAGTAACCGTGATCGTCTCTGCTCGTGAACATGATCCGAGAGAGAACATGGTGGGATTATGATTGACGTAACTAAGTGTTCAGGTCTTATAGAGGTCATTCTAACTTTGATCGTTCACTATAGGCCACTCGCATTTATCTTCACGTTATGTAAGTTTAGCCACCATAAATGCTTAGTGCTGCTGTAAACTAAACACATACCCCATCCCAACCTTTAAGCTTGAATAGTCTCGGTACCCGGGCGCATGATTGATGAGTCCTTGTGGCTCACAGATTGCTACAACACTCCAGGTACAGGTACAGATGAGTACGTGCAGGATGATCTGACGCAACTCTAGTGGGAGTATGACGAGGAAAGAGGTAGGATGTACGTGACTTACCCGGATGAGTAGAGGACCATGGTCATGATCTTTGGGATAGCGAGATAGTATCATTTGCATTTGTTTTATCATTTGATTTCGTTCGTAGTCGGACCCTGTCTTCATCTTGATGATGTGAACTCTGTGTGGAATTGTAATTTAGTATGTGGCGAGTGTAAGCCAACTCATATACTCATCTCTTCTGTAATGTATGATGTAATGATGCTATACTTGTGAACGACAAGATGCGCATCTATCCCTTGCAAGGCCCTCGTGTCTTAATATGGATAGGCACGCATCTTGGGCGTGACATGCTCACCATCCACGGCCCCGTCGTCCGCATTCGGGCCACATGCCCGTGTCACAGACGTGTCCATCTCTAGGACCAGGTCCTCCGCTTCATGAAAAATCCCCCTTGGTAGCATGTTCTGTCCGTCGTCCGTGATAGGCAAGTCTGAATAGTGTTCTCCCTCCTCTACTTTCACTCTATCACCCCACAGGCGACTTGGCGCCGACATCGCCTAAAGGGATCCAAAGCGTAGAGACTCCATTGGAGTAGCTGAACTATGCATGCCTCTGGGTGTCTGTTTCTCGGCCTGTTGAGTGGGCTGTTTTTTCTGTTGCAGTATGCTTCCCTTCGCATCCCGCTGTCCATCCAGTCCCTGATTACCGCTACCATCGCCACCATCAGTCATATCCACATCCGTATCATTATCATGCGTCTCCTCAACAGCATCATACTCAATCTCCACCTGTAGGTCATATACCGACCCATCATAAGTCCATGGAATCTCGTCTGGCACAAATTCCATGTGTAACAGAATGGTAAATTCATAGGCGAGCCTCAGCTTCAATCTCGGACCATACCTTCGCTATATATCTTTTGTTCATAAATTAATCTTGGTTTGCAAACATCAACAGATTTTTAGATTAAGATTGATGCTTTAAGACTAACCATGGAAGGATCTTAAACTGAAGAACCATAATATCAGGAAAAAAAGAAACAAAATAATAATAAGGCAAAAGAAATAGATCACATGACATGAGCATGGAAAGTATTTCTAGTTCTTGTGTGAGTACCAACTAATCTGAACATTCCCTGTAGTAAATTATGCAAATAATCTCAGTTGATGCTTACACTGGTTTTGGTGACTTTCCACAACTTATTACCTAGAGCAGCTGAGCGGGACGAATCTGTACAGTAACTCTTTTAAAGAAGAGGAAAGTATAACAAAGCAGATCTCCTATTTTACTGGATTCAAAGCAAGAGGTAGCTAAATTATGAGACATTAGTAAACAAGGTAAAACATGAAGATATATTAGCTAGAAAATGTACCTCCACATTGAGACGCCCACAAAAGCTTTTTTTTTGAAACAGAGGCAAAAGATTTGTCTCATCCATTAATTAAGTAGAAGAAAATTGCTTGGTTAATTAACGGAGAACCGGGCGAAAACCGTCACAAACCGCTGAGCGGCACATACAGACCGCGCCAGAACTCAGCCACCCACGTCGAGAGCAGCGCAGCTCTGACTCTGAAGGAGAGATCCAAAGAAGAACTATGCCAGGCTGGCACCGTGGAAGATCACCGATCGGACCACCTGCTGCCTGTCATCGTTGCCACAGGGACCCCGCCGCCGCAGCTCCGACTTCACCACAACAAACAAAATCGAGATAATCTCACGGACACGTGGAGACGAGCCAACTACCGCAACCACCGCAACGCCTCCAACAAAAGCTTTTGCCTCAACAGAAATGAGAATAGAGACCAATGCCTAGTGTGGCAATTTCCCAAAAGTAGATAGATCACATAAGAAGCAGAAGCACATTTGGCCGTCATAAATTTTCACCTCTCAAAGTCCAAATGATCCCAGAGACACCTAGGTACCACATGGACCCAACCCATAGTTTCCGTCCATCCGCCCTTGACTACATCCTCATATCAAGAAACAGAGTTTCCATATATAAGCTCTCATCTCAGGTTTAATCGTGTAAAAACATCTCACTAATTGCAAATATCTTCAAGCTTCACTCCACTATCTAGATTTATGTCCCTGAACACTTCCAACAGAAATCAACCATTATGCATAATACAAAAGTTAGGAGCCTAAACCGAGCAAAGCGGACAGGGCATCAACACCTTCCACACCATCAGTGGAAGAGATCCTCCTTTGACTTCTCATTGGAGCAAGGTGACCATGTTGCTGACCTTGATGGACTCGAGTAGCAACGCCTACTATGCGGGGTAGGAGATGAAGCGCCTAGCCCCTCGCCCTGGCTGTCGACTACCTGCCCTTCCACACAAGTGCGCATGCGCATGCGATCCCATCGCCCCGGTCCTTCCTCCTACTGCCACCGCATGTCGTCTCCACAAAGGGGTCAATAGCTCATGTGCGACGTTTTTTCCTGTGAATTAGATGAGAAGCGACATCGTTAGCAGGAATAGCTCTATCGCGACATCTCGCTATGCACAAATAGCCCAGGCACGACATGGTCCTTAAGCGCAATCTCTGTCAGGATTAGGTGTGTCGGGTGGGACCCACAACTTATCCACGTCGGCGTGGGACCCAGATTGCTTACATGGATTTGTTTATTATGAGTGGGACCTCATGCGCGTTGAGGAAGCCCCGTGCGTGCGCTGTAGTGACCCACCGTGCCTTGGAGCTCACCAGGGGTTTCCTCCTGCCACGCGCCGCCGTCCCGTCCCTTGGAGCTCACTCCTCTAGTCGTCTACTCTATGGGGTTTTTTCCTTCCGTCTCGGCTTCTCCGGCTCAATCTTGGCGACGGCGGTAGATGGAGCGGGCTAGAGAAGCGGCGGCGCGAGAAGATAAACGTCAACCTTCGTCGAGGCGGGCCGCGATACAGGGCATGTGGTCGCAATCGCAGGTAACAGCGGCGAGGGAGGGTGGAGGATGGGGTGGTGCGGGTCCACGGTCGCAGAGGAGACCGGCGGCCCGATTCGGACATAGACGAGCGGCGTCGCGATACCGGATTTCAGTGAAGCGGGTGTTGAAGCTGGCGTAGTTGCGTCATGGATACGGCGGCAAGCGTTTTCCTCTACGGAGACAAAGGTTTGCCTCCATGCGTAACATTGCTGCACGCGACCAGAGCTTATCGGGCTGGAGCTCATCGACGGGGATTTCAACACGCTCAACCCCGTTTCAACGCGAGCTGAGCCTGGACTTCGAAGTAGCGGTGGCTCTAGAGGATTTCACTCAAGTTGCCGTGCTGGCGGAGGAAAGATTGGTGTGCTCAGAAATTCTCTGTGAGATGAAATTATGCAAAGCTCCAGGGCCAGCTACAATAACAGAGACAACTGCATGGCGTTTGAAGGGAAGATGGATGCTGGAAGATTGAGCTGCAGACCGTAGTTTAGTTTAGTTTGTGAATATTATATTTTAGTTTAGCATCTGGGGGATTACTTTTGGGGTTACTTTTGAGAACTGGCCATGTAATCACTATGTCGAAAACCTTGGGGGCGTGCTCGGGACATGCCGATTTTGGCATTCGCACATTCCGGTAGGTGAAATCTTGTCAGTAAGAGGAAAATTTAGTGCTCTTACCCGTGTGCGGGATTACTTTTGGGGTTACTTTTGAGAACTATCCATGTAATCACTATGTCGAACACCTTGGGGGCATGCTCGGGACATGTCGAACACCATTGATCTCGGCTGCCACCATGTGCCTAGGCCCTCCAGTGGTCACCCATGTGCATAGTGTGAGTCGCGCGCGAGCACGGGGAGCATTTTGGTGCCTTCCCCATGGCCAGCCGCAGTCAGATTGGCATATTTAACACTTACAAAAGCAATGCCAATTGTATTGCTCTGATTGATCTGTATCATGGCCACGGTTCTATGGCTTACTGATTTTTCTATAGCTACTAAAACTCAGCTCGAACTATTTAGCCGTTGGATCTTTGCACAATACAAACACTTAGTAACACGAAAAATGTAGGTGACCTACCACTCATGTATCTGCGTAATTTCACCTGAAATATTTCCAGTGCACTGTTGGAGCTAGTGTGCATAAGTGCGACACGGTGTGAGAGGTTGTAACCAAACACAGTGGCAAGTCCAGGCGGTGACCACGCCGGTAGCCGGCTGAAACCGTGCTTTGCCTTTATGTCCAACGTGCGTGAGCAACATGGAGGCCCTTAGCACATGCCACCGCGCCCGGCCACCGTCATGCACCTCCACGACGGTTGTGCACTGGTTTCCCATTTTTTTGATTTTTTATGCTCATTTCAAACTTGGTCAAACCTAACTTTGACCAACATTTAAACAAGTTTCAAACATGAAAATGGAAAACCAAGTCTGGATCCTTCTTAGTCACTTCAAAATGAAGCTTTTGTGAGGGTGTTTCAAATTCCAAATGTAGGGTAAACAGCCCATTTGTAAGCAACTTTTCTTCTCCACCATGTATAAGACACCCAAATCAATTTTAGTTGTTAGTATATGACAAAGTAAGAACATGTCCACTGGTTTTCTATTTTATTGAATTTTTTTGAATTTTTTATGCTCATTTCAAACTTGGTCAAACCTAACTTTGACCAACTTTTAAACAAGTATCAAACATGAAAATGAAAAACCAAGCCTGGATCCTTCTTAGTCAATCCAAAATGAAGCTTTTGTGAGGTTTTTGAAAGTTTTAAGTTCAACACCCAAAACCACTTGTCTTCACATGTGTTTCAAATTTCAAATGTAGTGTAAACAACTCATTTATAAGCAAGTTTTCTTCTCCAACATGTATAAGACAGCCAAATCAATTTTAGTTGTTAGTATATGACAAAGTAAGAACTTGTGCACTGGTTTTCCATTTTTTGATATATTTTTTGAATTTTTTATGCTCATTTCAAACTTGGTCAAACCTAACTTTGACCAACATTTAGACAAGTTTAAAACATGAAAATGAAAAACCAAGCCTGGATCATTCTTAGTCACTCCAAAATAAAGCTTTTGTGATGTTTTAAATTTTTTTTGATTTTTTTGAATTTTTTATGCTCATTTCAAATGAACCATATATGCATTTGCCTCTGTTCCTCCACTTTAAAGTGTTTTGTCATGAAACAAAATTACATATTCAGAATGTTTGAATTTTTATGATCATTCTACATATATAATTTATTTCATTTGGAGTTTTGGTTTAAAAGTTACTGAATTTACAAGTTTATAGCATTTTCTGGATTATTGAGTAAATAGAAAAGGTTTATTCATGCTGACGTGGGGGGCGGACCGGTCAATCTGACCCGTGGGCGTGGGATGTCAGTGTCACTAGTGAAATCCACCCCCTACTTATACGGTCAAGTGTGTCGTACCCTAGCTATTTCCACATCTGTGCCACTCTTGCCGCCGGTGACCACCACGCAATCCAGCCCCGCCGCCGCAGATCAAGCGCCGCCGTGCGACGATCATGAGGCCTGAATCTTCCAGCTCGCATGGCGGCCATTCCGGTGGCGTAAACCGCTCCGACAAGAAGCGGCCGGCACCCGACTCTGGCCCTGAACGGGTGGCGCGGGTTGCTTCTGACGCTGCTTAGAAGCGTGGCGCGCGCAAGTACACCAACTAGGGGCTCGCACCGCCGCTTGCGTTCGCTCGCCACGAGGTGGAGGAGTACGACCGCGAGATGGCGGTGCGAGGTGCTAGCGCGGGTGGCGCAGGTGGCGCGGGGAGCTCCGCAATTGCACGCACACCGTTATCGCCTCTGAAGAGGGAGGAGGAGGAGCAGGGCTTGGCACCACGCCCGCTCGGCTTTCCGCCGGGAGGCTACGTCGACGACGGCGACCTCGACGGCGTCATCGCCGAGATTATGGAGCGCGCCGGCAGATGGAAGAGGAGCTCGACGAGCTCCGCTTACGCCAAGCCATCGAGAAGTCCCGCGCCGACAGGGGTGGGGCGCCTCCAACTCCGACTCCGACTGAGCGGCACCGCCGCCTCGTCGGAGCCGCACCCCTGGGGCTCAGGTGAGCCCAATTTTGAAGATCTAAACTAGGGGTAGGAGCTGCGGGATACCCACGTAGATTTAGGTAATCGAAGTACTCCGTCTGGCTTTTGCTCCGACGAGTGTCGCTTTTGCTCCGACGAGCCCGCCATTAGAACTACGGATACTACTCCATGTGTAATCGAACTAAATTATCTGCTATGTTTGCTAAAATCTATGTATGTTATTTGAATTCGGTCGATTTCGATTGAATGCTTGTAAATATGCTTGTTTGTATCGGAGCTCGCCGGCATTGCCGTGCTTCGTCGCCGGAGAAGAAGAAGAGGGAGGATGCGTGCAGGGGAAAACAGTTTAACGGTAGTCGGCGCCAACTGGGTCCCACACCGAAGTGGATAAGCTGTGGGTCCCACCCGGCTCCCCCTAATCCTGACAGAGATAGTGCTTAAGGGTCATGTCGTGCCTGGGCTATTTGTGCGCAGAGATATGTCGCAGCAGAGCTATTCCTGCGAACGATATCATTTTACAGCTAATTCGCAGAAAAAACGTCACATAGAAGCTATTGACCCCTCCACAAAGCCTAGCACGAGAGAGAGAGAGAGAGAGAGAGAGAGAGAGAGAGCCACACACGCGGCTGTTACCGGAGAACGACGGACCGTGGAGGCACTGGGGCAGGGCGGTGCAATGCGGGAGAGGAGGCATCGACGTGAGGCATGGTGATGAGGGAGCGGCGACTCTTACAAACTGGCATTCTTATCTAAGTATATATATATATACATATATACATACGAACTCACCAAAAAAGAGAAATAATCTAGAAATTTCCACAATAATTAGAAACATTTGTCTGTTTATTAATATAAACTAAAAATTTAAAGCCATTGGATAAGATTTTAGAGAATAAATTACCCACCACTGCCATTACATAATGGAAAAACTTTCCATATTTTCATTATAAGAAAACAAGCTAAACCTCGTGTCCACATATGACATATCATATATTTCCCTAATCTATACCTATATACCTATTAATAAAGAACGGATTGCTTCTTCACGGTCGTTATTAAATATACCTATAAAGTTGGTAAAAAATTACCCACTAATGCCACCCGCAAGTGAAAATAATGATTTGTTTTTGTTTAAAGTGTCTGGCGTGGCGGTAGGGTCAAGTACAGTGTTATCCCCTTAGAAATTGCAAGTGCACAAGCAGCCTACTGGCAGAAGCCTACCTCTTTAAGTCAACAGACTTGAATTTGAGTCCTCCTTCTCTCCTTTTTTCTTCCTTTTCTCCATGATTTCAAATGAGCGCAATATAGAGCAGCCCCGTCCAATTTCGGCCCAGTCATTTTTTTAACTTTTTCTTAGACAGATTAATTATTTTTAAATATTTATATATTTCAAATCCTGACTCCAAAATTAGAAAGTTATATACGCAAATCACTCAGAATAATATGTAAATTCCAAATATGATATTATCTTGCGTGTTAATCTTTTTTTAAATTATGTTTATGTTCCACCTTTAATTAATATTTTTCTCTATATGGGTATTTTGAAAATGCTTATTTGTTATGCATGTCCTTACAGCTTGATTGTCTTCGGTGAAGATTTCTAACATGTTTGCAAGCAAATTAGGTTTTGACTTGAATTGCAGTTGCAAACACATACATCAACAAAATAAAACTAATGCTTTTATGCACGTGCTATCATTGAGTACATACTTTGCTATTTTTAACTTAATGCACCATTTTTGGGGTATCACTAAGGAGGAACACCACAACGATGTGAATTGATATCGGCAACTAGGTGGATATTTTTGTTGTCTAATAAACCAGACACGGCTTATAAGTTATTTAAAAAATCACCCCACCTTTATATTAGTGCATAACACCATTTATCATGTTGTTTCTCGTATGGCATCGTGAAAGATTTCAAGTGATTTTTTGGTGTCGTCGAGTGTGTGTATGAGGATAATTCCTTTTCTCCCGTTGCAACGCACAGACATGTTTGTTAGTAATAATAAAGCACGCATTGCTTTCGTCGGGTTCACCGTCATTAAAAATGTCCTAAAAATTGATAATATTTACCCTACTGCCATCCGTAAGTAAAAACTATTTGTTGGTCATCCAGGCGTGCGATGAGAGCCCTCCGCTGCGTTTCTTCAGGCCTGCACCCATCCGCCTTGCAGCTCGCACGCCATCCGTCCCACCTACACTGGGAAAGGCAAAAGTTATTGCGCCAGCAAGTATCAAACTCATAATCTCTCCTTTGTACTTCCTCTGTTCCTAAATATAAGTTTTTTTAAAAGTTTCAATAGGGGACTATATATGGATGTATATAGACATACTTTAGATTATAGATTCATTCATTTTATTCTGTATGTAGTCCCCTAGTGAAATATCTAAAAAGACTTATATTTAGAAACGGAGGGAGTAAGACTCCAACCGGCGAGCTAGCTTTTCCTTATGTTAAAACACGTTCTTTCTTGAGTCAATAGTCCCACCTGGCTGTAGTATATCAAAACGCACCAATTTGTATACGTCAATATGCCCTAGGATGGGGTATGGGATTGTGGAAGAGCCTAAAGATAAGCATAATGAGGGCATAGAGCCAGCGTAGACGAAGCTGGTCATGGCCATAATGTGAACGAGAAAAAGAAAAGGATAAGACGGGCAGCTAGAAGGGCAGCCAAGGCAAGGCTTGATTCCGGGGGTAAGCTGACTAGCCTCCTGATGATAAAAAAAAGGGCGGCTAGTACCTGATTATTTGATAATAAAAGACAGTGGATGGCATGTGGGACGAAATTATGTTCCATTGTGTTAAAAAAATGCTGATTTGAGCAGTGGAAATTTTCATTTTATTTTCTATAAATGAGTTTTGTCAAAAAGAAATTGCATGTGTTCAACGAACTCGAACCGTGATTGGTACTTGGAAGGAATTAGGCCGCACACACTAACCAACACATTCATCCGGTGTTTGCTAGAGAGGCTTTGGGGCTCCTTTTTATTGGTTCAACAAGCAAAACAAAGGACGAGTACATAAAAATGGGGAAAAAATGGTGCAAGCCGTCTTTCATGGACAAAAACAAGTTCTTTGCTATTTATCCATTTGCCGGGCCTAAATTGAGTGGGGAAAAAATCTTTACATAACAAGGCTACACCGCTGGGCCTACTGATGGCCTGCGAGCAGCGCGACAATATTTCATGTTAAATTGTCCCACCTTGCTTCTTTGAAACGATTATCATCAATTTATATATTTTGTAGTTGACTTGGAATATCAGCAAGACACCTAAAAGTAGACGGTCAGAACGGATGATAATAAAATGAGGTGCATGACGTTGGATACGTGCATTGTAAAAGGAATTGCGGGCTATGAGAGGAAGGATGGATTTGAGGATTATTATGGAATGCAAGGATGGAAAGAATTGTGCATGAAAAAAGATGGAAGGACATGTGCATGTTGCAAGACACTTATGGAACAAAAGATTCACACGTACATGAAAAGACGGGCATGTGTGCATATTGCAAGACACTCCTGGAAAGGATGCATTTCAGGATTTCGGGGATGCAAAGAATATTAGAGCATTTACTTTTGGATTGCCAAAAAAATAAATTGTTTTTCCTAAGAGGTCCCTCTAACACGCAATCCTTACTTTTGGGAAATGTGGGCTGACAGTGGCGAATCGAGATGAGAATACATGGTCTAACCACAGACCGAGCGGACTATACAGAAATCCTCTGATCTGGTTGCAGACAAATAAGGGATAACATGGGAGTCCTAAAATTTTCCGAGGCATTTCGGTCCGAATGTGTGCGTTACGGTCCAGAACTATATAAGCGAAAAATATATGTAACCTTACATTTGGAGATGTCCTTACCATCGGCACTAAGACTCATTTTGTGATCATTATGCGGCTGACACTAAATGGTCCACCAGTCTAATAATACCTTGCAAAGAGAGAATAACATGGTCCCCACATATCTTCTAAACCTCGATTCGTGCACCTGCCTGCCGGCGGTAGCACCGCCCGGATGTCGTACTATATCAGTTGGGCATTTTGAAGGATGGGGCGATAAGCGTTTTCTTCATACGGAAGCACGGGGTGTTGTGCTTGCACATGCACGTCAATTTTTTTATCCGTTGCAATGCACCAGCATATGTCCTAGTATTCCTGTAAAACAAACTCAAGTCTAAACCTCTCCCACTTTCCAAACTGAACAGCAATATTTCTCTCAAGGGGAAAAAACCATTTCACCATTTTCCTAAAAAAAACTATTCATCATCTCCTTGCTCTCAAGCAAGCCAGGATGGGCGAAGCAATTCCCAGATCGATCGAGCCTCCCTTAGGATGATGGGCGGTGGAGTAAGATCAACTCCAACGCAACGACCCAAACGGACGCACAGTTTGTCCGCTTTTTGTTCGTTTGGATCGGCCGAGCGGACGCTGGTGTCCGGTTTTGCAAATGGGTCGGTGTCACGCCCAAGATGCGTGCCTATTCATTTTAAGACACGAGGGCCTTGCAAGGGATAGAGGCGCATCTTGCCGTTAGCAAGTATAGTATCATCATATCATACAATACTGAAAAGATGATTATACAAGATTGGCTTACACTCGCCACATGCTACATTACGATCCACTCAGAGTTCAAATCATCAAGATGAAGACAGGGTCCGACTATGGACGAAATCAAACGATAAAACAGATGCAAATGATACTATCTCGCTATCCCAAAGATCACGACCATGGTCCTCTACTCATCCGGATAAGTCACGTACATCCTGCCTCTTTCCTCATCATATTCCCACTAGAGTTGGGTAAGATCATCCTGCACGTACTCATCTGTACCTGTACCTGGAGGGTTGTAGTAATCTGTGAGCCACAGGGACTCAGCAATCAAGCGTCCGGGTACCGAGACTATTTAGACTTAAAGGATGGGATGGGGTAAGTGTTTAGTTTGCAGCAGCACTAAGCATATATGGTGGCTAACTTACGCAACATGAAAATAAATATGAGTGGTCTACGATGAACGGACGAATCTAGTATGATCTCTATGAGATCCTGAACACCTACTTACGTCAATCATAACCCCGCTGTGTTCTCTCTCGGATCATGTTCACGAGCAGAGACGATCACGGTTACTCACATAGTTGGTGTATTTTATTTATAGTTTACTTCAAGTTTACTATAACCAGGTGTTAAACAAATATCCAAGTTGCTACATAACCGCGGGCACGGCTTCTCGAAAAGTTTTTAACCCTACAGGGGTGCTCCAACTAGTCCATCACAAATAACCACACTCCGCGGGAATAACCTCGACCATGGATCTCGCGGTCATCATAGGTAATTCCAAAGGAATTCCAGCACCTCGAAAAAAGCCGAAGAAACTCAGACTCCACACGCAAGACACTCGATAAAGGTAAAACAAATACAGCAAGACCACCCGACGTGTCGACGAACCCGATAAGAGCCGCGTATCTCGTTCTCAGGACACGACGGATAAGCTAGTGTACAGTGGCCTGATAGAAACCTCCCAAGTTGCCCTGGGTTGGCCCCGCATAATGCTCTAGTTTGGACGAACACTCATGAGGAGCACTGGCCCGGGGGTTGATTAATTATCCACGGGTTTGCAAGACCCTATGCAATTTTTATTAAGTTGTTAAGCAAATGTAGTACCAATGTTGGGTCTTGCCAGACAAGTTTTAATCTCAACCGAATAAACGAGGGGGTCCCCATAACAAACCCGAGAGTGTTAGGAGCGTAAAATATGGAAAACATAACACCGGTAACAAGAACTATGGCGGTAAAAGCGGAACAAAACACTTAGTAAAGGGACAAGCCTTCCACCAATTCCAAGATATATAAGTGCATTAAATTAAATAACAGAAAAATATTGTGATATCCAAATCCATGTTATCACATGGAACAACCTGCACCTGCAACTAAGAACGCTATAAGAGGGGCTGAGCAGCGGTAAATTAGCCAATCAAAGGTTTTGCTAGGATGTGAAGGGTTAGAGGCTGTCATGGCAATTTGGAGGCTGATATGCAAGTGGTAGGTAGCTCAATTGTAACGATAAGAGCGAGAAACTAGCAAGCGAAAATAGTATCGGGATTCGGGTACGATCATCTTGTCTGTTGGTTCTTCAGCGAAACAGGTAGCGGGATCCTCGTAGTGGTACTCTCCTGGGTCCTCGTACTCAGTATCAACACTCGGGTCTACCCAAGAGAAACGGCAAAAATAAACATCCAACCAAGGTGCAATGCTCAACTAAAATGATGCATGATTCATTTATAAAGAATTTTAACATGGCAACCCAAAACTAGTCATGTTTCCCATGCAAAGTTTGTTTATTAATGATTCTGGACAGAACCTCATGTTAGGTTACTTAAACATACATGAACATGTCAAATATGGATGCAGCATGCAAAATTGATAGAAATGCATATAAAGAACGCAAGAAACGGAGTTACAGTTATCACGATACGCTCACGACAAGGTACGAAGACAAAAACACAAGACAACTGAGCCATGGGACAATTCTTGGCATTCCAAGGTAGACATTGGTTAGGCTGTATAGCTCCCACACATCACAAAACAATAAAACTCACAATCTGCCACAAAACAGCAACATAGCAACTTACATAGCCCACAACTTGAGCTACAGGAATCCTACAGCCACAAACAAGATATTGACAGAAACTACACAACACACTCTTCAACTTATCCAACTACACAAACAGCAAAGGAGGCACACATCAATAATCATGAAGCTATCAAGTTGACAAGATGAAACAGTTTTCTGGGACTTAGTGAAAATTCCAGTTTCTGGAATCTGAGTTAACAAAGTAGCAAATTGACAGCAGTAGTTAAATATGCTAGAGAGCACTTCATGGCATTAAAATTAACAGGATGGTAGTAGACAACATCTACTCCAAAACACTAGCACTGAGCATGCTCAAATTCACAACACATTACAAGGTACCATCCACTCTACATGGCATAAAAATAACAGCAGATTCTCAGACTTAGTATATTTTAGCATGCTGGAACCGTAACATCAAGTATACAACTTAACAACATGGTTTCCACTTATGTGGGTGATTATCAGGTTAAACAAAAATACTAGGGCATAATAGATGTAAAACACTAGCACTTCCTAGTTGGCACATGCCCCAAAGCAATCATGAATTAATTCATGCAAAAATGACAAAGAAGCATCACAGCTGAAATGACAGATATATGAACTTGCTCAAAAGTGAAATCTGAAAGTTCCAATGACTTCATTGGCTCTTTCTACCCCAAATACATGTGTCATACTCATATGTTCATGTGAAACAACAAGGCACACACAAGATAGCAAAAACTATCGCCTATTCCCATAAGTGAAACATAACTCTAATGGACATGAGCAAATATGAACATAAACAGATTTGTAACTTAGCTAGAGATGAAAATGAGCTAACAAATCACAAACATGCATCTCTATAACAAAGGGGTATGTCAAGTGGGGAAACCCACTAGTCCCCACACACACACATACACTCTACACTCACCACTACATTGCAAGCACACACATGCTCTATATATGCCCAAGGCATATGAGCACCAACACCCATGAACATACCACCCAAGAAGAGGTTTTCACCCACACACACTCACATGCCCATATATGCATATTGCATATAGGCACACACACACATAACACTCACAAATGCACTAGGCACATACACTTGCACACACACACACACTCAACACAAGAACACATAAGAACACATGCATATGTGCACACACACATATGCACTACACAAGTGTATATGCAAGAAGCACACACTCACAAGCTCATGCATATGTGCATACTCACATGCACATACACATACACACACTCACATCCACATGCACAAACACATGTGTATGTATGCACTAGCACACACACACACCACACTCTATGCAACAGAAAAAAAACAACCCCTGCACATACATACACACAAGCATATATATATCAAGGAAGCAAAAGAAAACAAAAGAAAACAAAGAAAAAAAGGGGGAGGGGTCGGGCTTGAACCCCTGACCTTAGGGTCATCTCCCCCTGGTGCCTACCACTCTGCTACGCGCGCGACTGATAACAGAGGAGGGGCACATGCCCTCTAATACTAACACACGCACACAGGAACCTGAGGAAACTAAAGAACAAAACAGCACGGCGACAGGCAACGGCGGCGATGCTACACGGCGGCATAGGGGCTTCCGGCGGGGCAATCGGGCGCTAACGCGAGAGGGAACAACCGGGGTCCCATTCCCCTACTCATCTTGCGATGAGGAGGAAGGAGGCGAGCTTCAAGCACGCGCCTTGCGGACGGCGGCGACAGACGGCGACGGCAACTAAACGGCGCCTGCACGGGGAAGAAGAGGCTGCGGGGTCGGCTGCTCACTAAGGGGAAGGCGACGACGAGCCGGACGAGAAGGAGACGATGGAGGGGTCGGGGACGCGACGACGACGAAGAGGAAGTTGAGGACGACAGCGGCGCGGACGTCTCGACAAAGACGAAGACGAGGTCGATGCCACAGAGCTCATCCTGGGCTCCTAGCGACGGGGTTCGAACACAGGGATCACCCCCGAGCTCCTAGACGCCATGGCTGACGCGGGGCTCGACGGAGGGGACGAGCTGGTCGCCGGCGACGAACTGAACCTCTCTGCTCTACTCTGAACCTTACCTGGTAGGGGGAAAGAAGAGAGGAGAGAGAGCAATGGAGGGAGAGATGGGAGCTGTGGCGGCGGAAGGGGAGAGAGGAACCCTAGGCGAGGGGGCACGCACGCCGAGGGGAGGCTAAATAGGCTGGAGCTGACGGCGGCGGCGACGGAAAGGCGACAGCGGAGGCGGCTTCTCCTCTCTGAACCTGACGGAGAAGGGGACGGGAGCAGGTAGCCGTTCCCTGAGCGGGCTGGGCCGCGGGGAAGGCCCACACTGCTCTCTCTCTCTCACTTAAACAAAACAAAAGAGGATTTTTTATTTTAAAATAAACAGCTAACTTAGAAAAAAACCATAGAAATAAACAAAAGTATTTTTGGGCAAACAAAAATACTTTTGTAAACAAAATAATATGCACTATTTAATAAAAATGTTAAGTTGATTTTTAGGCCAAGTAATTTTAATACTTTAAAGAAAATAACAGCTCCTATTATTTAAATGCCACCAATGCATAAAGCTCCAAACAATAAGAAACCAACACTCACATGCTCAAAATATATTATGCTAGCACTTGAACATTTTAAATAATTTTAATTTGCAAGTTAATTCTGCCATGAAATAATATGGGGAAAAGAGGGGTATTGGAAGGTTTTGTTGCAAAGGGAAAGAGAGGGAAGAGAAGAGGTTGCACACATGAACTCCACCCACACTCAAACACCAACACAACACAAGGCATACTCACAACCACCACATCATTCAAAGATACATGAAAATCAAACATGGCAAGATGAATGCTATGATGGATGAATGATGCATGATGCATGAATGCAAAACCACACATGGATGACAAGGTGCAAAACATATCATAGCTCATGACACAAGGTTCATACAATGGGATACATGCCATAAAAGGTAGGGACAACACTTGGGCTGTCACAACTCTCCCACACTACAAGAGGATCTCGACCCGAGATCTAGGAACGAAAGAAGTCTAGAAATTCGGAATGGAGAAGGTCCTCGCGTTCCCAAGTAGCTTCTTTATCGGAATGATGAGACCACTTCACCTTGAGGAACTTGATAGATTTGTTGCGAGTCTTACACTCAGTTTCTTCAAGAATTGCAACTGGATGCTCACGATACGAGAGGTCTTCTTGGAGATCGATGTCTTGGAGGTCAATGGTTCGCTCAGGAGTCTTGAAACATTTCCGGAGCTGAGAAACATGGAAGACATCGTGCACATTTGTGAAATTTGGAGGAAGCTCTAGTTGATATGCAAGACCACCTCTCTTGCCAACAACTTTGAAAGGACCAACAAAACGAGGAGCTAGCTTCCCTTTAATTCCAAACCGCTGAGTGCCCTTCATGGGAGAGACTCTGAGATAGACTAGATCATCCACTTGGAAGGAAAGATCCCGATGTTTGTTATCGTAATAACTCTTCTGTCGGTACTGAGCTGCTTTGAGGTTCTCGCGAATGACATGGCACATTTCTTCTGCTTCGGTGATCATGTCATTGCCCAATATCTGACGCTCACCGGTTTCAGACCAGTTAAGCGGGGTGCGACACTTTCTGCCGTAGAGAATCTCAAAAGGGGCCTTGCCTAAGCTAGCTTGAAAGCTATTGTTGTATGAGAATTCAGCATATGGAAGGCAGTCTTCCCACTTCATGCCGAACGAAATCACACAGGCTCTGAGCATATCTTCAAGGATCTGATTGACTCTCTCAACTTGACCACTTGTCTGCGGATGGAACGCAGTGCTGAAACGGATCTTGGTACCCATAGCAGTCTGGAAGGACTCCCAAAACTTAGAAGTAAAGAGGCTTCCATGATCAGAAGAGATAAGCTGAGGAATACCATGCAAAGACACTATCCTTGATGTATACAACTCTGCAAGCTAAACTGCCAAGATAGATTCTTTGACTAGCAGGAAATGAGCAACTTTGGACAGCTTGTCGATAACCACAAAGATGGCATCGTTGCCTCTCTTGGACTTGGGAAACCCAGTGACGAAATCCATCTCCACATGATCGAATTTCCACTCTGGGATAGGCAAAGGCTGCAGAAGACATGTTGGACGTTGATGCTCTGCCTTCACTCTGCGGCAAACATCACACTCGTTCACGAACTGAGCAATTTCACGTTTCATGCGAGTCCACCAGAAGGTTTGCTTGAGATCCTGATACATCTTTCAACTACCTGGATGAATGGATAGAAGAGAATTATGTGCTTCGTCCATGATAACCTTTCTGAGATCACCTTTTGGAACCACAAGACGGTCCTCAAAGAACAAGGTATCTTTTTCATCAATACGAAAGCACTTATACTTCGGAATGCTCTTGGCCACCCCTTTCTTCACTTTCTTCACCATAGCGTCAAGGAGCTGCGCTTGGCAAACCTGATCTTCCAAAGTCGGAGAGACTTGAAGATTTGCAAAAAATCCTTCCGGAATCATCTGAAGGTTGAGCTTGCGGAAGGCTTCACAAAGCTCAGGCTGAAGAGGCTTCAAGATGAGACTATTGTGGTACGCCTTACGGCTGAGCGCGTCTGCAATGACATTTGCTTTCCTAGGAGTATACTCAATACTTGGATTAAAGTCCTCAAGCATTTCCACCCAACGAGATTGTCGAAGATTGAGATTGGGTTGAGTGAAAATGTACTTCAAGCTCTTGTGATCGGTGTACACCTCAACTGGCATACCCAACAACAAATGCCTCCAAGTCATTAGAGCATGCACAACTGCCACCAACTCAAGATCATGAGTGGGGTAGTTCTTCTCGGCAGGCTTCAATTGACGCAAGGTATAAGCAACAATCTTCTTATCTTGCATGAGGACACCACCAAGACCTTGGAGAGAATCATCACAGAAAACCTGGAAAGGCTTAGACTACTCGGGAGGAACAAGAACTGGAGCTGAAGTTAGTCTCTGCTTGAGCGTATTGAACGCCACATCACACTCAGGAGACCAAACATACTTGACAGTCTTCTGTAGGAGATTGGACAGAGGCTTAGCAATTTGAGAGAAGTTCTCCACGAATCTTCTATAATAACTAGCAAGCCCGAGGAAACTCCAAAGCTGCTTCACGTTCTGAGGAGGTTCCCACTTCAAGATTGCCTCAACTTTCTCAGGGTGCACTTTAATTCCCTCGGCAGAGATGACATGCCCAAGGTACACCACTTCATTGAGACAAAACTCACACTTGGAAAAACTTGGCATAGAACCGGTGCTCTCTTAACTTGTCAAGCACAAGGCGGAGATGCTCTGCATGCCCTTCTTCTAACTCCGAGAACACAAGGATATCATCCAGATAGACCAAGACGAATTCATTCTTGAAAGGAGATAAAATGAAATTCATCATTCTTGAGAAGGTTGGAGGAGCATTCAAAAGACCAAACGACATGACGGTGTACTCATAAGAGCCAAAACTCGTCCTGAAAGCGGTCTTAGGAATGTCTTCTTCGTGAATGTGAATCTGATGATAACCCATGCGAAGATCAAGCTTCGAGAAAACCTTGGCACCTTTTAGTTGCTCAAACAACTCATTGATGTTGGGAAGTGGGTACTTGTTTCTGATTGTCTTCTTGTTCAATGGACGGTAGTCGACACAAAGACGATCCGTGCCATCTTTCTTCTTGACAAACAAAACACCACAACCCCATGGAGAAGAACTTGGTCTGATCAGAGTCAGACGTTCTTGATCATCTAGTTGTTTCTTCAACTCCTTCAGCTCTTCGGGGCCAAGTTTATACGGGCGTTTACAGACCGGTTCAGTTCTGGGCTCGAGATCAATCACGAACTCGACTGGCCGGTGCGGAGGCATTCCTCGCAATTCGTCTGGAAAGACATCTTCATACTCACAAACCACCGGAATTTGAGAAATTACCGAGATTTCACCCTTCTCATTAAGAGCAAAGAGACGGACTGTGTCATCGCGAGCCGCGAAAATAATCACATCTTCTGAAGGATGAATCAGCTTGACTTCTTTTGCTTTGCAATCAATATGAGCCTTATTCGTAGCCAGGTAGTCCATGCCCAAAATGAGATCAATGTCGGAATTACCGAGAACATAAGGAGAAGCCAAGAAAGAATAATTACCCATCTTGATAGAAACATCCGGAACAATGGAGGTGGTTTTCATGGCCACACCCAGAGAAACAACATCCAAAGGCCTACTCAACATCTCGGAATAGAAATCATTCTTCATAGCAAAAGTTCTAGACATGAATGAATGCGATGCTCCAGAATCAAATAACACTTTTGCAGGAATAGAATTAACTGAGAGATTACCCATGATCACTTGAGAAGAATCCTCTGCCTCTGCTGCATTCACCAAATTCACTCTAGCAGTCTTGGGGTTATGCTTCACCATAGCATTGCCTGGAGGCTTGATAGGAGGAGGAGGCGGAAGACGCCGCTGGTTGCACTGGTTTGCATAGTGGCCCTTCTGACCACACTTGTGACAAGTCACCTCAAAAAGCGGACGAACATTGCCTGGAGGAGGAACAAGAAGTCCCTTGGATGCCTGGGGTCTCTGCTGGAATCCTGGGTTGGGTGGGTGGGAAGAACCACGACCACCGAACTGCTTCTACTACTGAGGAGGACGAAACGGAGGAGGATTTGGCACCCAATACTTCTGCTGCTTGGGAACCATCTGAGAGCCGGAAGAAGAAGAATATGAATCCCTTCAACGCTTCTTAGAGTTCTCCAACTTGAGCTGAGTTGCCTCGACCTTCAAAGCCATGTTATAGAACTGATCAAACTCACGAGGCTCTTGAAGAACTAGGCCTGGCAGAAGCTCATCCTTGAGACCACCTCTGAACTGATAGATCATAGCCTTGTCATCTAGAGCATCTTGCTTAGTATAACGGGCTAGATTCTTGAACTCGACGTTGTACTAGTAGACAGACTTGCTTCCCTGCTTCGGGTGCCTGAACTTCTCACGCATCTCCTCGACAAAGCTTGTCGGAATGTAATGAGCCCTGAAGTCACGACGGAAATCGTCCCAAGTAACAACACGATCACCCTTGGAATCCTTGTACTGCTGCCACCAATCAGTTGCTTGACCCTTGAGCTGGAATGATGCAAATCTGACAAAGTCTTCTGGCCTGACATTGCTGCACTCAAAATGCTTACTCATATCACGAAGCCAATCATCAGCATCAAGAGGCTGCTCACAATAGGTGAAAGTCTTGGGCTGGTTGGTAAGGAACTGATTGAGTGTCGCAAACTAAAGCTGATTCTGAAAATTCCCTTGAAAACCTTGGTGACCCTGCTCCCTTTCTTGCAACAGTCTAAGCAACATCTGAGTATTCGCATTGGTTGCGGCCATCACAGCTTGCCAAGCTTCTGGAGGAGAAGGCGGCGGTGGGAGTGGAGGTGGAACATCAGACTGCTCCTCACCACGACCCGAATTGTTGCGAGTTGGTGGAGCCATCCTGAAGATGGACAAAACGCATCAGCACCTCATTGATAAGATGAATCATAAGCTGAATCAAATGCTTGAAAGAAATTGAACAAATAACAACACAGCCTTTGTCGTAGTTTTATCACGGCAGATGTCCGGGTGAACGGACTTCGGTTCGAGGCCATCGCCAATGGGGTGGACTCAAAGGGGTTAGTCGGGACGAAAGACACGGATTTACCCAGGTTCAGCCCCTCAAATCAAGGTAATAGCCTACGTCCTGCTTGTGTTTGTATTGCTTGCGTATTGATTACAAGGGGCCTAAAGCTTGACCTAGTTCTCGATTGCATGTCCCCTAAGTCGCCTTGGGTCTGCCTTTAGATAAGAGGTCAGAACATCCGGGTCATTACAATTGCTAACCGAGTCTCTCTCTATCTTCTTGTCCAAGCCGTCTGTGAGTCGGCTTGCACGCCCGGGTCTTCTCTGTCTGGGCCGTCGTACGGCCCACACCGTGAGCCGCCTATCCTCTTGGGCCACTTAATCTTACCGCTCACCTCTGGGCCGGTTCACGAGCCAATAACATGACCCGGAGCCTCTACGGCGGGTCATATCCCCAACAGCCTTCCTACTGAAAAATTAGTAAGAATGCTTCTTTGGTTTATGATGACATCATCAGAAATTAGAAGCCACTTGCAATAACACAAAAGTATTGAGCTAAGCGCTCGGAACAAATGTATATGCCCACATACATCTGAAGAAGATGATCCTAGATAACTACAAGATTTCCCACCTAAGAACTTCCGAAAACTTTCTGGTTATGCAATCCGGTGTGGGGGATACAAGGAGGAAATATCTCACACAACTAACAATCCTACACCCCAACTGTATCCATCCTTCAACACATAACCAGAGGCTCTCGCAAATTCATCTAACTTGAATCCTCGAACTCACAACGATACTAAACCATGGTGGTACCCCGGACACCTCCCCAGTACTGGGTGACTCCGACCTTATCTCACCACGATAAGTATTGAAGTAATTTCGAACACTCTCCGTCCTGAGATATCAAAGAAGTTGAATGATAACGATGTGCCAACATTCCTTGGAGCTCGACTCCCCGAAAGAAATCAGGTCAGACAGGAGGCACCAAGATAGAACCTTGTCACATCGGCATCATATAGACTCCAAAATACCCGCATGATCCTAAAAAAATTGAGAGAGAAGAGGAGTAGAATCAAAATTCCTAAGTCGAATTCCTCACCAGAGCATAGAAGAGGAGTAAAAAGAATCCTACTCTCCGATATAACTACACTCAAAATAGTTTTACTAGACTTGACTCGGCCAAGTTCGATAAAGCAAAGGCTCCTATGGTCGTATGGATCTGATACCAACTTGTCACGCCCAAGATGCGCGCCTATCCATTTTAAGACACGAGGGCCTCGCAAGGGATAGAGGCGCATCTTGTCGTTAGCAAGAATAGTATCATCACATCATACAATACTGAAAAGATGAGTATACAAGATTGGCTTACACTTGCCACATGCTACATTACAATCCACTCAGAGTTCAAATCATCAAGATGAAGACAGGGTCCGACTACGGACAAAATCAAATGATAAAATAGATGCAAATGATACTATCTTGCTATCCCAAAGATCACGACCATGGTCCTCTACTCATCCGGATAAGTCACGTACATCCTACCTCTTTCCTCATCATATTCCCACTCGAGCTGGGTAAGATCATCCTGCACGTACTCATCTGTACCTGTACCTGGAGGGTTGTAGTAATCTGTGAGCCACAGGGACTCAGCAATCAAGCGCCCGGGTACCGAGACTATTTACGCTTAAAGGTTGGGATGGGGTAAGTGTTTAGTTTGTAGAAACACTAAGCATATATGGTGGCTAACTTACGCAACATGAAAATAAATATGAGTGGTCTATGATGAACGGACGAATCTAGTATGATCTCTATGAGATCTTAAACACCTACTTACGTCAATCATAACCCCGCCGTGTTCTCTCTCGGATCATGTTCACGAGCAGAGACGATCACGGTTACTCACATAGTTGGTGTATTTTATTTATAGTTTACTTCAAGTTTACTATAACCAGGTGTTAAACAAATATCCAAGTTGCCACATAACCGCGGGCACGGCTTCTCGAAAAGTTTTTAACCCTACAGGGGTGCTCCAACTAGTCCATCACAAATAACCACACTCCATGGGAATAGCCTCGACGACGGATCTCGCAGTCATCATAGGTAATTCCAAAGGAATTCCAACACCTCGAGAAAACCCGAATAAAGTTAGACTCCACATGCAAGACACTCGATAAAGGTAAAACAAATCTAGCAAGACCACTCGACGTGTCGACGAACCCGATAAGAGTCGCGTATCTCGTTCTTAGGACACGACGGATAAGGTAGTGTACGGTGTCCTGATAGAAACCTCCCAAGTTGCCCTGGGTTGGCCCCGCACAGTGCTCTAGTTTGGACCAACACTCATGAGGAGCACTGGCCCGGGGGTTGATTAATTATCCACGGGTTTGCAAGACCCTATGCAATTTTTATTAAGTTGTTAAGCAAATGTAGTACCAATGTTGGGTCTTTCCAGACAAGTTTTAATCTCAACCAAATAAACGAGGGGGTCCCCATAACAACCCCGAGCGTGTTAGGAGCGCAAAATATGGAAAACATAACACTGGTAACAAGAATTATGGCGGTAACAGCGGAACAAAACACTTAGCAAAAGGCCAAGCCTTCCACCAATACCAAGATATATAAGTGCATTAAATTAAATAACAGAAAAATATTGTGATATCCAAATCCATGTTATCACATGGAACAACATGCACCTGCAACTAAGAACGCTATAAGAGGGGCTGAGCAGCGGTAAATTAGCCAATCAAAGGTTTTGCTAGGATGTGGAGGGTTAGAGGTTGTCATGGCAATTTGGAGGCTGATATGCAAGTGGTAGGTAGCGCAATTGTAATGATAAGAGCGAGAAACTAGCAAGCGAAAATAGTATCGGGATCCGGGTACGATCTTCTTGCATGTTGGTTCTTCAGCGAAACAGGTAGGGGGATCCTCGTAGTGCTAATCTCCTGGGTCCACGTACTCAGTATGAACACTCGCATCTACCCAAGAGAAATGGCAATAATAAACATCCAACTAAGGTGCAATGCTCAACCAAAATTATGCATGATTCATATATGAAGAATTTTAACATGGCAACCCAAAACTAGTCATGTTTCCCATGCAAAGTTTGTTTATTAATGATTCTGGACAGACACTCATGTTAGGTTATTTAAACATGCATGAACATGGCAAATATGGATGCAACATGCAAAATTGATAGAAATGCATATAAAGAACGCAAGAAACGGAGTTACGGTTCTCACGATACGCTCACGACAAGGTACGAAGGCAAAAACACAAGACAATTGAGCCATGGGCCAATTCTTGGCATTCCAAGGTATCCACTGGTTAGGCAATGAAAAACTAACCACAATAGACTCAAAAATAAATCCATTCCATGGAGTATAACTCCCACACATCACAAAACAATAAAACTCACAATCTGCCACAAAATAGCAACATAACAACTTACACAGCCCACAACTTGAGCTATAGGAATCCTACAGCCACAATACAGATATTGACAGAAACTACAGAACACACTCTTCAACTTATCCAACTACACAAACAGCAAAGGAGGCACACATCAATAAGCATGAAGCTATCAAGTTGACAAGATGAAACAGTTTTCTGGGACTTGGTGAAAATTCCAATTTCTGGAATCTGAGTTAACAAAGTAGCAAATTGACAGCAGTAGTTAAATATGCTAGAGAGCACCTCTTGGCATGAAAATTAACAGGATGGTAGTAGACAACATCTACTCCAAAACACTAGCACTGAGCATGCTCAAATTCACAACACATTACAAGGTACCATCCACTCTACATGGCATAAAAATAACAGCAGATTCTCAGACTTGGTAGTTTTTAGCATGCTGGAACAGTAACATCAAGTATACAACTTAACAGCATGGTTCCCACTTATGTGGGTCATTCTCGGGTTAAACAAAAATACTAGGGCATAATAGATGTAAAACACTAGCACTTCCTAGTTGGCACATGCCCCTAAGCGATCATGAATTAATTCATGCAAAAATGACAAAGAAGCATCACAGTTGAAATGAAAGATATATGAACTTGCTCAAAAGTGAAATCTGAAAGTTCCAATGACTTCATTGGCTCTTTCTACCCCAAATACATGTGTCATACTCATATGTTCATGTGAAACAACAAGGCACACACAAGATAGCAAAAACTACCACCTATTCCCATAAGTGAAACATAACTCTAATGGACATGAGCAAATATGAACATAACCAGATTTGTAACTTAGCTAGAGATGAAAATGAGCTAACAAATCACAAACATGCATCTCTATAACAAAGGGGTATGTCAAGTGGGGAAACCCACTAGTCCCCCCACACACACATACACTCTACACTCACCACTACATTGCAAGCACACACATGCTCTATATATGTCCAAGGCATATGAGCACCAACACCCATGAACATACCACCCAAGAAGGGGTTTTCACCCACACACACTCACATGCCCATATATGCATATTGCATATAGGCACACACACATAACACTCACAAATGCACTAGGCACATACACTTGCACACACACACTCAATACAAGAACACATAAGAACACATGCATATGTGCACACACACATATGCACTACACAAGTGTATATGCAAGAAGCACACACTCACAAGCTCATGCATATGTGCATACTCACATGCACATACACATACACACACTCACATCGACATGCACAAACACATGTGTATGTATGCACTAGCACACACACAACACACTCTATGCAACAGGAAAAAAACCTACACATACATACACACAAGCATATATATATCAAGGAAGCAAAAGAAAACAAAAGAAAACAAAGAAAAAACCAAAAGGGGTAAGGGGTCGGGCTCGAACCCCTGTGTTGGAAATATGCCCTAGAGGCAATAAATAAAGTGTTTATTATTATATTTCCTTGTTCATGATAATCGTTTATTATCCATGCTATAATTGTATTGATTGGAAACACATTACATGTGTGGGTAAATAGACAACACATTGTCCCTAGTATGCCTCTAGTGAACTAGCTCGTTAATCAAAGATGGTCAAGGTTTCCTAGCCATTGACATGAGATGTCATTTGATGACGGGATCACATCATTAGGAGAATGATGTGATGGACAAGACCCAAACTACAAATGTAGCATATGATCGTGTGAGTTTATTGCTACTGTTTTCTGCATGTCAAGTATATGTTCCTATGACCATGAGATCATGCAACTCACGGACATCGGAGGAGTGCCTTGTGTGTACCAAACGTCGCAACGTAACTGGGTGACTATAAAGGTGCTCTACAAGTATCTTTGAGGGTGTCTGTTGAGTTGGCATGGATCAAGACTGGGATTTGTTACTCCGTGTGATGGAGAGGTATCTCAGGGCCCACTCATTAATACAACATCACAATACGCCTTGCAAGTAGTGTGACTAAGCGTTAGTCACGGGATCTTGTATTACGGAACGAGTAAAGAGACTTGCCGGTAACGAGGTTGAAGTAGGTATGGAGATACCGACGATCGAATCTCGGGCAAGTAACATACCGAAGAACAAAGGGAACATCATACGGGATTAACTGAATCCTTGACATAGAGGTTTGACCTATAAAGATCTTCGTAGAATATGTAGGAGCCAATATGGACATCCAGGTCCCGCTATTGGTTATTGACCGTAGAGGTGTCTCGGTCATGTCTACATAGTTCTCGAACCCGCAGGGTCTGCACACTTAAGGTTTGGTGACGTTTCGGTAGTAGAGTTATGAATGGTGGTGACCGAAGGTTGTTCGGAGTCCCAGATGAGATCCCGGACGTCACGAGGAGCTCCGAAATGGTCTGGAGGTAAAGATTCATATATAGGAAGTCCTGTTTTGGTCACCGGAAAAGTTTCGGGCTCATCGGTAGTGTACCGGGAGTGTTGGTAGTGTACCAGGAGGCCTCCGGGAGGGGTATTTCGACCCAAGAGGCTTCATGGGCTGTGGGAGAGTGAATATCAGCCCTTAGTGGGCTGGTGGAAACTCCCACACAAGGCCCATGTGGCTGGAGAAGAAAACCCAGTAAGAAAAAGGTGGAAAAAGGAAAAAAAAGGAACAATCCTAGTCCTACTGGGATTGGAGGAGGATTCCTCCTCTCCTAGTAGGTTCGGCCGAAGCCCTTGGCTTGGGAAGCCAAGGCTGCCTCCTCTCCTCCTCTCCTCCTATATATACTGGTGGTTTTAGGGATTTTGCACTAGTTTTTGAGCCACGTGCTACCCGTTCCTCCGGTGCATAGTTTCTCCTCTAGATCGGTTTTCTGCAGTGCTTAGGTGAAGCCTTGTCGGAATAGCTCCACCACCATCGCCGGAGCGCCGTCATGCTGCCGGAGAAATCTTCCTCCTCTCTGCTCCCTCTTGCTGGATCAAGACAGCGGAGGTCATCATCAAGCCGTACGTGTGCTGAACGCGGAGGTGTCGTCCGTTCGGTGCTAGATCGGAAGGATCGTGATCAAGTTCGTGAGACGGATGGTGATCAAGTTCGTGGGACGGATCGTGATCAAGTTCGCGGGACGGATCGTGATTGGATCGCGGGACGGATCGTGATTGGATCGCGGGACGCTCGACGATTTGGATCGCGAAGACGTTCGACTACACCAACCGCGTTTCTTAACGCTTCCCGCTTAGCGATCTACGAGGGTACATAGATCCACTCTCCCTCTCGTTGATGCTCATCACTATGGATAGATCTGCATGTGCGTAGGAAATTTTTTGTTTCCCATGCGACGTTCCCCAACAGTGGTATCAGAGCTAGGTCTATGTGTAGATGAGATCTCGAGTAGAACACAAAAGGTTTGTGGGCGTTGATGCTTAGATTGCTTCCTCCCTTGGTCGGATTTTGGTTCAGCGATATTGTGAGATGAAGTGGCCCGGACCAACATTACTCATACGCTTACGAGAGACCGGTTCCCTCGACCACAACTTGTTTCATAGTTGGCTTGCGGGTGCCAGTTTCTCTCACTTTAGTTGGATCGGATTCGACAAAGGCGGTCCTTGAGAAGGTTGAAAAGCAACTAGTGTATCACCGTTGTGGTTTTTGCGTAGATGAGAATTGTTCTTGCTAGATACCCGTAGCAGCCACGTAAACCATGCAACAACAATTAGAGGACATCTAACTTGTTTTTGCAGGGTATGTTGTGATATGATATGGCCAATTACATGATGTGATATATGTAATGTATGAGATGATCATGTGATGTATAGATTATCATGACTTGCATGTCGATGAGTACGGAAACCGGCAGGAGCCATAGGGTTGTCTTTAAATTATTGTATGACCTGCGTGTCAATCATTCAGCGCTATGTAATGCTTTACTTTATCGCTACGGTAGCAATAGTAGTAGAAGCATGTTGGGTGCGACAACCCCGATGGCGACACATTGATGGAGATCAAGATGATGGAGATCATGGTGTCGTGCTGGTGACGATGGAGATCATGCCGGTGCTTTCATGATGGAGATCAAAAGCACAAGTTCATGGCCATATCATGTCACTTATGATTTGCATGTGATGTTAATCCTTTAATGCACCTTGTTTTGCTTAGGACGGCGGTACCATTATAAGGTGATCCCTCACTTAATTTCAAGATAAATTGTGTTCTCCCTGAGTGTGCACCGTTGCGAAAGTTTGTCGTGTCGAGACACCACGTGATGATCAGGTGTGATAGACTCTACATTTCAGTGTTGCACGTGCAGAACACTCGGGTTAAACTTGACGAGCCTAGCATGTACAGACATGGCCTCGGAACACAAGAGACCGAAAGGTCGAACATGAGTCATATAGTAGATATGATCAACATGAGATGTTCACCATTGAAGCCACCTCAACTCACGTGATGATCGAACTTGAGTTGGTGAATTTGGATCATGTGACACTCAGATGACCTGAGGGATGTCAATTTGAGTGGGAGCTTTAGTAATTTTATTAACTAAACTCATTATCTTGAACAATAGTCTAAGTAACCTTTGCATATTTATGTTGTAGATCAATGGCTCGCGCTGTAGCACCCCTGAATTTTAATGCGTTCCTAGAGAAAGCTAAGTTGAAAGATGATAGAAGTAACTTTGTTGACTGGGCCCGTAATCTGAGGATTATCCTCACGGCTTCCCAGAAATCATATGTCCTTGATGCACCGCTTGGTGAGCAACCAGAAGACATGACCTCCGAAGACGTTAAGAACGCTTGGGAGGCACGTTCTGGAGATTACTCAATAGTTCAGTGTGCAATACTGTATGGCTTAGAACCAGGACTTCAGAAATGTTTTGAACGTCATGGAGCATATGAGATGTTCCAGGAGTTGAAGTTTATCTTTCAGAAGAATGCCCGGATCGAGAGGTATGAGACCTCCGACAAGTTCTATGCTTGCAAGATGGAGGAGAAAGGGTCTGTCAGTGAATATATACTCAGAATGTCTGGGTATGCGACTCATCTAGCGGAGTTGGGAATTGCCCTTCCGCCAGAGGTGATCACTGACAGAGTTCTTCAATCACTGTCACCTAGTTATAAGAGCTTTGTGATGAACTATAACATGCACGGGATGAACAAGTCAGTCGCCGAGCTGTTTCCGATGCTGAAAGTCGCTGAGTCTGAAATCCAGAAAGAACATCAAGTATTGATGGTCAATAAAACCACTAGTTTCAAGAAAAATTGCAAGGGCAAGGGCAAGAAGGGTAAAACCAAGAAGGATGGCAAAGCAATTGCTGCTCCTATAAAGAAGCCCAAGCATGGACCTAAGCCAGAAATTGAGTGCTTTCATTGCAAGGGAACTGGTCACTGGAAGTGGAACTGCCCAAAGTACCTGGCTGACAAGAAGACGGCCAACGACAAACAAGGTATATATGATATACATGTTATTGATGTGTACCTTACTAGCTCTCATTGTAGTGCCTGGGTATTTGATACCGGTTTGGTTGCTCACATTTGCAACTCAAAACAGGACCTACGGAATAGACGAAGGCTGGCAAAGGATGAAGTGACGGTGCACGTGGGAAATGGTTCCAAGGTTGATGTGATCGCCGTCGGCATGCTCTCTCTTCAATTACCATCGGGATTAGTGATGAACCTAAATAATTGTTATTTAGTGCCTGCGTTAAGCATGAACATTATATCTGGATCTTGTTTATTGCGAGACGGTTACTCATTTAAATCTGAGAATAAAGGTTGTTCTATTTATATGAGTAATATCTTTTATGGTAATGCACCCAATGTGAGGGGTTTATTCATATTGAATCTTGATAGTGATGACACACATGTTCATAACATTGATGCCAAAAGATGTAGAGTTGATAATGATAGTACCACTTTCTTGTGGCACTGCCGTTTAGGTCATATTGGTGTAAAACGCATGAGGAAGCTCCATGTTGATGGACTTCTAGAGTCACTTGATTTTGAATCACTTGACACATGTGAACCATGCCTCATGGGAAAGATGACTAAAACGTCGTTCTCTGGAACAATGGAACGGGCAAGTGACTTATTGGAAATCATACATACTGATGTGTGCGGTACGATGAATGTTACAATGCATGGTGGATATCGCTATTTTCTCACCTTCACTGATGACTTAAGTAGATATGGGTATATTTACTTAATGAAACACAAGTCTGAGACGTTTGAAAAGTTCAAGCAATTTCAGAGTGAAGTTGAGAATCATCGTAACAAGAGGATTAAATTCCTGTGATCTGATCGAGGGGTGAATATCTGAGTTATGAGTTTGGCAGTCACTTAAGACAATGTGGAATTGTTTCACAGTTGACACGGCCCGGAACACCACAACGTAATGGTGTGTCCGAACGTCATAATCGGACCTTATTAGATATGGTGCGATCTATGATGTCTCTTGCTGATTTGCCATTATCGTTTTGGGGTTATGCATTAGAGACGACTGCATTCACTTTAAATAGGGCACCATCGACATCCGTTGAGACGACGCCATATGAACTGTGGTTTGGCAAGAGGCCAAAGTTGTCGTTTCTTAAAGTTTGGGGATGTGATGCTTATGTCAAAAAGCTTCAGCCTGAAAAGCTGGAACCCAAAGCGGAGAAATGTGTCTTCATAGGATTCCCGAAAGAGACAGTCGGGTATACCTTCTATCTCAGATCCGAAGGCAAAGTGTTTGTCGCTAAGAACGGAACATTTCTTGAGAAATATTTTCTCTCGAAAGAATTGAGTGGGAGGAAAATAGAGCTTGATGAGGTTATTGAACCTTTACTTCAACCAAAAAGTAGCGCAGCGTAGAAAGATGTTTCTGTGGAACCTACGACGGTACAAGAGGAAGTTAATTTTGATGATCATGAAGCTTCGGATCAAGCTACTATTGAACCTCGTAGGTCGACAAGGGCGCGTACTACTCCTGAGTGGTACGGCAACCCTGTCTTGGAGGTCATGTTGTTGGACAACAATGAACCTACGAGCTATGGAGGAGCAGTGATGGGCCCGGATTCCAAGAAGTGGTTAGAGGCCATGAAATCCGAGATGGGATCCATGTATGAAAACAAAGTATGGACTTTGGAAGTATTACCTAAAGGGCGAAAGGCCATTCAGAACAAATGGATCTTTAAGAAGAAGACAGATGCGGACGGTAATGTCACCGTCTATAAAGCTTGACTTGTGGTAAAGGGTTTCTCACAAGTTAAAGGAGTTGACTATGATGAGACCTTCTCACCCATAGCGATGCTTAAGTCTGTCAAAATCATGTTGGCAATAGCTGCTTATTTCGACTATGAAATTTGGCAGATGGATGTCAAAACAGCGTTCCTCAACGGTTTCCTTGAGGAAGAGTTGTATATGATGCAACCAGAAGGTTTTGTCGATCCAAAGAATGCTGACAAAGTTTGCAAACTCTAGCAATCCATTTATGGGCTGGTGCAAGCATCTCGGAGTTGGAATAAGCGTTTTGATGAGGTGATCAAAGCGTTCGAGTTTATACAAGTTTATGGAGAAGCTTGTATTTACAAGAAAGTGAGTGGAAGCTCTATAGCGTTTCTAGAGTTATATGTGGATGACATATTGCTAATTCGAAACAATATAGAAATGCTAGAAAGCGTGAAGGAATATTTGAACAAGAGTTTTTCAATGAAGGACCTAGGAGAAGCTGCTTTCATATTAGGCATTAAGATCTATAGAGATAGATCGAGACGCTTGATAGCACTTTCACAGAGCACATACCTTGATAAAGTTTTGAAGAATTTCAAAATGGATCAGGCCAAGAAGGGGTTCTTGCCTGTGTTACAAGGTGTGAAGTTGAGTAAGACTCAATGCCCAGTAACTGCAGAAGATAGAGAAAAGATGAGTGTCATCCCCTATGCTTCAGCCATAGGCTCTATCATGTATGCAATGTTGTGCACAAGACCGGATGTCAGCCTTGCCATAAGTATGGCCGGAAGGTTTCAAAGTGATCCTGGAATAGAGCACTGGGCAGCGGTCAAGAATATCCTTAAGTACCTGAACAGGACTAAGGAAATGTTTCTCGTTTATGGAGGTGATGAAGAGCTCGTCGTAAAGGGTTACATCGATGCAAGCTTTGACACTGATCCGGACGACTCGATGTCACAAACCGGATACGTATTTATTCTCAATGGGGGAGTAGTAAGCTGGTGCAGTTCCAAGCAAAGCATGGTAGCCAATTCTACATGCGAAGCGGAGTACATCGCAGCCTCGGAGGCGGTGAAGGAAGGTGTCTGGATGAAGCAGTTCATGACAGATCTTGGAGTAGTGCCTAGTGCACTGAATCCAATGAACCTGTTCTGTGATAACACTGTTGCCATTGCTCTAGCCAAGGAACCAAGGTTTCACAAGAGGACTAGACACATAAAGCGAAGCTTCAACTCCATCCGCGATTACATCGTGGAGAAAGACATAAATATTTGCAAAGTGCACACGGATCTGAATGTTGCAGACCCGTTGACTAAACCTCTTCCAAGGGCTAAGCATGATCAACACCAGAACTGCATGGGTGTTCGATTCATTACAATGTAAATCACATAGTGATGTGAACTACATTATTGACTCTAGTGCAAGTGGGAGACTGGTGGAAATATGCGCTAGAGGCAATAAATAAAGTGTTTATTATTATATTTCCTTGTTCATGATAATCGTTTATTATCCATGCTATAATTGTATTGATTGGAAACACATTACATGTGTGGGTAAATAGACAACACATTGTCCCTAGTATGCCTCTAGCGAACTAGCTCGTTAATCAAAGATGGTCAAGGTTTCCTAGCCATTGACATGAGATGTCATTTGATAACGGGATCACATCATTAGGATAATGATGTGATGGACAAGACCCAAACTACAAACGTAGCATATGATCGTGTCAGTTTATTGCTACTATTTTCTGCATGTCAAGTATATGTTCCTATGACCATGAGATCATGCAACTCACGGACATCGGAGGAGTGCCTTGTGTGTATCAAACGTCGCAATGTAACTGGGTGACTATAAAGGTGCTCTACGGGTATCTCCGAGTGTGTCTGTTGAGTTGGCATGGATCAAGACTGGGATTTGTTACTCCGTGTGACAGAGAGGTATCTCAGGGCCCACTCGGTAATACAACATCACAATAAGCCTTGCAAGCAATGTGACTAAGTGTTAGTCACGGGATCTTGTATTATGGAACAAGTAAAGAGACTTGCCGGTAACGAGGTTGAACTAGGTATGGAGACACCGACGATCGAATCTCGGGCAAGTAACATACCGAAGAACAAAGGGAACATCATACGGGATTAACTGAATCCTTGACATAGAGGTTCGACCGATAAAGATCTTCGTAGAATATGTAGGAGCCAATATGGACATACAGGTCCCGCTATTGGTTATTGACCGTAGAGGTGTCTCAGTCATGTCTACATAGTTCTCGAACCCGCAGGGTCTGCACACTTAAGGTTTGGTGACGTTTCGGTAGTATAGAGTTATGTATGGTGGTGACTGAAGGTTATTCGGAGTCCCAGGTGAGATCCCGGACGTCACGAGGAGCTCCAGAATGGTCCGGAGGTAAAGATTCATATATAGGAAGTCCTGTTTTGGTCGCCGGAAAAGTTTCGGGCTCATCGATAGTGTACCGGGAGTGCTGGTACTGTACCGGGAGGCCTTCGGGAGGGGTATTTCGACCCAAGAGGCTTCATGGGCTGTGGGAGAGTGAATATCAGCCCTTAGTGGTCTGGTGGAAACTCCCACACAAGGCCCATGTGGCTGGAGAAGAAAACCCAGTAAGAAAAAGGTGGAAAAAGGAAAAAAAAGGAGCAATCCTAGTCCTACTAGGATTGGAGGAGGATTCCTCCTCTCCTAGTAGGTTCGGCCGAGTCCCTTGGCTTGGGAAGCCAAGGCTGCCTCCTCTCCTCCTCTCCTCCTATATATACTAGTGGTTTTAGGGGTTTTGCACTAGTTTTTCAGCCACGTGCTACCCGTTCCTCCGGTGCATAGTTTCTCCTCTAGATTGGTTTTCTGCAGCGCTTAAGCGAAGCCCTGCCGAAATAGCTCCACCACCATCGCCGGAGCGCCGTGATGCTGCTGGAGAACTCTTCCTCCTCTCTGCTCCCTCTTGCTGGATCAAGACGGCGGAGATCGTCATCAAGCCGTACGTGTGCTGAACGCGGAGGTGTCGTCCGTTCGGTGCTAGATCGGAAGGATCGTGATCAAGTTCGTGAGACGGATCGTGATCAAGTTCGTGGGACGGATCGTGATCAAGTTCGCGGGACGGATCGTGATCAAGTTCGCAGGACGGATCGTGATTGGTTCGCGGGACGCTCGACGATTTGGATCGCGAAGATGTTCGACTACACCAACCGCGTTTCTTAACGCTTCTCGCTTAGCGATCTACAAGGGTACGTAGATCCACTCTCCCTCTCATAGATGCTCATCGCCATGGATAGATCTGCGTGTGCGTAGGAAAATTTATGTTTCCCATGCGACGTTCCCCAACACCCTGACCTCAGTGTCATCTCCCCCTGGTGCCTACCACTCTGCTACGCGCGCGACTGATAACAGAGGCGGGGCACCTGCCCTCTAATACTAACACATGCATACAGGAACCTGACGAAACTAAAAAACAAAATAGCGCGGCGATAGGAAACGGCGGGTATATGTCCTCCGCGCCCGAATAATTGATAGCAATATCAATATATGCAGTTTGGGCTTCATTCAGGATGTTGCCCGTGCCCTGCTATGTCCATATTATCCTCATCATTTAGCAGATTGAAATCATATTTTTGATCACATTCGCTCTTTATTTCTTCAAATTTTTCATCCATTTCACGCCTTAATTCTTTTAATATTTCTTCTTTTAATTCCTTCTTTATTATTTTTGAAAATTCTTCAAATCTTTTATCCAATTCTTGATCTATGTATTCACTGTCTAAAGGGTCAAGTCCCTTTAGAAGGCATTCTTGATATGTTTGATATTTTGGAGATTCTTCCTTCTTTATATTCTTAGAACTTGATGCTTCCCCCTTTGTTAGAGTTGGTGAAGCAGGTATGCCTCTTCTCATTTGGATATAGTCTTTAGCTTTTGGGTCAATATAATAATCTGGTCCGAATACCTTTCTTGCCCAAGATAAGGCATCATCTATATTATCATATCTTTTGAATGTTAAATCTTTTCCTTCTCTTTTTGCATCTAATTTTTGAATCATAATGTTTTCCCATTCCAGATATATGCCAGGCTTATTTCCGTCAAATATGACATATAGTATTTCTCCTTTTGGTATTTCAGTCTTTCCTGGCTTTGGCAATTTTTTGTTTAGTTCGTTGAAATATTCTGCCAAGCTATTCAGAATTGAAAGCATATATCCCTTTTCCTCTCTTTTGGTGGTATATTGGAACCAGAAATTATCCAATATGCAGCGTTGAACTTCATCAAGCTTGATATGAACCTTTGGCTTGAAATTGAATGTATTTGGCTGAAATACTTTCAGCCTATTTTCTTCTCCAAAGAAGATATATTCCTCCTTGGTGTGGAATAATCCTTTCCTCGTCATATCTGCAAATTTGATGCATGAGAAAATATGTCAGGCAAGGTATTATCCTTTCCCTTAATATGCTCAAAAATAACTTTATATCCATTCCCAGCTATGGTGTCTTCAAATAAGACCCATCTTCTGGTTGAGCTTTTCTTACTATTAATTTTATTGTAATATCGACATATGGCTTCACAGTCTGTTCGCACTGTAAATTCTTTGAATCCTAGATATAGCCTAAATGCATTTATTGCATTTACAACTGCAAGAATTTCTCTATCAATATTATTTACTGTCTTTAACTTATAACTTCCTCAAGCATATCTGCATATTTTTTCATCTGCTTTTGGAGAGTATTTATTAGGTTTTTGTTTTAATATAGCACCCCATCCTACCTTAGATGCATCTGTTTCAATTATAAAATAATTGTCTTCTAGAGGCAATTCTAGGGGTTTTAAATTCCTGACCTTTTCCTTGATGGCTTTTACTAATTTTATATCTTCAGAATTGAAATATTTTTGACCATTTTTTCTTAATTTAGCATATAAAGGTCTTGCTAGCTTTGCTAAGTTATCTATATAATTTCGTGCATAATTTACAATTCCTAAGAACTGTTGTAAAACCTTTTTGTCACTCATATTATCAGGAAACTCTAATATTTTCTTTGCAATATGATCTTGTAAATAAATCTTTCCTTCCCCTATTTCATGACCAAGGAAATTTATTTTTTCTTTGCAAATTTCCATCTTCTTTTTGGATAATATGAGCCCATTTTGTTCTACTTTTCGAAAGAATACTTCAAGATGGGCTATATGCTCTTTGTATGATTTTGAGAATACTAACAAATCATCTACGTATACCAATATAAATGCTTGATTCTCATTAAATATATTTTGCATTTTTCTTTGAAATAGTGCAGGGGCATTTTTTAGACCTAATGGCATTACTAGCCATTCATAATGGCCTTGTGGACAAGTAAATGTTGTCCAGGGAATAGATTATTCAGCCATTTTTACTTGCCAAAATCCTGCCTTTAAGTTGAATTTAGAGAAATATTTACTTCCTTGTATTATGTTAATCCATTCCTGCTTATTGGGTATATTGTATGCATCGTCAACCGTATTATCATTAAGCCTCTTAAAATTAATCACCATTCTAGATTTACCTCTAACTTCTTCAACATGATTTCTAACTATAAAAGCAGCAGATCGATGAGGACTTCTGCTTTCTCTTATAGCTTTTAATTTTAATAACTCTTCAATATGCATTTTGAATTCTTCTATATCCTTTGGGGTAGCTTCTATTGGTCCTGATTTAATTATATAATCTGGATTTATGATATTAATTTTGCAAACTATAGAGTTCTTTTCCCAATGTTTCATTGGTATTTCCCCAATAATCTGTATGCTTTCTAGCCTTTGCACAATCTTATCTATATCTTTTTTGGACTTTATATCTCTATACCAGTTTGGCGAAAATGATTGTAACCCAATGCATTCTGTACATGTATTTTCTATATGATATTCTTCTATGGTCTCACTAAGTTCTTCGTCTTTACAGAATTCAAGGGGATCTGGACTTGTGCTATACTCGTCATCTAAATTAGATATTTCAACATATTGCAAGGACTTTCTTTGTTTTTGTACTTCAGATATGTATGGAACATTATCTTGATAAGGGATAAATGTTACCCCTTCTTCATGTATGATTGTGGTTTGTAAAGATTGTTGTAAAAATCTTAACCCTATTATCATGTCATCATTAATTACTGACAAATCTCTTATTGTAATTTCATCTATTATATATTTTGCGCCATTTATGTAAGCTTCAATATTATATGCCAACTGGTTATGGATTTTCTTTATTCCTGACATATCAGTAGATACTTCAGCCTTATTATCATCTATAGTTTCAACTATTTCAGGACATCTCATAAAATATTTATCATGGATGATGTTCTTAGTGCAACCAGTATCTAAAAGTGCCAGTATTTTATATGAAATATTTGGCTTCAGAACAACCCTAACTGGGATCCTTATCCCTAACACTTCTTTGAATGGTAATCGAACAATATATTTGTTTCCAAAACTAGTAATTGCATCTTTCAATTGTATTAATTTGTCACCTTTTTTATCTCTTACTGTTACCATCTGCTCTTTCATTTCCGTGTTTTTTGCAACATTATTATTTTGCTCTTTACTATTTTCTAACTCATCTTTAAGTTTTTCTAGCTCTGCTTCTAGCTTATTTATTCTGTTTTCTAAATTTCTAACCCTGCTGGATAGTATTCGTTCTTCTGGTTCTAGTTCTATTTCCTGTCTCCACTTTTGATTATTGGCTTTTAGACATGAGGTACAGGCTTGTTTTAAGCACAAGCTACATGTGAACCTATTATCTTGGCTTGGATAATATATACAAAAAGCACATTTTATATTATCATCACCTTTTCCTCTAATCCAATCATGTTCACAATCTACCTGGTTCATCATTTCAATTTTTAAACCGGCTAACTCATCTATTAGGTCTATTTCATCTTCACTTGATTCATATTCTGGAGTCTCATTTTCTACCTCATCTGTCTCTATGATTGAATATATTGACTCATCATCTTTTATTTCATCATCACATACTAATATATTCTCATTAACACTATCTATAATTAAAACTCTCTCTTGTTCTTCATATTTACTAGAGTACCTTTTCTGGTCTTTATTGGGGCAAGTTCTACTTAGATGATCAGGAGAGTTGCATATGAAACACCTGCATGTTTTATCATAGGTTTTCTTAGGATTATATCTTCTTACATTTCTTTTATGCAAGAATGGGGCTCTATTGTCTGACCTTCTTAAGAAATATCTTTTCTTTGTTCTAAAATTTCTATTATCTCTCCTTTGTGGTTTATAATATTTGTTTTTCCTATGCCTTTCTTCTCCATATGTTAGTGGTATTTGGACTATATTATTGCAGAAATTATAGTCTGATTTCTTCATAGATCTTTGGGCTTGAATACTAGTACATACCTTTCTTAATTGTTTGAAAACAAATGTTATGGCCTGAGATATATTTACCACATTTCCTGCTATTTCTTTTTTATATTCCTCAAATATTATTGACCCTAAAGGATCTGGCAACTTATTAAAGTATCTTTCTACTACACCTACATTAAAACCTTGTTTTGCGGTAGTAGCATTATATAGGTAATGCTGGGAAAATTCTTTTATTCCTTTCCAGCTTGTTAATGTTAGCTTTTCAATCTCTCTTAGTCTTTCATTTTGTAATGAGGTGTGTCCTAACTCTGGATCTTCTGCTATGATCATATTTGAGATAACATTTGCAAAGTTATTAGGATTACTTCCTGCCCTTTTTAATTCTTCATATTGACTAGGGTATGATTCCACCCATTGTTCCCATAAAAATTTTACAGATTCTCCTAAAAATGTTTCAAGATATGTTAACATATCTTCTACCTTAGTGCCTATATTATACTGGTTTTGTATATATTTTTGCACTATTAAACCTTTCCATATGTTGATTATATTTGGCCAATCTATTGGGTCATGAGCGGCTAAGTTTAATATAGCGCCATCATTTTTATAATTTTGAAATTGCACTGGTTTTTCAAAATCTCTTCTTTTAGTACCCATATATCTATATTGTCCTGGGATATATGTAGGTTGATAATCATCTTTTTCTGGAGGCCATTGTCCAGCTGATCTAGTAGGTCTCTCTTTCTCCTTCTCTTTTTACTGAGGACTCTCCATATCCCTTTCTTCTTTTATTACTACTTTCTACTTCCATAGCTTCCATTGCATTATCTAAATTATGAAGCTCCACGTCATCTAGTGAGTTATAAAAATCACTATTTTGTTCTGAATCATCATATCTTTCATCTTCTAACCACATTAATTTCTCTTCCTCCTCATAACTTTCTAGTAATAACTTATTATTAATATCCCATTGCTCTTCTTCACTAATAACTTCTTCTTTTTGAACAATATTCTTATCTTTATTATTATTATTAATGATAACATTTTTATTAATAATAGCAGTTGCCTTTCTTTCTGCAGATGCTATAATTTTATCTTCTATGGTTGAACTACTAGTGGCAAACTTTTTATCATTTTTTAGTTTCTTTAACCTTGCAATTTCTCTAATAATAAACAGTTCTCTTTCCCTTATTTTAGGCCAATCATTTCTCATAGAATGACTATATTCCCATTCAATGTGCTTTAGCTTCTTTTCCCAATGATTTATTTCATCATCTAAATTAGCCTTTTCCATGCATTCAGATACACCTTTATTTTTATCATCATTAATTTCTGATTCCGACATAAAAGATTCAGAGTCTTCTATTGATGCAGCTTTATAATTCATAAATCGAATACTGCTACTTCCTTCACAATTTTGATAGCTTATGTAGCTTTCCGGTTGCCTTAATTCTTTCTTCTCTATTAATTCACCTATTTTCCATTCTTCGCCTGCTCTTTCTTCAGAGCCAATTTTAAGAGGATTCATAAATTTTATACCTTTAGATTGCATAATATTAATTACGTCATTCACATTTACTCTATATTTGGAGCTACTTCTATTAGTAAGTCTTCCTATAAATTCTATGCTTACAGCAAGTTTGTTCCTTTAAAATCTTCATAACCTTTAGTTTGAAAACCAAAACTCATTTTTTCAATAAATTCTTTTACAGGCATCATTAGGTCTGGAGCTATATAGGTTATTAATCTATTTTCGTTCATGTCTCCTTCCAAAAATCCTAATGCTGCTTTTTCTACTGATTCCCATCTTCTGTCTAATAGGGTTATTAAAACTTTTGCACCTAATTTCTTCCTTGTCATACCTTTTACTCCTATAATATACATACCTTGATGAATGTATTTATAACCACAATATTTTAGCTCATTTCAATATTTTTGCTTACAATTCTTAAATCTACCGGATGTGTTAACACACTTAACTCCACTTCTCTGGATATTCTATATAGACCACTCTTACTCTCAAACATACCCATGTGATATACTTGTTGCGGCTTTATTTTTCTTAGGGTATCTTTCTGGTATCTTTCTAGATCTCTTTGTATATCTATAACTTCTTCAATGCTATCAATATCATCAGCTTTGCATGATAGTCTATGCTTCATGGCTAGAGGTCTTGAATCTTGCCTTACTAATTGAAGGGTTTTGTCTCTTCTAAGGAAGCCTTTAGATACATCCATTTTTCTGAATTAATATTTCTAGCAGAGGCAACTATTCCGGATGATGAAAGCACAATTTCTTTGTTGTTTTGAACGCTATTGAGTTTATTTAAAATCTAGATTAGCAGCTGGAGGATAGTGTTATTTTGTCTTATTATAATTTTGGAGTCTTCTTTTGGCGAGTCGTGATTAGAGAATCCGACAAGAGGTGACAGGTATTTGGCTACTTCGTTTAGTGCTTGAGTATATTCAGTCATATAATTATGAGATAATCAAAGTTTTAACCTCTTGCACCAACTTTTTTATTTCAAGTATATCTTGTCTTGTTTCAATGCGTGGGAGTGGTTTTTTACCTTTACTTAGGTAATGGCCTATTGATAACACTTCTTCTTTAATATAATCGTTATTTTTGCACACTGTATTCTGTCTTGCTTTTGCTTCTTCTAGCTTATGTAAAGCTAGATCAATTTTTGTATTCAACCCTGAATACTTATCAGCAAGTTTCTGGTATTCTTTAAATAGATTTCCAAATTTTTGGTCTAAAATATCTTGTCTTTTTCCCCCAAGATATGTAAAAGTTATATATCAAATCGACGACTGTATTTAACTGGCTATGAGATGTATGCCAGATATGCTCTTCAGATGGGTTTACTCTACACCTTATATTTAGATTTTCTTTAGTATTTATTACTTTATCTGCGCTAACTTCTAAGTTTAAATATTTTAATCTTTCAATGATTAAACGCTGGACCTGATACCAACAATATAGGTAAATATACCAATTAATACTTTATTTAGGTTAATGTGTGATTAGGTGAAAGTGGTAGACAGATGCTTTTTATCTTGAATATTATTTACTAGTCACTAGGTAGGGCACTATTCACAAAAGCGCTTTACTATTCAATATACTATTTGGAATAGTATTGTACTATTCCCAGCAATATTTAATTCTTTGGTATTATATGCTCGTTCTGTTGTCACTAAGCAGATTATATCTTAATGCAGGATCTATTTAGGGGCTGGCGAGACCAACAATACGTCCAAACGGTGTGCGCAGCGATATAAAAATCCTACTCAGTACTCACCATATTTTTCATTATGTTGTATCAGATGTAGCTAATTACGTTCACTTAGTAGTTTTAATTGCAAATTTACGGGGTAAATTCCTATCGTCTTCCCAGGCAGTTCCACCCGAAGGGAACACTTCTCTACGGCCACAAGGTTCTCATTCAAACGTCACTCTGGGCTACACAGAGAACTACACACGCAGAGGTTTCTCCTATAGGATCCCTAGCATAAGAACTCGTCCCATAAATTCATAAATAAAAATATCAAGTGAAACCAAGAAACTACATCATTTCAACAACATAATTTACATATGGCTTTCCCTTTCGGGAGGCCCCGAAGGGATTACACAAGCTAAAAAAATTACCTTCTAACTACCTTCTTAAGCCTTACAATGCTCTGGATATTATGGCTCTGATGGCAGGACTACTACTACTACTGAGCAATGAGTTTGCTAGCTGTGTTGCAACTTGTTGCTCTATCGGTGGCTGGTTCTCCTCATGTGTGTGTGTGTGATTCTTTCATAAATTTATCACATTTGTAGTAGTTTGTAAGTTTGTGTTTCCAGATTTTATCGACCATCCAGATGTACCTTGCACGCATGCGGAAATTCGGAGGTGCACAAATATTCCTAATAATGCATTTGTGAGATTTTACAGTTCATCCCAGTATGTGTGCATGCAGGCAGAAATTCCAAGATGCACCCGTGTGTGTAAGTAGGTGTTTTCAGGTTTCCCTGTTCAACCTCTATGTATGTCGCGAGGCCGCACGATCAGAATTAATCGAGCGGTGAGCGTTCGATCGCCCGATTCAACCAGAAAGTACACGCGCACTAATAAGGTTTTACGTTTAACTAGCAAAAGGGCTCGTGCGTTGTAATGAGAGAGAAAAATATAATAATCTTTAATGGTGATAACCATATTATATTCACATCTTATGGCATGATATTGAAAATGCAGAAATGCAAGAAAATGTTTCTTCTTTTAAATTTATTCACAAGTTGAAGCACTGTTCACATTTTCGAAACAATGTCATGGTTGTCAAAAAACTTGGTAATTCAAAGAATTATTCTGAATTTTAGGGAACTTGTTTTAGAAAACATATTATAATATTTCGATCCACCCCGGCAGTTAATTCTTCAAAATTCACATGGGTATATTGTCACAAAGACTCAGAAGCATTACTGTTTAACTACATATCTTCGATCATTAATGAACATTTTTACAGATTTGTTAACATTTTTAAAATCGAGAACATTTTTTGCAATTTACAAACATTTTTTAAAAATTGTGAACAGTTTTTGATATTGCGGGAGGTTTTTAAATATTTTGTTTTTAATTAGCGAACAATTCTAGATTAGATGAACATATTTTTTGAATTTGGTGGATTATTTGTGAAATTAGCGAATATTTTTTGCAATGCATGAACATTTTCTAAATCAGTAAACTCTTTTGTAATTCACGAACTGATTTTAAATTTTTAGGACATTTCTTGAAATGCATGAACATTTTTTGAATTAGCAAACATTACATTCAGTTGCCTTAGAAAAATAATACATGGACTTTTTTTCCAAAATCATAGACTTTTTTTTTGGTTTTCACCAATCTTGGCACAACCGAAACAGAGATCGGGCCGGCTATGGAGTTTCCTTTCTACCTGACCAAACCAAACCAAGGCAAACCGATCGATGATGCGACGGGCGGACGGCCGGGCCGGGCTGGGCCTATATATACCGGAGCCACACCAGACACGCGTACGACGCGCTAGGCAAAGCAATCCCTAACAATACAATGGAGAGCGACCACCAACCAACCGAAGGAGAGGAAGCGGATCGAGACGGCGAGACCCATGGCCAGAGGCGAAGGACGAAAAAAAATTAAGGTGTGGCAGACTCTTAAGCATAATAACAAGCAATTCTGTCGAATTCACTAGATGTTGATGAGTGGCATGTGACGTAACCTATGAAGCACCTATAGGGACACGAACACGGCGATGCGGATATGAAAATTTCTGAAAACAACCATATGATGATACGACGCAAATATATAAAAATAATTAAAAATGTCGTGCAACCAGCAAGCGCATGCCCAGTAGCCAGCGCACCGAAGGACTTTGTGGTCACTTGATCCAATCCCGTACCCTGTTCAATCATGCGAATAAAGAGGGGGAGGACTATGCGGGAGACGGAGCTGGCGTCATGAGAGGTGAAGGTGCGGACGGCCGGACCCGTGAGGGAGGAGGAGCTGGCGACCGCCGCATCGTTCACTTGGTCACAGCAGTCGCTCAACGCTCGCTGCATAATGATGCTCTGCCTGTGCCCCAGTCCCGACCTCAGCCACAACCAGCTGTGTTGTTTGTCCTCCGCCCAATGCCATCCTCCACTGCATCCGCTCGCTCGTCGCCCACAACCGTCTGCTTGTCCGCTGCCGCATTATCTAGGGTTTGTGGCGTGCGTGCTTTGTCGGGGGTTGGGGAATTGATTCATGCGTGCTGGAGCGAGTTGTCTCGATCTGTTCGTGACGGGGATTAGGCCCAAATAGCGGGGTTGCGTGCATCGCTTGGCATTGCCATAGGCCCAATTAGGGTGGTTGTGTGTTCCCTTTGTTTTTTCAGTAATTCTTTTTCATCTAGCAAGAGCCAGCAACCTAGCAAATGATGGTATGCATACATGTATTAAAAAATTTGGACCAAATCAAGGTGTGGCAGCCGCCACACCTTGCCCATCGGGGGCCTCCGTCACTGCCCATGACGATGGCGGCGCTCCTGCAGGCGGCGAGGAGGCTTTGCTTCCAGTTCGGGACATCAACGGTACCACCCTCTCCTACCTCCGATTCCTCTCCTCTTTCTGAACTTTGTTCCCGGCTTGGGAACTAGATCTACTAGGGTTGGATCTTCCTTTGCGTGATGGGGCCGAAAATCTTCGACAGATCTTGGAAATTTGAATGCTTTTCTTCAGGCATTGAAACTTGTGTTGTTCGATGCTAATCTTCTAACTTGCGATTTTGAAGATTTTCAAGATCTTCCAGGTCACTGCATGTCCGGTTTCATTCTACATGAACCCAAATCTGGCACTCATCACAACACACCTGCCCAGAAACGCATTGTAGGTCCATGCCTACCACAATCAAGAGACGATAATCTATAACATCACCAAAGCGACTTCTAGGCTTACCCATCTTCCACCATCTGCGTGATGCCAAATTTTCTTGCATATGCCACAACATTGCTTTGACTGCCACAGCTGCAGACATAATACTCCCTCCATCCAGAAATACTTGTCCTAAAAATGAATAAAATAAATGTATCTATAACTAAAATAAATCTATATACATCCATTTTTAGGACAAGTATTTTCAGACGAAGGAAGTAGTATTTACCCATGTAAGGCAATAAATAGAAAGAAATGAGTAGAACATACAGAACACCATAATTCACAGTCACATGTCAGAGACATACCTTTTCACGGTGCCTACAAAGTAACTGCTCTGTTTCTTGCTTTTTTTTTCTTCGAAATCTTGGATGGAAGGCAATTACCACAACTATCACAACAGCAGCTAATTTACCAACAGCATGCAATACAACAAATTACTCCCTCCGTTTCTAAATATAATTTTTTATAAAAAATTCACTAGGGGACTACATACGAAACAAAATGAGTAAATTTACATTCTAAAATATGTCTATATACATCTGTATGTAGTCTCCTAGTGAAACATTTTAAAAGACTTATATTTAAAAACGGAGGGAGTAGATACCAGCCTAGCCAAGGAATTGTAATAACTGAGGCAGCTACAAGCTCAATTATTACGAGTTTACCCATCCAATTACCTGGGAATGGGACCAAGAAAAAAAATTAGCACGCTATACAAAATAGCGGCATCCCTAAAAATATGTTATTAGCATGCTATAGCGTTATAACATGTTATTAACGAGACATTATACATATATCAATTTAACAAAACAATTTTTAACAATTTTTAATATGCTATAGCGTGTTATTAGCGATGTTATAGCGTGTTATTTTTTTCACTGAATGGGACTGACACTCTTGCTCCTTATTAGAACCAGTACACGGGAGAACAAGCTGCTGGATGGTTTCCTTCCGGCCACCACGTAGACTGATAGACGTACGATGCAATGGTACCTAGCCAAGCTAGTGAGACTGTTTCCAGCAAGAAAGCACCTTCCGTTCGAAATTACTTGTCATAAAAATGAATGTATCTAGACGTATTTTAGTTTTAGATATATCCATTTTTTTTCATTTTGACGACAAGTAATTTCGGACTGAGGGAATATTTGATGGCTACAGGAGATCGAGAGAGTGTGGAACCTTCCATTCAATCACATCTAGAACCGCAAGAAAGGAACCGCAAACCAGACCAGGTCAGATGGCGGAAGGCCTGGCGGCGGCGGCTTCGGCTCAGACTACCACAATGAAGAGTAACATGGAGTAGTAACATGCATATGTTATTAGTCTAAGTTACTATCTCTACAATAAATATTAATATAAGAATAGTAACATTGAGTTTTTCATTTATTAGCTTATAGACTTATCTTGCCTTGGTATGCGTTATGTTACTCATAGTATGAGTAACTAGCTAAGTTAGTTAATTTCTCTCTCTCTTCTCATTAATTAATTGCCATATCATTTATTTGCTTAGATGATATCTATGTTAATACCTATGTTACTCCCACTATGAATAGTCTCAAGGTAATGGTAGATGAGGACGTGTGAACGCGCACCCCCGCGCTTCCCGATCCCGCCCTCGTTTTTTCATTTTCATTTTCATTTTCCTTTTCTATTTTCTGTTTGTTTGTTCTATATTAAAATAAATTAAGATTACAAAAAGGTTCTAAAAAATTAAAGAAATGTGAACTGTAAGAAAAGTTCTTGAATTCAATTTTTTTGTGATTTCAATGGAGTAAACATTTTTTGAATTTTAAAGAATATTCTTATATATTGATGAACAATTTTTTCTGAACATTGTTTTGTATTTGATGAACGAATTTTGAATTTGATGACCAGTTTTTGAGATTGATGAACAAAATTCCATTCAAGAACATTTTTCTTGAATGATGGATGAATTTTTTTTTTAATTCATTGAACATTTTTTGAAGATAATGAACACATTGTGAATCTGATGAATCGTTGTTTTAATTCGATGAACAAATTTTGAATATTGATGAACATTTTTTATATCCTATAAACAAAAAATTGAATGCGATGAACATTTTTTGAATTCGATGAACAAAGAAATGTTCGAAATTGAAAAAATAAGATTAGCAAATAAAAGAGAAAATGTAAAGAAGAAGAAAAGAGAAAACAAAATAAAACAAAAGAAAAAGGAAAAGAAAAGAAAAAAAGAAAAGGAAAATCAAAAGAAAAGAAAACCAGCAACTGGGCCACCCCATTTGAACACCTAGCACGAAAGTTGGGTGCGCGCCAGGTCGCTCGCGGACGCCCTGCATGCCGAATAGGGAAACCTGAAAAACGGTCCTGCAAAAGGGAGATCCTATACGGCACGCTGTTAGCCGCAAGCGACATGGCGCGCACCCCTCGACCGTTTGTCGCTCATATGGCCGGCCCATTTTCCTTTTTTACTTTCGTCTTTCCTTATTTTTGTTCTTTCTTTTTGGTTTCTCGTTTTTCCCATTTTCTTCTGTTTCCTTTTTCTTGAATTCGATGAACAAAGAAATGTTTGAAATTGAAAAAAGATTAGCAACAAAAAAAAAGAGAAAAGGTAAAGAAGAAGAAAAGAGAAAAAAAAGGAAAAAGGAAAAAAAAACAAGGAAAAAAAAACAGCAATTGGGCCACCCCATTTGAACACTCAGCGCGAAAGTTGGTTGCGTGCCAGGTCACTCGCGGACGCCCTGCATGCCGAATAGGAAAACCTAAAAAATGGTCCCGCAAAAGGGAGATCCTATACGGCACATTGTTAGCCGCGAGCAACGTGGCGCGTCCCCCTCGACCGTTAGTCGCTCATATGGCCGGCCCATTTTCCTTTTTTTACTTTCATCTTTCCTTATTTTTCTCTTTTTTTTGGTTTCTCGTTTTTCCCATTTTCTTTTCTGTTTTCCTTTTTCTTCAATCTTCATTATTCTTTCCTTATTCACTTTTTTGCAAATTTTCTTTTCAACTTCCCAAACATTTTTTTCTTAGTCAAACGTTTATCAATGTAAAAGAATGGTGACCAATTCAAAAAATTCATCGAAATCAATTTAGTGTTCATCAGATATAAAAACTGTTCATCAAAATTCAAAAGTTGTTCATAACACTAAAAAAATGTTCATCAAATTTTAAATCGTACATCAATTTGGAAAAATGCTAATCAAATACAAAACTGTTGCATTTATAGTTTCTTCATCCCTTTTTAAAAAAAAACTTCCCTGAATGGAAAAGATTTCATCAAGTTCAAAAAATGTTCATCGAATTTACAGTTTTTTCATCAAATACACATCATTATTAAAAAGATATCAAAAAATATCCTCCTTTTTATGAATTTGTGAATATTTTTTACTTTTTTTATTTTTCTCAATAATTTGGGATATCAAAAGGTTCTCAAATTTCCAAAAAATTGGGAATTTTGTATAAAATAATGATGAATACAAAAAAAATGATGATTTAAAAGAAAGTTTTTGAATTGAAAAGTTGTTCGCGCTTTAAGAGAATGTTCACAAATTGGTAAACAAAGTTTACGAATTTAAGAAATGTTCATGAATTAAAACCATGCTCATGATCTCAAAAAGAAGTTCACGAATTCAAAAAAAATGTTCACGAATTTACCAAACTTTCATGACTTCACACAAATTGGTCGTGAATTTTAAAAAACTGTTTCATAGTTCAAAAACAAACATGATTTCAAAAAACAATGTTCGCGAATTAGAATACATCTTTATGATTTAAGAGAATGTTCAGAAAATTTCTAAAAATATTTACGAATTTTATAAAATTGTTCAAAATTTCGAAAAAATGTTAGTTACGTTTAGAAAATATTCAGGGTTTCAAAACATGTCCTTGATTTAAGAGAATGTCCATGAATTTGTAAAAAAAAATATGACGATTTCAAGAACATGTTCATGCATTTAAAAAATGTTCACCATTTCATAAAACTCCACGATTTTGGAAAATATTTGTGAATTAACTTTTTTCGCAAATTGAAGATACATAAAAAAATGCAAACATAAAAGAAAAGAAAAAACGAAAAGAAAACAGAAAAGAAAAAAAAAGAAAAAAAAAGGAAAGGAAAAGAAATAAAAATCAAAAGGAAAAATAAAGAAAAGCATAAATACCGGTTAAGGGAAGGTTCTAGAACCTTCCCAATCTGGTGGGGGTGAAACCCGAAAATGGGCCGACGCATAGAAATTGTACCGCGAGAGGGGGGTACACACTACGTTGCTTGCGATCCAGCGCCAATACAGCAGCCACCGCGCCAAATAGCCCCCCCCCCCCCGCGCGCAAAAAATAGCATTTCCGAAAAAAGTAGGCAAACTTGGTCTTAGCATTACATTACCTCACACGTGGTGAAGGACGAGAATTCTCATGTCTCAACTCCATCTCCTCACACCGGGGGGCGCTTGGATGGCAATCGACGTGTGCTGGCGCGTCTCCTTTGCCGCCAACCTTGTCACGACACACACGGTCGCGTTCGCCGGCGAGTTGCTACTCATTCAGCGTGATGCACTTAGGTTTGTCCTCCTGAGCACGAGAGGTGATACGTGGACACGTTGTTCCTGCGCGTTGGAGAGTTCATCGACATTGGCAACGTTGTCGCGTTCCCATGCCACTTCGCACGGGTGCGAGATCTGTTGTCGGCGACGACCTTGACGACCCCGTCACTTGTGGATGGCTCCAAGGGCATAGGAACGGGTGCTGCGGTACACGGGTGGAGTGCGAGTCAACATGCAGCCACATCGACACACGACTCAGCGCCCCCAGCTCCCCCTGTCGTCGTTTTCTCACGACAGATGCCATGGGTAGGCTTATCGAAGGTGGTTAGGGCCGGAGGACGCCGACGGGCTCCGAGTGCGGGATTAGGCACAAGCGGTGGTGACACGCGATGTACCCAGGTTCAAGGCCCTCCGTAGGAGGTAACACCCTTAGTCTTGCTTGGTCTAATTGATGAATGGGGATGTTTACAAGGTTGCTCCTGGAGCTGTTGTCTAGAGGAGGAAGAGGGAGCAGTCGATTCTCCTTCCTCCGCTACGAAGGTGGATGTGTGGGAAGTGCCCCTTGGGTGTGAGTGCGTGAGATTCGTCGTCCTTGTTGCATGGGGGGCTCGGGGGGTTTATAGGCCAACCCCTAGGCTTACAATACTCTTAAGGTACAGAATGAGGGGACCCGGCGGGCAGCCTCTCCGGCTGGCCAAAGGGTCCCGCCTCTTGAGCCGTCTCGTCGCCCGTAGGGTCCATCGGCTGCGTGGTCCCATCGCCTGCTGGGGCCCGCCAGCCGGCTCCTCGATTGGCCCGCGCCCACCTGCCACAGCATAGGCCTCCCGGGTGTCGTCGTCTTGCACCAGCTAGCCAAAGTCTCCTATACGACCGGCAACACTATAGCCACGACGAAGCAGGTAATCGAGTGGGCAGACACGTGTCGGCACTATTGCTTCGCCCGGTCGCGGTCGGCCAAAGTCAGCAGTACGACCGGCTGAACTGTAGCCATGTGCACCCGCGCGTCAGCGGTCATTGTGGCTACACCGGCGTCTGTCGTGGGGGTCCCGTCCTATCGCCGTACCTGCGTGCAGGGGGATGGGACGGGAGCTTGTCCGCCCAAGGGTCAACGGAGGAGGCGGCTCGAGGGTAGCTAGCCGCGTCTAGCCGGCCGGGGGTCTAGCCGGCTCCCTGACCAACCGTCCCCAATCCAGCCGGCTATGCACCTGCTGGCTGCGCGCCAGCCGGCCGGGAAGCAGCCGGCCACATACTTTTTCTTGAAGCGAGGGAGAGAACCCCGTTGCTTTGGCCTACCTGGGGGTAATAACCCCGTTAGTAGTCCCCAAAGCCGACGGGGGCCCGCGTCTGCAAGATGAAGGGGAGCCAACGGTTTCCTCCCAGTGGTACCCGCCTCTGGCACGAAGCCAAATAGCTAACCGGGTTGGCGGCCGCTCGCGATGCCTCGTGTCCTGTCGCGCCGCCCTAGGACCCGGCCTGGCCCACAACGCGCCACGCAGCGAGTAATGATGTCGTGGGCCCCCCGCACGCGGCTAGACGGGACATCGCCCTAGGCCTAGCCCGCTAGGCCTCGGGCATAGCCTAGTAGGCCTCGGGACGCAGGCAGGCAAAGATCTTCTGTGCCCCGATGCGGCGGTTACGGCCCAGGATGCCCACTCGTGCGCGGAGATTCCGGGGGAGTGGGCGCAGTTAATCCCCATGTCCCCCAGTCATGGCCCCCCCATTTAAAAGGGGAGGGAGGGCAAAGGGCGGCAGCACCTGCGCCCCATTTGCCCCCTTGTCTTCCTTCCTCCCGTCTTCTCCGCTCCCTCGCGTATCACTGTTCTTCTTGCTCGTGACCTCGCTCCCACGCCCTCCCGCGCAGCCCCGCCATCGCGATGGTCGAAGGACGCTCGGGCAGTTTGGCCGGTTCCGTGGTCATGGAGGCCACCATCACGGAGCCCCACCGCACACGCATGCTGCCCCGGTGGAGCGCGTGACCCAGCGCGCACTGGGCAACGAGGTGGTGCCCGAGCCATAGGAGGAGGAGTTCGTCGTCTTCTCCTGGCACTTCTCCCGTGGCTTCGGGGTTCCGGTGAGCCACTTCTTCCGTCTCATGATGGACACCTTTGACATCCAACTGCATCACCTCGGCCGCAATGCCATTCTCTATATCGCGGGTTTCATGACGCTGTGCGAGGGGTACTTGGGATGCTCCCCTTTGTGGACTTCTTCAAGGCCCTTTTCTACCTCAAGGCGCTGAAAAGCGCCAAGGAGCCGTTCGCCTCCGGGGGCACGACGGTGTGCTGCCGCGGCTCGCGCTTCCCGCACTTCAGCCTCATCGACTCCGTCAAGGGCTGGCATCGGTCATTCTTCTATGTGAAGAACACCGACCCACAGCAGGATTACATCCGGCTACTGGAGTACGTCAATGCCCCGTCCTCCGGGGTGAACTGGTCGGGGACCGCCCCCGCGCGGAACCGCCCTCACAGAGCTCGACCGGCTCATGGAGCTGAGGAGCGGGGAAGGGCCGGTCGCCTCTGATCTGGTGGTGGCCTTCATCGCGTGCCGGATGCTGCCTCTCCAGATGAGGCCGCATCGGATCTGTGACATGTCCGGCCGCCGGGACCCCTGTCGATTGTCGACTGTCGAACTGACGCCGACTCAGGTGGCGAACCGGGTGAATGACATCACGACCTTCAAGCTGGCGCCGGCGTCATGGACCTTTGGCAAGGAGTCGTACGACTCACACCATCGAGCGCCCCTGGTACGTTATGCTGACATGGCCCTTCTTGTTTGAACCCCTCCAGCCGGCATCCGTTCTTACTTTTCCATGTTGACTGCAGTTATTCGTGCGACAGAGCATGCCGGATGGCCCGCACCTCCAAATCTTCGAGGCGGAGCGCGACCACTCAGACTCTAAGGACTACGAGTAGGGAGGGCCGTCCCAAGAGGGGGTCGATTCATCGAGGGAGGCCGAGAAGGGGGCCGACCTGGGAGCCGGCGGGCCCAGCGCAGCCGGTGACTTCCCTTCCGGTCCCATGATGAGGGATTGGACCGATGATGATGATGATGATGACGACGATGATGACGTTCGGATCCTGAACGTGCCTCCCCTCAGTTCAGCAGGGCCAACGCGGGCAGAGCGAGGAGCGGCCGGCCCATGCCCCGACGGCCGGGGCCACCAGCCGGGGGAAGAGGCTTGCTAAAGAGGAGCCAGCGGTGCCACCGCCTGCCCGCAAGCGGGTGAAGACGGCTGTGCTGAAGCCACCGGCACGCGCCAGGCGGGCGCTGCCCATCATAACCAAGTAAGTGACCTTCTTCTTGTGTGGGTTCCTTTCCTACTTGTGGGTCGGCTGGTGTTTGACCCCTATGCGCTTCAGGGACCCCCATTGAACTCCACCATGTGGAGTCGACGGTCGACCCGATGAAAGCCGCCAAACGGCTGGCCCGCGAGCACGTGGCCACATAGCATGAGGAGAAGAGGAGGCTCGCGAAGCTGCGGGCCTTGAAGTCTGGAGCCCAAGGCGGGGCCTCGTGCTCCGGGACTTCGAGCGGTGGGAGGAGGAGGAGGTCCGCAGACCTCGCGCGGGCGTCTGACTCTGCGGCGGAGTTGACTCGCATGTCGAGGCCCCCGTCGAGTGAGCCGTGAGGGGCGGCCACGGATCCAGTCACGCCACCGTCTATGGAGGAGGTGGCCCGATCGGGGGCGGCGGCTACGGAGCCGGCCCCTAGGAGACCTGGCCGATGGTGCCGGACGTGACACTGCCCACGGCTGAGCCGGGCCGGGCCGACGTGCCGGAGGTTCCGGAGGCAGTGCCGGAGGCGCCGTCCATGGAGACGGAGGCACCGTCCGTCGCGATCGTCGCGCCGAGCCTACAGGAGGAGGGGGCGGCACCAGCGCCGAGCGAGGGGCAACCGGGGACCGACTCCCGCACCCTCTCCATTATCAATCCCCCCTGATGACCGGCACCATGGCGAACGTCGGGACGGGTGGCGACGATAGCCGGACCCGGAGGTCCATGCTAGACATGATCCGGGACTAGGAGGCGCTGGCGCGCGTCACTACCCTTCCGGCTCCCTCGACAGACGGCCCGGTCCCTGCGCTCGGGGAGCTGGGGAGCGTCCTAGAGCGATGCCGCCAGGAGCTGGCCCGGTTCACGGAGGCGGCCGACAACACCCTGCAGCGCGCGGAGGTAAGCATCTTGTTGAAATTTTTAGTGGGGGCGCGCGAGCGCACCCACTGGGTGTAGCCCCCAAGATGTGGGTTGGCTGACCGGCTGTGGGGCAGCCGGGCCAGATCTCCTTGTGCGCCTTCTGATTTTGACCTCTTGTGGCAGGCATGGAACGCCCAGCGGCAGGAGCTGTTCAACGAGGCGGTCGCCATCCACAACCGCGGCAAGCATGGCTTCTACCGGTTGGAGGAGGAGCTGGCGAGGGTGTGAGGTATGTTTGTTCTCGTGGGGGTGCATAGCCCCCGGGAGCCGGGCCGACTGGTTGGCAGCCGGGACGGGCGTGGAATGTTTGGCTGATGCTAGCTTTGCTTCGCATGGGAGCTGACCACCCTCCGGGAAGAGAAAAACGGGGCGTTCTCCGAGCGGGACCGGCTGGCGCAGAGCGTCCAAGCGATCACCCAAGAGAGGGACCGGCTGGGTGCCCTGCTGGTGGATGGGCAGGCAGCCCAAGACCGCCTGACAGCCGACATGGCGCGGGAGGTGACGGCCAAGGAGAAAGCCGTCAAGGAAGCGACTGACGCCGCCCAACGGACCGCCGCCCTCCAAAACGGGGTGACCCGCCTCGAGAGGACGCTCGAGGAGCGTAGGGTTTCCCTCGCCGAGGCGGAGGCGGAGCTGGTGTTGGAGCGGGACTCGTCGCTCCACTTCGCCATTGAGCTGGACAACTCCATTGAGTGTAAGTACCAATTTTTCTTTTTCAGCCAGCCGCTTTCTTCTTGTCCTTGAGTTGCCCTCTTCTCATTCTTCCCTTTCTTCTTTAGGGCGCTTCCCGGAAACCCAGCGCCGCGCTTAGCGTGCTGTCGAGCAGCACTGGGAATATCTCCGGGCGCGCGGGCGCACCATCGAGGGGGATGCCGCTTGGGATATGGAGGATCTTGGGCTGGCCATAGAGAACCAGCTGATCCACCTCGAGCGGAGCATGGAGCAACTGAAGACGGATGGCAAGGAGGTCATCACCACCTTGTGGCCGGGCCGTGGAGCTCCGGAGAGCCGCATGGCTTGGTGGCTGGAGAACGCCGTGGCACGGCTCGAGGTCTGGAAGGCCTTGACGGCTCGAGCCGGCGCGCAGATGGCGCTGAGGTTCGTCATGTCGTGGTACTGCGGCGTTGACTTGGACTGGATGGCCACCATGCGGGACGAGCCGGCCGAGGAGCGGGCGGCACGTGAGCCCGTCCTCGTCCGCCGCGCCAACGAGCTCGCCATGTACGTCGACCCAGACGAGCTCCTGCCAGCCCTTGGCGAGGACGGCGAGCCGGTAGCCGAGGACTCCTTCGGCAACCCCCAAGGTCCAGAGGACGAGGAGGTCGTCGATGAGAGCACCGACTCCAGCACTTAGATGGCTGGGACCACGGAGGCTGCCCCGAAGGCCACGGAAGCCAACCCGAAGGCTGCGACCACCTCCGGGCCGAGCGTCGAGCCGACTGGCGGCGCGTCGGCTGGTGACGCGCCGGTGGCCTGAGCCCCCGGGCCTTTTACTTTTCTTTTGTTTTTTCTGCATGTTAGACTCAAGTCCACCCACTCGGGGTGTATTGTAATGAACCGTGATGGCCGTGGGCCTTCTTTTAAATTATGAAGTTTCTGATTGTCACAAAGTCAGCTTTCATGCGTGTCGGCTTGCCCTTCCCTTTGTTTGCCCCTTAGGTTCCGTTAGCTCAAGTCTCTTTCCGCCTTGGTTTTGACCCCGCCAGCCCGCCAGCCGGGAGCCAGCCTATAGCTGGGACAGGGCGTCCGCCTTAAGGGAGTCGGCTCTGAGTTTAGGAACCGTGAGGACTTTTTCGGTAAGGCAAGTGACAGAGGCAGGAACATGAACCGGCTAGACTTAGCCGACGACCCCCAAGTGATCGGTTTTTCGTGTGAACCAAGATTTTCCCAAGACCACACGAGCCGGACAGCCGGGGGCCGGTCTGTATCTGGGAGGGGTGGGCGGACTTACTTAGCTCACACTACTTGCTCTACCTCGAGGGAGGACGTTAAGACTAGTTGGCGAGCCCCCGGGGCCAGGGGCCGGATCCGGGGGACAACGAATTGAATTGACAAGCTTTGAAGTGGAAAGGGACATGTCCCAAGAGCCGGCTTGGGGAACCCATTGCATTCATAAGCCCAAAAGGGAAGGATACATACATACACTGGTTTTTTCAGCAATAGAACAGACGGAGGAGCGCCGCGTTCCACGGGCGCTCGGCCTCCTCGCCGGAGGCATCTCTCTTGCGCTTCTGCGGCTTCTGAGCGTCTATCAGGTAGTACACGTTGTTGTGCAACGCCTTGCTGACGATGAACAGGCCCTCCCATGGGGAGGACAGCTTGTGCTGGCCGGCTAGCCGCTGGATCCGCCTGAGCACCAGATCTCCTTCGCGGAAGGAGAGCGGCCGGATCCGCTTGTTGTGGTAGTGCCAGAGCTTCTGCTGATAGATGGCCGTCCGGCTCAAGGCCAGTTTGCGGGCTTCTTCGAGCAAGTTGACGCCTTCCTCTCTCGCCTCCTTTGCGTCCTTCTCCGTGTATAGGGCAACCCGACGCGAGTCAAACTTGATATCGGTGGGAATGATCGCCTCAGACCCGTACACAAGGAAGAAGGGTGTGTAGCCGGTTGATCGGTTGGGAGTGGTCCTGAGGCTCCAAAGGACAGCCGGCAGTCGTCGACCCAGCAGCTGGCTGACCTCACCAGCGGCGTTACGAGCCGGGGCTTGATGCCAGATAGGATTAGGCCGTTCGCCCTCTCAACCTGGGCGTTTGACTGTGGGTGAGCGATGGATGCCAGTTCGAGCCGGATGCCCTGCTTGGAGCAGAAACGCGCGAGCGCGCCCTTGGTGAAGTTCGTGCCATTGTCGGTGATGATGCTGTGAGGGACGCCGTAGCGAACCGTGATGTCATCGATGAACTGGATGGTCATGGGGCCGTCCAGCTTCTTGATTGGTCTGGCCTCGATCCATTTGGTGAATTTGTCGACGGTCACCAGCAGATGCATCATGCTGCCTCGTGCGGTATTGAAGGGACCCACCATGTCCAGCCCCCAAACTGCGAAAGGCCACGAGAGGGGGATGGTCTGGAGGGCCATGGCCGGTAGGTGGCTCTGCATGCTGAACACTGGCAGACCTCGCACTCGTCGACCAGCTTCTTGGCTGCCTCCAAAGCGGTCGGCCAATAGAAACCGTGGCGGAAGGCCTTGGCCACCAGGGTCCTGGAGGCAGCATGGTGCCCGCACTCGCCCTAGTGGATGTCGAGGAGGATCTCCTAACCTTTCTCCGGCTCGACGCACCATTGGAAAACACCGGTGGTGCTGCGGTGGACGAGCTCGCGATTGATGATGTTGAAGGCCGAGGCCCGGCGCTGGATTTGTCTGACCGTGGCCTTGTCCGGGGGGAGCTCGCCGCGCAGAAGGAATGCCAGGATGGGCTGGGTCGGCTCAGCCGGTGCTGGCACGGCAGCCGTGATAGGAGGAGCCGATGGCGAAGATGCCGAGGGGGCAGCCGGATCCGTCGATGGGCCGGCGGCGTCGGCCGGTACGAAGATGGACTCCGACTCCGTGGAAGGCTTGATTGATGGTTTGAGCAGCCGCTCAAGGGAGGCGCCGGCTGGGATGGCCTGTCGGGTGAAGCCGATCTTCGCCAGTGTGTCGACCGCCTCGTTGTCCGCCCACGGGACGTGGTGGAACTCACAGCCCTCGAAGGAGCCGGTGTGTTGCTGTATGAGGAAGCGGTAGCTGGCCATGTTGGCGTCCCTAGCGTCCCATTCGCCAGAGACCTGCTGCACCACGAGGTCAGAGTCGCCGAAGCATAGGATGCGCCTGATGCCGATCTCCTTGGCGAGCCGGAGGCCGTGGACGATGGCCTCGTATTCGGCCACGTTATTGGAGGCAGCGAAGTGGATCTGGAGGGCGTATTTGAGCTGGCCACCTTTTGGGGAGGAGAGGACTATGCCGGCACCCAGGCCGACCCTCATTTTTGAGCCGTCGAAATGCATGCGCCAATGCGTGGAGTCTGGGGGAGGCGGTACGAACTCGGTCTCCGCCCAGTCGACGAGGAAGTCGGCCAGTGCCTGCGACTTGATGGCGGTACGTGGCTCGTATCGTATCTCGTGGTCGGCGAGGGCGATGACCCATTTGACGACCTGACCGGTGGAATCCCGGCCGCTCATGATCTCGCCGAGCGGGGCCGTGCTCACCACGGTGATGATGTGCCCCTGGAAGTACTGCTTGACCTTCTTGGTGGTGAAGTATATGCCATAGCACATCTTCTGGTAGTGGGGGTAGTTTTGCTTGGAGGCGGAGAGGACTTCGCTGAGGTAGTAGACGGGGCGCTGGACCGGTAGGGATTTTCCCTCCTCCGGTCGCTCGACCACCAAGACGACGTTGATGACGCGAGTGGTCGCCGTGATGTAGCCAAGCAAGGGCTCCTTCTCAGCCGGCGCGGCGAGGATGAGCGCGTGGGTGAGAGCTCGCTTGAGGCCGCGGAAGGCCTCGTACGCCTCGTCGGGACAGCCGAACATGCCCGGCTTCTTTGTGTGGCCCGGCTCGACCAGAGCCGTCTTGCGAAGGAGCCCATAGAAGGGCAAGGCCTTCTCCCCCAGCCGGCTGATGAACTGGCTGAGCGAAGCGAGGCAGCCGGTGAACTTCTAGACGTCGTAGAGCCGGGTCGGCTTGGGCATGCGCTCGATTGCACTGATCTTCTCCGGGTTAGCCTCGACGTCGCGAGCCGACACGAAGAAACCCAGGAGCTGGTCAGCCGGGACGCCAAAGACACACTTCTTCGGGTTGAGCTTGATCTTGTACTCACGTAGGTTCGCGAAGGTCTCCCGGAGATCGTCGAGGAGGCTGAAGTGCTTCTTGGTCTTGATAACAATGGTGACGCACTGAGCGGGGTTGGCCCGGTCGAGCGGGAACTGCTTGGTGTCCTTGGACGGCTGGAAGGAGGCCTCGCCGACCGACTGCGAGGGGGGAGCCGGCACGGCCGGCTGGCTGGCGGCGAGGGCCACGAGCCGGTCGAGCTGCCACTTTTCCTCGGCTATCTCCAGAACCTCGGTCAGCCGGCTGCCGTCTCAAGCGCACTCGAGCGACATTTTGTAGTCACCCGTGATGGTGATCATTCCCTTGGGGACCGGCATCTTGAGCTTGAGGTAGGCGTAGTGGGGGACCGCCATGAACTTAATGACAGCCGGTCGGCCCAGCAACGAGTGGTAGGGACTCTCGAGGTCCACTACCTCGAACAACACCGGCTCGCAGCGGAAGTGACCAGGGCCGCCGAAGAGGACGTCAAGCTCGATCTTGCCGACAGGGGAGCAGGACTTTCCCAGCACGATGCCGTGGAAAACCGTTCGGCTTGCGTGAAGGTCTTCTATTTTCAACCCCAGCTTGCGCATCGTGTCGAGGTAGAGGATGTTGATGCTGTTGCCACCATCAATCAGCACCCGTGAGAAGCGGCAGGTGTGCTTATTGGTGGCGATGGTGGGGTCGAGGACCGGGGCATAGCTGTCGGGACTCGGTATCACAGCCGGGTGATCTGCCCGGCTCTAGGTGACCGGCTGCTCCGACCAGTGCATGAACTGGGGAGTTGCCGGCATGGTGGCGTTCACCTCACGGTGGAGCTGGTGTTGAGCATGTTTGCTCATCTCTTCACTGGTGAAGACGATGTAGCAACCGTCCTGGTTGGCGAATTGGTCGTGTAGGCGACCGTCGTTCTGGGCCGGAGCCGGAGCCGGCGCTGGGGTGGCACCTCGGGGGCTGGCGGCACGGGCGGAGCCGGAAGCCCCCCCCCCCCCCCCCCGCGCGTTGTGAGAAGCTGCACTGTCGGAGCGTGTGCGTGGAGGGCTTGGCCCGAGAGTGGTTCTTGCAGGGGAGGGCACGCATCTCCTCGAACGTGAGCTTGGGCTGCCAGACAACCTTGCCAATGCGCTGGCGCTGGTTGGAAGACTAGGCAGCCTGCTCCTGCTCCTCAATGGTGGCAACCTGCCGGCTCCCGTAGCGGGAGTCGGGCTGGTCATTCTTGCGCTTGTTGTTTTGCGGCTGCCGATTGTCAACACACGGTCAGGACGCTGCCAGCGTCGGCGTCGCCTTGGCGAGCAGAGTTGTTTTGACCCGAATGGCGGAGTCAGCCGTGGCCTGCCTTGGTCATGAGCTCGGCTAGCGTATCCGGCTCAGAGCACATGAGCTTGTGCTTGAGAGGGGTGTCACCGCGACAGCCTTCAATGAAGTATTGTATGGCTTGCACCTCATGCACCCCCTCACAGGAGTTGTGGAGCTCGATCCACCGGGTGAGGTAGTCGCGGAGTGACTCGTCCAGCCCCTGAACGCACATGGCCAGTTCACGGGGCGGCCAGGGCGCTTGTAGGTGTTGGTGAAGTTGCGAACAAAAGCTTTCTCGAAGTCCGTCCAGGTGTTGATACTGCCGGCCGCCAGGTTGTTGAGCCAGGTGTAGGTCGAGCCGATCAGCATGAGGGGAGCGTAGCAGATGGCTACGCGCTTGTTCCCCCCTGGCGATGCCGACCGCGATGGTGTAGTCAATCAGCCAGTCTTCAGGTTTGGCAGCCCCGTTGTACTTCGGGGTGTCTCAGGGGAGCGTGAAGCCGGTCGGAAACGGCTCGTGGTGACGGCCGCTACGAGGCGGGTTGTTGGTGCGCTGGCTGTTTACATCCGGCTGCTCGTTCCATGACAACTGAGAGTGCCGAGGGTTGCTTGCCTCGACCCTGCGGCCAGAGGCATGAGGGGAGCGGGAGTGCTGAGCCGGCTGACGGCCAGCAGTCCTCGTGCCCTCGGCCTCGAGCCAGGGGCCTTCAGAGGTGGCGCCACCCGCCGCGAGCTGATGCTGCTACGCGTCGGCGGCGTCGATGAGGTCCTTGATGTGACGCTCGCGGGCGGCATGTTCTTCGCCTTCCATAGGCCCGCAGGTTGGCCGCGGGGGTGTCGTAGACGGGCATGTTGCCGCCCAAGATTTCGGCGACCACGCGATCGCGGTCGCGCACAGGCCCACGCCGGCTAGGCTTGGTGCCAGCCGGGGTGAGACCGTAGGCGGAGGCGTATTCCCGCTGAGCGACCTCCATGCGACGCCACGTGGCCACGAGGGCGCTGGCATCCTTGAACAGGAGGCGGCGGGCCACCTCCAGCTCGGCCGTGGCGACGTCAGGGTTCGCCATCGAGGCAATGGGGTGCTCAGGCCCTGAAGGGCCGCGCCGAGCGGATCGGAGGTGCCGACGTGGGCCGCGGCGGTGTCGGCCTCGGCCCGCGCACGATTGGAGGAGGTGGAGGAGATGATGGCCATCGCTCCCACGCGAACTGTTGGGAGACGTAGTAGTAAATCAAAATTTTCCTACGTTCACCAAGATCTATCTATGGAGAAACCAGCAACAAGAGGGGAGAGATTGCATATTCATACCTTTGAAGATCTCTAAGCGGAAGCGTTACAATAACGCGGTTGATGGAGTCGTACTCGCAGCGATTCAGATCGCGGTAGATCCGATCAAGTGCCGAACGGACGGCACCTCCGCGTTCAACACACGTGCAGCCCGGTGACGTCTCCAACACCTTGATCCAGCAAGGAGGAAGGAGAGGTTGGGGAAGGGCTCCAACAGCAGCACGACGGCGTGGTGGTGGTGGAGTAGCAAGGTATTCCGACAGGGCTTCGCCTAAGCGCTGCGGAGGAGGAAGAAGAGAGGTAGGGCTTCGCCGTGAGAGAGAGAGATCAAATCCTGTCTCAAAACATCCAAAACCTCAAGTATATATAGGAGGAGGGACGTGGAGGGCTGGCTTGGCCTCTACTCCAAAGAGGAGATGGCCGGCTGAATTAAAGGGAGAGTCCACCTCCCACAAGGGAGGTGGATCTCCTCCTTTTAAATCCTTTTTGCCTTATCTCCTTATCTCCAGCCGCATGGGCCTTTAGCAAAAGTCTTGCCCAGCCCAATAAGGGCTGGCACACTTTATCTAACAGCCCATGTGGTCCTTTGGTCGTCACACCCCTCCCGGGGGTCCTCCGGCACCCTCCCGGCACTCCCGGTACACTACCGATGAGCCCGGAAACTTTCCGGTGACCAAAACTGGACTTCCTATATATCAATCTTTACCTCCGGACCATTCCGGAGCTCCTCGTGACGTCCGGGATCTCATCCGGGACTCCGAACAACCTTCGGTAATCACGTATACCTTTTCCCTATAACCCTAGCGTCATCGAACCTTAAGTGTGTAGACCCTACGGGTTCGGGAGACACGTAGACATGACCGAGACACCTCTCCGGCCAATAACCAACAGCGGGATCTGGATACCCATGTTGGCTCCCACGTACTCCACGATGATCTCATCGGATGAACCACGATGTCAGGGATTCAATCAATCCCGTATACAATTCCCTTTGTCTATCGGTATGGTACTTGCCCGAGATTCGATCGTCGGTATCGCCATACCTTGTTCAATCTCGTTACCGGCAAGTCTCTTTACTCGTTCCGTAACACATCATCCCGTGGCTAACTCCTTAGTCACATTGAGCTCATGATGATGTCTTACCGAGTGGGCCCAGAGATACCTCTCCGTCACACGGAGTGACAAATCCCAGTCTTGATTCGTGTCAACCCAACAGACACTTTCGGAGATACCCGTAGCGTAACTTTATAGCCACCCAGTTACGTTGTGACGTTTGGCACACCCAAAGCATTCCTACGGTATCCGGGAGTTACACAATCTCATGGTCTAAGGAAATGATACTTGACATTGAAAAGCTTTAGCAAACGAACTACACGATCTTGTGCTATGCTTAGGATTGGGTCTTGTCCATCACATCATTCTCCTAATGATGTGATCCCGTTATCAACGACATCCAATGTCCATGGTCATGAAACCGTGACCATCTATTGATCAACGAGCTAGCCAACTAGAGGCTCACTAGGGACATGCGATGGTCTATGTATTCACACATGTATTACGGTTTCTGGTTAACACAATTGTAGCATGAATAATAGACAATTATCATGAACTAGGAAATACAATAATAACCATTTTATTATTGCCTCTAGGGCATATTTCCAACAGTCTCCCACTTGCACTAGAGTCAATAATCTAGTTACATTGTGATGAATCGAACACCTATAGCGTTCTGGTGTTGATCATGTTTTGCTCGTGAGAGAGGTTTAGTCAACGGATCTGCGACATTCAGATCCGTATGCACTTTACAAATATCTATGTCTCCCTCCTGAATGTAATCACGGATGGAGTTGAAACGGCGCTTGATGTGTCTTGTCTTCTTGTGAAACCTGGGCTCCTTCGCAAGGGCAATAGCTCCAGTGTTGTCACAGAGTAGAGTCATCGGGCCCGACGCATTTGGAATCACTCCTAGGTCGGTGATGAACTCCTTCATCCAGACTCCCTCCTTTGCTGCTTCCGAAGCAGCTATGTACTCCGCTTCACATGTAGATGCCGCCACGACGCTTTGCTTGCTGCTACTCCAGCTGACTGCCCCTCCATTCAAAATATACACGTATCCGGTTTGCGACTTAGAGTCGTCCGGATCTGTGTCGAAGCTAGCGTCGACGTAACCCTTTATGACGAGCTCTTCGGCACCTCCATATATGAGAAACATGTCCTTTGTCCTTTTCAGGTACTTCAGGATATTCTTGACCGCTGTCCAGTGTTCCGCTCCGGGATCACTTTGGTACCTCCCTACCAAACTTATGGCAAGGTTCACATCAGGTCTGGTACACAGCATGGCATACATGATAGAGCCTATGGCTGAAGCATAGGGGATGACACTCATCTCTTCTCTATCCTTTGCCGTGGTCGGGCATTGAGTCGTACTCAATCTCACACCTTGCAACACAGGCAAGAACCCCTTCTTGGACTGATGCATATTGAACTTCTTCAATATCTTTTCAAGGTATGTGCTTTGTGAAAGACCAATGAGGCGTTTCGATCTATCTCTATAGATCTTAATACCTAATATGTAAGCAGCTTCTCCAAGGTCCTTCATTGAAAAACACTTATTCAAGTAGGCCTTGATACTTTCCAAGAGTTCTATATTATTTCCCATTATCAGCATGTCATCCACATACAGTATAAGAAATGCTATAGAGCTCCCACTCACTTTCTTGTAAATACAAGGTTCTCCATAAACCTGTACAAACCCAAACGCTTTAATCACCTCATTAAAGCGAATGTTCCAACTCCGAGATGCTTGCACCAGCCCATAGATGGAGCGCTGGAGCTTGCACACCTTGTTAGCATCTTTAGGATCGACAAAACCTTCCGGCTGCATCATATACAGTTCTTCCTTGAGGAAGCCATTAAGGAATGCCGTTTTGACGTCCATTTGCCAGATCTCATAATCATAAAATGCGGCAACTGCTAACATGATTCGGACTGACTTTAGCATCGCTACGGGTGAGAAAGTCTCATCGTAGTCAACTCCTTGAACTTGTCGATAACCCTTAGCGACAAGCCGAGCTTTATAGGCGGTGACATTACCGTCCGCGTCAGTCTTCTTCTTAAAGATCCATTTGTTTTCAATGGCTCGCTTATCATTAGGCAAGTCCACCAAAGTCCATACTTTGTTCTCATACATGGATCCTATCTCGGATTTCATGGCCTCAAGCCATTTGTTGGAATCCGGGCCCGCCATCGCTTCTTCATAGTTCGAAGGTTCACCGTTGTCCAACAACATGATCTCTAGGACAGGATTGCCGTACCACTCTGGTGCGGAACGTGTCCTGGTGGACCTTCGAATAGCAACTTGATCTGAAGTTTCATGATCATCATCATTAACTTCCTCTCTAGCCGGTGTAGGCTCCACAGAAACAACTTCCTGTGCTGCGCTACTCTCCGGTTCGAGTGGAGGTACAATTTCCTCATCAAGTTCTATTTTCCTCCCACTTACTTCTTTCGAGAGAAACTCTTTCTCTAGAAAGGATCCATTCTTGGCAACAAAGACTTTGCCTTCGGATCGTAGGTAGAAGGTATACCCAATAGTCTCCTTGGGATATCCTATGAAGACGCACATTTCCGCTTTGGGTTCGAGCTTCTCAGGTTGAAGTTTCTTCACATAAGCATCGCATCCCCAAACTTTTAGAAACGACAGCTTAGGTTTCTTTCCAAACCACAATTCATACGGTGTCGTCTCAACGGATTTAGACGGTGCCCTATTTAAAGTGAATGCGGCAGTCTCTAATGCATATCCCCAAAATGATAGCGGTAAGTCGGTAAGAGACATCATAGATCGCACCATATCCAATAGAGTGCGATTACGACGTTCAGACACACCATTTCGCTAGGGTGTGCCGGGCGGCGTGAGTTGTGAAACAATTCCACATTTCCTAAGGTGCGTGCCAAACTCGTGATTTAAATATTCTCCGCCACGATCAGATCGTAGGCATTTTATTTTCCTGTCACGTTGATTCTCGACCTCACTCTGAAATTCCTTGAACCTTTCAAAAGTTTCAGACTTGTGTTTCATTAAGTAGACATAACCATATCTACTCAAGTCATCAGTGAGGGTGAGAACATAACGGTAGCCACCGCGAGCCTCGACGCTCATTGGACCGCATACATCGGTATGTATTATTTCCAACAAGTCAGTTGCTCGCTCCATTGTTCCGGAGAACGGAGTCTTGGTCATCTTGCCCATGAGGCATGGTTCGCATGTGTCAAATGATTCGAAATCAAGTGACTCCAAAATTCCATCAGCATGGAGCTTCTTCATGCGTTTGACACCAATATGGCCAAGACGGCAGTGCCACATGTAAGTGGGACTATCGTTATCAACTTTACACTTTTTGGTACTCACACTATGGACATGTGTAACATCACGTTCGAGATTCATCAAAAATAAACCATTGACCAGCGGGGCATGAGCATAAAACATTTCTCTCATATAAATAGAACAACCATTATTCTCGGATTTAAATGAGTAGCCATCTCGCATCAAGCGAGATCCAGATACAATGTTCATGCTCAAAGCTGGTACTAAATAACAATTATTAAGGTTTAAAACTAATCCCGAAGGTAGATGTAGAGGTAACGTGCCGACGGCGATCACATCGACCTTGGAACCATTCCCGACACGCATCGTCACCTCATCCTTGGCCAGCCTCCGCTTATTCCGCAGCTCCTGCTTGGAGTTACAAATGTGAGCAACTGCACCGGTATCAAATACCCAGGAGCTACTACGAGCGCTGGTCAAGTACACATCAATAACAAGTATATCACATATACCTTTAATGTTGCCGTCCTTCTTATCCGCTAAATACTTGGGGCAGTTCCGCTTCCAGTGACCGGTACCCTTGCAATAAAAGCACTCAGTCTCAGGCTTGGGTCCATTTTTCTTCTTCTTCCCGGCAACTTGCTTACCGGGCGCGGCAACAGCTTTGCCGTCCTTCTTGAAGTTCTTCTTACCCTTGCCTTTCTTGAAACTAGTGGTCTTATTCACCATCAACACTTGATGCTCCTTTTTGATCTCGACCTCCGCTGATTTCAGCATCGAGTACAACTCAGGAATGGACTTCTCCATACCTTGCATGTTGTAGTTCATCACAAAGCTCTTGAAGCTAGGTGGAAGCGACTGGAGGATTCTGTCAATGACCGAGTCATCCGGGATATTAACCCCCAGCTGAGTCAAGTGGCTGTGTAGCCCAGACATCTTGAGGATGTGCTCACTGACAGAACTATGCTCCTCCATCTTACAGCTGAAGAACTTGTCGGAGACATCATATCTCTCGACCCGGGCATGAGCTTGAAAAACCAGTTTCAGCTCCTGGAACATCTCATATGCTCTGTGTTGCTCAAAACGCTTTTGGAGCCCCGGTTCTAGACTGTAAAGCATGCCGCATTGAACAAGGGAGTAATCATCGCAGCGTGATTGCCAAGTGTTCATAACATCTTGTTCCGCTGGGAGAACGGGTGCGTCACCTAGCGGTGCATCTAGGACATACAATCTCTTGGCAGCTATGAGGATGATCCTCAAGCTACGGACCCAGTCCGCATAGTTGCTTCCATCATCTTTCAGCTTGGTTTTCTCTAGGAACGCGTTGAAATTGAGGGTGACATTCGCGTTGGCCATTGGATCTACATCATAGATTGTAAAGACAATTTTAGACTAAGTTCATGATAATTAAGTTCATTTAATCAAATTAATGAACTCCCACTTAGACAGACATCTCTCTAGTCTTCCAAGTGATACATGATCCATGTCAACTAGCCCGTGTCCGATCATCACGTGAGACGGACTAGTCATCCATGGTGAACATCTTCATGTTGATCGTATCTTCTATACGACTCATGTTCGACCTTTCGGTCTTCCGTGTTCCGAGGCCATGTCTGTACATGCTAGGCTCGTCAAGTCAACCTAAGTGTTTCGCGTGTGTAAATCTGGCTTACACCCGTTGTATGCGAACGTTAGAACCTATCACACCCGATCATCACGTGGTGCTTCGGAACAACGATCCTTAGCAACGGTGCACAGTTAGGGTGAACACTTCTCTTGAAATTTTATTGAGAGATCATCTTATTTACTACCGTCGTTCTAAGCAAATAAGATGTAAACATGATAAACATCACATGCAATCAATATAGTGACATGATATGGCCAATATCATTTTGCTCCTATGATCTCCATCTTCGGGGCACCATGATCATCACTGTCACCGGCACGACACCATGATCTCCATCATCATGATCTCCATCATTGTGTCTTCATGAAGTTGTCTCGCCAACTATTACTTCTACTACTATGGCTAACGCTTAGCAATAAAGTAAAGTAATTACATGGCGTTTATGATTGACACGCAGGTCATACAATAAATAAGACAACTCCTATGGCTCCTGCCGGTTGTCATAATCATCGACATGCAAGTCGTGAATCCTATTACAAGAACATGATCAATTCATACATCACAATGCATCACATCACATCCTTTGGCCATATCACATCACAAGGCACATGCTGCAAAAACAAGTTAGACGTCCTCTAATTTGTAGTTGCAAGTTTTTTACGTGGCTGCTATAGGTTACTAGCAAGAACGTTTCTTACCTACGTCAACACCACAACGTGATTTGCCAATTGCTATTTACCCTTCATAAGGACCCTTTTCATCGAATCCGATCCGACTAAGGTAGGAGAGACAGACACCCGCTAGCCACCTTATGCATCTAGTGCATGTCAGGCGGTGGAACCGGTCTCACGTAAGCGTACGTGTAAAGTTGGTCCGGGCCGCTTCATCCCACAATACCGCCGAATCAAGATAAGACTAGTAGCGGCAAGCAAATTAACAAACTCGACGCCCACAACTGCTTTGTGTTCTACTCGTGCATAGATTCTACGCATAGACCTAGCTCATGATGCCACTGTTGGGAGACGTAGTAGTAAATCAAAATTTTCCTACGTTCACCAAGATCTATCTATGGAGAAACCAGCAACGAGAGGGGAGAGATTGCATCTTCATACCTTTGAAGATCGCTAAGCGGAAGCTTTACAAGAACGCGGTTGATGGAGTCGTACTCGCAGCGATTCAGATCGCGGTAGATCCGATCAAGTGCCGAACGGACGGCACCTCCGCGTTCAACACACGTGCAGCCCGGTGACGTCTCCAACACCTTGATCCAGCAAGGAGGAAGGAGAGGTTGGGGAAGGGCTCCAACAGCAGCACGACGGCGTGGTGGTGGTGGAGTAGCAAGGTATTCCGACAGGGCTTCGCCTAAGCGCTGCGGAGGAGGAAGAAGAGAGGTAGGGCTTCGCCGTGAGAGAGAGAGATCAAATCCTGTCTCAAAACATCCAAAACCTCAAGTATATATAGGAGGAGGGACGTGGAGGGCTGGCTTGGCCTCTACTCCAAAGAGGAGATGGTCGGCTGAATTAAAGGGAGAGTCCACCTCCCACAAGGGAGGTGGATCTCCTCCTTTTAAATCCTTTTTGCCTTATCTCCTTATCTCCAGCCGCATGGGCCTTTAGCAAAAGTCTTGCCCAGCCCAATAAGGGCTGGCACACTTTATCTAACAGCCCATGTGGTCCTTTGGTCGTCACACCCCTCCCGGGGGTCCTCCGGCACCCTCCCGGCACTCCCGGTACACTACCGATGAGCCCGGAAACTTTCCGGTGACCAAAACTGGACTTCCTATATATCAATATTTACCTCCGGACCATTCCGGAGCTCCTCGTGACGTCCGGGATCTCATCCGGGACTCCGAACAACCTTCGGTAATCACGTATACCTTTTCCCTATAACCCTAGCGTCATCGAACCTTAAGTGTGTAGACCCTACGGGTTCGGGAGACACGTAGACATGACCGAGACACCTCTCCGGCCAATAACCAATAGCGGGATCTGGATACCCATGTTGGCTCCCACGTACTCCACGATGATCTCATCGGATGAACCACGATGTCAGGGATTCAATCAATCCCGTATACAATTCCCTTTGTCTATCGGTATGGTACTTGCCCGAGATTCGATCGTCGGTATCGCCATACCTTGTTCAATCTCGTTACCGGCAAGTCTCTTTACTCGTTCCGTAACACATCATCCCGTGGCTAACTCCTTAGTCACATTGAGCTCATGATGATGTCTTACCGAGTGGGCCCAGAGATACCTCTCCGTCACACGGAGTGACAAATCCCAGTCTTGATTCGTGTCAACCCAACAGACACTTTCGGAGATACCCGTAGCGTAACTTTATAGCCACCCAGTTACGTTGTGACGTTTGGCACACCCAAAGCATTCCTACGGTATCCGGGAGTTACACAATCTCATGGTCTAAGGAAATGATACTTGACATTGAAAAGCTTTAGCAAACGAACTACACGATCTTGTGCTATGCTTAGGATTGGGTCTTGTCCATCACATCATTCTCCTAATGATGTGATCCCGTTATCAACGACATCCAATGTCCATGGTCATGAAACCGTGACCATCTATTGATCAACGAGCTAGCCAACTAGAGGCTCACTAGGGACATGCGATGGTCTATGTATTCACACATGTATTACGGTTTCTGGTTAACACAATTGTAGCATGAATAATAGACAATTATCATGAACTAGGAAATACAATAATAACCATTTTATTATTGCCTCTAGGGCATATTTCCAACACGAACATGAGAGCTATCGGACTGGGCCGCGGCGAGCGCACCCACAGCCGTGGGAGGGTCAGCGCAGTCGAGCACCTGGCTAGGGTACTCGTCGGCGACCGGCGCTTCGGCATGGCTTAGCCTGCCTAAGCGCTCGGTGAGCGCGTTGATGTCGAACGTGAGGTCGACGACGCCACCCGCAGGGCCTGCCGGAGCAAGCCCCACGAGCCTACGGTTTTGCCTGGATGTGCGGCGACGGCGGGGAATGGCGAGGGGTCCCACCCGGAGCATGAATCCGGCCGGCGCCACGTACGGCCCCACGGTGGGCGCCAGCTGTCGTCGTTTTCTCACGACAGATGCCATGGGTAGGCTTATCGAAGGTGGTCGGGGCCGGAGGACACCGACGGGCTCCGGGTGTGGGATTAGGCACAAGCGGTGGTGACACGCGATGTACCCAGGTTCAGGGCCCTCCGTAGGAGGTAACACCCCTAGTCCTGCTTGGTCTAGTTGATGGATGGGTATGTTTAAAAGGTTGCTCCTGGAGCTGTTGTCTAGAGGAGAAAGATGGAGCAGCCGGCTTTCCTTCCTCTTCTACGAAGGTGGATGTGTGGTAAGTGCCCCGTGGGTGTGAGTGCGTGAGATTCATCGCCTCCGTTGCATGGGGGGCTCAGGGGGTTTTATAGGCCAACCCCTCGGCTTACAATACTCTTAAGGTACAAAATGGGGGGACGACCCGGCTGGCAGCCTCTCCGGCTGGCCAGGGGGTCCTGCCTCTTGAGCCGTCTCGTCGCCCGTAGGGTCCACCAGCTGTGCGGTCCCATCGCCTGCTGGGGCCCGCCAGCCGGCTCTGCGATTGGCCCGCGCCCACCTGCCACGGCACGGGTCGCCTGGGCGTCGTCGTCTTGCGCCAGCCGACCGAAGTCTCCGCTACGGCCGGCAGCACCGTAGCCACGCTGGAGCAAGTAATCGAGTGGGCGGAGATGTGCCGGCACTATTGCTCCGCCCGGTCGCGGTCGGCCAAAGTCAGCGGTACGGCCGGTCGAATTGTAGCCATGCGCACCCGCACGTCATCGATCACTCTGGCTACACTGGTGTCCGTCATGGGGGTCCCGTCTTGTCGCCGTACCTGCGTGCAGGGGGATGGGACGGTATCTTGTCCACCCAAGGGTCAACGGAGGAGGTGGCTCGGGGGTAGTCGGCCGCGTCCATCCGGTCGGGGGCGTCTGTTGAGTTGGCATGGATCAAGACTGGGATTTGTTACTCCGTGTGACGGAGAGGTATCTCAGGGCCCACTCGGTAATACAACATCACAATAAGCCTTGCAAGCAATGTGACTAAATGTTAGTCACGGGATCTTGTATTACGGAACGAGTAAAGAGACTTGTCGGTAACGAGGTTGAACTAGGTATGGAGATACCGACCATCGAATCTCGGGCAAGTAACATACCGAAGAACAAAGGGAACATCATACGAGATTAACTGAATCCTTGACATAGAGGTTCGACCAATGAAGATCTTCGTAGAATATGTAGGAACCAATATGGGCATCCAGGTCCCGCTATTGGTTATTGACCGTAGAGGTGTCTCGGTCATGTCTACATAGTTCTCGAACCCGCAGGGTCTGCACAATTAAGGTTTGGTGACGTTTCGGTAGTATAGAGTTATGTATCGGATGAGATCCCAGACGTCACGAGGAGCTCCGGAATGGTCCGGAGGTAAAGATTGATATATAGGAAGTCCCATTTTGGTCGCCGGAAAAGTTTCGGGCTAATCGGTAATGTACCGGGAGTGCCGGTAGTGTACCGGGAGACCACCAGGAGGGGTATTTCGACCCAAGAGGCTTCATGGGCTGTGGGAGAGTAAATACCAGCCCTTTTTGGGCTGGTGGAAGTCCCACACAAGGCCCATGCGGCTGGGATAAAAAGCCCAAAGGGAAAAAGGTAGGAAAAGGCCAAAAAAGGAGGAATCCTAGTCCTACTAGGATTGGAGGAGGAGTCCTCCTCTCCTCCCCACTTCGGCCTAACCAAAGGAGGCTTGGCCCTTGCGCCAAGCCTCTCCTCCCTCCCTCCTATATATACTAGAGGATTTTAGGGTTTTGGCACAGAATTTTCAGCCACGTGCTACCCGTTCCTCAGTGCATAGTTTCTCCTCTAGATCGGATTTCTGCAGTGCTTAGGCGAAGCCCTGCCGGAATAGCTCCACCACCATCGCCGGAGCGCCATCATGTTGCTGGAGAACTCTTCTTCCTCTCCGCTCCCTCTTGCTGGATCAAGACGGTGGAGATCGTCATCAAGCTGCACGTCTGCTGAACGCGGAGGTGTCGTCCGTTCGGCGCTAGATCGGAAGGACCGTGATCAAGTTCGCGAGACGGATCGTGGTCAAGTTCGTGGGACGGATCGTGACTGGATCGCGGGACGGATCGTGATTGGATCGCGGGACGCTCGGCGATTTGGATCGCGAAGACGTTCGACTAAACCAACCGCGTTTCTTAACGCTTCCCGCTTAGCGATCTACAAGGATATGTAGATCCACTCTTCCTCTCGTAGATGCTCATCACCATGGATAGGTCTTGTGTGAACGTAGGAAATTTTTTATTTCCCATTCAACGTTCCCCAACAGTAATAACCCCGTCACCCCCACACACCCATCAATGGCGGATGGACGACACGTGAACACAAACCCAATCCTTCATTCACATCAACAGTTTTGCCCTGACGATATAAAGGCTCATCCACCCCCGGTGCTTGACCTAGAGACAACCTTCTCCCACTTCTGGGTGACGACGGAAAACCCTAGATCTAGCTCCCGAGAGTCATTCGCATGGGGGAAGGGCAAGGTGAGATGAGATCCCAGATCGTTCGCCGCGGTTGCTGCCTCCCCTTCCATGGCGGGCGAGGCGGGGCATGTCGACCATGGAGATCGGCATGAGGGCTTTCGCATGGGATGCCCAGGCCACGACGTGGGGCGTGGTGCTGACCGTGGCAATGGTCGTTGGGGGGGGGATAGATCGGAGCAAGTATTCATGGAAGCGTGATGATGAAGGCGGCCACACCAACACTACTTTGTCCACCATCCGCATCACCTCGTGTGATACGTCTCATTAGGAGGCAATGGTGGCGACGCCGACACGTCACGAGATGCGGGACGGGGGCGTCTAGGTGGAGAAACCCCATGCATCGATGGGATGTGGCGGCGTCAAGAACAGCGGGCACCAAACCTCTCCGCCACCTCGTCGTCCCCATGGAAAACAATCCATGGCTCAGGTGCCCCCTACCAAAATGCTCAACCCATGCCTAGTTTTCAAATGTCCTGAGCATCCACCTGTTAGATGTCCTCAAATATTTTCCGAGCGCTTCAACAAGTTAGGGCATCTAGCCTCGGTTTGCACTTTCTCCCTTGGTAATGCATTGCTCCAATGTGCGCCTTCCAATCCAGGGGACAGAGATTTTATTTCATTCATGATTCTTGCATTGCTAATCAACTTAAGGAAAGGTCCGATAATATTTTTGTTACCATCGCTGAGTGATGTCTACTACATAACTTTATTCTTGTAGACTCGTGTTGGGCCTCCAAACGAAGAGTTTCGTAGGACAGTAGCAACTCAAGTGGATGACCTAAGGTTTATCAATCCATGGGAGGTGTAGGATGAAGATGGTCTCTCTCAAACAACCCTGCAATCAAATACAAACAAACTATTTTCTCCTCAACACACCCAATAAAATGACAAATTGTGTAGGTGTACTAGTTCGGCAAAGAGATGGTAATACATGTGTAGTATGGATAGTAGATATAGATTTTTGTAATTTGAAATGACAAAAAAGCAAGGTAACAAGTGGCAAACAGTGAGCAAAATTGTGTATCAATGCTTGGATACAAGGCCTAGGGTTTATACTTTCACTAGTGCAATCTCTCAATAGTGCTAACATAACTAGATCCTATAATCATTCCTCAACATGCAACAAAGAATCACTCCGAAGTTCTTATTAGTGGAGAACATAAGAAGAAGCTGTCGTAGGCAGCGAACCACCTCAAAGTTATATTTTTGATCAATCTATTGAGTCATCCCCATAGGTGTCACAAACAATCCTAGAGTTTATACTAATAACACTAAACAATTTCAGATTCATAACGTTCAATAATTTTTAATTGTTCCATGCTATTATATTATCAATCTAGGATACTTTATATGTAATAATATACTATTTTGCATCATTTTTGGGAACTAACTTATTAACCCAGTGTCTGGTGTCAGTTGCTGTTTTTTTGCCTGTTTTTGGTTTTTCAGGAAATCTGTACCTAACAAAGTCCAAATGCTATGAAACTTTTTAATTGTAAAAAACGTTCATCAGATTTGAAAAAAAGTTCGTTAGAATTTGAAAAAAGTTCATCAAATGTCAAAAAGTTCATCGAATCTGAAAAAAGTTCATCGAATAAAAAAAGTTCATACAAATTTGAAAAAAGTTCATCAAATGTCAAAAAGTTCATGGAATCTGGAAAAAGTTCATCGATTCTAAAAAAATGTCATCTGTTTTGAAAAATTTCATGAATTTGAAGAAAAAGTTCACTCATTTAGAGACAAAAAAGGAAAATCGAACGAAAACCGTTCCAGGAAAAAAGAAAAAATGGAAAGAAACCGTTCCCAGAAAAAAGGAAAAAATAAGAAGAAAGAAGAAAACTAATGAAAAGATAGAAGTAACAAGAAAGGGATGTGGCTGGGTTGGTTAGCTCAGCGTTCTGGGAACGGTTTCTGGGAAAAAAGGAAGAACGATGGGCCGAGCCCAGCGAAAGCTGCTGCACGCGCCGGTTAGCAGAAAGCAGAAATAACCAGCGCCTGCAGCGCCAAATAGGGAATGCCAGAAAGCAGAAAAAAGGAAAAAATAAGAAGAAAGAAGAAAACTAATGAAAAGATAGAAGTAACAAGAAAGGGATGTGGCTGGGTTGGTTAGCTCAACGTTCTGGGAACGGTTTCTGGGAAAAAAGGAAGAACGATGGGCCGAGCCCAGCGAAAGCTGCTGCAGGCGCCGGTTAGCAGAAAGCATAAATAACCGGCGCCTGCAGCGCCAAATAGGGAATGCCAGAAAGCAGAAAAAAGGAAAAAATAAGAAGAAAGAAGAAAACTAATGAAAAGATAGAAGTAACAAGAAAGGGATGTGGCTGGGTTGGTTAGCTCAGCGTTCTGGGAACGGTTTCTGGGGAAAAAGGAAGAACGATGGGCCGAGCCCAACGAAAGCTGCTGCAGGCGCCGGTTAGCAGAAAGCAGAAATAACCGGCGCCTGCAGCGCCAAATAGGGAATGCCAGAAAGCAAAAAAAAAAGGAAAAAATAAGAAGAAAGAAGAAAACTAATGAAAAGATAGAAATAACAAGAAAGGGATGTGGCTGGGTTGGTTAGCTCAGCGTTCTGGGAACGGTTTCTGAGAAAAAAGGAAGAACGATGGGCCGAGCCCAACGAAAGCTGCTGCAGGCGCCGGTTAGCAGAAAGCAGAAATAACCGGCGCCTGCAGCGCCAAATAGGGAATGCCACAAAGCAGAAAAAAGGAAAAAAAAAGAAAAAAAAAAGAAAACTAATGAAAAGATAGAAGTAACAAGAAAGGGATGTGGCTGGGTTGGTTAGTTCAGCGTTCTGGGAACGGTTTCTGGGAAAAAAGGAAGAACGATGGGCCGAGCCCAGCGAAAGCTGCAGCAGGCGCCGGTTAGCGGAAAGCAGAAATAACCGGCGCCTGCAGCGTCAAATAGGGAATGCCGGAAAGGGGTTATGTCCGGTTAAAAAAAAAAGGCATTACCCTACCTCGTGGGCTCCTTGCGCTCTTCCGAGACAAACAGCCCAGAACGCCCAATGCGCGCACCGTTCCCACGCGGCGCCCCCCCGTGCGCGCACTCCGTCGAGCACCTGCCCCACGGCGGCCCCCTCCTCCACCGCCTCCTCCCGGCGTGCGCCACCCTGCCCTCCCTCCGCGCCCTCCACGCGCGGCTCCTCGCGCACGGCGCCCTCCGCGCCCTCCACGCGCGCACCAAGCTGCTCAGCTGCTACGCGGCGCTCGGCGACCTCGCCTCCGCGCGCAGGGTGCTCGATGAAACCTCGCGCCCGGACCCCTACACCTACAGGGTCGTGCTCGGGTGGCACGCCGCCGCGGGGCGCCACGCGGAGGCCGTCGCGCTCCACCGGGGCATGCGGCGGCGCTGCCCCGAGGCGCAGGACGACGTCGTCCTGCTGTCCCTCGCGCTCAAGGCTTCCGTCAGGTCGGCCGACTTCCGCTACGGCAGGCGGCTGCACTGCGACGCCGTCAAGGCCGGTGGCGCGGACGGGTTCGTGATGAACTGCCTGGTCGACATGTACGCCAAGGCTGGCGACCTGGAGAACGCACGAAAGGTGTTCGACAGGATCCTTAGCCGTAACGTGGTGTCATGGACGTCGATGCTCAGCGGCTGCCTGCAGAATGGTTTCGCCGACGAAGGACTAGCGCTGTTCAATGAGATGAGGGAAGGGCGTGTGCTGCCGAGCGAGTACACGATGGCGAGCGTGCTCACGGCTTGCACCATGCTCGGCAGTTTGCACCAAGGGAGATGGGTTCATGGGTCAGTGATCAAACATGGCATGGTTTTGAACCCTTTCGTTACTGCAGCGATGCTGGATATGTATGTCAAGTGCGGAGAGGTGGAGGATGCTCGGCGGTTGTTTGATGAGCTTGGTTTTGTTGACCTTGTTCTGTGGACAACGATGATCGTGGGGTATACACAGAATGGGAGTCCTCTTGATGCACTACTTCTGTTCTCCAACAAGAAATTCGTGCACATTGTTCCTAATTCGGTGACCGTAGCAACTGTTCTTTCAGCTTCTGCTCAGTTGCACAACTTGTCTGTGGGAAGGTTGATTCATGGCATGTCAGTTAAGTTAGGTGTGGTGGAGAATGATGTGGTGATGAATGCACTCGTTGATATGTATGCAAAGTGCAAAGCATTGTCAGAGGCCAACGGCATATTTGGAAGAATTTCAAACAAGGATGTTGTCACATGGAATTCATTGATCGCTGGCTATGTTGAGAATGACATGGGCAATGAAGCTCTGATGCTATTTAGTCAGATGAGGGTGCAGGGTTCTTCTCCTGATGCCATCTCCTTAGTGAACGCCTTGTCAGCCTGTGTTTGTCTGGGTGATCTACTTATCGGTAAATATTTCCATACTTATGCTGTCAAACGTGCATTTCTGTCCAATGTTTACGTCAACACTGCTCTGCTGAACCTGTACAACAAGTGTGCAGATCTCCAATCTGCACAGAGGGTGTTCAATGAGATGAGTGACCGCAATTCTGTCACTTGGGGTGCTATGATTGGAGGTTATGGTATGCAGGGTGATTCTGCCGGCTCGATCGACCTTTTTAATGAAATGTTGAAGGACAATATCCAACCAAATGAAGTAGTGTTCACAACTATCCTTTCCACTTGCAGCCACACTGGGATGGTTACTGTTGGAAAGAAGTGTTTTGATAGCATGGCACAGTATTTCAACATAACTCCTTCAATGAAGCATTATGCATGTATGGTTGATGTGCTGGCCCGTGCCGGAAATCTGGAGGAGGCACTGGAGTTCGTACATAAGATGCCAATGCAAGCAGACATTAGTGTCTGGGGAGCTTTTCTCCATGGGTGCAAGCTCCATTCCAGGTTAGAGTTTGGAGAAGAAGCTATCAATAGGATGATGGTTCTTCATCCTGACACGCCAGATTTTTATGTGCTGATGTCCAACTTGTATACCTCATACGGGAGGTGGGATAAATCTCTTGCTATCAGGAGATCGATGCAGGAAAGAGGACTAGTGAAGCTACCCGGGTGCAGCTCTGTGGGACATGAAAATGGATGAATTTGATGCTCTCTAACAAGGCCACATAGTTGTATTTTTTTCACACCTGATCGGTTCATAGAGTTACTGATTATTCAGGAGAATCTCTCTTGGTATCTCCTGTGTACACTATATCTTATGGCAGCGAGATCCAGAATAAGGATGGAGCAATGTAGACTGTGGAGTGTGTTGTCTGGTTCCTGAGGATCTGGCTCAAATTTTGGAATGAACCCTAAAACAATGAGGATATCTGATAAGGTCAAATTGTAAAATGAAATCTGAGATGATGAGTACACCTGGCAAGTATTGGCAGAACATACTCTTCACATCGCAAGGTTGTTCATGTTGAAGCTACATGGTGACATGAGATATTCAGATTTTCAGACCTCACCAAAGTGTATTGTTAGAACACACTGTTGATGTTGATATGCTGCTGGCCTTGCCATCACAAGGCTATAACCATATCAACACTAACGAAGTTCTTGAGGCTAGGATCATCTGAGCCCATGAGAAGAACCTTTGTTTGCCTCCAACGCATGCTAAAAGGCCCGGTTATCTATACTGAATGGCATCCGGATCCTGACTGCAAGCGGACAAAGACTGAGGAGCTAGGTAAGAACAAATGGACTAAATTCTCATGCAGTTCATAAGTTAGTTATCTTGTCTCATAAGCTTGACAATAGTTCCTGTGTGTCATGAATCTTATTTCTTCATCACTCAAGTTACTTGACAGTCCTTTCTTCGCATTACTTTCAAGACATGGTGATTTAAGCCTACTGGTACTGCTATGTGCTATTTAAAACGATTTGAATTTATCCAATTTACTTAATGGACACTAATATATATCTTTGGCCAATGGCAGCAGGCAGAACACATGTCTCGAAATCTGGAATGGCACACACTGGCTGAAGAAGATTCTTCCATGACCAAGACGGCTTAGCTCAGCAGCAAACCTATGATAGCCAGTGCTGAAATACTGCAGTTCATTCAGCATCTTAGCCAAAAGAGCTGCCCTCGATAACATTTTTTTTTTATAAAGAGAGCGCTCTCTCCGATTTCCATTACGAGAAGCCACATCGTCATTACAGCAACACCCTCGATAACTTCCCCTGGAGAATCTATTGTGAAGTAATGATTTGTTACCAGGAAAGCAAGTACTAACAAAGTTTGTGTTCTGGCTTCGAGCAATGTTGGTTAACACTTTTAACCATACTTATAGAAAAGCACAAAATTTCTGTAGCTCGCGTGTTATGCCAATTGGCAATCAAATACTCCCTCCGTCTAGAAATACTTGTCGTAGGAATGTATCTAGATGTATTTTAGCTCTAGATACATCCATTTTTATGACAAGTAATTCCGGACGGAGGAAGTATTACAATTTGCAATCCATTACAAGGGTTCTATTCTCAGCACTATCTTTTTGTGAACGACTTCAACTTTATGCTGAAGCAGTTGTGCTTCTCCATGAGCTGGTAAAACTGTTGTATACTGGCAAGAAAGTCTGTGCCTTGGGTTAAAGCCTTGGCTCTTGTTGGGAACTGAAATGGATGTGCTGGTTTATGAGTCAGTTCTGACTCTTCTCCCAGCCACATAAAATTGCCGACCAAGGGTTACAAATTATTTGAGCTCAGCAAATGCTCTCCAGAGAGGATTAACTCGAAAGAATCAACTAATTATCTGTTAAGAGATCAGAGCAAATCCCAGTGAATCACCAGTAATCACCACAGGAGCAAACTCCATCTCTAAAATGGTGAAACCTCGACGCATCCCTAACCACAATCAGCCTCTGTGTCACCTTGGAAATAATCTTGGTGGCGTTATGGCAGTCCAGGCACACCCTAAGGTTCTTGATGATCCTGATCTCTGTCCCAGGTTCTGTATTCAGTAATCCAAAGGCGATGGCCAGCTTCTCGCTGTGCACTTTCACCATATGCTCCTTCTCTTCCTCCTCGACGTCATACAATGCTGCCTCTGTGTCGGGTCGGTACCCAGCCTCAATCATCTTTGTAGTAAGCTTCTCCAAGTACCAGTAGATGGCGTCTGACTGTGGGTGGGCACGGTCACCAGACATGAAGACATGCGGTTTGTCTCCTAGCTCGATTAGAGTACACCCTGGTGCTTTCACCAGCTTCTTGCTCTTGGCCTCCTGCCTCACCCCAGCTGCTTCAGAGTACTGCTTCTTTGACGTGTAAAGATTGGAGAGCAGAACATAGTAGCCGCTGTTCTCGGGTTCTAGTTCAAACAACTTCTGGGAGGCCAATTTTGCAAGGTCGGCGTCCTTATGGACCATGCAAGCAGCAAGCAAAGCCCCCCAGACGCCAGGTCCAATGGCACTCTTGGGGAACTCTGAGATCAGTTCGTAAGCCTCCTTGAGCCGACCAGCTCGGCCTAGAAGATCCACCATGCAAGTGCAGTGTTCGATGCCTGGAATGAGCCCGTAATCACTGGTCATTGACCGGAAGGCTGTCTGCCCTTCCTCAACCAATCCTCCATGGCTGCACGCATACAGTACTGACAGGAAGGTGGAGCTTGTTGGAAGAAGGTTTTCATCCAGCATGTCCTTGTAGAGCTTCAAAGCTTCAGCACCTTGGCCATGGAGGCCATATCCGGAGATCATCGCATTCCACGAGACCACATTCTTATTGTCCATCCTGTCGAAGATGCGGCGAGCTTCCGCGATGCTTCCGCACTTCACATACATGTCAATGAGTGCTGTCATGACATAAACATTGAGCTCAAGGTTCTCCTTGGCGATGATCTTGTGTACCCACTTTCCCAGTGACAAAGCTCCAAGCTGTGCACAGGCCGACAGAGCGCTCGAGATAGTCAGCGGATTTGGTTGCACATTGAGCGCCTGCATTTTCTGGAAGAGTGCAACGGCCTTCTCTGTCAAACCATTCTGGGCATAGCCCGAAATCATGGCATTCCATGATTCCATGGTCTTTTCAGGCATTGCATCAAAGGCTTTCCTTGCAGAGTCCATATCGTTTAACCTACAGTACAGAGTGGTAAGCGATGTCGATACAGGAGCATTGGCATCGAACCCAGCCTTGACAACATGCGCGTGTAAGCACCGAGTAAGCTGTTCATGCCCGAATGGACTGTGCACCGGGATCAGCGCCACCAACGTGCTTGACGTTGGCCTCAATCCCAAGGCCACCAGGTCCTTAAACAGCTCCACCGACGATACAACCATGCCATTAACTGAGTAGCCTGAGATCAAGGCATTGTATGCAACCAAATCTGGCGCCACCATCCTGTCAAACAGACACCGTGCACACTCCATGTCTCCGCACTTGGCATACAGTGAGATCAGCGCCGTCACAACATGCTCGTGCTGCGCCAATCCACATTTCTCCCCGAAGGCATGGACGCACCTTCCCATCGTCAAATCTGCAACCTCCGCTGCTGCCGGCAGGACGGATGACAGCGTCGTCGAGTCAGGCTGCGCCGATCCTGCCCCGACCATCCGCACGAACGCCTCCATGGCCTCCGAGCCGGACAGCACGGCGAGCAGCGTGTTCCAGAGGACCGTGTCCGGAGACGGCACTGCGTCGAACACCTTGCGTGCGTCATCGCCTCTGGACAGCGTGGAGTAGAGCTTGGTGAAGGCCGACGCCACGAACGTGTCCCCCGCGTACCCCGCGGCCACGGCGAGCCCGTGCAGCGCGCGCGCGGAGGCGGAACGGGAAGCGACGCCGCCGCGGGAGCTGGAAGAGTTGAGCGAGGTGGCGGCGAAGGAGAAGGAGAAGGAGTCGGGGGAGGGGAAGAGGAGCTCGGGGCGGAGGGACGGGAGGGAGCGGAGGAGGGCGTTGCGGATGAAGCGGTCGGGGTTGGGGAAGGCGCGGAAGAGGCGGAGGAGCTGGCGCGGAGGTGCGCGGAGGGAGGCGTAGCGGAGGAGGAGCGAGGTGGCCGGGGCCGGGTCGAGGGTGTAGTGGCCGGAGGCGAGGGAGACGGCGAGGAGCTGGTCGAGGTGGCGGAGCGTGGAGGAGAGGGCGATGAGGCGCACGTACGAACGGCGGAGGGCGCCGACGTCGGCGAAGAGTGCGGCGGCGGGGGGCGGCAGGCCGGGGGAAGGCATCGGTGATCGGTGCCGTCGGGCCGTGCGGGTGGCCGGGGTTTGTTATGTGGTTTTTGATTTTGGGAACGTAGCCGTTCGATCGCTGATAGACGGTCGACATGCAAACGTTTCAATTTGCTAACGAAATGGCATATTTTTCCTAAAATGGGCATTATCATTGTGTAAATAATAGTGCCAATATGTAAATGATATAATAAAAACAAGTCTAGTAAGGGAAGGATGCCGTGAATGTTGTGTCTAGAAAATTCATATCGTACCTCGGGGTACCACTACAGACCACCATCATGGCGTATTCTGACAATACCATATGGATGCCATAAAAATAAGCATCGGCCGGTGAAAAGATAACAACAAGCTTGCACTTTCAATCAATTAGAAAAGGAGGTTCGTACTTTTTTAAGGGTTTAGGGTTTAGGATTTTTGGGTTTAGGGTTTAGGGTTTTTAGAATGATTGATAAAATAGTCTTATCTTAAGTCTTGTATATAATTTAGAGACGACAAAAAAAAGTCTATAATGGGTCATCTCTTAGTCTTATCTTCAATAATTAGCTATTCCTAAAAACATGGTAAGACATATTGTGTTAAGAGATCACCTTTTGTCTTTTCTTAAATAAGAAAAGGCATAGCTTTTTTTATGAGTTCTTTCTCCTCCACCTTATCATTTATCCTACGTGACAGTTTTAAGATAACATCATTGTACATGTCTTTATCTTTTAAAAAATTATTACCGAGCATGTGATGCTCTTTTTTATGCAATGGGTTGTGAAATTTTTAAGACCCCGCATGGGACTTGCATTAATATTTCAATATGCCTCTTTTGTTCGAACACAATCTCATATTATCATTTTCTAGCTAAGCCGCCCTTCTTTTTCCCACGACTCGTCCTGTCTTAGTGCATGGCCATTGCTCGATCAAGACTTTCTTACGAAAAACAAAGCTCTTGGCTCCAATAAACTCTTAATGCGAACACCTCCAGTCTTAACCTTTTAACCGGGGAAACGTTTATGATTCGTAGTTTGAAAAGATGCCAGCGTCATACCCGTTGCAACCCGTCGATTCATTACAGAATTGACGCTCCAGATTTCATATCGTGTATTGGTTAAAAAAGGAAGAACAAAACCATGCACGTCAAATCCGTGCGTAATCCCCTAAACGTGGGCATGGGCAGCCCGGCTCGACGACCCGGCCCCAAAAACCCGGACCGGGCTTTAGGTTCGGGCTTAGAAACGAGGCCTGATTGGCAGTTCGGGTCAGGCTCGGGCTTGGAAAATAGGGCGTTTTACACGGAGGCCCGGCCGACCCGAAGCTCACCGTTTTAGTCTGTCCGGGCCATGCTCGGACCTGAAATTTGGCGTTTTTGGCCAGGCCGGGCCGGGCTCAGGCCTGGGAATTTCAGTTCGGGCTTCAAAGCCCGTCTCGAAGCCCGGCCCGGCCCGATGGATGCCTAGGTTTAAATCCCCTCGCACTTATTACTCGGGAGTCGGGACCCAATTCTGCTTCGTCCATTATCGTCCGCAACGGCCGAGCGCTTCCCACCTCGCTCGCCTCGCTCGCCACGCCGTCAGCTCTCACTCGCCAGATCCGCTGGTCCGCCTCCGCTGCATCGCGACTCCACCGGCTAGCCATCGACGTGACCCTGCACATCCACCCCACCGACCACCTCGATCCGCTTCGCATCTTCAACCGTGCCGGACAACTTCTGCCCCAATGTTGCTCCATCGATCCTTCCCGCCGAGCAGCACGGCTACCCCTATCCTCTCCACCGATGCGAGGCCCCCGACTGATTTTGTTGTGTTTTGTCAATCGCCAGCCCTCCCCCCTCCCCATCGACTGAATCAACTGCACCTGGGGTCCAAATCGGCTGAGTGCATACCTTTCAGGTTGCAACATTCCGCTCCTATTTTTAGCCCCCATGGCCAAATCAAAGGTTTGTGCACCTCGTGCATTGCCAAGTTTTTGTTGATTTTTAATTATTTTTTCATCAGAACGATATCTGCAATTCACCCAACAACCGGATGTATCCTGTTATTTATGTTCATTGCATGTGTAGTATTGTTTTGTATATACGTTTGTTTTCAATATTTATGTGTGCTACAAATATATTATGACATTTTTTGTGAATTCCTTTTTTTTCAATGATTCCTGTATACAGAGCTTCCAAGCATATGAACCCACGTTTTGGCGTTAAATTTGTTATGCTTTTGTTTTCAAAATTCCATGCTTCCACCTACGATTAGAATTGCAACCTATTGCATTTCATATTGTTTCACACACAAATGCTTCTACATTACTACATTTCTGATATGATCGTCTAGAAAAATGCTTCCATGAAAAAGTCACCAACAGATGCATCCTCGTCATGGCATCAAGCTAACATCTTGGTTTATTCCTTGTTGTTGGGTGTGAACCTACCCGCTGTTGCCCCACGTCGCCAGCTGGGCCGGGCGACGGACCTCCTACCCGCTGCTACCCGGCCTGGCCACCTCGTCTCCACTACTGCCCGACGTCGCCATCTGGACCGACCGGCGGACCTCCTATTCATTGTTGCCTAGCCTGGCCACCTCGTCTTGACGAGGCAAGAGCCCCACCCACGAAGACGCCAGTGAAAGAGGGGACCGTGGATAATCCTCCTGTCCACAGCCGGTAGCCGAACCATCCTCCCTCACTTCCTCAACCTGACAAGTAAGAAGTGAACGTGACCCTGCATCCTCATTCAGCTGATCATGTACACTACTATCATCAGAAATCGGAACGACCCCAAAGTCCTCAAACTACACGCGGTCCCCCCATAGGCGACTCGGCACAGACCTCGCCTGAAATGATCCAAAACGAAGAGAGGCCATGGGTGTCAACGTTGGTGCAGTCTTGTTATTAGACGGCTTATCCGTAGCAGTAGACGACGAAGGAATTTGGCCCTTATTGGACCTCTTAGAGTACTCATCTGGGTTCGTATCCCCCTGATTCCCATCTCGATCACCGCCATCTACCATGTCAACGTCACCATTATGTGTCTCTGGTTGGACTTCCTCCTCGATCTCCACGTCAAGATCATAATGCATACCATCATAAAACCAAGGTGCGTAATTAGGCACATACTCCACGTCAGGCACACTCACTAGCAGTCTGGCGATCCCACGTTTGCGTGTGAATGGCATGTCAACTTTCTCTGTCTTACCTACCGATGAACCAAGGCTCCAGACAATAAAGAAATCGTTGAGAAGAATCACTGAAACGCTTGAAAATCTGATCCAAACCTTCTTCAAACGTGAACCCATTGGTTCCGGGTTCTTACACTCCTCAACTCTAACGGGCATTTGCTCCCACTCACCTTGCTGACCCCGAAGGTCAACAGACGTTGAAGATCCTCTCTTCTAGGGAACTCCACTTGATATATCTGTTCATCTACTCTGACCGGAGCCCACTGGTAGGACTCAGAAACGAGTCTCCTCGGCTGCTGAGATACTTGCTCAACTGTGAGCGTACCATTTGTGACCTTGACCAAGCCCGTACTTGAACTCTCAAGACGTGGAGGCACAATGGCTGAGGTAGAGCGTGGAGTCTCAAAGAACATAAGCCTATTCTGACAGACACCATATATGTTGAGCACTGGCTTAGGTGCTAAAAATAATCAGCAAGCTGCCTCATCGTGTCCTAGTTTCTAACAAATATCACACAGATTAGTAGTGCAATCCATGACAAAATGACCAGGGACCCCACATCTATAGCAAGTCAACTTTTCTTTCTTGCGGGACGCCTTATTGGCCCGCGCAATGTCTCTATCCTTTGCCGTCGCCTTGGGTGGTATTGTCACTAGCGCCAAAGCATTAACCGCCACAGCTGCCACCTCTAGCAACATGACAGCCGAAGTCGAAGCGTTAGCGGTAACCCCGGTAGCCGCACCCTCATCATTCGTCGGAGTGATCTCTGCCCACTTCGGGACAGTCTTGTTCCGACCAAAGGTATGACCACCGTCGTCGCGACCACCTCTCTGCCGATAATGTGGACCCTTGGCTCCTTCGACAAAGTCACACCATCCGGAGGGTAAAAGGTCTGATACCACTGGTTAGCACCCCCCCTCGACCCCCTTCGTCGTTCCATTGACCGCGGCCACCGCCCGCTCTGCCCGTACCCTCGTTCCAATGGTTCCAATTGTGTCGGTAGCCCGGATAGCCACCGCCACGCCCCATCCCCGTTCCACCGCGACCGGCGATGAAGTCGCCGCGACCTGGCCCTTCGAAGCGCCGACCACCTACAGCCCCCCGGCTGTGAAAGCACAACATGCTCCCTTGGTGGTTTTGATAATTCATGACAACATACATTGTCTCTTGGACTGATATTTTTACCTAGTGTATTTCAGATACAGTCTATAGAGAGGTCTGGCAAAAGGAGATTGTGGACATACCCCAAGATGCAAGGAAATAGGTTGGCCAAGCTTCAAGCAAGAGGACTCTATATTTTATATTTGTGAGAAATCACTTTGAGTCCATAGGAAAGCCAATACTATTAAAAGGGGGTAAGGTTTTATTGGTGAACAATATGCTCAAACGTGCACAAGTGATAGTCGCCAGAAACATCCACAAACTCTCCCACCAAAGTTTGTCCTATACCCAACACTCAAAATCGGCGCAACCAACTTTCCCACTTCGGTGCCACCGATTCCAGAACCTAGACAGACTCAAACCAAATCCTAGCCACTTCGGTGCAACCGATTCCATACCGGTGCCACCGAGTTTAGGTTGCCAACTTTCTGTTACGCAAATTTACTTTTTCGGTCCCACCAAGAATGTTGGATCGGCGTCACCGAGATTGGAAATCTGACCGTTGGTCACCTTATCGGTGCAACCGAGTTTCCTATATCGGCTTTACCGAGATTCAAAAGTTGCCACCTTTTGGTCACTTCGGTACCATCGATATTAACACATCGGTGTCACCGAGTTGGTCATTTTGTGTGTAACGGTTGGATTTTTGGGGATGCCTATATATACCCCTTCACCACCACTTACTCGAAAGAGAAGCACTCGGAACTATTCCATACCTATCATATCAGATTTTCTGAGAGAGAACCACCTACCCTTGTGTTGAGGTCAAGATCTTCCACTCCAATCATATGGATCTTGATTTCTAGCCTCCCAAGTAGCTTTCCACCAATCCCATCTCTTCCACCATGCCAAATCTGTGAGAGAGTGATTGTGTGTTGAGGAGTCTATAATCTTGAAGCACAAGAGCAAGGAGTTCATCGTCATTACCGAGCCTATTACCTTTTGGAGGGTGGTGCCTCCTAGATTGGTTAGGTGTCGCTTGGGAGCCTCCTACTTCGTGTTGTGGAGTGAACCAAGAAGTTTGTAAGGGCAAGGAGATCGCCTACTTCGTGAAGATCTACCCATAGTGAGTCTAGTCCTTCATGGACGGAAGCCGTTATGGAATAGTCAAGGTTGCTACTTCGTGGACCCTTTTGGGGTGGAGCCCTCCGTGGACTCTCGTGACCGTTATCCTCTGTGGGTTGAAGACTCCATAAACGTGGATGTACGATAGCACCACCTATCGGAACCACGGAAAAAAATCATCGTGTCTACAACTGCGTTTGATCTACCTATCTCAACACTTACTTCATATGCAATGTCTTTACTTTCCGCTGCCATATTTGTTGACATGCATGTGTAGGGCTGTTAGACTTGCTAACTTTGTTAAAACTGTTAAAATCTGCCAACCAATTAACTTGGGAAAAGGTTAGGTTTTAAATTTCTGCTAATAGTCTATTCACCTCCCCCCCCCTCTAGACACTCTTCTAGTGATCCCTCAATTGGTATTAGAGCATTGGTCTCCATTGCTTCGGTTTAATCACCGAGGAGGAAGATGGATGTGTCTAGTATAGGGAGTTTGAGTTGTAGAGTGCCCATTCTTGATGGAGAGTACTATAGTCAATGGAAGTCTTTGATGCTTGAGCTATTTAATGAATTTCAATTGAGCAAATATGTTATGCGCCCCTATGAGCCTCCTATTGATCCATTGCATCCCACACACGAAGAGGAAATTAACATGATTGGTAACCTAAGAACTGTCAATCTTATTGTTAGAGGTTTACCAAGATTCGTGCTTTCTCAAATGAAAAACTTTGCATGTGCTTATACCTTATGGACTGATTTGGATAAACAATATCCAAATCTTTCCTTAGGGAATCTAGATGAAATTCTTCATAAAGCTATTGCTTTTCACAAAATGAAGCCTAGTGATCCAAACTTTGATAAATGCCTATTTGAACTCCGTGATCTTATGCGTGCTAAAGGAGATGTCACCACTATCAACAACATTATCTTTGAAGCAATTCACACTCATAAACTTGAACACTGTCATGATCACTATTTTAACAAATCTCTTGTTCTTTACGATGAGGATTTCCCACTTGATGATGACAATGTGGAACATGGCTATTATGAAGAAGATGAGTTGTTTGACATCGAGTATGAGAAGATTATGAAGAATCTAAGTCTTATGGCAAACCTTAAGGATTACATGTCTGGAGGAAAAGAGTGGATTCTCGACAGCGGATGTACGGATCATATGAGTGGTGATAAAGACATGTTCCAAGAAATCACACCTAATCAAGGTTCTCGACGGTATGTGACCTTTGGAGACAACTCGAAGGGTAAGGTACCCGGCCTTGGTAAGGTGGCCATATCCCATGATAGCTCTATTCAAAATGTTATGCTTGTTGAATCCCTTGGTTACAATCTTCTTTCCGTGTCTAGACTTGCTGATTTCGGTTTCAATGTTCTATTCAGGAAAGTAGATTGCCAAGTGTTTCGTCAAGATAATCATAAAATTGTCTTTACCGGTATTCGTAGAAGTGATCTATACATTGTCGATTTCACTAAAAGATCCAAACCTCGCACTTGTTTAATTGCTAAATCTTCTAAAGGTTGGCTTTGGCATAGAAGATTAGGACATGTTGGTATGCGTAATTTAGACAAACTTATCAAAGGTATTCATATACTTGGTGTTAAATATGTTATCTTTGACAAAGATAGACTTTGTAGTGCCTGTCAAGCAGGAAAGCAAGTAGGTGGAAGTCATCCTGTTAAGAATATCATGACTACTAGGAGACCACTCAAGTTACTTCACATGGATCTTTTCGGTCCCAATGCTTACAAGAGTCTCGGTGGAAATTCCTATGGTCTAGTTATAGTTGATGCTTTTTCCAGATTTACGTGGGTACTCTTTCTTGATGATAAGTCGCAGGTTCAAAAGATCTTCAAGAACTTCGCTCGCAAAGCGCAAAATCAGTTTGAAGTGAAGATCAAGAAGGTTCGGAGCGATAACGGATCTGAGTTCAAGAACACCCATGTGGATACCTTTCTTGATGAAGAAGGCGTCTCACATGAGTTCTCGGCCACGTACACGCCTCAACAAAATGGAGTTGTTGAGAGGAAGAACCGGACACTCATTGAGATGGCAAGAACGATGCTTGACGAATACAAGATGCCAAAGCACTTTTGGGCAGAAGCCGTGGAAACAGCATGTCATGCCACAAACCGACTTCACTTGCACAAGCTTCTCGGTAAAACGGCATACGAGCTACTCACCGGTAACAAACCCCAAGTTGGATACTTTCGGGTATTCGGCTCCAAGTGCTACATTCTTGATAAGCATCGTCATACTAAATTTGCTCTTAAATCTCATGAAGGATTCCTACTTGGTTATGGATCGAACTCTCACACTTACCGTGTCTACAACAACTTCACTCAAAAAGTTGAAGAGATGGTAGATGTGAAATTTGATGAACCTAATGGTTCGCAAGTCGAACAATTGCCGAATGATGTAGGTGATAAGAATCCTTCGGAAGCTATCCTAGATTTACCCATTGGCAAGATTCGTCCCATGGAGGTGAAGGAAAGTACTTCATCAACTCAAGTGGAAGCCCCTACTTCATGACAAGGTGAACCACAACATGATATGGAGGCATCCACAAGTGGTACATGGCAAGATGATGAAGAGGAGGAAGTGCATCATGAAGATCCGCCACAACCTCCTTCACCACCACCTCAAGGGAACGACACCTTCAACAACAACGAAGATGAAGGAGATGATGATGAAGAAGAAGCTCCACCAACCAACAATCGGAAGCTGACCCGAGTTCGAGCACAAGTGACCAAGAACCATCCCCTAAACCAAATCTTTGGTGATATACAAACAGGGAGGATCACTCGCTCTAAAACTCGTCTAGCAAACTTCTGTGAGAATTATTCTTTCATCTCTAGCATTGAGCCCTTGAAGGTAGAACAAGCTCTTGAAGACGCGGATTGGGTGAACACTATGCATGAAGAGCTTCACAACTTCGAAAGGAACGAAGTGTGGACACTCGTGGAGAAGCCCGAGGATGAACACAACATCATCGAAACCAAATGGGTATTTCGGAACAAGCAAGACGAAGACGGTCAAGTCGTGCGCAACAAGGTTCGCCTCGTAGCCCAAGGATATACGCAAGTCGAAGGTATGGACTACGGTGAGACCTACGCCCCCGTCGCTAGACTTGAAGCTATTCGCATTCTTCTTGTGAAAGGACGTGGATGTCGCCTAGAGGGGGGGTGAATAGGCGCTTTAAAATAATTACGGTTTAGGCTTGAACAAATGCGGAATAAAACTATCGTTTAATTAGTCAAGCAAAACCCCTAAAACAACTAGGCTCACCTATGTGCACCAACAACTTATGCTAAGCAAGATAGACAACTAAGTGATAGCAAGATATATAACAAGAAACAATATGGATATCACAAAGTAAAGTGCATAAGTAAAAGGTCTCGGGTAAGAGATAACCGAGGCACGTGAAGACGACGATGTATCCCGAAGTTCACACCCTTGCGGATGCTAATCTCCGTTCGGAGCGGTGTGGAGGCACAATGCTCCCCAAGAAGCCACTAGGGCCACCGTAATATCCTCACGCCCTTGCACAATGCAAGATGTCGTGATTCCACTAAGGGACCCTTGAGGGTGGTCACCGAACCCATACAAACAAGGTTGGGGAAATCTCCACAACTTGATTGGAGGCTCCCAACGACACCACGAAGCTTCACCACAATGGATTGTAGCTCCGAGGTGACCTCAAATGCTCGGGGCAATCTCCACAACCTAATTGGAGACCCCGAAGCTTGCTCGGAGCTTTGCACCACAATGATTGAGCTCCGAGGCACCACCAACCGTCTAGGGCGCCAAAGCACCGAAGAGGAACAAGCTCTAGGGTGCTCAAACACCCAAGAGTAATAGCTTCTCAACTTCTCACTTCCACGTATCACCGTGGAGAACTCAAACCTATGCACCAAATGCAATGGCAAGGGCACATGGAGTGCCCAAGTCCTTCTCTCCCAAATCCCACCAAAGCAACTAATGCTAGGGAGGGAAATGAGAGGAAGAACGAAAAAGAACACGAAGAACTCCAAGATCTAGATCCAAGGGGTTCCCCTCACTTAGAGGAGAAAGTGATTGGTGGAAATGTGGATCTAGATATCCTCTCTCTTTTCCCTCAAGAACTAGCAAGAATAATTGGAGGGATTGAGAGTTAGCAAGCTCGAAGAAGGTCAATAATGGGGGAAGAACACGAGCTCAAGAGATGAGGTTCATTGGAGAAGAAGACCCCCTTTTATAGGTGAGGAAAAATCCAACCGTTATCCTCACAACCCGCACAGAGTGGTACTACCGCTCCAAGGAGCGGTACTACCGCTAGGGCGGTAGTACTCCTTTGAAAAACAACACCGAGGAGGCAAAAGGCCAGTAGAACCGTCGGAGCGGTACTACCGCTCGTCCTCACGGTACTACCGCTATGGATAGCGGTACTACCGCTACGGGTAGCGGTACTACTACTTGCGAGCGGTACTAAAAAATTACATATGTGCCTACCACGCCTGTAAATAACACGAGATTTTGGTCCGGAGAGGTAGTACCGCTCTTGAAGCTGCGGTAGTACCGCTCCGAAGCGGTAGTAAAAAATTACATCCGCTCTAGCCACGGTAGTACCGCTGCAGCCTTTTAAGAACACCAAAACTGCCACAACTTTTGCAAACGGACTTGGAATTCAATGAAACAAAGTTTGTTGGAAATCTAACGACATGTGCTAACACAATATTGATTGAAATATCAATAAGAAGCAAATGATAAAAGGCCCATAAGAAAATGGTGAGAACCCTTCCTCGAATAAGACCGCTAAAACTTCCAACACCGAAAACACAATAGACGAAGCATATGAAATCCGTTTTCGATGTACTAGAGCTTGTCACGAAGATAACCACAAGATCAAGAACCCACATAGAGAAAAGCCAACCAATAACCAATATATATGATGATGCCAAGAATGCAATGGTTTGAGCTCTCAATGAACGATACGATCAAGCTACTCACTTGAGAGCCCCCTTGATAGTACGACAATCGATCCTATAACCTGGTCTCTCGACTACCACCATGAGACCGGTAAAATAGAAAACCCTATCAAGGTCAAACCTTAGCCTTGCGCATAGTCCACTTGAGCTAGATGATGACGATCTTGACTTCCTCAAGATGGACCACATTTCTTTATTGCGTTGGCTTGATGAAGACTAGATGATTGCTCCCCCATACTCCACTCTGGGTGAGCCACTCTTCGGCACATCTTCACAAGTCCATTGTTTCCACAATGAATGGCGAGCCTCAAGCATGATCTCTCCGTGATGCTTCACTTGATCTTGCACATCGCAACCTTGATGACGATCTCTACTTGATGTCACCTTCCATGGGATGTATGGGATCTGCCTCTTGATGCAAGCCCATGGAAATATACCTAACCCCACAAAGAACTTTCAGTAGACCATGGATTAGTACACAAAGCATAATGGAATAAACGGAGAACTAGCTAAGGGTGAGGTGACGATGTGTGTTGGAAATGTTTCCAAGGTTGATGTGATCAACATCGCACGCTCTCTCTACCTTCGGAATTAGTGACGAACCTAAATAAATGTTATTTGGTGTTTTGCGTTGAGCATGAACGTGATTAGATCATGTTTATCGCAACACGGTTATTCATTTAAGTTAGAGAATAATGGTTATTCTGTTTACATGAATAATACCTTCAATGGTCATGCACCCAGTGAGAATGGTTTGTTGAATCTTGATCGTAGTAATACACATGTTCATAACATTGATGCCAAAAGATACTAAGTTAATAATAATAGTACCACATACTTGTGGCACTGCCGCTAAATGTCATATTGGTATAAAACGCATGAAGAAACTCCATGCTGATGGATCTTTGGACTCATTCGATTTCGAATCGGTTGAGACATGCGATGTAGGAGATATGCCCTAGAGGCAGTAATATCAGTTACTTTTGTATCTCCAAGTTTGTAATGAATGTTTATGATCCATGCTATAACTGCAATGATTCTCGAGTCTGCAAATAAAACGAGGCTTGGAGGGAAACTCATGTGCACGTGTGGTATAATAAATGGTAAATTGTATTCCTAGTCTTGCCTCTAAGACTGGCTCAAGTATTGCATGATGATCCTGTTTTCCTGATCATGGGCATGGCCATGCCGGCAATTTTGAGGGCACGATGTTGGTAGAACACTTGTGTTGAATCGATCCGAATTGATGTTATGCTATGAGATACATTCGTCATAAGTTTATGGTTAATAACACAGAGAAGTTAATGTTTGCATAATTCCTTAGACCATGCGAGTATCGAGTTTCTTCATGCTTGCTTCATGAACTTTGGGGTTTGTTAAACGTCATCCGTAAATGGGTGGCTATTACGGCGGCTTACGGGTTCATGGAAAAGTATGTCAAGTAACTTGATAGCTCAAGATTGGGATTTGCTCCTTCAGTGATGGAGAGATATCTCTGGGCCCTCTCGGTGTTACGATATCCATCATCGTCTGGCCAGACACTTTGTGATTTGATCACGGGGATGCCAAAACATGGGAACGAGAAAAGAGAACAATACCGGCAACGAGGTAACTGGCATTGTGGACAAGTGTTGATCCACGAGGATGCCGATGTTTCTCACCTCGGGTAATTGTAACATATCGCGAAGCAACAGGAATAGCTCACGGCAACTGGAGGTTCACTCGAATATTTATTCGTGTGGGTATAGGGATCGATATGGGTGTCCACGGCTCCGATGCTGATCATTGATCGGAAGGTGTTCCGGGTCATGTCTATACTTCACCGAACCTATAGGGTCACACGCTTAAGGGTCATCTATCTGCTGAATACTAGACAGGGAGTCTGAGAGAAAATCACCGAAAAAGTTTCGGAGACAACGGAAGAGTTCCGGAGAGAGAACATTGGAATAGTTCCGGTAAAACCGAAAAGTTGTTTCGGAGTATACCATTAAGTCAAAATGGTTTCGGCACACGTCTGGAAATTCTTGGAGGGTGCCAGAATGATTCTGGGGACTTCTGGGATTTTTCGGAGGAAAAAAACCGGAAGTGTTCCGGAGCCGCCGGAACCGCTATGGTAGCTTTTCGCTGAAGAAAAACATTGTTCCGGAATTGTTTCGGAACGCGTCCAAAATTGTTTTAGTGGGTACTGGAATTATTCTAGGCACACAGAAATAATTTGGGATTTAACGGACGCAGAAAAATGTCTTCGTGAATAGTGAAAACACTATTTTGAATAGTAGAAACACTATATATATAAATAGTGGAAACACTATATATGTATAGTGGAAACACTATTGTAAATAGTGGAAACACTATATATGTATAGTGGAAACACTATTGTAAATAGTGGAAACACTATTGTGAATAGTGGAAATACTATTAGGGGATGATGCAGGCATGGTGATGCAGGCATGGTGATGCAGGCAACACTATTTGGAGGCTTTCCCTTTATGCCCTTGTGGTGTGCTCACCTCATGGGCATTTTGGGTATTTCAAGTGCCACCCTACCCCTTGGGTTTTCCTATAAATAGAGGTGGAGATGCACTCTCCACACTCATCCTTTGCTCTCATACACATGCTTTGCTTTGCAAGCTCTCTCTCTCCCTCCCACGAAAAGAGTTTTTCGTAGAGCCGAAAGGCTGTCTGGGTTCCGGCAGGAACTAGTTCTGGACGGCGAAGCCCTGCCGGATAGATGACACCGTATGTGTGCAACCCCGTAGAGATTTCGTAGTTTCGATCTTTTGCCCGAGGGGCTGTTCGAGTGTCCTCCCGAAGGGCTGTCCGAGTCTCGGGTCGAGTTTCGAGAGTCCTCCCGAAGGGCCGTCCGAGTCTCCGTTCGAGTTTCGAGGGTCCTCCCGAAGGGCTGTCCGCGACATCGTCCGGGGGACTGTCCGACCGCCTCCCGAAGGGCTGTCCGACGAGGGAGTACATCCTCGCGGTTGGGAGGTTGTAAATCCTAGCTGCGGGGGTCTGCACCAACGATCTCCACCGACTCTTCTTCCGCTGCGCTACGAGTCGGTACGGATCAGATCAAACCTTGTATGCATTCTCCATAGTGGTCCTGGGCGTGCTCGCTATACCGAATTTTTTTGTTTTCTGTCGCGTTCCCCTACATGCGAACCATGCCTCTTGGTCAAGATGACTAAGGACCCCGTTTTCTGGTTTGATGGAGCGGACAAGTGATTTATTGGAAATGATACATGTTGATGTATGCAATCCAATGAGTCTTATAGCATGCCGTGGATATCGTTATTTTCTTACCTTCACTGATGATTTGAGTAGATATAGTGTATATTTACTTAATGAAACACAAGTCTGAATCGTTTGAAAGGTTCAAGCAAATTCAGAGTGAAGTTTAAGATCATCGTGACAAGAAGAAATGTCTGTGATACGATCGTGGAGGTGAATATCTGAGTTACGAGTTTGGCATACAACTTTAGACAATGTGAAAGTTGTTTCACAACACACGCCACCTGGAACACCATAGCGTGATGGTGTGTCCGAACGTCATAGTCGTGCTCTATTGGATATGGTGCGTGCTATGATGTCTCTTATCGTTTTGCTACTATAATTTTGGGGTTATGCATTAGATACAACTACATTCACTTTAAATAGGACACCATCTAAATCCGTTGAGATGACACCATGTGAATTATGGTTTGATAGAAACCTAAGATGTCATTTCTTAATGTTTGGGGCTGCGGCGCTTGTGTGGAAAAATATTTTCACCTAATGAGCTCGAACCCAAAGCGGACAAATGCATCTTCATAGATTACCCTAAGAACAGTTGGGTGAACCTTCTATCTCAGATCCAAGCATAAAGTGTTTGTTGCTAAAATGGGTCCTTTCCCAAGAAAAAGTTTCTCTCGAAAGAATTGAGTGGGAGGAAGATAGAACTTGATGAGGTTGTTGAACCTTTGTTTCAACCAGAGAGTAGCGCAGCGCAAAAAGATATTTCTGTGGAACCTACGTCAGTTGAAGAGGAAGTAAATGATGATGATCATGAAGCTTCAGATCAAGTTACTATCGAACCTCGTAGGTCGACAAGGATGTGTACTGCTCCTGAGAGGTACGACAACCCTGTCTTGGAGGTCATGTTGTTGGACAACGATGAACCTATGAGCTGTGGAGAAGCGATGATGGGCCCGGATTCCAACAAATGGTTAGAGGTCATGAAATCCAAGAAAGGATCCATGTATGAAAACCAAGTATAGACTTTGGTAGACTTGCTCGTTGGACGGCAAGTCGTTGAGTACAAATGGACCTTTAAGATGAAGACAAACGCTGATGGTGAATGTCACCATTTATAAAGCTCAACTTGTCGCAAAGAAGTTTCCGCCAAGTTTAAGGAGTTGAATGCGATGAGACTTTCTCACTCGTAGCGATGCTAAAGTCTGTTGAAATTATGTTAGCAGTTGCTGCATTTTTCAATTATGAAATCTGGCAGATGGATGCCAAAACATCGTTTCCTTCCTTAAGGAAAGGTTGTATGAGATACAACCAGAAGTTTTTGTCAGTCCTAAGGATGCTAAAAGGTGTGCAAGCTTTAGTGATTCTTCTATGAACTGAAGCAAGCATCTCGGAGTTAGAATATACACTTTGATTAGGTGATCAAAGTTTTTGAGTCTATACAAAGTTTATGAGAAACTTGTATTTACAATAAAGTGAGTGGAAGCACTATAGAGTTTCTGGTAAGCATATGTGATTGACATATTGTTGATCGGAAATGATGTAGAATTTCTAGAAAGCATAAACGGTTGTTTGAAAAGAGTTTTTCAAAGGAAGACTTGGATAAAGCTACCTAATTGTTGAGCATCAAGATCTATAGAGATAGATCAAGATGCTTGATGAGACTTTCAATGAGTACATACCTTGACAAGATTTTGAAAGAGTTCAAAATGGATCAGTCTGAGAAAGAGTTCTCGCCTGATTTGTAAGGTGTGAAGTTGAGTGAGACTCAAAGCTCCACAACGGCAGAAGAAAGAGAAAGGACAAACGCCGTCCCCTATGCCTTAGCCATAGGCTCTATATTATGCCATGCTATGTACCACACCTGGTGTGTGCCTTGCCATGAGTTTGTCAAGGGGTACAAAAGTGATCCAGGAGTGGATCACTGGACAGCGGTCAAGATTATCCTTAGTAACTAAAATACTAAGGAGATGTTTCTCGATTATGAAGGTGATAAAGGGTTCGTCGTAAAGAGTTACGTCGATGCAAGCTATAACACTAATCCGGATGACTCTTAGTAGCAATCCGGATACGTATAGTGGAGCAACCATTTGGAATAGTACCAAGTGAAGTGTGGTAGCAGTGTTTATAGTTTGACATAGAGATTTGCAAAGTACACACGGATCGGAATGTCGCAGACCCGTTAACTATAAGACCTCTCTCACATGCAAACCATGATCGAGCCCCAGAACTCATTGGGTGTTAGATTCATAATAATGCGAATCACATGGTGATGTGAACTAGATTATTGACTCTAGTGCAAGTGGGAGACTGTTGGAAATATGCCTTAGAGGCAATAATAAATTAGTTATTATCATATTTCCTTGTTCATGATAATCGTTTATTATCCATGATATAATTGTATTGATCGGAAACTCAGATACATGTGTGAATACATAGACAACACCATGTCCCTAGTATGCCTCTAATAGACTAGCTCGTTGATCAAAGATGTCTATGGTTTCCTAGTCATGGACATGAGATGTCATTTGATAACGGGATCACGTCATTAGGAGAATGATGTGATGGACAAGACCCAAACTACAAACGTAGCATATGATCGTGTCAGTTTATTGCTACTGTTTTCTGCATGTCAAGTATCTGTTCCTATGACCATGAGATCATGCAACTCACTGACACCGGAGGAGTGCCTTGTGTGTATCAAACGTCACAACGTAACTGGGTGACTATAAAGGTACTCTACAGGTATCTCCGAGGGTGTCTGTTGGGTTGGCATGGATCAAGACTGGGATTTGTTACTCCGTGTGACAGAGAGGTATCTCAGGGCAACAAGCCTTGCAAGCAATATGACTAAGTGTTAGTCACAGGATCTTGTGTTACGGAACGAGTAAAGAGACTTGCCAGTAATGAGGTTGAACTAGGTATGGAGATATCGACGATCAAATCTCGGGCAAATAACATACCGAAGAACAAAGGGAACATCATACGGGATTAACTGAATCCTTGACATAGAGGTTCGACCGATAAAGATCTTCGTAGAATATGTAGGAGCCAATATGGGCATCCAGGTCCTGTTATTGGTTATTGATCGTAGAAGTGTAAGGTTGTTCAGAGTCCCGGATGAGATCCCGGACGTCACGAGGAGCTCCGGAATGGTCCGAAGGTAAAGATTGATATATAGAAAGTCCTGTTTTGGTCGCCGAAAAAGTTTCGGGCTCATCGGTAGTGTACCGAGAGTGCCGGTAGTGTACCGGGGGACCATCGGGAAAGGTATTTCGACCCAAGAGGCTACATGGGCTGTCGGAGGAGGTAAACCAGCCCCTGGTGGGCTGGCCTAAGCCTCCTCTAAGGGCCCATGCGGCTGGAGTGGTTTGAGAAGGAAAAAAATCCAAAGGTGGAGAGGTGAAAAGAGTTTCCAAGTGGAAAGGAGGAATCGTACTCCTAATAGGATTGGAGTAGGACTCCTCCACCTCCAATTTCGACCAAACCTTGAGGTTTTGAGGCTGCCTCCTCCCCTCCCTCCCTCCTATATATACTAAAGGATTTAGAGGAAAAAGCTAACCCTAATAGCCATGTGCTACCTCTCCTCTAGATCGTAGTTTCTCCTCTAGATCGGTTTTCAGCGGTGCTTAGGCGAAGCCCTGCTGGAATTCCTCCACCACCATCGCCGCAACGCCGTCTCGCTGCCGGAGAACTCGTCTACCTCTCCGCTCCCTCTTGCTGGATCAAGAAGGCGGAGATCGTCATCGAGCTGTACGTGTGCTGAACGCGGAGGTGCCATCCGTTCGGCGCTAGATCGGAAGGACCGTGATCAAGATCGGAGGACGAATCGTGATAGTTCGCGGGACGGATCGTGATTGGATCGTGGGACGGATCGTGATGAGATCGCGGGACGCTCGGCGATTTGGATCGCGAAGACGTTCGACTACACCAACCGCGTTTCTTAACGCTTCCCGCTTAGCGATCTACAAGGGTATGTAGATCCACTCTCCCTCTCGTAGATGCTCATCACCATGGATAGATCTTGCATGCGCATAGGAAATTTTTTGTTTCCCATGCAACGTTCCCCAACAGCTAGTCCTTCGTGGACGGAAGCCGTTATGGAATAGTCAAGGTTGCTACTTCGTGGACCCTTTTGGGTGGAGCCCTCCATGGACTCTCGCGACCGTTACCCTCCGTGGGTTGAAGACTCCATAAACGTGGATGTACGATAGCACCACCTATCGGAACCACGAAAAAAAATCATCGTGTCTACAACTGCGTTTAATCTACCTATCTCAACACTTACTTCATATGCAACATCTTTACTTTCCGTTGTCATATTTGTTGACATGCATGTGTAGGGCTGTTAGACTTGCTAGCTTTGTTAAAACTATTAAAATCTGCCAAGCAATTAACTTGGAAAAATGTTAGGTTTTAAATTTCTGCTAATAGTCTATTCATCCCCCCCCCCTCTAGACACTCTTCTAGTGATCCCTCAGGCTGCCTTCGCCGTCTCGCTGAGGTGCAGTAGGCTGGGCCGCCCCGCCCGCACCTTGTGCAGCGGCAGCCGGTGGCTTGCCGTGTGGGTTAGTCTGCACAGGAGGTGGTTGGCCTCCGGTGTCCCGCACGGCCATCGGCGCCGTCGGAATCCGCCTCGCTCTCCCTGGGCGCGATGGGAACCTAAGATCTGAACGGGGATTGTCATGATCCTGAACCCTAGTGTCGTTGCTCGCTTATGTCGCACGAAGAGATAGTCGACCGCACGACCGAGCTGTCAATCGGGATATCTCGCACGACTCGACAGGTGTGGCCTCCAACGTGTCCAGCTTGGCCACATACCCAGCCGACACCGGTCCATCGTGGCCCAATGGTATTTTCAAACGCAGCTCCCTTGCCGCACGGATCCCAAGATCCGAATCGACCGATGCCGGCGCCGGCGGCAACCTCTCCACCGCCGGCTGGCCTTTTCTCCGTCGGGTTGGTACCGTTTTCCAGCTTCCTATGAAATCCGTGAGGGTAAGTGCCGACAAACGTACCTTTGGTAAGGGTCCCTTCCATGGCCTTAGTGCGGATGACGATGTTCGCCGGTGTATCACTCGTCGGAAGACCTCCACCTTGTCGTCGTCGTCGTCGTCGCCCAGTCCATCCCAAGCATTGTCGGTGGGAGGTACCACGCCGTCGATGCATTTCACGATCTGCTCCTCGAAGATCCCACCCTCAAGGATTCACAGACGTAATCCGATGGCGTCAGGGAATAGTTCCTTGCCACCGCGTCGGCGATCTGCTCTTCCTCGTTGTTAGAGTCGTCGTCGTCTCCGGCTAGCGCCCAAAAGCTACTGTCCCAAAGGAGAGCAGTTCTGGCCGTGGTCGCCCCCGGTGCCGGGTGCACGGCGCGGTCTCCCCGCGCGGAGACGCCCGAGCCGCCCGAGTCGCCAGCCATCCGCCTCCTCTGACCCAGTGAATAACCTAGCGCGCTATTGTATTTCATTTCCTCGCGCAAGTAAAATCATGCCGATGGAACGCAGAGACTAGCGTGACAACGACCAGAGATAATGCATCAAAAAACGACTGCTCCAGTGGCATCCCCGTCGCCGGCGGTGTGCATCCTCCATCGCCTCAATAAATGGAGTCTGGGAGTTGCCATGTCCGCAACGAAGTGGATAAAGATTGATTTCTGTCAATTTGGCTGGTCCAGTTTGTGCCGTGCGCCATCTGAAAAAGACCAACACCCGCCCGGCGCACAGCGCTTCACGTGTCCGCTGCCCCACCAGTGCCACCAGCCAGGCTCCTCCCAAAAGAAAAAACCAGTGCCACCTGCCAAAACTCAGACTCTTTTCTGCGCGCCCCCTCCGGTGTCTTGAAAATTCGTGGTATTGCATAAATGAACATTCACGTAAAATTTATACACATTTTCAGGTGAATTGGATGTTCTTTTTCTTTTTGAAAAATCACGGTACTGCATGGAAAGAACATTCACATAAAATGTACAGATAATTTCAGGTGAATTGGTTGTTGCATATGCTTAAACATAACATTTTTGCATAATTTAAGAAATGTGTAAAGAAACAGTTTTGCTAAAAGAGAAATAAATAGTGGCGATGGCGGCGCTTCACGGCTGTTTAAATTGCTACCCGTTTGACCACAACCCTTCTCTGCTGGTTCAATTTCTACCGGTTCAATACACGAAGGAAGCTTTCTACTTTCTCGCTCTTTGTATGGCAAATTCGCTGCAGGTGTCACGTTTTCAGACACATCTAGTTTTTGCCCCTGTATTCTATGGATTAATATCATCAAGGCCAAGGCATCAATTATTAAGAGGGGGCATTTGATGATATCGCTCTCTAAAGACGGTGGTTGTCAACGTGACAGTGTGCCCAACCAAGCCATGGACGAAATATTTTATTTCACATGTCTTAGTGGTGGAGTGCAACAAAAATATTCTTCTCCATATGGAGGCAACGAAAGTCGAACACAGCCATGTCAGAATTGACAAAGACGACGAATACATTCGTTGCTACTGAATTTTTGTTTATAACTGATCGCTTGTAATATTCTTCTAAAAAAATCGACGAAGTAAGATACCTCCATCAATTTTCTGAATTAAAAGCAACGAAGAAGGTTATCACTAAATATAGATCTACGCAGGGGTCTATCTGCAAAAGCGCCTCGTCCTTAACCAGAATCGCCGCGAACCAATCCGGCGCCGCTACCGCGCGAACCCCCCTCAGCCCACCACCACCCCCACTCCGTTCCCACGCCGCCACGTACGCACCGACGCGCGGCAGCCACACCCCGCCCATGGCCTCGTCCACTGCGGCGGCGGCGCTCACCTGTCTCCACCCCGCCGCGAAAGCCTCGCGGCTCCCTCCGGCGGCCAGCGCCTTCTTCGCGGGCCTCCCGGCGGCTCGCTCGGGGTCGGGGGCCTGGGGCAGGGCGGCGGTCTCCGTCGCGGCGCCGCGGCGGCGCAGGCGGGCGCCCGGCGTCGTCTACGCCGCCGCCACCACGGAGAAGAGCATCTACGACTTCACCGTCAAGGTAGGCGACCAGCCCTCTCGGTCTCGCCTCGTAGCTTTCGCGGTAATTGTGAATGGGTGGCGTGGCATCGTACTTGGGTTGCGTGTGAGGTGCGACCGTGCGCCGTGGGTGAAAATGAAATTGTACGTGCGTGTTCGGTGGAATGGATGGGTCTGATTTGCGTAAATTCGGATGATGGTACTGCTGTGTCGCTTGTCGCAGTGTGAGATGTTTGATGCAGTGTCGTCGTTAGGTAGGTGGGATGTGCCGTATCCACCGGTAATATATTTTATTTGAAATGCTCTGTGGCGTTGTTGAGCGTGCTTGAAATTGGAGATTTATAAGTATATTACTCCCTCCATTCCATAATACTTGTAGTGGTTCTAGTTCAATTATGGAACGGAGGGAGTAATATACACTAACGCTCATGGCATTTGGTTTTAACATCAGCCGCCAAGGGCGTAATTAGGTTTGAATTGTTGATGCGATGTCCTGTTAAACGCTCATGGCATTTGGTCCTAGTACTCAATAACATGAGCTAGCAACATATTTAAAAAAAAATTACCTTACATAAATGCATGTATGAAATGTTTTATTCGGATTTAGGAAATACATGCAGTCCTACTCGTTGTAGATCTATTTATCATCTATGTGTCAACACATTGGACAAATATAGATATACTGGCGTAGGGGGGGGGACCCCTTTCTTTTCAAAAAAAAAAATATATAGATATACTGGCGTAGTTGGTTTGCAGACTTAAATTGCACATGGAGGGCATATTCAAGCAGAGTCACTGTCCAAGTAAAATGATAAGAGATTACGGGAAATTACGGGGGGTAAAATTTGGTTTAAGAGTAAAATTTAACTTTAATGAAATGGGCTGTGGCCCATTTTGACCTGTTCTGTAGTGTGTGTGTGTTCATCTTTTTTTTTCCTAAGCAACACGTAGTTTGGGAATTTAGAATTTTTTAAAATATTATGATACTTCCATTTCCCTAGTGATTTTCCCTTGACTGTAATACAGCATCATTTTATATGTTTAATTATTGATACATGATTTATGAATGAATGAGCATACTTTTGTGAGGTGATTAAATGTGTCCGTTTTTTACTTTTGAGCCTGAAGAAACATTTCTCTCTTATTCAGGATATTGATGGGAAAAATGTTTCTCTTAGCAAGTTCAAGGGAAAAGCACTGTTGATTGTTAATGTTGCTTCTCAATGGTAATTTTCTTGATATACTTCTTTTTTTCTAAGACCAGCATTAAGTTATTCTTTGTTGTGGATGGACCCTCACTCTTTTCTGTGAAACCCAGTGGGCTTACAACAGCAAATTACACCGAGCTATCTCATCTTTACGAGAAGTACAAGACTCAAGGTAATATGTATTTCTGGTTAGGCCTTCTTTTCACTGGATTAGACATTGCTTATGGTATGAGAGACCTCTTCTCATTTATGATTTTTAGTTGGTGTCTTGCTCTAGATAATCACCCCAGTGCCATGCAAATTTTTAAACCCTTACCAGTGGAAGCAATCTATGTTAATTATCTATCAACAAGCGGGTACCTTTCAGGGTTGGTGATACTATCCCTGGCTGGTCCAGTTTTAAACTATCTGTTTTCAATAAAATTTCTGTTTCCATCCACATGACTAACAAAGAATGATAACCCACTGTACCATGGTTACCAATAGAAGAAAGATTCTTATGGTGACTTCAGCCTCAACAACATTTGTTCAAGATGGCAGATTTTTTTTTCTATTTTCTTGAGGACACAATGATACATTCTCTATTTGTTAGTGATGAAATATATGCTGTATTATATCCTTTGAATAACACCTATGATTTTTAGTAAAAGTAAAATGTGCCTTTTCTGATTGGATTAATTTACTATTTTAAGAGCATAAGAAACTGACCAACAACTGCTGGAGAAACACTTCATTCCCTTTTTAAAAGTCTCTTGTTGGCATGAACATGAATTTAAAGGTCATGGTAGGATGTATCATTTTCTTTCATCTTTTAAAATTGCAGGGTTTGAGATTCTGGCGTTTCCATGCAATCAATTTGGTTTTCAAGAACCTGGATCAAACACACAGATAAAGCAATTTGCTTGTACAAGGTTTAAAGCTGAATTTCCTATTTTTGATAAGGTATGGGAACTCCAGCTTAAGAAGCAATGCATTGTATTCAGTATTTCCAGCTAGTTGCCACAATTAATTGGATGTGCATACAATGGCAGGTTGATGTCAATGGACCATTTACAGCCCCTATTTATAAGTTTCTCAAGTCGAGTGCTGGAGGATTTTTGGGTGATATAGTGAAGTGGAACTTTGAGAAGTTCCTAGTGGACAAAAATGGCAAAGTTGTGGAGAGATACCCACCAACAACTTCACCATTCCAAATTGAGGTGCGTGAAGTTTCTTTGTGGCTTTATAGTTTATATCCCTCTCATCGTTAATTCCAATTTTAATCTAAATTTAGTGAATTAGGATCTCTAGTTCTAAGATTCCCCAGCATATGTTGGCATGTGGCGCTAAAAGGATAATGAACATATGCTCATTTGTCCATATGTAAAAAACAGTCCCTTACCGGGTGCGATCTTGTGGGTATGGGCATCCAGCTAAAACTAGCCTTGACCAACGGAGTACTAACTCCAATGTGTCTAGAGTGGTGTTGGTGTTCTTGGTGAACCTTAGATCTACATGGGTGGTTCAGATGGCACTTGCTCCAAGTTGTTATAATTGGTAGTTCAGGTGGCACTTGCTCCAAGCTTAAATGATGGAATTATGCTGAGTCCCTGATGACAGTTGCTCACAATGGTCGATGGGGTACCCACAGGCCACAGTCACAAGCAAGCAGCATGTGTTTGGAAAGCGTGTCAATTTCTGTAGGATTATATAATTCAGAAGCTTAGACGAAATTGAAGATTCGAATCCTGAACTAATGCGGTAATGCCCACTTAGTCAGAAGGACTTGTGGTGCTCACTTTGGCGTAATAACTCAATTGCGGTGGTGGATGGGGTTATAATCGGTTATATAATCTTCAGTTGATTTCATGTCACCAACTCATCACTACGGACTGGAAAGCCATAGTCCATCAGTCAGAAGTCAATTTGTCATAATATCAAATTCATTCACTATTTTGCTTTCGGCCCATTTTGCCACAAGATTGCTCCTCTCATAAGAAGCCTTTGCTTAATACACTCGTTACTTTCGAAATCCTTCACTTTAGGAAGGACAGACTTTTGTATCTCACTGAGGGGCACACTCCTAAATCCTCTTGTAGCTTACAGTATTGCAGAGAACACTTCCTAAATAGTACCCTGCATGTTATCCTCGTTACCATCTTCTGATTTGCCACTGCTCACAGTTTTGTTGGCACGGGTTATTCTTTTGCAGAAGGACATCCAGAAACTCACTGCGGCATAAGTACTTTTGAGTCCAACTTCAGCTAAGCACTCGTGTATATATTGGCCTTTTTCCCGGAGACTGGAGTTTTTACTTGTGATTACGACTATTTTTTCCGCGATATAATGTTTTCCATTTCTGTAAAATAATTCACTGATGTGTATAGACATTTCTGGTCTTGGGTACTTCATCGTTTGGTTGGGGGCTTGGAGAAGCACGAGCGACAATACTGACGCTTAAATCTATCGAACACCACAAGTTGCAGTTACTCGTCGATAAACTAAAGAATATAACTCACCTTATCGTCGCTTGCCGCTAGCCTAATAGTTGGTGGTACGCTGTATGCTACACTCCTATTTGCTGCGACTTGGTAATGGCCTTGCACAGATTGAACGCTTTCCGGCGGTGACGACCCAAGGTCACCGTCCACTGGAGCCGGAGTCGAATTCCCACCGGTCCCGGAGGATCCGCCGCCTTCAGGCTTGCGCTTGCGCTTCCGATCATGATCGTCGCCGGCGGAGTTGTCGCCGAGGCCTAGCCACGAGGCATCTCTCTTGCGGAGTTGATGTCTGCGGGGCGGTGATCCGGCAGTTCACCTCAGGGCATGGCCTTGGCGCTACTCCCGTCTCGGCGCAGACGAATAGAGCCATAGGCGGTGGATTCAAATTCCTCTAATCCTCTCTCGTGAGGGTTTTTTTTTAGACAACCTTCGAAGTCACTAGTTAAGGGGTGCCCTTTGCAAAGATCACTCTCTCACCTCCTCATTGCTGACAAGTGACAACCTAGAAGTTTTCCCTTTTATGGTGAATTTGTTTTTCAATATGTTTTATCTTTTGGACCGTGCGTCCAAATCCGGAGCCGTTTTCACTATTGCATTCTTCGCGTCAAGATCTTTGGAACTATCCCATATTAATAAGTTTCGGTGAACTTTTTTTCACCAAAAAATCCAAAAAAACCTAACAAAAACTAGACGAAAACATGTGTTTTTTTCACTTTCTTCATTTTCAAGAGGCACATGGAGGTAAAAAAATTATATGTGTGCCTCTCGCGGAAGCAAACGTGTCTCTCGTGAAAGAAGAAAAAAAATAATGCGTTTCCCCCTTTTCGATAGGCACAATTGTGCTTCTTTCGAAAGCAAATATGTGCCTTCATGAAAAGCAAATGTGCATCTTTCATGGAAAAGATGTTTTTTTTCTTTTTTTTAGTGTCGTCTCACGAAAACAAACCGGTGCCTCCACAAGAAGCAAATCCGTGCCTCTTGTGAAAGAAGAAAAAAAGTGTTTTTTCTTTCTTTTCGAGAAAACAAAATAGTGTGGCTCTCGCGATAAACTAACATAGTGTGGCTCTCGCGAAAGCAAATTTTCGAATGCATTTTTTTTGCGCCAAAAAAATCGCTCCAAAATCTAGGGCAAACCGGGTGAAAACTGAAAAGCCGCAAAACCCTGGAAAAAAAACCAATCTAAAACCCGAAAACACGTAAAAAGTAAATAAAATCCTGAAGGGCGTCTGAGACGTGACATGTGGCGATGGCTAAGAGCGTGCCAACTCAGCCAACCAAAAGTGACATTCGAGGGGCTCCTACAAGGGTATCCCTTAGTTGCTCTTGACAGCCTCTCTTACGAGCTACCGTAGCCTGTGGGTGGAATTGAGTCAGGCCCAAAATGCAAGGAATAAAGTGAGTTCCAAAACGCAAGGAAGGCATACCATGCATGCTCGCCATAGTCAGTAAAGTGTTGGGATCGAGCCCGGGCACATGCCCAGCGTGCCCTGACTGTAAAAGTTAATTGGCATCAATGACCGGTCTTCATCAGCTAGGGGTGCGCGGCTAGCCCCGGTGCGACGGTCGTCACTCGTCACAGCCTCATGGCTCACGAGCATCGGACCATAGCGGCAGGCGGTGGCTAGGGACTAGGGTTCATCCTGGGAGATAAAGGAGTAGAGTGAATTGGCGGGCGGCGGCTAGGTACTAGGGTTTGTCGTGGAAGAGAACAGAGAAGAGGAGTTGAGAGAAGCGGCGGGCGGTGGCTAGGTTTTCCTGTGAATCGTGAGGTGAGGACTGAGGATGTGAGGTGTGTTCGTGTGTGTATCTGCTCGGGACCTTGGGCTTGCCGGATGAGCCTTAGGTGAACATATTGTCTATGGGCTTTTGTAAATTCGGTCTATATGGACAATTCGGTCCAGGACGGATCAGATCGTAATTAGTTCGGTCTTACTCCCTCCATTTCTAAATATAAAACCTTTTAGAGATTGCACTATAAGACTACATACGGAACAAAATGAATGAATCTATATTCTACAATAAATCTATATACATCCATAGTGTAATATCTAAAATGTATTATATTTAAAAACGGAGGGAGTATAATAGTGCAGACCGTTTTTTATTGGGTGTTTTTGAGTTTGTCTCACTCTTTTCGTGTTCGGTGTCCGGTCTTCGGGCTGAAGCGCCACGATAGATTGTGGAACTAGCGTTATGATACGTTTGATCCCAGAACTAGCACTGTGTGTCGTCCGAACCCATAACTACCAATATGGGTCGTCCGAGCCTAGAATACAAAAAATGATGTTCCACGTTGACTATCAGTTGCTGGATGTGTACTCGTTGACACAGATATCATCCAAGACTTGATCACTTCATTGTTTTCGTAGAACAACAATTTAAACTTTTCATTCATATAATGCAAAAGGGGCATATTTTGGCAATCTAGATATCATTATGCGGGTTGTTGTAGGGACAATGTATTTGAAAGTGTGGTACAACCGTGCGAAGGATGACAAGTATATGCATCAAGCGCCAGGAGATGGACAAGAAGGTGCAGCAAGATGGACCGGAAAGGTGAAATAAGAACATGCAGCCATGGACAGGATGATGAAGGAAGAGCGCGCAACGGTGGACCGGATGATGAAGGAGAGTGTGCGGACGTGTTTTTTTTTAATTATTTTGTGGCAGCATTTTGGTTTGGCCAAATTTTGACCAAACATGGTTTTGAATTTGATTTTTTCTTGTATTTTTTTCTCTTTGGCAAAACTCATTGACTCTTTTCCAGGTTGGATGGACACTTTGGATTTTTGAGAAATTCCAAGGTTTTCTCTGGAAACTTTATTTGGCCAAATTTTGACCAAAAATGGTTCTGAATTTGAATTTTGCTTCTAGTTCTTTTTTCTCTTGGGCAAAACTTCTTGAATCTTTCCCAGATTGAATATGGGCAGCATGCATTTTTGAGAAACTGTTTGTTTTTTCTAGAAACTTCCATCTTTTGGTCCAATTTGACTAAGAATACTCCTGAAATTGGATTTTGCTTCTAGTTATGTTTTTTCGTTTGACAAAACTTATTCAAACTTCTCAGATTGAATATAAGGGTATTGTTCAGTTTTCAGAATTTATTCAAGAATTTCTGGGCACTTACATTTTTTGGCCAATGTTTTGGAAGCATTTAGCTACCCTTAGGCCATCATGGGCACTTCATTTTTTACCTCCTTTGTGACCGAAAATTTCTTCCCCGATACACGAGCTCCATCATGGCCCTTTGCCAGGTTGCACACCCCCTCACACGACTATTCAAGTTGAACATCAGTGATCACAATGGCAGAAAAACCTCAACATATTTGAAACTATACAGCTAGCTATGCAGCGTGGGTCGGCGCCCCGGCTCAGAGGCACATAACATGGACTTCACAAGGATATCATTTGTACAACACTGAATAAATGCGCAAACTCCCAGCAAATAATTTCTACATGAAAGATAGTCTTGCAGCAACAACATTGAAAAGACATAACCTATTCCAAGGCAAACACTAGGATATCGGTAGCAGAAATCCACAGCTGAATTATGCAAGGTATATAAAAAAGACACACATGAAAATGCAAGCCAAAGATCTCAAATGCATAAGGATACGATGCAGTGGAGCACCAAGTCAATGAGACATAAATCAAAATTAATCCACAGGTCTGAGCATAGTAACCGAAACAATTATTACTGTTCTAGCTTTAATTAATCCACAGGTCCAAGCATAGTAATCAAAATTAATTCACAACCTGTAGTACTAATAGTGCTATAGGTTCCACTAGTTAGAAACCTCCTGATGAAAATAAAATACATGCACAGAACCATAGTTAGCATTTGGCAATGGACATGTAACTAAGCAATAATCATATTATTACTGTTCTAACTTTAATTAATTGACCTAACGATGATAAGAACAGGAGGAGCTCACTTGAAAATTTCAGTCAGATGCAAATTTTACTGTATAACAGGCTAACATACTGATCTTGGATAAGGCAACATTGACAGATGCTAGCTAAAAAATGTACATACTGTGCCATCCAATGGACAATTCTATGAACCGTTTATACGGTAGTAGATGGAGTAGTATTTAAAATCTGTGCATTGCTTTTCATGGCAACCGAATTTGGTTGGTCCAATCATAACACAGAGGTTAACACGATATAACAGCTCATAAGTGTGGATGATTGGTCATGTTCTGAAAGAACTATTTGGCTGCAGCATACCTTCAGAAGTGAATTAATAATATGGTGTGCAATGAAGCTAATTATTCTAGTCAAGCGGTCACAGCATTTTACTGTCAGAATCGACGATAAGAGACATGCAGTGAGGTTGGAACATGTTTACGATAAGTTACCTTTATAACAAGCTCAACGTATCCAATATCAGAATCCAGTGTAGTCGGAGTATAAGGCTTGATTACTTCCTCACCAGTAGCATCCTTCCCTCTGCAGTATGTTAACAAAATATATAACTTCCTCACCAGTAGCATCCTTCCCTCTGCAGTCAGTTAACAAAATATATAAAACAGAATTGGAATATTCGACTCACTCCATGAACCAAAAAGAATGAACAACTCAATATCATAACTGTAGACCAGGATATGAGCAGTAGAACTGTTCAGACCTGCAGCTTATACATTGGCCGATTGCAAAGCCCAACACAGAAGTAAATTTGAACTTGGGGAGAGCAAATTTGAACTTGGCCACATTATGTGACCCAACAGCATAATTGACCTGTCTCTTCTGCACAAGATCATAGCACATCCATTAATATTTATATTACACACAAACTTCAAAAGCAGTAATCTTGAATACAGCAAATAATTTTGTCCAGAGGGTAAAGTGTGAATATGAATCACACAAACAGTTTAAAAATATCCTAGAATCTGCAGGTGCAGAACCATGCGAACTAAATAGTCGAATCATGCTGCAACTTTGGATGAAGCGTGAACATGAAGTCACTGTGGATTCAAATATGTCAATATTATCTGTAGCAATTCTTGACCTTGCTTTGCAGGTAGCTTTTATTTGTACCAAATATTACCATTTGTTGTGAAAATAATTTATGTTTATGACCTATATTAGTATTTTTAGAACTTTAATTAGTTAGCAACAGAGCTACAGTCAGCGTTTAACGCCATTTAAATCTCCCTTGTGTAGTTTCACAGCCAAACTATAGTTCTACCTTGCACCAGGACTTCCGGAGCCTCCGACTTCTGCAGCCTCCACAAGGAATGCTTCCGGTCAGACGCATCCATGACTTCCGGAGCCTCCACAAGCTCCACGGCTTGCTTTACCAGCAATCAAAACGCTCAGTCATTGATATGCAAATGGAACTCAACAGGGAAGAACTTCCCGTCTTTTCAGCAGAAATAATTCGATTGGTGACCTTTGTAAACATCCCCAACTAAAAACACCAGGTTAACAGTGAATGAACAGGGACCAGGTGCGAGGATTTAAACTTTAAAGGAATGCTTCCGGTCAGACGCATCCATGACTTCCGGAGCCTCCACAAGCTCCACGGCTTGCTTTACCAGCAATCAAAACGTTCAATACAGCAAAACTCCAGTTTGACACAACAGGGCACATGGTAAGGAAGGCCAACATTTGGGTTTATAAGCAGCATTACTTTGATCACTGGAATTAGCATACTGTAGATAACAATGGCTGTCTATTGAACAATTTGCTTTTCATTTCAATAGTACCAAGGGAAAAAGTTAGAGGTGCATACGGATGCCAAGTTTCGCTGATAAATTTATGTGTTTATATACACAAGCAGCTTCATACACTAATGAAGTCGTGCATTATGCTCTTCCGTGTGGTGAAGTTTGCCATTCACTTTCTAACAAATACTAGATTCTATACTGTAAGGCACCTAAATTCTCATGAGCTTGTATAAACATAAAGCATGTTAAGAGCATTACACATCAAAACACATGAATGGATATCATAATCATATTTTCATCACATATTCAAGTGGAAGCAAAATAAAAAATCTTAGTTCCAGGCTTCCAGTAAATTCATGATTTATAAAATATTACCTTGCTGACGTGATTTCAGTGGATATAACTGCAGCGAAATCATACATGTCACTCATACTGACTTTCCCTCAAGGTTTTCCGATTTAATACAGAAAAGGTCAGTACATCTGGTTTTATTCCCCTGTCTACCATTTCTTCAAAAAGATCTTGTGCCTTCTCTATTTCTCCCTGGCTGCAATATCCACTTATAAGAGCTGTGTATACATATTGATCAGGAGTAAGCCCTTTCTGCAACAATTCATCCAATCGTCCCTGGGCTTCCTCTAAAAAATCGGCTTTGCACTGCCCATCTATCAATACAGTGTAAAAGGGTACATCAGGTTCAATTTCCATTTTTTTCATAGAGCTGAGCAACCTGTTCTGCTTTACTCTAAGAAGATGGATCGTTCTCTCCTTACTAACGCCCTGCCAGCACCGCTGCAGGTACTCTTTTAGGTGACCATCCAATAGCACGGTATATGCAATTACATCAGGCTTAATACCTAAGTTAATCATCTGATCAAACAGTTTGCAAGCCTCTTCCATCTGGCCAACCTTGCAGTAACCATTCATTAGTACAGTGTATACAATAACATCAACAGAAAGTCCTCGCTGAACCATATCATGAAACCATAAGCGAGCATTGTGCATATCTCCTGTCTGGCAATAGGCTGATATGAGTTTACTATATGAAATTACATCAGGAATAACATTATTTTCTAACATCATGCTGCAAACTGTTGAAGCCCCCTGGGCATTTCCATCCCTACAAAGGTCATTCATCAACTTTGAACATGAGAAATGATGCACAAATTTTCCTTGCTTAGCAACCCTAAGAAAAAGCATGTAAGCATGATCAGTCCAGCCTGAATGCAAATAGCCACAAACCATTGAACTGTACAATACTTCAATGCTATCGATTCCCTTCTCTTCTACTATATTAAATAACACTTCGGCTTCACTAAGTTTGCCACTTCTACAAAACCCATCAATTATTATACCATAAGTGAGTGAATTAGGCTCTAACCCTTGATCCGTCATATGGTCTAGAAGGTCAAACACCTTCGTAACATGACCATTCTTGCAAAATCCACTAGCTAATATGTTATATGTAACTACATCTGGCTTTACATTTGCCTTCAGCATCACTTCAAATGCTTGACGTGCATTTGGTACATCTCCCTTCAAACAATAACCCTTGATCATGCATGTATAGTGAATTCTGTCAGGTGTCAGACCCTCAGCCTTCATTTCTCTCAGTAGCTTAACTGCCTCATCCATGTTCCCAAGCTTGCAGTAAGCATAAATGGCAATGTTATACAGAACCCCATCTACATGGAGTCCCGAATCTCTCAGTTTCTGGAAATGCTCTGCAACCTCAGATATCATGCCTAATTTCGTAAAGCATTGTAGAAGATAACTCGCAATGTGGCAATTTGTTTCGAAACCATGGGATACCATGGCTTGATAATGATCCAACACCTTGAGTAAGTTGCCCGCTTTGCCATAACTCCGAATGAGATAGCTATAACCATATATATCTGGGGTGAAACCTTGTCTCGTCTTGTTCTCCAAGAGCATTTCAACCTCCTGCAGTCTCATTTCCTTGCACAGTCCATCCATTACCATGTTATAAGCCATGGGCTCGACTTGAATCCCCTCCCTGTTGATCTCTTGCAGAATAGCATAAGCCAAATCAATCTTTCCGCAATCACACAGACCAGTTATAAATGATGAGTATGCATTTATATCTGGTTTCACCCCCATTTCAATCATCTCAACCCACACTTGGAATGCTTTGTCTGCCTTCTTTTCTCGAAAGAGAGACCTGGTGATAAGGCCTAACGCGTGAGCATCCAAAGTCAATCCAAAGAGCTTAATTTGATCATAAGCTGATACAGCAATCTCCGAGTCACTGCTCTCAGCTGCAAATTTGAGAAGTACATTGCAAGTCCAAACTGCCGGGACAATTCCAAGCCTACAGAGGTCACCAAACAGCCCTATTGTGTCCGGTGCACTGCAACAAGTGGTGCATGTCGTGATCAAGCAATTAGTTGCAAACAATAGAGCATCCGAAGTAGTGCACTTCCTTCTGAGCTGATCCATGAGCGGCACGATCTCAGGGCTGGCGCCGCCGCCGCCATCGGCCGGCAAGAGGATCTCACGGAACAAGGAAAACAGTATCCTCCCCTGGCCCTTATGTGACAGAACGCGGATGATCTCCGTGTAGGTAGCGAGGTCATGGCGAAAGCCGATGCTCTCGGTGTCCTTGAAGTAGGCGAGCGCGATGGCAGGCTTCCTCTCCAGGCGCTGAAGAGTCCTGACGACGCCGGCGGAGCTCAGGCTCGGAACAAAGCTCCTTCTCCGGGCAATCTCACCGGGAGCGCAGCCCCTTCTCCGGAAAACCTCGCCGGGGGGGGCGCAGCTGGGCCTCTCCTCGCCGCTCGAGGAGGCCTCGTCGTCCGGGTGGTGCGCCCAGGCGGCGAGCATGGAGAGGCGGCGGCGGCGGCGAGGGGATGCGGACGGCTGCGCCGCGGCAGGTGCCCGAGCGTGCCTGCAGCACTCGGCTACGCATTTGCGGCGGCACAGGAGCATGGGGATCTAGACTGTGCGCATCCTGGAATGGGATTTGAGCATGAGGATCGCCGGACGGAGACGACCTAGCTCGTGCCTCGAGGCTCGGCGGCCAGAGACCGCGGACGGGGTGGGGACCGCAGGAGCGCGCCGCGCGATGCCCCGAGGAGGGAGGGCGGGACGGAGGTGGCGGCGGCGGCGGCGACGCGGTGGGGCGGGACGGCGGGGGGGCTTGGGGGTTGGGGTGGGGGCAGGGGAGGGACGGGGTCGTCGGCGGTGACGACAAGGAACGGCGCGGCGTCTGGTCTCGGGGAGCTAGGGCTTTGGGGAGATTTTAGCCGGTCTTTTTTCACCACCAATTCATCCATCCAAATGAAATGTCTAGTGAAATTCAGTAATGACATGACACAAGAACTTGTGCCGCATGCCCACTTTAGTTCATGAACTCGTTAAATGGAATCTTATCATGTTAATTTTGTCGTGTGTGATCACTTTGATTCAAATCATTAGAAAGCAAGGTCATGACGAATGAATTTCGCCGTCACCCTAATGATACCATCCGTAGATCCGGCGGAGGGAAGACGACTCGAACCGCGAAATGGTACCATGACGGGGAGAAGAGGTTAATTTATCCCCTGAAAAAGGATCTCAAGATGATGACTACATTGATCAATTCTTTCTGTCCCCTTCAAATCGGGCCATGGACTTCATCGCACAAACTCATCTCACCCGATGATCCTCTTCTAAATTCTCCGCACAAGCAAACTCCTCTCACTATCGCATAGCCCCTAGATATCATTGACAAGACCCCCGTTGGGGTGAGTAGTTTTCGCGTTCGCGGGGGTAGGTTTGTGGAGGTTACCCGAGCAATGACTTGGTGAGGAGTAGGTGTTGGAGAGCTAGATCCCTCTGGATTTGGCACTGGTAGTTCATTGGTGGGCTTGCAAGCACGTGGTGTGTGTTGCTTGGGAGGTGGATCCAGGCGAAAGTCCGGTCTCCGGTCATTACCAGAGACAACTATGACAACACTTTTGAGTGTCGTTTCCTTCTGTTGGCATCCTTGAGGCGATAGTTCTAGCCATAACCTTTGCAACTTGAGGGGAAAACCTAGATTCATGTGATCATACATTGGTGGCACTATGGAGTTGGTTCTCCCTTAGGGGTGTATTTGGAGTTAGGCATCGGTTAACGGGGTCGGATGAAAGAAAACAATGTTGGCGTCGGGGATTCTATGGCGACGATGAAATGCGTGAGTGATGTCGGGGTCGAGGTGATGGTTGTGGTAGTTGGGTCTTCTCTGACGTGTCAGCGGGATTTCCCAGGGTTGTTTGTTGTTGTGAAGTTGGAGCTATGACACGTAGTCCCGTTGGTAACGATGACGGGCAGCGAGTGGTCTCTTCGGTGATATTCAATGCTGCCAACCCTGCATAGTTACCCTTTGTACCTTTATGTCCGAATCGGAGATACGATGACCCATCACGCTTGATTGAGAGCTTGGCACGGACTTTTATGTGACTTTGTGTAACACCCAAAATTCGGTCCTAGCTCCAAGAAGACTTTGCAATCCTATTTAGAGACAGAAGCGCATTTCGAGTTGCCCCAACATATGACTAATATCATACACGTAAGTGTCATATGTCGGTAACAAGGTGGACATCACAACAAATACAACTACAAAAGAGAGATGAGATGCACGATAGTATCACATGGCAAACAAATGTCATACATAACTATAGTCACCAATAAGATGACACGTGACCCAACATTACATTACAAGTATCATACAATAAGGCACAATCCAAATACGAATAAGAAGCATATTGTCTAAACAGGCCCAAGTAAAAAAGACAAGACGTCCACCCTTCTATTTCCAGGTTGCCAACCGGGGTCACATCCTAATGCTCGTCATCAAATAAGAATGCCAAATAGAACGTATCACACTCTCACCTTAGAGAAACACTTTACCTATGGTTGCATCTGGTGGTGGTGTAGTATTTGTGAGCCTTTAAGACTCATCAATTCTCATTACCAAGGCTATCAAAACTAACAATACTTCATGGGTTGTTTATGGTTAAGTGGTGAGTTTGTAGCTAGCATTAAGTATTTCTAAACCATCTATTCATTGAATAGTGGAACAAGAAGAGCAAATCATACGCATAAAAGGGATCGCAACTAGATGGTCAATAAGTGATTAGGAAAACCTACTTTCGAGTCATTCATAACCCCGTCGTGTCCACTTGTTGCTTGCATTCCCACAAAAAGTACAATCACAGTACACACTCGGTTAACAAGTTTTATTTATTAGTTAAATCTCTCTACAATCGGATATTATAAATTTCCAAGTCGCCCATAACTGCAGACATAGCTTTTTGAAAGGTTTAACCCTGCATGGGTGCTCTGATAATCCCCAAGTGCAAGGGATCATCATAGCACTTTAAAATGATGGAGGTGGTAAGTATTGAGTGTTGAACCCACAAGGAGCTAAAGGTAATATTAGTATTCTCTTGGGTCCTATCTGCCACCGATACAACCCTACGTACACCGAGCATTTGCTTTATCTAGAAAAAATAAATAAAACTACAATGTGGGTATAAGAGGATAGCTTTGCAAGATAACGAAGGACATAAACATAAAAGTAGGTGTTGCCTCAATAAATATAAAATATAATACACTATAATACAAATAGCGAGTGTGGATTAGTGGTGGTAAGGATTGATGATTCATCCCTATGCAATTAGCTAATTTACTAAACCCATTGCAAGTTCATATGTGGGAGAGGCCTCTACTAGCATGCCATCCATTACTTAAAATTGATATGAGAATTTTAGTACTCAGACCATGGTATTTTACTATTGAGAACATGGTAATTTTATTTTAGGTACCATGGCATTATTATTAGTTAGAGGATGGCAAATTTTAAAATTAGACCATGGCCATTTCAATACATGTAACCATGGAAATATATGCTTTAAATAATGGCATAGTTATATGGATGTTTTCACATGAGAATTTTTGCATGAAATGTTCTAAATGTTTCACATGGCAATTATGTAGATAACCATCATAATCATAAAAATGTTTTTTTGACTCGTGCTAGTAGCACCATTTGCAAATTTATTATGGGAACTTGGGTAGCATGGCAATTCTACTAATTAGAATATGGTATTTTTACTATATTAGAACATGGTAGTTTTATCTTAGGTGCCATGGCAATTTTTTAAGTAGAGGGTGGCATTTTTTTAAGTGTACCATGGCAATCTCAATTAATGTACCATGGAAAATTTATTTCTATATATAATGGAAATTTCTTTTGTCACACCATGACATTTTGTTTCATTAGGTGATTGTTAGAGCATATTTCTCCATATGTGTTTTTGGTAATTGTTGACAATCCCTATGGACTAATGGTTGCCTTGAGGTATATTCGAAGGATTTGTCCATAGGCACTTCTTGAAGTACATGTGTTGGCTTAAAGGAGTTTATATGGTGACCAAGATGGTATTTAAGGATTTATCCAAATATTGGCCATGTGAGAGTTGAGCTTATTGCAAACATGTCTTGAAGAAGAAGATTGTGTGAACATTCATGTTTACCGTCAAGACATCATCTCTATGAAGAGAGATGATAAGATACAAGGTTGATCAAGAATAAGTCAAAGAGTGAATAAAGTTGATCAACACACAAAGCGTACAAGATGTACCGAGAGGGATCAAGTGATCCCATGGTATGGTAAGCATTGTCCATTGCGCTTTTTGTACTAACCCATGGTCTACGTGAGAGTTTTTGTGGGGTTAGGTATATTCCCATGGAGGATGATAATCAAGTGGTGATCGTCATCAAGGTTGTGGTGTGCAATTTCAAGTGAAGCATCATGGAGAGATCATGCTTGAAGCTTGCCATCCATTGTGGTGACAATTGTCGGTGTCGAAACCGGCGGATCTAGGGTAGGGGGTCCCGAACTGTGAGACTAGAACCGACGATAACAGGAAAGGAAGGGGACACGAATTTACCCAGGTTCGGGCCCTCCTATGGAGGTAATACCCTACGTCATGCTTGGTTGTATTGATGATGTAAGGGGTTACAGAGTTGATCTACCTCGAGATCGTATAGCTAACCCTAGATGAGTTGTTCTGCCTCTATACCCTAAAACCCTCCGGCTTATATAGATGTCGAGGATGCCTAGGGTGTACACATGGTCGGTTACATGCCGAAGAGATAAACATGCCTAATTACTACATCATACATGGAGCACAAGTCATGCTTCCCGAAGCTTCCATCTTGGAGACTGGGCCTTCAAAATCTCCGGTATTCGGCAAGTAGCCCTCCTAGTCCGGCCCATAACAATAGGTTGGCTATCCGAGGACCCCCTAATCCAGGACTCCCTCAGTAGTCCCCCGAACTTGCCTCCAACGCCAAGGGTCTTCAGCTCTGACTGCTTCGCGAATAGAGTCTTCGGCTTGCGAGGTGAGTTCCTTCCTGCCAAACCATAGTTCGGCCTCCAATGACAAGCAATCTCCCGTTTAGTGGCACGTCCGAATACTATAAATTGATTGGCCTTGAAGGCCAAACGTCAGGGGGTAAACAACGGCCCTCTGACGACCTTTCTGACGAAAGGCTACGACCCACCACGACCGCTAGGCCAGTTGCATAGACTCGATTCGCGGTTCGAGGCCGTTTTAATCATCACGATCTATCAATATACCGATCGTGTCCCGTTTTATACGGGATATACTTAACCATGCGCACGCAACGGCTTGCGCATCTCGAGAAGTGGAGGGATTCATGGCACAGCGAGGGGAATCCACATCGATAGGCCTCATAAAAAGAGAAGGAAAACCCCAAAGGCTTTTTTACGCTCTCCATTCGACTTCTCCACCTCCCATTCCCTTGCGCCTCCGGAGCACATATCTTGGTCTCTCACCCCACCTTCGAGCTCAGCAATGGCGGGCTCCAACGGCCAGTGGGAAGCTTCCACTGTCACCAACCAGGACATACTCGACCTCAAGAAGGCCGACTACCTCCCCGCCAACATCCCTCACTGCACAGCGGAGGAGGGCCAAGTGATCCCCACCCCCAAGCCCGGCAAGAGGGTGGTGTTCATCCCCCACTTCATCAGGGGGTTGAGATTCCCACTCCACCCCTTTGTCAGGTGGCTGATGTTCTTCTATGACCTTGGCTTCCACAACTTCCCGCCGAACTCCATCATGCACATCTCGGTGTTCATCCTCGTCTGCGAGGCCTTCCTACGCATCGAGACGCACTTCGGGCTCTGGCTACATGTCTTCAACATCAAGCCCAAGTGCGTCGGCGGCAAGCACGCGGATTGCAGCGAGGCCGTCATCAGCAAGCTCACCCGCGTCGGGTGGCCGGCAGGCACCCTCATCGACACCATCAAAGGGTGGCCAAAGGAGTGGTTCTACGTCACCAAACCACAAGAAGAGGGCCAGCTCCCTGCCGCCGCATTCAGATCCGGTCCCCCCACCAGACTGGTTTCATGGCTCGAAAAGGGCCTTGTCTGGGGATCGGGCAAGGAGGTGACCGATCTGTAGAAGTGCATCTGCTCCTTGGTCGAGGAGGGCACCAAGCTGACCGATGTGGTCCAGGTGATGCTCCGAAGACGCATCCTCCCCTGCCAGTGCCGGGACACCCCCCTGTGGGCTCGAGAACTCGAAGCCGAGCCCACAGTCCGAAACCTCTTCCGCACTACATGGGAGAAGTTGTGGAAGGCGCTCTTCAAATCAATGAAGAGTTGGCCATCCAAGGAGGAGGACAAGGGTTTGCACGCCGCCAAGCCCGATTCCGATGTACGATACACCCCAGCTTGGTCGGCTTCATTACACAGAAAATTCCTTCAATCCCCTTATCCGATCTGTTCGAGCAGAGATGGCTGAAGAAAGCCATCAACATCAACAGTCCGGCGCCTCAGCCCGAAGAAGAGAGGACCGGGCTGTTGGGCAAGATGCTCGTGGTGAAGCCTTACTAGGCTCCCATGAAGAAAGAGAAGAAGAAGAAACCAGGCTAGGCTGGCCTTCACATCACGGACCAGCCTGATGCCTCATCCGAAGATACCCCCGCCTCCTCAAATCAGGAGGAGGGTGAGGAGGAGGATGAAGAAGAGGAGGAGGAGGGCGAGGGGGAAGGCAATTTCCCCCGTGCCAGGAATAGAGCGGCGTCTTCAGACGCCCTGGGGCAGGTCACTTCTCCTGCCCCAAAGAAGGCGCGGCAGACACGGGTGGTTCTGTTCGACAACAGCTCGGAATTGAGCTCCACGTCCGAAGTCCTCGAGGAGGTTCCACGAAGGAGCCTAAGGGTCAAGCCCCCCCTCCCAAACAAGGTTAGGATCCGAAGACCTTCTTGTTCATTATGAGTAGATTTATAGTTTGGTAATACGCGGGTTATTGGCCTTGCAGCACCCCGCGCGTTATCCCCACCGAGGTGATATCGGACGGGGAGACCTCGCCCTCCGAACTGGCAGAGAGCGGGGACGCCTCGCACCCCATCACTCCAGGCACCATGAAGGACGTCGTGGAGGTGTCGTCCTAGCCTAATCCAATGGAGGTGGACACAGGGGCTAGGGAGATCGTATCGTGGCCGAGGTTAATGCTTCGGCCATTGAAGACCGGGGGCACCACCCCGCCCGGACACCGAAGAGGCTGGACGAGCGGACGCTCAGTCCCCTCCGAGAACATCCCCGGAGCACACTATGCCTCTGGAGGCACCGGTTCAATCCTCGGTGGGTGAACGGGAAATCCGATCATCCCCGGCACCACCGACCAATAGGTGGTCGACCATGGAGGAGGCTCTATCGAGCGCCTCCATCCCCGAGGATCACCGCACCCTTATGGGTGCGGTACTACAAAGCGTCCAGTCTGTTGACAACGGATTGAAGGAGACCTTCAAAGGTCTCTTTACGGGCTTTCAAGTAAGTCACCTGATATTTACAAAGATTTTTATTTATTCACATTGTATACATGGCAGCCCCCGAGCCCTAGGTGAGGTGAAAAGGCTCACCTAGGGGTCACATCTGAATCCGATACCACCCTGGAAGCATTTTAAGTGTCTGGCATGTTAGAATAACCTAACATATGATCGGATTGTCTACAATTCTGGAATTGAGAACTCATGTAATATATGATTTGTGTGTGTGATGCAGGCTTCGTCATTGGCAGTGGCTATAAATGGCGCCGAACTGGAAGAGCTAAATCGGAAGCTGAAGTGCTCCGAAGACGAAGCTGAGGCCCTTAACCGAAGGCTCGACAAGGCTCAAGGTATGTCGAAACAGAATCTGAATGCCTTTGTTTGAGTTCTTTCATCTGAATGCTGTCAATGCGGCTTCTTTATATTTGTGTACTGCACACGCAACCTCAGCGAAGGAGGAGGAGAGGCTCAAGGTCGCGAGCTCCAGCGCGCGAAGGATGAGACGACCGACGAGAGGGTGGCTGCTAAGGAAACGGCCATCGCCCTTTCCACCATGCGGGCCACTAGTGGAAAGCATGCAGCTCCCATGGCAGAGGTCCAGTAGGAGCTCAAGGATGCCAATAAGAGATGCGAGGCCTTGGAGCAGAAGAATAAGGCGAGCTCGGCCAAACTGTCCACCATGAAAAACGACCTCTAGAAGTAGTGGATGGACAGACGGTTCTATGAGGAGCAAGTGCGCCAAGCCAAGGAAATAGCAGACGGTAATCCATACTCACTAAAGTGCGTATTCAAGGATAGCAGATTCGAATTGCTTACCCGGGTGTGGCGAGACCCAAGAACATCCGCCGATCTCCAAAAGGGCATGGCGGACGCCAATCAGCTGTTCGCCTCGCGGGGAGAGGAAGATGAGGCTCGGATGTTCTGGGCACAGTTCGGAGCCCCCGAGCGTCCTCCTCTTCTGGTGGAGCAGCTTAAGCAGCTGATGGAGCTGCTGTTGGAAATATGCCCTAGAGGCAATAATAAATTAGTTATTATCATATTTCCTTGTTCATGATAATCGTTTATTATCCATGCTATAATTGTATTAGATGGAAACACATTACATGTGTGGGTAAATAGATAACACTCTGTCCCTAGTATGCCTCTAGTGAACTAGCTCGTTGATCAAAGATGGTCAAGGTTTCCTAGCCATTGACATGTGATGTCATTTGATAACGAGATCACATCATTAGGAGAATGATGTGATGGACAAGACCCAAACTACAAACGTAGCTTATGATCATCTCAGTTTATTGCTACTGTTTTCTGCATGTCAAGTATATGTTCCTATGACCATGAGATCATGCAACTCACTGACATCGTAGGAGTACCTTGTGTGTATCAAACGTCGCAACGTAACTGGGTGACTATAAAGGTGCTCTACAGGTATCTTCGAGGGTGTCTGTTGAGTTGGCATGGATCAAGACTAGGATTTGTTACTCCGTGTGACGGAGAGGTATCTCAGGGCCCACTCGGTAATACAACATCACAATAAGCCTTGCAAGCAATGTGACTATGTGTGAGTCACGGGATCTTGTATTACGGAACGAGTAAAGAGACTTGTCGGTAACGAGGTAGAACTAGGTATGGAGATACCGACGATCGAATCTCGGGCAAGTAACATACCGAAGAACAAAGGGAACATCATACGGGATTAACTGAATCCTTTACATAGAGGTTTGACCGATAAAGATCTTCGTAGAATATGTAGGAACCAATGTGGACATCCAGGTCCCGCCATTGGTTATTGACCGCAGAGGTGTCTCGGTCATGTCTACATAGTTCTCGAACCCGTAGGGTGTGCACACTTAAGGTTTGGTGACGTTTTGGTAGTATAGAGTTATGTATGGTGGTGACCGAAGATTGTTCGGAGTCCCGGATGAGATCCCGGACGTCACGAGGAGCTCCAGAATGGTCCGGAGGTAAAGATTGATATATAGTAAGGTGGTGTTTGGACTCTAGAAAGTTTTGGGCATTTTCGGTAGTGTACCGGGAGTGACGAATGGGTCCCGGGGGCCCACCAGTGGGGCCAACCCACCCCATGGGCCTATGTGGCAACCCACCAGCCCATAGTGGGCCAGTTGGGTCAGCCAAGGAGGTCTATGCGCAGGAGGAAAGAGAGGCAAACCGAATTGGGGTGGAAACCTCCCCAAACTCCACCTCTCTTGTGGGAGGAGGAGTCCTACTAGGAGGAGGACTCCTCCCCACTAGGTTCGGCCGAACCAAAGGAGAGCCCTCCTTTTGGGCGCAGCCTCCTCTCCCCTCCTCCTATATATATGAGTGGTTTTAGGGTTTTTTGGACAAGGATTTTCAGCCACGTCTAAACCCTACTTCTAGATCAAGTTCCTCTAGACTAGACTAGTTCCGTAGTGCTTAGGCGAAGCCCTGCCGGAATTGCTCCACCACCATCACCGGAGCGCCGTCACGCTGCCGGTGATCTCTTCTCCCTCTCCACTTCCTCTTGATGGATCAAGATGGTGGAGATCGTCATCAAGCTGCACGTGTGCTGAACGCGGAGGTGCCGTCCGTTCGGCGTTAGATCGGAAGGACCGTGAACAAGATCGCGAGACCGTTCATGATGAGTTCACGGGATGGATCGTGATGAGATCGCGGGATGGATCGTGATGAGTTCGCGGGACGGATCGCGATTGGATCGCGGGATGGATCGTGATGTGATCGCGGGACGCTCGGCGATTTGGATCGCGAAGATGTTCGACTACACCAACCGCGTTTCTTAACGCTTCCCGCTTAGCGATCTACAAGGGTATGTAGATCCACTCTCCCTCTCGTAGATGCTCATCACCATGGATAGATCTTGCGTGTGCGTAGGAAATTTTTTGTTTCCCAAGCAACGTTCCCCAACAGTGGTATCAGAGCTAGGTCTATGTGTAGATGAGATCTCGAGTAGAACACAAAAGGTTTGTGGGCGTTGATGCTTAGATTGCTTCCTCCCTTGGTCGGATTTTGGTTCAGCGGTATTGTGAGATGAAGCGGCCCGGACCAACATTACTCGTACGCTTACGAGAGACCGGTTCCCTCGACCGCAACTTGTTGCATAGATGGCTTGCGGGTGCCAGTTTCTCTCACTTTAGTTGGATCGGATTCGACAAAGGCGGTCCTTGAGAAGGTTGAAAAGCAACTAGTGTATCACCGTTATGGTTTTTGCGTAGATGAGAATTGTTCTTGCTAGATACCCATAGCAGCCACGTAAAACATGCAACAACAATTAGAGGACATCTAACTTGTTTTTGCAGGGTATGTTGTGATGTGATATGGCCAATTACATGATGTGATATATGTGATGTATGAGATGATCATGTGATGTATAGAATTTCACGACTTGCATGTCAATGAGTACGGCAACCGGCAGGAGCCATAGGGTTGTCTTTAATTATTGTATGACCTGCGTGTCAATCATTAAGCATTATGTAATGCTTTACTTTATCACTAAACGGTAGCAATAGAGTAGAAGCATGCAGGGCGTGACAAACCCCGATGGCGACACGTTGATGGAGATCAAGATGATGGAAACCATGGTGTCGTGCCGGTGACGATGGAGATCATGCCGGTGCTTTCAAGATGGAGATCTAAAGCACAAGTTCATGGCCATATCATGTCACTTATGAATTGCATGTGATGTTAATCCTTTTATGCACCTTGTTTTGCTTAGTACGACGGTAGCATTATAAGGTGATCCCTCACTTAAATTTCAAGATAAAATTGTGTTCTCCCCGAGTGTGCACCATTGCGAAAGTTCGCCGTGTTGAGACACCACGTGATGATCGGGTGTGATAGACTCTACGTTCACATACAATGGGTGCAAGCCAGTGTTGCACATGCAGAACACTCGGGTTAAACTTGACGAGCCTAGCATGTACAGACATGGCCTCGGAACACAAGAGACCGAAAGGTCGAACATGAGTCATATAGTAGATATGATCAACATGATGATGTTCACCATTGTAACCACCTCAACTCACGTGATGATCGGACTTGAGTTGGTGAATTTGGATCATGTATCACTCGGATGACCGGAGGGATGTCAATTTGAGTGGGAGTTCTTAAGTAATATGATTAATTGAACTCATTATCATGAACATAGTCAGTAGTGTCTTTGCAAAATTATGTTGTAGATTACTAGCTCACGCTGTAGCTCCCTTGAATTTTATATGTTCTTAGAGAAATAGAGTTGAAAGATGATGGTAGAAAATTGCGGACTGGCTCCGTGATCTGAGGATTGTCCTCATTGCTGCACAGAAGGCTTATGTCCTTAATGCAACGCTCGGTGCACCAACCCCTCTAGCGTTGTTTGTAGATGTTGTGAACATCTGACATACACGTTTTGATAACTACTTGATAGTTTAGTGCGTCATGCATTACAGCTTAGAATTGAGGCTCTGAAACGTTTTGAACGTCATGGAACATATGAGATGTTCTAAGAGCTGAAATTAGGATCTCAGGCTCGTGCCCGTGTTGCGAGATATGAGATCTCCAACAGGATTATTTGCCTATAAGATGAAAGAGAATAGCTCAATCGTTGAGCATGTGCTCAGATTGTCTGGGTGCTACAATCGCCTGAATCGAGTGGGAGTTGATCTTCCAGATAAGATAGTGATTGATATAGTTCTCCAAGTCACTGTCACTAAAGCTACTAGAACTTGGTGATGAACTATAAAACGCCAGGGATAGAAATAATGATCCCTGAGCTATTCGCGATGTTTGACACCGCAAAGGTAGAAATCGAGAAGGAGCATCAAAGTGTTGATGGTTAGTTAAAACCACTAGTTTCGACAAGAGCAAGGAGGGAAACTTCATGGATAGCAAGTCAGTTGATGCTCCAGTGAAGCAACCCAAAGTTGAACTCAAACCCGAGACTAAGTGCTTCGATTATGAGGAGAGCGGTCGCTGAAGCGGAACAACCCTAGATACTTGGTAGATAAGAAGGCTGGCAACGTCAACAGAAGTATATTTGATATACGTGTTATTGATGTGTACCTTGCTAGTACTCCTAGTAGCACCTGGGTATTGGATACCGGTTCAGTTGCTAAATGTTAGTAACTCGAAATAAAAGCTACGAAATAAACGGAGAACTAGCTAAGTGTGAGGTGACGATGTGTGTTGGAAATGTTTTCGAGGTTGATGTGTTCAATATCACACGCTCTCTCTACCTTCAAGATTAGTGACGAACCTAAAATAAATGTTATTTGGTGTTTTTTGCGTTGAGCATGAACGTGATTAGATCATGTTGATTGCAACGCGGTTATTCATTTAAGTTAGAGAATAATGGTTATTCTATTTACATGAATAATGCCTTCAATGGTCATGCACCCAGTAAGAATGGTTTGTTGAAACTTGATCGTAGTAATACACATGTTCATAACATTGATGCCAAAAATATACAAAGTTAATAATGATAGTACCACATACTTGTGGCACTGCCGCTAAATGTCATATTGGTATAAAACGCATGAAGAAACTCCATGCTTATGGATCTTTGGACTCATTCGATTTCGAATCGGTTGAGACATGCGAACCATGCCTCTTGGTCAAAGATGACTAAGGACCCCGTTTTCTGTTTTGATGAAGCGGGCAAGTGATTTATTGGAAATGATACATGTTGATGTATGCAATCCAATGAGTCTTGTAGCGTGCGGTGGATATCGTTATTTTCTTATCTTCACTGATGATTTGAGTAGATATAGTGTATATTTACTTAATGAAACACAAGTCTAAATCGTTTGAAAGGTTCAAGCAAATTCAGAGTGAAGTTTAAGATCATCGTGACAAGAAGATAAATATGTTTGCGATATGATCGTGGAGGTGAATATCTAAGGTACGAGTTTGTCATACAACTTTAGACAATGTGAAAGTTGGTTCACAACTCATGCCACCTGGAACACCATAGTGTGATGGTGTGTCCGAACGTCATAGTCGTGCTCTAGTGGATATGGTGCATGCTATGATGTCTATTATCGTTTTGTTACTATAATTTTGGGGTTATGCATTAGAGACAACAACATTCACTTTAAATAGGGCACCATCTAAATCTGTTGAGATGACACTATGTGAACTATGGTTTGATAGAAACCTAAGCTGTCATTTCTTAATGTTTTGGGCAGCGACGCTTGTGTGGAAAATGCTTTCGCCTAATGAGCGCGAACCCAAGGCGGACAAATGCATCTTCATAGAATACCCTAAGAATAGTTGGGTGAACCTTCTATCTCAGATCCAAGCATAAAATATTTGTTGCTAAAACTGGGTCCTTTCTCAAGAAAGGGTTTCTCTTGAAAGAATTGAGTGGGAGGAGGATAGAACTTGATGAGGTTATTTGAACCTCTACTTCAACCAGAAAGTAGCGCAACGCAGAAAGATGTTTTTGTGAAGCCTACGTTAGTTGAAGAGGAAGTTAATGATTATGATCATGAAGCTTCGGATCAAGTTACTATCGACCTACAAGGAAAATAGAACTTGATGAGGTTATTGAACCTTTACTTTAACCAGAAAGTGGCGCAGCACAGAAAGATGTTTCTGTGAAGCCTACGTCAGTTGAAGAGGAAGTTAATGATGATGATCATGAAGCTTCGGATCAAGTTACTATCGAACTTCGTAGGTCGACAAGGATATGTACTGCTACTGAGCGGTATGACAACATTGTCTTGGAGGTCATGTTGTTGGACAACGATGAACCTACGAACTATGGAGAAGCAATGATGGGCCCGGAAGCCAACAAATGGTTAGAGGCCATGAAATCCAAGAAAGGATCCATGTATGAAAACCAAGTATAGACTTTGGTGGACTTGCTCGTTGGACGGCAGGTCGTCAAGTACAAATGGATCTTTAAGATGACGACATATGTTGATGGTGAATGTCACCATTTATAAAGCTCGACTTGTCGCAAAGAAGTTTCCGCCAAGTTCAAGGAGTTGACTGCAATGAGACTTTCTCACTCGTAGCGATGCTAAAGTCTATTGGAATTATGTTAGCAGTTGCTGCATTTTTCAATTATGAAATCTGGCAGATGGATACCAAAACATCGTTTACTTCCTTAAGGAAAGGTTGTATGAGATACAACCAGAAGGTTTTGTCAGTCCTAAGGATGCTAAAAGGTGTGCAAGCTTCAGTGAACCTTCTATGAACTGAAGCAAGCATCTCGGAGTTGGAATATACACTTTGATGAGGTGATCAAAGTTTTTGAGTCTATACAAAGTTTATGAGAAACTTGTATTTACAATAAAGTGAGTGGGAGCACTATAGAGTTTCTGGTAAGCATATGTGGTTGACATATTGTTGATCGGAAATGATGTAGAATTTCTGGAAAGCATAAAAGGTTGTTTGAAAAGAGTTTTTCAAAGGAAGACCTGGATAAAACTACCTAATTGTTGAGCATCACAATCTATAAAGATAGATCAAGATGTTTGATAAGACTTTCAATGAGTACATACCTTGACAAGATTTTGAAAGAGTTCAAAATGGATTAGTCAGAGAAAGAGTTCTCGCCTGACTTCTAAGGTATAATAGATTATCATATTTCCTTGTTCATGATAATCGTTTATTATCCATGCTATAATTGTATTAAATAGAAACACATTACATGTGTGGGTAAATAGATAACACTCTGTCCCTAGTATGCCTCTAGTGAACTAGCTCGTTGATCAAAGATGGTCAAGGTTTCCTAGCCATTGACATGTGATGTCATTTGATAACAAGATCACATCATTAGGAGAATGATGTGATGGACAAGACCCAAACTACAAATGTAGCTTATGATCGTGTCAGTTTATTGCTACTGTTTTCTGCATGTCAAGTATATGTTCCTATGACCATGGGATCATGCAACTCACTGACATCGGAGGAGTACCTTCTGTGTATCAAACGTCGCAACGTAACTGGGTGACTATAAAGGTGCTCTACAGGTATCTCCGAGGGTGTCTGTTGAGTTGGCATGGTTCAAGACTGGGATTTGTTACTCCGTGTGACGGAGAGGTATCTCAGGGCCCACTCGGTAATACAACATCACAATAAGCCTTGCAAGCAATGTGACTAAGTGTTAGTCACGGGATCTTGTATTACGGAACGAGTAAAGAGACTTGCCGGTAACGAGGTTGAACTAGGTATGGAGATACGACGATCGAATCTCGGGCAAGTAACATACCGAAGAACAAAGGGAACATCATACGGGATTAACTGAATCCTTTACATAGAGGTTCAACCGAGAAAGATCTTCGTAGAATATGTAGGAACCAATGTGGACATCCAGGTCCCGCCATTGGTTATTGACCGCAGAGGTGTCTCGGTCATGTCTACATAGTTCTCGAACCCGCAGGGTGTGCACACTTAAGGTTTGGTGACGTTTTGGTAGTATAGAGTTATGTATGGTGGTGACTGAAGGTTGTTCGGAGTCCCTGATGAGATCCCGGACGTCACGAGGAGCTCCGGAATGGTCCGGAGGTAAAGATTGATATATAGGAAGGTGGTGTTTGGACTCTGGAAAGTTTCGGGCATTTTCGGTAGTGTACCGGGAGTGACGAATGGGTCCCGGGGGCCCACCAGTGGGGCCAACCCACCCCATGGGCCTATGTGGAAACCCACCAGCCCATAGTGGGCTAGTTCGGTCGGCCAAGGAGGCCTATGCGCAGGAGGAAAGAGAGGCAAACCGAATTCGGGTGGAAACCTCCCCAAACTCCACCTCTCGTGTTTTTTGGGTGGAAACCTCCCCACTAGGTTCGGCCGAACCAAAGGAGAGCCCTCCTTTTGGGTGCAGCCTCCTCTCCCCTCCTCCTATATATATGAGTGGTTTTAGGGTTTTTTGGACAAGGATTTTCAGCCACGTCTAAACCCTACTTCTAGATCAAGTTCCTCTAGACTAGACTAGTTCCGCAGTGCTTAGGCGAAGCCCTGCCGGAATTGCTCCACCACCATCACCGGAGCGCCGTCACGCCGCCGGTGATCTCTTCTCCCTCTCCACTTCCTATTGCTGGATCAAGATGGTGGAGATCGTCATCAAGCTGCACGTGTGCTGAACGCGGAGGTGTCGTCCGTTCGGCGCTAGATCGGAAGGACCGTGAACAAGATCGCGAGACCATTCGTGATGAGTTCACGGGACGGATCGTGATGAGATCGCGGGACAGATCGTGATGAGATCGCGGGACAGATCGTGATGAGATCGCGGGACGGATCGTGATGAGTTCGCGGGACAGATCGTGATGTGATCGCGGGACGCTCGGCGATTTGGATCGCGAAGATGTTCGACTACACCAACCGCGTTTCTTAACGCTTCCCGCTTAGCGATCTACAAGGGTATGTAGATCCACTCTCCCTCTCGTAGATGCTCATCACCATGGATAGATCTTGCGTGTGCGTAGGAAATTTTTTGTTTCCCATGCAACGTTCCCCAACAGCTGCACCAGATGGCGGAGCCGGCCATGAAGGACCTCTACATCCGCTTATGGCCCGACGATCCACTACCAGACAGCTACTTCGGCCTGGTGCAGCAACTGATCGCTGCTACACCCCGCCTTGACACCATCAAGCGATCCTCCTGCATCGAAGGAGTCTGGATGGCCCTTGCCAAGGCTAAAGTGCACTGACCGGGGCTAAATCCGATGAAGGTCGCCACCGACGCGCCACCACCTGGGAAGGAGCATCGACGCCCTGAGCTATACTTCGATGGAGTGATGGAGAGTGCTCGGGTGATAGCGTCGCAGTGTTCGGGTGAAAAATTATTTGAATGAGCTTGTAACGTGTTCGAAGACTTATGTTAACTTTTAATAATATTAATATTTGCTCTTGTATGATTGTGCATTCCTTTATAACTCCTATGTGGTTGTTTAATACTAAAAGATGTGAGTCGTCGGCTTCAGCCCCCACGTAGATACTACATGGGGTGTCTATGCCAATGTACTGTGTACCTTAGCCGTATTATCGGAACTTGAAGGCGATACAGTGCGGCAGACTAGGCAATCAGACTATAGTACTTTATTTCTTTCACTTAGCCATAGGGGCACGAAAAGGACTACGGGAAGTGTACGATTAGCCACCCAAGTGTTGATGTTCGAACGAACCGTGGCCGAAGATGGTATCACAATGTCTGCACAAAGGGCAAGTTCCTTATATAACATGGAATAACCGCTTACAAGGATTGATAGCTTGGGGTTCACAGATCGGATCGCGCATACTATGACAATCCATTTTCAGCTTTCTCCCTTGAGGTGCTTGACCAGACTATCTGGAAACACAATCGCAAGGGTGCTCCCTTTGCCCTTTTAGCCGAACGAGCGGAACATAAAGGGGCAAGCACAGGAGCCGGGCAACCCAACTTATTGACCAAAGACATAGTTCGGAACCGATGCATATAAAGAAAACTCCAAGACGCCAAACACATGATAGATAAGGCGATTTGTGTTTGAACTCGAGCTCCCGGTCTATTACCCAGTTATCTCGCGTCATACCGAACAAGTTCACGAGAAGAGGGAGAAAGGAGAAAAAATATGCGCCAAAGTAGGACAAATGAGGCAAACTCGCACCACACAATTTTGCATTTTCTCAACAACTCTTATAACTCGGATTGCCGAAGCAACTATTTACAGGTATGCAAAAGAAAATAAGAAACAAAATCATACATGAGTTGTTATACCAGGGGTCTTCAATTGGTAACCTGACGTCGTCGATATGCCCCCTTGCTAGTTAACTCCTTCTCTTAGATGCACCTTTATGGGTGTTAGTGTTCGGCGGGCGGATTTTGCTAATAAAATCTTGAGAGGCCGCCGCATTGTAAGTGAGCTTTATGCCATAGGCAGGCTCTTTTAGGAGCGCCTGTATTTTGTCCGAAGATGTATTGATAGTAATGGGTCGGTCCAGCCGAACACCCATCTTTATTTCCCCACCACTTCCCATGGAATCTTATGTGTGAAGTTGTGCCTCCCCGGCACATACTTTGCTGGTCCTGAAGTTGTGTGGTGGGGGCGAGTCCCTATAGAGGGGAAGAGGAAGGATCTGAGTTTCGGTCTGAAGCTGAACTCGCTTCCCAGCCTTATGTGCCTTTATGGCGGATGTCGGAACTTGCCGATCTTCTTTGTAGCTAAATTCGGTCGTTAGGGTGAGTGCATGTTCCTCAGTTCTAAGGGAGCGCTCGGTGTTGCCGTTGACAGTAATGACCCCCTTGGGGCCCGACATCTTGAGCTTGAGGTATGCGTAGTGTGGGGCTGCATTGAAACAAGCGAACGTTGTCTGACCAAGCAACGCGTGATAGCCACTGTGGAAGGGCACGATGTCGAAGATCAAGTCTTCACTACGAAAGTTATCGGGCGAGCCGAACACGAATTCCAGAGTTATCGAACCCGTGCATTGGGCCTCAACGCCCGGGATCACTTCTTTGAAGGTAGTGTTGCTGGGTTTGATCTTTGACGGATCGATGCCCATCTTTTTCATCGTATCTGAGTAAATCAGGTTAAGGCTACTTCCTCCGTCCATTAAGACCTTTGTGAGATGATACCCATCTATAATGGGGTCTAGGACGAGGGCCGCCGAACCCCCATGGCGGATACTGGTCAGATGATCACGTCGATCAAAGGTGATCGGGTATGCCGACCATGGGTTATACTTCGAGGCTACTGTAGGATCGAAAGTAGGTCTAGAAGGGGGGTGATTAGACTACTTGACCAAATAAAACTATGCTTTTTCCCAATTTTAATTCTTGGCAAGTTTTAGCATTCATAACATATCAAGTACACCCTACGCATGCAAGTCTAAGAGTATAGCATCGGAAAGTAACAATAAGCATGAGTAAAAGGATAGGGTAGGAAGATCAAACACAATTGTAGACACGATGATTTTTCCCGTGGTTCCGATAGGTGGTGCTATCGTACATCCACGTTCATGGAGTCTTCAACCCATGAAGGGTAACAGTCGCGAGAGTCCATGGAGGGCTCTACCCACGGAGGGTTCCACGAAGAAGCAACCTTGATTATACCATGACGGCCGACGTCCACGGAGGACTAGGCTTACTCGGGGTAGATCTTCACGAAGTAGGCGATCTCCTTGCCCTTACAAACTTCTTGGTTCACTCCACAACACAAAGTAGGAGGCTCCCAAGCGACACCTAACCAATCTAGGAGGCACCACCCTCCAAAAGGTAATAGGCTCGATAAGGACGATGTACTTCTTGCTCTTGTGCTTCAAGATGATAGACTCCTCAACACACAATCACTCTCTCACAGATTTGGCTTGGTAGAAGATATGGGATTGGTGGAAAGCAACTTGGGGAGGCTAGAAATCAAGATCCATATGGTTGGAGTGGAAGATCTTGACCTCAACACAAGGGTAGGTGGCTCTCTCTCAGAAAACTGAGTAGGATAGGTATGGAATAGTTCTGAGTGCTTCTCCTTCGAGTGGGTGGTGGTGAAGGGGTATATATAGGCATCCCAAAAAATCCAACCGTTACACACAAAATGACCAACTCGGTGACACTGATGTGTTAATCTTGGTGGTACCGAAGTGACCAAAAGGTGGCAACTTTTGAATCTCGATGAGACCGATATAGGATTCTCGGTTACACCGACAAGGTGACCAACAGACAGAATTGCCAAACTCGGTGACGCCGATTCAACATTCTCGAACGGACCAAAAGTGTGAACTTGCATAATAGAAAGTGGGCAAACCAACTCGGTGTCACCGAAAGCAGTGTCGGCTACACCAAAGTGGCTAGGGTTTGGCTGAGTTTGTCTAGGGTTTGGAATCGGTGGCACCGGGATAGAAATGTTGGTTGTACCGATTTTGTATGTTTGGCTAGAGACAGACTTTGGTGGGAGAGCTTGTGGATGTTTTTGGTGACTATCACTTGTGCACGTATGAGCATTTTGTTCACCAACAAAATCTTACCCCCCCCTTTTAATAGTATTGGCTTTCCTATGGACTCAAAGTGATTTCTCACAAATGTAAAATGGAGAGTCATCTTGCTTGAAGCTTGGCCAACCTATTTACTTCCATCTTGGGGTAGTTCCACAATTTCCACAATCCTTTTGCCATCCCTATCATTGAACTTGTCCTGAAATATACTTGGTGGAAACATTAGTTCAATGACTCATATGTTGTTATTAATTACCAAAACCACCAAGGGAGCAAATGTGCTTTCAATCTCCCCCTTTTTGGTAATTGATGACAATATATAGATCAAAGCTTCGACAAAGATATAATCAATGAATATAATCGTCGCTTTCAGAAGTATGTGATAAGCAAGAGCTCCCCCTAAATTTGTGCATTATTTTAAATTTGCGTTTGAATGCAAATGCACAATCGATTAGGTACATGGGTCACTTCTTACATGTCACATACCACTTGGTGGTGTGCGAGAGTAATTAGAATGAGCATCATAGCACAACACAATCAACCAAAGATGAATGATCATCACATAAGCATTAAGATGGTAGGAAATAGTAGCATCACACAATAAAGTGTATGATCAAACATCATCAAACGTGTATCACAAGCAAAGCAAAAGTGTGTCACAACAACCAAAAGCAATTGTTTTTGAAAACAAGCAACAAAACACCAAACACTCTCTCACTCGAAGCCTAAAGATCTATATACACTTCTCCCCCTTTGGCAACAAGTTACCAAAAAGTTCAAAGGCATACATCTAAGCATTCTTGAGCTGATCTCCTCCAGTTATTGATGAAGGAGTCGAGAGAACGACGTCGGCGAAGATCTCTGCAGATGTCGTGGATGGAGCTAGAGTGGTCACTGGAGGAACTAGAGCTGATGGAGTAGGAGCTGTGCTGACAGTAGCAGGAGCTGATAAAGAGGGCCTCACGTCTGGTGCAGTCACTGTGACTAATCTAGCCTGAGTAGTGAACTGTGTGCTCGGCCTAAGAGGTGATCCATCCTCCTCCTCCTCATCATCTGAAGAAGTAGAAGAGACCCGAGGAATGTGCATGGAGTCAACTTCCCTCTGAAGCTTTATGACTGTCTTAGTCACCTTGTCCACCTTATCACCAAGAGTCTTGATCCTTGTCTCAAAGATCCTCACAAGACTATTCGGGTTGTCTAGAATCCCCTTGATATCCTTCTGCATGCCCTGAACTGCTGAGATCAAAAGATCCATTTGCTTGTTTCTGTATCTGGGGGCTTGAGCACTAGCGGCTCGAACTGCTTCTGCCTTTGCCTGTGTTATAGCAGATGTCGGATGATCTGGGTCCATCACCACAACATTATCCTCAAGTTCTAGCTGTAGGGGCAAATGTGGACGATCTAGAGCAAATATGTGCTTCTCCAACTAAGAGTTGATAAGCATCTGGATGTAGGGTGCATAGCAGCAAGAGCGCTTCTGATCAGCAGCAACCCTCTTGATTGTCTCAACAATCAAATCCATGACTCTAATCCTGGTATGCCCGTCAAGGTGGATCAACATGTTGATGGAGTAGCCTCGGATCATCTTGTCATCTCCTGACTTGGGCATCAAGGTATGCCTCATGAGTAGTGTTCATGGTACGGAGGCCTGCTTGAAGATAGTATATGGATCCTAGCTTGTGAGATTGCACTTTGTCTACGGGGATAGGAGTATACATATCCTTCATGGCATTATGGCTCGCCTTGGATTCTGAGTATACATCCAGATGACCATCCTGAACCTCTGGAACTCCTAGAAGTGCAGCCCACTCCTCAACGGTGGATTCATACCTTGCTACTTCAGTCATCCATACAATTCTACCATCTCCGTAGAAATGTGCAGTGGAGTAGAATTGCATGATCGTATCATCGTTCCATGCAGTAAGCTCTGTGCCAATGAACTCATCCAGACCAATGGAGTGGAAATTATCTTGGACACTTGGAAAGTAGTCCTCATTCTCCTTAATGAATTTCCAATCAACATATCTCATATCACTAACAGCTGGGCTCTTGTCAAGCAGCACCATCTCATAAAAGTCATGTTGTACTCTAGTGTAGAACCTATAGTTAACAACGGTTTTCTTTCTCTGGGCATAAGGATCTATAGCTCTCCAAGCCCTCAATCCCGAGTCTTTCCTCTTCTTTATATCTTCAGCAACTAAGTGGCTGACATCATCTACGGGAAGATGTGGTCTGAGCTTCATCAATGTAGTCAAGTCATCATCATCTTCAAATCTGGAGGCAGTTCATTTGTTCTTCTCAGAAGCAGGAATATCTCTAGTAGTCCTCTTGGACTTCTGTGCAACAGCCTTCTTGGATGTAGGCTTGGTTCTCTTGGATGTGCCAGTCTTTGACATAACATCAGCCATAAGCTTCTTGGCCTTCTTCTTGGGAGGAGCCTTTGCAGCTGGCTCATCCTCCTCTTCCTCGGCAGCACCACCAGCACCCTCCTGTAGATCTTCATACATGGAGGTAGGCCTGCCTATCACATCAATAATTCTCTTCCTGGCTTTATTCTCCCCTGCCTTCTTAGGCATAGACTTTGTTGGGGGATCAACAGACATTGTGGCCCTAACACTCTCATGTGCTTTGATAGTTTCAGAGCTGGCATAGACCTTGCTGACAACTCTTTTGGAAGAAGTAGCTTCAGTAGCAGACTTCTTAGCAGCCTTTTCTTGCTTCTTGGCAAGAATCTCCTCAGGAACAAAGTTTGAATCTTATTCATCAGAATTTAGCTTCTTCCTGGTCCTGGTGGCAGCCTTGGGCAACCCATGGGAGCTGGGGGTTGCCTGGATCTAAAAATGAACTAGACTCTGGGCTTGTGCCTGAACTCATGTTAGCACCCTGCTCTGGCATATTCTGACTATCCTCAACATCTGACATTCTGACCCTGTGAATAGAGTATAGAAGAGCAGAAGTAGATGAGTCATCACAAAATGAGGCTGCTTTTTGAAAGTTTGAACAATAGATTTACACAGTTTTTGCATTCTGTCAAATGAAAATCGGTACAGCCGAAGCAAGACTTTCGATGCCATCAAGACTGACTGTCCCTCTTAACAAAACCTTGGCACTCTTTTCGGTGAGACCGGAAAGAAGTACTCGGTTCCATCGAGACCGTTCTCAGTAACACAGAAAGACAAATCGGTGAGACCGATTTTTTCGCTTCAGTTCCACCGAGTTACATTGGGCGGACGACAAAACCCTAGAAAATCTAACATTCACTAGACTATTGGAATTTTGAGTGGATAGGAGTGTGTGCAAAGAGAGGCTTATAGATAAACTTCAATCCATTGCGCAAGAATCGGACGAGGAGCGCAAAGGAGGTCAAATCTGTTGGGGAACGCGACAGAAAACAAAAATTTCCGGTATAGCGAGTATGCCCAGGACCACTATGGAGACTGCATACAAGGTTTGATCTGATCCGTACCGACTCGAAGCGCAGCAGAAGTAGAGTCGATGACGAACGGCGGTGCAGATCCCCGCAGCTAGGATTTTACAACCTCCCAACCGCGAGGATGTATACCCTCATCTGCCCTGCGGACAGCCCTCCGGGAGGCGGTTGCATAGCCCCCCGGACGGTGTCGCGGACAGCCCTTCGGGAGGACCTCCGAAACTCGGACTGTCACTCGGACAGCCCTTCGGGAGGACCTCCAAAACTTGGACGGTCACACAGACAGCCCTTCGGGAGGCACTCTCGAACTAAGACCGAAACTACGATCTCTCTACAGAGTTGCACACATACGGTGTCATCTATCCGGCAGGGCTTCGCCGTCCAGAACTAGTTCCTGCCGGAACCCAGACAGCCTTTCGGCTCTACGAAACTATTTCGCTGGGAGGGAGAGAGAGAGCTTGCAAAGCAAAGCATGTGTATGAGAGCACAAGGATGAGGATTTTGGGCTGCCTCCTCACCCCTATTTATAGGATGAGAGACTATGGTAAAAATACCAAAATGCCCTCAGATATTTTCACTATTCATAATAGTGATTCCACTATTCATAAATAGTGTTTCCCACTATTCACAATAGTGTTTTCCACTATTTCGTAATAGTGTTTTCACTAGTCATCAGATATTTTCTCCCAATAGTGTTTCCCACTATTCATAATAGTGTTTCCACTATTCACGAATAGTGTTTCCAATAAAATAATCCAAAAAGCACTTTCACTATTCATGACGATATTTTTCAGCGTCCGTTCGAACTAAAAATATTTATGTGGGCTTAGAACATTTCCAGTACCCACTAAAATAATTTTCAGTACGATCCGGAACAATTCCGGAATAGTGATTTTCATCCGTGAAAAGCATCTGAAGCGGTTCCGGCAGCTCCGGAACATTTCCGGTTATTCTTCCGGAAAATTCCCAGAAGTTTCCAGAATGATTCTGGCACCCTCCAAGAATTATCAGGCATGTGCCAAAACCAATTTGACTTTATGGTATCCTCTGAAACAACTTTTCAATTTCACTGAAACTGTTCCGGTGACCTGTCTGCGGAACATTTCCGCTGTCCGAAACTTTTCCGGTGTCCGAAACTTTTCGGTGATTTTCTCTCAAACTCCCTGTCTAGTATTCAACAGATAGATGACCCTTAAGCGTGTGACCCTATAGGTTCGGTGAAGCATAGACATGACCGGGAACCCCTTCCGATCAATGATCAACATCGGAGCCATGGACACCCATATCGATCCCTATACCCACACGAATAAATATTCGAGTGAACCTCCAGTTGTCGTGTGCTATTCCTGTTGCTTCGCGATATGTTACAAATACCCGAGGTGAGACATGTTGGCATCCCCATGGATCAACAACTTGTCCACTATGCCAGTTACCTCGTTATCGGTATTGTTCTCTTTTCTCGTTCCCGTGTTCCGGCATCCCCGTGATCAAATCGCAAAGTGTCTGGCCAGACGATGATGGATACCGTAACACCGAGAGGGCCCAGAGATATCTCTCCATCGTCGGAGGAGCAAATCCCAATCTTGAGCTATCGTGTTACTTCACTTACTTTTCCATGAACCCGTAAGCCGCCGTAATAGCCACCCATTTACGGATGACGTTTAACAAACCCCAAAGTTCATGAAGCAAGCATGAAGAAACTCGATACTCTCATGGTCTAAGGAATTATGCAAACATTAACTTCTCTGTGTTATTAACCATTAACTTATGACGAATGTATCTCATAGCATAACATTAATTTGGGTCGATTCAACACAAATGTTCTTCTAACATTGTGCCCTCAAAATTGCCGGCATAGCCATGCCCATGATCAGGAAAACAGGATCATCATGTAATACTTGAGCCAGTCTTAGAGGCCAGACTAGGAATACATTTTACCATTTATTATCCCACATGTGCACATGAGTTTCCCTCCAAGCCTCATTTTATTTGTAGACTCGAGAATCATTGCAGTTATAGCATGGAACATAAGCATAATTATGAACAGGGAGATAATCAATAACATTTATTATTGCCTCTAGGGCATATCTCCTACAGACTCCCACTTGCACTCGAGTCAATAATCTAGTCAATGCTAATGCACTTTACACCTATGGCATACTGGTGTAAAATATGCTTCGCTTGTGGTATAGCCTGATGTCCAACGGATCTGACAACTTCAGCTCCGTGTGTAACTATGCATATCCTCGCGTTTTCACGCTATCACAAAATTCGTATTTTGTGTGAACTTGGCTTTTCATATGTGTGAATCATTGGTCGAAACCCGATTCCTCAGACTGAGCTATGGAGCAACTATCTGCAATAGCGTCTCATAGACCAAAACCATCTTGGAACCATACTAAGTTCATGAATGAACTATATGATTCAACAACTTCTTTGTTGCTTCCAAAGCGTCAACATACTTAGCCTTTGTTATAGAATTCGCCAAAGTATCTTGTTTGGAACAATTTCCAACTACCGTGCCACCATATTGTGTATTACACAAAACCCTTAACTTAAATCGAAAATCGCATGGAGCATTGATTGAGACTGTATTGATGTAATTTCTTACAACGAGCACTTCATAATCTCTGCTTGCGAGAAACATGTCATCAGCACTACTCTAGTACTTCATGACATCTTTCACTATTGTCCCATGATCAGTGCTTTGATCACTTTGGTATCTATACTCGCAACAACTTGGGAGTATCGGACATATCTGGTTGCTTTACATACCATGGAATACATGATTAATCCAAACACAAGAGTGTGTGGAATCTCCATCATGTATTTCATTCATCAGTGTTTTGGGACACTGAGTCTTGCAAAAACTCTTTCCATGTGACTTCGGCAAGAATCACTCCTTGGCGTTTTAAATGCTAAAAGGTTTTAGCACCTTGTCAATATGTATTCATTGCTTGGCTCCATTAGGTAAATCTATCTCCATAGATCATCATGCCTAATATTGAGGCTATTTAGCCTAAGCACTTCATGGAAAAACTATTTTCAAATGAAGTCCTAATTCATGTCAAGAAATTTATTTCCAATTAACAATGTGTCAATTACACAAGGTTTTTAGAAATAGTATTATGCTCTCACTTACTTTCTTGAATCACAAGCATCTTCGATACCCATTTGATGAAGTCAAACCCCTTTGACCATTCCATCAAAAACGAAGATTCCAACTCCACTTTGCTCTCTTCTGTCCATCGCTGGAACTCTGAAGTTTGCATACTTACTAGCATCCTCTGGATCGACAAATTACTTTGGACTGTATCACATACAAGTCCTGGGTTTCATTTACATCAGATGGAAATCCTTTTTTCATCCATGTTTCATATCTCATGATTGATATATGTATTAATTGCTAGTTCAACCCGAACCGACCTTAAGCATCGCTACGATGAAACAACCTCATCGTAGCCAACTCCTTGAACTTGTTATTTCAACAAGTCGAGCTTTATGGATAAAACATTTTTATCCGTATCAGTTTTTAGTTCCATAAATATTCGTTAGACTCTAAGTCCTCTGAAAGGTGTATCAAGGTTTTAATCTTGAATCACATATATGGAAACTATCTCAGATTGTATTGGCATTTAGCCAATCCCGGAGTCAGGGCCCATCAATGCTTCCTTGTGTATTTTAGGCATACTGTTGTCCAACAACAATATCTCCTTTGCGCACCTGATAGGTTTGCACGAGCTTTGCCTACGTGGTTCAGCTGCACGTTCGACCGAAGTCCATACATTTTATTGTAGAGACTTACGTATCAGTCGTAGTAGGAAACAACGGAATCACTTCCAGGGTTTCTTTCCTTTGAACCGATGACGAAGATACTGGTTATCTCATCGAGTTGCACTGTCCTCCCACTCACCTTTTGTAAGAACTATTCTCTTTAAAAACATACCGTTTTGTGGCAAAACCCTTTGCCTCGGTATAGTGGTGGGGGAATACCCAATGACTTGGGATAACCATACAAAATAGTACTTGTCTGATTTGGAATAGGTTTGTAACCTTTTACACAAGCCCCATATTCCAAATGTTAAGAAAAGATATAACATGGTTGGGCGTACCATACCATGGCGTCATTTCAACAGACCTAATGGATCTCTTTTCAGTGTAAAAGCCGCAGTCTCTAAAGCATCACTCTATAAAAGGGATAATGGCAAATCTATTTATGTCATCTTTGATCTTACCATGTCATAAATGGTTCGATTACATCTTCACGGACTTTCCACTTTGGAGTAGTGTTCGGGGAGGTGCAAGTTATGAAACTCTTTTCACAACTCATCAGACATTCGCTAAACTTGTAACTCAAATATTCCTTTTCGCAATCAAATTGCAGAAACATAATTTTCTTGGTACAATAACTTCTACTTCAATTTTTAAAACCTTTCGAATGATTTCAACAGATCCAGACTTACGTCTCATCAAGTAAATATCCATATATCTACTTGAGTCATTTTTGAAGGTAGACAAATCCACTGTTTGCAACAACATTTATCGGACTACATACATCAAATGTATGATCACTGATAAGTTCTTTGCTCGTTCCTTATTGCTTGTGAACGGTATTTCAGTCACTTCACCGTTTGGAGGAAAGTTGCAAGTGTCATATGATTCAAAATCAAACGACTTCAAAATACATCATAATGGAATTTTCCATGCGGGTTTCTCCAATGTGACCAAATGCAGTGCCACACATATGTGGTATTCTTTTAGTCTTGCGACATTTAGCGTCAGTGTTATGGATGTATCATATTTCCATCAGTATTCATAACATACATCCCATTAGGATGGAAGCATGGCCCTTCATGTTATTCATAATACTGAACAACAATTGTTGTTTTTATGAACAAATCTTTTGCAACAAACATTGTGCAATGGGCTAGAGTGTATGCAACTCTAAAATGAACTATGAAAATAAACCCAGAGGTAATGTATTATTATCAATATTCATAACATACGTCTCATTCATAATGAAAATATGGCCCTTATGTTATTCATAACACCGAACATGAAAAGTTCTCTTATGAACAACCTTCTTGCAAGATACCTTATGCAAAGGGCTAGAGTGTGAAACTCTAAAATGAATTATGAAACTTAATACATAGGGAATACACCGATGGAAGGCATAGTAACATTTACTATGTTCCCTGCGTGTATCTAAGCCTCATATTTCTGGCTAGTCTTTCAGGCCATAGTAGTTCTTACATCGAGTTGCAACAGAATGCAATCGAGCGGGTATCTTTGTGACCAACTCATAGTACTCAAGAATTAATGATTAACATGTTTAACCATAATTCCCAAGAACTATATCTTTGACCAGCCTTCTATACATCAAAAACTTGTATGACATTCATACATGAGCTGGATATTCCATTCTTCTTTCCTTTTGCCATTATACTTCTAATAGTTTAACTTTCAGTATTTCTCCTACTCTCAGAAGAAGCACCCAACTTAAGAGTGGCGTTAGCCCTGGACTTCCTAGGCGTGAAAGTCTCACTAACACCCTTCGGACACTTCCTTTCTCTTTAAGTTGTTGTTTTATTCACCTTTCATCATATGACAGGCGTTCTCCTGGATCCCTCTCTTATCAGTCTAATGCATAGTAAACTCCTTTACTAATAGTTTGCAAACAAACATTGCTTTGGATATCTTATATCTTTTTAGCCTTTGTCTGTCTCTGAAAATGATTTTCAGATTCCATGAATATCACATAACTATCCAAACTTTCGAAGTTCGGGTCTCATGGAAGCAAACATATTTCACTTGACCGAAATGGAATTTTAGCTTTTGGATCGAAGGACGGGAGTCATATCATCCATAGCATTAGCGGGAGAATTCCGAAAGCATGCGATAGGACAAGTCTTTCTCGGCACTCTTGAGGACAATCCTCACATTACGTTACCAACCGTAAAGTTTTAACCAGATATTTAACAACTTATTCAATTTTAATAGGGAAGGTGGAAACGCGAGCCATTATCCTACAACTATTATGAAATCACACTTAGACATTGTTCAAAATTAATTGCACTAAGAATTAAAACAAGTTAATTCTACAGTGAGCTCCCACTCAAATCAATATCTCTCATAATTGATTGTGGGTGATTCAAGATCCAAATTACAATTCAACGCCAAGGATGTATCCATCTCTAGTGACGAGAATTGCAATCGGTAGGCCAACTTGCCAATCACATCTCTATGTGACTCTTGTTCATCTTTCGATGCATGTGTTCCGAGCTCATGACTTTCATGCCTGAACGTCAAGACAACCAAGTGATCTCGCTGCGAGGTCTCAACTCACCCGCCTCACACTTCTCTAATCGTTCGTACCCATGTAACCATGTGATACCCCGAAGAGATAGGTGCCGTGACGGTGCTACACTTGGGAGAACACTAACTACTTGATATTTTGTGAGAGATCACCCTAATAAAAAGTGGCTACCGCGCAATCAAGAAGGGTGCATCAAGAGGGATAAACATCTCAGGCAATTCATAATAGCTTGATATGGTATAGCCCTTTATGACGGAGAAGTCTTTCATTCCTTCGTCTTCGGCATTCGCGTCGGTGTTCACCTTTGCGAAGATTGCCACCACCTTGTTGATGCACCAAATAATATTGCTATCTCTATAGCTTAATAAAATAAGTGCATTACATAAGGTTGACACGCAGGTCATTAAAGTGCAATCATATGGCTCCAACCATCATGCCGAATCATGACACACAGGTCATGTTAATCAATTTACATCATATAGTCATCTCATACATAATCAAATTATTATGAACACTGCTATACCACATCACATGCACATGCAAACCATCCTGCAAAACCAAGTTAGACGCCTCTAATCGGTCCATGCAAAAACTTGTTTTACGTGGCTTCTAAGGTTTCGAAACAAACCGAATCTACCAACGTCCATCATCAAGTATGATAATTCAAGTTGCTAGATTAACTTTCCAGGGTGTATGAAACACGAGATAATAAAATCTCGAGCCCCATACTAAACTTCGTCATACGCGTGACCCCCGTGCAGATCACATCTGCATTGCCCTTTCGTCTGCGAAACATCCATATTTCTTTTGACTATGGTGGAACCCAAAGAACTGTTAGCACTTCGTTGATCTGTCAATCAGCATACTCAGGAGCAGCATGAAAGGATCGCGGATTGTCAGAACTTTGTAAGATTCCACCATTCCGTCAAGATATGGACTACGCAAATTCACGGGAAGCAATAGGAACATCGGGTAACAGATTTCATCTGCTACCCGCACAAATAATTTTCAGCAATAGATCTCATCTACTACAAAATTATACTATGCAATACCCATACATCTCATGTATTCTAGATCATAACATGCATCTACTCATAGCCTGGCTCTTGATGCCACTGTTGGGGAACGCGACAGAAAACAAAAATTTCCGGTATAGCGAGTATGCCCAGGACCACTATGGAGACTGCATACAAGGTTTGATCTGATCCGTACCGACTCGAAGCGCAGCAGAAGTAGAGTCGATGACGAACGGCGGTGCAGATCCCCGCAGCTAGGATTTTACAACCTCCCAACCACGAGGATGTATACCCTCATCTGCCCTGCGGACAGCCCTCCGGGAGGCGGTCGCATAGCCCCCCGGACGGTGTCGCGGACAGCCCTTCGGGAGGACCTCCGAAACTCGGACTGTCACTCGGACAGCCCTTCGGGAGGACCTCCAAAACTTGGACGGTCACACAGACAGCCCTTCGGGAGGCACTCTCGAACTAAGACCGAAACTACGATCTCTCTACAGAGTTGCACACATACGGTGTCATCTATCCGGCAGGGCTTCGCCGTCCAGAACTAGTTCCTGCCGGAACCCAGACAGCCTTTCGGCTCTACGAAACTATTTCGCTGGGAGGGAGAGAGAGAGCTTGCAAAGCAAAGCATGTGTATGAGAGCACAAGGATGAGGATTTTGGGCTGCCTCCTCACCCCTATTTATAGGATGAGAGACTATGGTAAAAATACCAAAATGCCCTCAGATATTTTCACTATTCATAATAGTGATTCCACTATTCATAAATAGTGTTTCCCACTATTCACAATAGTGTTTTCCACTATTTCGTAATAGTGTTTTCACTAGTCATCAGATATTTTCTCCCAATAGTGTTTCCCACTATTCATAATAGTGTTTCCACTATTCACGAATAGTGTTTCCACTATTCACAAAATAGTGTTTCCAATAAAGTAATCCAAAAAGCACTTTCACTATTCATGACGATATTTTTCAGCGTCCGTTCGAACTAAAAATATTTATGTGGGCTTAGAACATTTCTAGTACCCACTAAAATAATTTTCAATACGATCCGGAACAATTCCGGAATAGTGATTTTCATGTGTGAAAAGCATCTGAAGCGGTTCCGGCAGCTCCGGAACATTTCCGGTTATTCTTCCGGAAAATTCCCAGAAGTTTCCAGAATGATTCTGGCACCCTCCAAGAATTATCAGGCATGTGCCAAAACCAATTTGACTTTGTGGTATCCTCTGAAACAACTTTTCAATTTCACCGAAACTGTTCTGGTGACCTGTCTGCGGAACATTTCCGCTGTCCGAAACTTTTCCGGTGTCCGAAACTTTTCGGTGATTTTCTCTCAGACTCCCTGTCTAGTATTCAACAGATAGATGACCCTTAAGCGTGTGACCCTATAGGTTCGGTGAAGCATAGACATGACCCGGAACCCCTTCCGATCAATGATCAACATCGGAGCCGTGGACACCCATATCGATCCCTATACCCACACGAATAAATATTCGAGTGAACCTCCAGTTGCCGTGTGCTATTCCTGTTGCTTCGCGATATGTTACAAATACCCGAGGTGAGACATGTTGGCATCCCCATGGATCAACAACTTGTCCACTATGCCAGTTACCTCATTATCGGTATTGTTCTCTTTTCTCGTTCCCGTGTTCCGGCATCCCCGTGATCAAATCGCAAAGTGTCTGGCCAGACGATGATGGATACCGTAACACCGAGAGGGCCCAGAGATATCTCTCCATCGTCGGAGGAGCAAATCCCAATATTGAGCTATCAAGTTACTTCACTTACTTTTCCATGAACCCGTAAGCCGCCGTAATAGCCACCCATTTACGGATGACGTTTAACAAACCCCAAAGTTCATGAAGCAAGCATGAAGAAACTCGATACTCTCATGGTCTAAGGAATTATGCAAACATTAACTTCTCTGTGTTATTAACCATTAACTTATGACGAATGTATCTCATAGCATAACATTAATTTGGGTCGATTCAACACAAATGTTCTTCTAACATTGTGCCCTCAAAATTGCCGGCATAGCCATGCCCATGATCAGGAAAACAGGATCATCATGCAATACTTGAGCCAGTCTTAGAGGCCAGACTAGGAATACATTTTACCATTTATTATCCCACACGTGCACATGAGTTTCCCTCCAAGCCTCATTTTATTTGTAGACTCGAGAATCATTGCAGTTATAGCATGGAACATAAACATAATTATGAACAGGGAGATAATCAATAACATTTATTATTGCCTCTAGGGCATATCTCCTACAAAATCCGTACCCTAGCTTGGTGCGGATCCGCTACGGCAACGATGATGGAGAGGATTTCGTCGGTGCTAGTGATTCCTAGCAGCGGAGGACGCATGGAGACAAGGGCGATGAACAGGGGTCTCGTAAGCGGCAGCTTAGGGTTCTGAGGCACGATGATTGAGATTGAATTTCAAAGTGTCAGGGTCCACAGCTTATAAACCCACCACTATCGATGTCACTGATTCTAACTTTTCGGTGTCACCGAGTTCCTCAACTGTCTGTTGACAGGGAAACTCGGTGTAACCGAGAAGATGGAATCGGTGGTACTGAGATTGAAAACCAGATCAAACCTAGGCATTCGGTGAGACCGAGATTTTGTGGTTGGTTCCACCGAGATGCACTTGGGAGATTTTAATGGCCAGCCCTTGTTGATACGAAACTCCGAGTGCTCCACACACAGAGGGATCGAAAAGCACTTGTTAAAATTTTGTGATGCAGCATGAATAGAGTATGAGGTGAGAAAGCATAGATAGCTAAATAAGTGGTCCTAGGCATTATTGTATATCCAATTGGCAAAAGATAAATCAAAAGCCAAATAGCAACAATTGGATATCCTTGAATGAGTAAATAAATGCAGACCAACATGCTCACACAATAAGATGTCAAATGAAATCATGGAAAACATGCACAAACACTCTAGCATCTAATAAGCACTTAGGCGATGACAAAGTCATCTATATATGAGTATTTGACTTAGGAGCCAAGTAAGAGTACTTGATCATAGGTCATACTCATCGTTTAAGCACAAGTGGGGTTACCAATTTAACATAAAGCATTTAATGTCGTCACATACTAAGAGATGCTTTGACTCAAGTCTTAGAGTAAATCTCCCTCTTGATGTGACATCCCCTCGTAAGAGGGATAAACTAATGGGTTTTGTCTATGAAGACTTCATCTTAGTGAGGTAGTGGTTGATGCTCAAAGTTGATGAAGATCACCAAGAGTTGGGAGCATCCTTGTTGTTTCCTTACTCTTCTCACCTACATGGGTTAGTCCCAACACACAAGAGACAAATACAATGATATCTATGGACATGGAATGCATAGCATGTGTGATGATGTCCATTGATTTGTTGATTACCTTGTCCCTTGCTTACCTTTGAGGGAATGTGTGACTCCTTGATCTATTGCATAAGGTTGATGTTGATTGCTAATAGATCTTGCCAATAATGAATATGAGTGAATTTCATTGGCGGAGTCACCCCTCAAGAACTCTCTAGTTCTTCTTCTTGGGAACCCACATCAAGTTGATGGGATCCTTGGTGTTGAAGTAGCACTTGTAGAAGTTGAGCTTGTAGTAGCCTTGGGAACCCACTTCACCAAAGTTTGGGGTTCATCTTCATAAGAGTCAAAGTTCTCTTGGAGCTTGTTCTTGCCCTTGAGCTTGGTGTCTTGTGGTGGAAGGTCATCTTGCAACTTTGTTCCCTTGGGAATAGCATTTTCATACTTTTCCTTTTGAGGAACAAACTTGGGATTGGGGTATTGACCTTCCCATTCAACTCCATTAGCGTTGAAGTAGACAACACCATGATTCTTCTGGTATCCTCCATGCTTGCATACAATCTCATCAAATTGTTTGTACCCTTGAAGACTCTTGTAGATACCTTTCTCTATAATTCCTTTCAATAAAGGATTTTCTTTCTCAAGCGTAACTTGGCTAAGAGAATCATCATTAGTGGAATCAATAGAACTACTATGAGCAACATCATTGGACTTAGCATTTTTATTGTTGCTACTAGATGACGAACATTTCTTTCCCTTGTTACTAGTTTGCTTGGATTTGACTTGTGGCATAAATGTAGACAAGAGTAGTCATTTGGCAAGATAAGATGAAGTCTTCTTTTGGAGATCGTCATTGATTGCTTTAAGAAATTCATGTTCTTGCTCCAAATTGAGCTTCTCGAAGCGTAGCTTCTCATGAGTTGTTACAAGCTCTCTATGATCTTCAAGAGTAGATTCATGGGCTAACTTAAGAGTGTTGAGTTCTTTAGTTAGTTCTTCTATTTTCATCTTATCGTCAATTGACTTATCTTGACTATCATGATAAATATCAAGTTTATTATGATCAACATCACTAGTTTTATCACATAGCAAGTCATCATCATAAAGCAAATAATCTTCATCACTATCGAAATCAAGATATTCGGGGTGTGATACCTTGGGGCCTTTAGCCATGAAGAAACTTCCACTCCTTTCATTTGGTGAATCAAATAGATCATAGGAGTTGGTTGTCACTAGTGCAATTCCGGCAACACCATCATCTTGACTATAGTCGGAGTTGGAGTGACAGCTTCTCTCGGAGTGGTTGTCGGAGTCGGAGCCGGAAACCCATTCACCAACATGAGCTTGATGTTTCCTTCTTGAGTAGCTCTTCGTGTGCTTGTCCTTCTTCTCCGAGTCTCTACTTTTCCTTGAGGGTCTTCGTTCATAACGATCATCTCTACTCCTTCTCTCTTTTCGAGGTGATTCATCTCTTGAGCTTCGTCTTCTAGGTGGCTCTTCTCTTCGTTTGTAGGGAGCCGTGCACTCATTGGAGTAGTGTCCAGGCTTCCTGCAATTGTAGCAGTTTCGGTCACGACTTGACGAGCGCTTCTCTTCATGTCTTGAGTTGGAGATGCGATCTTTGCTTCTATTCTTGTAGAACTTGTCGAATTTCTTGACCATGAGGCTTATCTCTTCATTTGTAACAAGGTTGTCGCTTGAGGTTGCGGGAGCATCACTTGTTGCTTTGTAAGCACTGCTAGACTTGTGATGAAGCTCTTCCTTGTCTTTGAGTGTCATATAGTGAGCAACAATTCTACCAATTACTTCCGTTGGTGTGAGATCTTTGTAGTTGGGCATCATTTGGATCAATGTGCACACAATGACATATCTCTCATCCAAAGCTCGAAGTATCTTCTTCATGATGAACTTGTCAGTCATTTCTTAGCTTCCTAAGCCGGCAATCTCATTGGTGATGAGAGCTAGCCTAGAGTACATCTCAGCGACTCCTTCACCATCCTTCATCTTGAACTTATCAAGATGACCTTTAAGAACATCTAACTTGGATTCTCTCACGGACTCAGTTCCTTCGTGCATATCAACCAAAGTATCCCAAATCTCTTTTGCGTGTTCAAGACGACTGATTTTGTTGAATTCTTCAGGGCATAGGCAGTTGAAGAGAATGTCACATGCTTGAGCATTGAGTTGCAACATCTTATATTCATCCATAGTCGCTTCACGATCCGGTTCCTTTCCTTCCGGAAAGAATTCACCTTGCAAGCCAACACGAACAACAGCCCAAACGGCAGGATTATGAGCAAGCAAATGCATTTTCATTTTATGCTTCCAACTAGCAAAATTCATTCCCTTGGGGAGAGTATTTTCATACTTCTTCTTTTGAGGAATAAACTTGGGATCGGGGTATTGACCTTCTTCCCATTCAACTCCATTAGCGTTGAAGTAGCCAACACCACGATTCTTCTAGTATCCTCTATGCTTGCGCACAATCTCCTCAAATTGTTTGCACCCTTCAAGACTCTTGTAGATACCTTTCTCTATAATCCCTTTCAAGAGTTCATTTCTTGCTCAAGTGTAACTTGTACAAGAGAAGATTTAGTGGGATCAAGAGAACTACTAGAAGTAATATCATTGGATTTAACATTTTTATTGCTGCTAGCTGAAGAACCTTTCTTTCCTTTGTTACTAGCTTGCTTAGACTTAACTTGAGACATGAATGTAGATAAGATAAGTCGTTTGGCTAGATAAGAGGAGGTCTGATTTCGAAGATCGTCATTGATAGCTTTAAGGAACTCATGCTCTTGCTCTAAATTGAGCTTCTCGAAGCGTAGCTTCTCATGTGTCCTTAAAAGCTCTCTATGATCTTCTAGAGTTGACTCGTGAGCTAACTTAAGAGTTTTTAGTTCTTGAGTTAGTCATTCTATTTCCAACTTATCATCATCACACGACTTATCTACACTAGAGTGAGTACTAACAAGTTCATTTTGACTAACATTACTAGTTTTGTCAAATAGCAAGTCATCTTCAATTAACAAGTCATCTTCATCACTATTGAAATCAACATACTCGGGGTGTGATACCTTGGGGCCTTTAGCCATGAAGCAACTTCCACTCCCTTTGTTTGGTTAATCAAATAGATCATAGGAGTTGGTAGTCACTAGTGTAATTCCGGCAACACCTTCATCTTGACTATAGTCGGAGTTGGAGTGATAGCTTCTCTCGGAGTGGTTGTCGGAGTCGAGGCCGGAAATCCATTCACCAACATGAGCTTGTTGTTTCCTTCTTGAGTAGCTCTTGGTGTACTTGTCCTTCTTCTCCGAGTCCCTACTTCTCCTTGAGGGTCTTCGTTCATAACGATCATCTCTACTCCTTCTCTCTTTTTGAGGTGACTCGTCTCTTGAGCTTCGTCTTCTTGGTGACTCTTCTCTTCATTTGTAGGGAGCCGTGCACTCATTGGAGTAGTGTCCGGGCTTCCCAAAATTGCAGCAGTTTCGATCACGACTTGACGAACGCTTCTCTTCATATCTTGAGTTGGAGCTTCGATCTTTTCTTCTATTCTTGTAGAACTTGTTGAATTTCTTAACCATGAGGCTTATCTCTTCATTTGTGACAAGATTGTTGCTTGAGGTAGCGGGAGCATCACTTGTGGCTTTGTAAGCACCGCTAGACTTGTGGTGAAGCTCTTCCTTGTCTTTGAGTGTCATCTCATGAGCAACAATTCTACCAATCACTTCTGTTGGCTTGAGATCTTTGTAGTTGGGCATCATTTGGATCAATGTGCAAACGGTGTCATATCGATCATCCAAAGCTCGAAGTATCTTCTTGATGATGAATTTGTCAGTCATTTCTTCGCTTCCTAAGCCGGCAATCTCATTGGTGATGAGAGCTAGCCTAGAGTACATCTAAGCGAGTCCTTCACCATCCTTCAGCTTGAACTTGTCAAGTTGACTTTGAAGAACATCCAACTTGGATTCTCTCACAGATTATGTACCTTAATGCATATCAATCAAAGTATCCCAAATCTTTTTTGCATTCTCAAGACGGCTGATCTTGTTGAATTCTTCGGGGCATAGACTGTTGAAGAGAATGTCACATGCTTGAGCATTGAGTTGCAACATCTTCAACTCATCCGCGGTCGCTTCACGATCGGGTTTCTTTCCTTCCGCAAAGAATTCACCTTGCATGCCAACACGAACAAGAGCCCAAACAGAGGGGTTATGATCAAGCAAATGCATTTTCATTTTGTGCTTCCAACTAGCAAAATTTGTGCCAGCAAAGTACGGACCTCTACGGTGATAATTTCCCTCACTAGATGCCATACTTCTCCTAGGTTGTGAGACCAATGCTATGGAGACCAAAGCTCGGATACCACTTGTAGGATCGAAAGTAGGTCTAGAGGGAGGGGGTGATTAGACTACTTGACCAAATAAAACTATGCTTTTTCCCAATTTTAATTCTTGTCAAGTTTTAGCATTCATAACATATCAAGTACACCCTACACATGCAAGTCTAATAGTATAGCAGCGGAAAGTAACAACGAGCATGAGTAAAAGGATAGGGTAGGAAGATCAAACGCAATTGTAGACACGATGATTTTTCCCGTGGTTCTGATAGGTGGTGCTATAGTACATCCACGTTCATGGAGTCTTCAACCCATGAAGGGTAACGGCCGCGAGAGTCCATGGAGGGCTCTACCCACGGAGGGTTCCACGAAGAAGCAACCTTGACTATACCATGACGGCCTACGTCCACGGAGGACTAGCCTTACTCGGGGTAGATCTTCATGAAGTAGGCGATCTCCTTGCCCTTACAAACTTCTTGGTTCACTCCACAACACAAAGTAGGAGGATCCTAAGCGACACCTAACCAATCTAGGAGGCACCACCCTCCAAAAGGTAATAGGCTTGGTAATGACGATGAACTCCTTGCTCTTGTGCTTCAAGATGATAGACTCCTCAACACACAATCACTCTCTCAAAGATTTGGCTTGGTAGAAGAGATGGGATTGGTGGAAAGCAACTTGGGGAGGCTAGAAATCAAGATCCATATGGTTGGAGTGGAAGATCTTGACCTCAACACAAGGGTAGGTGGCTCTCTCTCAGAAAACTGAGTAGGATAGGTATGGAATAGTTCCGAGTGCTTCTCCTTCGAGTGGGTGGTGGTGAAGGGGTATATATAGGCATCCCCAAAAATCCAAATGTTACACACAAAATGACCAACTCGGTGACATCGATGTGTTAATCTTAGTGGTACCGAAGTGACCAAAAGGTGGCAACTTTTGAATCTCGGTGAAACCGATATAGGATTCTCGGTTGCACTGACAAGGTGACCAACGGTTAAAATTGCCAAACTCGGTGACGCCAATTCAACATTCTCGGACGGACCAAAAGTGTTAACTTGCGTAACAGAAAGTTGGCAACCCAACTCGATGGCATCGAAAGTAGTGTCGGCTACACCGAAGTGGCTATGGTTTGGCTGAGTCTGTCTAGGGTTTGGAATTGGTGGCACCAGGATAGAAATGTTGGTTGTACCGATTTTGTATGTTTGGCTAGAGATAGACTTTGGTGGGAGAGCTTGAGGATGTTTTTGGTGACTATCACTTGTGCACGTATGAGCATTTTGTTCACCAACAAAACCTTACCCCCTTTTAATAGTATTGGCTTTCCTATGGACTCAAAGTGATTTCTCGCAAATGTAAAATGGAGAGTCCTCTTGCTTGAAGCTTGGCCAACATATTTCCTTGCATCTTGGGGTAGGTCCACAATTTCCACAATCCTTTTGCCATCCCTATCATTGAACTTGTCCTGAAATATACTTGGTGGAAACATTAGTTCAATGACTCATATGTTGTTATTAATTACCAAAACCACCAAGGGACCAAATGTGCTTTCAGCTACGGGATCCACCATGTAGACTTCCCGGGGGGCACACTTCCTCTCCTTCTTCCGTATGTGGGTGGCGTATATCATGTTCACCGTTTTTACTTCGGGAGGGAATTTCTTCTGTCCGCCACCAATTGGACCCCGAGGCTCATCTTCGTCCTCGCTGCGAGAGCTTTTGCCTTGGTCTTCGGGTGGTATATTATTGGCCTGTTTAAACACCCAACCATTGCGGTGTGTGTGGTTGGCAGGCTTTTCCAAAGTCCCATAGATTTGGCAAGGCCTTTCCATGATTTTCTCGAGCTGAGTGGGTCCATCACGATTGCCTTTAGGAGGCTTCTTCCGCTGCCCAGGTCGGGAGTTGCGGAATCCGGCGTTTACAGCCATATCATCGGCGTCGCTATTATTGTGCCGGGGCTTATTCTTATTGCGCTTTGGCTTTGAATTGCCATCCCGGGCTTCAGGTGCGACTGGATCCTCCGAATTGTGGCTGCGTCTAGCCAATCAATTGTCTTCGCCTGCACAGAAGTGGGTCATGAGGGATGTAAGGGCGGACATAGTCCGAGGTTTATCCTGGCCTAGATGGCGGGCTAGCCATTCGTCCCGAATATTGTGCCGAAAGGAGGCTATGGCTTCCGCGAGCAGACAGTCGACGATTTGGTTCTTCTTAGTCAAGAACCGATTCCAGAACTACCGAGCGGACTCGCCGGGCTTCTGGACGACGTTGCTGAGATCTGAAGAGTCCGGCGGGTGAACATAGGTCCCCTGGAAGTTAGAGTGGAATGCATCTTCCAGGTCTTCCCAACATCCAATGGAGTTTTCGAGGAGGCTGTTTAACCAGTGCCAAGCTGGCCCCTTAAGCTTAAGAGGGAGGTATTTTATGGTATGGAGATTGTCTCCTCGCGCCATGTGGATATGGAGGAGGAAGTCCTCGATCCATACAGTTGGGTTAGTGGTCCCGTCGTATTGTTCTATATTCACGAGTTTAAACGCTTCGGGGAATTGATGACACATTACCTCGTCTGTGAAGCACAGTGGGTGAGCGGCGCCTCTGACCCATGTTATGTCCCGCCTGTATTCGGCATCTCTATGGGGTTGATTGCGATCCCGGACTCTGTTGTTTTGGTCAAACCGTGGTCTGTATCCGCCACATCTATCGGGCGAGTACTCTCTGGATCCATAGATGGATCTAGTGCCGCCTACTCTATGATCTAGGTCATCTCATAGGTCGAACCTGTCATTTGGCTCTAATGGCTCCTTACCCCATCTTCAGGGCACTAACGATATATAACCGGCATTGTTAGCTGTCCTGTCTCGACCACGAGGAGGGTGGTCTGACTTTTCGTATGGAGTACAGTCTGGAGATGGAGTATCAGTAAGTTCATCATCGAATTGCGGCAGCAACCTTCTTTGAGGGTAGCTTTTGGGCTGGTTTGACATGCCAGTGCCGTATACTTCATTGGCTGAGAGGACTTTCGTCCATCAATCATTGAGGTTGGCCTGTTTGGCTTTGATTTGCCGTTCCTTAGCCTTTAGGCTGCGAGCCATTGCTATGAGCCGCTGCTTGATTTCTTCCTGATCTTCGAGGTTATCAAGGATGTACAAGTCATCGGCTTCCGGTATATCTTCCTCCTCGACGGGGGAAAGTACTCATCGCCTTCAGGGTTGTCGACGTTATCGGGGTTGTTATGGTCCTCAGGCCCTTTGGCACCCTCAAACGGGTGCTCGAGGATAGATTGTCATGATCGGCGGGGGCATTACCGTCCCCATTGCTGATAATAGCTCTTCTTCCCTTTTTGCTCTTGGACCGCTTATGCGATTTTCAGTGCCTTGATGGCGCATCGCCCGATTTGTTGCCGTCGTTGTGAGGCATGTTGCCGCCATTGGTGGTAGGAGTATCCACCATGTAGACATCATATAAAGAGGTGGCGGTCCAACTCCCAGTGTTAACGGGGGTGGGAGCACGGTCCTCTTCATCCATGTATTTTGCCTCCTCGGAGGCATAGTCCAGCACATCGGTTAAATCTTCGACAGTGGCTATCAAGTGGGTGGTGGGTGGATCGAAAAATTCATCCCTGCACGCATTGTAACCAATCCGAGCGCAGATCAGGGCTGGATCGTCGGCGATCTTCATCAATGAGAATCGCTCCAGGGCATCGTCGACCGCTGAGGGACCGATCGGATCCAGCTATTCGGAGCTCGTGGAGCTAACCTCCATGACGTCCACCCATGGGGAGTGTTTGAAAAGAACACGTGTCCGATCATCTGGCTTAATGTCTAGACCAGGATAAGAAATCGGCTTATCGCACATGGGTGACCCCATCGACATGTCCGAAGAAGGGGCTCGAGGTTAAGGCCTCAGTGTCCTCGGAGGCCACAGTCGAAGCTGCGAGCCTGATTAATGACAAGTCACCCCGGGAATTGATGGAGAACTCTAAGTTTCCAAATCTGACCACTCGGTCGGGGGCGAAGTTCTCGACGCAGTCTAGATGGCCAGCGGAATCAACGTGCATCACAATGATGCCGAAGGCAAAGATTTGTCCAGGGACGAAAATGTCCATGTTGCGGACCTCTTCGTTGATAACAACACGAGGCATCGATTCCATCTCGCTCATAGAGGAACTGTCAATGAAAGCACCAATGTCGGTGTCGAAACTGTCAGATCTCGGGTAGGGGGTCCCGAACTGTGAGACTAGAACCGATGGTAGCAGGAGACGAAGGGGACACGAGTTTACCCAGGTTCGAGCCCTCCTATGGAGGTAATACCCTACGTTCCGCATGGTTGTATTGATGATGTAAGGGGTTACAGAAATGATCTACCTCGAGATTGTATAGCTAACCCTAGATGAGTTGTTTTGCCTCTATACCCTAAAACCCTCCGACTTATATAGATGTCGAGGATGCCTAGGGTTTACATATAGCCGGTTATATGCTGAAGAGATAAACATGCCTAATTACTACATCAGATGTGGAGCGCAAGCCTAGCTTCCCGAAGCTTCCATCTTGGAGACCGGGCCTTCAAATCCTCTGGTATTTGGCAAGTAACCCTCCTAGTCCCGCCCATAACAATAGGTCGGCTATCCGAGGACCCCCTAATCCAGGACTCCCTCAACAATGGACTTGTGAAGATGTGCCGAAGAGTGGCTCGCCCATATGTGACGCACCCAATTTCGACCGTACGCTAAACATACACGCAATGCGTACAACCAAGATTAGGGACTCACTAATCAATATCACAACACAACTCTAGACACAAATTTAAAGTCATACAACTTCATATTACAAGCCAGGGGCCTCGAGGGCTCGAATACAAAGCTCGACAAGCACGAGTCAACGCAAGCAAAATATCTGAGTACAGACATAAGTTAAACAAGTTTTGCCTTAAGAAGGCTAGCACCAACATAAGAACGAACCGAAAGAGGCGAGGCCTCCTGCCTGGGAACCACCTCTCCTACTACTGGTCGGGGGCTGCCTCCACGTAGTAGTAGGCTCCTGTGGTGGTGTAGTAGTCGCCTCCGGCGTACTCCATCTCCTGGGCTCCATCGTCTAAATGCAGAATCGTATCGAGGGGGAAAGAGAAGGCAAAGCAGTGATGAGTACTCATCCAAAGTACTCGCAAGACTAACATCAAAACTATACAAAGGATGCATCATTATCAAGGGGAGGGGGTTATATCTGGACTGAATGTAGAAAGCAAGAAAAGGGGGAAGGCCTAGTCCTATCGAAGACTAGCATCTTCAGCATCTTGCAGCATTAGAAGAGAGTAGACTGGTAGCTCATATATAGTCATATTATTATAGCTATTTTATTAAGTAACCATGCCCAGAGATTCTTCGTCGACTCCCTACGAGGAAGCAATCCCGGAGCCACAATCATTTAAAGTAAAACACAATTATAGTTGTATAAGGTCAAGGTACAACTCCAAGTCGTCCTGTTACCATGGACACGACTATTCGAATAGATAATTTCTTCCCTGCAGGGTGCACCGCATTTCCAACACGCTTGATCACCTTCGGCCGGACATACTTTCCGGGGTAATGCCCAGCCGTGGGATCCAAAACGTCATCGCCCCACCTAGGCTCAACGAAGAGGCCAACCTGCCGGTCTAAATCCTAAGCACGCAGGTTTGTAGGCCCACTTTCCCTTGCACTACCCCACAATGCGCATGCGGCTGGAAGCAGACCTAGTACACACAGTATGGGAGTTGTACCTTCCAGCCCAATCTGGCGCGCGCCACTCCATTGCTAACGTCCGAAGAGCTTCGACTGATACAACGACGCTGAGCACCCATAACTTCTCCCACGTGAAGGTTTAGTGCCTAAAAGGTCAACGACCAACTCAGATCAAATACCCAACCCATTAGCATTTTATTAATGCGGGGCAAGCGTGAACCATAATGTAGTCCGTCGCCCCGCCAATAACTCTCGGGTGCCTTACCGGTGCACCCCACCAAGTCTTCGGATGCCTTGCGACACATCCCACCAAATATTTCTCACACAGGTACACTTGGGGACGACCCTTCACCAACATGTTTCTGTAACCAGGTCATAGTAATTGTGTGTATAAAACATCAAGGCGAGAGCTCAGGAATCACCCTCAACGGTCCCCACTCGATGTAACCATCAAGGTGGACTTTAGAGGAATCACCCTCAAGGGGTCCCACACTTGAGGGGTTGCACAAAAGAGACATCGTCGAGAATGGTGAAGGAGGAATCACCCTCGATAACCACGACCGACTAGCTGCGCTACAGGGCTAGCATCATGAGTACTTCACGAGGTGTCACCCTTGGTACTCGATAGTAGCACTGCAGTGTCATACAATTAAGGGAAGTGCGGTGATGTGAGGGGCCTGGCTTGTCAGTCAGTTGACCGAGTCTTCGAGTCTTCGAGTCGTCGAATCATCGGGTCATCGATGAAGAAGCAGGGGCAACTGGGACTAAGGGGTTACTGGGGATTCACTAACCAACGTATACTAAGCAGTTGGTATGATTGCATGAATTGTAGCAGTTCATCAAAAACAGGCTATGCATCAGAATAGGAGCTAACTAATATAGTAGCAAAATTTTAATGCAAGAATAAGAGGGGGAGAGGTGGGTGATAAATCGGAATGCTCAAGGGGGTTTTGCTTGCCTTGCTGCTCTGCTGCAAAAGGCTGGTCGTCAGGGGCGTAGTCGTACTCGGCAGCAGCGTCAGTCTCGGGGTCTACCGATAAGAAGAGGGGGGATAAACAATAAATATAAAGCAAATAGGTGCACCACGATGCATGACATGGCAATATGCAGAGCTAGGTATGCACTAACGCAATACTACACGTCGCAGACGGAGCGGGAGAATATCTGCCGAAATTTCCCGGGTCTTTGGAATTATTTTAATTATTTAAATTCAACATTATCCAGACTAATAAAATATGACATCATCATGATTGAATGCTGACATCAGCAGTCAACAGGGTGTTGTCCAGGTCAAACCTGACCAGTGGGCCCCACCTGTCATAGACAGTGGGTTATTTCAGTTTATTAAATCAAACTAAATAGATTAATTAGGGAGTGGGGCCCATATGCCAGTGACTGTTTAATCTAAATTAATTATTTTGAATTAACTTAATTAGCTAATTAGCCAGCTGACAGGGGGGAACCCACCTGTCATTGACACAAGGGGTTGGGGCCCCACGTGTCATAGACTAGCAGTGCCCAGTCATCAGGGTTGACCTGGTCAACAGGCCAACCAGGACCGCGGGGCCCGCGGGTCGGTGACCCTGGCAGTGGCCCTAGGTCGGCCATGTGGGCGACGGTGCCGGCCAGCCACCGGAGTAACTCCGGCGAGCACCCGAAAGCCCGACGAGGGTCGGGTTTCGACCACAGGGCACGGGAAAGGGCGCGGTCGGTCCCATTCAATCGGGCGTTCGACGCCGTGTCGATCCATGGCCTCAGCACGAGCTGAGACGACCAGAGACGAGCGCTAGGACCTCGCCAGCGGTGAGCGTTCTCGGGTGAGCAACAGGGACAGCGATGCGTTGCGCGTGCGGGCATTCTAAGTAGCTAGGAATGACCTACGTGCGCGCACGATCACGATGGCCATGAGCTCGTGGCTAAAAGGTCATCGGAGCCACAATAGCGACGAGCTCAAGCGGCGGCGCGTCTGAGCTTCGATGAAAACTACTGCTAGGAGCTCTGGCTCGTCGTAAGGAGGAGAGGGGGTGGTAGCATAAGCTCACAGACGGGCGTAGCCGTTCAAGGCGGGCTCGAGGAGGGCTTGACGGCGACGAATCGAAGTGGCAGAGCTCCGGGCGTCGGAGGAGGAAGAAGAGACGATGGCGACGGTGCAGAGGTGCAGGGGCTTGGTCCAGCGGTCGAGGAGGACGAGGAGGCCACGGCGAAGCAAATGGACGCGACGGCGAGGCGCGGGCGTGGCTATGGTCGCGGCTACCCGTCAGCCATGGCGACGGTGGTACTCGGGAACGACGGGGGCGTGCGATGAAGAGAGGGAGAGGGGCAAGTGAGATATAGGGTTTGGGGGGAGCGAGAGGAGCCACGGGAGGCCGTTCTTATCCCCTCGCCGTTGGGGGCGGGTTCGTCGGCGACAAGCGAGGTCGGCGCTCTGTAGCGATCGCGCTGGTTGCTACAGAGGAAGGGGCGGCGGGGGAGCGGGCCAGTTGGGGTCGGCCTAGTGGGGAAGGGGGGTTTCTCTTTTCTTTCTTTCCTCTTCTTTTTTTATTGTTTTTCTTTTTATTTAGTTCTGCCTTTTAATTATTTATAGGACACAATGACTTTTGTAAAATATGGGACAAGGTCCAATATTTGTAAGGCAATATTTGTTACTGCCATAAATAGTTTGGGCCCCTTTTGAAAAGTTTGGAAATATTTACAATTCAAAAGGCAATTAAATAATTGTTTTGGCCACTATTTTATTTATTTCGAGGCACCAATTCATCTTATAAAACATTGCTGATAATTGTATAATTACCAAGGGATTATTTGCACCCCCAACATGATTTTTATTTTTAGGTTTGCAAAAATTATTTAACCCACTTTTGAATGAATTTTGAAAATCATTAGTGAATTCAAATGAGATATGATTCTATTGTGATCATGCACTATTTAGCAAAATGGATTAGCTTAAACTTGGCCATTACTGTAGCTTAATTACATCATCACTGTAGCACTGGCACTAGGGTGTTAGAACTCTCCCTACTAACAAGAATTCTCGTCCCGAGAATTAAGAAGTAGAAGGAAAGAGCCCGGGGTATTCTGCACGAAGATGATCTTCGCGTTCCCAAGCGGCCTCATCTTCAGAATGATTTGCCCACTACACTTTGAAGAACTTGGTAACCTTCTGACGAGTCCGACGTTCAGTTTCATCAGGGATGCGGACTGGTTGCTCCTTGTAAGAAAGGTCTTGTTGTAGTTCAAGCATATCATGATCCATTGCTCGGATAGGATCCTTGAAGCAGCGACGAAGCTGTGACACATGGAACACATCATGAACCTGAGAAAGGTTTGGTGGTAGTTCCAGTTGATATGCCACTTTACCATGCCTTTTGAGAACCATGAAAGGACCAATGTATCGAGGAGCCAGCTTGCCCTTGATCCCGAAATAGTGTGTACCTCTCATTGGCGTGACTCGAAGATAAGCCTTTTTGCCAGGTTGATAGACCATATCCTTGTGATGATGGTCATACTGACTCTTCTGACAAGACTGAGCAGCCTTTAGATTTCCATGAATAATGCGGACTTGATCTTCGGCATGTTGGATAATATCCGTACCGATAAGTGTACGTTCCCCAGTTTCTGACCAATTCAGAGGATTTCGACACTTACGTCCATACAACACTTCAAAAGGAGCCATCTTTAGACTAGCTTGATAGCTATTGTTGTAGGAGAACTCAACATATGGAAGAGAATCCTCCTATTTCTTACCAAAAGAATGTTGGGGAATGTTGCATGGGAAACAAAAAAATTCCTATGCACACGCATATCTATCCATGGTGATGAGCATCTACGAGAGGGAGAGTGGATCTACATACCCTTGTAGATCGCTAAGCGAGAAGCGTTAAGAAACGCGGTTGGTGTAGTCGAACGTCTTCGCGATCCAAATCACCGTGCGTCTCGCGATCCAATCATGACCCGTACGTGATCCAATCACGATCCGTCCCGCAATCCGATCATGATCCGTCCCACGAACTTGATCACGATCCGTCCCACGAACTTGATCACGATCCTTCCGATCTAGCACCGAACAGACGGCACCTCCGCGTTCAGCACACGTACAGCTTGATGACGATCTCCACCATCTTGATCCAGCAAGAGGGAGTGGAGAGGAAGAAGAGTTCTCCGGCAGCCTGACGGTGCTCCGGTGATGGTGGTGGAGCAATTCCAACAGGGCTTCGCCTAAGCACTGCAGAAAACCGATCTAGAGGAGAAACTATGCACTGGAGGAACGGGTAGCACGTGGCTGAGATTCTAGTGCAAAAACCCAAAAACCTCCAGTATATATAAGAGGAGAGGAGGAGAGGCCTTGGCACAAGGGCCAATACCTCCTTGCTTCGGCCGAAGGAGAGAGGGAGAGGTGGAGTCCACCTCCAATCCTAGTAGGACTAGGATTCACCCTATTTTGCCTTTTTCACTTTTTCTCTTAGGCCTTTTTCCCTCCAGCCGCATGGGCCTCTTGTGGATGTTCCACCAGCCCAGTAAGACTGGTTTACACCCTCCTACAGCCCATGTAGCCTCTTGGGTCGAAATACCCCTCCCGGTGGCCTCCCGGTACTCCCGGTACACTACCGATGAGCCCGAAACTTTTCCGGCGACCAAAACAGGACTTCCTATATATGAATATTTACCTCCGGACCATTCTGGAGCTCCTTGTGGCGTTCGGGATCTCATCTGGGACTCCGAACAAACTTCGGTCACCACCATACATAACTCTATACTACCGAAACATCACCAAACCTTAAGTGTGCAGACCCTGCGGGTTCGAGAACTATGTAGACATGACCGAGACACCTCTACGGTCAATAACCAATGGCGGGACCTAGATGTCCACATTGGTTCCTACATATTCTACGAAGATCTTTATCGGTCGAACCTCTATGTCAAGGATACAGTTAATCCCGTACGATGTTCCCTTTGTTCTTCGGTATGTTACTTGCCCGAGATTCGATCGTCGGTATCTCCATACCTAGTTCAACCTTGTTACTGGAAAGTCTCTTTACTCGTTCCGTAATACAAGATCCCGTAACTAACTCTTAGTCACATTGCTTGCAAGGCTTATTGTGATGTTGTATTACTGTGTGGGCCCTGAGATACCTCTCTGTCACACGGAGTAACAAATCCCAGTCTTGATCCATGCCAACTCAACAGACACCCTCGGAGACACGTGTAGAGCACCTTTATAGTCACCCATTTACGTTGCGACGTTTGATACACACAAGGTGCTCCTCCTATATCTGTGAGTTGCATGATCTCATGGTCATAGGAACATATACTTGACATGCAGAAAACAGTAGCAATAAACTGACACGATCATAAGCTACGTTTGTAGTTTGGGTCTTGTCCATCACATCATTCTCCTAATGATGTGATCCCGTTATCAAATGGCATCTCATGTCCATGTCTAGGAAACCTTAACCATCTTTCGATCAACGAGCTAGTTCACTAGAGGCATACTAGGGACATTGTGTTTGTCTATGTATCCACACATGTATCCATGTTTCCAATTAATACAATTATAGCATGGATAATAAACGATTATCATGAACAAGGAAATACAATAATAAACACTTTATTTATTGCCTCTAGGGCATATTTCCAACAGTCTCCCACTTGCACTAGAGTCAATAATCTAGTTCACATCACTATGTGATTTACATTGTAATGAATCGAACACCCATGTAGTTCTGGTGTTGATCATGTTTAGCCCTTGGAAGAGGTTTAGTCAATGGGTCTGCAACATTCAGATCCGTGTGCACTTTGCAAATATTTATGTCTTTCTCCATGATGTAATCGCGGATGGAGTTGAAGCATCGCTTTATGTGTCTGGTCCTCTTGCGAAACCTTGGTTCCTTGGCCAGAGCAATGGCACCAGTGTTGTCACAGAACAGGTTCATTGGATTTAGTGCACCGGGGACTACTCCAAGATCTGTCATGAACTGCTTCATCCAGACACCTTCCTTCGCTGCCTCCGAGGCTGCGATGTATTCCGCTTCGGACGTAGAATGAGCTACCACGCTTTGCTTGGAACTGCACCAGCTTACCGCTCCCCCGTTAAGAATAAATACGTATCCGGTTTGCGACTTAGAGTCGTCCAGATCAGCGTCAAAGCTTGCATCGACGTAACCCTTTACGATGAGCTCTTCATCACCTCCATAAACGAGAAACATTTCCTTAGTCCTTTTCAGGTACTTAAGGATATTCTTGACCGCTTGCCAGTGCTCCATTCCAGAATCACATTGAAACCTTCCGGCCATACTTATGGCAAGGCTGACATCGGGTCTTGTGCACATCATTGCATACATGATAGAGCCTATGTCTAAAGCATAGGGGATGACACTCATCTTTTCTCTATCTTCTGCAGTTACTGGGCATTGAGTCTTACTCAACTTCACACCTTGTAACACAGGCAAGAACCCCTTCTTGGACTGTTCCATTTTGAACTTCTTCAAAACTTTATCAAGGTGTGTGCTCTGTGAAAGTGCTATTAAGCGTCTCAATCTATCTCTATAGATCTTAATGCCTAATATGAAAGCAGCTTCTCCTAGGTCCTTCATTGAAAAACTCTTGTTCAAATATTCCTTCATGCTTTCCAGCATTTCTATATTGTTTCCAATCAGCAATATGTCATCCACATATAATACTAGAAACGCTATAGAGCTCCCACTCACTTTCTTGTAAATACAAGCTTCTCCGTAAACTTGTATAAACTCAAACGCTTTGATCACCTCATCAAAGCGCTTATTCCAACTTCGAGATGCTTGCACGAGTTCATAAATGGATCGCTGGAGTTTGCAAACTTTGTCAGCATTCTCTGGATCGACAAAACCTTCAGGTTGCATCATATACAACTCTTCCTCAAGGAAACCATTGGGGAACGCTCTTTTGACATCCATCTGCCAAATTTCATAGTCGAAATAAGCAACTATTGCTAACATGATTCTGACAGACTTAAGCATCACTACGGTTGAGAAAGTCCCATCATAGTCAACTCCTTGAACTTGTGAAAAACCCTTTGCCACAAGTCGAGCTTTATAGACGGTGACATTACCGTTCGCGTCTGTCTTCTTCTTAAAGATCCATTTGTTCTGAATGGCCTTTCGCCCTTCAGGTAATACTTCCAAAGTCCATAGTTTGTTTTCATACATGGATCCCATCTCGGATTTCAAGGCCTCTAACCATTTCTCGGAATCCGGGCCCATCACTGCTCCTCCATAGCTCGTAGGTTCATTGTTGTCCAACAACATAACCTCCAAGACAGGGTTGTGGTACCACTCAGGGGTAGTACGCAGCCTTGTCGACCTACGAGGTTCAATAGCAGCTTGATCCGAAGCTTCATGATCATCATCATTAACTTCCTCTTCTACCGTCGTAGGTTCCACACAAACATCTTTCTACGCTGCGCTACTTTCTGGTTGAAGTAAAGGTTCAATAACCTCATCAAGCTCTATTTTCCTCCCACTCAATTCTTTCGAGAGAAACTCTTTCTCAAGAAATGTTCCATTCTTAGCGACAAACACTTTGCCCTCGGATTTGAGATAGAAGGTATACCCGACTGTCTCTTTTGGGTATCCTATGAAGACACATTTCTCCGCTTTGGGTTCCAGCTTTTCAGGCTGAAGCTTTTTGACATAAGCATCACATCCCCAAACTTTAAGAAACGACAACTTTGGCTTCTTGCCAAACCACAATTCATATGGCGTCGTCTCAACGGATTTTGATGGTGCCCTATTTAAAGTGAATGCAACTGTCTCTACTGCATAACCCCAAAACGATAGTGGCAAATCAACAAGAGACATCATAGAACACACCATATCTAATAAGGTTCGATTACGACGTTCGGACACACCATTACGCTGTGGTGTTCCGGGCGGTGTCAACTGTGAAACAATTCCACACTGTCTTAAGTGACTGCTAAACTCATAACTCAGATATTCACCTCCTCAATCAGATCACAGGAACTTAATCTTCTTGTTACGATGATTCTCAACTTCACTCTGAAATTAATTGAACTTTTCAAACGTTTCAGACTTGTGTTTAATTAAGTAAATATACCCATATCTACTTAAGTCATCAGTGAAGGTGAGAAAATAATGATATCCACCACGCACTGTAACATTCATTGGACCGCACACATCAATATGTATGATTTCCAATAAGTCACTCGCTCGTTCCATTGTTCCAGAGAACGGCGTTTTAGTCATCTTGCCCATGAGGCATGTTTCACATGTGTCAAGTGATTCAAAATCAAGTGACTCCAAAAGTCCATCAGCATGGAGCTTCCTCATGCGTTTTACACCAATATGACCAAAACGGCAGTGCCACAAGAAATTGGTACTATCATTATCAACTCTACATCTTTTGGCATCAATGTTATGAACATGTGTGTCATCACTATCAAGATTCAATATGAATAAACCCCTAACATTGGGTGCATGACCATAAAAGATATTACTCATATAAATAGAACAACCTTTATTCTCTGATTTAAATGAGTAACCGTCTCGCAATAAACAAGATCCATATATAATGTTCATGCTTAACGCATGCACTAAATAACAATTATTCAGGTTCATCACTAATCCCGATGGTAATCGAAGAGAGAGCGTGCCGACGGCGATCACATCAACCTTGGAACCATTTTCCACGCACATCGTCACTTCGTCCTTTGCCAGCCTTTGTTTATTCCGTAGTTCCTGCTTTGACTTTTAGCATCGCGAACAGCTCGGCGACTGACTTGTTCGTCCCGTGCATGTTATAGTTCATCACAAAGCTCTTGTAACTAGGTGGCAGTGATTGAAGAACTCTGTCAGTGATCATCTCTGGTGGAAGGGCAATTCCCAACTCCGCTAGACGAGTTGAATACCCAGACATTCTGAGTATATGTTCACTGATAGACCCGTTCTCCTCCATCTTGCAAGCATAGAACTTATCGGAGGTTTCATACCTCTCAAACCGGGCGTTCTTCTGAAAGATAAACTTCAACTCCTGGAACATCTCATATGCTCCATGACGTTCAAAACGTCTTTGAAGTCCCGGTTCTAAGCCATACAATATTGCACACTGAACTATTGAGTAATCTCCAGTACGTGCCTCTCAAGCGTTCTTAACGTCTTAGGAGGTCATGTCTTCTGGTTGGTCACCAAGTGGTGCATCAAGGACATATGATTTCTGGGAAGCATGAGGATAATCCTCAGATTACGGGCCCAGTCAACAAAGTTACTTCCATCATCTTTCAGTTTAGCTTTCTCTAGGAACGCATTAAAATTCAGGGGTGCTACTGCGCGAGCCATTGATCTACAACATAAATATGCAAAGTTTACTTAGACTATTGTTCAAGATAATGAGTTTAGTTAATCAAATTACTAAATCTCCCACTCAAATTGACATCCCTCAGGTCATCTGAGTGTCACATGATCCAAATCCACCAACTCAAGTCCGATCATCACGAGAGTTGAGGTGGCTTCAATGGTGAACATCATTATGTTGATCATATCTACTATATGAGTCATGTTCGACCTTTCGGTCTCTTGTGTTCCGAGGCCATGTCTATACATGCTAGGCTCGTCAAGTTTAACCCGAGTGTTTTGCGCGTGCAACACTGGCTTGCACCTGTTGTATGTGAACGTAGAGTCTATCACACCCGATCATCATGTGGTGTCTCAACACGACGAACTTTCGCAACGGTGCACACTCGGGGAGAACACAATTTTATATTGAAATTTAAGTGAGGGATCACCTTATAATGCTACCATCGTACTAAGCAAAACAAGGTGCATAAAAGGATTAACATCACATGCAATTCATAAGTGACATGATATGGCCATGAACTTGTGCTTTAGATCTCCATCTTGAAAGCACCGGCATGATCTCCATCGTCACCGGCACGACACCATGATCTCCATCATCTTGATCTCCATCAACGTGTTGCCATCGGGCTTGTTACGCCCTGCATGCTTCTACTACTATTGCTACCGTTTAGCGATAAAGTAAAGCATTACATAGCGCTTAATGATTGACACGCAGGTCATACAATAATTAAAGACAACCCTATGGTTCCTGCCGGTTGTCGTACTCATCGACATGCAAGTCGTGAAATTCTATACATCACATGATCATCTCATACATCACATATATCACATCATGTAATTGGCCATATCACATCACAACATACCCTGCAAAAACAAGTTAGACGTCCTCTAACTGTTGTTTGCATGTTTTACGTGGCTGCTACGGGTTTCTAGAAAGAACGATTCTCACCTACGCATAAACCACAACGGTGATACATAATTTGCTTTTCAACCTTCTCAAGGACCGCCTTTGTCGAATCCGATCCAACTAAAGTGAGAGAAACTGCCATCCGCAAGCCATCTAGGCAACAAGTTGCGTCGAGGGAACCGGTCTCTCATAAGCATACGAGTACTGTTGGTCCGGGCCGCTTCATCTCACAATACCGCTGGACCAAAATCCGACCAAGGGAGGAAGCAATCTAAGCACCAACGCCCACAAACCTTTTGTGTTCTACTCGAGATCTCATGAACACATAGACCTAGCTTATGATGCCACTATTGGGGAACGTTGCATGGGAAACAAAAATTTTCCTACACACACGTAGATCTATCCATGGTGATGAGCATCTACGAGAGGGAGAGTGGATCTACATACCCTTGTAGATCGCTAAGCGGGAAGCGTTAAGAAACGCAGTTGGTGTAGTCGAACGTCTTCGCGATCCCAATCGCCATGCGTCCCGTGATCCAATAACGATCCGTCCCGCGATCCAATCACGATCTGTCCCACGAACTTGATCACGATCCATCCCACGAATTTGATCACGATCCTTCCGATCTAGCACCGAATGGACGACACCTCCGCGTTCAGCACACATACAACTTGATGACGATCTCCACCGTTTTGATCCAGCAAGAGGGAGTGGAGAGGAAGAAGAGTTCTCCGGCAGCCCGACGGTGCTCCGGCGATGGTGGTGAAGCAATTCCAGCAGGGCTTTGCCTAAGCACTGCAGAAAACCGATCTAGAGGAGAAACTATGCACTGGAGGAACGGGTAGCACGTGGCTCAAATTCTAGTGCAAAAACCCTAAAACCTCCAGTATATATAAGAGTAGAGGAGGAGAGGCCTTGGCACAAGGGCCAAGACCTCCTTTCTTCGGCCGAAGGAGAGAGGGAGAGGTGGAGTCCACCTCCAATCCTAGTAGGACTAGAATTCGCCCTATTTTGCCTTTTTTCACTTTTTCTCTTAGGCCTTTTTTCCTCCATCCGCATGGGACTCTTGTGGATGTTCCACCAGCCCACTAAGGGCTGGTTTACACCCTCCTACAGCCCATGTAGCCTCTTGGGTCGAAATTCCCCTCCCGGTGGCCTCCCGGTACACTACCGGTACTCCCGGTACACTACCGATGAGCCTGAAACTTTTCCGGCGACCAAAATAGGACTTCCTATATATGAATCTTTACCTCCGGACCATTCCGGAGCTCCTCATGACGTCTAGGATCTCATCTGGGACTCCGAACAAACTTAGCTCACCACCATACATAACTCTATACTACCGAAACGTCACCAAACCTTAAGTGTGCAGACCCTGCGGGTTCGAGAACTATGTAGACATGACCGAGACACCTCTATGGTCAATAACCAATGGCGGGACTTGGATGTACACATTGGTTCCTACATATTCTACAAAGATCTTTATCGGTCGAACCTCTATGTCAAAGATTCACTTCATCCCGTACGATGTTCCCTTTGTTCTTGGGTATGTTACTTGCCCGAGATTCGATCGTCGGTATCTCCATACCTAGTTCAACCTCATTACTGGCAAGTCTATTTACTCGTTCCGTAATACAAGATCCCGTAACTAACACTTAGTCACATTGCTTGCAAGGCTTATTGTGATGTTGTATTACCGAGTGGGCCCTGAGATACCTCTCCGTCACACGAAGTAACAAATCCCAGTCTTGATCCATGCCAACTCAACAGACACCCTCGGAGACACCTGTAGAGCACCTTTATAGTCACCCAGTTACGTTGCGACGTTTGATACACACAAGGTACTCCTCCGATATCCGTGAGTTGCATGATCTCATGGTCATAGGAACATATACTTGACATGCAGAAAACAGTAGCAATAAACTGACACGATCATAAGCTACGTTTGTAGTTTGGGTCTTGTCCATCACATCATTCTCCTAATGATGTGATCCCATTATCAAATGACATCTCATGTCCATGGCTAGGAAACCTTAACCATCTTTCGATCAACGAGCTAGTTCACTAGAGGCATACTAGGGACATTGTGTTTGTCTATGTATCCACACATGTATCCATGTTTCCAATTAATAAAATTATAGCATGGATAATAAACGATTATCATGAACAAGGAAATACAATAATAAACACTTTATTTATTGCCTCTAGGGCATATTTCCAACAAAGAAATGACACAAGCTCGAAGCATGTCTTCGAGAATCTGATTGACTCTTTCAACCTATCCCTAGGATTGAGGGTAAAAGGCGGTGCTGAAGGACAAATGAGTTCCCATAGCTTCCTGGAAACTTGCCCAGAATCTTGAAGTGAACAAATTGCCACGGTCTAAACTAATCACCAATGGAATACCGTGGAGGGAAACAACTCTCGACATGTAAAGATCTGCTAGCTGACTAGCAGTAATAGTTTCCTTGACAGCCAGAAAATGTGCAACTTTGGACAGACGGTCAATGACGACAAGAATAGCATCATTACCCTTCCGCGACCTGGGAAAACCAGTGACGAAGTCCATTTCAACATGATCCCATTTCCATTCAGGAATAGTAATAGGTTGCAGAGTTCCAACAGGCTCCTGATGTTCTGCTTTGATATGACGGCAAGTGTCGCATTCTGAAACATAGCGAGCAATGTCTTGTTTCATATTTGACCACCAGAACCTTTGACGGATGTCTCGGTACATCTTGGTACTACCCAGATGAGTAGACAATGGAGTATCATGGGCTTCTTTCAGTATTCTATCAGTCATATTCAGGTTTTCCCTTTTTGTTGGAACTAATAAGCGACCCTTGAAATACACAGCACCATCACCAGCAACGGTGAAACATGAGGGTTTTCCTTTCGCCAGATAGTATTTAATCCTTTCGACTTCACTGTCATATCCCTGCATTCTTTTGATACAACCCATAAGATCTGGTTCAACGACCAGGTTACTCAAAGATCCCTGGTTAACAACACGAAGGTTCATCTTGCGGTTCTCCGGTGAAGGGGGAACGAGATAACCCTGAGGAACAATATGGAGGTTCAGCTTGCGGAATTATTCTTGAAGAAGGGGGTGAACCTTGTGCACTTGAAGGTGGTTGCAGTATGACTTGCGGCTCAACGCATCAGCCATTACATTAGCCTTGCCAGGTGTATAATAAATTCCCACGTTGTAATCTGCTATGCGCTCCATCCATCTTTGTTGACGGAGATTCAAATCTGGCTAGGTAAACAAGTACTTCAGACTTTGGTGATCGGTGTAGATCTCGCATCGATTACTAATGAGGTATTGTCACCATTCCTTCAGTGCATGTATTACTAAAGCAAGTTCAAGGTCATGAACTGGGTAATTCTCTTCATGAGGACGCAACTGACGAGAGGCATAAGCAACCACCTTGCGTTCTTGCATTAGGACACAGCCTATTCCCTGACACGAAGCGTCACAATAAATGACAAAGTCCTTATGAGTATCCGGAGGAGCAAGAACTGGAGCAAACGTCAGTTTGTCTTTAAGTGCCCGAAAGCTCTCCTGACATTTTTCTGTCCACTCATACTTACACCTTTGTGAAGCAGATTGGTTAAGGGCCTTGCAATCTTGGAGAAGTTCTCGACGAATCGACGACAATAGCTGGCGAGTCCGAGAAAACTTCTGACTTGCTTGACATTCTTCAGGGGAGTCCAGTCAAGAATAGCCTGAACCCGTTCAGGGTTGACTGCAATACCATCCTTGGAGATCACATGACCAAGGTAGGTTACTTCGTCCATCCAGAATTCACACTTGGAATACTTGGCATATAGCTAGTGTTTCCGAAGTCTTTCCAGTACAAGACGAAGATGTTCAACATGTTCTTCTTTATTCTTAGAAAATACCAAAATATCATCTAGATAAACCATGACGAATTTGTCGAGGTAGTCCATGAAGATATAATTCATTAAGCGAGAGAAAGTTGCTGGAGCATTGGTTAGACCGAAGGACATGACAGTGTACTCGTATGAACCATAGCGAGTAACAAATGCGGTCTTCAGAATATCCTCTTCACGAACACAAATCTGATGGTAGCCCAACCTTAAGTCGAGCTTAGAGAAAATTGAGGCACCAACAAGTTTCTCATACAAATCATTGATCCGAGGAAGTGGATATTTGTTCTGAATTGTAGCTTGGTTGATTGGTCGATAATCCTGGACTAGACGGTTTGTCCCATCCTTCTTCTTAACAAAGAGAGAAGGTGCTCCCCAAGCAGAGCAACTTGGATGAATGAAACCCAGCCGTAGCGAATTGTCAATTTCTTGCTTAAGTTCAAGGAGTTCATGTGGTGGCATCTTATACGGACGCTTGGCTATAGGAGTGGTACCAGGTACCAAGTTGATGACAAACTCGACAACTCTAGCAGGGGGAATTCCTGGGAGTTCTTCCAGAAAAACATCTTGGAAATTTCGGACAACTGGAATGTTTTCAATCCCCTCAAGAGGCGACTCATTTAATGTATTCATGGCATATAGCCGGGCTTCAGCATCCCGAACAAGATGAGCATGGTAGCTGAGTATCTCATTAGAAGGATGTAGAAGGTGGACAGTTTTGGTGGCACAAACGATAGAAGCAGTATGTGCTTTCAACCAATTCATTCCCAAAATAAGGTCAATCTTGGAGGACTTCAATATAATGGGGGAAGCATGGAATTCCAGCCCTTCTATTTTGATGGGGACGTCATGACTAACCATGGAGGTTTGACATTGGCCAGCGGGGGTGTTTACCACTATTGGAACATTCATCTCCTCGTAATTAATGCCCTGCATGGATGCAAAATCTTCAGACATAAAAGAATGCGATGCTCCTATATCAAACAATACAGAAGCCGGTACTGAGTTGACGAGAAGAGTACCCATCACAGTAGCAGGCTGGTCTTGAACTTCATTCAGATCAACGTTGTTAGCTTGAACACGTCCCTGAGCAGGCCTGACATTGTTGTTGCGGGATTGGTTGGAAGGCAGTGTAAGGTGATTCTAATTCTGCCTGCATTCTCTAGCACGATGTCCTGGACGACCACACTTGAAGCACAACCCATCCTCAGGACGAGAAGGGGGAACAGGAGCTCGGGGTGGCGGAGCTGGGAGCCTTGGCTGCCTAGTTGGGGGTGGAGTCAGACGAGGTGCAACATAGGACGGCCTTGGAGCAGGAGAAGGTGCATGGTACATGTTGTGGGGAATCCAGATCTTGCGCTTCTGACTTGCTGAGCCCGAAGATGAGCCCATGTCACGGTTGCGCTTGCTGCTGTCCTTGTAGTCCTGCAGACCTGTTTCCACTATTATGGACTTGTTCACTAAGGTGGCAAAGTTGTCAAAGTCCTGAACAAGGAGTGCTAGTTTGATATCAGGGTGGAGGCCTTCACGGAACTTCTCCTGCATGCGAGCATCAGTTGCAACGTCTTGTTCAGCATAGCAAGATAAGTCCAGAAATTCCTGCTGGTAAGCATCCACAGTCTTGTTGCCCTGGACGAGATTGCGGAACTCACGCTTCTTCTTGCCATCATTCCTTGAGGAATATGGCGAGCACAGAATGCAGCTTGGAACTCCGGCTAGGTGATGATTGTTCCAACAGGCTGTGAGCGCCTGTGACTGTCCGACCACTGAGCAGCAGGACCCTTCAAAAAGTACGAGGCAAAGGTGACATAGCTAGCCACTGGGGCACGTGAGGATTCCAGCTCATAAGTGATGTCACGAAGCCCGTCATCTGCGTCTAGCGGCTCAGTTGAGCTACGGTAGATCGTAGGGTTAAGGCACATGAAGTCTTGCAGAGTCATTGGGGCTGGCTGTTGATTCATGTTCGGCCTTGGGAACTGGTCCATAAGCCCTTGCATGAACTGGCGATTTAGTTCAAATTGCTGCATTACACCAGCCGTGTATTCAGGTGGCAGTGGGTGGTCAGCCACACCACGACCACGACCAGCTGGCCTAACGATTCTGTCAAAACAATTAACAGTGGTATTTTAGCATTGGGCATTACAAAGACAATGAGTTCTTTATGAAGTAAATTGCTCAATAATGGAAGTGCAATAGATATGACATAGTAGTTCGAATTCAACAAAAAGATCCATACATAGGTCTATTACAAACCATAAGTCTGTTACCACATAGACGATAGGTCCGACATGAAATTAACCTAAACAACTAGGCAACACGCAGGCACGCGGTAGAGGGATACAACAACGGACATAGCAAAAAGCTACATCAACGTCGGGGACAACGAAAGAACCCACGGAACTGCAGACAATCCTGAATGCTGAACCTGGTGGCAGGGCTCTGCATCCCATGCACATTGTGATGTATACGCTGCATATTAAGCGGAAGCACAGGTCCACGTGCCGGAACACGACCTCCAACATCAGGCCACTCAAGACCTGGAGGAAACGCAGTCCGAGGCGGGTAAAGGATGTTCTCCGGATGTATCCGTGTGGTAATTGCTGGCAACAAATGCGCCAAAGCCCGATAGAGATGATCACGGGTGGCGTACAACTTGACGTTAAGAGCTCTGATAGTGCGATCCAATGCCTGAGTGTACTGAACCAAAACATGTGGGTCATAACGACGGCTCACGTAGGGGGTGCAGACAACAGTGTAGGATCGATCATTGCACTGCCCTGCGAAAGGGGTCAAGACCTCAGCATCGGCGGCAGTATCAACTCCAATAGGAACATACAAAATGTATCTGTATGCCGTCTCCTCCAAACAAGAGTTCCCTGCACGGAGTCGAACAATAACAGCATAAGCAGCATCCTATACGACCATCTCGACAGTCACTCCAACGCCACGGAAGGTGTGTAGCTCAGTGATGGAGAGGTCTTGTCGATCCCAGATAACCATCATAGCCTCATACTGTTCCTGGTTGAACTCGCGGTAGTCCTCGTAAACAGTGTACTCGGGGTACCAGCGATATCCCAGCTTCTTCAAGAGGTCGACCAGAATGGCCGAGAACCCAGTCGTATCATGCGCGAAAGTCAGACGGACGATCTGCCTACCGGGACGCATCTGTAACAGAAAGATTTTATATGTCAAATGACAATGTGTGCATTATAACTTCAAAGGAATCAATTGTCGATGAAACAAATCTCCGGTGGTGTGATCACGAGAACCTAATGTTAGAGTTAGCAAAATCTTTAACCCGAAAGAGGAGAGAGATCAGATCCCAGAGTATAGAAAAGGAATAAAAGATCCTAATACCACCCGATTGAGATGTGGGCCCGTAAGCCACACAACAATGTTAGTAAAAGTTTTTCAAGTACTAGACTCAACTTCGGCCAAGGAGTTGGAAAGGGGGCTACCTACAGGCAGTCGGCTCTGATACCAACTTGTGACGCCCCCAATTTCGACCGTACGCTAAACATACATGCAATGCGTACGACCAAGATCAGGGACTCACTAATCAATATCACAACACAACTCTAGGCACAAATTTAAAGTCATACAGCTTCATATTACAAGCCAGGGGCCTCGAGGGCTCGAATACAAAGCTCGACAAGCAAGAGTCAGCGGAAGCAAAATATCTGAGTACAAACATAAGTTAAACAAGTTTTGCCTTAAGAAGGCTAGCACCAACATAACAACGAATCTAAAGAGGCGAGGCCTCCTGTCTGGGAACCTCCTATCCTACTGCTGGTCGGGGGCTGCCTCCATGTAGTAGTAGGCTCCTGCGGTGGTGTAGTAGTCGCCTCTGGCGTACTCCATCTCCTGGGCTCCATTGTCTGAACGCAGAATCATATCGAGAGGGGAAAGAGAAGGCAAAGCAGTGGTGAGTACTCATCCAAAGTACTCGCAAGACTAACATCAAAACTATACTAAGTATGCATCATCATCAAGGGGAGGGGGTTATATCTGGACTAAATGTAGAAAGCAAGAAAAGGGGAAGGCCTAGTCCTATCGAATACTAGCATCTTCAGCATCTTGCAGCATTAGAAGAGAGTAGACCGGTAGCTCATATATAGTCGTATTATTATAACAATTTTATTAAGTAACCGCGCCCAGAGATTCTTCCTCGACTCCCTGCGAGGAAGCAATCCTGAAGCCACAATCATTTAAAGTAAAACACAATTATAGTTGTATAAGGTCAAGGTACAACACCAAGTCGTCCTGTTACCATGGACACGGCTATTCGAATAGATAATTTCTTCCCTGCAGGGTGCACCACATTTCCAACACGCTTGATCACCTCCGGCCAGACACACTTTTCCGGGGTAATGCCCAGCCTCGGGATCCAAAACGTCATCGCCCCACCTAGGCTCAAGGAAGAGGCTAGCCCGCCGGTCTAAATCCTAAGCACGCAGGTTCGTGGGCCCACTTGCCCTTGCACTCCCGCATGATGCGCACGCGGACGGAAGCAGACCTAGTACACTCAGTCTTGGAGTTGTACCTTCCAGCCCAATCCGGCGTGCGTCGCTCCATTGCTGACGTCCAAAGAGCTTCGGCTGATACAAGGACGCTGAGCACCCATAACTTCTCCCACGTGAAGGTTTAGTGCGTAAAAGGTCAACGACCAACTCAGATCAAATACCCAACCCATTAGCATTTTATTAATGTAGGGCAAGCGTGAACCATAATGTAGTCCGTCGCCCCGCCAATAACTCTCAAGTGCCTTACCAGTGCACCCCACCAAGTCTTAGGATGCCTTGCGGCGCATCCCACCAAATCTTTCTCACACGGGTACCCTTGGGGACGACCCGTCACCAACATGTTTCTGTAACCAGGTCATAGTAACTGTGTGTATAAAACATCAAGGCAGGAACTGAGGAATCACCCTCAACGGCCCTGCTTGATGTAACCGTCAAGGTGGACTTTAGAGGAATCACCCTCGAGGGGTCCCACACTTGAGGTGTTGCACGACAGAGACATCGTCGGGAATGGTGAAGGAGGAATCACCCTCGATAACCACGACCGACTAGCTGCGCTACAGGGCTAGCATCATGAGTACTTCACGAGGTGTCACCCTTGGTACTTGATAGTAGCACTGCAGTGTCATACAATTAAGGGGAGTGCAGTGATGTGAGGGGCCTGGCTTGTCGGTCGGTTGACCGAGTCTTCGATTCTTTGAGTCGTCGAATCGTCGATGAAGAAGCAGGGGCAACTGGGACTAAGGGGTCACTGGGGATTCACTAACCAACCTATACTAAGAAGTTGGTATGATTGCAGGAATAGTAGCAGTTCATCAAAAACAGGCTATGTATCAGAATGGGAGCTAACTAATATAGTAGCAAAATTCTAATGCAATAATAAGAGGGAGATAGGTGGGTGATATCGGAATGCTCAAGGGGGTTTTGCTTGCCTTGCTGCTCTGCTGCAAAAGGCTGGTCGTTAGGGGCGTGTCGTACTCGGCAGCAGCGTTAGTCTCGGGGTCTATCGGTAAGAAGATGGGGGAGAAACAATAAATATAAAGCAAATAGGTGCACCACGATGCATGACATAGCAATATGCAGAGCTAGGTATGCACTAACGCAATACTACACGTCACAGACGGAGCAGGAGAATATCTGACGAAATTTCTCGGGTCTTTGGATTTATCGAAAAGCTGATCCGGAGGGGAACGTTCCATGTTCATCATTCTAGGAGCATGGGACAGATGAGTGGATGGCATATTTAGATTCGTGGGATTTTTCTGATCAACTTTCATATATAAAATATCTTCATCTGAGCTACGATTTAAAAGATATGATTTTTCAAAGTTTTATTATTTTTTGGAATTATTTTAATTATTTAAATCCAACATTATCCAGAATAGTAAAATATGACATCAGCATGATGCAATGCTCACATCAGCAGTCAACAGGGGGCTGGCCAGGTCAGACCTGACCAGTGGGCCCCACCTGTCATGACAGTGGGTTATTTCAGTTTATTAAATCAAACTAAACAGACTAATTAGGGAGTGGGGTCCATATGTCACTGACTGTTTAATCTAAATTAAATATTTTTAATTAACTTAATTGGCTAATTAGCCAACTGGCAGGGGGGAACCCACCTGTCATGGACACAAGGGGTTGGGGCCCCACCTGTCATAGACTAGCAGTGCCCAGTCAACACGGTTGACCTGGTCAACAGGTCAACCAGGACCGCGGGGCCCACGAGTCAATGACCCTGGCAGTGGCCCCAGGTCGGCCACGTGGGCGGCGGCGCCGGGCGGCCACCGGAGTAACTCCGGCGAGCACCCGAAAACACGGCGAGGGTCGGGTTTCGACCACAGGGCACGGGAAAGGGCGCGGTCGGTCCCATTCAATCGGGCATTCGACGCCGCGTCGATCCATGGCCTCAAGGCGAGCTAAGATGACCGGAGATGAGCGCTAGGACCTCGCCGGTGGTGAGCGTTCTCGGGTGAGCAACAGGGACAGTGATGCGTTGCGCGTGTGGGCATTCTAAGTAGCTAGGAATGACCTACGTGCGCACGTGATCACGATGGCCATGAGCCCGTCACCAAAAGGTCATCGGAGCCACAACGTCGACGAGCTCAAGCGGCGGCGCGTCCGGGCTTCGATGAAAACTACTGCTAGGAGCTCCGACTCGTTGTAAGGAGGAGAGGGGGAGGTAGCAGAAGCTCACAGATGGGCGTAGCCATTCAATGCGGGCTCGACGGCGATGAATCGAAGTGGTGGAGCTCCAGGCATCGAAGGAGGAAGAAGAGGCGATGTCGACGGTGCAGAGCTCCAGGGGCTTGGTCCAGCGGTCGAGGTGGACGAGGAGGCCAGGGCGGAGCAGATGGACGCGATGGTGAGGCGCGGGCGTGGTTGTGGCCGTGGCTACCCGTCGGCCATGGCAACGGTGGCGCTCGGGAACGACGAGGGCGAGCGATGGAGAGAGGGAGAGGGGCAAGTGAGATCTAGGGTTTGGGGGGAGCGAGAGGGAGCCACGGGAGGTCGTTCTTATCCCCTCGTCGTCGGGGGCGACGGGGTTCGTTGGCGACGAGCGCGGTCGGCGCTCTGTAGCGACCGCACTGGTCGCTAGAGAGGAAGGGGGCGGCGGGGGAGTGGGCCAGTTGGGGCCGGCCCAGTGGGGAAGGGGGGGTTTCTCTTTTCTTTCTTTCCTCTTCTTTTTTTATTGTTTTTCTTTTTATTTAGTTCTGCCTTTTAATTATTTATAGGACACAATGAGTTTTGTAAAATATGGGAAAAGGTCCAATATTTGTAAGGCAATATTTGTTACTGCCATAAAAAGTTTGGGCCCCTTTTGAAAAGTTTGGAAATATTTACAATTCAAAAGGTAATTAAATAATTGTTTTGGCCACTGTTTTATTTATTTCGAGGCACCAATTCATCTTATAAAACATTGCTGATAATTTTATAATTACCAAGGGATTATTTGCACACCCAACATGATTTTTATTTTTAGGTTTGCAAAAATTATTTAACCCACTTTTGAATGAATTATGAAAATCATTAGGGAATTCAAATGAGATATGATTCTATTGTGATCATGCACTGTTTAGCAAAATGGATTAGCTTAAACTTGGCCACTACTGTAGCTTAATTACATCATCACTATAGCACTGACACCAGGGTGTTACACCATAGTGGAGTATGGGGGAGCAATCTACTAGTCTTCATCGAGAGGGCGCAATCAAGAAAGGTGGTCCATCTTGAGGAGGACAAGATCGTCATCATCTAGCTCAAGTGGACCATACGCAAGGCAAAGGTTTTACCTTGATATGGTTTTCTATTTTACCGGTCTCATGGTGGTAGTTGGGAGACCGAGTTATAGAATTGGTAGTCGTATTATCAAGGGGGACTCTCAAGTGAGTAGCTTGATCGTATCATTCGTTGAGAACTCAAACCATTGCATTCTTGGCATCATCATCTTTCTTGGTTCTTGGTTGTTTTTTCTCTTTGTGAGTTTTAGACCTTATGGTCATCTTCATAACAAGCTCGAGTTCATAGAAAACGGAGTCCATATGCATATTCTATGATGTCTTCGATGTTGGAGTTTTGCCGGTTCTTCATTCATAGAGGTTTCACATCTCTATGTCATTGGCATTTTTCTAATACCTCTTCTTGCTATAACCATTCGTTGTTTGGATAGTACTTCTCGTCTGCTATCCAACAAGCTTGAGTTTGCTCAATTCGGAGCTCGTATGCAAGAATTATGGTTGTTTTTGTATTACCTATTTTACACTCAGAGGTTGTACCAGTTCTAATAGAGGTTGTACCAGTCGAGCGGTACAACCGGTGTTTGGAGCGGTTGTACCGCTCCAGAATTGGTCCGGAGGTTGTACCGACCATGTACCACTCTACCACCGAACTAGGTTCTGTTTTGGAGTGGTTCTTGGGCAGTTGTTCCGGTATAATTGGTACTTCCGGTTGTACCGGTGAGCATAGAGGTTGTACTGCTCCTATGTTATTCTACACATAACGGACAGATTCATGGGGACCTATTTAAGGGGGTGTTCTTCCCCAATGGTCCCCATCTTTTAATCTCGTGTTTTTCCCCCATTGTTGACCTTCTTAGAGCTTACTAACTCTCAATCCCTCCAATGATTCTTGCTCATTTTTGATGGAAAAGAGAGAGGAGATCTAGATCCACATTTCCACCTATCACTTTCTCCTCTATGTGAGGGAGCCCCTTGGATCTAGATCTTGGAGTTCTTCGTGTTCTTCTTTGTTCTTCCTCTCACTTTCCTCCATAGAATTTATTGTTGTGGTGGGATTTGGGAGAGGACTTGGGCACTCTGTGTGCCCTTGCCATTGCATTTGGTGCATACGTTTGAGTTCTCCACGATGATACGTGGAAGTGAGAAGTTGAGAAGCTTATTACTCTTGGGTGTTTGAGCACCCTAGAGCTTGTTCCTCTTGGGTGCATTGGCGCCCTAGATGGTTGGTGGTGCCTCGAAGCTCAATCAATTTGGTGCAAAGCTCTGGGTAAGCTTCGGGGTCTCTAATTAGGTTATGGAGATTGCCCCAAGCATTTGAGGTCACCTCGGAGCCACAATCCATTGTGGTGAAGCTTCGTGGTGTTGTTGGGAGCCTCCAATTAAGTTGTGGAGTTTGCCCCAACCTTGTTTGTACGGGTTCGGTGACCGCCCTCCTGGGTCCCTTAGTGGAATCACGACATCTTGCATTGTGCGAGGGCGTGAGGAGATTACTGTGGCCCTAGTGGCTTCTTGGAGAGCATTGTGCCTTCACACCGCTCCAAATGGAGATTAACATCCGCAAGGGTGTGCACTTCGGGATACATCATCGTCTCCACGTGCCTTGGTTATCTCTTACCCGAGCACTTTTCTTATGCACTTTACTTTGTGATAGCCATATTATTTCATGTTATATATCTTGCTATCACTTAGTTTTATTCCGCATTTGTTCAAGCATAAACCGTAATTATTTTAAAGCGCCTATTCCCCCCCTCTAGACGACATCCACGTCCTTTCAGTGATGGTACTTTTACAACCCATACCATGGTAATTTTATTAGTTAGGTCATGGTGGTCTATTTTTATAGCATGCATTTCTTGTGCACCATTCATTTTTGTGTGCCATGCTATGTTGAATATTTTTGTGTAGCATGACATTCTCTTAGACCATGTCATTTTTATCACTTAAGACCATGGCAATTATAATTTATGTACCATGACATTTTCTAGTACATTTAAAAAAACATGGCATTACTCTCAAAAATGTGGCCATGTAATCAACAAAGATTTTTTTACTCCAAATCGTTGCAATTTTTGTAACTGTATCATTTGTGCCACTTTACTTTTTTGTAATCATCATAAGAGCATGGCATTTTTATTTTGTAGAACATCGAATCTTTTGTAGAAGCATGACATTTTTAGTGTAAAGGGCATGACATTTTTTGTAATGAAAGCATGTCATTTTTATTATAAAAGCATGACATTTTTTATCTTGAAGAGCATGGGATTTTTACCTTGAACACCATGGCATTTTTATTATACAAGCATGGGATTATTATCTTGAAGAGCATGCCACTTTATATTATAAAAGCATGACATTGTTAGGATAAAAGCATGTTATTATTTATTATAAAAGCATCGATTTTTTTATAGAGCATGGCATTTTATTTATAATAGCATGGCATTTTTTTGCAGAGCATAACATTTTTACTACAAATAGCATGGCATCTTTTTACAAGCATGGCACTTGTAGTTTAAACAACATTGCCAATTTATTATAAAGAGGATGGTGTTTTTCCTATAGAGCATGGCATTTTTTTAGCATATCATTACATTTTTTCTATGGAGTACATCATTTTCCAAATTTAGAATAATTGGATTTTTTTGTTCAAGGATTGTAATTTTGTCTATAATTGAAATTTCTTCCATGGCATTTTAGAATCAAGGTCGCATGGCATTTTCCAAAGTTTTTGTTCCTTGTTTTCAATAATGTGTGCAGTAGGATGGGTATTCCAATTTGTTTTTGAATTAATTTTAGCATGTCAAATTATTTTTCTGATTTTTTGTAATTTACTTTTTAGGGGATGTTACAACTGGGCCTCTATTCGGCTCAACTGGGGTAGCTCCTATTCCACCCATTATTAGTTCTGTTTTTCTCCATTTAAATCCCCAAAAAGGTGTGCACACCCTAATCCGGACCTCAAAATGTAACCCATAAAAAACACAACTGTTTTCCTATTCTTTTCCTTTCCCTTTTTCTTATTCGCGACGGCTACCTGTTCAACCATTGACTTTCGAATAAGCACAAAAAAATCATACAATTGAAAAAAGATCATGAATTTAAAAATATTCATGAATTTTTAATCTAGTTCACACTGTTCAAAAAAAGTTCACAATTTTGAAAAAGTTCACCAGTTTTGAAAAACAAGATGTTTATAAATTTCAAGAAAATATCGTCAATTTGAAAAAAACTTCATCAATTTTAAAGAAGATCATCGATTTTGAAAAATTGTTCATTGATTTTAGGAAAAAAGGTTCATAAATTTTGAGTACAATATCAAAAACTTGAAAAAGTTAATGAATTTGAAAAAAAGTTCATCTAATTTGAAACAAGTTTATTAAAGTCCTCAAATTTGAAAACAGTTCATAGTATTCAATTTTTTATCAAGTTAATGAAAAAGTTCATCAAGTTTTAAAACAGGTCATCAAATTTTATAAAAAAATTAATCCATTTGAAAAAATTCATTGACTTTGAAAAATACTTAATCGTTTTTCTGAAAACTTTACAAATTTGAAAGAAAAAATATTTTTAGAAAATGTTCACAAATTTTGAGCAAAAGTTCATCTAGTTTAGAAAAAAGGTCCATCAGTTTTTTTAAAAAAAACATGAATTTGAAAAGAATCTATGCATTTAAGAAAAATTATTAAAAGAAAACCGAAGAAACACACCCCAAAAAGCCATGAACTAAACGAACAAATGAAAGAAAGAAAAAACAAGTATTTCGCAACGGGTAGGATAGCCTATTGGTTGATGCACTTTCTTTCGAAGACAGAGGTTGCAAGTTCGAAAATGATGGTAGGGGGTGTTGCGAAGAAATTTTAACCCTCAAGGAACGTATCTGACATGACCGTTCGCAGGTGTGTGTGTGTGGGGGGGGGGGGAGGGGGGGTGTTAGCCCAACCGTTGCCATTTCCTAGATATTGACGTACTAAAAGAAGTACTAAAGTTATATATCAGCGAACCGACATATGTTTTGATGGTTAGGAGAAAAATGGTATCCCATACCATCAGAGTTCAAATCCTGATGCTCGCATTTATTCTTGATTTATTTTAGGATTTTTAGTAATACGCGTTTCGTGGGAGGAGACGTTACCCCGACTATACTGTGTTCAAATAAATAAACTATATATCTTTTAAAGTAAACTTAAAAAAGACACAAATAACTCAAAAGGAGTGTAAATATGGCGTGTACAAACTAGCTAGAACAAGAGAGAACCACTCAGTCGCCATTTTAGCTAATCGTGAATTCTACAACACGTCAAAATTCCCCTAAAAAAAACATGTCAGAACGATGAGTCCGTGGTGGAGCAGGTCCCCTCGCTGGCAGTCATCGCCACTGACACAGCCGCGCCGCCGTGCTTGGCGAGGTCCTCCTTGAGGAGGGCGATCTCATGGCACACCTCCACCATGGTGGGCCGCAGCGGCGGCGAGTGCTCGGTGCACGCGACCCCGAGGTCGATCAGCTGGACCACGACGTCGTCCGCCTGGATCGCCTCCGCCAGCCATGACTGCGCGACGACGGCCGCTACGTCGCGCCGCCTGACCCAGTCGTGAAGCGTGAGCCCCTCCTGGAAGAGCACGTTGGTCGGCCGCTTCCCAGTGATCAGCTCCAGCAGCAGCACGCCGAAGCTGTACACGTCGCCCTCCGTCGACGGGTGGCCTCCTAGCCCGTACTCTGCAACCACGCGAGCAAGAAGAACGCCATGAAAATGTTAAGAGAGAAGGACGTCGGTCACATGCATTTGTTTCTGTTAATCTGACTGTGAATTACCTGGTGCGATGTAGCCCACGGAGCCTTGCAACAATCCGGTGATGGAGCTGCACGGATCGGCGGAGCTGGTGATGCGATCCTCGTCGTCACCGTCGGCGGTGTCCTTGACCAGCCGCGCGATGCCGAAGTCGGCCACGACGGCCGTCATGTCGTCGTCGAGGAGCACGTTGCTGGGCTTGAGGTCGCAGTGCACGACCCGGACGGGCGCGTAGTGGTGCAGGTACGCGAGCCCCTCGGCGACGTTGCCCGCGATGGCGACCAGCCGCGCGAGGTCCATGCCGCGCCCGGGGCGGCCGTCGCGCGGGTAGAGGCAGCTCTCGAGGCTGCCGTTGGTCATCAGCGGGAGCACGAGCGCGTGGAAGTCCGGCTGGCTGCACGTGGTGACCACGCGCACCAGGTTCCGGTGCCGCGTCCGCCGCAGCACGTCGCACTCGCGCTTGAAGCTACGGGAGACGTCGCCGCCTCCGGTCTTCGGGTCGAGCACCTTCACGGCGACGCGCGTGCCGTCGCGGAGCGTCCCCTCGTAGACGCGCCCGAACCGCCCGGCGCCGATGAGGCTCGACTGCTCGAATCCGCCCGTCGCCTCGGAGAGCTCCCGGTGCGTGATCCTCGGGTGGTCCCCCCTCTCGATCGGCTCGTCGCTGCCGTATGAGAGCAGCGTGGAGCGCCGCCCGTCTCGGCCCACGCTCGCGCTCGCCGTCCTTGCCACCGCGCGGCACGCGGTGAGCCCAATGATAGCCACCGTGAAGCTCGCGACCGTGACGGCGACGGGCACCACCACCCGCCGGTTGTGGAGCACTCTGTGCTTCGCGACACCGCACCTAGCCAAGCCGGACGCCATCGACGCCGTCCCCGCGCACAGCCGGGCATCACCGAGGAACGCGTCCGCCGGGAGCCCCGCGAAGGCCCCGCCACTCGGCACCTCGCCGGAGAAGCCGTTGTAGGAGAAGTTAGCAAACCGCAGCGAAGCCATATTCTCCAAGGACCGAGGCAGGGCCCCCGTGAGGCCATTGCAGGACACGTCGAGGACCTGCAAGAGCTGGAGCGCGCCGAGGGTCTCCGGCAAGCCGCCTCCGAGCGCGTTGGCAGAGACGTCGAGGGACTCGAGGTCCACGCAGCCGCTGAGATCCGGCGGGATCGTGCCGGAGAGCCGGTTCGACGACAGGTTGAGCACCTGCAGCCTACCCATCTCGCCGATGGTCGCCGGGATCGCGCCGGACAGCAGGTTGTTAGAGAGGTTGAGGTAGAACAAGCCGCTCAGCTCCGACAAGCCAGCCGGGATCACGCCTCCCAGCATGTTGTGTGAGAGGTCGAGCTTTAGCACGTTAACGCACTGCACGATGCTCGGAGGAATGGCGCCGGCGAGCCGGTTCTGCGAAAGATCGAGGAGCCCGAGCCGCTGGAACGAGCCGAGGGACGGCGGGATGTCGCCGGAGAGCTGGTTGTTCGACAGGTGCAGGCGCTCCAGCCGCTGCAAGCGCGACAAGTCCGGCGGGATGGAGCCGTTGAGGAGGTTATGTGAGAGGTTGAGGGTGGTGAGGTTGGCGAGGTCGGAGAGGTTCGCCGGGATCGGCCCAAAGATGCTGTTGAACTCAAGGTGGAGCTGCCTGAGGCCGGGGGAGAGGCGTCCGACGACAGGCGGGATCGTGCCGGGGAGGTCGTTCCCGGCGACGCCGAGCTCCTTCAGCCCGGTGCAGTTGGTAAGCGAGGCGAAGAACGGCTCGAGGTCGGTGTTGTTCCGCGGGCTCCTGAAGTAGTTGAACGACAGGTACAGAAGCTCGAGGCTCCTCATGCCGCCGAACATGCCGTCGGACGGCAGCTCGCCGTCGAGGAAGTTCGTCTCCAGCAGCAGCCACCGGAGCTTCTTGGAGTTGGACAGCGATCGCGGGATGCCGCCGACGAGGTTGTTGGACCACAGCACGAGGAACGTCAGGTTGGGGAGAGAGCAATCCGGTCGGATGGGGATCTCGCCGCCGAGATTGTTGGACGACATGTCAATGTACTGCAGGGCGGAGAGGTTGCAGAAGATGGCCGCCGGGATGTTCCCGGAGAGGTTGTTCCCGCCGAGGTTGAGGTATTCCAGGCCCCGGGCACGCGTGAGCTCTAGCGGGATCGAGCCCTGGAGCTCGTTGTGGGCGAGGCTGAGCTGCTTCAGCCGGGAGAGCTTCCCGAGCGCCCGCGGCACCGGCCCGGCGAAGGCGTTCCCGGAGAGATCGAGGGAGCTGAGCCTCGAGAGGTTTCCGAGCTCCGGCGGGACCGTCCCGGCGAGTGCGTTCGACGACACGTCGAGGAATTTGAGCCGGGAGAGGCTTCCGAGCTCCGGCGGGACGCTGCCGGCGAAGAGGTTGCCGGAGAGGTTGAGCACCCTGAGGTGCGAGAGGTTGCCGAGCGCGGGCGAGACCTCGCCGGAGAGCTTCTGCTCTCTGAGCACCAATTGCACGACACGCCGCGTCACCGCGTCGCAAACGACGCCCGTCCAGTTGCACGCGTCCGGCGACGCGCCCCAGCCATCGAGCACTCCCTTGGGGTCGCCGGACACGGCGGACTTGAAGGCTAGAAGCGCAGACCGTTCGCCCTCCTCCGACGCGGCGCCGACGCTGGCCACGGGAGCAGGGCTTGCGCCGTGGAAGAGGAATATGAAGGTGAGAAACGTGGACACGAGGACCATGGTGATCGGCGTGGCCGCCATGAGAGCGTGTGCTCGTGCGTGGCGCTGGCACTGCTGGGGGTAGGTTACGTAGGTACGTAGCTGGAGCTCAAGCTCACATCGGGGCTAGGCGATAGCAACGTCTGCTGCACAGCGCGGGGTTTTAAAGGACGGAGAGGGAGATCGATCGCCGGCGTCCTGCCTAACTGCCGTCGAGCGGCGGCCGTTAATCGCACATTGCACTGGCGGCAAGCAAGGCTTTTGACTCCGGGCACGTGACGCGTGGCGCGGCGTCATAGGCCTGGCTGAAACGTTGGGTCGGGCCTCGCGGTTTGGATACGATCGATCTCGCTCTAATCTAATCAGATGCGACTAATTGGGTCTCAAATCAAAGGCTAATTGAGGTTTGGAGTAGGGGTAGACGAGACGATGAACCGATGGTGGTGGACGTAAGAGCATCTCCAGCCGCGTCCTTAATAGGGTTTCTCAGACGATGTTTTAGCGTCGACGTCTAAAAATCAATTCAGTCGCGTTTCGAGAAGGTTTTTTTTATCGGTTTGGGATGAAACTGGTGTTGACGGACCCGGTTCGAACCCGACGCGCTGAGGGCGTCCGGGGACGCCGAGGCTTAGCCATTTTGGCGTGAAAGAGCCACGGGCTCGCCAAGTCAGCGACACGCGCGTGGTCTTCCCCCAATTTCCCGCGAACGCCTCGGTTTCCCGCGGGGAATCAATGGCAAAGGCTGCCGCCGGTCAGCCTTACCATTGATTCACGGGCGGCGCGGCGATGCCTCTCCTCCCGCCACGCGTACACACGACGGGGCTATAAAACCAACGCCTCCCCCCTCGCCTCTGCTCATAGCCGCCGCCGCCGAAGCTCTGCCTCTCTCCCCGTCCGCCGCCGCCCGAGCTCTTCCCTCTCTCCCCAAGCCCAAACCGATGGCCGAGCGATTCCCTGGCGACGCGAGGGCGGCCAACGGCTTCGGCCGCCGCTCGCTCCACGAATGGGAGGCCTACCTCTTCTTCCAGGCGAACATCCCGGCGGCACCGGACATGCGCGCCGGGCCGACGGGGTGGAGGCTCAACAACAGGGGCGTCCCCATCCCCCCGAAGCCCGACGTCGACGCGCGTCCCGCCATCTTTGCCGCCGAGGTCGACCGCGTTCGGGCGTCCCTGACGGAGGAGCAGCGCGCCCTCCCCCCAGTACGCCGCCGACAACCACGCGTCGTGGGCAGCGTACTTCCGGCGCCAGCAGGCGGAGCGGCTGGCGTCCGCCAACGGGGCGCCGGTGGTGGGCGGCACCAAGAACAACGAGGGTCGCCGCCTATGGTGGGGCGCCCCCGGCCGTACCCTCCACGAGGTACTCGAGCACCTCGAGGGCGGCAATGACCCGTCGCTGGCATACCCTGCCGCGGCGGCCGCCCCTGCCCCTCGCCGGAGCGCGGGGCAATGGATGCCCAGGAGGTTCGTTCCCTCCTCGTCCTCCTCCTCGTCCTCCTCCTCTCAATCCTCCTCCCGCTCCTCCTCCCGCGTCAAGGCCGAGCCCGCAGTGGAGACGCCGCTCGGCCGGCGCACACGCAGCGCCGGCATCGTCATCAACGAGGACGGCAGGCGCGCCTCCTCCTCGGCTCTTCCACGGTACGTCAAACCAAAGACGGAGCCGGGGCTCGCCACCGTGAAGACGGAGCCGGGGCTCCCCGTCGTGAAGATGGAGCCCGGGCTCGGCGGCGGCGTCAAGGAGGAGCTCGACGACACGGCGGCTCTGAAGTGGGCGCGCGAAGACTAGGCGCGCACGGAGCTGGAGCGCCAGTGCCGTGCCTACGAGCAGTTCGCCGCTCGGCGCCATGGCCGCGACGAGGGAGGAGTAGAGGACGACAACGACGATGACGCGCCGCCGCCACCGGTCCGCCAGGGCGACGCCGGGCAGGGGTCCAACAGGGGCGCCGCGTCAAGGAGGAGAAGGCCGCCGCCATCGCCGACGACAATGGCGGCAACGTCAGCGACTTCGTCGCGCTCAGCGACCTCTTCGCTTAGTTTTTTTTTAAATAATAACTTATGTAATGTCAAATATATGTACAGTTTGTCGAACTTAACCGAAAATATGTCTAATTTGCCAAACTTTGCCGAATTCCTTTAAAAAAACCCGCGTCTGGGAGGTGACCCTGGGGCCGGCGGCTGGGAACCGCTCGCTCCCACGCCAAATTTGGCGCCGGCTCGCCCCAGACGACGATTTACGCGCCCCTGGAAAGGCCAACGGCTGGAGATGCTTGCATGTAGAGTTCGTCACTTCATCCCGGAGATTTGCACGCGCTAAATCTCCCAACTAATTAGCCGTCTGTACTTATGCAAGCCCAGGGTCTACCAATTTGCTGGATTTTAGCCGAGCCTCGTGTTTGTGGTGTGGACTTTCATTACTTGACAAAATATGGTCTTTTCATTTCCTAAGAAAATGGCCTTTTTTGTTCTTGGAAAATGAGCTTAGGTTCATCGCAAACAAAAAGAGAGAGCGCTTAGGTTGCACCTATGGGTTCACGCGCACATTTTTTTTTAATATAGTACAGACGTAAATGTTCATACAGACGCAAATCGTTCCTTCCTTATTGAAGCAGGACAAAACTTGTTGTAGTAGACAGTCAAAAAGTCATCGTACTAAGGTCTCATAGAACCAAGACACCAGGACAGCAATCGCCGCCGGTGAAGAGTAACGTAGATCGAAAGGATCCAACCTGAAAACCCCTGAACGTAGTCGAACGACGAATAGATCCAAACAAATCCACCAAAGACTGATTCTCCTAGGCCTTAACTCATCAAATCAGAGGAACTAAAAAAGTGTGAAAAACCCTTTCCCTAAAACTTAACTTGGTAAACAAACGTCTTTGCCAATTTTTCCATCATTTTGCATGCATACTCCATTTCAACTCGATATTGACACAGCAAATTAATTCAAAATTTGTTAATTCCAATGCATGAACATTTCAATTCAATGTTTTCAAATACAAATATTTAAATTCAAACACACCATATGGTCCAAACGAAGTAAATAAAACATGATAAACGCACAAGAATCATGTGTTATGAAGTTGTCACAAGTGCTCAACAAGATTATCTTGGAGTTGGTGATGAACTTCTTGGTTCTCGATGTTGTAATGTGTTGCGAGGAATATTTGGATCGTGTTTGCGTTATGTTGTTGATCGATAGATTTCCCATTATAGATGTACGATTGAGGTAGTGAAGCTCATGAGATACCTGAAGATGATTAGAGATACCTAAAGATGATAAGCCTGGTTGCTTTACATAGCTATAGCTAAATTAGATGGAACAAATGTAATTAAGATGATATAGTTAGAGCATTAAAATGGTTCACACTCTACTGCCTTTACCTTTCTTTAAAACGAAGAGGGAATCATGCATCTTTTCGAGCAAAAGAGCATCAAACAAATCAAATGTGTCAGATATGCGCAGTCCGGTACACGTAGACACAAATTGAACGAAAAAGACACTTAATTAACATTAATTACCATCACATCAACCTTTTCCTGCTTTGCCTACAACGACCTCAAATGTATATTAATTGCATGGTCAACAGTCAAATGTCGTATAAGATACTACTACTGACTTTTCATTTAAGTTAATGACCTTTGTCTCACAAACTAAGTATGAACATACACATACCCACAAAGATCATACTTTGATATGTTCTGATAAACTTGCACATCTTGTACTAATATCCTGAAGGCCCTTTACCTTTATATATTCAAGTCAAAACCTCATAACATTATTAAAACGTCAGAGGTAACAATCTTTCATGAGCATAAGTACGTAGTGCGTCCATCGCTTTCTGCTACATACCCTGAATCCGACTAATTAAAGCAACACGCATGCTGATGGAAAAGCCTAAAAAATCTGACAGAGAATATGTAATGGAAGTTCTTATCGTATATCGTATGTGTGAGGTACAAATCTTTCTTGGAGTTCCCACTAAATCTACATCAACATTAAACTACACTAGCGGTGAAAGGCCGCCACACGACCGATCAATTGATCAGATAGATGCAACGAACAGTGCCGACTTTGTTAATTAGCTTGCTTATGCCAACTTGGGCACCTGAACAATGCCTAACTTGCGATCCTTTTTGTCTTGATGATGATCAGGTGGCCGCCTAATGGAGTTCGACATGCATGTTTGTCAACACATGGATGGATTAATCATCATCGAGTGTCATCTTCGTTGAGAATTAACAATACAAATAATTAGCACTACCTGTTCATAGTAGGCAATCCCCAACCGTCAATAAACTAACGGAGTTTATAAAGAGCGAATGTTCATACTCTATTTCTCTCCCACGACATGTTACAGATTGTGGATAAATTTTGCTAGGTCCTTCACAACATGGATGCAAAATAGGATTATCTTGTTGTTGCATGTTCCATGCAAAATGAGAATATTTGTAAGTCCACACCCAAACATGATACTGTACTATGAGAAAATATAGTGCATTTAGAAGATGTCATTTTCAATTTAATATGATTTTTTAACTTAAGTTGTTTATCCGTCTGATATCCTTTTCTCACCATCGATTTTGTTTCAACGGGGGCTTCAAGATAAAATTCCATTTGGGCATGTTTTGACAAAAATAAAAATAGACTCAAAATTTGCCACCCCATGATTGATGAAGTTGCCACTATACTGGTATAGAAGTTTTCATGGAAAATTCGGTACCAAGACAATTATTTTTGTCAAAGAATACACATGGAGATCTAGTATATATGGAAGCTCATGTTGAAATTGTGAAGACAGGTTGTAAATAACTCACAAGCTACACAAGAGCATCATGTCAACATGTTGCCTAAGACTCAAAAGTTGCATACCCAAAAGGGTGGTCGTAGTGGTGATAGGATTTAACAACCGCATCGCCACAACCAAACCAAAGTTGTTGGGCTTATCAGCTATGGCCTCTACAACATTTTAGTGCTAATCAAGCTACTACCAAAGCCCCGACTTTTGTATTTAGGTGAAAGAATGACAATGGTTTACTTGATCATTAATAACACTAACTACTTCAATCTTGCAATTAATATATCGCAGTACCAAAAAGTGGAAAAGGCTTGTATTGTGTTGTTGTCACTAGGGATAAAAGGACGATTGCGTAGTTGTCCTTCAAACGTAGGTGAAGACAATATATCATCTACTTCATGTCATTATACTAAATGCAACACTCTCTTTTACTTATTTAAAATGCATGTTGGATAGCGGTCTTGGGTGGAGTATTAGCTATAGATGTAGTTGGGTGACGACCTATTGATGTTTGGACGCGATGCTCATATGTAGTTATGCCATGTATAATCATAGTCATAACAACTTGTTAGAAATATGCCCTAGAGGCAATAATAAAATGGTTATTATTATATTTCCTTGTTCATAATAATCTTTTATTATCCATTCTATAATTGTATTGATTGGAAACACAAATACATGTGTGGATACATAGAAAACACAGTTTCCTTAGTGTGCCTCTGGTAGACTAGCTCGTTGATCAAAGATGGTCAAGATTTCCTAGCCATGGACATGAGATGTCATTTGATAACGGGATCACATCATTAGGAGAATGATGTGATGGACAAGACCCGAACTATGAACATAGCATACGATCATGTCAGTTTATTGCTATAGTTTTCTACATGTCAAGTATCTGTTCCTATGACCAAGAGATCATGCAACTCACTGACACCGGAGGAATACCTTGTGTGTATCAAACATCGCAATGTAACTGGTTGACTATCAAGATGCTCTATACGTATCTTCGAGGATGTCTGTTGGGTTGGCATGGATCAAGACTGGGATTTGTTACTTCGTGTGATGGAGAGGTATCTCAAGGCCCACTCGGTAATACAACATCACAATGAGACTTGCAAGCAAAGTGACCAAAGAGTTAGCCATGTATTATGGAACGAGTAAAGAGACTTGCCGGTAACGAGATTGAACTAGTTATAGAGATACCGACGATCGAATCTCCGGCAAGTAACATACCGAAGAACAAAGGAAATTGCATACAAGATTAATTGAATCCTTGACATAGAGGTTCAACTGACAAAGATCTTCATAGAATATGTAGGAACCAATATGGGCATCTAGGTCCCTCTATTGGTTATTGACCGTAGAGGTGTCTCGGTCATGTCTACATAGTTCTCAAACCCGCAGGGTCTGCATACTTAATGTTCAGTGACGTTTCAGTAGTTTTGAGATATATGTGTTGGTGACTGAAGGTTATTCGGAGTCCCGGATGAGATCCTGGACGTCATGAGGAGCTCCAGAATGGTTTGGAGGTAAAGATTTATACATAGGAAGTTGTTATTTGACTTCCGAAAAAGTTCCAGAATTTAACGGGGTTACCAGAAGGGTTCCGAGGGTCCATCGGGTGGGCACCGGGTGGGCCCACCCACCCCAAAGGGCCCCATGGGTTGTGGGAGGAGGCAAACCAGCCCTTCGTGGGCTGGCCGAACCCCTCACCAAGGCCCATGCGTCTGGGGTTTGGAAAAAGGAAACCCCATAGTGGGGGAAGAAAAATCCAAGTAGGAAAGGAATCCTACTTGGAGTAGGATTGGAGGGAGGCTTGGCCTCCACCTCCTATTTGGCCGACTACTAGGGGAAACCCTAGGGCAGATCCCTCTTCCCCCCTCCATCCTATATATACTAGAGGATAGAGGCCCTCCAATATACACGACCACGTGCTAGTTCTCTATTCTCTAGTTCCTCCACCAAATTGATTCCGGTAGTGCTTAGGCGAAGACCTGCTGGGATAACTCCACCACCACCCTGTCGTGCTACTAGAGATCTCATATACCTCTCCACCCCCTCTTGCTGGATCAAGAAGGCAGAGATCGTCATCGAGCTGTACGTGTGTTGAATGCGGAGGTGCCGTCCGTTCGGTGCTAGATCGGGACGAATCGTGATTGGATCGCGGGACGGCTAGCGTTTTGGATCGCAAAGACGTTCGAATACATCAATCGTGTTTCTTAATGATTCCCACTTAGCAATCTACAAGGGTACGTAGATCCACTCTCCCTCTTGTAGATGCTCATCACCATGGATAGATCTTACGTGTGCGTATGCTTTTTTTGTTTCCCATGCAACGTTCCCCAACAAAACTATAGTTTAATTGATGCACAATTGTAATTTATTCACCACACCATGCTATCTTTTGAAGAAAAATCATTAGTGAACCTATGGACCTCGGTCCATTCTTCTTCATGTTTCTTCCAACCTCGATCAACGTTCTTAACCATTACTGCTTTTTTTACTTTTACTTTGCAATCAATCTTTCATACACACTTGCTTTAATCCATGTAACTATTAAGACTAGCAAACTGACTACTCCCTCCGTCCGGAAATACTTGTCCTATGAATGAATGAATCTAGACTTATTTTAGTTATAGATACATCCATTTTATTCATTTCTAGGACAAGTATTTCTGGATGGAGGGAGTATATTGTTAGTTTGGTTGTGGCCAAGAAAGTTTTGCATATTTGTATGTAGGTATAAGTATTTCCCTCTGTGAGAACCAAGGTTATCGAACTAGTAAAAGAATCACAACAACTTTGCATCGACAATACCCGCTGCTACCTCTTGAGCGTGCGTTGGTTTTCCCTTGAAGAGGAAAGGGTGATGCAGTGAAGTAGATAAGTATTTCCCTCAGTTGATGAGAACCAAGGTATCAATCCAGTAGGAGGAACAAGCAAGTCACCAATGGATGCACCTACACAAACAATCAAACTCTTGCACCCAACGCTATAAAGGGGTTGTCAATCCCTTCACGGTTATTTGCAAGGATTAGATCTGATAGAGATAAAAGATTGCGGAAAGTCAATACGTAAATAAATTGCAGCAAGGTATTTTTTGGTATTTTTGGTTTATATATCTGAAAATATATTATGGAAAGTAGACGCGGGGGCCATAGGTTTCACTAGAGGCTTCTCTCTTGAAGGAAAGTATCACGGTGGGTGAACAAATTATTGTCGAGCAATTGATAGAAAAACGAATAATTATGAAGATATCCAAGGCAATGATTATGCATATAAGCATCACATCCATGTCAAGTAAACCGAAACGATTCTGCATCTACTACTATTACTCCACACATCGACCGACTCCTGCCTGCATCTAGAGTATTAAGTTCATGAAGAACAGAGTAATGCATTAGGTAAGATGACATGATGTAGAGGGATAAACTCAAGAAATATGATGAAAACCACATCTTTCTACCCTTGATGGCAACAATACAATACGTGCCTCGCTACCCCTACTTTGTCAGTGGGTGAGGACACTGAAAGATTGAACGCAAAACTAAGCACTTCTCCCATTGCAAGAATTACCCATCTAGTTGGACAAACCAAACCAATAACTCAAAGAGACTTGCAAAGATATGAAATCAAGCATATAAGAATTCAGAAAACACTCAAATAATATTCATGGATAATCTAAACATAAACCCACAATTAATCGAATCTCGACAAACACACCACAAAAGAGTATTATACCAGATAGATCTCCATGAATATCATGAACAACATGGTATTGAAGCACAAAGGGAGAGAGGAAGCCATCTAGATACTAGCTATGGACCCGTAGGTCTGTGGTGAACTACTCACGCATCATCGGAGGGGCAATGGAGTTGATATAGATGCCCTCTGTGATCGGATCCCCCTCCGGCAGATTACCGGAAAAGGCTCCAAGATTGGATCTCTCGGGAACGGAGGTTTCTGTCAGCGGAAAAGTATCTGCTTGGCTCTTTTTGGTATTGGGGGAATATTTGGGTATATATAGGACGAAGAATAGGGCTAGGACTCCTGCGAGGGAGTCACAAGCCTTCCAGGCATGACCAGGGGGAGTGGCTGCGCCCCCTGGCTTGTGACTTCCTCGCAAGTGCCTTGCCTTGCACTCCAAGACTTGTAGATCTCTTTTGTTCCAGAAAAAATCATCGCAAAGATTTTATTCTGTTTGGACTCCGTTTAATATACCATATCTGCAATACTCAAAAACTAGGAAAAAACAGAAACTGGCACTAGGCTCTAGATTAATAGGTTAGTCCCAAAAATAATATAAAATAGCATATTAATGCATATGAAACATCCAAAACAGATAATATAATAGCATGACACAATCAAAAATTATAGATACGTTTGAGACGTATCAACATCCCCAAGCTTAATTCCTGCTCGTCCTCGAGTACGTAAATGATAAAAACAGATTTTTTTGATGTGGAATGCTACCTAACATATTTATCCATGTAATATTCTCTATTGTAGCATGAATGTTCAGATTCATAAGGCTCAAAACAAAAGCTTAATGTTGACATAAAAACAATAATATTGCAAGCATACTAGCAAAGCAATTGTATCTCTTCAAAATATAATGGCAAAAGAAAGTTATCCGTACAATATCATATAGTCTGGATATGCTCCATCTTCCCCACACAAAGTATTTATATCATGCACAACCCCGATGATAAGTTAAGCAATTGTTTCACACCTTTATTTTCTCAAACTTTTTCAACTCTCACGCAATACATGAGCGTGAACCATGGATATAATACTATAGGTGAAATAGAATATGGTGGAGGTTGTGAAGGAAAAGGAGAAGATAGTCTCACATCAACTAGGCGTATCAACGGGCTATGGAGATGCCTATTAATAGATATCAATATGAGTGAGTAGGTATTTTCATGCAAAGGATGCACTAGATCTATAAGTGTATGAAAGCTCAAAAGGAAACTAAGTGTATGTGCATCCAACTTGCTTGCTCATGAAGACCTAGGGAAATTTGAGGAAGCCCATCATTGGAATATACAAGCCAAGTTATATAATGAAAAATTCCCACTAGTATATGAAACTGAAAAAATAGGACACTCTCTATCATGAAGATCATGGTGCTACTTTGAAGCACAAGTGTGGAAAAAAGATAGTAGCATTGTCCCTTCTCTCTTTTCTCTCATCATTTTTTTATTTTGGTGGTCATCTAAGGCCTCTTTTTTTGGGCTTTTCTGGCCTCTTTTATTTTTCATAATGTTCGGAGTCTCATCCCCACTTGTGAGGGAATCATTGATTCCATCATACTTTCCTCACATGGGACAATGCTCTAATAATGATGGTCATCACACTTTTATTTACTTACAACTCAAGAATTACAAATCAATAACTAGAACAAATTATGACTCTATATGAATGCCTCGGCGGTGTACAGGACGTGCAATTGAAAGCACAACATGCTCCCTTGGTGGTTTTGATAATTCATGACAACATACATTGTCTCTTGGACTAACACCTCTATCTAGTGTATTTCAGATAATAGTCCATGGAGAGTTGGGCTGGCAAAAGGATTGTGGAGATTGTGGAATTACCCCAAGATGCAAGGAAATAGGTTGGCCAAGCTTCAAGCAAGAGGACTTTACATTTTACATTTGTGAGAAATCACTTTGAGTCCATAGGAAAGCCAATACTATTAAAAGAGGGTAAGGTTTTGTTGGTGAACAAAATGCTCATATGTGCACAAGTGATAGTCACCAAAAACATCCACAAGCTCTCCCACCAAAGTCTGCCTCCAGCCAAACATGCAAAATCGGTGCAACCAACATTCCTATCCCGGTGCCACAGATTCCAAACTCTAGACAGACTCAGCCAAACCCTAGCCACTTCGGTGCAGCCGACACTGCTTTCGGTGCCACCGAGTTGGGTTGCCAACTTTCTGTTACGCAAGTTCACATTTTCGGTCTGTCCGAGAATGTTGAATCCACGTCACCGAGTTTGGCAATTCTAACTGTTGGTCACCTCGTCGGTGCAATCGAGATTCCTATATCGGTCTCACCGAGATTCAAAAGTTGTCACCTCTTGGTCACTTCGGTACCACCGAGATTAACACATCGGTGTCACCGAGTTGGTCATTTTGTGTGTAACGGTTGGATTTTTGGGGATGCATATATATATACCCCTTCACCACCACCCACTCGAAAGAGAAGCACTCAGAACTATTCTATACCTATCCTACTCAGTTTTCTGAGAGAGAACCACCTACCCTTGTGTTAAGATCAAGATCTTCCACTCCAACCATATGGATCTTGATTTCTAGCCTCCCCAAGTTGCTTTCCACCAATCCCATCTCTTCTATGAAGCCAAATGTTTGAGAGAGTGATTGTGTGTTGAGGAGTCTATCATCTTGAAGCACAAGAGCAAGGAGTTCATCATCATTACCGAGCCTATTACCTTTTGGAGGGTGGTGCCTCCTAGATTGGTTAGGTGTCACTTGGGAGCCTCCTACTTCATGTTGTGGAGTGAACCAAGAAGTTTGTAAGGGCAAGGAGATTTCCTACTTCTTGAAGATCTGCCCATAGTGAGGCTAGTCCTTCGTGGACGGAAGCCGTATAGAATAGTCAAGGTTGCTACTTCGTGGACCCTCATGGGTGGAGCCCTCCATGGACTCTGGCGACTGTTACCCTCTATGGGTTGAAGACTCCATAAACATGGACGTACGATAGCACCACCTATCAGAACCACGGGAAAAATCCTTGCGTCTCCTATTGCGTTTGATCTTCCTATCCCATCTCTTTACTTACATGTGCAATGTCTTTACTTTTTTCTACCATATTTGTAGACATGCATGTTTAGGGCTGGTAGATTTACTAGACTTGCTAAAATAGTTAAAATCTGCCAGCCAATTAACTTGAGAAAAGGTTAGGTTTTAAATTCCCGCTAGTAGTCTATTCACCCCCCTCTAGACACTCTTCTATCGATCCTACAAGTGGTATCAGAGCTTTGGTCTTCATTGCTTCGGTTTAATCCCCGTGGAGGAAGATGGATGTGTCTAGAATAGAGAGTTCGAGTTGTAGAGTGCCCATTCTTAATGGAGAGTACTATAGTCAATGGAAGGATGCCATGATTGATCTATTTGATAAATTCCATTTGACAAAATATATTGAAAACCCTTATGTGCTCCCTATTGATGAATTGCATCCCACACACAAAGAGGAAATTAACATGCTTGGTAACCTAAGAACTGTCAATCTTATTGTTAGAGGTTTACCAAGATTCGTGCTTTCTCAATTGAAGAACTTTGCGTGTTCCTGTACCTTGTGGACTGATTTAGAGAAACGATATCCAAATCTTTCATTAGGAAATCTTGACGAAATTCTTCATAAAACTGTTGCTTTTCACAAAATGAAGCCTAGTGATCCAAACTTTGATAAATGCCTATTTGACTTCCGTGATCTTATGCGTGCTAAAGGAGATGTCACCAATATCAACAACATTATCTTTGAAGCCATTCACATTCATAAACTTGAACATTGTCATGATCACTATTCTAGCGAATCCCTTGTTCTTTATGACAAGGATTTCCCACTTGATGATGACAATGTGGAACATGGCTACTATGAAGAAGATGCGTTGTTCGACATTGAGCATGAGAAGATCATGAAGAATCTGAGTCTTATGGAAAACTTTAAGGATTACATGTCCGGAGGAAAAGAGTGGATTCTCGACGGGGGATGTATGGATCATATGACTGGTGATAAAGACATGTTTCAAGAGATCACACCTAATCAAGGTCCTCAACGGTACGTGACCTTTGGAGACAACTCTAAGGGTAAGGTACTTGGCCTTGGTAAGGTGGCCATATCCCATGATAACTCTATTCAAAATGTTATGCTTGTTGAATCCCTTGGCCACAATCTTCTTTCCGTATCTAGACTTGCCGACTTCGGTTTCAATGTATTATTCACGAAAGTAGATTGCCAAGTGTTTCGTCAAGATAATCATAAAATGGTCTTCATCGGTTTCCGTAGAGGTGATCTATACATTGTTGATTTCACTAAAAGATCCAAACCTCGCACTTGCTTAATTGCAAAATCCTCTAAAGGTTGGCTCTGGCATAGAAGACTTGGACATGTAGGCATGTGAAATCTAGATAAGCTAATCAAAGGTGATCATATACATGGTGTTAAAGATGTTATCTTTGACAAAGATAGACTTTGTAGTGCTTGTCAAGCTTGAAAGCAAGTTGGTGGAAGTCATCCCGTTAAGAATATCATGACTACTAGGAGACCACTCGAGTTAATTCACATGGATCTTTTTGGTCCCAATGCTTACAAGAGTCTCGGTGGAAATTCCTATGGACTGGTTATAGTTGATGATTTTTCTAGATTTATGTGGGTATTATTCTTTGATGATAAGTCGCAGGTTCAAAAGATCTTCAAGAACTTCGCTCGCAAAGCGCAAAATCAGTTTGAACTGAAGATCAAGAAGGTTCGGAGCGATAACGGATCGGAGTTCAAGAACACCCATGTGGATACCTTTCTTGATGAAGAAGGTGTCTCACATGAGTTCTCGGCTACGTACACACCTCAACAAAATGGAGTTGTTGAGAGGAAGAATCGGGTGCTCATTGAGATGGCAAGGACGATGCTTGACGAATACAAGACGCCAAGACACTTCTGGGCAGAAGCCATTGAAACAACATGTCATGCCACAAAGCGACTTTACTTGCACAAGCTTCTCGGCAAAACGGCATACGAGCTACTCACCGGTAACAAACCCAAGTCGGATACTTTCGGGTATTTGGCTCAAAGTGCTACATTCTTGATAAGCATCGTCGTACTAAATTTGCTCCTAAGTCTCATGAAGGATTCCTACTTGGTTAGGATTGAACTCTCACACTTACCGTGTCTACAACAACTTCACTCGAAAAGTTGAAGAGACGGTAGATGTGAAGTTTGATGAATCTAATGGTTCGCAAGTCGAACAGTTGCCAAATGATGTAGGTGATAAGGACCCTTTAGAAGTTATTCTAGATTTACCCATCGACAAGATTCATCCCATGGTGGTGAAGGAAAGTACTTCATCAACTCAAGTGGAAGCCCCTACTTCACGTCAAGGTGAACCTCAACAACATGGAGGCATCCACAAGCGGTACATGACGAGATGATGAAGATGGGGAAGTGCATCATGAAGATCCACCACAACCACCTTCACCACCACCTCAAGGGAACGACACCTTCAACAACAACAAAGATGAACGAGATGATGATGATGAAGAAGAAGCTCCACCATCCAACAATCGGTAGCTGACCCGAGTTCGAGCACAAGTGACCAAGAACCATCGCCTAAACCAAATATTTGGTGATATACAAATAGGGAGAATCACTTGCTCTAAAATCCATCTAGCTAACTTTAGTGAGCATTATTCTTTCATCTCTAGCATTGAGCCTTTCAAGCTAGAACAAGCTCTTGAAGATGCGGATTGGGTGAATGCTATGCATGAAGAGCTTCACAACTTCGAAAGGAATGAAGTGTGGACACTCGTGGAGAAGCTAGAAGATGAGCACAACATCATCGGAACCAAATGGGTGTTTTGGAACAAACAAGACGAAGACGATCAAGTTGTGCGCAACAAGGTTCGTCTCGTAGCCCAAGGATATACGCAAGTCGAAGGTATGGACTATGATGAGACATATGCCCCCGTCGCTAGACTTGAAGCTATTCGTATTCTTCTTGCTTATGCTAATCACCATGATATCATGCTTTATCAAATGGATATCAAAAGTGCATTTTAAATGGTGAAATTGAATAAGATGTTTATGTTAAGCAACCACCTAGTTTCGTGAAACGTAAAAAACCTAATCATGTTTACAAACTTCGTAAAGCTCTTTATGGTCTTAAGCAAGCTCCTCGTCCTTGGTATAAATGTTTAACGAAGTTTCTCATCGAAAAAGGTTTTGAAATTGGTAAAATTGATGCAACCTTGTTCACTAAGAGAGTTAATGGAGAATTATTTGTGTGCCAAATCTATGTGGATGATATTATCTTTGCTTCCACTAACCCTCAATTTAGTGAAAGATTTTGAAGGTTGATGTCCGAGAAGTATGAGATGTCTATGATGTGTGATCTGAAATTCTTTCTGGATTGCAAATCAAGCAATCAAGAGAAGGAACCTTCATCTCTCAAACTAAGTATACCAAGGACTTGATCAAGAAGATCAACAGGCAGGATTGCAAAGGTATGAAAACTCCTATGCCCACTAGTGGACACGTTGACCTTACCAGGGAGGATGAACTGGTTGATCAAAAGGTTTATCAATCTATGATTGGTTCATTGCTACATCTATGTGCATCTCGTCCTGATATTATGCTTAGTGTTTGCATGTGTGCTAGATATCAAGGTGCACCTAAAAGTGTCATCTTTTGGCTGTGAAACGTATTGTGAGATACTTGATACAAACACCAAACTTTGGCATTTGGTATCCCAAGGGATCTTCTTTTAATCTTGTTGGCTATTCCGATTCGGACTATGCCGGTGACAAGGTTGATAGAAAGTCCACCTCGGGTACTTGTCAATTTTTAGGTAGATCTCTTGTGTCTTGGTCCTCCAAGAAACAAAATTCGGTATCTCTATCAACTACCGAAGCTGAGTATATTGCTGCTGGATCTTGTTGTGCACAATTAATCTGGATGACACAAATGCTTAAGGATTATGGAATTTATGTTAAAAATGTTCCATTACTTTGTGACAATTAAAGTGCTATAAAATTGTACATAATCCTATGAAACATTCTCGAACCAAGCATATTCAAGTTCGACATCATTTCATTCGTGATCATGTTGCCAAAGGAGATATCAATCTTCAGCATGTTCGTACTAACAAACAATTGGCTGATATCTTCACCAAGCCACTTGATGAGAAAACATTTTTGTTGGAAATATGCCCTAGAGGCAACAAATAAAGTGTTTATTATTGTATTTCCTTGTTCATGATAATCGTTTATTATCCATGCTATAATTGTATTAATTGGAAACATGGATACATGTGTGGATACATAGACAAACACAATGTCCCTAGTATGCCTCTAGTGAACTAGCTCGTTGATTGAAAGATGGTTAAGGTTTCCTAGCCATGGACATGAGATGTCATTTGATAACAGGATCACATCATTAGGAGAATGATGTGATGGGCAAGACCCAAACTACAAACCTAGCTTATGATCGTGTCAGTTTATTGCTACTGTTTTCTGCATGTCAAGTATATGTTCCTATGACCATGAGATCATGCAACTCACAGATATCGGAGGAGTACCTTGTGTGTATCAAACGTCGCAACGTAACTGGGTGACTATAAAGGTGCTCTACAGGTATCTCCGAGGGTGTCTGTTGAGTTGGCATGGATCAAGACTGGGATTTGTTACTCCGTGTTACGGAGAGGTATCTCAGGGCCCACTCAGTAATACAACATCACAATAAGCCTTGAAAGCAATATGACTAAGTGTTGGTCACGGGATCTTGTATTACGGAATGAGTAAAGAGACTTTCCAGTAACGAGGTTGAACTAGGTATGGAGATACCGACGATCGAATCTCGGGCAAGTAGCATACCGAAGAACAACGGGAACATCATACGGGATTAACTGAATCCTTGACATAGAGGTTCGACCGATAAAGGTCTTCGTAGAATATGTAGGAACCAATGTAGACATCCAGGTCCCGCCATTGGTTATTGACCGTAGAGGTGTCTCGGTCATGTCTACATAGTTCTCGAACCCGCAGGGTCTGCACACTTAAGGTTTGGTGACGTTTCGGTAGTATAGAGTTATGTATGGTGGTGACCGAAGTTTGTTCGGAGTTCCGGATGAGATCCTGGACGTCACGAGGAGCTACGGAATGGTCTGGAGGTAAAGATTCATATATAGGAAGTCTTGTTTTGGTCACCGGAAAAGTTCCGGGCTTATCGGTAGTGTACCGGGAGTGCCGGTAGTGTACCGGGAGACCTCCGGGAGGGGTATTTCGACCCAAGAGGCTTCATGGGCTGTGAGAGAGTGAATATCATCCCTTAGTGGGCTGGTGGAAACTCCCACACAAGGCCCATGTGGCTGGAGAAGAAAACCCAAAAGAAAAAAAGGTGGAAAAAGGCAAAAAAAAGGAGAATCCTAATCCTACCAGGAGTGGAGGAGGTGGACTCCTCCTCTCCTAGTTCGGCCGAAGCCTAGAAGGCTTGGAGGCCAAGCTTCCTCCTCTCCTCCTATCCTCCTATATATACTGGTGGTATTGAGGGTTTTTGCACTAGATTTTCAGCCACGTGCTACCCGTTCCTCCAGTGCATAGTTTCTCCTCTAGATCAGTTTTCTGCAGTGCTTAGGCGAAGCCCTGCCGGAATTGCTCCACCACCATCGCCGGAGTGCCGTTAGGATGCCAAAGAACTCTTCTTCCTCTCCACTCCTTCTTGCTGGATCAAGACGGTGGAGATCGTCGTCAAGATGTACGTGTGCTGAACGCGGAGGTGCCGTCCGTTCGGTGATAGATCGTAAGGATCGTGATCAAGTTCGTGAGACGGATCATGATCAAGTTCGTGGGACGGATCATGATCGGATCGCGGGACGGATCGTGATTGGATCGCGGGACGCACGGCGATTTAGATCGCGAAGACGTTCGACTACACCAACCGCGTTTCTTAACGCTTCCCGCTTAGCGATCTACAAGGATATGTAGATTCACTCTCCCTCTCGTAGATGCTCATCACCATGGATAGATCTTCGTGTGCGTAGGAAACTTATTGTTTCCCATGCAACGTTCCCCTTCAGTGGCATCATGAGCTAGGTCTATGTGTAGATGAGATCTCGAGTAGAACACAAAAGGTTTGTGGGCGTTGATGCTTAGATTGCTTCCTCCCTTGGTCGGATTTTGGTTCAGCGGTATTGTGAGATGAAGCGGCCCGGACCAACATTACTCGTACGCTTACGAGAGACCGGTTCCCTCGACGCAACTTGTTTCCCAGATGGCTTGCGAGTGGCAGTTTCTCTCACTTTAGTTGGATCGGATTCGACAAAGGCGGTCTATGAGAAGGTTGAAAAGCAAATTATGTATCACCGTTGTGGTTTATGCGTAGGTGAGAATCGTTCTTGCCAGAAACCCGTAGCAGCCACGTAAAACATGCAACAACAATTGGAGGACGTCTAACTTGTTTTTGCAGGGTATGTTGTGATGTGATATGGCCAATTACATGATGTGATATATGTGATGTATGAGATGATCATGTGATGTATAGAATTTCACGACTTGCATGTCGATGAGTACGGCAACCGGTAGGAGCCATAGGGTTGTGTTTAATTATTGTATGACCTGCGTGTCAATCATTAAGCGCTATGTAATGCTTTACTTTATCGCTAAACGGTAGCAATAGTTGTACAAGCATGCAGGGCGTGGCAACCTCGATGGCGACACGTTGATGGATATCAAGATGATGGAGATCATGGTGTCGTGCCGGTGACGATGAATATCATGCCGGTGCTTTCAAGATGGAGATCTAAAGCACAAGTTCATGGCCATATCATGTCACTTATGAATTGCATGTGATGTTAATCCTTTTATGCACCTTGTTATGCTTAGTGCGACGGTAGCATTATAAGGTGATCCCTCACTTAAATTTCAAGATAAAATTGTGTTCTCCCCGAGTGTGCACCATTGCGAAAGTTCGTCGTGTTGAGACACCACGTGATGATCGGGTGTGATAGACTCTACGTTCACATACAACGGGTGCAAGCCAGTGTTGCACGCGCAGAACACTCGGGTTAAACTTGACGAGCCTAGCATGTACAGACATGGCCTCGGAACACAAGAGACCGAAAGGTCGAACATGATTCATATAGTAGATATGATCAACATAATGATGTTCACCACTGAAGCCACCTCAACTCATGTGATGATCGGACTTGAGTTGGTGGATTTGGATCATGTGACACTCAGATGACCTGAGGGATGTCAATTTGAGTGGGAGCTTTAGTAATTTGATTAACTAAACTCATTATCTTGAACAATATTCTAAGTGAACTTTGCATATTTATGTTGTAGATCAATGGCTCACGTAGTAGCACCCCTGAATTTTAATGCATTCCTAGAGAAAGCTAAACTGAAAGATGATGGAAGTAACTTTGTTGACTGGGCCCATAATCTGAGGACTATCCTCACGGCTTCCCAGAGATCATATGTCCTTGATGCACTGCTTGGTGACCAACCAGAAGACATGACCTCCGAAGACGTTAAGAACGTTTGGGAGGCACGTACTGGAGATTACTCAATAGTTCAGTGTGCAATATTGTATGGCTTAGAACCGGGACTTCAAAGACATTTTGAACGTCATGGAGCATATGAGATGTTCCAGGAGTTGAAGTTTATCTTTCAGAAGAACGCCCGGATCGAGAGGTATGAAACCTCCGTTAAATTCTATGCTTGCAAGATGGAGGAGAACGGGTCTATCAGTGAACATATACTCAGAATGTCTGGGTATTCAACTCATCTAGCGGAGTTGGGAATTGCCCTTCCGCCAGAGGCGATCACTGACAGAGTTCTTCAATCACTGCCACCTAGTTACAAGAGCTTTGTGATGAACTATAACATGCATGGGATGAACAAGTCAGTCGCCGAGCTGTTTGCGATGCTAAAAGGCTGAGTCTGAAATCCAGAAAGAACATCAAGTGTTGATGGTCAATAAAACCACTAGTTTCAAGAAAAATGGCAAAGTCAAGGGCAAGGGCAAGAAGGGTAAAACCAAGAAGGATGGCCAAGCAGTTACTACTCCTGCAAAGAAGCCCAAGCATGGACCCAAGCCAGAAACTGAGTGCCTTCATTGCAAAGGAACTGGTCACTAGAAGCGGAACTGCCCCAAGTACCTGGCTGACAAGAAGGCGGCCAATGACAAACAAGGTATATATGATATACATGTTATTGATGTGTACCTTACTAGCTCTCGTAGTAGTGCCTAGGTATTTGATACCGGTTCGGTTGCTCACATTTGCAACTCAAAGCAGGAACTACGGAATAAACGAAGGCTGACAAAAGACGAAGCGACGATGCGCGTGGGAAATGGTTCCAAAGTTGATGTGATCGCCGTCGGCACGCTCTCTCTTCGATTACCATCGAGATTAGTGATGAACCTGAATAATTGTTATTTAGTGCCTGCGTTAAGCATGAAAATTATATCAGGATCTTGTTTATTGTGAGACGGTTACTCATTTAAATCAGAGAATGAAGGTTGTTCTATTTATATGAGTAATATCTTTTATGGTCATGCACCCAATGTTAGGGGTTTATTCATATTGAATCTTGATAGTGATGACACACATGTTCATAACATTGATGCCAAAAGATGTAGAATTGATAACGATAGTACCACTTTCTTGTGGCACTACCGTTTAGGTCATATTGGTGTAAAACGCATGAGGAAGCTCCATGCTGATGGACTTTTGGAGTCACTTGATTTTGAATCACTTGACACATGCTAAACATGCCTCATGGGCAAGATGACTAAAATGCCGTTCTCTGGAACAATGGAACGGGCGAGTGACTTATTGGAAATCATACACACTGATGTGTGCGGTCCAATGAATGTTACAACACGTGGTGGATATCGTTATTTTCTCACCTTCACTGATGACTTAAGTAGATATGGGTATATTTACTTAATGAAACACAAGTCTGAAACGTTTGAAAAGTTCAAGCAATTTCAGAGTGAAGTTGAGAATCATCGTAACAACAAGATTAAGTTCTTGCGATCTAATCGAGGAGGTGAATATCTGAGTTATGAGTTTGGCAGTCACTTAAGATAGTGTGGAATTGTTTCACAGTTGACACCGCCAGGAACACCACAACATAATGGTGTGTCCGAACGTCGTAATTGAACCTTATTAGATATGGTGCGTTCTATGATGTCTCTTGCTGATTTGCCACTATCATTTTGGGTTATGCATTAGAGACAGCTGCATTCACTTTAAATAGGGCACCATCAAAATCCGTTGAGACTACGCCATATGAACTGTGGTTTGGCAACAAGCCAAAGTTGTCGTTTCTTAAAGTTTGGGGATGTGATGCTTATGTCAAAAAGCTTCAGCCTGAAAAGCTGTAACCCAAAGCAGAGAAATGCGTCTTCATAGGATACCCGAAAGAGACAGTCGGGTATACCTTCTATCTCAGATCCGAAGTCAAAGTGTTTGTCGCTAAAAACGGAACATTTCTTGAGAAAGAGTTTCTCTCGAAAGAATTGAGTGAGAGGAAAATAGAGCTTGATGAGGTTATCGAACCTTTACTTTAGCCAGAAAGTAGCACAGCGCAGAAAGATGTTTCTGTGGAACCTACGACGGTAGAAGAGGAAGTTAATGATGATGATCATGAAGCTTCGGATCAAGCAGCTATTGAACCTCGTAGGTCGAAAGGGCCGCGTACTACCCCTGAGTGGTACGGCAACCCTGTCTTGGAGGTCATGTTGTTGGACAACAATGAACCTACGAGCTATGGAGGAGCAGTGATGGGCCTGGATTCCGAGAAATGGTTAGAGGCCATGAAATCCGAGATGAGATCCATGTATGAAAACAAAGTATGGACTTTGGAAGTATTACCTGAAGGGCGAAAGGCCATTCAGAACAAATGGATCTTTAAGAAGAAAACAGACGCGGACGGTAATGTCACCGTCTATAAAGCTCGACTTGTGGCAAAGGGTTTTTCAAAAGTTCAAGGAGTTGACTACGATGAGACTTTCTCACCCGTAGCGATGCTTAAGTCTGTCAGAATCATGTTAGCAATAGCTGCCTATTTCGACTATGAAATTTGGCAGATGGATGTAAAAATAGCGTTCCTCAATGGTTTCCTTGAGGAAGAATTGTATATGATGCAACCCGAAGGTTTTGTCGATCCAGAGAATGCTAACAAAGTTTGCAAACTCCAGCGATCCATTTATGGACTGGTGCAAGCATCTCAGAGTTGGAATAAGCGCTTTGATGAGGTGATCAAAGCGTTTGAGTTTATACAAGTTTACGAAGAAGCTTGGATTTACAAGAAAGTGAGTGAGAGCTCTATAGCGTTTCTAGTATTATATGTGGATGACATATTGCTGATTGGAAACAATATAGAAATGCTGGAAAGCGTGAAGGAATATTTGAACAAGAGTTTTTCAATGAAGGACCTAGGAGAAGCTGCTTTCGAATTAGGCATTAAGATCTATAGAGATAGATCGAGACGCTTAATAGCACTTTCACAGAGCACATATCTTGATAAAGTTTTGAAGAAGTTCAAAATGGAACAGTCCAAGAAGGGGTTCTTGCCTGTATTACAAGGTGTGAAGTTGAGTAAGACTCAATGCCCAGTAACTGTAGAACATAGAGAAAAGATGAGTGTCATCCCCTATGCTTCAGCCGTAGGCTCTATCATGTATGCAATGTTGTGCACAAGACCCGATGTCAGCCTTGCCATAAGTATGGCCGGAAGGTTTCAAAGTGATCCTGGAATGGAGCACTGGCAAGCGGTCAAGAATATCCTTAAATACCTGAAAAGGACTAAGGAAATGTTTCTCGTTTATGGAGGTGATGAAGAGCTCGTCGTAAAGGGTTACGTCGATGCAAGCTTTGACACTGATCCGGACGACTCTAAGTCGCAAACCGGGTACGTATATATTCTTAACGGGGGAGCGGTAAGCTGGTGCAGTTCCAAGCAAAGCGTGGTAGATGATTCTACATGTGAAGCGGAATACATCGCAGCCTCGAAGGCGGCGAAGGAAGGTGTCTGGATGAAGCAGTTCATGACAGATCTTGGAGTAGTCCCCAGTGCACTGAATCCAATGAACCTGTTCTGTGACAACACTGGTGCCATTGCTCTGGCCAAGGAACCAAGGTTTCACAAGAGGACCAGACACATAAAGCGACGCTTCAACTCCATCCACGATTACATCTTGGAGAAAGACATAAATATTTGCAAAGTGCACATGGATCTAAATGTTGCAGACCCGTTGACTAAACCTCTTCCAAGGACTAAACATGATCAACACCAGAACTGCATGGGTGTTCGATTCATTACAATGTAAATCACATAGTGATGTGAACTAGATTATTGACTCTAGTGCAAGTGGGAGACTGTTGGAAATATGCCCTAGAGGCAATAAATAAAGTGTTTATTATTGTATTTCCTTGTTCATGATAATCGTTTATTATCCATGCTATAATTGTATTAATTGGAAACATGGATACATGTGTGGATACATAGACAAACACAATGTCCCTAGCATGCCTCTAGTGAACTAGCTCGTTGATTGAAAGATGGTTAAGGTTTCCTAGCCATGGACATGAGATGTCATTTGATAACGGGATCACATCATTAGGAGAATGATGTGATGGACAAGACCCAAACTACAAACGTAGCTTATGATCGTGTCAGTTTATTGCTACTGTTTTCTGCATGTCAAGTATATGTTCCTATGACCATGAGATCATGCAACTCACAGATATCGGAGGAGTACCTTGTGTGTATCAAACGTCGCAACGTAACTGGGTGACTATAAAGGTGCTCGACAGGTATCTCCGAGGGTGTCTGTTGAGTTGGCATGGATCAAGACTGGGATTTGTTACTCCGTGTTACGGAGAGGTATCTCAGGGCCCACTCGGTAGTACAACATCACAATAAGCCTTGCAAACAATGTGACTAAGTGTTGGTCATGGGATCTTGTATTACAGAACGAGTAAAGAGACTTGGCAGTAACAAGGTTGAACTAGGTATGGAGATACCGACGATCGAATCTCGGGCAAGTAACATACCGAAGAACAAAGGGAACATCATACGGGATTAACTGAATCCTTGACATAGAGGTTCGACCGATAAAGATCTTCGTAGAATATGTAGGAACCAATGTGGACATCCAGGTCCCGCTATTGGTTATTGACCGTAGAGGTGTCTCGCTCATGTCTACATAGTTCTCGAACCCGCAGGGTCTGCACACTTAAGGTTTGGTGACGTTTCGGTAGTATAGAGTTATGTATGGTGGTGACCGAAGTTTGTTCGGAGTCCCGGATGAGATCCTGGATGTCACGAGGAGCTCCGTAATGGTCCGGAGGTAAATATTCATATATAGGAAGTCCGGTTTTGGTCGCCGGAAAAGTTCTGGGCTTATCGGTAGTGTACCGGGAGTGCCGGTAGTGTACCGGGAGTGCGGGTAGTGTACCGGGAGACTTCCGGGAGGGGTATTTCGACCCAAGAGGCCTCATGGGCTGTGAGGGAGTGAATATCAGCCCTTAGTGAGCTGGTGGAAACTCCCACACAAGGCCCATGTGGCTGGAGAAGAAAACCCAAAAGAAAAAAAGGTGGAAAAAGGCAAAAAGGCAAAAAAAAGGATGAATCCTAATCCTACTAGGAGTGGAGGAGGTGGACTCCTCCTCTCCTAGTTCGGCCGAAGCCTAGAAGGCTTGGAGGCCAAGTTGCCTCCTCTCCTCCTCTCCTCCTATATATACTGGTGGTATTGAGGGTTTTTGCACTAGATTTTCAGCCACGTGCTACCCGTTCCTCCAGTGCATAGTTTCTCCTCTAGATCAGTTTTCTACAGTGCTTAGGCGAAGCCCTGCCGGAATTGCTCCACCACCATCGCTGGAGCGCCGTCAGGATGCCGTAGAACTCTTCTTCCTCTCCACTCCTTCTTGCTGGATCAAGACGGTGGAGATCGTCATCAAGCTGTACGTGTGCTGAACGCGGAGGTGCCGTCCGTTCGGTGCTAGATCGGAAAGATCGTGATCAAGTTCGTGAGACGGATCGTGATCAAGTTCGTGGGACGGATCGTGATCGGATCGCGGGACAGATCGTGATTGGATCGCGGGACGCACGACAATTTGGATCGCGAAGATGTTCGACTACACCAACCACGTTTCTTAACGCTTCCCGCTTAGCGATCTACAAGGGTATGTAGATTCACTCTCCCTCTCGTAGATGCTCATCACCATGGATAGATCTTCGTGTGCGTAGGAATTTTTTGGTTCCCATGCAACGTTCCCCTTCAATTTTTTCATTTGAGGAGTGAGTTGAACATCATTGATGCTTCAAACTTGAGCTAGACTCATTCAGTTGCAAGCAAGGGCATGAGCTTTGTTGTTATTTCCATGTTCCCGTAGCTCGTTATCATATGCCTTGGAATTCTATGCTCCCTTGTATTGCATCTAACCTTTTGGAGGTACTTGGAAGAACTTCATTCCACAAGATTGCCATCAACTCCAATCATAAGCAATCTTGTCATTACCAAGTATCCACAACCCCTCTTGATGATGGAAGGAAGAAGACAACAAAAACATATCCTTGAGATATACTTGATCTTAGTTGCAAAATCTTAGGTAGTATCATGTCGATTGGATATATCCATTGTTCTTCCTTGAATGACTAACCTTTTTACATGACTAGTGTACTAGAACGAGAAGGATTGCTCCAAATTCAAGATGATCTTCATCAACCTCGAGCATCCTCAACAAGTTCACCTACGAGCAACGTCATCAACATCACTCAAAGGTATGTACCCATATCCTTGAAAAGGCTTTACTCCAAGTCATGGGCTAAAGCAAATCAAGTGATATGAAGACATCAAAATTCTTAATCAAACAATGGTAACCCCATTTTGAGCTTAAACGATGAGTATGACCTATGAATAAGTATTCTTGCTTGGATCCTAAGTCAATATACTCTAATATAGGTGACCTAGTTACCGCCCATCATTTAGTTAAGAATCTTGCGTGGTTTGCTCTCGATTTGCATGATCTCTCGTAACCACTCAAATCTTATCTATTTGATGTCCTTTGTAAAACTTTCACATTTTCTTTTTGAAACTATTTTATTTGTCTCTATGAAAACAGATACTTGGTCTCTCATTTGGAGTCACCGATATAAATAACTCGGTTCTACCGAATTTGCAGATGAGTTGCACTACACAATCTCGGTACCATCGATTTATTTATCTCGGAGTCACCGATTTTTCTTTCTTTTTCTAAATCTGAGTTTCTTTAATATTGTTTATTTTTTTCTGTTCTTGTGATATTCTTGTTCCTTTGATGACCCCTTCATTAAAAAATAAAAATAAAAATAATTTTAGGGGGAGAAGAACAAACCACACTTCGGGAGAAATTCTTTATTCAAGGATCCCTAGCTCCAACGAGAAGAAAAGTAAAATTTGCAAAAGGGAGAGAAGTTACATTCAATGATTCCCTTAGTCTTTTCATGAACCCTACTTTCAATGACCCTTGTTCTCAAGGATCCCTTCCTTGTCAATGATCCCTGTCACTACTCCCAAGTTTAACCATTTTGGTATTTTATGCCAAAGAGGGAGAATATCAAAGCTTCGTGCTAAAGGGAGAGTTACATGCTTATGCAAAGGGGGAGAGGAAAATATCAAAAGTTCACACAATATAAACAAGGGGAGAATAACAATGTAGGGGGAGAAAACTATTTTTGGAGAAAAGTCCAAAATGAACAAAGGATTCCTTTTCTCACCCTATCCAATCCCAATATCTACATGCTAAGATTCAGGGGGAGAGGATGTACTACCACTTTCGTATCTAAGGGGAGAAAAGATATAGTAGATTAATGCTAAAGGTGGAGACATATCAATCTTAATGATTATCATATTTTATATGTTCTCCATATCTTGGTATCCTTTGAGTTCTATTGCTTTTGTTTAGTAGAATACTCTTGTGTTTCCTAACATTGTTTTCTCAAGTGTGTCTCTACTACTAGAATGCTCAAGAACTCAAGGTAAGTATATGCATCATATCTTTGATCAACATGATCTCTTGCTTCTTGCACATATTGTTTGCAAGAGTGAAGTCTTGATCAAGGATATACATTTCATTCACATATATTGATGCATATAGCCAAGATACACATGACTCCTTATATCCCTTTCATTCATATGTGTCCATGCATTACAAAGCAACTATCCGTTAAAGGACTGCACACATTTAGGGGGAGCAAATCTAGGTCATGTGTTTCTCAAAGTATTCATTGCATCCATGCATATCTTTAAGTCATCAATTACCAAAAAGGGGGAGATTGAAAGCACAACATACTCCGTTGGTGGTTTTGATAATTCATGAAAACATACATTGTCTCTTGGACTAACACCTCTATCTAGTGTATTTCAGATAATAGCCCATGGAGAGTTGGGTTGGCAAAAGGATTGTTGAGATTGTGGAATTACCCCCAAGATGCAAGGAAATAGGTTGGCCAAGCTTCAAGCAAGAGGACTCTACATTTTACATTTGTGATAAATCACTTTGAGTCCATAGGAAAGCCAACACTATTAAAAGGGGGTAAGGTTTTGTTGGTGAACAAAATGCTCATACGTGCACAAGTGATAGTCACCAAAAACATCCACAAGCTCTCCCACCGAAGTATGTCTTTAGCCAAACATGCAAAATCGGTGCAACCAACATTCCTATCCCGGTGCCACCTATTCCAAACCCTAGACAGACTCAGCCAAACCCTAGCCACTTCGGTGCAGTGGACACTGCTTTCGGTGCCATCGAGTTGGGTTGCCAACTTTCTGTTATGCAAGTTCACATTTTTGGTCCGTCCGAGAATGTTGAATCGACATCACCGAGTTTGGCAATTCTGACCGTTGGTTACCTTGTCGGTGCAACCGAGATTCCTATATCGGTCTCATAGAGATTTAAAAGTTGCCACCTTTTGGTCACTTCGGTACCACTGAGATTAACACATCGGTGTCGCCAAGTTGGTCATTTTGTGTGTAACAGTTGGATTTTTGGGGATGCCTATATATATACCCCTTCACCACCACCCACTCGAAAGAGAAGCACTCAGAACTATTCTATACCTATCCTACTCAGTTTTCTGAGATAGAACCACCTACCCTTGTGTTAAGATCAAGAACTCCAACCATATGGATCTTGATTTCTAGCCTCCCCAAGTTGCTTTCCACCAATCTCATCTCTTCTATGAAGCCAAATATGTGAGAGAGTGATTGTGTGTTGAGGAGTCTATCATCTTGAAGAACAAGAGCAAGGAGTTCATCGTCATTACCGAGCCTATTACCTTTTGGAGGGTGGTGCCTCCTAGATTGGTTAGGTGTCGCTTGGGAGCCTCCTACTTCGTGTTGTGGAGTGAACCAAGAAGTTTGTAAGGGCAAGGAGATCGCCTACTTCGTGAAGATCTGCCCATAGTGAGGCTAGTCCTTCGTGGATGGAAGCCGTACAGAATAGTTAAGGTTGCTACTTCGTGGACCCTTATGGGTGGAGCCCTCCATGGACTCTGGCGACCGTTACCCTCTGTGGGTTGAAGACTCCATAAACATGGACGTACGATAGCACCACCTATCGGAACCACGGGAAAAATCCTTGCGTCTCCTATTGCGTTTGATCTTCCTATCCCATCTCTTTACTTACATGTGCAATGTCTTTACTTTTCTCTACCATATTTGTAGACATGCATGTGTAGGGCTGGTAGATTTACTAGACTTGCTAAAATAGTTAAAATCTGCCAACCAATTAACTTGGGAAAAGGTTAGGTTTCAAATTCCTAATAGTAGTCTATTCACCCCCCCTCTAGACACTCTTCTATCGATCCTACAACAACGATCTAGAAAAGCAAATGACATAAACAACGGACCAGCCATGAAAACATCATGCTAGCTATCTTACGATCATGCAAAGCAATATGAAAATGATGTTGCATGTCATAATAAATAGAACAGTGGAAGTTGCATGGCAATATATCTTGAAATGGCTATGGAAATGCCATAATAGGTAGGTATGGTGTCTGTTTTGAGGAAAGATATATGATGGCTGTTTTGAGGAAGGTGGGTTTATCACACCGGCGAAAGTTGCGCGGTACTAGAGAGGCTAGCAAAAGTGGAAGGGTGAGAGTGCATGTAATCCATGGACCCACATTAGTCATAAATAACTCACATACTTATTGCAAAAGTCTATTAGTCATCGAAGGAAAGTATTATATGCATGCCCCTAGGGGAGAGGTTGGTACGAGTAAATCAGCGCGCGCTCCCGACCCTCACACCAAGGTCGACAATCTATAAACAAATCATGCTCTGACTTCCTTACATAACGGTTCACCATACGTGCATGCTACGGGAATCAAAAACCTTTACACAGGTATTTTACCAATTCACAATTACTTCCTAACATGACTCTTAACATTACCATCTTTATATCTCAAAACTTTATGCAAGGAATCAAACTTCTCATAATTCTCAATGCACTTAATATGGTAGTTTTTATTATATCCCTCATGGATACCTATTATATTAGGAATAAATTCATAACCTAAACCAATTACCATGCTATTTTAAGACTCAAAATAATATAATTTAGGTACAAGAGTTCAATTATTTCTATAAAACCAAACACCACCATGCTCTAAAAAGATATAAGTGAAGCACTAGAGCAAAATTGCCTATCTCAAAAGATATAAGTGAAGCACATAGAGTATTCTAATAAATTGACGATTCATGCCTGTATCTCTCAAAATATGTGTGAATCAAGTATGATTGTGGCAAACTAAAAAGCAAAGACTCATATCATACAATACGCTCCAAGCAAAACACATATCATGTGGTGAATAAAAATATAGCCTCAAGTAAATTTATCGATGGATTGAAGACGAAAGAGGGGATTCCTTCCGGGGCAACCCCAAGCTTAGGATCTTTGGCATCCTTGAATATTACTTGGGGTTCCTTGGGCATACCCAAGCTTAGGCTCTTGCCACTCCTTATTCCATAGTCCATCAAATCTTTACCCAAATCTTGAAAACTTCACAACACAAAACTCAACAGAAAACTCGTGAGATCCGTTAGTATAAGAAAATAAATCACCACTTTAGGTACTGTTGTGAACTAATTATTTATTTATATTGGTGTATTACCTACTGTATTATAAATTCTCCATGGTTCATAACCCCCGATACAACCCATAGATACATCAAAATAGGTAAACAATACAAAGAAAACAGAATCTGTCAAAAACAGAACAGTCTGTAGCAATCTGAAAATTTAGTATACTTATGTAACTCAAAAAATTATGAAAAAAATATGAAAAACTGGTAAATTTGTATATATATCTTTTGTAAAAAATTTAGACTCATTTGACACTCTGAAAAAATTATAAAATTTCTGTACTAGGCGCAAAAGTTTCTGTTTTTCAGCAAGATCTCAACAACCACCATAGACCATCCCAAAGGTCTTACTTGGCTCAAACGCTAACTAAAACACAAAAACACAATTAATACAGAATTAATAATGTGGAAAACACTCAAAAACAGAATCAAAAACAGAACATAAAAATAAAATTGGGTTGCCTCCCAACAAGTGCTATTGTCTAACGCCCCTAGCTAGGCATAATGATTTCAATGATGCTCACATAAAAAGTAATAACTGAAATATGCAAGAAAGCATCATGAATATCATGAAAAGCACATTTAATTCTAACCCACTTCCTATGCATAGGTATTTTGTGAGAAAACAATTTATTGGAACAAGAATCAACTATCATAGGAAGGCAAAACAAGCATAACTTCAAAACTTTGAACACATAAAGAGGAAACTTGATATTATTGAAATTCCTACAAGCATATGTTCCTCCCTCATAATAATTTTCACTAGAATCATGAAGGAATTTATCAATATAAATATAAAATAAAGCATTATTTCCATCATCAATTATAGCATATGTGTCATCATCAAAACTTGGGGAACAAAGAATATCATGTTCATCAAGCATAGCATCCCCAAGCTTGTGGTTTTGCATATCATTAACATCATTGATATTTAGAGATTTCATACTAACAACATGGCAATCATTCTTTTAATTCAAGTAACTCTCATGAATCTCATTACAAATGTCTTCTTTCAACACTTCATCAAAATTTTCAGATTCCTGATTTTCAGACAAAACTTCATAAAGATAATTAAGTGGACACAACTCACTAGCAATTGGTTCATCATAATTTGGTATTTTGAAAATATTAGCAAGTGGATGAGGATCCATATCAATAGATTTTATAAAGGGGATATGCAAGCAAATAGAAGTCACATGGCAACACAAGCAAACATAGCAAACAAGAGATATGACGAGAAAAAGGCTAACGAAAAAGAGAGGGCGAATAAAAAGGCAAATATTTTTGGTATTTTCTGAAAATCATTTTAGAAGTGGGGGAGAGGAAAAGGAGAGACAAATGGCAAATAATTTAAATGCAAGAGATGAGTTTGTGATGGGTACTTGGTAGGCTTGATGTAGACCTCCCTGGCAACAACGCCAGAACTCCTTCTTGCTACCTCTTGAGCGTGTGTTGGTTTTCCCTTGAAGAGGAAAGGGTGACGCAGAAAATTAGATAAGTATTTCCGTCAGTTGATGAGAACCAAGGTATCAATCCAGTAGGAGGAACAAGCAAGTCACCAATGAATGCACCTACACAAACAATCAAACTCTTGCACCCAACGCTATAAAGGGGTTGTCAATCCCTTCACGGTTATTTGCAAGGATTAGATCTGACAGAGATAGATGTAAAAGATTGTGGAAAGTCAATATTATAGATCTGAAAATATATTATGGAAATTAGACCCGGGGGCCATAGGTTTCACTAGAGGCTTCTCTCTTGAAGGAAAGTATCACGATGGGTGAACAAATTATTGTCGAGCAATTGATAGAAAAGAGAATAATTATGAAGATATACAAGGCAATGATTATGCATATAGGCATCACATCCGTGTCAAGTAGACCGAAACGATTCTGCATCTACTACTATTACTTCACACATCAACCGACTCTCGCCTGCATTTAGAGTATTAAGTTCATGAAGAACATAGTAACACATTAGGTAAGATGACATGATGTAGAGGGATAAACTCAAGAAATATGATGAAAACCCCATCATTTTTACCCTTGATGGCAACAATACAATACGTGCCTCACTACCCCTAGTTTTTCACTGGGTGAGGACACCGCAAGATTGAACCCAAAACTAAGCACTTCTCCCATTGCCAGAATTACCAATCTAGTTGGCCAAACCAAACCAATAACTGTAAGAGACTTGCAAAGATATGAAATCATGCATATAAGAATTCAGAAAAGACTCAAAAAATATTCATGGATAATCTGAACCTAAACCCACAATTCATCGAATCTCGACAAACACACCGCAAAAGAGTATTACATCGAATAGATCTCCATGAAGATCATGAAGAACATGGTATTGAAGAACAAAGAGAGAGAGAGAGGGAGGAAGACATCTAGCTACTAGCTATGGACCCGTAGGTCTGTGGTGAACTACTCACGCATCATCGGAGGGGCAATGGAGTTGATGTAGATGCCCTCCGTGATCGAATCCCCCTCCGACAGATTACCGGAAAAGGATCCAAGATTGGATCTCTTGGGAACGGACGCTTATGACGGCGGAAAAGTATTTGCGTGGCTATTTTTGGTATTGGGGGAATATTTGGGTATTTATAGGACGAAAAATAGGGGTAGGACTCCCGCCAAGGAGTCACAAGCCTTCCAGGCGCGACTAGGGGGGTCGCGGCTCGTGGCTTGTGACTTCCTGGCAAGTGCCTTGCCTTGCACTCCAAGCCCGCTAGATCTGTTTTGTTCTAGAAAAAAATCATCGTGAAGATTTTATTCCGTTTGGACTCCATTTAATATTCCATATCTGCAATACTCATAAACAAGGAAAAATAGAAACTGGCACTAGACTCTAGATTAATAGGTTAGTCCCAAAAATAATATAAAATAACATATTAATGCATATAAAACATCCAAAACAATTAATATAATAGCATGACACAATAAAAAATTATAGATACGTTGAAGACGTATCACCCGCACACACAAAACTAAACACTTGCACCCAACACGAGCAAGAGGGTTATCAAGCCCCTTGAACTCGTTACTTGCAAGGATTACTTGTGATAGTGATAGATAGATAAATACAAAAGTAAAATAAAAATAAAGTAATTAAAAATAAAGTAAAATACAAAAGTAAAATACAAGATTTTACGTTGTAGCAACATGATTTGAATAGACCTGGGGGCCATAGTTTTCACTAGATGCTTCCCTCTCGAATGCATAGCATGAAGTGGGTAGACAAATTATTGTTGAGAAATTGATAGAAAAGCGCATAGTGATACGTCTCCAATATATCTATAATTTTTGATTGGTCCATGCTATTATATTATCACTCTAGGATACTTTATATACAATTATATGCTATTTTATATCATTTTTCGAAAATAACATATTAACCCAGTGCCAAGTGCTGCTTTTGGCCTGTTTTTTTGGTTTTCCAGGAAATCTGTTCCAAATGAAGTCCAAAAGAGAGCCACCAGATAATTAGATGTAGGGACTTGTTTTCCAATTAGGTAGATAATATATTGTTTTGGTTGGCAGTAAATTATGCATCCATAGAATTAGGTAGGTCGTTGATTATTTGTGTAGTTAATTAATTAAGAAAGCATTTAATCGTGTCGAATCATTTTGAAAGCACTCCTGGGTAAGGACGATCAACATGCTCTCAGCGACATGGTTGAGCACCGCTTGCCAACATGGACAACGGTTACCATGCGCTCGCGGCATAGGCGACCTAGCATTCACAAAGATGGATGACGACCATGCTCGGCAAGAATTCCACTAGAACTAAGTAAGAACGAGAACTAAAGTTGGCAAGGAATGAGAAAGAAGAAGATGGTGGATCACTAAAGAACGATGATGTTGACGTGGTGTTGGTTGGCGCCAACAAGACTGGTTGAAGAAGAGGCTAGGAGTAGAAGATTTAAGGAAGGACGAGGAAGACAAGAACGACAATTATCCCTTCTAGCCATAAAGGGTATGTAGGTTGGAGGTGGAGGTTATTGGTGACTAGAAATACGTCCATCCCACGTTAGTGTGCATTTGTAAAGTAAAATCATTGTTTGAGAATGATCTCTATAGTTATTTGTTGTTTTGTGCCAATAGTATGTGTTAATTTAACATAATCTATTATATTGTAAATATAGAAATTCCGTCTATGTTGCAACACACACACACGACGAAGGTGAGGTGGGTGTGATCCGATTTTAAAGGAGGAGGCTCCAACTAGAAATGTCTGCTACGATGGGAAACCGAGTGGGAAGGGGAGAGTTCGATAGGAAAAGGGAAGGGTTCATCGTGGGGATTTTGTGTTGGGCACACATGCTAAAGATTACATGGCGAATAGTCCGGACAACCAGATTCCTCGCCATATATGGTCTGAATTTAGGGGGAGCCTGGAGTGTGTAGACGGTTGAATTTCGAGGAGCCTATTGAGCGCTCGTTTGACATTTGAACATGCGTGGACGTATGAGAGAGAAATGTGTTTTGATCTTGGAGATGACCTTAATCATTTGTTTGATTTATTTATATATGTATTATAGCTTGTAGCAATGCTCACACGCTCTACTAGTTAAGATAGCATCTAAACATAGCCATAAACTAGGGGGTTCCAACAACCCCTCATGCAATAGTTCATAAACTTAGGGTGTAGTAATTCTATCACTCCACGCACCCATCTATGAACACACTAATCACATAATGCTCTCCTCTAGGCAATTAAAGGCGAATTGATACATGGTCGATGTTCGTACACCACCACTTGAGAATTACACCACACCGCAATATCAAAACATTTAGCTTGATTCAACTTCACAAGATTAATAGCATCAAGGTTTATCACATGTCCTCAAATGTAATGGACTACTCACAACATATCATATGGATCATGATAAATGGAGATCAATACATGAATAACATCTGAACGTATGAACCTTTCACGAGTTAAACTTATAAGCATCAACTACAAGGAGTAATCAACAATAGAAATTACACTCAACAAAGGATATGAGGTAGAAGTTCATAGAATAGAAAGCTAGGCCTGAGGGAATTCATGTACATGACGGTATTGATGAAGACTTGGTTGGAGGTGATGATCCCAATCATGTTCGGAGTGTTGGTGATGACTATGTCTTTGAATCCCCCCTCCTAGAGGGGTGGATCTCTGACATAATCAACCTACCGAAGGGAAAAAGTGCTTTGCCTCGTAGCAACGGTGGAAAACTCTCGTTATTTAAATCCTTGAACAAGTTTTAGGTTAGGAGAAAAAATATAGGCCAAAGGGTGTCGAGAGGCAGTGGCATGCGACTCCACGTGGCCCCACCATGCGGCCAGGAAGTGCATAGACAAAGCACATGGGAGCCTTGTGCCCCCCTCTAGCCCATCTTTTAACTTCTTTCTTTCAAAAATAATTTCTGGATTTTTCTTCAAATTTTTGGAGCTTCAAAAAAATACTTTTTTCTGGTACATTTGTCTCCTGCTTTCTTGTTGTCCAGTAATTTCTTGAGATTTTTCCTCTCCGCGTGTTACATGCAAATTGAAGGGGAAAATACATTAAAATTGAGCAATAGTGTGGAAAATATCACTGATAAGAGTAAATTAAAATGAGAAATAATGATGCCAAATGGATGTAAGTTTGTTCTTGCGCATTGCTTGTGCCGTGTAGGATCATTGCCCATACTTTGCACCAAGAAGAGATTCAGCTGGTCAATAAGCTCATAGTAGTTAAAAAAAGATTTCAGTGACCGTGTGAATGCTTGAATATGGTTGTCCATCTGATTCTATTGATGGTTGGATTGGAATTGCAGAGAGTACCGACATCAAAAGTTTGAACAAATTGGTGAAGTTTTCCATTGATGTATTTAGAGAAAAATACCCGTGATCTCCAAATGAAGAGGACACTACAAGAATTCATCAGATGGGTTCATCAAAAGGTTTCCTATTATGCTTGGAATAATTGACTACATGCATTTGAAGTAGAAGAATTGTCCTACAACATTACATGGACAATCCAAAGAAAGAGAAAAATATGCAACTATAAGTCTAGAAGTTCTGGCATCAAATGACCTATGGATTTGGCATTCATATTTCAAATTACGAGGATCTAAAATGAACTGAATATATTGCAAAGAACTCATTTGTTTCCAAGGCTTCCTGTTGGAGAGGTACCACCACTGAACTTCGAATTCAATGGGCGTCAATACAACATGGGTTACTATCTTGTCGATGACATATATCCTCTATCGCCAACTTTTGTGGAGTCAATATCAAACCATCAAGGTAACAAGTATATTCACTTTCCTACGAATCAGGAAGCATGTAGAAAGGATGGTGAGCGGTTAGTTGGGGTTCCCATCCTTGTTTTTCCATTGTTCGTGGTCCAACATGGTTTTGACAACAAAAGAACTTGTGGCGCATCATGACCAAGTGTATGATATTGCATAACATGATCATAGATGACGAGAGGGAATAACAGTCTCAATATATCTATGAGAATGAGGGGAACAAAGTTTACATATCACCAGTTCAACCATAGAGGGATGAATGACGACTGCAAAAATTTCATGTAATGCATCAACGGATAAAAAACTGCACCGCTCATGAACAACTCCGTGATGATGTACTTGAGAATTTTTGGGAGCTTCATGGTTAGTAAACTTTGTATTATGTTATATTTGCAATGACTGGGACGATTTATTGTGTTTGAATTTGAATTTCAAACTAAATTTCTTATATTGCGGACTTGAAATTATTATCAAGTGTGTGGGTTCAATATAACATTTTAATGAATTATTATGATGATAGTATACATATACGTATGTCATTTGTATGCTTGTTTAATGAAAAACAGGAAAAAATATTTCAGGGAAGGAAGTTTACAGAACTGAGGAAAGTAGTCATCAAACAACGTCCCCGAAATTATAATACAACATCGCATATGTAAACTTTGGAAGCGTTCCTACTTCTCAATGGGAGCCGCATGGTGTGTATTTATATTAGATAGAAGGCCCTGTCGAGGCTTACAAGAGTCACGTGTGATCTCTCCAGGATACGTACGGTTACATGAGAAGAAGAGACTGAATCGGGAGAGAGAAGAGATTTACAACACGCTAGATTACATAGAGATAGATCAGGAAATGTAAACGCTGTTGTATCGCTAACACCCTCCCTTAATCTCAACTATCCTAAGTTGAGATTATTCTTGAACTCTTCAAATGCTTTGACAGGAAGAGCTTTAGTGAACCCATCTGCAACTTGATCCTTTGATGGAATGAACCTGATTTCCAGTTCTTTGCTGCAACCCTTTCTCATACAAAATGAAAATCAATTTCAATATGCTTAGTTATGGCATGAAATACTGGGTTGGTAGAAAGATACATTGCTCCTAGATTATCACACCAAAGACAAGAGATACGATGTTGCTTAATCCCCAATTCTGCCATCAAAGATTCCATCCAGATAATCTCAATAGTGGAATTTGCAAGGGACTTGTACTCAGCTTCTGTACTTGATCTCGAGACTATGGTTTGTTTTCTAGCACTCCAGGAAATAAGATTAGAGCCAAAAAATACTGCAAACCTCCAGTTGACTTTCTGTCATCACTGCATCCAGCCCAGTCAACATCAGAAAACGCACTAACAAGAGTAGAACTGGAGCATCTGAACTGGAGACCCAAACTTGCAATATGCTTCATGTATCTTATGATTCTTTTAACAGTTGTCTAGTGTGAAGTAGTAGGTGCATGCAAATACTGACAAACCTTGTTAACTGCTAAAGATATATCCGGCCGTGTCAATCTCAAATACTGCAAAGCTCCTACTTCACTCCTGTATTTTGTTCTCTCTTCTTCCTTGAGTGGTTCACCTTCAAATGCTGAAAGTTTTTCCCAAGAATACAATGGTGTGGGTGAAGTCTTACAATCCTTCATCCCCATGCGAGTGATAAGTTCAGTAGCATATTTTTCCTCATTCAGTACTATGCCATCTTGAACCTTCTTAACTTCAATGCCAACGAAGAAGTGTTGATCACCTAGATCCTTGAGAGCAAATTTTGAACTTAGATCATGCAGAAGAGCATTAGTAGCACCTTGTGAAGAACTTGCAACTATAATGTCATCAACATATATCAACACAAATATAACAATGTTTGCCTTGTTGTAAATGAAAAGTGATGTATCACCCTTTGATGCAATAAAACCAAACTGTCTCAACTGAGAACTCAACCTTGAGTACCATTCTCTTGGTGCTTGCTTCAAACCATAAAGTGCCTTACCAAGCTTGCAAACATAGTGGGGTGTCTTTTTATTTTCATACCCAGGTGGTTGCCTCATGTAAACCTCCTCTTCCAGAACACCATGCAAAAACACATTCTGAACATCTAGCTGCCTCAAGCTCCACCCCTTGGACACGACAGCGGCCAGTACAAGCCTAATAGTTGCAGCTTTAACAACATGACTGAAAGTATCTTCATAATCTAAGCCATATTGTTGCTTAAAACCTTTTGCAACAAGATGTACCTTATACCTTTAGATCGATCCATCTGCCCTTTTTTTATTATGTAGACCCATTTACAATAAACGATATTTTTACCTCTTTAGCCAGGCACAAGATGCCAAGTTTTGTTTCTTATAAGTGGGAAGTACTCTTCATACATTGCACTTTACCACCTTGGATCTCCTAGTGCATCCTCTAACTTTGTTGGTTCCCCTGCAATGCACAATATGCTATATCGTACAGTTCCATTAGTTCAAACTTTTGGATTTATTATACCTTTTTGCAATCGAGTTGAAACACGGGAGATCATTAGTTGAGCAGTATGTGTATTTTGTGGCGCAGGAGGCGGTACAGATTCAACCACAGATGATCCTGGCGAAACACCAGATTCACTTTCCACAACAGATCTGGAGATGGACCTGGTAGCCTATGGTGTGACCATTGTCTCTGAATTAATGTCCATAGAGGATCCAACCCCTGACGTTGTCGGGGTCCGCATGCACATGGGACGGGGTGATCCCTAGCGGCACACTGTCCCTGGCGCCTGCATGCGTGGGACGCGGTTCCGATGCAACCGCAGGTGACATGGCGGTTGACCGCTGGCTGGAGCGGCTCCTTCCATGCGCATGATCCCGCGCCGATTCCCTCACGCGATCCAAGGGATCCTAGCACATAGGAGTTCCTGGCGATGGGGGATACTCCTCGTGTTCAGCGCACATCTCGTCTGCTTTTGGTACATCAAATATAGCATCATGTTCAGCGTTTTCTTCACTGTTTTCTGCACCGTTTCCTGCCGTGTCTTCTCCATGAGCCTGCACAGGTATAGAAACAATACAAGAACTAGTAGAATCATCATTTTGGTCAGTACAATTGTCGCCCCCATGATCAAAATCCCGAAGATTAAACGGAAGAATAATAATTTATTTTCTTAGGAGGGCTCCAGCATTAGGATGAAGAGATGCAAAAGGGAAGACAAACTCGTCAAATACAACATCATGAGATATGTAGACCCTACGAGTAGAAATATCTAGACATTTGACTCCTTTGTGAATTGGGCTATAACCAAGAAAATAACATTGCTTTGAACGGAAAGCAAGTTTGTGTGTATTGTATGGTCTAAGGTTTGGCCAACATGCACAACCAAATATGTGAAGAGATATTTAATCATGAGTAATTCCAAAAAGTCATGTGGTAGGAGTTTCAAATTTGATGATTTTGCTAGGGAGCAAGTTTATTAGGTATGTGGAAGTCAAGAATGCTTCATCCCAAAATTTTAGTGGCATGGAAGCATTTGCTAGTAGGGCTAGCCCTACTTCAACAACAAGTCCATGTTTCTCTCTGCAGAACCATTCTGTTGATGGGCATGTGGACGTGAAACATGATGAGAAACACCAAGTTGCTGAAAGAAGGAATTGAGTTTCCTGTATTCGCCACCCTAGTCAGTTTGCATGGCGATGATCTTAGTGTTTAGTTTTCTTTCAACAAGATTTTGGAAGTTCTTGAAAACTTGAAACACTATCGTTTCTTAAGAATATAGATCCAAGTAAATTTGCTATAGTCATCAATAAAGCTTACATAATATGCATGCCTACCAACTGAAATAGGAGCTGCCCCCCAAACATCTGAAAATACAAGTTGTAAGGGTGTAGTAGAAATACTATTGGAAATAGGATATGGTAGCTGATGACTTTTAGCTTGCTGACATGGATCACAAACTCAATTCTAGACTCATAATCATGGGGAAGCTTATTTTTGCTAACAATAAGTTTAACAATAACTGATGATGGATGACCTAATCTACTATGCCACTTTGCTGAAGATGGCTTGACGATGACGAAAGCTTGTTTATTCGGCGATGATGACGAAGATATGAGTGGATAAAGACCTCTGACACACTTGCCCCTAAGAAGTATTATCCTCGTGTCCAACTCCTTAACCAAAAATAAATAAGGATAAAATTCAATGAGAACACAATTATCAAGGGTAAACCTATGAACCGAGACAAGATTTTTTGAAGTTTCGGGAAGATGTAGGATTTGATTTAGATGCAAGTTTTTCATGGTGGTTTTAACAATTGAATGACCAACATGAGTAATTTTCATACCAGAACCACTTGCGGTGTGAACTTGATCCGACCCATGGTACTTGTCTCTGATCGTCAACTTGTCCAGCTCACCGGTGATGTGTTTGTAGCTCCGGTGTCCGCATACCAGTTGGTATCAATGCCATAGCCACCATTGGTGATAGAATTGGCCTCCTTCTCTTCATAGTCATCTTCCTCATAGCGATCCCAGCACGCACGGGCACCTCCTGCATGAAACTTGTAGCATATCTGGCACTCAGGGTAATCCCTAGATGGTTGTTGACGCTGCTGATGTTGCTGTTGTGGTCGACCTCGATAGCCTCTTCCACCATTGCTAGCAAAAGGAGAAGGGGGACGCCTTCCTCGGTCGTGCCCTCTATGACCGCGCCCACGGCCTTTGTTCTTGTACTGGTCGCGCCCCCTATACACCGTGTTTGCAGAAGACTTGAAGCCTCCATCTATGCTGTCGCTAAGAATCTCCACCCGTTGGACAAAGGCGGAGATCTGGGCAAAGAGATCATCGACGGTGATGGTCGATTTGACAGCGCCAATATCCTCCACAACCGAGTCATACTCACGATCGACTCCCGCAAGAACGTAGTCCACCATCTCGGGATCGAAGATAGGACGGCCTGCTGCTGCAAGTTCATCTCCGAGGTTCTTCATCTTTGCGATGTAGGTGGAGCTAGACATAGATCCCTTCTTTGTGGTGGTGATGGCGATCCGTAGATTCGTGATTCTGGATTGAGACTGCGATTCCCGATGCAAAAATTGTAGTGATCGCAGTCCATAGATCGAAGGTGTTTTCCTTACCAATTACTTATGTAAGGATCTCCTTGGAGAGTGAGTTCAACAGGTAGCTGAGAACCCGTTGATCCTTCGACAACCACGATGCATACATCGGATTTGGTACCGCGACTATGGTCTTATCCGTCTGCTGCTGCTCCACCATGGTTGGGGGCGTTGCATCGGTTCCATCTAGAAGCCCCTTGACCTGCGCTCCTCGCAAGCCAGGAATAACTTGAGCTTTCCACAAGAGGTAATTCCCCTTTGCCAGCTTCTCGGCCGAAGGAGGACCGAGGTTGAGCATGACTGTGGTCGAAGTGGAAGCCATGTCGATGGAAGAAGGTGTCTGGGACGAGTTTCTGTCGATGGGTTTATGTTCCTGTCGACGAGTTTGGCTAGATCGATGGGAAGAGGTTGCTATGTATACTATGTAAACTTTGGAAGCGTTCCTACTCCTCAATGGGATCCGCGTGGTGTGTATTTATATTAGACAGAAGGCCCTGTCGAGGCGTACAAGAGTCATGTACGATCTCTCCAGGATACGTATGATTACATGAGAAGAAGAGGTAGAATCGATAGAGAGAAGAGAGTTACAACACTTACGATTACATAGAGATAGATCAGGAAACGTAAACGCTATTGTATCGCTAACAACGTAAAATGTCTTTTTACCGGGTTTTTTTTACAGGTGTTGTTGGAGATGCTCTTAAAGCATTACTTGCATATGATTCTCACTCTACTACCTTTCCTTGAGGATGTAAGGGCATCTCCAAGGCCATCGTCTAAAACAAACACATTGTTTGTCTGCGGACAGATCCGAACTCGTCTGTGGCCACGCCTATGGTTGTCGGCCATCCGACTGCATCCCCTAAAATTTTGCCCAGGTCCACCCTCCCACATTTCAAATATATAAAATTATGAGGAAATGTGGTGTTCATAGCACACGATCACAAGAAAAAAGAGGCAGATGTTAATAGTCTTTTTATGTGTCCGATCACCATAGCCCGGCTTCGATTCATTCACTTAGCCTTCCTCGAAGCCACCTCCGCCTCTGTCACAGGTCATCTTTTATTAACTCCCTGTTTACGTCGTCATACACTATCTCACCCGGTTAAGACATACCGACGAACAAAGGACGAGCACCCGACTGGTCCCATGCTCGACGCTCGCGACCGAACAAGCTGCAATAATGCTGAATCGGTAAAATGGGCCGGTGCTGCATTGAGGTCGATGCAATACGACACATACCCGACGACAGAGGTCAAACACTTCTGCTAACGACCGAGCTGCTTGTGGCAACGCCCCCGTTAACGCCGGACCCTTGCCCGTCGTCCACGCCCCCCCCCCCCCGCAGCCCCTGCAACCCTTCTTTTTGTCATCCTCAACTTCCTTTTTATCCTTTGCCTTCTTTTTTAAGCGACGGGCTTGCCATGCCACCGAGTTGATCTTGCGGGCGGCCACCTTCTCTGCATCTTCGACCTCCGTTGGCTCATGCAGGTCTTCGTACCTGTCCATGCGGCGATGAACCATGAAAAGCGCGGGAATTGGGTTGGACTACGGCAACGATGGAAGCGGACAGGATGGGGAAAGCACGGGTTTTGGCGAAAAAACAATGTGTACATCTCCAAATGTATGGGCTCCGTTTAGGTGGGCCGGGGGTGTCGAACTCCTACGTGGCGGAGGTCCTGACTCTCGCAAAGCCACTGATTTGTCGATTTGTTAGAAAACGGACGTGCAGACATGGACACAGACGAATATAGATCCGCGTTCGATGACAAAGTACATTCGGACAGTTGGGTGAAGACATTTGTGGGCTATTTAAGAGCCCGCGTTACAGATGCCCCAAGCATTTTTTTGACAAAAAGAACATGAGACAAATAATTGCATCAGATATGCGCAGTATGGTATACGCGGATGCAACATGAACAATTAAAAGAAGCCACTTAATTTGCGTTAATTACCATCAAATCAACCTTTGCTCATTGCTGCTCAGCCTGCAACAACCCCAAAACATCTTATCTTAGACTACTCACAATGAGAAGTAACATAAAGTACTAACATGCATATGTTACTAGTTTAAATTACTGCCTTCACAATGGATAGTAACATATGAGTAGTAATACTGAGCGTTCATTTATTAGCTTATAGACTTATTTTGTCTTGGTATGCGTTATGTTACTCATAGGGATAGTAACATGCTAAGTTACTCAATTTATCTCTCTTCTCATTAATTAGATGCCACATCATACTTTTTGCTTAGATGACATCTATGTTACTATCTATATTACTCCCATTGATGCTACTAACCTTTCATTAATCAGGCTCAAACAATGTGCTTTCAGCTAAGTTATTGATGACGATGTTTGAGTCACAAACTAAGTCTGCACATACATATACACATACGCGCTCGAAGATCATACTTTGTCACTTTGACATCTTCAGGTAGATTGTATGTACATCTAGTACCAATATCCTGAAGCCCTTTTGCTTTTATATACTCACACTCAGGTCAACAGTCAAAACCACATAACATTTGTTGATTTGTAACATGTTAACAAATATTTGCTGAGCAGAAGCAGTGCGCCGATCGCTTTCTGCTGCATACCCTGAATCTGACTAACTAAAGCCAGCAAGCGTGCCGATCGAAAAGCCTAAATAATCTGACAGAGTGTGTATGGATGTTTTTGTCGAATCTACAGCAACATTAAACTACATTGCTGGTGCTGAAAGGCCACACGAGTCACCCGACCGATCATCGAGAGATGCAACGAACAGTGCCTGCTTTGTGTACATGCAGCAAATGCTTGTTAACTTGTTTATGTCAACTTGGTCGCCAGGGCACCTGAATAATGACCCAACTCAAGATCATTTTGTCTTGTATAGTACGTACTGGCGATGATCATGAGGCTAATGGAGCCCGACATCAACATGCGTGCTTGCTACTACTGTACATGGATGAATGGATGGATTAATCACCATCGAGTGTCATCTCCATTGGAGAGTTATTAAACAACTCAAAGAATCAGCACTACTCGTTAGTAGTAGTAGGCGATCCCCAACCATCACCATGGATAAACTAATGTTGGTTGCAGTTACGGCCTCCAGCAGGCAGATGAGAGATCGCTAATGCTCCACGAGGAGTTTAGCACTGGATTTCGATCGAAGCAGCCGGGCGGGCGGCAATGCATTCTTGACATCAACACACACACACACACGTGGCACGTGTGCTGATCAGTAATTAACTGGTGTTGGAGAAGAGCGAGTCCTTGGTGGTCGAGAACGACCGGTCACCGTCGTCGCCGGCGTGCTTGGCGAGGTCATCTTTGATCACGGTGATCTCCTGGCAGACGTCCGCCATCGTGGGCCGCAGCGCCGGCGAGTGCTGCGTGCACGCCAGCCCGAGCTCGATCAGCTCCACGACCGCCACGTCCGCCACCGGCGGTGCCACAGCGACGCTCCGCCGCCACGGCGCGTGCGCGAGGGCGCCGGCGACGTCGTGCGGGTAGTGCCGCCTGACCCAGTCGTGCAGCGTGAGCCCCTCGTCGAAGATCACGTCCGTCGGGCGCTTCCCGGTGAGCAGCTCCAGGATCAGCACGCCGAAGCTGTACACGTCGCCCCGCGCCGATGGATGCCCTCCTAATCCATACTCTAATCAAACCAAAGAAAACTAGCCGTTAATCACAAGATTAGTGGCAGGTAATCAACCGTTCGACATCGAATATGCATGCATGCACGCATGCATGCACAAGCTTATGTGTCTGTCTGTCACGTACCAGGTGCGATGTAGCCAACTGAACCCTGCAACAGCCCGGTGGCGATGGAGTTGCACGGAGCGGCGGAGTCGTCGTCGCTCGAGCTGCTGCTGCCGCTGGCTTCGGCGCCGGCGACGAGCCGCGCGATGCCGAAGTCGGAGATCACGGCGCGCATCCCGTCGTCGAGGAGGACGTTGCTCGGCTTGAGGTCGCAGTGCACGACCCTCACCGGCGCGTAGTGGTGCAGGTAGGCCACCCCCTCGGCCACGTCGCTCGCGACGCTCACCAGCTGGCCGAAGCCCAGTCTACTGCCTCCGCCGCCGTCGTCGTGCGGGTAGAGGTGCGCCTCCAGGCTGCCGTGCGGCATGAGCGGCAGCACCAGCGCGTTGAAGCTGGCCGTGCTGCAGGTGGTGATCACCCGGATGAGGTTCTTGTGCCGCGTCCGCCGGAGCGCCTCGCACTCGCGCTTGAAGCTGACGGACACCTCGCCGCCGCCCTTCGGGTCGGCTAGCACCTTTACGGCCACGCGCGCGCCGCCGCGGAGCGTCCCCTCGTAGACGCGCCCGAACCGCCCGGCGCCGATTAGGCGAGACTCTGCGAAGCCGCCCGTGGCCTCCGAGAGCTCCCTGTAGGATATCCTCGGGTGCTCCCTCTCCGTGGCCTGCTCCTCGATGTCCACGCGCCACGTCGACCGCCGCCTCGCTCTCGCCGTCGCCATCGACCGGCACCCGGCCGCGCACAGCATCATGCACACGGCCGCGACGATGCCGAACGCGGCGGGGACCACCGCGCGCCGGCGATCCGCGCGTCTCGTTCGGCACGTCGCGATGCCGGGGATATGCTCGGCGCTGCACAGGCTGGGGTTGCCACGGAACGCCGCCGCGGACAGGTTCGCTAGCACGCCGGCGCGGGGCACCACGCCGGAGAAGTTGTTGTAGGAGAAGTCCGCTTCCCTGAGCGACGTGGACACCTGCAGGGCCTCTGGCAGGGCACCCGAGAGCACGTTCCGCGACACGTCGATCGCCTCCAGGAACGGCAGCGCCGCGACGGCCTCCGGGAGCGCGCCCCGCAGCGCGTTGCCGGAGAGGTTGAGGTACTCGAGCGCGACGCAGCCGCCAAGCTGCGACGGGATCGTGCCGCCGAGCTCGTTGGACGACAGGTCGAGCGCGAGGATCATGTCCATCTTGCTGAGCTCGAGAGGGAGAGCGCCCTCCAGATGATTATTGGAAAGGTTCAGGTACAGCTTGATGTTGCTCATGGCGGCGACGTGCGACGGGATATCGCCTTGGAGGCCATTGTAGGAGAGGTCGAGGATTTCTAGATTGTCGCAGTCGCCGAGGCTCGGCGGAATGGCGCCGGCAAGGTCATTGTGGTGCAGCATCAGCCTCCTGAGCTGCGTGAGGTTGGAGAACGTGTCCGGGATTGCGCCGGCGAGGCGATTGCCGGAGAGGTCGAGGAGGCCAAGGTGCGGGAGCTCACCGATGGACCAGGGGATCTCGCCGGAGAGGAGGTTGTTCGAGAGGTACAGCTGCTCGAGCCGCCGCATGCGCAATAAGTCCGGCGGGATGGAGCCGTTAATGAGGTTATTGGAGAGGTTGAGATACGTGAGGTTGACGAGGCCGGAGATGTTGGGCGGGATGGAGCCCGAGATGGCGTTGTTCTCAAGGTGGATCTGCCGGAAGCTGCGCGAGAGCTCACCGATGAACGGCGGCAGCCTCCCGCCGAGGTCGTTCCCGGCGAGCTCGAGCTCCTGCAGGCGAGTGCAATTGCTGAGGGAGCGGAAGAAGGGGTCGAGGTTGGTGTTGCCATCGTGGCTGGAGAGGTTGTTGTAGGAGAGGTAGAGGTACTGGAGCCGCGGCAACCTGTCGAACACCTGCGAGGGCAGCTCGCCGGCGAGGTAATTGGACTCAAAGTCGACCCACTCGAGAATGGCAGAGTTGGACAGCGCCGGCGGGATCGGGCCGGACAGCTCGTTGGACCAGAGGAGGAGGTAACGGAGGCTGGGGAGGCGGCACTCGGCGGCGTAGGGGATGTCGCCGGCCAGTGAATTGTTGGCGAGATCCATGTACTGCAGCGCAGAGCAGTTGCAGAAGAGCGTCTCCGGGATACCCCCGGAGATCCGGTTGCCGCTGAGGTCAAGGTAGTAGAGCTCCCGCAGGAGCCCGATGCCGGCGGGGATCGCGCCCTCGAGCAGGTTGTTCGTGAGGCTCAGCTGCGTCAGCCTCGACAGCGCGGCGATCTCCTCCGGGACCTCCCCGGCGAACGCGTTGCTGGACAAGTCAAGCACCGTGAGGAAAAAGATCCGCCCGAGCGCCGGCGAGAGCACGCCGCGGATCTCGCGGCCGCTGAGCACGAGCTGCGTGACGCGCCGCCCGCGGCCACACGCGACGCCGGTCCAGTTGCAGAACCGCGGGGACCGGCCCCAGTCGGCGAGGGCGCCGCCAGGGTCCGCCGAGACGCCGGAGAGGAAACCGAGGAGCGCGGACCGGTCGTCTGCTGCTCCTGGTGCCCGTGCCATGGCGGCGGCGGCGGGGACAGCGATCGGCACGATGAGGGCGACATGGAGGATGACGATGATTGGGACGGCGAGCAAGTTGGCCATTGGGGCCGACAGGACGTGGGTGGTGGCCGTGAGGATGAGGTGGACGTCCACAGTGCACCGGCGATCATCTGATAGCTACGTCTGCTACAATGCCGTGGTTTTATGGGGAGCGGGAGTCGGGAGAGCCTGGAGGAAGCAGCTGGAGCTGCGGACGAGGCGCGGGAGGAGAAGGTGGCTGCCTAACTTAAACAGGCCGCGTGCGCATGGATTTGGCGCCAAAACGCCAAATGTTTGACTTGGGACGAGGGGGTGTGGATGGAGTGTGCGTGTAAAACTTGCTTTGGCGTGATGGCTTGATCTCGGTTGGGGTTGGAGAAGCAAGTCAAGCCCATGCTAGTTTTATTTATCCATGAAATGATATTAGTCAAGGTACGCGTCAAATTGTTCCTCAAAGATGAGTTCATATGTGAAGCCACACGAGGCTAAAACATCATGCTGGTTAATTAAGTGGTTGTCCATGGCAAGTTGTACTAGTTCAGAAATCAAAAAGGTATTTTTTTTTACATAGTACGATTGAAATTGCTCACATACACTTAACTTTATGAACGTATACATGCATAACCTATTTCTTTCAGCATTTTCGAAAGACTGAGCTAGCACATCATCTTGAGATTGATAAAGTTGTTATGAAAGCTTTCACAGTCAGCAAAAACATCTTCTAGAGCACGTATCATTGTCATCTCACCTAGTTAGGGATGGATAGGGTAGTCCATGACCACCCTTAGATTTCTCTAACCGCATATTTATATTATAGCAAAAAATAATTTTTCAATATAAAAAATTAAATACAAATAGAGTGCTCTACTGCTGGACCAGCCTGGCTTCTTGGGCTGGCTACACTCGTCAGGTCTGTTATTTTGAACCAAAAAAACTATAGCATTACCTGGAAGGATTATGTATGCATGGTTCTATTATTATAATTTTTACGGTTTTTTCTTCTTTCTTCACGCGACGACTAATGAATACCAACTTTTAAAGTTGATAGCAAACTACTCCCTGAATTATAAGATGTTTTAACTTTCTTTTTTGAATCAAACATATATAGACACGTTTTCGTGTGCTTGTTCATTCATTTTAATCCGTTTGTACTCTATACTGTCATATCCAAAATGTCTTATAATTTGGAACAACAGTGATGCAAATTGTCCGTAGGCGGCACAAGAAGCGGCGAACAATGACACGAGATGGCCGATGTAGCTGCCTACTGCAGCTGCTCCCCCGCACCCAGAGACCCCCAATTCGACTCCATACGTACATCCCTAGAAACGACACAACCCGAGGAACCAATCCATGGAGGGGAAGCCCACGGGAACAACCCTTCTTTTCTGGTCGCAGGGCGTCCACCACGAGAGGCCTTCCTATGTGTTTGCCGCTAAGCTGATTGGCTAGTCAAAAAACTAGTCAAAACCAAGTGCGCGCGGGGGGGGGGGGGGGCGCAAGTTAAGGGTATGGAACAACCAATTTTTGAAGTTGGGGTTGAATTCTAAATTGAGTGGATTTTTGTCAAATATAAAGGGGTGAAAAAAATATCTCAGCCTAATGCTAGTTACGATTCTCGAGCGAGAATAACTATTCTAAAATTGACATGGAAATAGTAACTTCATTTTATACGATCTCCAATTTAAGGGAGATACTTTTTTGCGAGAAATTTAAGAGAGATACTTGACAATGCTCCCCTAATGGCGTGTCTCTAAATGTATAGTGCAACAAGAATATGAGATGCTTTTGAAGCTCTAAGGTAATATTTGGGTACGACTCGTTCGAATCATTACTTCACTTTCTTCCCTAACATACTCCCAACTACCAGATCTCATATTGCGCTAAAAAACTACTAGATCTCAAAAGAATATGTGGATAAGGGTAAACAAAAAAGCCACTTGCACATGAAGTAATCTAGCATGAATCCTAATTTCCCTTGGGAAAATATATAGGGAGGGCAACTCTTTTCATTTCGAGACAAATATATAAAACAATTAAGTTGACGATTCAATGAAAAAATCCTCGTAAACATCTTACATGCTCTTACCCTTTTCAATTTCTTATACTTAATACACAAATACACTAGACACCTTTATCAAGATATTTGTTAGATTGTACGAACTTCTACAAAGATTTGCAAAGATATTAAAACATGCCCAAAACACACACATACATGGGCGCTTCGCACGATATATACACAATAATTCATCAAGTGTCATAAATTAGTCTATGGAATTTTGCAATCACGATTCTGTATCTTTCCTCATATTTTCTCATCAAATTTTATGTGTTAATTTTAGAAAAAAACTAAATCCTAGCAAAACTTGTTTTATCATTTTATGATAGACATTACAATTCTATACAAAAATAATATATATTAATATTTATAATATTATATGTGTAATATAAATAAAAATATAGAATATAGTAATTATAATTGCGTGTCAATAAATAAACTATATGTACAAAATGTATGTATGTTTAGTATAAAAGTTTTTTGTATGGTTCCAAACGTGAGGTCATAAATGTGAAAAACAATATACGACTAATTCAAATAATTTCTTATGTGAGACATTAACAAATTATATGTAAAAAAGAATAAAGTAAGCCACACATATGTTATCACAAATATGAGAGTCTATTAGAACTCTATAAAAAGGTTTCAGTTGAGGTTGTGTTAAACGTTAGTTTACCCTCTCCCCCAACTTACGACCAAATATTAGAGTTGATATGAGCATGTGTATAAGGGTAGAATGAAAAAAGATTAAGTTAGCAAAGAAGTATACTATGAAAATCGAAACTGGATATAGAGAACCCAATAAAAGGCTCAGTGAGATCGAGAGCCAATCTTCATATATGAGGGCGTGATTCGACCAAGCATTGATGTAGTGTAGGTGCTTCTCCTCCAAGAGATCATTATCAACGAAAGATCATAAGGATAGATCCCTCATGATGTTTTTGTGCTCGTGATTCGGGAGTTAATTGTGGTTGGTTGAGGCAGGACCTCGAGAGATTGGAGTTGTGCTCATATATTGGAACGTGATCATTTAGGTTTGGAGATAAATACATAGAGCTACTAAGACAATAATTCAATAATTGTTTTTCTTATAAACATTTTTTTACTATTTCATATACTTAATTATAGACTAGAAATCTCTATGAAGATATTTCGTGTATTGCACATACTTATACAAATATTTTTAAGGTATTAAAATATACATAAAACACATGCACATAGACGGGTGCCTATGCCCGAAAATACACATAGTATTGCATATAAGTGCCACTGATTATTATGTACAGACTTGAAGTTTTGTTCTCTCTTTTTTTGCTAATATTTTCCATCAATTTTTGTTTGTTTTAATTTGTTAAAAAAATATATAACATAAGTTGGTTTAAATTTGTTTAAACACTTTTATGACACACACTAGAATCCTATAACAAGAACATCGTATATTAGTATTTCTATTTACTATTATGTTTGCTCATGCTAACTAAATGTAGAGAGCGCGTACTAATAAGATTGTGTGTCAATAAAGTAATATGGTGTGCGTGTTGGTAGGCGGACATGAATCGCCGCGGCCGGCTTCAACCTGTTACCCCCATCTATCATTGCCAGCTGCGTTGCTGATCCGTTCGGTGCAAATGCAACATCGACCATGGAACATCGTCATTAGCCTGGACTTCTGTCGCACGTGGTGGCCGAGTACGCAGGACCGGTCAGCAAGCTGGGTGGGATTAAGCCTAGCACGCGTGCCATCAGCGGAGATAAAACAAGTGCTGCATACAGTGTTCCGCGTCAGCTTTGCGCCATTAGTCGTACTCCGCTAATCCACGGCACGTCGGCCAGCACACAGTCCATCATCTCATTCTCACCCCTCATTGTATATTGTAGCTCGTACATTGTCTCTCTCTCGCACACACGCAGAGAGGCGGCGTGTGTGTTGTGTTGCGGCGTGATGTGGCGAGCCGCGGCCGCGGCGGTGGTGCGGTTGGGGAGCCTTGTCCCGTTGTCCGCTGCGACGGCGACGTGCATGGGAAACGAACGAGTACGGGAGAAACCGAAAGGCGCGCAACGCGGAAGAAGAGTCAGTGGCGTGACGTGATCTCGTGGGAATGGAAAGCAAAGCAACGACAGATCGGCGGCTAGAGGAGGTAGACGACTGGTTAGCTGTCGCGTGTGGGGGGGAGGAAGAGGAACTGGAAGGCCTTGGGCCTCGGCACGTGTCGGCTGTATGTCTCATCAGTTCATGGCCAGCAGCTAGCCCAGCACGGCACGGGCGGTGAAAATCAAGCAAGGTGTGGAGGCCTAATCGGCTAGAGGCTAGAGTGGTAGGTGAAAGTACATTCGCATGACATGACACAAGGATGGATAACATAGATCATGGGAGTAGCTGAATTTCTCTTCAACTAGAGTAGCTAGCTCGAATGCTGTTCTGACGCTGCTTAGCCGTTATTAGAACTAGGACCCCATTAACACCCTCGTTGCTAATTTTCGGAGGATGGCTTTCCGTTTGGTGCCGTTGCTTTCTCCTTCACCATCCGAACCAGACTAGATGCTTCTCGTCACGCATCTATCGGGCCCATACTGGCCCCTTTTATGTTTTTTTGTAGGATTTGTTGAGCTGTGTCATCAGCAGAACCCTGTTGTATTCACTGGTGTTTGACTCTGTGTGCGTGTGTGACTCTGTGGTATTTTGTTGCTGTGATGATTGTTTTATCTATTAAACGAGACGAAAGCCTTTTTCGATAAAGGCACACGACAGGTGTAGGGAGCTAACTACAAGTACTTTGCACTACCATACACCCTGGAAAACCTTAAAGGTCACGATATTAACTCGGAAGATGATTTGTCTTCGGTAAAAATCTTTGCTCATGCGTGGCCAAGTCTAAGAGAAAAAAATTTGATGGAGGTACGTTGGTGAAAGTACATCTGCACGACACAAGGGATGGACAAGTAATGAGAGTAGACGTGTATTCATGATAACAAAGCGGTAGCTGATCTTACCAGATGAGGCCACATTCACTGTTTTATCATTTTTTCATTAGTTTGTCACGATTTGATCCTACATGCAGAAAAAATTGGATATAACGATTTTTCTATCGTCATTGTATTTAACGATAAGGTAACACATCCTAGCACCATGGCCTTTGATGGTAGGACTTAGATGGGCCTTCATGTCCGTTCGGTACGAAAAAGACCCCACCGCCATAGTCCTTGATGGTAAGATGTGTTACCTTGGCGGTAGGATCTTCATGTTTGTTTATTGCATGTGTGGTCCTATTATAATTGCATGCATGTCCCTACCGCTAAAGACCATGACGGTAGGGTCTTTTTCGCACCGAACGGGTGTGACAATGCAGGTAGGTCTTACCGCCAAAGGCCTCGACGGTAGGATGTGCTATTCCACCACCAAACGTCTTGGCGATAGGATGTGCTACTCTACCGTCAAAGACAATGATGATAAGAAAAAGGTCCGAAAATAATTTGCATATAGGGTCACATAGTGCTAAAGTTAAGAGAAATGGTCAAAACAGTAAATTTGTCCATCGAATAATAGATGATGGGATAAAAATCTTCGCTCACAAGGAAAAGCCGATGAATAGTAAAATGAAAAAAGTTTATGACAAAAGTTTCGAGTGCATGCAAAAATTCGTCACAGAATCACATTCCTATAAGGCATGGTAAAAAAAGAAATTCAATGCTTCAAAATGTTTTTGAAAGTAACATTTTCAAAGTATCGATCTTTTTTTTTGTCACACCTTCTAGGAATGTGATTCCATGACGAATTTTTACAAACACTTAAAACTTTTGTCAATATTTATCACAATTTCTGTTCATATTTTCTTCTTCTTTCGATTTTGCTGTTTAAATGAGCTCGGGAGCAGAAACTATGCGTCCTACTCACAGCAACTACTTTTGTTGCCCCTAGATAGGTAGCTAGTCTTTTGTGTGAGCTAGCCACGAACCTAACACTAGCACATAAGTGCTTCATCTTTCACATCGACAATAACACCCACACCGATCTATTATTCCGTCACCTCGTGTCTCATATCAACAAAGTATGTCATCTCTTGCCTCATATCCATAAAGTAGACAAGACCCCTGTAAATCACCACTACAAAGTTTCTCAAACTCATTCTCACCAAATACTTTCAAAAACGTAATACTTCTGCAGAAAAAGCTGAAAGTGGCACGCTAGAGAGTTCTGCCAACGTATATCAAACGAACGCTGCAACCGCATGCCAAAACCACAGGCGTTCCCACCCTCGATACAAGTTTCATTAGGCCGGGCGTTGACAAGGCAGGCTGAATGACATTTACATTGCACAGAAGCCAGGAAACACGTTGACAGAAAGTTACATGAGTGGAAGGTGAACCCGTCGCGGGAGATCTGAATGTCAAAAACCTATATTCTGAAGCCCAAACTATACGACAGGTACGTCATTGCAACATACATTGTGAAATGTCTAAACATAGCAGGAGTTGCATGCAGAACTTTTGAACAAAATCAAGAAACATTTTGTCACAACAGACAGCACAGAGCTGTCAATTTCAAGAAACAGGTTTGTGCCTTGCACACAAGTGCTTGTAGGTTTGATATGATTGAACAACTAAGTCAGGAAGAATTCTGATTTGTATGTTGATTTGACATCTTTTGTTATTTTTTCGAAAAAGGGTGAATTTTATTACTCAAAATGAAGCATCAAGTCAATACAATCAAAATGAAGCATCAAGTCAATACAATCAAAATGAACACACACCCGGTCTCTCCATAGTTAGGATGTACACGGCTAAGACCAACCCACACACACCAAAAAACCATGGCAAATAGCAAAGTCATCTAAGACCAAAGCTATGCCAGAGCAAGAAAATTACATCTGAAATGATCATAGCTGCAATCGACAATCTACAACAATAACCACACGAGAGCTAAGCACCGGCTGGCTGCAATCCCCTATGCTGGACCTTGGTTCAGAGCGGAGACCAGCAGCAAAACAACACCGGTGGCAGCAGCCACCGAGATGATCCATCGGGAGAAGGCAACTAGCGCGAGAGGAAGAGAGGCCCCACCGCCGCCGGGTGCCGCATGGTACTTTGCCCCGGCGCTACCGGCCGGGAGCAGCGAGGGGAGGGCGCATGCGGAAGTTTCCGAGAAAAGTGGATCAGAAGGGCGTCGTTGGTGGATCTCGTTTCTTCAAAAATGAGAGTGACATCTTTCGTTATACCCAAATGCACTAACTGGACAGGAAATTTGTATTGACTAACCGAAAGGACAATATATTTCATTTCTCGACTTAGATTTAACATTCTGAAGCATGGTGAAATAGTTAGACAACCAATGATTTCTGATACAGTAATTTGTGTTCTTTCGAAGTGCTTATCTTGGTCGGAAAGAAATCAACATCAAACCCACATTCCCCCCCCCCCCCCCCCCCCCCCAAAGGTGAGACCAAAATAAAAACAGAAGTAAAGAAACGAAAAGAGGCGCTAGCTTTGCTTGTTGGTGGTGGATGATGCCTGTTTCATTAAAGTAGTATAACAATAAAACCTCAACATATGATAAAAAAATAGATAATCACTGGAGGTAAGTTCTTCTGGAAAGCCCTGGTGGAAATGGAGGTGTTCATCTGTAAAAGCCTTAGCAATAGCAAGTGTGTGGATTTAGCTGCTGCTCTAGTAAGCATTTGAGAACAGAGAAACCAAATATAGACTGGAGAGCAGAAAGGTTGCACAAGCTGAAGAAATGATCTTAAGAGTATTAGAGGTAAGCAAATTACCCCCCTCTGAAATCAACCCAAATAAAACATAACAATATGTTACTACGGTATGCTGTATTAATTCTGTCGTATAATAATGTAATCTGGGCTTGACCCCGTTTCAGAGGGGCAAAATCAATATATTCAGGAGACTGATCATAACCGGAATCACAGAAGCAAGAAATGTAAATGAGGGACAGGAGTGAGAAATAAGATAGATTATCATAATATTGAGACAAGGATTTACAGAGTTAAGATCAATCAAAGTTCAAAGCATGGGAAGTGTATAAGAGAAACATGACATCTTAAGTATCTAACAGCTGCAAATAGGATCTGCATTCGGAACCCATTCAAAGGAATTTGCAGTTTGGATAACAATGTATCATTTCACACAGTTCATCAGGTAACCCCTGGATTCTGAAACATGAATACTACTCGTCAGGCTCACCCGCATCAGCCTCGATAACGCGGCAAGCTCCTCGATCAGGATCTCCTCCGTGGAAGTGTTGCTGAATAAGTCAGGCACCGTGATGAAATACATCCGCCCCAACGCCGGCGAGACCACCCCGCGGATCCCGCGGCCGCTCAGCACCAGCTGCGTGACGCGCCACCTGCCGCCGCGCCCATCGCGCAACGCCGGTCCAGTTGCAGAACCGTCACGATGAGGTGCACGTGCACAGTGCACTGCCGATCATCTGATAGCTGTGTCTGCTACAATGCCATGGTTTGGGAAGCTTGGGAGGGGGAGAAGTAGCTGGAGCCTGGAGACGAGGCTCGTGGCTGCCTAACTTAACTAGGCCGCGTGCGCCTGGATTCGGCGCCAAAACGCCAAACGTTTGACTTTTGAATTTGATGAGGGTGTGTACATGCGTGTGCAACTTGCTTCGGTGATGGATTAATCTCGGTTGGGGTTGGAGGAAGCAAGTCAAGCCTACGCTAGCTTTGTTTATCCCCGAGATGATCGTACTCAAAGCACGCGTCGAAATTGTTCAAAGATGATCTTATATGTGAAACGGGGACTAAACATCGTGCTGGACTGGTTAATTAAGTGGTTATCCATGACAAGTTGCACTAGTTCAAAACACAACACTTAATGTTGTCGTGAGGCCTATATTAGCTTGAAGCCTTGAACAAAAAGAGCCTGAACGGAGTTGTGGTTCCATTGTTGTTTCGCTTTGCAGTATTGTCTTATTCTTGGGAGTGTCTATTTCCTTTTACTTTTGTGAGGAAGTTAGTGAGAGAGATCTGAGATCATTGCCCTCTGATTCTAAATACTGAAGATAATGTCCCTACACTTACTAAAAAGAGAGAGTTCAAATTTGAATTAAATTGGTTGCAGAACCCTGACTTCTTACCTCTCGTGGCCAAAATCTGGTTGAAACCTGTACACTCTAAGAATCATATTGACATTATGAATATCAAACTGAAGAGATTCAAGAAATACTTTAAAGGTTGGGGATTTAATAATTTTGGTAAGGCTAGAAAAAAAAGTGGCTGGGAGAGGAGCTGGAACACCTCGAGAGACTGGAGGAGACGGATGCTTTAACTCCTGAGCTATATTGCAAGAAAGTTAAGCTTTCGGTTGAGTTAAATAACCTCCTAATTGAAGAAGAAGTGGCCTGGCTGCAAAAATCTCATGATAACTGGTTGCTTAAAGGAGATAGCAATACTGAATACTTTTATAGGACTGTGAATGGAAGGAGAAGAAGGAATACGATCTTTTCTCTTAGCTATGGGGATGTGGTGATAGAAGGAAGTAAAAACTTACTTAAACATGCCACTGATTTCTACAAGGAACTCTTCAGCCCTCCACCTCGAAACTTGTGCGAAATAGACAATAACACGTGGGAAGCACATGAAAAATTGGCTAACATCGATAATTTTATACCTATGAGACCCTTCTCTGAAACTCAGATTAAGAATGTCCTCTTCTCTATGAAACACAACAAAGCCCGATGCCCTGATAATATTCCAATTGAGTTCATTCAATATTGTTGGGATATTGTTAAAAAGATGTGATGTTGCTTTTTGAGTGATTTATGATAATAAATTTGATGTTGAGAGACTTAACTATGTCATTATTACATTGCTCCCCAAGGTGGTTGGGGCTGATAAAATTGAACAATTCAGACCTATTTGCTTGCTCCGTTGCGTTTATAAGCTGATCACCAAGGTGCTTACCATTAGAATGGAACCTTTTGTGGACATCCTGTTTAGTAGGCATCAAATGCAATCATAAAAAGGAGGGATATCATGGATGGTATAATGTCACTCCATGAATTTTTGCATCATTCCTATGCTCGAAAAAAACTGGGATTGTGCTCAAACTCGACTTCGAGAAAGCATACGACAAAGTAAAATGGGACTTTCTCATAGAATGTCATGAACAAAGAGATTTTGACCCCCAATGGATTGAATGGGTTAAAAAAATTGTTGGGGGTACTGTCAGCGTGAAGCTGAATGATGAGGTTGGGGAGTATTTTCGAAGTGCCAAAAGGGTGAGACAGGGAGACACCTTCTCCCCCTTCCTGTTTGATTTTGCTGCTGACTGCCTAACTAAGATGGTACTTAAGGCTCAAGAAAATGGCCATTTCATAGGTTTGGCAGCCGACTTGGTCAAACATGGGGTGGCCATATTGCAATATGAAGACGACACAATCCTTTGTTTTGAAGATAACCCGAGAAATGCTCTAAATGTCAAATTGTTGTTGTATCTTTTTGAAATCATGTCTGGGTTGAAAATTAACTTTTTGAAAAGTGAAATATTTTCGGTTTATGCTGATGATGAAACAATGAGAAATTATGCTCAGATGTTTAACTGTGAGATAGGGACTTTCCCTATTAAATATCTGGGTATGCCTATCAGCTATTCTGGCCTTAAGGGGAGTGATTGGCTATTTGTTGATGACAAATTTATTAACCATGGTGAAACCTGGATCAGTGAAACTTTATCTAGTGGTGTAGGATCGAAAGTAGTGCTAGAGAGGGGTGATTAGATTACTTTACAAAATAAATATCTACTTTTTCCCAATTTTAAGTGTTGGTAGATTTTAGCATTCATAGCAAGTCAAGTACACCCTACTAATGCATGTCTACGAGTATAGCAGCAGAAAGTAAAGACAAACATGCAAGTAAAGAAAGGGTAGGAAGATCAAACACAATTTGAAGACACGATGATTTTTTCCCGTGATTCCGATGGGTGGTGCTATCGTACGTCCACGTTTATGGAGTCTTCAACCCACGGATGGTAATGGTCACAGAAGTCCGCGGAGGGCTCTACCCATGGAGGGTTCCACGAAGAAGCAACCTTGACTATTCCATAACGGCTTCCATCCACGAAGGACTAGCCTCACTATGGGTAGATCTTCACGAAGTAGGCAATCTCCCCGCCCTTAAAAACTTCTTGGTTTACTCCACAACACGAAGTAGGAGGCTCCCAAGCGACACCTACCCAATCTTGGAGGCACCACCCTCCAAAAGGTAATAGGCTTGATAATGTCGATGAAATCCTTGCTCTTGTGCTTCAAGATGATAGACTCCTCAACACACAATCACTCTTTCACAGATTTGGCTATGGTGGAAGAGATTGATTGGGTGGAAAGCAAGTTGAGGAGGCTAGATATCAAGATTCATATGGTTGGAATGGAATGGCATGATCTCAAGACATGAGTAGGTGGCTCTCTCTCTCTCAGAAAATCAGTTGGTGTGAGTGGGCATCTGTTCTGAGTGCTTCTCTTGCGAGTAGGTGGTGGTGGAGGGGTATATAGGCATCTCCAAAAATCCAACCGTTACACCTAATAAGTCAGACTCGGTGACACCGATGTGTTAATCTCGGTGGTACCGAGTTGCCTCAAAGGTAGTAACTTTTGAATCTCAGTGAGACCGATACATAAAACTCAGTTGCACCGATAAGGTGACCAACGGTCAGATTGCCAAACTCGGTGACACCGATTCAACAAACTCGGTGGGACCGATTTTGAGAATTTGCGAAACAAGAAGTTGGCAACCCAAACTTGGTAGCACCGAAATGGAATCAGTTGCACCGAATGGCTAGGGTTTGGCAGGGTTTGTGTGAGGCCAAGAATCGGTGGCACCAAATGGAAAGTTTTTTTTGCACCATTTTTGGATATTTGGCTTTGGATAGACTTTTGTGGAAGAGCTTGTGGGTGTATGTGGTGACTATCACTTGTGCACGTATGAGCATTTTGTTCACCAACAATACCTTACCCCCTTTTGATAGTATTGCCTTTCCTATGGACTCAAAGTGATTTCTCACAAAAGTAAAATATAGAGTCCTCTTGCTTGAAGCTTTGTCAATCTATTTCCTTTCATCTTGGGGTATTCCACAATCCTTTTGCCAACCCATCATTGAACTTTTCCTCAAACATGCTTAGTGGAAACATTAGTTCAACAACATATATGTTCTTATTAATTACAAAAACCACCAAGGGAGCAAATGTGCTTTCAATCTCCCCCTTTTTGGTAATTGATGACAACATATAGATCAAAGCTTCGACATATGATATGATCAATGAATATAATCGTCACTTTGAGAAGTATGTGGTAAGCAAGAGATCCCCCTAAATTTGTGCATTATTTTTTAAATTTGTGTTTGAATGCAAATGCACAATCGATTCGGTACATGGGGCACTTCTTCCATGTCACATACAACTTGGTGGTGTGCGAGAGTAATAAGAGTTAATATCATAGCACAACACGTCAAGAAAAGTGCATGACCATCTCATAACCATCAAAAGGATAGGAAATAGTAGCAACACACATTAAGGAGTATGATCAAACACAAACAAGAGTATACCACATCCAAACCAAAAGACCAACTTTATTAAAACAACAATAAAACCAAACACTCTCTCACTTGAAGCCTATAGATCTATATACAACTTGTCCCCCTTTGGCAACAAGTTACCAAAAAGTTTGAAGAGATATAGCCAATCATCCTTCTGAGGCTGATCTCCTCCGAAGGTCAATCTCTGAGTCGAGAGAACTGCGTCGGTGAAGACCTCTAGTGATGTCCTAGATGGAGTTGGATAGCTTCTCTGATACCACTTGTAGGATCGAAAGTAGTGCTAGAGGGTGGTGATTAGACTACTTGACCAAATAAAAAACTACTTTTTCCAAATTTTAAGTGTTGGCAGATTTTATCATTCATAGCAAGTCAAGTACACCCTACCCTACACATGCATGTCTATGAGTATAGCAGCAGAAAGTAAAGACAACCATGCAAGTAAAGAAAGGGTAGGAAGATAAAAAGAAATTTGAAGACACGATGATTTTTCCCCTGGTTCCGATAGGTGGTACTATTGTACATCCACGTTTATGGAGTCTTCAACCCACGGAGGGTAACAGCCGCGAGAGTCCACGGAGGGCTCTACCCACGGAGGGTTCCACGAAGAAACAACCTTGACTATTCCATAACGGCTTCCATCCACGAAGGACTAGCCTCACTATGGGTAGATCTTCACTAAGTAGGCGATCTCCTTGCCCTTACAAACTTCTTGGTTCACTCCAGAACACGAAGTAGGAGGCTCCCAAGCGACACCTACCCAATCTAGGAGGCACCATCCTCCAAAAGGTAATAGGCTCGATAATGTCGATGAACTCCTTGCTCTTGTGGTTCAAGATGATAGACTCCTCAACACAGAATCACTCTTTCACATATTTGGCTTTGATTGGGTGGAAAGCAAGTTGGGGAGGCTAGAGATCAAGATTCATATGGTTGGAATGAAATGACATGATCTTAACACATTGGTAGGTGGCTCTCTCTTAGAAAATCAGTTAGTCTGAGTGGGGATCTGTTCTAAGTGCTTCTCTTGCGAGTAGGTGGTGGTGGAGGGGTATATATAGGCATCTCCAAAAATCCAACCGTTACACCTAATAAGTCAGACTTGGTGACACCGATGTGTTAATCTCGATTGTACCGAGTTGCCTCAAAGGTAGCAACTTTTGAATCTCGGTGAGGCCGATACATAAAACTCGGTTGCACTGATAAGGTGACCAGCGGTCAGTTTGCCAAACTCGGTGACGCCGATTCAACAAACTCGATGGGATCGATTTTGAGAATTTGCGTAACGGGAAGTTGGCAACCCAAACTCGGTGGCACCAAAATGGAATCAGTTGCGCCGAATGGCTAGGGTTTGTCAGAGTCTGTCTGAGGCTGAGAATCGGTGGCACCGAGTTGAAAGTGTTGGTTGCACCGATTTTGGATATTTGGCTTTGGACAGCCTTTTGTGGAAGAGCTTGTGGGTGTATGTGGTGACTATCACTTGTGCACGTATGAGCACTTTGTTCACCAATAGCACCTTACTCCCTTTTGATATTATTGGATTTCCTATGGACTCAAAGTGATTTCTCACAAAAGTAAAATGTAGAGTCCTCTTGCTTGAAGCTTTGCCAATCTATTTCCTTGCATCTTGGGGTATTCTACAATCCTTTTGCCAACCAATCATTGAACTTTTCCTCAAACATGCTTAGTGGAAACATTAGTTCAATGACATATATGTTCTTATTAATTACCAAAACCACCAAGGGAGAAAATGTGCTTTCAATCTCCCCCCTTTTGGTAATTGATGACAACATATAGATCAAAGCTTCGACATATGATATGATCAATGAATATAATCGTCACTTTGAGAAGTATGTGTTAAGCAAGAGCTCCCCCTAAATTTGTGCATTATTTTTGAAATTTGTGTTCGAATGCAAATGCATAATTGATTAGGTACATGGGGCACTTCTTCCATGTCACATAGTTCATCAAGAAGTTTGACACCGCGAAGGTAGGAATCAAGAAGGAGCATCAAGTGTTGATGGTTAGTAAAACCACTAGTTTCGAGAAGGGCAAGGGCAAGGAGGGAAACTTCATGGATGGCAAGTCAGTTACTGCTCCAGTGAAGCAACCCAAAGTTGAACCCAAACCCGAGACTAAGTGCTTCTATTATGAGGTGAGTGGTCGCTGAAGCGGGACAACCCTAGATACTTGGTAGATAAGAAGGCTGGCAACGTCGACACACATGTATTTGATATACGTGTTATTGATGTGTACCTTGCTAGTACTCCTAATAGCACATGGGTATTAGATACCGGTTCGGTTGCTAAATGTTAGTAACTCGAAGTAAAAGCTACGGAATAAACGGAGACTAGCTAAGGGTGAGGTGACGATGTGTGTTGGAAATGTTTCCAAGGTTGATGTGATCGACATCGCACGCTCTCTCTACCTTTGGGATTAGTGACGAACCTAAATAAATGTTATTTGGTGTTTTGCATTGAGCATGAACGTGATTAGATCGTGTTTATTGCAACACGGTTATTCGTTTAAGTTAGAGAATAATTGTTATTCTGTTTACATGAATAATACCTTCAATGGTCATGCACCCAGTGAGAAGGGTTTGTTGAATCTTGATCATAGTAATACACATGTTCATAACATTGATGCCAAAAGATACAAAGTTAATAATGATAGTACCACATACTTGTGGCACTACCGCTAAATGTCATATTGGTATAAAGCGCATGAAGAAACTCCATGTTGATGGATCTTTGGACTGTTCGATTTCGAATCGGTTGAGACATGCGAACCATGCCTCTTGGGCAAGATGACTAAGGACCCCGTTTTCCGGATTGATGGAGCGGGCAAGTGATTTATTAGAAATGATACATGTTGATGTATGCAATCCAATGAGTCTTGTAGCGTGCGGTGGATATCGTTATTTTCTTACCTTCACTAATGATTTGAGTAGATATAGTGTATGTTTACTTAATGAAACACAAGTCTGAATCGTTTGAAAAGTTCAAGCAAATTCAGAGTGAAGTTTAAGATCATCGTGACAAGAAGATAAAAATGTCTGCGATATGATGGTGGAGGTGAATACCTGAGTTAAGAGTTTGGCATACAACTTTAGACAATGTGAAAGTCGTTTCACAACTCATGCCACCTGGAACACCATAGTGTGATGGTATGTCCGAACGTCATAGTCGTGCTCTATTGGATATGGTGCGGGCTATGATGTCTCTTATCGTTTTGCTACTATAGTTTTGGGGTCATGCATCAGATACAACTACATTCACTTTAAATAGTGCACCATCTAAATCCGTTGAGATGACACCGTGTGAATTATGGTTTGATAGAAACCTAAGCTGTCATTTCTTAATGTTTGGGGCTGCAACGCTTGTGTGGAAAAATGTTTTCACCTAATGAGCTTGAACCCAAAGCGGACAAATGCATCTTCATAGATTACCCTAAGAACAGTTGGGTGAACCTTCTATCTCAGATCCAAGCATAAAGTGTTTGTTGCTAAAACGGGTCCTTTCCCGAGAAAAAGTTTCTCTCGAAAGAATTGAGTGGGAGGAAGATAGAACTTGATGAGGTTGTTGAACCTTTGTTTCAACCAGAGAGTAGTGTAGCGCAGAAAGATGTTTTTGTGGACCCTACGTCAGTTGAAGAGGAAGTAAATGATGATGATCATGAAGCTTCAGATCAAGTTACTATCAAACCTCGTAGGTCGACAAGGATGCGTACTACTCCTGAGTGGTACGACAACCCTATCTTGGAGGTCATGTTATTGGACAACGATGAACCTACGAGATATGGAGAAGTGATGATGGGCCCGGATTCCGACAAATGATTAGAGGCCATGAAATCCGAGAAAGGATCCATGTATGAAAACCAAGTATGGACTTTGGTAGACTTGCTCGTTGGACGGCAGGTCGTCGAGTACAAATGGACATTTGAGATGAAGACAGACGCTGATGGTAAATGTCACCATTTATAAAGCTCGACTTGTCACAAAGAAGTTTCCGACAAGTTCAAAGAGTTGACTGCGATGAGACTTTCTCACTCGTAGCGATGCTAAAGTCTGTTGGAATTATGTTAGCAGCTGCTGCATTTTTCAATTAGGAAATCTGGCAGATGGATGACAAAACATCGTTTCCTTAACAGTTTACTTGAGGAAAAGTTGTTTGTGATACAACCAGAAGGTTTTGTTAGTCCTAAGGATGCTAAAAGGTGAGCAAGCTTCAGTGATCCTTCTATGGACTAAAGCAAGCATCTCGGAGTTGGAATATACACTTTGATGAGGTGATCAAAGTTTTTGAGTCTATACAAAGTTTACGAGAAACTTGTATTTACAATAAAGTGAGTGGGAGCACTATAGAGTTTCTGATAAGCATATGTGGTTGACATATTGTTGATCGGAAATGATGTAGAATTTCTGGAAAGCATAAAGGGTTGTTTGAAAGGAGTTTTTCAAAGGAAGACCTAGATAAAGCTACCTAATTGTTGAGCATCAAGATCTATAGAGATACATCAAGATGCTTGATGAGACTTTGAATGAGTACATACCTTGACAAGATTTTGAAAGAGTTCAAAATGGATTAGTCAGAGATAAGTTTTCTCGCATGCTTTGTAAGGTGTGAAGTTGAGTGAGACTCAAAGCTCGACCACGACAGAAGAAAGAGAAAGGACGAATGTCGTCCCCTATGCCTTAGCCATAGGCTCTGTATAGTATACCATGCTATGTACCGCACCTGTGTGTGCCTTGCCATGAGTCCGTCAAGGGGTACAAGAGTAATCCAGGAGTGGATCACTGGACAGCGGTCAAGATCATCCTTAGTAACTAAAAGACTAAGGAAATGTTTCTCGATTATGGAGGTAAGAAAGAGTTCGTCGTAAAGATTTAAGTCGATGCAAGCTTTGACACCAATCCGAATGTCTCTTAGTAGCAATCCGGATACGTATAGTAGAGCATCCATTTGGAATAGCTCCAAGTGGAGTGTGGTAGCAGTGTTTACAGTTTGACATAGAGATTTGCAAAGTACAAATGGATCTAAATGTCACAGACCCATTGACTATAAGACCTATCTCACATGCAAAGCATGATCGAGCTCCAGAATTCATTGGGTGTTAGATTTATAACAATGCGAATCACATGGTGATGTGAACTAGATTATTGACTCTAGTGCAAGTGGGAGACTGTTGGAAATATGCCCTAGAGGCAATAATAAATTGGTTATTATCATATTTCCTTGTTCATGATAATCGTTTATTATCCATGCTATAATTGTGTTGATCGGAAACTCAGATACATGTGTGGATACATAGACAACACCATGTCCCTAGTATGCCTCTAATAGACTAGCTCGTTGATCAAAGATGGCTATGGTTTCCTAGTCATGGACTTGAGATGTCATTTGATAACGGGATCACGTCATTAGGAGAATGATGTCATGGACAAGACCCAAACTACAAACGTAGCATATGATCGTGTCCGTTTATTGCTACTGTTTTCTACATGTCAAGTATTTGTTCCTATGGCCATGAGATCATGCAACTCACTAACACCGGAGGAGTGCCTTATGTGTATCAAACATCGCAGCATAACTGGGTGACTACAAAGGTGATCTACAGGTATCTCCGAGGGTGTCTGTTGGGTTGGCATGGATCAAGACTGGGATTTGTTACTCCGTGTGACGGAGAGGTATCTCAGGGCCCACTCGGTAATACAACATCACAATAAGCCTTGCAAGCAATGTGACTAAGTGTTAGTCACGGGATCTTGTATTACGGAACGAGTAAAGAGACTTACCGGTAACGAGGTTGAACTAGGTATGGAGATACCGACGATCGAATCTCGGGCAAGTAACATACCGAAGAACAAAGGGAACATCATACGGGATTAACTGAATCCTTGACATAGAGGTTCGACCGATAAAGATCTTCGTAGAATATGTAGGAACCAATATGGGCATCCAGGTCCCGCTATTGGTTATTGACCGTAAAGGTGTCTCGGTCATGTCTACATAGTTCTCGAACCCGCAGGGTCTGCACACCTAAGGTTCGATGACGTTTCGATAGTATAGAGTTATGTATGGTGGTGACCGAAGGTTGTTTGGAGTCCCGGATGAGATCCCGGACGTCATGAGGAGCTCCGGAATGGTCCGGAGGTAAAGATTGATATATGAGATAACAGTGTTTGGTCTCCGGAAGGGTTCCAGAATTCATCGGAAGAGTTTCAGATGTTTCCGGAAATGTTCGGGGTACAAGAACACTTTATTTGGGCCAAGGGGTAAAGACCATGAGGCTTTAGGAAGGTGCAAAAGCTGTTTTGCGGAGGCCAGGGGACAGACGCCAGGGACCCTGACATCTGGGGCCAGACGCCGAGGACCTTGGCGTCTGGTCCTGGAGTCCAAGGAGGACTCTTGCCTTGCGTGCAAACCGACCTTAAGGAGGATTTTTCTCCAAGTTTTGACCCCAGGGCTCAGCATATAAATAAAGGGGTGGGGATAGCACTTAGAACACATCAAGAAACCCTAACAGCCACATGCTACCTCTCCTCAAGATCGCAGTTTCTCCTCTAGATCGGTTTTCAGCGGTGCTTAGGCGAAGCCCTGCTGGAATAGCTCCACCACCATCACCGCAACGCCGTCGCGCTACCGGAGAACTCATCTACCTCTCCGCTCCCTCTTGCTGGATCAAGAAGGTGGAGATCGTCATCGAGCTGTACGTGTGCTGAACGCGGAGGTGTCATCCGTTCGGCGCGAGATCGGAAGGACCGTGATCAAGATCGCGAGACCGATCGTGATGAGATCGCGGGACGGATCGTGATTAGTTCGCGGGATGGATCATGATTGGATCGCGGGACGGATCGTGATGAGATCGCGGGATGCTCGGTGATTTGAATCACGAAGACGTTCGACTACACCAACTGCGTTTCTTAACACTTCCCGCTTAGCGATCTACAAGGGTATGTAGATCCACTCTCCCTCTCGTAGATGCTCATCACCATGGGTAGATCTCGTGTGTGCGTAGGAAATTTTTTGTTTCCCATGCAACATTCCCCAACAGGGTATATATAGGTATCTCCAAAAATTCAACCGTTACACCTAATAAGTCAGACTCAGTGACACCGATGTGTTAATTTTGGTGGTACCGAGTTGCCTCAAAGGTAGCAACTTTTGAATCTCGGTGAGACCGATACATAAAACTCGGTTGCGCCAATAAGGTGACCAACGGTCAGATTGCCAAACTCAGTGACGCCGATTCAACAAACTCGGTGGGACCAATTTTGAGAATTTGCGTAACAGGAAGTTGGCAACCCAAACTCGGTGGCACCAAAATGGAATCGGTTGCACAGAATGGCTAGGGTTTGGCGGAGTCTGTCTGAGGCTGAGAATCGGTGGCACCGAGTGGAAAGTGTTGGTTGCACCAATTTTGGATATTTGGCTTTGGACGGACTTTTTTGGAAGAGCTTGTGGGCATGTGTGGTGACTATCATTTGTGCACGTATGAGCATTTTGTTGACCAACAGTACCTTACCCCCTTTTGATAGTATTGGCTTTCCTATGGACTCAAAGTGATTTCTCACAAAATTAAAATGTAGAGTCCTCTTGCTTGAAGCTTTGCCATTCTATTTCCTTGCATCTTGGGGTATTCCACAATCCTTTTGCCAACCCATCATTGAACTTTTTTTGAAACATGCTTAGTGGAAACATTAGTTTAGTGACATATATGTTCTTATTAATTACCAAAAACACCAAGGGAACAAATGTGCTTTCAATCTCCCCCTTTTTGGTAATTGACGACGACATATAGATCAAAGCTTCAACATATTATATGATCAATGAATATAATCATCACTTTGAGAAGTATATGATAAGCAAGAGCTCCCCCTAAATTTGTGCAATATTTTTAATTTTTTTGTTTAAATGCAAATGCACAATCGATTAGGTACATGGGGCACTTCTTCCATGTCACATACAACTTGGTGGTGTGTGAGAGTAATAAGAGTTAATATCATAGCACAACACATCAAGCAAAGTGAATGACCATCTCATAACCATAAAAAGGATAGGAAATAGTAGCAACACACATTAAGGAGTATGATCAAACACAAATAAGAGTATAACACATCCAAACCAAAAGAAAAAATGTTTTTAAAACAACAATAAACAAAACACTCTCTCACTCAAAGCCTATAGATCTATATACAACTTCTCCCCCTTTGGCAAAAAGTTACCAAAAAGATCAAAGAGATATATCTAATCATCCTTCTGAGGCCGATCCTCCGGATGTCGATGTCGGAGTCGAGAGAACTATGTTGGCGAAGACCTCTACTAATATCCTGGATGGAGTTGGACAGCTGCTTGATACCACTTGTAGGATCGAAAGTAGTGCTAGAAGGGGGTGATTAGACTACATGACCAAATAAAAATCTACCTTTTCCCATTTTTAAGTGTTGGAAGATTTTAGCATTCATAGCAAGTCAAGTACACCCTACACATTCATGTCTATGAGTATAGTAGCGGAAAGTAAAGACAAGCATGCAAGTAAAGAAAGGGTAGGAAGATCAGACGCTGAAGACACGATGATTTTTTTTCGTGGTTCCGATAGGTGGTGCTATCGCACGTCCACGTTTACGGAGTCTTCAACCCAAGGAGGGTAACGGTCACGAGAGTCCATGGAGGGCTCTACCCATGGAGGGTTGCACGAAGAAACAACCTTGACTATTCTATAATGGTTTTCCGTCCATGAAGGACTAGCCTCACTATGGGTAGATCTTCACAAAGTAGGCGATCCCCTTGCCCTTACAAACTTCTTGGTTCAGTCCACAACACGAAGTAGGAGGCTCTCAAGCGACACCTAACCAAACTAGGAGGCACCACCCTCCAAAAGGTAATAGGCTCGATAATGTCGCTGAACTCCTTGCTCTTGTGCTTCAAGATGATAGACTCCTCAACACACAATTACTCTCTCACATAGTTGGCTATGGTGTAAGATAATGATTGGGTGGAAAGACAGTTGGGGAGGCTAGAGATATGGATTTGTATGGTGTGAATGGAATGGCATGATCTCAACACATGAGTAGGTGGCTGTCTCTTAGAAAATCAGTTGGTGTGAGTGGGGATCTGTTTTGAGTGCTTCTCTTGCGAGTAGGTCATGGTGGAGGGGTATATATAGGCGTCTCCAAAAATTCAACCGATAAACGTAATAAGTCAGACTCGGTGACGCTGATGTTTTAATCTCGGTGGTACCGAGTTGCCTCAAAGGTATCAACTTTTGAATCTCGGTGAGACCGATACATAAAACTCGGTTGCACCGATAAGGTGACCAACGATCAGATTGCCAAACTCGGTGACGCCGATTCAACAAACTCGATGGGACCGATTTTGAGAATTTGTGTAAAACGAAGTTGGCAACCCAAACTCAGTGGCACCAAAATGGAATCAGTTGCACCGAATGGCTAGGGTTTGGCAGAGTCTGTGTGAGGTTGAGAATCGGCGGCACCGAGTGGAAAGTGTTGGTTGCACCGATTCTGGATATTTGGCTTTGGACGGAATTTTGTAGAAGAGCTTGTGGGTGCATGTGGTGACTATCACTTGTGCACGTATGAGCGTTTTGTTGATCAACAATACCTTACCCCCTTTTGATAGTATTGGCTTTCCTATGGACTCAAAGTGATTTCTCACAAAAGTAAAATGTAGATTCCTCTTCCTTGAAGCTTTGCCAATCTATTTCCTTGCATCCTGGAATATTCCACAATCCTTTTGCCAACCCATCATTGAAATTATCCTAAAACATGCTTAGTGGAAACATTAGTTCAATGACATATATGTTCTTATTAATTACCAAAACCACCAAGGGAGCAAATGTGCTTTCAATCTCCCCCTTTTTGGTAACTGATGACAACATATAGATCAAAGCTTCAACATATGATATGATCAATGAATATAATCGTCAGTTTGAGAAGTATGTGTTAAGCAAGAGCTCTCCCTAAATTTGTGCATGATTTTTAAATTTTGTGTTTGAATGAAAATGCACAATCGATTAGGTACATGGGGCACTTCTTCCATGTCACATACAACTTGGTGGTGTGCCAGAGTAATAAGAGTTAATATCATAGCACAACACATCAAAAAAAGTGAATGACCATCTCATAACCATCAAAAGGATTGGAAATACTAGCAACACACATTAAGGAGTATGATCAAACACAAACAAGAGTATAACACATCCAAACGAAAAGACCAGATGTTTTTAAAACAACGATAAAACTAAACACTCTCTCACTCGAAGCCTGTAGATCTATATACAACTTCTCCCTCTTTGGCAACAAGTTACCAAAAAGTTGGAAGAGATATAGCTAATCGTCCTTCTGAGGCTGATCTCCTCCGAAGGTCGATGTTGGAGTCGAGAGAACTACGTTGGCGAAGACCTCTACTGATGTCCTGGATGGAGTTGGATAGCTGCTCTGATACCACTTGTAGGATCAAAGTAGTGCTAGAGGGGGGTGATTAGACTACTTGACCAAATAAAAATCTACTTTTTTGAATTTTAAGTGTTGGCAGATTTTAGCATTCATAGCAAGTCAAGTACACCCTACACATGCATGTCTACGAGTATAGCAGCGGAAAGTAAAGACAAGTATGAAAGTAAAGAATGGGTAGGAAGATAAAACGCAATTTGAAGACACGATGATTATTTTCCCGTGGTTCCGATAGGTGGGTCTATCGTACGTCCACGTTTATGGAGTCTTCAACCCAAGGAGGGTAACGGTCACGAGAGTCCATGGAGGGCTCTACCCACGGAGGGTTTCACGAAGAAGCAACCTTGACTATTCCATAACGGTTTTCCATCCACGAAGGACTAGCCTCACTATGGGTAGATCTTCACGACATAGGCGATCTCCTTGCCTTTACAAACTTCTTCGTTCACTCCACAACAGGAAGTAGGAGGCACTCAAATGACACCTAATCAATCCTGGAGGCACTACCCTCCAAAAGGTAATAGGCTCGATAATGTCGATGAAATCCTTGCTCTTGTGTTTCAAGATGATAGACTCCTCAACACACAATCACTCTTTCCCAGATTTGGCTATGGTGGGAGAGATTGATTGGGTGGAAAGCAAGTTGGGGAGGCTAGATATCAAGATTCATATGGTTGGAATGTAATGGCATGATCTCAACACATGGGTAGGTGTCTCTCTCTCAGAAAATCAGTTGGTCTGAGTGGGCATCTGTTCTGAGTGCTTCTCTTGCGAGTAGGTGGTGGTGGAGGGGTATATATAGGCATCTCCAAAAATCCAACCGTTACACCTAATAAGTCAGACTCGGTGACACCGATGTGTTAATCTCGGTGGTACCGAGTTGCCTCAAAGGTAGCAACTTTTGAATCCCGGTGAGACCGATACATAACACTCGGTTGCACCGATAAGGTGACCAACGGTAAGATTGCCAAACTCGGTGACGCCGATTCAACAAACTCGGTGGGACCGATTTTGAGAATTTGCGTAACAGGAAGTTGGCAACCCAAACTCGGTGGCACCGAAATGGAATCAGTTGCACAGAATGGCTAGGGTTTGGTAGAGTCTGTCTGAGGCTGAGAATCGGTGGCACCGAGTGGCAAGTGTTGGTTGCACCGATTTTGGATATTTGGCTTTGGACAGACTTTTGTGGAAGAGCTTGTGGGCATATGTGGTGACTATTACTTGTGCACGTATGAGCATTTTGTTGACCAACAGTACCTTGCCCCCTTTTGATAGTATTGTCTTTCCTATGGACTCAAAGTGATTTCTCACAAAAGTAAAATCTAGAGTCCTCTTGCTTGAAGCTTTGCCAATCTATTTCCTTGCATCTTGGGGTATTCCACAAACCTTTTGCCAACCCATCATTGAACTTTTCCTCAAACATGCTTAGTTGAAACATTAGTTGAATGACATATATGTTGTTATTAATTACCAAAACCACCAAGGGAGCAAATGTACTTTCAAGTGGAGGCAGGCTCATTAAGGTCAATGCTTTTCTGTCGCATATACCTTCTTACTACATGTCCATGTTCGTGTTAAATAAATCTAGGAGAAAATTCTTTTGACACCGCAATGGAAATCAAAGGGGTTACCATATGGTAAAATAGAGCCGTGTATGCAGATCTAAAATGAAAGGGGGACTCGGGGTGAATGACCTAAGTAAACAGAATATAAGTCTACTAGTGAAATGGTGGTGGAAACTAGAAAAAAAGAGGGATTGTGGCAAGATATTGTTAAGGCTAAGTACCTAAAAATCCTTAGTGGCTATGACTAAACAGAGAGCTAGTGATTCTCCATGTTGGAAAGCCCTGATGAAAGTCAAAGAATATTACATGGCTGGTAGAGGAATCCAAGTGAAAAAGGAAATGTAGCTAGCCTTTGGCTAGATGACATGGGTGATAATTTTACCTTAAAGGAAAAATATCCTGATCTGTTTGATATTTGTGTGGATCAAAATTGTACTGTGGACAAAATGAACTATATGAATCATATTTCTTCTTTTAGAAGAAGGTTGTCTAATGAACTGGTGCAGAAATGGGGAGAAATGAAGAGATTTGTGTTAAAACTATTTCAAAAGAAAGGGGGGATGAGGTATACTGGAAGCTTGATAGATCCAAAGAGTATAAAACAAAATCAATGTATCGATGGTTGGAAAGAAACCTTGCTGGGTCTTGTTATAAATGGATTTGGGGGGCAAAAATCCCTGTAAAGCTACAATTTTTTATGTGGAAAGTTAGCCAGGACTCTATTCTGACTCGGGATAACTTAAAAAAAGACAATGGCATGGGGATCCCCAGTGTTCATTTTGTGAATAGTCGGAATCTGCCTAGCACCTGCTATTCGCGTGTCTGGTCTCCAACCGGAATCGCAGATGCTGCTGTTGTGCGGACCGCCAATGCCAGAAGCAAACGATCGTGCCGATGGAGGAGAGGAGTGGGAGAGTTGGTGATTTGGATGTCTGTTGATCCTGGAGAAACTTGCTAAGAAGATGGATCTGTTGGTGAGGTGCTTTTGGAGGCTAAGAATAGATAGATTTTTGATCCATGGAGATCTTGCTTTGTTATTTTGGTTTTGCTGTACTATGTGGACACTATGCGGTACTTTGTGGTCTTAGGATAGTTTGTAAGTGCGGTTTTGAATGATGTTCCAGGTTTTCGCCCCATACTCTATGTTCCTGATGACAGGCGCGGATGGTGGGTTTCCTGGCATTGTCTCGGACTCGCTTCTTTCCTTCCCCTAGCCCTTCTTTCTCTGGTTCAAAAATGATGTATTGCCGTTATGCCTATAATGGAAAGGGGAGAAGCCCGGTTCAGAAAAAATGATTGGGGCATCAGAGCATCTAAAAAGACACATACCAAAACCAACGTCCTATACGTTTGCGGGCCTACGCAAAATGGCTGGATAATTTTTAAATCATCACGTCCACAGCCATGTACCTTATATCGATACTGAATATGCAACGTAAAACTATACTGCATAGATCATCAAACATACACTATAAAAATGCAACAACAAATGAACATACAAATCGACAGTGAACGGACAAGTTCAGCCACATAATCCACATAACCATCAACTAAAAGAGGATCACAGTTTAGCCGACGAATAGTTCTAAACTAGATTACGAACGGAAATAAACACAAGAGGCAGAGCAGAACTTCACCACTTCCTCGCAAACCCTTTGCCCTTCCAGTCATAGGCATTGTTGTAGGCGTCTGGGTTGGCGTTCGCGGAAGGAGGTGGGTCGTTGGATCCATCGGTGCTATCGAAGGAGGATGAGGAGTCGATGAATCATGTTGTCCTTCGGATGACACAGTCATGCTGCCTCTTGGGCTTTGTTGCCCTCGGTGCTACCTCTGATGCCTCGCGCACGGACTGATCTAGAGCTAGTCGGAGCGCCTTCAGGTTTTTGCGACAGAGTCAGCGGGCATCCGTCTCGGCCATCATAAGTGAGTGGAGGTAGACCCACATGAGAATTTCTTCCTCCTCATTGGGCACTGCCGTCAATCCTTGGTGGCAGTGGGAGAATTGTGCAAGCGCCTCCATCGTCAATGCCATCTCCTTAGCCCGTTGCCTCTCGTGGCGGACAACGCGCCTTCGATTTGGGAGCGCATGCCCATGGCGGTGCGAAGGGGGCACTAACACCCACCAATGCCCTTGAGGAGAAGCGGACGAGGGGTTAGAAAGATGGCAGACTAGTGACGCGGAACGGGTGTCCCGCATGAAGCTGTGCGTGGCGCGGGATGGGCCGGCTTTGGCATTGGTACTACGCTTGCCGATGACAGGGGATGGAGCAGAGCCAAAGCTTCTTCCCATGTCCACCCACGAGCGTTATAGAGCGATACAGAGGCCCAACTCCTTCTCGTCACCCGTCACATCATGAAGGAATGCATTCCAGTCGTCGCCAAATCCATTGCTGTCAGAGTTGGACATGATGGATGGAGTGGAGGGGATTGGTTGCAGAGTGGGAGGAGAAGAGATGTAGAGCGGAGCAATAGTGAAGTGACCTACGATTTGCTCCGGGTGGGGAACTTAGTGGTGATGGAGTTGGCATGGGTCGGGCTGACGTGTCAGACGCGCGCAAGCCTCCCCATATCCGCCTCAAATTTGGGTTGGATATGAGGGTGTCGGGCGGCCCAGGCATTCAGGGCTGGTTTGAGACGCCTAATAGGGTCGGCTTTTTTGACCGGCTATTGACTAGTCCATTTGTCCGAACGTTTGAGGCCTGTTTGAGACCCCCCAGACTATAGATGCTCTAAGAGCTTTCAAGTTTTTATTGGGAACATACACACTGTCACATATGCGCATATACACTCATAATATGAATGCACATGGCTCACATTACCCATATAAGCACACATAAGGGCATGTCCAAAGCGACCCTCAAGTTGAACACCATATACGTCTGCTGATTGGTGGGCACTAGTCCGCAAAATGATCGGGGAGCCAACCATCCAACCATGCTCGCATACATTTCAAACCGGATTTCAACAAACTGGACAAAATACATGCAAATATGACGTAATTCAGCAGAGTTCTGACATAATCCAAAGTAAATAGCCCGCAACACTCAAAGTAATTATATAAATAGCATAATTCATATATGCAAACATCTCTAGTATGATAATAGTCCAAATTTAACAAGATAACCGAATGGTCAACAAGTTTTGCAAAATCACGCTCTTCAAAATTCAATGATACTAGAGCCAGAACCGACGCATGTCGTCCCACACAAATTGTCCCTTGAGATTCATTCAACAATGTATGTGTGTCAATGATCTACACTATATTCTGTAGTGTGTCATGACATCACGTACATGATATACAATGTGTACAACACTATTGAGTAAATGGATGAATTAACCAACACGTACAGTAACAAGCAACACTTACGATCATGATGGTTGATGAGCCTAATGTCCACCTTGTCTCCACTTGGTGAATTGCACCGCAAAAACTTCATGACAGAGTTGTAGATGGTATATTAATGACTTCACATTACATGCACCGATCACATGCATGTTATAGTGTGCGAAGTTCTTTCGTTCATGAAACTAAGCATGCGAGCTTTGCCAAAAGGACGGGTCCTTGTTCATGCCTACAAAATCCTCATAAAAGGCCAACCGCGCATCACCCAATAAGTCATCCTTGTACAATGAGTACCCCGTCATCGTGCTTCTCCACAAATCAGCAAGAAGTTAAAAAGCTCATTGGCACTTGACCAAATACCTGCCTGGCGCGGTGTCTGCTATGGATAGCGTGGATGCAGAGTGTACTTGGCTACGGAGGGATTCCTGGTAGACAACGACATAGTCCAAGGCCGACAGTCTTGTTGGTGGGGTATGCGGACGTCCGAGGATGCGTGTGCGGCAACTGAAGCGGTACAACGACGGTAAGGGTGCGGATGAAAGGAAGGGGGCAGGAGTGTACTAAAAATTAGTAACCGACGGTAAATTAGAGTAGTTCCACTTACGGAGCAGGGATAAGTGTAAAACGAGAAAGTTCCACTTGCCCTTAAGTAATCTAGAATAAAACCTAAAACCGCCATAGGTAAATATTTAGAGAGGGCTACCTTTTGATTTCAAGGAAAATATATAAAACTAATAAGATAATGATTGGATGACACATTTATTGTAAACATCTTACATGCTCCTAGCCTTTTCTATTTCATAAACTTAATCATACACTAGAAACCTCTATGAAGATATTTAAGGATTTAAAGTATACCTAAAACACGAACACTCATGGACGCCCGTGCCTAACACGAATATATAAACGTTAATGCATATAACCACAAAATCAGTTTGTGAAGGCTTGAATTTTGTTTTTGTTTACTTTTACTCCCGTGTTTTCCAGGGTTTTTTATGCATTAATGTCTCAAAACATAAAAGCTGACTCAACTTGGTTTAAATTTACTTAAAACGGCCTATGATAGACATTATAATTATATAAGAAACACTATATGCTAATATTTATAATATTGTGTGGAGTCACACTAACTTAAAAATAGATACTAATTAAGATTGTAAGTTAATACTTAATAGATGAACTTTATACACATGTAAAGTACACATGTTTAGTAAAAATATTATTTGCACCATTTTGCTACGAAAGGATATACGTGGGGGGCTTGTGGCAATACGTTGTCTCTTCTCTCTTGAAAAAAGGACGGTCTTTCTCTCACCCAATTTATAAGAGATCCTAACCCTGCACGAAATTTCCATTTTCCTTTATCAATCTAGGCCAGAGAGGAACTTGACATTGTGACACAAAAGCTGAAGCAAACCACTCTACCCTTTGGCTACTGATGAATGGATACTATGTTGGGGTGATGCAAATTCACGTCAAACAAATTCTATAGATTTTTATTTAGATAATGAACCCTCGGAGACACATAACTAATATATGGAAAAGCAAAATGCATTATGAAGCATAAGGTCTTTGCTTGGTTGATGTTCATGGACCGTGTGAACACAAGAGATATGCTCTTTGCCGAAGACATTTTGATATAGGAGATGTTAGTTCCTGCCTTATGTACACTCATGAGACTCTTTAAACGTATATCCACATGTTCTTCATCTGTGAATTCACTGCCACTTGTTGGGTAGGGCTGAACATACATTGGGACACCTCCCTGGCAGTTCAAGATGTGATGACAGTGTCAGTGTGATCTTGAAGCCGGCCACTGTTCAAAAAAGTTATTATATTGTCTGCCTTAAATTTATGGAAACAGATAAACACATGTTGGTTTGATAAGGAGGTGCCCAATGTAATCATATGTAAGAACGGGCTAACCACTAACCTAGAGATCCTCAAGTATAGAGTAAAACTTAAACACACAAACACACTTGAAGTGCTCATGATCTCTCTTGACCTCCAATCGTTGTACCTGTGTAAATCTCTACCTATTTTAACTCTCTAACGGGTGTCAAACCGGCCTCAAATGCCCGGACGGGCAAACCGGTCACTGAACGGTAAAAAACCCGACCCACTCGAGTGCCTCCAACCGGTCTCAAATGACTAGGCTAACCGACACCCCTAATATCTAGTCCAAAATGTACACTAGTAGAAAATAGGGCTTTGAAACAGGCCAGAATATTGCATTAGTCCTGGTCGTGTTACGAACCGGGACTAATGGGTGCATCAGTCCCGGTTCATGAGGCCAGGGCGCCGTCCGGGCCTCAACAGGAACCAGTCCCGGTTCATCTGGCCCCTTTAGTCCTGGTTCCATACACGAACCGGGACTAAAGGGCCTTGCTCCTGGCCCAACCCCTTTAGTCCCGGTTGGTGGCTAGAACCGGGACTAAAGAGGCCCATTTAGTTCCGGTGCTAGCCACCAACCGGGACTGATACAATGCCTATGTATATATGCTCGCCCCTGCCCGCTCACTCCTCTGTTTTTGGCCGGCCAGTGTGTGGGAGGTGTGCTGCTCTCTGTTCTCACCTCCTATGCACATGAGGTGTTCGATGAAATGTCGCAGCCACACTTAAGCTTTCTCCTCTCCAAGCTTGACCTCCAACCTACATTTTCTCCAAGATTTGTTTAGGTTTGGCAGTGCACCAACTACACAAGTGTTCTAAAAGGTTAACGACTTCATCGTTTTATCTCTCACTGCTAGTTTAGCTCATTTCAAATGCTCTAGAAGTAGAGTGTGGTTTGTGGGTTTTAGTGGAGGAGTGTATGTGGGAGGTCTTTTGATTTATATGCACTATTAGAGCTGAAATTAACTTCTTAGAGTCTGCACATGTGTAGGGTGCCGTCCCCGTCCCCGACCTCACCGTCGTCGATCGCCCACGCCAAATATCGTTGCTGGCACCACTGTGGTGAGCCTCTTGTTCTTATATTCTTTTTAAAAGAAAAAAAATTCTTACTTGTATGATTTAGATAGATACTCGTATAATTTTCTTACTTGCATGTTGTTCTATGAGAACTATGTATGAACTTTATGTATTTATTTTTTCAGTAATAACATTTGATCACTACTGTACTTTGGTTTTAATGTGATGATGAACTTGTATTAATTTGATCACTTCTCAATTCATGATGTTCTGTAATGGTTTTGATACATTTAATTATATAATGCATGCAAATGAACCGGCAATGGATGTACGGTGACTCACGCACCTCCGAGTACATTGAGGGCCTGCATAAATTTCTCAAAGTGGCTGAGGCAAACAAGCAGAATGGTTTTATGTATTGTCCATGTACTCTCTGTGAGAATACGAAGGATTCCTCCAACTCTAAAACCCTTCACTTCCACCTGCTTGAGAAGGGTTTCATGCCACACTATAATGTTTGGACCAAGCACAGAGAAAGAGGGGTTGTGATGGAAGATAACAAAGAAGAAGAGGATCATGGTAGCTATCGTCCTATGTACCTTGAATACGGTGATACTGCAACGGGTGAGGCTGAAGATCAAGAGGCACCAGATGTGCCCGATGATGATCTTCGTCGGGTCATTGTTGATGCAAAAAGAGAATGTGAAAGTGAAAGGGAGAAGTTGAAGTTCGATCGCATGTTAGAGGATCACAAAAAAGGGTTGTATCCAAAGTGCGAATATGGCAACACAAAGCTCGGTATCAGACTGGAATTGCTGCAATGGAAGGCAGAGAATGGTTTATCTAACAAGGGATTTGAAAACTTACTGAAAATAATGAAGAATAAGCTTCCAAAGGATAACAAATTGCCTGACACTACGTATGGAGCAAAGAAGGTTCTCTTCCCTTTAGGATTAGAGGTGCACAAGATACATGCATGCCCTAATGACTCCGTCCTCTACCGCAGTGAGTACAAGGAATTGAACGCTTGCTCGGTATGCAGTGCATTGCGGTATAAGATAAGACGAGATGACTCTGGTGATATTGAGGGTGAGCGCCCTAGGAAGAGGGCTCATGTCAAGGTGATGTGGTATGCTCCTATAATACCATGGTTGAAACGTTTGTTCAGAAACAAAGAGCATGCCAAGTTGTTGCAATGGCACAGAAAATACCATAATAAAGATGGGAAGTTGAGAGCACCTGCTGACGGGTCGCAGTGGAGAAAAATCGAGAGAAAGTGGGAGGACTTTCAAGGTGACGCAAGAACATATGGTTTGGTTCATGTGCAGATGGCATTAATCCTTTTGGGGAGCAGAGAAGCAATCATAGCACCTGGCTCGTGACTCTATGTATCTATAACCTTCCTCCTTGGTTGTGCATGAAGCGGAAGTTCATTATGATGCTAGTTCTCATCCAAGGACCTAAGCAACCCGGCAACGACATTTATCTGTACCTAAGGCCATTAGTTTAAGAACTTTTACAACTATGGAATGGAAAAGGGTTACGTGTGTGAGATGAGGATGAACAAGAGGAATTTGACCTACGAGCATTGTTGTTTGTAACCATCAATGATTGGCCTGCTCTTAGTAATATTTTAGGAAAGTCAAACAAGGGATACAACGCATGCATGCACTGTTTAGATGATACCCAAAGTATATATTTGGAGAAATGCAAGAACAATGTGTACCTAGGACATCGTCGATTTCTTCCGACCAAGCATGCCTTAAGAAAGAAAGGCAAGCATTTCAAAGGTGAGTCAGATCACCAGAAGAAGCCCATCCTCCATACTGGTGATGACATACTTGATATGGTCAAGGATTTAAAAGTAATGTTTGGAAAGGGTCCTGGCAGACAATCTATTCCTACTGACGCTGAAGGACGCGCACCGATGTGGAAGAAGAAATCTATATTTTGGGACCTACCCTATTGGAAAGACCTAGAGGTGCGCACTGCAATCGACATGATGCACGTGACGAAGAATTTTTGCATGAACCTGCTAGGCTTCTTGGGCATGTATGGGAAGACAAAAGATACACCAAAGGCATGGGAGGACCAGCAACGCGTGCATGAAAACGATGACATGCATCCAAAATAGTATAAAGGTGTTGCTAGCTATGCTCTTACCAAAGAAGAGAAGGAAATCTTCTTTGAATGTCTGCTTAGTATGAAGGTACCGTCTGGCTTCTCGTCGAATATAAAGGGAATAATAAACATGGTAGAGAAAAAATTCTAGAACCTAAAGTATCATGACTGCCACGTGATTATGACGCAATTGCTTCCGGTTGCATTGAGGGGGCTTCTACCGGAAAACGTTCGATTAGCCATTGTGAAGCTATGTGCATTCCTCAATGCAATCTCTTAGAAGGTAATCGATCCAAAAATCCTACTAATGTTACGCAATGATTTGGCGCAATGCCTTGTCAGCTTCGAGTTGGTGTTCCCACCATCCTTCTTCAATATCATGACTCACGTCCGAGTTCATCTAGTCGACGATATTGCCATTCTAGGCCCTGTATTTCTACACAATATGTTCCCCTTTGAGAGGTTCATGGGAGTCCTCAAGAAATATGTTCGTAATTGTGCTAGGCCAGAAGGAAGCATCTCCATGGGCCATCAAACAGAGGAGGTCATTGTGTTTTGTGTTGACTTTTTCCTGACCTTCAGTCGATTGGTGTCCCTAAATTGCGGTATGAGGGGAGACTGGGTGGAAAAAGCATGGTAGGTGCGAAATCAAAAATATGTAGGGACGGGCATTCTTGGGCACAAACACAGTACATAGTTCTACATAATTCTACTTTGGTGGCTCCGTATATGAATGAACACAAGAATATTCTATGTTGGACACACTCGGAGCAGTCTGACGACTCGATTACATGTGAACACATCAGGACTTTCGGCGGTTGGTTGCAAATGCATCTCATGCGTAACAACACTATTGCACATGACCTGTACTTGTTGGCCAGGACACCATCTTCGACTGTATTGACTTACAAAGGGTACAAGATAAATGGTAATACATTTTACATGATTGCCCAAGATAAAAAGAGCACCAACCAAAACAATGGTGTCCGCTTTGCTGCAGCAATCACTAATAGGGCAAAGGACACATATTATGGTTACATAGAGGAGATATGGGAACTTGACTATGGACATGAATTTAAGGTCCCTTTCTTTCGGTGCAAATGGGTCAATCTATCAAGAGGAGGTGTACAGTTAGACCCGTAGTACGGAATTACAACAGTGGACCTCAACAATCTTGGGTACACAGACGAACCATTCGTCCTAGCCAATTATGTGGCGTGGGGTTTTCTATGTGAAGGACATGTTGATACGTCCATTTTGTATCATGCTTTTATATTGATATTTATTGCATTATGGGCTGTTACTACACGTTATGGTACAATACTTATGCCTTTTCTGTCCTATTTTACAAGGTTTACATGAAGAGGGAGAATGCCGGGAGCTAGAATTCTGGACTGGAAAAGGAGCAAATATGATAGACCTGTTCTGCACAACTCAAAAAGTCCTAAAAATTTACGGAGAATTGTTTTGGAATATATAAAAAATATTGGGCGGAACAATTACCAGAGGGGGGCCACCAAAAGGTCACAAGCTTGCCAAGCGCGTCATCCCCCCTGGCCGTGCCTCGGTGGCTTTTGACCCACCTAGCAGGTTTCCGACGCCTATCTTCTGCTATATGAAGGGTTTTGACCTGAAAAAAGCATGAGGAAGCTTTTGGGACGAAGTGCCGCCATCTCGAGGCGGAACTTGGACAGAACCAATCTAGAGCTCTGGAAGAGCTGTTTTGTCGGGGAAACTTCCCTCCCGGAGGGGAAATCAAAGCCATCGTCATCACCAACGATCCTCTCATCAAGAGGGGTTCAATCTCCATCAACATCTTCATCAACACCATCTCCTCTCCAAACCCTAGTTCATCTCTTGTACCTAATCTTTGTCTCAAACCTCAGATTGGTACCTATGGGTTGCTAGTAGTGTTGATTACTCCTTGTAGTTGATGCTAGTTGGTTTACTTGGTGGAAGATCATATGTTCAGGTCCTTTATGATAATTAATACTCCTCTGATTATGAACATGAACATGCTTTGTGAGTAGTGACATTTGTTCCCGAGGACATGGGTTAAGTCTTGTTATAAGTAATCATGTGAATTTGGTATTCGTTTAATATTTTGATGAGATGTATGGTGTCCCTCCTCTAGTGGTGTTATGTGAACGTTGACTACATAACACTTCACCATTATTTGGGCCTAGGGGAAGGCATTGCGAAGTAATAAGTAGATGATGGGTTGCTAGACTGACAGAAGCTTAAACCCTAGTTTATGTGTTGCTTCGTAAGGGGCTGATTTGGATCCATATGTTTCATGCTATGGTTAGATTTGTTTCGTAGTTGCGGATGCTTGCGAGAGATGTTAATCATAAGTGGGAGTCTTGTCCAAGTAAGGGTAGCACCCAAGCACCGGTCCACCCACATATCAAATTATCAAAGTAACAAACGTGAATCAAATGAGCATGATGAAAACTAGCTTGACGGAAATTCCCATGTATCCTCGGGTGCGCTTTGTTCATATAAGAGTTTGTCCGGGCCTGTCCTTTGCCACAAAAAGGATTGGGATACCTTGCTGCACCTTTTCTACACTTGTTACTTTTTACTCGTTACAAATCATGTTATCACAAAACTACGTGTTATCGATAAATTCAGTGCTTGCGGAGAAAACCTTATTTGAAACCGCTTGTCATTTCCTTGTGGTCCTCGTTGGGTTCGACACTCTTACTTATCGAAAGGACTACGATAGATCCCCTGTACTCATGGGTCATCAAGACTCTTTTCTGGCGTCGTTGCCGAGGAGTGTAGCGCCTTTGGTAAGTGGAATCTGGTAAGGAAAAAATTATATAGTGTGCTGAAATTTATATACAGAAATTATGAATGATATTGCACGAGCTGAGTTAGAGGAAATTGATGTTACAATTAAGCTTGCTAATAGAGACACTATAGCACAAGTTGAGATTATTAGAGATGTTAAAGTCTTGTGTGGGAAAATAAAATATCCTACTTATTTTCTTGTCCTTGGCTCCCCACAAGTTGATTTTTGTCCCATTATATTTGGTAGACCATTCTTGAATACTGTTAATGCCAGGATAGATTATGAGAAGGAAACTGTTACTGTAAGTTTTGGGGACACGTCTCATGAGTTTAATTTCTCTAAATTTCATAGACAACCCCATGATAAATAATTTCCTAGTAAGGATGAAATTATTGGTCTTGCTTCTATTGTTGTGCCTCCTACTGATCCCTTAGAACAATATTTGCTAGACCATGAAAACGATATGCATATGAATGAAAGGAATGAAATAGATAAGATTTTCTTTGATCAACATCCAATTTTCAAACACAACTTGCCTGTTGAAATACTTGGGGATCCTCCTGCACCCAAGGGTGATCTCGTGGTTGAGCTTAAACAATTACCCGATACTCTGAAATAGGCTTATCTTGATAAAAATAAGATATATCCTATTATTATTAGTGCTAACCTTTCAGAGCATGAAGAAAAGAGATTATTGAAAACTCTGAGGAAGCACCATGCTGCTATTGGATATACTCTTGATGATCTTAAGGGCATTAGTCCCACTCTATGTCAGCATAAAATTAATTTGGAGCCCGATGCTAAACGAGTTGTTGATCACCAAAGACGGTTAAATCCTGAAATGAAAGAAGTGGTAAAAAATGAAATATTAAAGCTTCTAGAGGCAGGTATTATTTATCCTATTGCTGATAGTAGATGGGTTAATCCTGTTCATTGCTCCCCTAAGAAAGGAGGTATTACCGTAGTTCCTAATGATAAAAATGAGTTGATACCGCAAAGAATTGTTACAAGGTATAGAATGGTAATTGGTTTTAAAAAATTAAATAAAGCTACTAGAAAAGATCATTACCCTCTACCTTTTATTGACCAAATTCTAGAAAGACTATCCAAACACACACATTTTTGCTTTCTAGATGGTTATTCTGGTTTCTCTCAAATACCTGTGTCAAAAGAGGACCAAGAGAAGACCACTTTTACTTGCCCTTTTGGTACCTTTGCTTATAGACATATGCCTTTTGGTTTATGCAATGCATCTTCCACCTTTCACAGATGTATGACTGCTATATTCTCTGATATTTGTGAAAGGACTGTTGAGGTTTACATGGATGATTTTTTCGTTTATGGAACTTCTTTTGATTATTGTTTGAGCAACCTTGATCGAGTTTTGCAGAGACATGAAGAAACTAATCTTGTCTTGAATTGGGAGAAGTGCCACTTTATGGTGAATGAGGGTATTGTCTTGGGACACAAAATCTCCGAAAGAGGTATTAAAGTTGACAAAGCCAAAGTTGATGCTATTGAAAAGATGTTGTGTCCTACGGATATGAGAGATATAAGAAGCTTCCTTGGTCATGCTGGTTTCTATAGGAGGTTTATTAAAGACTTCTCTAAGATTTCTAGGCCTCTCACTAATCTTTTGCAAAAAGACGTTTCATTCATTTTTGATGATGATTGTGTACAAGCATTTGATATTCTTAAGAACGCCTTGATTTCTGGACATGTTGTTCAACCACCTGATTGGAACCTACCCTTTGAAATTATGTGTGATGCTAGTGACTACGCCGTTGGTGCTATTCTAGGACAAAGAGTTGATAAGAAATTAAATGTTATCCATTATGCTAGCAAAACTCTAGACAGTGCTCAAAGAAACTATGCTACCACTGAAAAGGAATTTTTAGCAGTCGTGTTTGCTTGTGATAAGTTCAGACCTTATATTGTTGATTCCAAAGTAACTGTTCACACTGATCATGCTGCTATTAAATACCTTATGGAAAAGAAAGATACTAAACCTAGACTTATTAGATGGGTTCTTCTGGTACAAGAATTTGATTTGCATGCTGTTGATAGAAAGGGTGCTGATAACCCCGTAGCGGATAACTTGTCTAGGTCAGAAAATGTTCTTGATGACCCACTACCTATTGATGATAGCTTTCCTAGTGAACAACTAGCTGTCATAAATGCTTCGCGTAATGCTCCTTGGTATGCTGATTATGATAATTACATTGTTGCTAAATTTATACCACCTAGTTTCACATACCAAGAAAAGAAAAAGTTCTTCTATGATTTCAGGCATTAATTTTGGGATGATCCTCACCTTTATAAAGAAGGTGTAGATGGTGTTATTAGACGTTGTGTACCTGAGCATGAACAGGGAACATATCCTACAGAAGTATCATTCCGAGTCCTACGGAGGACACCATGCTGGAGATAGAACTGCACACAAGGTATTACAATCTGGGTTTTACTGGCCTACTCTCTTCAAGGATGCTCGTAAGTTTGTCTTGTCATGTGATGAATGTCAAAGAATTGGCAATATTAGTAGACGTCAGGAAATGCCTATGAATTACTCTCTTGTTATTGAACCATCTGATGTTTAGGGTTTTGATTATATGGGACCTTTTCCAACGCCCAACGGGTATAATCATATTCTAGTTGTTGTTGATTATGTTACTAAGTGGGTAGAAGCGATTCCAACTAGTAGTGTTGATCATAATACCTCTATTAAGATGCTAAAAGAATTTATTTTCCCTAGATTTGGAGTCCCTAGATATCTAATGACTGATGGTGGTTCACATTTTATTCATGGCGCTTTCCGTAAATTGCTTGCGAAGTATGACGTTAATCATAGAATTGCATCTCCTTACCATCCTCAGTGTAGTGGTCAAGTAGAATTAAGGAATAGGGAAATCAAATTGATCTTGCACAAGACTGTAAACAGATCTAGAAAGAATTGGTCTAAGAAACTTGACGATGCATTATGGGCTTATAGAACTGCTTACAAGAAACCTATGGGTATGTCTTCGTATAAAAGGTTTTATGTTAAAGCATGTCACTTACCTCTAGAACTAGAACATAAAGCCTATTGGGCAATCAAAGAGCTCAACTATGATTTCAAACTTGCTGGTGAGAAGAGGTTATTTAACATTAGCTCACTTGATGAATGGAGAACCCAGGCCTATGAGAATGCCAAGTTGTTTAAAGAGAAAGTTAAGAGATGGCATGACAAAAGGATACAAAAGCGTCAATTCAATGTAGGTGACCATGTCTTGCTATACAATTCTCGTTTAAGATTTTTTGCAGGAAAACTTCTCTCTAAATGGGAAGGGCCTTACATTGTCGAGGAAGTATATCGTTTCGGTGCCATCAAGATCAACAATGCCGAAGGCACAAATCCGAAGGTGGTAAACGGGCAAATAATCAAACATTATATCTCAGGTACTCCCATAAATGTTGAAACCAATATTATTAATACCATAACTCCGGAGGAGTATATTAGGGAGACCTACCAGAACGTTTTAGACTCCGAAAAGGAATAGGTATGTGGTACGGTAAGTAAACTGACTCCAAATCTTTCCCAATAGCAATTTTTTGCCGTTTTGGAATATTTAATAAATTAGGAAAATTAAAAGTAGTCTGAAAGATACACGAGGAGGTGACAAGCCTGCCAGGCACGGCCACCCCCTGGTCGTTCCTAGGTGGCTTGTCACCACCCTGTGCACCCTCCGGACTCCGTTTTCTTGTGGTACACTCCTTTGGGTCGGCAAAAATTCATTATATAATCTTTCGAAGGTTTGGACTTTCGTATCATGACAATACCTCCTATTTTCGTTTTGAGTGGTTTCTGTATGAGACTTAGATCAAGATGTCTTTGCAAGAGTCGACCGAGGAGACTCATGTTTCTCACCCGACACAGGAGCCCGGAGCATAAATTAAAGCTAACCACTTTGGGCGAACCACGGAGGAGGATATGGAGGCCGACTTGAAAAGGGTGGATGCCATGGAGGAAGACCAAGAAGATAACTCTCATCCACAATCTGGAGCCATGTTGGAGGAACTTCAGAGCTCAGCAATCCCAAATTCGGTCATTCCTCCCAATGCTAAATTTCTTACTTATGAAAACATGAAAAAGAGTGTTGTCTTTTCCCCCGCAGCAATGAAACATCCATGGGTGAAGCTATATCTAACCGTCATAGGAAAACATCACAAGGAAATAATGGATCTCAGGCAGAAAATAACAAGCTTGAGGAGGAGAATCACATTCTGAGGGGTATCATAGCCAAGAATATCGCACCATCACCTCTGAAGAAGGACATCTAAGCACATGGGTATGGGCACTCCCCTTGGCATGTGCCAAGCTTGGGGGAGGTGACCAGGTATCATATCACAATAACACCTTTTCCTTTTCTAGTTTTTCTTAGTTCGATTCTTTTGGTTTTATTTTGATCTAGTAGAATAAAAATTTAGTAAGATGTAGCTTTGAGTTTGGCTTTTTGTTCCCCTTATGTAAGCAAGTCCGAGAGTTACATAATGAAAAGTAGTTTTGATGTGAGGGCTTTGCTTGCTTGCTATGATCTTGAGAAAAAAATGAATAAGAAATATAAGAAGAATAGAATAAAAGCAAAGAGTATATATAATGATCTTATGGGGAGTGATGACTTTATATAAGAAGTATGTCGATGACTTTATATAAGAAGTATGTCGATTGAAATTTGTTGGGAGTTGACAAACATAGCAATTGGTCATTGGTGCAATTAAAAAGGAAGTGATAAAGAAAGAGAGATTCACATATAAATATATTATCTTGGACATCTTTTATGATTGTGACCACTCATTAAAATATTACATGCCAAGAAGTTGATGTTGGACAAGAAAGACAACATAATAGGTTATGTTTGCTTGCATCCGGATAGAAGTTGTATGGTTTTAGATCCTCCAACATGTCGTGCTTGCTTCCACCTCATATTAGCCAAAACCTCCGCACCAAGTAGAGATACTACTTGTGCATCCAAACACCTCAACCCAGTTTTGCCTTGAGAGTCCACCATACCTACCTATGGGTTGAATAAGATCCTTCAAGTAAGTTGTCATCGGTGCAAAAAGGCAATAAAAATTGCTCGTAAATATGTGTGATCTTTTATTGTAAGGGAAATAAGCGTTGTACGAACTTGTGATAGTGAAGAAATAAAAGGGACATACTACATAATAAAGGTTGCTATCACAAAGGGCAATACCACGGTGCGTTCCTTTGCATTAAAGGTCTGTGCATCCCAAAACAAAAAGCGCATGACAACCTCTTCTTCCCTCTGTGAAGGGCCTATCTATTATTTTTACCTTTTTAGTACTTACCTTTATGCAAGAGTCATGTTGGTCTTCACCTATATTTCGCCTTTCTCTATTGGCAAGCATGATGTGTTGGAGAATTATCTAGACGCATATATCCACTCGGATGTGGGTGATCATGAGTTATTATTGTTGACATCACCCTAGAGGTGAATAGTTGGGAGGAAAAACTATAAGCCCCTATGTTTCTCTATGTCTGATTAAAGCTTTGATCTCATGAGTACTGCATGAGTGTTACAAATTATGAAAGACTTAAAGATGATTGAGTATGTGGATTTGCCTTACAAGCTCTTATATTGACTCTTTGCGATGTTATGACAAGTTGCTAATTGTTTCCATGACTGAGAGCATAGTTTGTTGGTTGTCAATAGAGTTCTTGGTTCATACTTTATCTTGTGAATGAATTGTTACTCTAGCATAAGAAATCATACACCAATAAGTAATGCTGTTCTAAAGATGATCATGATGCCCTCATGTCCGTATTTTATTTTATCCACACCTTGATCTCTATACTTGTGGACATATTTATCGATCTCGGCTTTCGCTTGAGGATAAGCGAGGTCTAAGCTTGGGGGAGTTGATACGTCAATTTTGCATCATGCTTTTATATTGATATTTATTGCATTATGGGTTGTTACTACATGTTATGGTACAATACTTATGCCTTTTCACTCCTATTTTACAAGGTTTACATGAAGAGGGAGAATGCCGGCAGCTGGAATTGTGGACTAGAAAAGGAGCAAATCTGAGAGACCTATTCTGCACAACTCCAAAAGTCCTGAAAATTTATGGAGAATTTTTTTGGAATATATATAAAATATAGGGCAAAACAATTACCAGAGGGGGGCCACTAGGAGATCACAAGCCTGCCAGGCGCGACCACCCTCCTGGTCGCGCCTATGTGGCTTGTGACCCACCTGGCAGGTCTCGACGCCCATCTTCTGCTATATGAATGGTTTTGACCTGGAAAAAATCATGACGAAGCTTTCGAGACGAAATGCCGCCATCTCGTGGCGGAACTTGGACAGAACAAATCTAGAGCTCCGGCAGAGCTGTTCTGTTAGGGAAACTTCCCTCCCGGATGGGGCAATCGAAGCCATCATCATCACCAACAATCCTCTCATCGAGAGGGGGTCAATATCCATCAACATTTTCATTAGCACCATCTCCTCTCCAAACCCTAGTTCATCTCTTGTATCCGATCTTTGTCTCAAACCTCAGATTGGTACCTCTGGGTTGCTAGTAGTGTTGATTACTCCTTGTAGTTGATGCTAGTTAGTTTACTTGTTGGAAGATTATAGGTTCAGATCATTTATGATAATTAATACTCCTCTGATTATGAAAATGAACATGTTTTGTGAGTATTTACATTTGTTCCCGAGGACATGGGATAAGTCTTGTTATGAGTAATCATGTGAATTTGGTATTCGTTCAATATTTTGATGAGATGTATGTTGTCTCTCCTCTAGTGGTGTTCTGTGAACGTCGACTACATAACACTTCACAATTATTTGGGATAGGGTAAGGCATTGGGAAGTAATAAGTAGATGATGGGTTGCTAGAGTGACAGAAGCTTAAACCCTAGTTTATGTGTTGCTTCGTAAGGGGCTGATTTGGATCCATATGTTTCATGCTATGGTTAGATTTATCTTAATTCTTCTTTCGTAGTTGCGGATGCTTGCGAGAGAGGTTAATCATAAGTGGGAGGTTTTTCCAAGTAAGGACCGCACCCAAGCACTGGTCCACCCACATATCAAATTATCAAAGTAACGAACGCGAATCAAATGAGCATGATGAAAACTAGCTTGACGAAAATTCCCATGTGTCCTCAGGAGCGCTTTGCTTCATATAAGAGTTTGTCCGGTCCTGTCCTTTGCTACAAAAAGTATTGGGCTACCTTGCTGCACCTTTTCTACACTTGTTACTTGTTACTCGTTACAAATCATCTTATCACAAAACTGCCTGTTACCTATAAATTCAATGCTTACAGAGAATACCTTACTGGAAACCGCTTGTCATTTCCTTCTGCTCCTCGTTGGGTTTGACACTCTTACTTATCGAAAGGACTACAATAGATCCCCTATACTTGTGGGTCATCAAATGTCTACCAAACTGAGAAAAAAATACGGAAGCGGATACATCAAACGATGAGCCAAAGCGAATCATAATTCTTTTAGGGAAAAGAAACATCGTGGGAGTGGAGGGCTGAAGATTATGAAAAGTTTCATGAAATTCCTACCTCCAAAGTGAAGGTTGACCCAATCATCTTGTTAAACGATGAAGATTATCCATGGTTACGGCGCAATAAGCAAGGGACACATGCGAGGAAAAAGTGAAGACTTTCTCTCCACAACTATTTTGATCATGGCTTTCATCTAGAATATCACTCTAGTTACATGTGAAGTGATGAAATCCTTTTGTAATAGACGAGTTTTCCTGTAACCCTCTCAACTTTTTAGCAGATGTTATGTGGGTGAAATTATGGTACCATGCCAATGTTCAACCATTTCCGAGTTCATTTGTGGCGCTTTTCAAATTCAGGGTAATTTTAGCTCAAAATAAATCATGAAATGCATGGAAAATAGCAAATGAAGTCAGAAAAGGGTTGAAAAGTGATGATGTGGCTTTGAATGGTGCATATCGAATCCAGAAAAAGTCTTGAGTCAAAATATGTTTAAATAAATGAAATCCCTTTGTAATAGATGAGTTTTCGTCTGAAACCCTCATACTTCGAAAGAAATTGTCAAGTTTGTAAACAAAGTGCATCTAGTTTTTCCTGTAACCCTCTGAATTTTTTAGCACATGCTATGTGGGTGAAATTATGATACCATGCCAACTTCCAACCTTTTCATGGTTCATTTGCAGTGCTTTTCAATTTCAGGGTCATTTTAGCTCAAAATAAATCATGAAATGCATGAAAAATAGCAAATGAAGTCAGAAAAGGGTTAAAAAGTGATGATGTGGCTTTAAATGGTGAATATCGAATGCAGAAAAAGTCTTGAGTTAAAATATGTTTAAAAAATGCAATCCCTTTGTAATGGACGAGTTTTCGTCTGATCAAAGTTATTTAAATTAATATTATATAAAATTTATGCAACTAAAATTGTCAAAGTTTATTTTGTTAAAAACTTTAATATCAAAGGAATATTCATAAAGTATTTTTTGTTAAAAAAATAATAGCAAAAAATTTCATTAAATATTTTTTGTTAAGAACTTTTAATATGCAAAAAATAATATAAAAAATGCCCGCCTACTAGGCCACCATGGCCTGCATACGACTACTAACCCAATATACATGGACCACGACGCAGGCCCACTAGGGAAGTAGGGCCAACAGGGCAGAGACAGTTAGGCACATAGTGCCTACAATAGAGAGGAGCTCGAGACGGTAGCTGCAGCCGCGCTTCTAAACCAGTACGAGCGCCCCTCACTCGGCGAGGTGGGACTAAACTCCCATCGTGCCAGGAACAGGGTCATAGTCCCCGTTGGTGGCTCCAACTAGGACTAAAGACACCCCACCTTTAGTCCCGGTTCGTACCACCAACCGGGACTAAAGCCATGGGGTTCCTGCCCTTTTGCCTGGTGAAAATTCACCTTTAGTCCCGGTTGGTGGCTCCAACCGTGACTAAAGGGGTGCCTTCAGTCCCGGTTGTACCAACCAACCGAGACTAAATGTTGGGGTATGTAAGTGGACCAAAATCAATCTACAATTTTTGATCTTCATCTCCCCGACTGCGCCAAAGACCACCTCGATGCCACCAGGCTGCCAGACCTCGCCGTCGCCTGCCCGAGCCCTCTCCTCGTCACCGCCCCTGACGACGTCCCCATCGATGCCCCCGATGCCGCCCCGTCGCCTGTTGGGGAACGTAGTAGTAATTCAAAATTTTCCTACGATCACCAAGATAAATCTATGGAGAACCAAGCAACGAGTAAGGGGTTTGAGTGCATCTTCATACCTTTGAAGATCGCAAAGCGGAAGCGTTACAAAAACATGGTTGGTGGAGTTGTATTCGCAGCGATTCAGATCGCGGTGGATTCCGATCTAAGCACCGAACAATGGCGCCTCCACGTTCAACACACGTGCAGCCCGGTGACGTCTCCTACGCCTTGATCCAACAAGGAGGAAGGAGAGGTTGAGGGAGAGCTCTATAGGAGATATGGCCTAGAGGCAATAATAAATGTTATTGACTATCTTCCTGTTCATAATTAGGTTCATGTTCCATGCTATAACTGCTATGGTTCTCGAGTCTACAATAACCACGAGGCTTGAAGGAAGACTCATATGCACGTGTGGAATAATAAACGGTAAATTGTATTCCTAGTCTGGCCTCTAAGACTGGCTCAAGTATTGCATGATGATCCTGTTTTCCTGATCATGGGCATGGCTATGCCGGCAATTTTGAGGGCACAATGTTAGAAGAACATTTGTGTTGACTCGACCCGAATTAATGTTATTCTATGAGATACATTCGTCATAAGTTAATGGTAAATAGAACAAAGAAGTTAATATTTGCATAATTCCTTAGACCATGAGAGTATCGAGTTTCTTCATGCTTGCTTCATGAACTTTGGGGTTTGTTAAACGTCATCTGTAAATGGGTGGCTATTACGGCGGCTTACGGGTTCATGGAAAATTATGTCAAGTAACTTGATAGCTCAAGATTGGGATTTGCTCCTCCGACGATGGAGAGATATCTCTGGGCCCTCTCGGTGTTACGGCATCCATCATCGTCTAGCCAGACCCTTTGTGATTTGACCACGGGGATGCCTGAACACGGGAACGAGAAAAGAGAACAATACCGGTAACGAGGTAACTAGCATAGTGGACAAGTTGTTGATCCACGGGGATGCCAACATGTCTCACCTCGGGTATTTGTAACATATCACGAAGCAACATGAATAGCACACGACAACTGGAGGTTCACTCGAATATTCATTCGTGTGGGTATAGGGGTCAATATGGGTGTCCACGGCTCCGATGTTGATCATTGATCGGAAGGGGTTCCGGGTCATGTATATGCTTCATCGAACCTATAGGGTCACACACTTAAGGGTCATCTATCTGCTGAATACTAGACAGGGAGTCTGAGAGAAAATCACCGGAAAAGTTTCGGACACCGGAAAAGTTTCGGACACCGGAAAAGTTCCGCAGAGGGAACACCGGAACAGTTTCGGTAAAACTGAAAAGTTGTTTCAGGGGATACCATTAAGTCAAATTGGTTTCGGCACATGCTTGATAATTCTTGGAGGGTGCCAGAATCATTGTGGAAACTTCTGGGAATTTTCCGGAAGAAAAACCGGAAATGTTCCGATGCTGCTGGAACCGCTTCAGATGCTTCTCGCAGATGAAAATCACTAATCCGGAATTGTCCGGATCGCATTGAAAATTATTTTAGTTGGGTACTGGCAATGTTCTAAGCCCACATAAATATTTTCAGTTCGACCGGACGCTGAGAAAATATCTCGTGAATAGTGGAAACACTATTATGAATAGTGGGAAACACTATTGGGAGAAAATATCTCATGACTAGTGAAAACACTATTACGAAATAGTAGAAAACACTATTGTGAATAGTGGGAAACACTATTTATGAATAATGGAATCACTATTATGAATAGTGAAAATATCTGAGGGCATTTTGGTATTTTTACCATAGTCTCTCACCCTATATATAGGGGCGAGGAGGCAGCCCAAAAACTCACTCCTTCTCACATACAAGTGCCATTGCAATGATCTGGCTTCTTCTCTCCCTCTCAGCGAAATAGTTTCGTAGAGCCGAAAGGCTGTCTGGGTTCCGGCAGGAACTAGTTCTGGACGGCGAAGCCCTGCCGGATAGATGACACCGTATGTGTGCAACTCTGTAGAGAGATCGTAGTTTCGGTCTTAGTTTGAGAGTGCCTCCCGAAGGGCTGTCCGTGTGACCATCCAAGTTTCGAAGATCCTCCCGAAGTGCTGTCCGAGTGAGAGTCCAAGTTTTGGAGGTCCTCCCGAAGGGCTGTCCACGACACCGTCCGGGGGACTGTCTGACCGCCTCTTGGAGGGCTGTCCGAGGGGCAGATGAGGGTATACATCCTCACGGTTGCGAGGTTGTAATTCTAGATGCGGGGATCTGCATCGCCGATCGTCATCGACTCTACTTCCGCTACGCTACGAGTCGGTAACGAAATGATCAAACCTTGTATGCAGTCTCCATAGTGGTCCTGGGCTGGTGCGTACGTCGAAATTTTTTGTTTTCTACTGCGTTTCCCAACAGTGGTATCAAGAGCCGTGCTATGCGTAGATGCTGGTTGCGATCTAGAATACATAGAGATGTATGGGTGTTGCACAATATAATTAGGTAGTAGATGAGATCTTTTGCTGAAAATTATTTGTGCGGGTAGCAGATGAAATCTGTAACCCGATGTTCTTGTTGCTTCCCTGGAATTTGTGTAGTCCTCATCTTAACGGCATGGTGGAATCTCACAAAGTTCTGGTAATTCGCGATCCTTTCATGCTTCTCCTGAGTATGCTGATTGACAGATCAACGAAGTGCTAACAGTTCTTTGGGTTCCACCATAGTTAAAGAAAGATGGATGTTTCGTAGACGAAGGGGCAATGCAGATATGATCTGCATGGGGGTCATGCGTATGACGAAGTTTAGTATGGGGTTCGATATTTTATTATCTCGTGTTTCATACACCCCGCAATGTTAATCTAGCGACTTGGATTATCATGCTTGATGATGGACGTTGGTAGATTTGGTTTGTTTCAAAACCTTAGAAGCCACGTAAAACAAGTTTTTGCATGAACCGATTAGAGGCGCCTAACTTGGTTTTGCAGGATGGTTTGCATGTGCATATGATGTGGTATAGCAATGCTCATATTGATTTGATTATGTATGAGATGACTATATGATGTAATTTGATTAACATGACCTACGTGTCATGATTCGACATGATGGCTGGAGCCATATGATTGCACTTTAATAACCTGCGTGTCAACCTTATGTAATGCACTTATTTTATTTGCTATAGAGATAGCAATATTATCTGGTGCATCGACAAGGTGGTGGCAATCTTCGCGACGGTGAACACCGACACGAATGCCAAAGACGAAGAAATACAATACTTCTCCGTCAGAAAGGGCTATACCATATCATGCTATTACGAATTGCCTGAGATGTTTATGCCTTATGATGCACCCTTTTAATTGCGCGGTAGTCGCTTTTATTAGGGTGATCTCTCACAAAATATCAAGTAGTTAGTGTTCTCCCAAGTGTAGCACTGTCACGACATCTTTCCTTTCGGGGTATCACATGGATACATGGGTACGAACGATTGTACGGGTGTGAGGCGGGTGAGTTGAGACCTTGCAGCATGATCACTTGGTTGTCTTGACGTTCAGGCATGAAAGTCATGAGCTCGGAACACACGCATCGAAAGATGAAAAAGATTCACATAGAGATGTGATTGGCAAGTTGGCCTACCGATTACAATTCTCGTCACTTGAGATGGATACATCCTTGGCTTTGAATTGTAATATGGATCTTGAATCACTCACAATCAATTATGAGAGATATTGATTTGAGTGAGAGCGCACTCTAGAATTGAATTCTTTTAATTATGAGTGCAATTAATTTTTAACAATGTCTAAGTGTGATTTGCATAATAGTTGTAGAATAATGGCTCGCGTTTCCACCTTCCCTATTAAAATTGAATAGCTGTTAAATATCTGGTTAAAACTTTACGGTTGGTAACGTAATGTGAGGATTGTCCTCAAGAGTGCGGAGAAGGACTTTGTCCTATCACATGCTTTTGGTATTCTCCCGCTAATGCTATGGACCATGTGACTCTCGTCCTTCGATCCAAAAGCTAGAAATCCTTTTCAGTCAAAGTGCAATATGTTTGCTTCCATGAGACCCAAACTTTGAAAGTTTGGATAGTTATGTGATATTCATGGAATCTGAAAATCATTTTCAGAGACAGACAAAGGCTAAAAGATATGAGATATCCAAAGCAATGTTTGTTTGCAAACTACTAGTAAAGAAGTTTACTATGCATTAGACAGATAAGAGAGGGATCCAGGAGAATGTCTGTCAGATGATGAAAGGTGAATGAAACAACAACTTAGAGAGAAAGGACGTGTCCGAAGGGTGTTAGTGAGACTTTCAAGCCTAGGAAGTCCAGGGCTAACGCCACTCTTAAGTTGGATGCTTCTTCTGAGAGTAGGAGAAATACTGAAAAGTTAAACTGTTAGAAGTATAATGGCAAAAGGGAAGAAGACTGGAATATCCAGCTCATGTATGAATGTCATACAAGTTTTTGATGTATAGAAGGCTGGTCAAAGATATAGTTCTTGGGAATTATGGTTAAACATGTTAATCACTAATTCTTGGGTATTGTGAGTTGGTCACAAAGATACCCGCTCGATTGCATTCTGTTGCAACTCGATGTAAGAACTACTATGGCCTGAAAGACTAACCAGGGATGAGGTTTAGATACATGCAGGGAACAGAGTAAATGTTACTATGCCTTCCATCAGTGTATTCCCTATGTATTAAGTTTCATAATTCATTTTAGAGTTTCACACTCTAGCCCTTTGCATAAGGTATCTTGCAAGAAGGTTGTTCATAAGAGAACTTTTCATGTTCGGTGTTATGAATAACATAAGGGCCATACTTTCATTATGAATGAGACATATGTTTTGAATATTGATAATAATACATTACCTCTAGGTTTACTTTTATAATTCATTTTAGAGTTTCATACACTCTAGCCCATTGCACAATGTTTGTTGCAAAAGAGTTGTTCATAAAAACAACAATTGTTGTTCAGTATTATGAATAACATGAAGGGCCATGCTTCCATCCTAGATGGGATGCATGTTATGAATATTGATGTAAATATGATACATCCATAACACTGATGCTAAATGTCGCAAGACTAAAAGAATACCACATATGGCTGGCACTGCATTTGGTCACATTGGAGAAACCCGCATGGAAAATTCCATTATGATGGATTTTGAAGTCATTTGATTTTGAATCATCTCACACTTGCAACTTTCCTCCAAAAGGTGAACTAACTAAAATACCGTTCACAAGCCATAAGGAACGAGCAAAGAACTTATTAGTGATCATACATTTGATGTATGTAGTCCGATAAATGTTGTTGCAAACAGTGGATTTGTCTACCTTCAAAAATGACTCAAGTAGATATATGGATATTTACTTGAGGAGACGTAAGTCTGGATCTTTTGAAATCATTCGAAAGGTTTTCAAAAATGAAGTAGAAGTTATTGTACCAAGAAAATTATGTTTCTGCAATTTGATTGCGGAAAGCAATATTTGAGTTACAAGTTTAGCGAATGTCTGATGAGTTGTGAAAAGAGTTTCATAACTTGCACCTCCCGTAACACCACTGCAAGTGGAAAGTCCATGAAGATGTAATCAAACCATTTATGACATGGTAAGATCAAAGGTGACATAAGTAGATTTTCCATTACCCCTTTTATAGAGTGATGCTTTAGAGACTGCGGCTTTTACACTGAAAAGAGATCCATCAGGTCTGTTGAAATGAAGCCATGGTATGGTATGCCCAACCATGTTATATCTTTTCTTAACATTTGGAATATGGGGCTTGTGTAAAAGGTTACAAACCTATTCCAAATCAGACAAGTGCTACTTTGTATGGTTATCCCAAGTCATTGGGTATTCCCCCACCACTATACTGAGGCAAAGGGTTTTGCCACAAAACGGTATGCTTTTAAAGAGAATAGTTCTTACAAAAGGTGAGTGGGAGGACAGTGCAACTTGACGAGATAACCAGTATCTTCGTCATCAGTTCAAAGGAAAGAAACCCTGGAAGTGATTCCGTTGTTTCCTACTACGACTGATACAGAAGTCTCTACAATAAAATGTATGGACTTCGATCGAACGTGCGGCTGAACCACGTAGGCAAAGCTCATGCAAACCTATCAGGTGCGCAAACGAGATATTGTTGTTGGACAACAGTATACCTACAATACACAAGGAAGCGTTGATGGGCCCTGACTCCGGGATTGGCTAAATGTCAATACAATCCGAGATAGTTTCCATATAAGTGATTCAAGATTAAAACCTTGATACACCTTTCAGTGGACTTAGAGTCTAACGAATATTTATGGAACTAAAAACTGATACGAATAAAAATTGTTTTATCCATAAAGCTCGACTTGTTGAAATAACAAGTTCAAGGAGTTGACTATGATGAGGTTGTTTCACCGTAGTGATGCTTAAGGTCGGTTCGGGTTGAACTAGCAATTAATACATATATCAATCATGAGATATGAAACATGGATGACAAAAGGATTTCCATCTGATGGAAATGAAACCTAGGACTTGTATGTGATACAGTCCAAAGTAATTTGTCGATCCATAGGATGCTAGTAAGTATGCAAAATTCAGAGTTCCAGCAATGGACAGAAGAGAGCAAAATGGAGTTGGAATCTTCGTGGTTTGATGAAATGGTCAAAAGGTGTTTCTGATTTCATCAATGGGTAACGAATATGCTTGTGATTCAATAAAGTAAGTGGGAGCATAATAATATTTCTAAAACGTTGTGTGCTTGACACATTGTTAATTGGAAATAAATTTCTTGACACGAATTACGACTTCATTTGAAAATAGTTTTGCGATGAAGTGCTTAGGCTAAATAGCCTCAATATTAGGCATGATGATCTATGGAGATAGATTTACCTAATGGGGATAAACAATGAATACATATTGACAAGGTGCTAAAACCTTTTAGCATTTAAAAACGCCAAGGAGTGATTCTTGCCGAAGTCACATGGAAAGAGTTTTTGCAAGACTCAAAATCCCAAAACACTGATGAGTAAAATACATGATGGAGATTCCACACATTCTAGTGTTTGGATTAAATCATGTATTCCATGGTATGTAAAAACAACCAGATATGTCTGATACTCCCAAGTTATTGCGAGTATAGATACCCAAGTGATCAAAGCACTGATAATGAGACAACAATGAAAGATGTCATTAAGTACTAGAGTAGTGTTGATGACATGTTTTCTCGCAAGCAGAGATTATGAAGTGCTCGTTGTAAGTAATTACATCGATTGCAGCCTCAACCAATGCTCCATGAAATTTTCCATTTAAGTTAAGGGTTTTGTGTAATACACAATATGGTGGCATGGTAGTTAGAAATTGTTCCAAACAATATACTGTGGTGAATTCTGTAACAAAGGCTAAGTATGTTGACACTTTGGAAGCGACAAAGAAGTTGTTGAATCATGTAGTTCATTCATGAACTTAGTATGGTTCCAAGATGGCTTTGGTCTATGAGACACTATTGCAGATAGTTGCTCCATATATCAGTCTGAGGAATCAGGTTTCGACCAATGATTCACACATATGCAAATCCAAGTTCACACAAAATACGAATTTTGTGATAGCATGAAAATGCGAGGATATGCAAAGTTACACACGGAGCTGAAGTTGTCAGATCCGTTGGACATCAGGCTATACCACAAGCGAAGCATACTGTACACCAGTATGCCATAGGTGTAAAGTGCATTAGCATTGACTAGATTATTGACTAGATTATTGACTCTAGTGCAAGTGGGAGTCTGTAGGAGATATGCCCTAGAGGCAATAATAAATGTTATTGATTATCTCCCTGTTCGTAATTAGGTTTATGTTCCATGCTATAACTGCTATGGTTCTCGAGTCTACAATAACCACGAGGCTTGAAGGAAGACTCATATGCACGTGTGGAATAATAAACAGTAAATTGTATTCCTAGTCTGGCCTCTAAGACTGGCTCAAGTATTGCACGATGATCCTGTTTTCCTGATCATGAGCATGGCTATGCCGGCAATTTTGAGGGCACAATGTTAGAAGAACGTTTGTGTTGAATCGACCCGAATTGATGTTATGCTATGAGATACATTCGTCATAAGTTAATGGTAAATAGCACAGAGAAGTTGATATTTGCATAATTCCTTAGACCATGAGAGTATCGAGTTTCTTTATGCTTGCTTCATGAACTTTGGGTTTTGTTAAACGTCATCCGTAAATGGGTGGCTATTACGACGGCTTACGGGTTCATGGAAAAGTATGTCAAGTAACTTGATAGCTCACAATTGGGATTTGCTCCTCCTACGATGGAGAGATATCTCTGGGCCCTCTCGGTGTTATGACATCCATCATCATCTGGCCAGACCCTTTGTGATTTGATCACGGGGATGCCTGAACACGGGAACGAGAAAAGAGAACAATACCGGTAACGAGGTAACTAGCATAGTGGACAAGTTGTTGATCCACGGGGATGCCAACATGTCTCACCTTGGGTATTTGTAACATATCGTGAAGCAACAGGAATAGCACACGACAACTAGAGGTTCACACGAATATTCATTCGTGTGGGTATAGGGGTCAATATGGGTGTCCACGGCTCAGATGTTGATCATTGATCGGAGGGGTTTCGGGTCATGTATATGCTTTGCTGAACCTATAGGGTCACACACTTAAGGGTCATCTATCTGCTGAATACTAGACAGGGAGTCTGAGAGAAAATCACCAAAAAAGTTTCGGACACCGGAAAAGTTTCGGACAACAGAAAAGTTTCGCAGAGGGAACACTGGAACAGTTTCGGTAAAATTGAAAAGTTATTTCAGGGGATACCATTAAGTCAAATTGGTTACGACACATACCTGATAATTCTGGGAGGGTGCCAGAATCATTGTGGAAACTTCTGGGAATTTTCCGGAAGAAAAACCGAAAATGTTCCGAAGCTGCCGGAACCGCTTCAGATGCTTTTCGTAGATGAAAATCACTAATCCGGAATTGTTCTGGATCGCGTTGAAAATTATTTTAGTGGGGTATTGGAAATGTTCTAAGCCCACATAAATATTTTCAGTTCGACTGGACGCTGAGAAAATATCTCGTGAATAGTGGAAACACTATTATGAATAGTGGGAAACACTATTGGGAGAAAATATCTCATGACTAGTGAAAACACTATTACGAAATAGTGGAAAACACTATTGTGAATAGTGGGAAGCACTATTTATGAATAGTGGAATCACAATTATGAATAATGAAAATATCTGAGGGCATTTTGGTACTTTTACCATAGTCTCTCACCCTATATATATGGGTGAGTAGGCAGCCCAAAAACTCACTCCTTCTCACATACAAGTGCCATTGCAATGATCTCGCTTCTTCTCTCCCTCCCAGCGAAATAGTTTCGTAGAGCCGAAAGGTTGTCTGGGTTCTGGCAGGAACTAGTTTTGGACGGCGAAGCCCTGCCGGATAGATGACACCATATGTGTGCAACTTTGTAGAGATATCGTAGTTTCGGTCTTAGTTCGAGAGTGCCTCCCGAAGGGCTGTCCGTGTGACCGTCCAAGTTTTGAAGGTAATCACAAAGGGCTGTCCGAGTGACAGTCCAAGTTTTGGAGATCCTCCCGAAGGGCTGTCCGCGACACCGTCCGGGGGACTGTCTGACCACCTCCCGGAGGGCTGTCCGAGGGGCAGATGAGGGTATACATCCTCGCGGTTGGGAGGTTGTAAATCCTAGCTGCGGGGATCTGCACCACCGATCGTCATCGACTCTACTTCCGGTGCGCTACTAGTCGGTAACGAAATGATCAAACCTTGTATGCAGTCTCCATAGTGGTCCTCGGCTGGTGCGTAGGTCGAATTTTTTTTCTACAGCGTTACCCAACAAGCTCCGGTAGCATGAAGGCATGGTGACGGTGGAGCTGCGTGGTACTCCGGCAGGGCTTTGCCAAGCACTACGGAGGACGACGAGGAGGAGGGGTAGGGCTGCGCTGAGAGGGCGTGGAACTCATGTGTTGGCAGCCCCCAAACCCCCCACTATATATAGGAGGAGGAGGAGGGAGGGCGCAGCCCCTAGGGTTCCCACCCTAGGGCCGGCGGCCAGCCCTAGATGGCCTTGGGCGGCGGCCAAGAGAGGGAGGGGGGAGGGGCCGCTCCCTAGGTGGGCCTAAGGCTCATCTGGGCTAGGGTTTGCCCCCTCTCCTCCTTGTGTTGCGCCTTGGGCCTTAGTGGGAGGTGCACCAGCTCACTCTAGGGCTGGTCCCTTCCACCTTCGGCCCATGCAGTCCTCTGGTGCCGGTGGCCCCACATGGTGGACCCCCGAAACCCTTCCGGTGGTCCCGGTACATTACCGGTGATGCCCGAAACACTTCCGATGACCAAAACCTCACTTCCTATATATGAATCGTTACCTCCGAACCATTCTGGAACTCCTCGTGACGTCCAGGATCTCATCTGGGACTCCGAACAACCTTCGTTAACCACGTACATAATATCCCTATAACCCTAGCGTCGTCGAACCTTAAGTGTGTAGACCCTACGGATTTGGGAGGCACGTAGACATGACTGAGACACCTCTCCGGTAAATAACCAACAGCGGGATCTAGATACCCATCTTGGCTCCCACATGCTCCACGATGATCTCATCGGATGAACTACGATCTTGGGGATTCAATCAATCACGTATACAATTCCCTTTGTCTACCGGTATGATACTTTCCCGAGATTCGATCATCGGTATCCCTATACCTTGTTCAATCTCGTTACCGGCAAGTATCTTTACTTGTTCCGTAACACATCATCCCGTGGCTAATTCCTTAGTCACATTCAGCTCATTATGATGATGTCTTACCGAGTGGGCCTAGAGATACCTCTCCGTCACACGGAGTGACAAATCCCAGTCTCGATTCGTGCCAACCAACAGACACTTTCGGAGATAACTGTAGTATACCTTTATAGCCACCTAGTTATGTTGTGACGTTTGGCACACCCAAAGTATTCCTTCACTATCCGGGAGTTGCACAATCCCATGGTCTAAGGAAACGATACTTGACATTAGAAAAGCTCTAGCATACGGACTACACAATCTTGTGCTATGCTTAGGATTGGGTCTTGTCCATCACATCATTCTCCTAATGATGTGATCTTGTTATCAACGACATCCAATGTCCATGGTCATGAAACCGTGACCATCTATTGATCAACGAGCTAGCCATCTAGAGGCTCACTAGGGACATGTTGTGGTCTATGTATTCACACATGCATTACGGTTTTTGGTTAACACAATTGTAGCATGAACAATAGAAAATTATCATGAACAAGGAAATATAATAATAACCATTTTATTATTGCCTCTAGGGCATATTTACAACAGTCTCCCACTTGCACTAGAGTCAATAATCTAGTTACATTGTGATGTATCGAACACCCATAGAGTTCTGGTATTGATCATGTTTTGCTCGTGAGAGAGGTTTAGTCAACGGATTTGCGACATTTAGATCCGTATGTACTTTACAAAAGTCTATATCTCCATCTTGGACATATCCACGAATGGAGTTGAAGAGGCGCTTGATGTGCCTTGTCTTCTTGTGAAACCTGGCCTCCTTGGGAAGGGCAATAGCTCCAGTGTTGTCGCAGAGTAGAGTCATCGGGCCCGACGCATTGGGAATTACTCCTAGGTTGGTGATGAAATCCTTCATCCAGACACCTTCTTGTGCTGCTTCCGAAGCAGCTATGTACTCCGCTTCACATGTAGATGTCGCCACGACGCTTTGCTTGCTGCTGCACCAGCTGACTGCCCCTTCGTTCAATATATACACGTATCCAGTTTGTGACTTAGAGTCATTCGGATTTGTGTCAAAGCTAGCATCGACATAACCCTTTACGACGAGCTCTTCGGCACCTCCATATATGAGAAACATGTCCTTGGTCCTTTTCAGGTACTTCAGGATATTCTTGACTGCTGTCCAGTGTTTCGCTCCGGGATCACTTTGGTACGTCCCTACCAAACTTATGGCAAGGTTTACATCAGGTCTGGTACACAGCATGGCATACATAATAGAGCCGATGGCTGAAGCATAGGGGATGACACTCATCTTTCTCTATCCTCTGCCTTTGTCGGGCATTGAGTCGTACTCAATCTCACACCCTGTAACACAGGCAAGAACCCCTTCTTGGACTGATCCATATTGAACTTCTTCAATATCTTGTCAAGGTATGTGCTTTGTGAAAGACCAATGAGGTGTCTCGATCTATCTCTATAGATCTTGATGCCTAATATGTAAGCAGCTTCTCCAAGGTCCTTCATTGAAAAACACTTACTCAAGTATGCCTTTATGCTTTCCAAAAGTTCTATATCATTTCCCATCAACAATATGTCATCCACATATAATATGAGAAATGCTATAGTGCTCACTCACTTTCTTGTAAATACAGGGTTCTCCATAAACTTGTATAAATCCAAACGCTTTAATCACCTCATTAAAGCGAATGTTCCAACTCCGAGATGCTTGCACCAGCTCATAGATGGAGCGTTGGAGCTTGCATACTTTGTTAGCATCTTTATGATCGACAAAACCTTCCGGTCGTATCATATACAGTTCTTCCTTAAGGAAACCATTAAGGAATGTCGTTTTGATGTCCATTTTCCAGATCTCATAATTATAAAATGCGGCAATTGCTAACATGATTCGGACGGACTTCGACATTGCTACGGGTGAGAAAGTCTCATCGTAGTCAACTCCTTGAACTTGTCAATAACCCTTAGCGACAAGCCGAGCCTTACAGATGGTCACATAACCATCAGTGTCAGTCTTCTTCTTAAAGATCCATTTATTTTCTATGGCTCGCTTATCATCGGGAAAGTCCACCAAAGTCCATACTTTGTTCTCATACATGGATCCTATCTCGGATTTCATGGCTTCAAGCCATTTGTTGGAATCAGGGCCTGCCATCGCTTCTTCATAGTTCGAAGGTTCACCTTTGTCCAACAACATGATCTCCAGGACAGGGTTGCCATATCACTCTGGTGCGGAACGTGTCCTTGTGGACCTTCGAGATTCAATAGCAACTTGATCTGAAGTTTCGTGATCATCATCATTAACTTCCTCTCCAGCCGATGTAGGCTCCACAAAAACAACTTCCTGTGATGCGCTACTCTCCGGTTCGAGTGGAGGTACAATTACCTCATCAAGTTCTATTTTCCTCCCACTTACTTCTTTGGAGAGAAACTCTTTATCTAGAAAGGATCCATTCTTGGCAACAAAGACTTTGCCTTCGGATCTAAGGTAGAAGGTATACCCAACAGTTTCTTTGGGGTATCCTATGAAGACGCACTTTTCCGCTCTGGGTTCGAGCTTATCAGCTTGAAGTTTCTTCACATAAGCATTGCATCCCCAAACTTTCAGAAACGACAACTTAGGTTTCTTTCCAAACCATAATTCATACGATGTCGTCTCAACAGACTTAGACGGTGCCCTATTTAAAGTGAATGCGGTTGTCTCTAATGCATATCCCCAAAATGATAGCGATAAGTCGGTAAGAGACATCATAGATCGCACAATATCCAATATAGTGCGATTACGACATTCAGACACACCATTTCGCTGAGGTGTGCCAGGCGGCGTGAGTTGTGAAACAATTCCACATTTCCTTAGGTGTGTGCCAAACTCGTGACTCAAATATTCTCCGCCACGATCAGATAACAGGCACTTTATTTTCCTATCACGTTGATTCTCTACCTCACTCTAAAATTCCTTGAACTTTTCAAAGGTTTCAGACTTGTGTTTCATTAAGTAGACATACCCATATCTGCTTAAGTCATAAGTGAGGGTGAGAACATAACGGTAGCCACCACGAGCCTCAACGCTCATTGGACCGCATACATCGGTATGTATTATCTCCAACAAGTCAGTTGCTCGCTCCATTGTTTCGGAGAACGGAGTCTTGGTCATCTTGAGGCATGGTTCGCACATGTCAAATGATTCAAAATCAAGAGACTCCAAAAGCCCATCAGCATGGAGTTTCTTCATGCGTTTGACGCCAATATGATTAAGGCGGCAATGCCACATGTAAGTGGGACTATCGTCATCAACCTTACACTTTTTGGTACTCTTACTATGAACATGTCTAACATCACGTCATCAAAAATAAACCATTGACCAGTGGGGCATGACCAGAAAACATTTCTCTCATATAAATAGAACAACCTTTATTCTCAGATTTAAATGAGCAGCCATCTCGCATCAAACGAGATCCAGATACAATGTTCATGCTCAAAGCTGGTACTAAATAACAATTATTAAGGTTTAAAACTAATCCGAAGGTAGGTGTAGAGGTAGCGTGCCGACGGCGATCATATCGACCTTGGAACCATTCCCAACGCGCATCGTCACCTCGTCCTTTGCCAGTCTCCACTTATTCCGCGGCTCCTGCTTGGAATTACAAATGTGAGCAACTGCACCGGTATCAAATACCCAGGAGCTACTATGAGTGCTGGTAAGGTACACATCAATAAAAAGTATATCACATATACCATTCACGTTGCCGGCCTTCTTATCCGCTAAGTACTTGGGGCAGTTCCGCTTCTAGTGACTGGTACCCTTGCAATAAAAGAACTCAGTCTCAGGCTTGGGTCCATTCTTGTTCTTCTTCCTGGCAACTTGCTTACTGGGCACGGCAACTGCTTTGCCGTCCTGCTTGAAGTTCTACTTACCCTTGCCTTTCTTGAAACTAGTGGTCTTATTCACCATCAACACTTGATGCTCCTTTTTGATCTCGATCCGCTGATTTCAGCATCGAGTACAACTCAGGAATGGACTTCTCCATACCCTGCATGTTGTAGTTCATCACAAAGCTCTTGTAGCTAGGTGGAAGCGATTGGAGGATTCTGTCAATAACCGAGTCATCCGGAAGATTAACTCCCAGCTGAGACAAGCGATTGTGCAACCTAGACATTTTGAGTATGTGCTTGCTGACAGAACTATTCTCCTCCATCTTACAACTGAAGAACTTGTCGGAGACATCGTATCTCTTGACCTGGTCATGAGCTTGGAAAACCAATTTCAGCTCTTGGAACATATCATATGCTCCATGTTGCTCAAAACACTTTTGGAGCATCGGTTCTAAAGTATAAAGCATGCCGCACTAAACCAGGGAGTAATCATCACAACATGACTGCCAGGCGTTCATAACGTCTTGAGCCGCTGAGAAAATGGGTGCGTCACCTAGCGGTGCATCAAGGAGATATAATATCTTGCAAGCTATGAGGATGATCCTCAAGCTACGGACCCAGTCCTTATAGTTGCTTCCATCATCTTTCAGCTTGGTTTTCTCTAAGAACGCGTTGAAGTTGAGGGCAACATTAGCATTGCCCATTGGATCTACAATATAGATTGTAAAGATAATTTTATACTAAGTTCATGATAATGAAGTTCACATAATCAAATTATTTAATGAACTCCCACTTATATAGACATCTCTCTAGTCATCCAAGTGACACATGATCCACGTCAACTAGCCCGTGTCCGATCATCACGTGAGACGGACTAGTCATGAATGGTGAACATCTCCATGTTGATCGTATCTTCTATACGACTCATGTTTGACCTTTAGGTCTCTCGTGTTTCGAGGCCATGTCTGTACATGCTAGGCTTGTCAAGTCAACCTAAGTGTATCGCGTGTGTAAATCTGGCTTACACCCGTTGTATGCGAACGTTAGAACCTATCACACCCGATCATCACGTGGTGCTTCGGAACAACGAACCTTAGCAACGGTGCACAGTTAGGGGGAACACGTTTCTTGAAATTTTAGTGAGAGATCATCTTATTTAAGCTACCGTCGTACTAAGCAAATAAGATGTAAAACATGATAATCATCACATGCAATCACATAGTGACATGATATGGCCAATATCATCTTGCTCCTTTGATCTCCATCTTCGGGGCACCATGATCATCATTGTCACCGGCACGACACCATGATCTCGATCATCGTGTCTTCATGAAGTTATCTCGCCAACTATTACTTCTACTACTATGGCTAACGGTTAGCAATAAAGTAAAGTAATTACATGGCGTTGTTGATTGACACGCATGTTATACAATAAATTAAGACAACTCCTATGGCTCCTGCCGGTTGTCATACTCATCGACATGCAAGTTGTGAATCCTATTAGAAGAACATGATCAATCTCATACATCACATATATCACATCACATCCTTTGGACATATCACATCACACGGCATATGCTGCAAAAACAAGTTAGACGTCCTCTAACTTTTTGTTGCAAGTTTTTACGTGGCTGCTATAGATTTCTAGCAAGAACGTTTCTTACCTACGCCAAAACCACAACGTGATATGCCAATTGTTATTTACCCTTCATAAGGACCCTTTTCATCAAATCCGATCTGACTAAGGTGGGAAAGGCAGACACCCGCTAGCCACCTTACGCAACAAGTGCATGTCAGGCGGTGGAACCAGTCTCACGTAAGCATACATGTAAAGTCGGTCCGGGCCACTTCATCCCACAATGTCGCTGAATCAAGATAAGACTAGTAACGGCAAGCAAATCAACAAAATCAACGCCCACAACAACTTGTGTTCTACTCATGCATAGATTCTACGCAAAGACCTAGCTCTGATGCCACTGTTGGGGAACATAGTAGTAATTCAAAAATCTCCTACGATCAGCAAGATCAATCTATGGAGAAACCAGCAATGAGTAAGGGGTTTGAGTGCATCTTCATACCTTCAAAGATCGCAAAGTAGAAGCGTTACAAGAACGCGGTTGGTGGAGTCGTACTCGTAGCGATTCAGATCGCGGTGGATTCCGATCTAAGCGTCGAATAACGGCGCCTCCGCGTTCAACGCACGTGCAGCCCGGTGACGTCTCCTATGCCTTGATCCAGCAAGTAGGAAGGAGAGGTTGAGGGAGAGCTCCGGCAGCACGACGGCATGGTGACGGTGGAGCTGCGTGGTACTCCAGCAGGGCTTCGCCAAGAACTACGGAGGAGGAGGAGGAGGAGGGGTAGGGCTGCGCCGAGAGGGAGAGGAACTCCTGTGTAGGCAGCCCCCAAAACCCCCACTATATATAGGAGGAGGAGGAGGGAGGTCGCAGACCGTAGGGTTCCCACCCTAGGACCAGTGGCCAGCCCTAGATGGCCTTGGGCGGCGGCCATGAGAGGGAGAGGGGAGGGGCGGCTCCCTAGGTGGGCCTAAGGCCCATCTGGGCTAGGGTTTTCCCCCTCTCCTCCTTGTGCTGCGCCTTGGGACTTGGTGGGAGGCGCACCAGTCCACTCTGGGGCTGGTCCCTTCCACCTTTGGCCCACGCAGCCCTCTCGTGCCGGTGGCCCCACATGATGGACCACCGGAACCCTTCCAATGGTCTCGGTACGTTACCGGTGATGCCTGAAACACTTCCGATGACCAAAACCTCACATCCTATATATGAATCTTTACCTCCGGACCATTCCGGAACTCCTCGTGACGTCTAGGATCTCATTCGGGACTCCAAACAACCTTCGGTAACCACATACATAATATCCCTATAACCCTAGCATCATCGAACCTTAAGTGTGTAGACCCTACGGGTTCGGGAGGCACATAGACATGATCGAGACACCTCTCCGGTCAGTAACCAACAGCGGGATCTGGATACCCATGTTGGCTCCCACATGCTCCATGATGATCTCATCAGATGAACCACGATGTCGGGGATTCAATCAATCCTGTATACAATTCCCTTTGTCTACCCGTATGATACTTGCCCGAGATTCAATCGTTGTTATCCCTATACCTTGTTCAATCTCGTTACTGGCAAGTCTCTTTACTCGTTCCGTAACTCATCATCCCGTGGCTAAATCCTTAGTCACATTGAGCACATTATGATGATGTCTTACCGAGTGGGCCCAAAGATACCTCTCCGTCACACGGAGTGACAAATCCCAGTCTCGATTCGTGCCAACCCAACAGACACTTTTGGAGATACCTGTAGTATACCTTTATAGCCACCCAGTTACGTTGTGAAGTTTGACACACCCAAAGTATTCCTACGGTATCCGGGAGTTACACAATCTCATGGTCTAAGGACACGATACTTGACATTAGAAAAGCTCTAGCATATGAACTACATGATCTTGTGCTATGCTTAGGATTGGGTCTTGTTCATCACATCATTCTCCTAATGATGTGATCCCGTTATCAACGACATCCAATGTCCATGGTCATGAAACCGTCACCATCTATTGATCAACGAGCTAGCCAACTAGAGGCATACTAGGGACATGTTGTGGTCTATGTATTCACACATGCATTACGGTTTCCGGTTAACACAATTGTAGCATGAACAATAGACAATTATCATGAACAAGGAAATATAATAATAACCATTTTACTATTGCCTCTAGGGAATATTTCCGACATCGCCGCCCCAAGCCCGCTCCCCTCCTCCTCCTAGGTGAGTCGCCGGCCACATCGTTGTTCCCCTCCTCTTGGTTCATATGATAGGATTATCATAGGAATATGTAGGAAATTTGTAGGAAATCAGATGACATGCATCTCAAATCCTATGTGTAGGATTAGAAAAGATACGTCATTTTGGTGCATCACATCATAGGAATTTCTCCATGGATTCTAGGCTAATTTTGGTTTAACATTGAAATGTGTAGGATTGGAATCAATCCGATGTAGGAATAGGAATGCATTCCCTAGCTATGAACCAAAACAAATCATATCTTAGGCGCGGCCTCCTTTTGGTTCATAGGATAGGATTATCATATGAATATATAGGAAACTAATTTGTAGGAAATGAGATGACATGCATCTCAAATCCTATGAGTAGGATTAGAAAAATATGTTATTGGATATGGTATTATTGTTAAATAAAATGATATTTGCTCTAGCCATAATTTGTTCTCATCGACGATGCCAATCCCGCATCCTCGTAGTTGACTCGATGGTGACAACCTTCTTGAGAGGCGTAATGTCCGGGACTGGGCTCCGTCGGGCTGGGACTAGGAGGTGCTACCTTCTGGGGCGCGCACCTTGGTGAGAAATCTGGGTCTCGTCGTCGACCCGGAGCTTCTTTGGTGGCGGTCGCGTGGGCCACTATCGGTGTAGAGGGAGCCGGGCCCTGGGGAGGTGGTACGTCGCCGTGTCACGGAGGAGGACGAGCACGTCCGTCGCCACATGGTCGCGTTGGATGCCAGGTTCTGCAATACCTGGCAGGTTATTCAGGGATCTCACCCGAGCTATGATCCGGCGATGGTTCCTTCACTTTGGGTGTCCATCACATGTGCTGTGAGACGTCAACTCAATATGTATTAATTAATGATAGTATATGATAATATTTGAGTTGTATTAGCGATAATATTCTATGCTTCATTAACTGGATTATTCGAGTTGTGTTTCTTAGGTTGCAATAAGGCATGTCATGTTATGAGTTTTAAAAAGATTCACATTATATATCATAACTTACATCTATGAACTATGCCCTTCGTTCGTCTGTCACAAGCAGCTAGCATAGCAAACCTGGAATTGTCCCCCTCTGTTTCATCTTTCCGAAAATGCAGCACTTAGGAAAAACATTCCCAGATGTTATCCCCCTCACCTATATCGTGTAATGTCGCGTTAGAACACCCCTAACTCTCTCGGGAATTCAACATATCCCGGATAACTTCGACATGAGGGGGGAGGTCCGCAAGTATCCTCGATGACCATGAGAGAGGCGATCCGCAAAGTGTCCTCTCTCGAAAGATAGGACGACTCATCCGACATGAGGGGGGAGGAGTCCTCGATGATTAACTCTATGTTTGCATATGATTCCTTGTTGTGATTAAGTCTATGTTTGCCACTAATCCATCTCGCATGGTTGTATATTGCCATGTTGTGATATTATATGATAATATTTTATGAAGAGTCCCCGACGATCATCGTTGATATCATATGTATTAGTGATATTATATGATGATCTTGCTTAAAACATTTATCATTGATTTTTAATCTTAGAATCATGAACATAGGAAATGTCGACGTCGTCTGACGACGATAGGATCCCTCAGTGCCCTTTCTGCTGGGATGACACGGGTATATGCGACCTTTATCCTCACCTCGACAATGATAGGTCGTTCACCGTCAAGCTAACAGAAGAATTTAGTATTATTACGGTATGTAAAGACGACATGTATTTTTTGTTAATGAAGCATGACGTGTGCTTTTTTTGCTTTAATTAACCTTTAATTTTATTTTGTACTATTCGACTAGTGCATTCCCGGTCATGCAAGATTCGTTGTCTTGGACAAGTTCCATTTCAACTAGAAGGATAGTATAGAGCCTAAGATAGCTCACCTGAGAACGGAGCATTACACTTTTGTTGTTAAGGTGAGAAATAACAAAGATCACACATATTTTGGTTGTTATAATTGGAGAGCATTTTGCAAGGCGTATGGGTTGGATGAGGACATGAACATTACCTTCGATATTGATAATGACAATGTTCGTGATGATAATATAGATATTTGGGTGAATGCGGTGGATGACTTGATTCCGGTGCTACCTCTAGGTGTGTTTGTCAATAGATTTGTTAGGTACTTTATATTGATTATTGAAAAGTATTTGGTACTCATCCCGACTAAATTTCTTTATTTTTAATTATCACCTTATTTTCGTGCTACAAGAACTACCCGACAGATAATAGATCGGACGTACTATAGTCATGACTCCAAACTTACTTGTTTAGAGATAAATCATCTCATCTCATTTATTCATGATGTTGAGGATCATGCTAGACTTTACCGGACTGGCAACATTTATCATGGATATGTGCCACTAGTGCACAAGTTGAACCATCATAATATCATTTCAAATAACTTTGTAAGATTTTTTTTACCATTGCATCATTAGTCCATCTTTTTCATATATACATTGTTCTTAAGAAAAACTATTTTGCTAACTATGTTATTATTACTAATGTTTTTCAATAGGTACTCCCCTTAGAGACCATGTCTAAATGGATGTTCAAAAATGATGATTTGAAAATGGTTAGCTTACGGCCACTCCTGATTAATTATAGTGGTAACTATAGGATATCTCAAAGTGAAGAAACCCTAAAAATTACAGGTTGGAAATGTAATACAAGCATTTACGATACCACTTGGAGAGCAATACTTGCGCATCCCACAAGTTGGAGATAGGTTGATCTGTGTTCTCCAGTCGGAAGATGACGGAGTTCGCCTTTATTATGCTTTTTTACCTAGTAGTAGTTAGTGTTTCAACCTTGTGATAACTACAATAATGAGGATCGTTGATTAAGATGATGATGAGTTGTTGGATGTTGAATGATGAAGAGTTGATTAAGATGATAATGATGAGTTGTTATATGACATGTATGAGTACAAATTAGATGAAGGCAATAGACCAAGTTGAATTAGAATAAAATTTGATGTTGCTACACAACATCGTATTTTCCTCTAATTCAACTTGGTCTATTGCCTCCATCTAATTTGTATTGATGCTCGATGTTTTTTCCATAATTTGTACCGGTGATGTTGTATATTAATATGTGTAACCGTGTGAAAATACAATATAAATATAAAAGAAAATGAAAACAAAAAATGAAACACGGCCCTTTCCAAAAAACAACACCTTATTGTCCCGGTTAGTATTATGAACCGGGACTAAAGGTCCTCCTGCCTCGGCGCCGCGCAGCGGCCACGTGAAGCTCCTTTAGTCCCGTTTCGTAAGCCAACCGGGACTAAAAGTAATGGGCATTTGTCCCGATCGTTTTGTCCCGGTTGCAGAACCAGGACTAAAGGCCCTCTGGAACCGGAACTCATGCCCTATTTTCTACTAGTGGTAGGGCGGATATGAAGCAATCCTAGAGCGCCCGGGCACGTCCGCCCGACCCACCTCTGGTCCACCATGACCCCACAAAAATCCCATCTAGATCAAACCATAGCCTCACTTCACTCCGGTACACTCATGTCCCTCTTTCTCCAATAGGTCAACTTCCGATCTCCCGCAACCATGTGCAGCACCGGCAGCCACTCCGACGGCTCTGGCCGCGACGATTGAGACGCGTTCCTTTGTGATGTTGTCGGCGAAGAGGATGAGTTGGCCCTCTGCATCACGCTGTAGCGCTCACATGTGGACATGAGCGGCTCCAGAGGATCAACGCCAAGGCGCTCCGGCTCAGCATTGAACAGTCAGAGTGGGAGGCGGCGGAGGCAGCGACGGAGGCGGTGAGGGTGGCAAAGCTCAGGTGAAAGCAGGACCGCATCGTCCGACGATTTAAGGGCTACATCGTCATCTCCTTTTACTCCTTCGACGATGACCCACCTTCTGCTGCGGATGCCTACAGTAGGGTCGGCGACCAAAAGGGCAAAGAACCGACGAGGAAGTGGTGAAGCTTGACCCTCTCTCTGTTTCTATAATCTAGTAGTTAGAATTTGTCAGACGGTTGTACTGTGGTGAACTTTTGGTGATGTTTATATGTGACGTATATTCGTTTGCTGTTGGTATATACATCCGATCAAATTTGTTTGTTTGATGATCTACGTAGTACGAGTTTACGTTGCATGATTTAGTATGGATATAGAATGTCAGATATGAATATGTGGTTGTCGACGCACCGAATCGGCACTGTCCATGGCCGTATAGGTTGCCAGATTTCATAACTTCAGTTGTAGATGCTCTAATTGGAGCAAGCTATCGGGGGGTTTATATATATCCACATGTTGGTGCCGTATAGAATTAAGGCTCAACACATGAGTTCTCAATGTATGAGTTCCGGCTTGGTAAATGCAGAGGACTGAGAGAATTATTTTCATGTCCTGTGCAGACTATTAATTTACATATGCAATTGTTCCATACTTGATTTATCCTGCGGAAGCCAAATGACAGAAACTTTTTATGATGACGTTTATCTAGCCGAAGCATATGATCAGAGAGGTTTCTTCCATATAGATGACAATATTTTCCTTTTTGGTTGTGTATGATATGTTGGTTGTGTCCATTAGATTATGCATAGGCCTATTATTCATCCGTTGTATCATCTTGATATATTGATTGAATGACTATTACTAGAGTGAGAATCGACATATGTTTTCCCATACATACTCATCTTTGAGTTTCATCCAATAATATATATGCGTGAATGGTCTACACTCGACCATGTAGTACACACGGCAACACGATCAGAGTATACAACGTGTAAAGCAACACTGAATGAATAAACAAATAAACCAACCTATCAAATTTGTGGGAAACGGACAACCGAAATTGTCGGTGGACTAATGAGGTACTCCCTCTGTAAACTAATATAAAAATGTTTAGATCATTAAAGTAGTGTTTTAAACGCTCTTATATTAATTTACGAAGGGAGTACCAAATTATGTCAGATCCATTTGATGATCCAGACAGTTGCGGGATGTTTGAGGACCAGCATCGGAGATGTCATTACAATGCATATCGTCTTTGGGGCCATTGAGTCGAACTCGGAAAAAATCATAAAAGTCCTATTTTATTAAATTTCTCCTAATTTCTAAAAAAAAATCTATAGATCAGAGAGTAGTTAGCAGCTAGATGTGGACGCGTGTACGGGGAGGAACTGGGAAGGCCATGAACCTCGGCACGTGTCTGCTGTCTGCTTGTCCATGCATGGTCAGCATCCTAAGAGCATTTACAGCTTGAACTTATTAATTCGAAATCTCGTATGCCTGCGGATGTATTTTTGGACATTGATTGGATGCATCTTATTTGTTGTCTTCTATATTCGTGTTCCTCATATTCGAATCTTCGTATCCATATAACTCATGCAACGCTACGTAGAAAAATAGATCAACATAATTCATGGGATTGGATTGCATAGCCGAATAAAAAGAGCATAATTCATTGGCAAATCCAAACTACAAACTATTTAAATATACTTAAAATATAAGCAAAACGGGCAAAACGGAGGAAATCACCATTTCTCCGCCGGCCCCTTCCCCTTCCGGTCGTCCACACGGCTGTGCCCCTCCTCCGTGTAGGTGTCGGCGTGCGGTAGAGTGTCGTCGTCTGTCATCGCAGCCGGAGGTGGACCGTCGTCGTCGTCCTCGTAGGAGCTTTATCGCATGCCGGACAACATGCGGAGCAGATGGTCCTGCTCCTTCGCGCGGCAAGCCGCTTTCGCCTTCGCCGCCGCCCCTTTTGTTGCATCGCACCCCAACAACTAGATGGCTAGTGGGAGCGTGTCGGCATTCTTGTGGCGGAAGCGGCGCGCATCCGTCTCCGTCGTTGTCAGCGAGTGACGAAGGACGCCCACGAGGAACGCGTCCTCGGGGTCGACTGGCGCGCTCGCGGTCGAACGCCGTGCGGCCAACGCATCCCCCTTCTCCCTCGCCCGCTACTGCTCGCGCAGGCTGCACGCGCCTCGGACTACGCTGTCCTTGTGCGCCCCGTCCCTGGTGCGGGCACGAGGACCCAGCGGTGGTCGGGCACCGCTTTCAAAGCAGAAGGTAGTGAGATGGGCGGCATACCTGACCTAGAGCGGGCCGGCCGAAGCGGGAGTGGCCGGAGCTGCGCGCCTAGCGAGAAGGGCCGGCGACGTCATCGATGCTCCGTCGATGGGCGACGAGCCCGGAGAAAGAAGAATTGTCGTCACGTGGGCCATTTTTGTCCGACAGCGACCGGCGCAACGCGATGCGGAGAGCCACCTCCTCCACATCAACGTTCAATCCATCGGAGTTGCTTCCGTCGCCGGCCATTGGTTCGGACGTTGGGGGAATGGAAGTGGAATGGACGGAGAATGAAGTGTCGATGTCTAGGCTTTCGAATTGGGGGTATTTGTGGGGTCCGCGGTGGGCGGGGCTGACATGGCGGGCGTGTGCGTACGGACAACCTCATATTCGCTCCATATTTGTGCTGGATATGAGGGATGACAGTCAGTCCAAGCATTTAAGGCTCGTTTAGGGTGTCCGTCTTGGTTGATTTTTTCTAACTGGACGCTGATCGGACGGTCTGTTCGGACGTTTGAGACTTGTATAAAGGGTCCGGTTGTAGATGCTCTAAGCATGCACGTTCAAATTTAAACCGAAACCACACCACTTAATTTGGAACAGGGAGAATAATAAATGATGACACAAATACACATGACAGGTGTAGGGAGCTAGTTACATTGGATACGTACCCTAAGGAAACCTTATGATGATGTTAACTTGCGAGACGAGTTGTCGATAACAATCTTTGCTCCACGTATCGATGCGTGGAAAATTCATCTCAAGTAAGATCTCAAGATGGTGAGCCTAAGGATCAAGGATTGCAAAGTTCAGCCCCTACTAGATTGGATTTAGAACACACTCTAATTCTACCCATGTTTCCTAAGCAAGAAATTGGTTGATTGTATCTGCCTTTTTTCCTTTTGTATTTTCCTTTTCTTTTTTCTAATTATTTTGCTTCATTTATGTTGAGTATATATTATGTTGCATGTATATTGTGTTATGGCCCATCTCCTAGTCATGTATAGTTGAGTTTGAGGCCTACCATGTACTTATATATACATGCACCCAGCATCCCATCAATACATCGATAATTGTATTGCCATCTTGCCTTTCTACATGGTATCAGTTTTTCTCTCGGTCCTCTCCTAGGGTTTGCCGCTGCCGTCGCACCCCACCCCCGCCGCACCCCCGCCGTCATCGCATGCCTCCTACTCTCCCGTCGCGCCGCCGCCTGGTGCCGCCCCGCTTCCGCCCCCACGCCGTGCCGATCGCCGCCGCCGCACACCTCCCGCTTGTGCCGCCGCCGCCCGCGCCACCTCCTGCCACCGCAGCCGCTGCCGTGCCGTCTCCCTCCGCTGCTACCGCGCCGCCGCTACCTTCCTCCCTTCCGTAGTCGCACCGCAACCCTAACCCTACTCGTCGCCGCCTCTCACCGCTGCCACCGCACCCATGGACTCCTCTCCGGGCTCCTCCATGACCCACTCGTCGAACCCCTTCGCCGGTCCCGAGCCATCCGCCGCCGCCATCCGTGACCTCAACATTGAGGCCCGGGTCCCCATCCGCCTCGTCAGCTCCAGCACGTCGTACTCCGCGTGGAAGACCTACTTCACCCTCGTCTTTCGCGAGTACTATCTCACCGAGCACATCGACGGTTCCGTGGACGGTGCATACATGTGGGGCGATCCGGAGTGGTCCGCCATTAACGCCACGCTCATCCGATGGTTCTACCAAACCGTCTCGAAGGACATCTTCCACACGGTTGTCGCAGAGAACGACGACGCCTGCGCCGTGTGGACCAAGATCAACAAACTTCGGCACCTTGTTTTCTTGCAACAAGAGTTCTTCGGCTGTCACCAGGACAACTCCACCATCGATGAGTACTGCATGCGGCTCAAGATGCTTGCCGATGAGCTTCGCGACATTGGCGTCAAGGTCTCCGATGACCTCATGTTGAGCACCCTCACCGCAGGTCTCAATGAGGACTTCGGCAACGCGGCGTCCAACCTCACCCTGCTGCCGCAGCCCACCTTCCCGCGCGTCGTTGTGTACCTCAAACTTGAGGAGCGCCGGATGACGAAGCTAAAGCAGCGGGTCCAGCACGCCGCTCTCGCCGCCGGCACTACCCGTGGCGGTCATGCTCCTCCGACCGTGCCTCGTTCGCCCGCACCGCCTACGAACGCCGCCTAACCCCCGTTACTGCCCCCACCGCCTGGTCCCCATGCGCCTCCCCAGCAGCCGCAAGGTGGCGGGGGCCGGCGCAACCGGCGGGGCGGCGGGGGCCGCCGCCAGCAGCAGCTGCCGCAGCAGGCACAGGGCGCAGGGGGGGCGCCCCACTATCAGCAGCCTCCTCCGCCATGGGCCACCGGGCAGAACCCATGGACGGGCGTCGTCTACGCCTATCACAAGCCCGTCCTGTAGGCTCCTGCATCGGGTCTTCCTGGTCCTCGCCCCGCGAGGCACCAAGCATTCTTCGGCGCCCCCTACCAGCCCTACGATGCCCCTCTCGCGCCGCCACCTCTCGGCGGCTATGGTGTGCCTGTTCAGGCGCCGCCCTACGGGGGACAGCCGCCGCCGCCGGTACCTGCACCGTGGGATCCTGCTCTCCTGGCCGCCCTACACTCTGCGCCGATGCCGAATACCTATGGCGGTGGAGGTGACTGGTACATGGACTCAGGTGCTACTGCGCACATGACAGCTCATCCCGGTAATCTATCATATTCCACTCCAGTTAACACATCTACTCGTATCACCGTTGGCAACAGTTCTTCTTTACCCATCACTCATGTCGGTAGCACTAGTTTTTCCTCCAATTCCACACCTATCACTATGTTTAATGTCCTTGTCTCTCTTGACTTAGCTGCTACTCTAGTTTCCGTCAAATGTCTCACCCGATGAGAATCCTCTTACTGTTGAATTTGATGGTGTTGGTTTTTCTATGAAGGACGCCCGTACCAGGATGGTTCTTCACCACTATGATAGTCCCGACGATCTCTATCTCGTACACGCCGGCGCCTCCACCTCCACACCCGTCGTCCTCACCGCCGGCGTCGATCTTTGGCATGCTCGTTTGGGACACCCCAATCCTGCCATTTTGCGTCAAATTCTTCAGAGTTTTTCCTTTTCATGTAATAAGCTCGACGAGCATACTTGTGAGGCTTATCGTTTGGGCAAGCACGTTCGTCTTCCTTTTAGTGCGTCTACCACCGTTTCCACTTTTTCGTTTCAGTTAATTCATAGTGATGTCTGGACGTCTCCCGTTTCTAGTAACACAGGATATCTATATTATTTGGTGATTTTAGATGACTACTCCCATTATGTGTGGACTTTTCCTCTTCATCGTAAATCCGATGCTTTAGCCACACTCATCGCCTTTTATTCCTATGTCACCATCCAGTTCGGTCGCCCCATACTTGCACTCCAAACTGATAACGGAAAAGAGTTTGATAACGTCGCTCTTCGCACACTTCTTGCATCTCATGGCACCATCTTCCGCCTGACTTGCCCATACACCTCACAGCAGAACAGTCGCGCCGAGTGCATCCTCCGCACTCTTAATGACTGTGTTCGCACGTTACTCTTTCACTCTAACGTGCCCGCTCGGTTTTGGCCCGATGCCCTTGCCACCGCCACTCTCTTAGTTAACATTCGTCCGTGTCGTCCCCGGTGGAACTACGCCCCTCATCACCTTCTTTTTGGTACACCGCCATCCTATGACGGTCTCCGCATCTTTGGGTGTCTCTGTTACCCTAGCACCGCGTCCACTACGCCACACAAACTTGCACCACGTTCCGTTCCTTGCATCTTTCTTGGCTATCCCTCCAACACCAAAGGTTACCGGTGCTGTGATCCTGTCACTCATCGTATGTATACCTCGAGGCATGTGTATTTTGTCGAGACAATGTTTCCTTTTTTTAGGTTCCTCCGGCCTCGGCTTCTTCGATGCCAACTATCGCGTCCCCCGCTTGGAGCGATGCGCGGCGGCGCCCCCTGGAGGCCTCCCCCAACACGTCGCCTTCTGCCGCCGCCACCCGGTTTTTTGACTCCCTCTCCCGAGGTTGAGTCTGACCGGGCCCCCGGGTCCCCGTCTCCCTCCTCCTCCGAGGTTGAGTCGGTGGCCACCCTGACTGGTGCCGCCTCCCAGGCGACAGGCTCGACTAACACCTCGCCCGTCGCCACCTCTACTGCCGGCTCGGATGTTGTCCCCACCGTGGCCCCTGTTGCCGCGGCCCTTGCTTCTGCCGCGGCTCCTGCCGCCACCATGGTCCCAGCCGCCGGCGCGGACACCGCCGCTGCTGTTGTCCCGTCTTCAGGCATGACGACCCGCGCCCGGGTTGGTGTGGTTCGACCGAGCACGTGCTACTCATCTAACAAGTATGTGTGTGCCGCCTCGACGACCACGCCATCTCCGGTTCCCACCTCCGCTCGCGCTGCCCTTCGGGATCCCCACTGGCTAGCAGCGATGCAGGAGGAGTTCGATGCCCTCCAGCGCAACCGCACGTCGCAACTTGTTCCGTGACCCCCTCGTGCCAATGTCATCACTGGCAAGTGGGTGTTTCGCCACAAGACCCGTCCGGACGGATCTCTCGAGCACTACAAGGCTCGATGGGTGGTTTGCGGGTTTCGACAGCGAGTCGGTGTGGACTTCACCGACACTTCTGCTCCGGTTGTTAAATCGGGCACCATCCGTGCTGTCCTTCAGTTGGCCGTCTCGCGTGCATGGTTTGTGCATCAGTTGGACGTCTCCAACACATTCTTGCACGGTCACCTTGCCGAGTAGGTGTTCTGTGAGTAGCTCACCGGCTTCGTCGACACCGAGCATCCGGACTCCGTGTGCTTGCTCTCCCGTTCTCTCTATGGGTTGAAGCAGGCACCTCGGGCCTGGTACCAGCGCATCACAGCCTTTCTGCAGTCTCTGGGATTTCGGTCCACTCGCTCCGATGCTTCACTCTTCATGTATCATCAGGGAGCTGCCACTGCTCATCTGCTGCTCTATGTTGACGACATCATCCTCACAGCACCCGCCCCCCGAGCTCCTTCAGCGGATGACGGCTCGTCTTTGTGATGAGTTCGCCCTCAAGGACTTGGGGCCCCTACACTACTTCCTCGGCATCGAGGTGGTCCGACGAGCTGATGGATTCTTTCTGCATCAGCAGAAGTATGCCCACGAGCTTCTGGAGCGTGCCGGTATGCTTAATTGCAAGCCGGTGTCCACCCCCGTTGACACCAAGGCGAAGGTTTCAGCTCTGGAGGGGTCCCTCGCGTCCGATGCAGCGTTCTATCGCTCCATTGTTAGTGCTCTATAGTACCTGACGCTGACTCGTCCCGACCTACAGTATGCTGTCCAGCAGGTGTGTCTCCACATGCACGCCCCGCGTGACTCTCATTGGACCCTGGTGAGGCATATTCTCCGTTACATATGCGGCACCATGTCTTTGGGACTCACCCTGACGGCCTCTGCCTCCACCGACCTCGTTGCCTACTCGGATGCTGATTGAGCCGGCTGCCCCGACGCGCGGCGTTCCACGTCCGGCTACTGCGTCTACCTTGGGCCCTCGTTGATCTCTTGGTCATCGAAGTGGCAGCCCACGGTCTCCTACTCCAGCGCCGAGGCAGAGTATCACGTCGTGGCTAATGCCATGGCCGAGTGCTCTTGGATCCGTCAGCTGCTTCAGGAGTTGCTTTGTGATGTTCACAAGGCCACCCTTGTCTACTGTGATACGTCAGCACGGTATACCTTTCGGCCAACCCGGTACACCATCGACGCACGAAGCATATTGAGCTTGACATTCACTTCGTGCGCGAGCAGGTAGCCCTTGGTCGTGTTCGGGTTCTTCACGTTCCGACGTCTCAACAGTTTGCTGATGTGATGACTAAGGTATTGCCTACTTCCGTGTTTGAGGAGTTCAAGTCCAGTCTCTGCGTCTCCGGCGACGCTTCGACTGCGGGGGTGTTGAGTATATATTATGTTGCATGTATATTGTGTTATGGCCCACCTCCTAGTCATGTATAGTTGAGGTTGAGGCCTATCCTGTACTTATATATACGTGCACCCGGCACCCCATCAATACATCGATAATTGTATTGCCATCTTGCCTTTCTACAATTTAGTTAGAAAAATACCCTAGAACGCCAGCGCCTCAAAAAGAATCTTTGCTCATGGGTGGCCAAGTCCAAAGGCCTCTCTGGTTCACATGATTTGAAGAACACAGAAATATAATAGGATTGCATGTGCCAAACAGAGAGTTGCGAAAACACGTGAATCCACATAATTAAGTGTTTGAGTCGCAAGAATAGGGAAGACACGTCAATCGTAATATGCATGGTCAAATTAAGGTTACATTTCTGCAAACAAAATTTTAAGGTTACATCATATGCAAAAGGCAATATGAAGTTGATCACAAGAATGAAAAGATAATATAAAGTTAATATTATGCTACTTATGGCATTTGTGTTGTTCTTTGTGCATACAAATGTAAAAAGAAGTTTGGGTGTATCACTTTGATTCGTAAGTGTGAAAGGAAAAACAGGTTTGGAATGCCATGCACATTTGAGGTTGTTTGATTGCGATGCATGAAAAACAAAGGATTTTTTCCAGAAGGTTGTAGTGAATGCTAGATTTTCTATGGAATGTAGTATAAGTGATTCCTTACAAAAACAAATCAATAGGATTCAATTATACGAATCAAACGACCAAAGCAGAAAAAATTCTAAAGATTATAATCCTTCAAAAAATCGTTTGAATCCAAGAGGCATTAACATTCCATCATTTTTCCTATGAAATGCTCCAACGGAAAAATTCTTCCAATTTTCCGATGGTACGTTCCTTTGAATTGAATGGATGAATAGTGTGATTCTATGGTTTTCCTCTAGTTTTTATATGAATCAGAGAGGCCCTAAGAGATGAAAAATGCAAGCCCGCCGGAGGTAGGTGAAAGTACATTTGCATGACAGAAGGATGGACAAGTAACGTGAGTAGACGTGTATGATAACCAAATTGTTGCCGAACTTACTAGATGATTGATGATGGGATAAAAATCGTTGCTCGTGGGTGGCCCAAGTCTAAGAGGAAAAGAGAAGGTGCTGGATCGGTGCAACTACTTGTGTTGTCCCTAGGCTCTAGCTAGGCTTTTGTGTTTGTGTGGGCCACGAACCTAACACCAGCATGTCAGTGTATCCTCTTTCACATTTCGACAATAACACCCGCACTGATCTATCACTATGGATCACCTCTAGTCGTACGTCATCTCTCATTTCACTATTATCCATGAAGTTTCATTATTATCCATGAAGCATGCACAACCACATCGGCGACCTTGAGTTTTAGAAGAACTAGATAATACCTCACCATTGTTGTTGCAATTTGTAAGAATAAATGTGTCAAGAAAATTAAAATATATGGGAATAAATCTCCGCCACATTCTTACCACATATCAATGGTAGAAAACTCGGGGACATGTACAACTGGACTTGGCAAATTTAACCCCTCAAACATCAATGTCCGCTCAATGTCCCGGCGTGCCCATTTGAGCTCCTATTTGTTCGTGCATGCAGCCATGCTCCCTATTTTCTCCTGTATACGTCCAGTCACATGTATGTAATTGATGAAAATGAAGAAAGAGAAAAAAAGAATGAAAAAAATGGTCCGGGATGGGCTGTGTCCTACGTGACGGACTGACCGAGCGTGTCCATGAGCTCTCATATCGTCCCCATATATGATCTCAATATGAACGTAGATAATACGAGGGATCCGATTTGATCATATTTTTCTTTCTCTATATTTTGGCATTGACTGGACGCGTCCGTGGACTTTTGAGTGGGATTTGAGGGGACTGGATATGGATGCTCTTAGTAGGAAATGAGGACTGACTACACGCTTAAAACTTAAAATGGCTTGTCACATTCGGTGGAATGATTTGATGCTGATTATTTTTTATGAAAAGTGAGAGATCTACATGTGCTTAATAATGTGGAGAACTTGCATATGTTGAAAATGGAATATGAAGGTCTTACATCTAGGGATGAAAATGGAGTGCAAACTTTCCGCTTTTTTGGAGAAAAAATGAAAATGGAGAGGAAATATGAAAATGAAAATGAAAATTTGCAAAACGAAAATGGAAATGAGATCTTTTATGCGGAAACGGAAACAAAAATGGAACGATGTTTTTCGATGGAACAAATGTGGAAACGGAACTCCCCGTTTCCGTGAATATGAAATTTCTGCTTTGTTGCCCAACTATCAAACAACACATAATGACACAATCATAATGGATTATTTGAGTACCTACTTCTACCATCACATACACACATATTCAACCAAACCCTATACACAATTGTGGGATACAACTACAACATTATGCTAAGTTGATAACATAATCATATTATGTTGTAGATATGGTAATATTTCATCCTTATTATTTTGTGTTTATCTCTATGACTTAAGGGTTTTTTATATTTCCGGCCAACGCACACTTCAATTTTCGTGTCCACTCAGTATTCGCTCCATGTCTGTATCCGATAGTATTTGTTTCCATATTTATTTTTGGGGTTTCCGTATCGGTTTCCGCTTCTGCAAAAAAATATGAAACAAATGTGCTTGCACCTGGTTCTGTCCGTTTCCGCTCCGTTTTCATCCCTACTTGCATCTGCTTGATGATGCTGAGGACTTGCACGTGCTAGAGAAATAGGTAGTGAGTTTGCAAGCATGTGCTAGAAAAATAGGTAGTGGGTTACAATTATTTAAGAACAGGTGATTCGAAAGGTGAGACGCTGGTTGACGCGATACTTGTTGAAAATAGATCATGAATACCTAATCCGGCGAGAAAGAAACACAAGGAACTACATACCTGCAACTTTATGCAGAAAAAACTGGAAACGGCACGCTAGAGAGTTCGGCCAACTTATCAAATGCACGCTGCAACCGCATGTCAAAACCACAGGGATTCATGTTCCCACACTGGACGCAAGTTTCATCAGGGTGGACGTTGACAAGGCAGGCTGAATGACAATGGCGTTCAAATTTCACACAAGGCAGGTAACTCCGAGAAAAAGTTACACGAGTGGAAGGTGAATCGGCCGTGTGAAGTCCGAAGGTCAAAACCATATGACAGATATTCGACAGCAACAAGCATTGTGAAATATCTCAACATATGCATGCAGAACTCCTGAACAAAATCAAGGAACAGGTTTGTGCCTTGCACGCAAGGAGTACTTGTAAGCTTGACATGATCGAACAACGGTCGTATCTGGATTGCATGTAATTCATGTGCTCCAAACAGGCCACCAATGATTTGTGGGCAATACGGTAATTTCCATTTTTCGAAATGCCTATCTTGATCGGAAAGAAGTCGACAACATCAAGCCGACTATTTTTTCAGACGGTGAGACCAATAGGAAAACAGGCTAGCTTTCTTCCTTAGTGGAGGATGATGCGTGTTTCATTAAAGCTCTAACACTAATTTCTCAACTAATGAGAAAACTACTTTCTCTGTTCCTAAATATAAGTCTTTTTAGAGATTTCACTAAAAACTACATATGAAGCAAAATAAGTGAATTTATATATTAAAATATACAGTATAATCTTCTTTGACATTTCGACAATAACACCCGCACTGATCTATCACTATGGATCACCTCTAGTCGTACGTCATCTCTCGTTTCATTATTATCCATGAAGTATACACAACCACATCGGGGACCTTGAGTTTTACAAGAACTAGATAATACCGCACCGTTGCCGTTGGAATTTGTAAGAATAAATGTGTCAAGAAAATAAAAATATATGGGAATAAGTTTCCTCCACACTCTTACCACATATCAATGGTAGAAGACTCGGGGCATGTACAATCCGACTTGATAAATTTTATCCCTCAAACATTAGCGGGTGTGTCCGTTTGAGCCCTTATTTGTCCGTGTATGTAGCCTTTCTACACTAGTGGAGAAACGGGCTTTAGTCCCGGTTGACGAAGGTCTTTAGTCCCATCCTCTAGTCCTGGTTGGCCACGACCCAGGACTGAAGTCCCTCCACGAGGACGTCTGCACGCGTCGGGGGCTGGGGCCCTTTAGTATCGATTAGTGACACCAACCGGGACTAGAGTCCGTCCACGTGGCCGCCTGCACGACTCGGGGGTTGGGGGGCCTTTATTTCTGGTTGGTGTTACCAATCGGAACTAATGATTTTTTTTTTGGTTGGGGTTTAAGGTTTTAGGGGTTTAGGGGTTTATGGTTTATTTTTCCTTTTCCCTTTTGTGTTTTTCATTCAATTCCTTTTCATTTCAAACATATTTTACGCTACTACATATGGTACACATTGTGCATATATAATATAATTTCTCATATGACCATACATATATCATATAATTTCTCGTACGACCATGTACACACACACACACACACATATATATATACAATTTCTCCTACAGTTTGCAGATCATTACATGCTGACATTAGGTGCAATGGCATACTCCGCTTTCAGATATGACCTGCGTAATCAAAAATCCCGCAATTCCCTCTTGAATTGCTCGTAGGCGGTTCTTTGGTAGGAGCCTACCCTGCAGCTCTTGCATCTTTAAAGAAGGAGATCAATATGAGTATATATTAGTTGTGTGTCCATATATTAGATTATGATGAAAAATTGTGAATAGTGTTTAAGTATTTGAAGTTGTCTTTGATCTCTGCGCCATTTGGTCGTCATGCGAATGTTCTCGCAAACATAGTATGCACATAAATTCGTCCCCTGTTTTTGCATCATGCACTTTGCGAGAATAGAATTCAATCAGATAATAATTAAGCATGTTAATGGTATTCATACTAGAATTAAAGAGGTGCGCAGACCTAGCTAGTACTACTTAATTACCTTGGTCCGTCGCCATGTCAACTTCGGTTTCCATTCACTGACAACCACTTTGATGAACCATCTCCAAAACCTGCCTGGCAAATAAAATGAATAAATGAGTTATTAATTACTTGATATCGGAAAATGAATGAAAGAGGTCAATGTAGTGTGATACTGATTGAAATTACCGGTCGATCATCTTAATCACGCTGGTGTATTCTTCGGGGTCTTTACCTAGTGAGTCAATGGCTTCAACAGTTCCAACGTCAGCTTTAATGTCCAGCAGGATCTGGTGGAACTTGTGCACAGGTTTATATAATTAGGCATGCATAACTCATCTACACATAATGTTGAGTAAGCAAAATAGAATTTATAGTACAAGACAGTAACATTCACCTAAGTTGTAAGGAAATAGTATATATGTTTTGGTATTTTGTGCCTTCAAAAACATTAGCAAGTTAGTCTCTGTTTCATCGAGGAAGTCCATTATCACTATTTCATGAATGGTATATGGGTCAATGGATAATGAGCTCGAACTATAGGAGAAGGAAATAGAGAGGAGAGAAAGGAAAGCCTGGGCTCAGGGTGGAAGAAGCATCTGTTGGGGAACGTTGCATGGAAAACAAAAAATTCCTACACACACGCGAGATCTATCCATGATGATGAGCATCTACGAGGGGGAGAGTGGATCTACATACCCTTGTAGATCGCTAAGCGGGAAGCATTAAGAAACGCGGTTGATGTAGTCGAACGTCTTCACGATCCAAATCGACGAGCGTCCCGCGATCCAAACTGTCGAGCGTCCCGCGATCCCATCACGATCCAATCACGATCTGTCCCGCCATCCCATCGCGATCCGTACCGTGATCAAATCACGAATCATCTCGCGATCCTGATCACGGTCCTTCCGATCAAGCGCCGAACAGATGGGACCTCCACGTTCAGCACACGTACAGCTCGATGGCGATCCCTGCCTTCTTGATCCAGCCAGAGGGAGCGAAGAGGTATATGAGTTCTCTGGCAGTGCGACGGCGTGGTGGCGATGGTGGTGGAATATTCTAGCAGGGCTTCGCTTAAGCACCGCTAAAACGATCTAGAGGTGAAACTACGATGTAGAGAAGAGGGTAGCACGTGGTTGATTTATATTGTCAAAAACCCTTAATATATCTAAAAGCACATTTGCTCCCTTGGTGCTTTTGGTAATTTATAACAACATATAAGTCATTGAATTAATGTTTTCATCAAGTATGTTTCAGGAAAAGTTAAATGATGGGTTGGCAAAAAGAGATTGTGAAATACTCCAAGATGCAAGGAAATAGGTTAGCAAAGCTTCAAGCAAGAGGACTCTATATTTTATATTTGTGAGAAATCACCTTGAGTCCATAGGAAAGCCAATACTATTAAAAGGGGGTAAGGTTTTGTTGTTGAACAAAATGCTCAGACGTGCACAAGGGATAGTCACCAAAGACACCCACAAACTCTCCCACCAAAGTCTGTCCTAAGCCAAACACTCAAAATCGGTGCAACCAACATTTCCATCCCGGTGCCACAAATTCTAAACGCTAGACAGACTCAGCCAAACCCTAACCTTTCGGTATAGCCAATACTGCTTTTGATGCCACCGAGTTGGGCTGTCAACTTTCTGTTACACAAGTTCACAGTTTCGGTCCCTCCGAGATTGTTGAATCGGCGTCACCAAGATTGAGAATTCTGACCGTTGGTCACCTTATCGGTAAAACCGAGATTCCTATATCGGTCCCTCCGAGATTCAAAAGTTGCCACCTTTTGGTCACTTCACTACCACTGAGATTAACACATCGGTGTCACTGGTGTCTACTACAGAACCTTCTTCTTGTAGACTCGTGTTGGGCCTCCAAGCATAGAGTTTTGTAGGACAATGACAATTTTCCCTCAAGTGGATGATCTAAGGTTTATCAATCCGCAAGAGGTGTAGGATGAAGATGGTCTCTCTCAAACAACCCTACAACCAAATAACAAAGAGTCTCTTGTGTCCCCAACACACCCAATACAATAGTAAATTGTATAGGTGCGCTAGTTCGGCGAAGAGATGGTGATACAAGTGCAATATGGATGGTAGATATAGGTTTTTGTAATCTGAAAATATAAAATCAGAAAGGTAACAAATAGTAAACGGCGAGCAAAACGTTGTATAAATGCTTGGAAACAAGGCCTAGGTGTTGGAGATATCCCTAGAGGCAATCATGTATGATGATATTTCCTATGTGTTTATGAATAAGGATAGTCCTTGGAAATTATCAATGATGTGTATTAATAAGTAGGTGACTTGTTTGTGAGACTATGCATTGTATGATAACTGTCCCAAATGGTCCCTAGTTGAAAGGGTCGTATGGACGCGCAACTAATCAGACTGGCATATGACACAGTGGATGGTGCGGTCTCACTCACCATTTAGCATTGGATGCTAGCCGGATAATATGGACTCACAAAGTTCTAGTCAGATTCGACATAGTCAGATCTGAGTCGAGATAAGGTCTGAGTTGGACAAACCCAACTATGAGACGCAACGATAGGTCATCTGTGAGTCTCTAGTACAACATACGTTCTATGTCCAAAGACCTGAGCTGGCGCATGTACTCGGGATGGTGATAGACTTGCTTTGGGCAGACCAAATGCTACTCCATGACTAGGTACTTACAAAGGTAGGTTTCGGGCTTGTCCATACCCATGCTGCAAGACATGGTCGAGCAAGATGGGATTTGCCCCTCCTACCAGGAGAGGTATACTATGGGCCCCCTCAGGTGATCCGACCTGGATAAGCATGGCCATGCGATGAGGATTATGAGATAATCCGAAGTGTTGGTCGGATTCACCGGAACGAGAAAGAGGTCGTGCTGCAACAAGGATGGCCATATCGCCTTGTGCATGACAACATGTATCATGTGGCAAAGGGAACAAAAGTGTGAAGTACAGGTTCGCCTAACCAGCTTCATCGGACACTTAGAGTCGGCATGTTTTGCTAGAGGCCGCTACCGACTGGTCGAGTCGGATGTGATCTGACTCGCGACCAAGTGAACGAGAACCTATGGGGTCACACGCTTAAGGGAAGAAACACGTGGGCTTTAGGATCCATGCGAGGCCCAAGAGTTGAGCCCACGCCGGATGCCTATATATAGTGGAGGTGCGGCACACCCATCCGGTTGATCACTTTGACGCCGTCATTAGGGTTTGCATGTGTTGCGAATAGCCACCTCCACTCGCCGCCACCGACCGTGTGATCGGATCTAGCAGTCCGCCGCACGAGTGTTCCTCCTGCACACACGGATACCGTTAGAGGCGGTGCACTTGCGCCGCTCCGGCGAACCTGTACGTAGGATCCGGCGACCGGCTGTTCGAGGGAGATCGGACGAGGAGGAGACAGACCACACGAATGCGCTGCCCCTACTCTACTTCCGCTGCACGACACTGCGCGTCTAGTGGTAACAATCTGTGATCCATCTCCATAGCAAGTTCTTGGATGTTCTGCGCGTAGGAAAATTTTAATTGGCATGCGATGCACCTACGGTAGAACCCAACAGTGGTATCAAAGCCTCTGTTATAGGATTTGGATTCAGATCGGATGCATATTTGATATGCGGAGGTGAGGATGAGATCCGTCATCATTCATGACATCAGCTATGTGCACGGTTGATGAGATCAACTGCACATCGGGATAGATTGAGGCTATGTTTTCTGTTAATCGGAATTGATGAGGTCGTGACACAACCTACCCGTACCTGTCGGTATCCGCCATCGGGGTTAAACATGAAACGTAAATCCGAATAGGGCTCGCGATGATCGATGAGATCGGTCAGATCAGAAAATTAGGCGTGATCGGAGTGCATATGCGATCTGTGATTTCCAAAAATGTTGGGCGCTGCCCACACCCGCGAGGGGCGCTGCCCCTTCAAACCCCGCCCTCTAACCGGCTAGCGGGACCGACGTGTGCATAGCGCCTTGTATTTCGTACACAGTCGCACAAACTGGTAGAATGCGATTCTATGCATAAGTTTGTTTTGTAGGTTCGATGTGAATAGTATGGCTCATATGTATGTGATGCATGTGTGTAACTTAACATGACCTGCGTGTCATGATTGTCAGCCGGCAGGAGCCAAAGTGCTTTCATTATATTGTATAACAACCTGCATGTCGACTTGTGATTCTCTGTAAATTCGTTACTAGTTGTAGTAGTTGGAGGACAGAGATCAAGTTCGAGGGTTTTGCGTCCTGGCATGACGGACAAGATGGAGTTCCGCCTTGGTCATCGGAGTAGGAGCTGGCCATATAAGGATGCCCATGAAGAAGCCATACTATTTCATATATTTATGTCTATATGTGATTAATATTGCTTCTTGTTTCTATGCATGTTATAATGGTAGAAAGATCCCTCATTAATATCAACTATATTGCCATTCCGGATGTTGCACCTTTGCACGTCAAGTATGTCTAGTGGTGGGCTCATAAAATTGAGGTGCTACTAGGTATCCTTGAACTGGAGGGTTCGTGTCGAACACGGACATGCACTCATCGGGTTAACTTGACGAGGCTATCAAAACGGTTTTGGGCCTTGGGGCAGAGACGGTTGGGAGCCGGGTTATGAGATACCTACCCAACCGACAGGAGTCGTATAGAGATACGATTAGCAAGGAGTTGCTTACCGAATAGGCAAGTTGGCTAGCAGTGATGCTAAAGCTCACTAGTCGCTCGTGTTAGACGGGTCCTGAATCATTGAGAGTTTGCGGAGGGATGCTGACTTCAATGGGAGTAGTTCTGTTTAAGGCTTGAATTACTCTACATAAACACATTGCTTAGTGGTTGCATATTTTCTGTTGTAGATCAATGGCATCACCTACTCAACCCAACTTTGCATTGAAATCAATTCTGGAAAATGATAAACTGAATGGAACAAAATTTGCCACCTGGTAAAGAAATTTGAGAATTGTTCTCAAGCATGATAAAAAGGAACATGTTCTAGAGGATCCACTTCCAGAGGAACCTGCCAAGAATGCTAACGCCACAACCAAGAATGCCCACCAGAAACTCGTTGATGAATCAAACAAGATCAGCTGCCTCGTGTTGGCTTGTATGGAGCCCGATTTGCAACAGCATTTTGAAAACATTCAGGCTTTCAATATGATCGAGAGTTTGAAGAGCATGTTTTAGTTGCAGGCTAGGACCAAAAGGTTCAATGTCTGGCAGTCCTTGATGGATTGTAACCTGAAGGAGGGTGATCCACTGAGCCCGCATGTGATCAAGATGATTGGGTACGTGCTAGCTTTGGATCGGTTAGGATTCCCACTTCGGGACGAGCTGTCCACGGATGCAATTTTGGGTTCTCTTCCACCTAGCTATGGGACGTTCGTCTCGAACTATCATATGCACGGCATGGATAAGAAGCTCACTAAATTGCATGGGATGCTCAAGGTGGCAGAGCAAGATATTAAGTAAGGCACGCATCAAGTGTTGATGGTGCAGAACTCGGCTAAGTTCAAGAAGAGTTGGTCCAAGAAAAAAGGGTAGACAAAGGGCACGGAGAAGGTTGTCTCCGCCATTGATCCAAAGTCTGTACCAAACTCAAAGACCATTTGCTTTCATTGCAAGGAAGCTAGTCACTGGAAGAGGAACTATAGCAAGTGGCTTGCTGAGCACGGCAAGAAGATCGAAGATGCTTCTTCAAGCAAAGGTACACTTGTTACATATGTTATATACATTTACCTTGCTGACATACCTAGTAGCTCTTGGGTATTTGATACCGGATTGGTTGTTCATATTTGCAACTCGATGCAGGGGCTGGTAAGAACTAGGCGTGTGTCACAAGGGGAGATTGACATCAGGGTCGGCAACAAAGCAAGAGTTGTTGCGTTGGAGGTCGGCACGATGCAGCTCAAGCTTCTTTCTAGATTTATTTTGGAATTGAATAATTTTTATTACATTCCTGCACTTAGTCGGAACATTATTTGTGCCTCATGTTTGATGAGTCAAGGTTATGAATTCAATATAAAGGACAATGGTTGTTCATTTGATTTAAATGGAATGTTCCGTGGCTATGCACTCATAGTAGATGAGTTATTTATTTTAAATCCAGAAACGGAACCAGTCTATAACGTGAATCTCAAGAGGCATAAGCCTAATGAGATAAATCCGACATACTTCTGACATTGTCGGCTTGGACACATCAGTCTAAGACACATGAAGAAGCTCCATGATGATGGACTCCTAACCTCGTCCGACTTCGGGTAGTTCAAGACATGCGAATCATGCTTGCTAGGCAAGATGACTAAGTCTCCTTTTGCAAAGAGTTGCGAGAGGGCTCCGAGCTGTTGGAGCTTATACATAGTGATGTGTGTGGTCCAATGAGCACAACGGCCAGAGGTGGCTATCAGTACTTCCTGACTTTTACCGACAACTTGAGTAGATATGGATATATATATATTTGATGAGGCACAAGCACTTTTAAAAAGTTCAAAGAGTTTCAGAACGAGGTTGAAAATCAGCTCGGCAAGACGATAAAACTTCTACGATCAGATCGTGGAGGTGAGTACATGAGCCAGGAGTTTGATAATCATCTGAAAAGCCAAGGTATAGTACCTCAGCTCACACCTCCGGGTACGCCATAGAGAAACGGTGTGTCATAATGGAGAAATCGAACCTTGTTGGACATGGTCCAATCGATGATGAGCAAATCGGATTTACCCTTGTCACTCTGGGGATATGCTCTAGAAACTGCAGCTTTCACACTTAATAGGGTACCATCTAAATCTGTAGACAAGACACCACATGAGATGTGGACTGGGAAGAGTCCTAGTTTATCTTTTCTAAAGATTTGGGGTTGTGAAGCATTTATCAAGCGACTCATGTCGGACAAGCTTACACCCAAGTCAGATAAATGCATATTTGTGGGATATCCGAGGGAAACCTTGGGATATAACTTCTACAACCGAGAAGAGAACAAAGTGTTTGTTGCTCGGAACGGGGTTTTCCTAGAGAAAGAGTTTCTCAGTTGGGGGTCAGTGGGAGAATGGTGCGACTCGAAGAAATTCGAGAGCCACTCGGGGACAACTCTGTTGGTGATGAGATCACACCAGAGTCGGTCAGAGAACCCGTAATGGAGACGGCACCGGAGCCACGGAGGTCGAAAAGATTGCGCAGAGTGCGCGATGTTTTGTTGCTAGAAAGCGACGAGCCGACCACGTATGCGGAAGAGATGGTGAGCCCAGATTCCGAGGCATGGCTAGAGGCCATGAGATCCGAGTTAAAGTCCATGGATGACAATCAAGTCTGGGACTTGGTTGATCCGCCACCTGGCATAGTTTCCATTGGTTGCAAATGGGTCTTTAAGAAGGAAACCGATGTGGATGGAAATGTTCAGATCCACAAAGCTCGGCTTGTCGCTAAAGGTTGTGGACAAGTTCAAGGTATTGACTACGACGAGACCTACTCGCCGATAGCGATGCTAAAGTCGATGAGGATCATACTAGCTATAGCTGCATATTTTTATTATGAGATATGGCAGATGGATGTCAAAACGGCTTTCCTCAATGGAAATTTAAAAGAGGATGTATACATGATACAGCATGAAGGTTTTGTCGATCCAACTAACGTTGGTAAAATATGCAAGATCAAGAGATCCATTTATGGATTGAGGCAAGCAGCTCGGAGTTAGAACATTCATTTTGATGAAGTCATCGTTGACCTTGGTTTCATCAAGAACAAAGAGGACTATTCTTTATACAAGAAGTCTAGTGGGAGCTCGTAGTATTTTTGATCTTGTATGTGGATGACATACTACTGATCGGAAATTATGTTTCGATGTTGAACTCAGTCAAGGAGTCATTGAATGGAAAGTTTTCGATGAAAGACCTTGGAGAGGCAGTGTACATTTTAGGCATCAAGATCTATAGAGATAGATCGAGGAGGCTGCTCGGCTTAAGCCAGGGCACGTACATAGACAAAGTGTTGAAGAGGTTCAACATGAGTGAGGCCAAGAAAGGGTTCTTGCCCATCTCACATGGTATAAGGCTAAGCAATACTCAGAGTCCTATGACTTCTGATGAATGAAACCGGATGAGTAGGATTCCATATGCCTCGGCAATTGGATCCATCATGTATGCCATGCTATGTACATGGCCTGATGTTGCTTATGCAATAAGCTTAACAAGCAGATACCAGGCCGACCCAGGTGAGAGTCACTGGGCAGCGGTGAAAACTATCTTGAAGTACCTGAAAAGGACTAAAGAGATGTTCCTAGTTTATGGAGGTGAGGAGGAGCTCCACATAAAGAGTTACGTTGATGCTAATTTCCAAACCGACAGGGATGATTGTCGATCGCAAACTGGATTCGTGTATGTCATGAATGGAGGAGCAGTGAGCTGGACGAGTTCCAAGCAAGATACCGTGGCCGACTCCACAACAGAGGTCGAATACATTGCGGCTTCTGAAGCTGCAAAGGAAGGTGTTTGGATTCGGAAGTTCTTGGAAGATGTTGGTGTGTTCCTGGGATGGTCAAAACCGTTGGACCTTTATTGTGATAATTCAGGTGCCATCGCACAGGCCAAGGAGCCAAGACAACACCACAAGACCAGGCACATAGACCGAAAATATGACTTGATACGAAAGCTCATACGGAAAGGTGGTACCAATTTGTGCAAGATTCATACGGATGCAAATGTTGCAGATTCGTTGACTAAGCCGCTTCCACAACCCAAGCATGAGGGGCACGTTAGAGCTATGGGCATTCGATGTCTATTTGATTGACTCTAGTGCAAGTGGGAGACTATTGGAGATATGCCCTAGAGGCAATCATGTATGATCATATTTCCTATGTGTTTATGAATAAAGATAGTCATTGGACATTATCAGTGATATGTATTAATAAGTATGTGACTTGTTTGTGAGACTATGCATTGTATGATAACTGTCCTAAATGGTCCCTAGTCGAAAGGGTCGTGTGGACGCGCAACTAATCAGACTGGCATATGACACGATGGATGGTTAGGTCTCACTGACTATGTAGCATTGGATGCTAGCCGGATAATATGGACACACAAAGGTCTGGTCAGATTCAACATAGTCGGATCCGAGTCAAGATAAGGTCTGAGTTGGACAGACCCAACTATGAGACGCGGCGATAGGTCATCTGTGAGTCTCTAGTACAACATACGTTCTATGTCCTAAGACCTGATCTGGCACATGTACTCGGGATTGTGACAGACTTGCTTTGGGCCGACCAAACGCTACTCCGTGACTGGGTAGTTACAAATGTAGGTTTCGGGCTTGTCCAGACCCATGCTGCGAGACATGGTCGAGCAAGATGGGATTTGCCCCTCCTACTAGGAGGGATATACTCTGGGCCCCCTCAGGTGATCCGACCTAGATAAGCATGGCCATGCGATGAGGATTATGAGATAATCCGAAGTGTTGGTCGGATTCACTGGACGAGAAAGAGGTCGTGCTACAACAAGGATGGCCATATCGCCTAGTGCACGACAACATGTATCGGGTGGCAAAGGGAACATAAGTGTGAAGTATAGGTTCGCCTAACCAGCTTCAGCGGACACTTGGAGTCGGCACATTTTGCTAGAGGCCGCTACCGACTGGTTGAGTCGGATTTGATCTGACTCGTGACCAAGTGAACGAGAACCTAAGGGGTCGCGCACTTAAGGGAAGGAACACGTCGGCTTAGGATCCATGCGAGGCCCAAGAGTTGAGCCCACGCCAGATGCCTATATATAGTGGAGGTGCGGCACACCCATCCGGTTGATCGCTTCGGCGCCATCATTAGGGTTTGCATGTGTTGCAAATAGCCACCTTCACTCGCCGCTGCCGATCGTGTGATCGGATCTAGCAGTCCGCCGCACGGGTGTTCCTCCTGCACACGCGGATACCGTTAGAGGCGGTGCACTTGCGCCGCTCCGGCGAACCTGTACGTGGGATCCGGCGACCGGCTGTTCAAGGGAGATTGGAACGCCTGTTCGAGGGAGATCGGACGAGGAGGAGACGGACCACACGAACGTGCTGCCCCTACTCTATTTCCGCTGCATGACACTGCGCGTCTAGTGGTAACAATCTGTGATCCATCTCCGTAGCAAGTTCTTAGATGTTCCGCGGTTAGGAAAAATTTTAATTGGTATGCGATGCACCTACGGTAGAACTCAACACTAGGGTCCATAATTTCACTAGTGCAATTTCTCTCAACAATATTGACATTGTTGAATCATATGTAACTATGTCTCGTGCGACAAAGAGTTCACTCCAAAGTCACAAATAGCGGAGAACTAACGAAGAAATTATTGTAGGGTATGAAACCACCTCAAAGTTATCTTTTCTGATCAATCTTATGAGCTATCCCTATAAGTGTCACAAACAGCCCTAGAGTTCGTACTAAAATAACACCTTAAGATACACATCAACCAAAACCCTAATGTCACCTAGATACTCCAGTATCACCACAAGTACCCATGGGCTTTATTATACGATATGCATCACATAATTTCAGATTCATCATGTTCAATCCAACACAAAGAACTTCAAAGAGTGCCCGAAATTTTTTACCGGAAAGTTAAGAAAAAAACGTGTGCCAACCCCTATGCATAGATTCCCAAGGTCACGAAACCCGCAAGTTGATCACCAAAACATACATCAAGTGGATCAAGAAAACATCCCATTGTCACCACGGATATCCCATCGCAAGACATACATCAAGTGTTCTCAAATCCTTAAAGACTCAATCCGATAAGAAAACTTCAAAGGGAAAACTCAATTCATCATTACAAGATAGAGAGGGGAAAACTCCATATGATTCATCTATATCAATAAAGCTTGATGTACATCAAGATCGTGTCATCTCAAGAACACGAGAGAGAGAGAGAGAGAGAGATCAAACGCATAGCTACTGGTACATACCCTCGGCCCCGAGGGTGAACTACTCCCTCCTCGTCATGGAGAGCAACGGGATGATGAAGATGGCCTCCGGTGATGGTTTCCCCCTCCGGCAAGGTGCCGTAACAGACTCTCGATTGCTTTTTCGTGGCTCTGGAGGCTTGCGGCAGCGTAACTCCCGGTCTAGGTTTCTTTCCGGGGGTTTTAGTATTTATAGGAATTTTTGGCGTCAGTCCCACGTCTAGAAAGTTCCCGAGGAAGTCACAAGCCAGGGAGACGCGCCCTAGGGGGCGCCCCTGTGGCTTGTGGATTCCTAGGCCTTCCTCTCCGGTGACTCTTCACTCCAGTATTTTTTATATTTTCCGAAAATATTCTCCGTAAATTTTCAGCTCATTCCGAGAACTCTTATTTCTGCACAAAAACAACACCATGGTAGTTCTGCTGAAAACAGCGTCAGTCTGGGTTAGTTCTAATAAAATCATACCAAAATCATATAGAATTATTGTAAACATGGCATGAATACTTCATAAATTATAGATACGTTGGAGCCGTATCAGCATCCCCAAGCTTAATTCCTGCTCGTCCTCGAGTAGGTAAATGATAAAGGAAATAATTTATGAAGTGTGAATGCTAGCAAGTGCACAAGTTTGATTAATGATAATTTCAATCACTTTTTCTAGCATCATTATAAACCATAAACAGTACCTCATCTCATAAAACTTCTCATGATCATGTAACAAGCTATTCACATGTTAAAGTATAGACCAAAAAGCTTCTTGAAAACTAACAAACCATATTCCTAGTCATTGAATAATTGCAATTCATCTTATTTTCAGGAAGGGTCTATGTAAGAGCTTTGATTTAGCAAATTCCACATACTCAACTGTCATGTAGTCTTCCATGATTGCTGACACTCAAAGCATATTTTTAGGACAAATAGCATTCATCGAACACAAAGAAAGATAGGGGCTTAATGTTTCGCCCCCCAACTTATTTATCATATAGATAATTGTCAACAATAATAATTCATGATCAAATATATTTGAATGGCCATATATGCTTTGATCATTCCCCAACACATGACGCTTGCCAAGATAAATAGGCGAAATATAGGAAGTGGTGAAAATCACCATGACTCTTGCATAAAGGTAAGTACTAGAAAGTAAAAGATAGGCCCTTCTCAAAGGGAAGCATTAATTTGCAGAGGTGCCAGAGCTCGAGCTTTTTAAAATAGAGATGAATAATAATTTTGAGCGGTATGCTTTCATTGTCACCATAACAACCGAGAGATCTCGGTATCTTCCATGCTAGATACATTATAGGCGTTTCCCAAACAGAATGGTAAAGTTATTACTCCCCCTCCACCAATCAATCACACTCCACGGCGAGCCGAATCCACGGGTACCGTCCATACCAACAACATTCTTGGGGGAGTTTTGTTTAATTATTTGCATTTTTTTTCTTTGATTTCGGGACTGGAAATCCCTATTATCAACCACTTTCTCATGAACGATAGTGAATCAACACATATCGTGAGAATAACCCACCTAGCATGGAAGATACTGACAGCCCCTAGTTACTATATGAGCGATTCGGGCATACAAAACAGAATATTATTTGAAGGTTTAGAGTTTGGCACATGCAAATTTACTTGAAACGGCAGGTAAATACCGCATATAGGTAGGTATGGTCGACTCATATGGAACAACTTTTGGTTTAAGGGTGTTTGGATGCACAAGTACTATTTCTACTTGGTGCGGAAGTTTTGTCTAGTATGAGGTGGTAGCAAGCACCACATGTTGGAGGATCCATAACAATATAGCTTCTATACAAATATACCCAACATAACTCATTACGTTGTCTTCCTTGTCCAACTTCAACTAATTTTCTCAAGTTTTAAAATAATTAATGGGTATTCACAATCATATAAGATGTGCAAGATAGTATATTTATATGTGAAATCTCTCTTCCTTCAATATTCTTTCATGAATGGTTCAAGTGACCAATGCGGTGTTTGCTTACTTATAATAAATTTTACCACCTATACTTCTTATATGTGAAATCATTACTCCCCATGGGATAAGCATATAAAACATATATAATTTCAGATTTATGATATTCAATTCATTCAACATTTACTCATAGGATATAAGTGAAGCACGAGAGTAAATGACAAAACTACTCCAAAACATACAAGTGAAGATCAATGAGTAGTCAAACAATTAAGTAGCTATGTGAGGACTTTCTCTATCTATCTCAATAAATATTTTCAGATCTGAGCATTTTATTTAAACAGCAAGAAAAAGAAAAATAGCACTCCAAGAATAGCACGCATCATGTGAACGAATTAAACTTTAGGCTCAACATAGGCTAACCGATAATTATTGAAGAAGAGAGGTGGGATGCATAGCATCCCCAAGATTAGATGCTTGAGACTTCTTAAAATATTTACTTGGGGTGCCTTGGGAATCCCCAAGATTGATATTTTGTATCTTGTTCAATCCTCTCATCTCATGGTTTCACCTATCTCAAAAACTTCATCCACACAAAACTCAAAAAGAACTCGTGAGATAGGTTAGTACACATAATAGTAAATCAACTCTTTATGTACTGCCAAGATAAGTTGCACAATAATTTTCAAACATTAGGTACTGTATACTATCATTTCCACAATTTATATTTACCAATATAGGCTATGGAAACTATAGGATAAGTAGATAACAAAACTATGACAGCAATCTGTCCAAACAGAACAGTCTGTAGCAATTTATGAAAACAGTGTACTTCTGTAACTCAAAAATTATGAAACTTTAGTCAATGATATTAAATTTATATTAAAACACTGTGTAAAAATTTTAGAAACTTTCAATGTTCCAGTAAAATATGAAAATTCAAACACTACAGCAGAAGTTTCTGTTTTTACACAGCACACATCAAACATGCAATTCAAGCATCCTAAAGGAAATTCTTGGAACTTTTTACTGAAAACAAGATTATAAATAACACCTAACAGAGTACAACAAAATAAAATGATGCTCCAAGCAAAACTCCTATTATGTGATGAATAAAAATATAGCTCTAAGTAAGATGTACCGATAGTGTTGAAGACGAAAAAGAGGGGCTGCCTTCCGTGGCATCCCCAAGCCTAGGAGCTTGAGTCTTCCTTGGATATTACCTTGGCGGTGCCTTGGGCATCCCCAATTTTAGGTTCATGTCACTCCTTATTCTCCTTAAATTGGTGTCTCACCCAAAACTTCAAAACTTCAATCACACAAAACTTAACGGAACTTTGTGAGAAGGGTTAGTGTAATAAAGATAGATCATTTACTTAGGTACTGTCAAGACAACATTAATAATTGTTTTCACATAATAACTAATGTATTCCATCATTCCCACAATTTATATTACTCAATATAAGCTATAGGAACACTTGAAACAAGCAAACTATGCATGCAAAACAGAATCTGTCAAAAACAGAACAGTCTGTAAAGATCTGAATGATCTCCATACATACCTAACTCTAAACATTATAAAAAATTAGGAAAAATTAATTAATTTGCATATAAATGTTGTGTAAAAATTTCAGAATTTTTTTAAGCTCCAATAAAATCAGATAATTCATATACTGGACACAAAACTTTCTGTTTTTGCACAGAATCAAACAAGCAAGTATGCACACTATCCCAAAGGCTTTACTTGGCACTTTATTAGAATAAAAGACACAAAACATGATTAATACAGTAGCTTAATCATATGAACACATCATAAATGTGTTGGGTTGTCTCCCAACAAGCGCTTTCCTTTAATTCCTTTTAGCTAGGCATCATGATTTCAATGTTGCTCGTATAGGAATAGTAATGGAAACATGCAAAAGAGCATAATGAATCTCATGACAAGCACATTTAAGTCTAAACCACTTCTATGCATAGGGATTTTGTGAGGAAAAAAATTATGGGAGCAAGAATCATCTAGCATATGAAGGCAAAACAAGCATAACTTCAAAACTTTGAACACATAGAGAGGAAACTTGATATTATTGCAATTCCTACAAGCATATGTTCCTCCCTCATAATAATTTTCAGTAGAATCATGAAGAAATTCCACAACATAACCAGAACATAAATCATTATTTTGATGATGCACAAGCATATAAAATTTGTCACTCTCCACATAAGCAATTTTCTTCTCATTCAAAATAGTGGGAGCAAACTCAACAAAATAACTATGATGACATACTTGATTGACATAACCACTTTTAATATTAAAATCATGATGACAAGTTTCATGGTTACCATTACTCTTTATAGCATACGTGTCATCACAATAATCATCAGAGATAGGAGGCATGTAATAATCATAATAGTTTTGCTCATCAAAACTTGGGGGGGCTAAAAATATCATCTTCATCAAACATAGCATCCCCAAGCTTGTGGCTTTGCATATCATTAGCATCATGAATATTCAGAGAATTCATACTAACAATATCACTATCATGCTCATCACTCAAATACTTAGTGCCAAACATTTTAATAACTTCTTCTTCTAACACTTGACCACAATTTTCCTTTCCATCATTTTCACGAAAAACATTAAAAAGCTGAAGCATATGAGGCAACATCAATTCCATTTTTTGTAGTTTTCTTTTATAAAACCAAACTAGTGAAAAAAAAAGAAACTAAAAGATTTGATTGCAAGATCTAAAGATATACCTTCAAGCACTCACCTCCCCGGCAACAGCGCGCCAGAAAAGAGCTTCGTTGACGGGATGTGAGTGTCGCTTACCTAGCCTCCCCGGCAACGGCGCCAGAAAAGAGCTTGATGTATACTACACAAACTTCTTCTTGTAGACTCGTGTTGGGCCTCCAAGCGCAGAGTTTTGTAGGAAAATGGCAATTTTCCCTCAAGTGGATGACCTAAGGTTTATCAATCTGCAAGAGGTGTAGGATGAAGATGGTCTCTCTCAAACAACCCTGCAACCAAATAACAAACAGTCTCTTGTGTCCCCAAGACACCCAATACAATGGTAAATTGTATAGGTGCACTAGTTCGGCGAAGAGATGGTGATACAAGTGCAATATGGATGGTAGATAGAGCTTTTTGTAATCTTAAATAATAAAAACAGAAAGGTAACAAATAGTAAATGGCGAGCAAAACGTTGTATAAATGCTTGGAAACAAGGCCTAGGGTCCATACTTTCACTAGTGCAATTTCTCTCAACAATATTGACATAGTTGAATCATATGTAAGTACCTCTCGTGCGACAAATGGTTCACTCAAAAGTCACAAATAGCGGAGAACTAACGAAGAAATTATTGTAGGGTACGAAACCACCTCAAAGTTATCTTTTCTGATCAATCTTATGAGCTATCCCTATAAGTGTCACAAACAGCCCTAGAGTTCGTACTAAAATAACACCTTAAGATACACATCAACCAAAACTCTAATGTCACCTAGATACTCCAGTATCACCACAAGTACCCATGGGCTTGATTATACGATATGCATCACATAATTTCAGATTCATCATGTTCAATCCAACACAGAGAGTTTCTACCAGAAAGTCAAGACAAAAATGTGTGCCAACCCCTATGCATAGATTCCCAAGGTCACGAAACCTGCAAATTGATCACCAAAACATACATCAAGTGGATCAATAGAACATCCCATTGTCACCAGGGATATCCCATCGCAAGACATACATCAAGTGTTCTCAAATCCTTAAAGACTCAATCCGATAAGAAAACTTCAAAGGGAAAACTCAATTCATCACAACAAGATAGAGAGGGGAAAACTCCATATGTTTTATCTTTATCAGTAAAGCCCGCGGTACATCAAGATCATGTCATCTCAAGAACAAGAGCGAGAGAGAGAGAGAGAGAGAGGGAGAGAGAGAGAGATCAAACACATAGAAACTGGTACATACCCTCAGCCGTGAGGGTGAACTACTCCCTCCTCATCATGGAGAGCGACGGGATGATGAAGATGGCCTTCGGCGATGGTTTCCCCCTCCGGCGGGGTGCCGGAATGGACTCCCAATTGGTTTTTTGTGGCTCTGGAGGCTTGCGGCGGCGAAACTCCCAATCTAGGTTTCTTTTTGCGAGTTTTAGTATTTATAGGAATTTTCGGCATCGGTCCCATGTCTAGAAGGTTCCCGAGGAAGTCACAAGCCAGGGGGACGCACCCTAGGGGGGCTCCCCTGTGGCTTGTGGCTTCCTCGGCCTTCCTCTCTAGTGACTCTTTTCTCCATTATTTTTTATATTTTCCAAAAATATTCTCCGTAAATTTTTAGCTCATTTCGAGAACTTTTATTTCTGCAAAAAAACAACACCACAGTAGTTGTGTTGAAAACAATGTCAATCTGGGTTACTTCTAATAAAATCTAACCAAAATCATATAAAATTATTGTAAACATGGCATGAATACTTCATAAATTATAGATGCATTGGAGACGTATGAGTCACCGAGTTGGTCATTTTGTGTGTAACGTTTGGATTTTTGGGGATGCCTATATATACCCATTAACCACCACATACTCGACAAGAGAAGCACTCGGGATTATTCCATACCTATCCTATCAGTTTTCTAAGAGAGAACCACCTACCCTTGTGTTGAGGTCAAGATCTTCCACTCCAACCATATGGATCTTAATTTCTAGCCTCCCCAAGTTTCTTTCCCACAATACCATCTCTTCTACCAAGCCATATCTGTGAGAGAGTGATTGTGTGTTGAGGAGTCTATCATCTTGAAGCACAAGAGCAAGGAGTTCATCGACATTACCGAGCATATTACCTTTTTGAGGGTGGTGCCTCCTAGATTGGTTAGGTGTCGCTTGGGAGCCTCCTACTTTTTATTGTGGAGTGAACCAAGAAGTTTGTAAGGGCAAGGAGATCGCCTACTTCGTGACGATCTACCCCGAGTAAGGCTAGTCCTCCATGGACGTAGGCCATCATGGTATAGTCAAGGTTGCTTCTATGTGGAACCCTTTGTGGGTAGAGCCCTCTGTGGACTCTCGCGGCCATTACCCTCCATGGGTTGAAGACTCCATGAACGTGGATGTACGATAGCGCCACCTATTGGAACCACGGGAAAAATTACCATGTCTCCAATCGTGTTTGCCTTCCTTACCCTCTCTTTACTTACATGTGCATTATCTTTACTTTCCACTGCTATACTCTTAGACATGCATGTGTGGGGTGTACTGGACATACTATGAATGCTAAAATCTGCCGAGAATTCAAATTGGGAAAAGGTAGATTTTTATTTGGTCAAGTAGTCTAATCACCCCCTCTAGACCTACTTTCGGTCCTACAAGTGGTATCAGAGCTTTGGTCTCCGTTGCATTGGTCCCACAACCTAGGACAAGTATGGTGTCTAGTGAGGGAAATTATCAGTGTAGAGGTCCATACTTTGATGGCACAAATTTTGCTAGTTGGAAGCACAAAATGAAAATGAATTTGCTTGGCCATAATCTTGCCATTTGGGCTGTTGTTCGTGTCGGCTTGCAAGGTGAATTCTTGGCGGAAGGAAAGGAACCCGATCGTGAAGTGACTGCGGATGAATTGAAGATGTTGCAACTCAATGCTCAAGCATGTGACATTCTCTTCAACTGCCTATGCCCTGAAGAATTCAACAAAATCAATCGTCTTGAACATGCTAAAGAGATTTGGGATACATTGGTTGATATGCACGACGGAACTAAGTCCGTTAGAGAATCCAAGTTGGATGTTCTTCAAGGTCAGCTTGACAAGTTCAAGATGAAGGATGGTGAAGGAGTCGCTGAGATGTACTCTCAGCTAGCTCTCATCACCAATGAGATTGCCGGCTTAGGAAGTGAAGAAATGACTGACAAATTCATCATCAAGAAGATACTTTGAGCTTTGGACGATCGATATGACACCGTTTGCACATTGATCCAAATGATGCCCAACTACAAAGATCTCAAGCCAACGAAAGTGATTGGTAGAATTGTTGCTCATGAGATGACACTCAAAGACAAGGAAGAGCTTCATCACAAGTCTAGCGGTGCTTAGAAAGCTACAAGTGATGCTCCCGCTACCTCAAGCAACCACATTGTCCCAAATGAAGAGATAAGCCTTATGGTCAAGAAATTCAACAAGTTCTAAAAGAATAGAAGCAAAGATCAAAACTCCAACTCAAGATATGAAGAGAAGCGTTTGTCAAGTCGTGACTGAAACTGCTACAATTGTGGGAAGCCCGGACACTACTCCAATGAGTGCACGACTCCTTACAAACGAAGAGAAGAGTCACCAAGAAGACGAAGCTCAAGAGACAAGTCACCTCGAAGAGAGAGAAGGAGTAGAGATGATTGTTATGAACAAAGACACTCAATGAGAAGTAGGGACTTAGAGAAGAAGGACAAGTACACCAAGAGCTAATCAAGAAGGAAACATCAAGCTCATGTTGGTGAATGGGTTTCCGGCTCCGACTCCGACAACCACTCCGAGAGAAGCTATCACTCCAACTCCGACTATAGTCAAGATGAAGGTGTTGCTAGAATTGCACTAGTGACTACCAAATCCTATGATCTATTTTATTCACCAAATGAAGGGAGTGGAAGTTGCTTCATGTCTAAAGGCCCCAAGGTATCACACCCTAAGTATCTTGATTTCAATAGTGATGAAGATGACTTGTTAATTGAAGATGACTTGCTATTTGACAAAACTAGTAATGTTAGTCAAAATGAACTTGATAGTACTCACTCTAGTGTAGATAAGTCATGTGATGATGATAAGTTGGAAATAGAACGACTAACTCAAGAACTAAAAAACTCTTAAGTTAGCTCATGAGTGAACTCTAGAAGATCATAGAGAGCTTGTAAGGACACATGAGAAGCTACGCTTCGAGAAGCTCAATTTAGATCAAGAGCATGAGTTCCTTAAAGCTATCCATGACGATCTTCGAAAGAAGACTTCCTCTTATCTAGCCAAATGACTTCTCTTACCTACATTCATGCCTCAAGTTAAGTCTAAGAAAGCTATTAACAAAGGAAAGAAAGGTTATTCAACTAGTAGCAATAAAAATGATAAATCCAATGATATATCTTCTAGTAGTTCTGTTGATCCCACTAACTCTTCTCTTAGCCAAGTTACACTTGAGCAAGAAAATGAACTCTTGAATGGGATTATAGAGAAAGGTATCTACAAGAGTCTCGAAGGGTCCAAACAATTTGAGGAGATTGTACACAAGCATGGAGAATACCGGAAGAATCGTGGTGTTGTCTACTTCAATGCTAATGGAGTTGAATGGGAAGAAGGTCAATACCCCAATCCCAAGTTTGTTCCTAAAAAGGAGAAGTATGAAAATACTATTCCCAAGGTAACAAAAGCTCAAGATGACCTTCCACCACAAGACACCAAGCTCAAGGACAAGAACAAGCTTCAAGAGGACTTTGACTCATATGAAGATGAACCCCAAGCTTTGGTGAAGTGGGCTCCCAAGGCTACTACAAGCTCAACTTCAACAAGTGCTACTTCAACACCAAGGATCCCCATCAACTTGATGTGGGTCCCCAAGAATAAGAACTAGAGAGTTCTTGAGGGGTGACTCCGCCAATGAAATTCACTCATATTCATTATTGGCAAGAACTAGTTGCAATCAACATCAACTTTATGCCATAGTTCAAGGAGTCACACATTCCCTCAAAGGTAAGCAAGAAGGTAATCAAAAAATAAATGGACATCATCACATATGGTTTTCACTCCATGTCCATAGATATCCTTGTATTTGTGTCTTGTGTGTTGGGACTAACCCATGTAGGTGAGAAGGGTAATGAAACAACAAGGATGCTCCCAACTCTTGGTGATCTTCAACTTTGAGCATCCACCACTACCTCACCAACATGAAGTCTGCATCGATAAAACCCAAGGTTAGTTTATCCCTCTTATGGGGGGATGTCACATCTAGGGGATCTTTACTCTAAGACTTGAGTTAAAGCATCTCAAAATAATGTGACAAAATTAAATGCTTTATGTGAAAGTGCTGACACCACTTGTGCTTAAACGATGAGTATGACCTATGATGAAGTATTCTTACTTGACTCCTAAGTCAATATACTCATATATAGATGACTCCGTCATTGCCAAAGTGCTTGTTAGATGTTATTGTGTTTGTGCATGTTTGCCATGATTTCATTTGACATCTTATTGTGTGAGCATATTGGTCTGCATTTATTTACTAATTCGAGGATATCCAATTGTTGCTATTTGGCTTTTCATATTTATTTTCCAATTGCATATACAAGAATGTCTAGGACCACTTATTTAGCTATCTATGCTTTCTCATCTCATACTCTATTCATGCTACATCACAAAATTTGAACAAGTGCTTTTCGATCTCTCTATGTGAGGAGCACTCGGAGTTCCGTATCAAAAAGGACTGACCATGAAAACCTCCCAAGTGCATCTCGGTGGAACCAACTCCAAAATCTCGGTCTCATTGATTGCCTAGGGTTGATCTGGTTTTCTTGCCTCGGTACTATCGATTCCATATTCTCGGTTGCACCGAGTTTCCCTATCAGTTGACAGTTGAGAAACTTGGTGACACTGAAAAATTAGAATCGGTGTCACCGATAGTGTAGGGTATATATTTGATTGTCCCGACGGTTCGAAAATTCACTCTTCAAACCATCGCGCCCCAAGCCCTAAGCTGTCGTAGAAGGACCCCTGGTCATCGCCCTTGTCTTCCCACACTCCTCAGCCGCTGGGAATCACCGTCGTCGATTTAATCTTCGCCCCCGTCACTGCCGTAGCGGATCTGTCACCGAGCTAGGGTACGGATTTGGCCCCCTCTTGCGCTCCAACCTCTGAATCTTGTGCATTAGGGTTTTACCATTATCTTGCCACTATTTGAGATCGTACTATCCACAAGAAAAACTTCATAGTCTAGCAAATAAAAAATAGGTTTAGTTGCCCGTGAAATTGCATCTCGGTGATACTGAGTCAGAAAAATCAGTTCCACCGATTGCTTTTTGTGCTATTGAGGACAGAACTCGGTGAGACCGAGTGACAGTTTTCGGTCTGATCAAAACTCTCGCCAAGTTTCGGTTAAGGATTTTGTGAGTCTCGGCAGCACCGAAATGTTTAACTCGGTGACACCAAAATCCAATTTTGCAGTGAACTACATCTATAATTTTTCTGTTCAAACTTTCAAAAACCAGCTGAATATTTTGTGATGACTTATCCTATTGCACTCTTCTATACTCTATTCATAGGGTCAGCATGTTACGGTCAGACAATCAGTACATGCCAAAGCAGGATGTTTAGATGAGTTCAGGCACCAGCCCTAAGCCTAGCTCTTTTTCAGATCTAGGCACCCCCATCTCCCATGGGTTGCCCAAGGCTGCCACTAGGGCCAGGAAGAAGCTGAATTCTAATGAGGAAGATTCAGATTTTGTACCGGAGGAGGTTCTTGCCAAGAAGCAAGAGAAGGCTGCCAAGAAGTCAGCAAATGAGGCCACCTCTTCTTGGAGGGTGGTCAGTAAATCATATGCACCTCCTGAAGTTATGAGAGCACCTGAGAGTGCCAGAGCTACAATGACCATTGATCCCCCAAAGAAGTCTATGCCTAAGAAGAGAGGGGAGAAGAAGGCCACAAAGAGGATAATCCATGTTACAGGCAGGCCCACATCCATATATGAAGATCCAGAGGAGGCAGCTGCTGCTAAAGAGAAGGAAGAGCCAGCTACAAAGGCTCCTCCCAAGAAGAAGGCCAAGAAACTTCTAGCTGATGCTATGCCCAAGTCAGGCACATCCAAGAGCACAAAATCCCAGAAGGCTGCTGAAAAGCCTAAGAGGACATCCAGGCAGATTCCAGCTTCTCAAAAGAACAAGGGAACTACCTCCAAAGTTGAGAATGATGGTGACTTGACAACCTTGATGAAACTTAGACCACACCTTCCAGTACATAATGCCAGCTATCCACTCGATGAAGATATGAAGAAGAGGAAGGACTCAGGTTTGAGGGCATGGAGAGCTATCGATCCATATGCCCAAAGGAAGAAGACAACCGTGGACTACAGATTATATACCAAATATCAACAAGATTTCTATGAGACTGTGCTTTTTGACAAGAGTCCAGCTGTGAGTGACATGAGGTATGTTGACTGGAAATTCATTAAGGATAATGAGGACTATTTTGTAAGTGTCAAGGACAATTTCCACTACATTGGTTTGGATGAGTTTGTTGGCAGAGAATTACTGCATAGAATGATGAAATGATCATGCAATTCTACTCCACTGCACATTTCTATGGAGATGGTAGGATTGTATGGGTGACATAAGGAGCAAGATATGAGTCCATAGTTGATGAATGGGCTGCACTTCTAGGAGTCCCAGAGGTTCAGGATGGAGACTTGGATGTCTACACAGAATCCAAGACAAGCCACAATGCCATGAAGGATATGTATAATCCTATCCTTGCAGACAAAGTGCAATCTCACAAGCTTGGATCCATCTACTATCTTCAAGCTGGCCTCCGCACCATGAACACCATTCTGAGGCATACTTTGATGCCCAAGTCAGGAGATGACAAGATGATCCGAGGCTACTCCATCAACATGTTGATCTAGCTTGACAGACACACCAGGATCAGAGTCATGGACTTGATTGTTGAGACAGTCAAGAGGATTGCAGCTGATTAGAAGCACTCTTACTGCTATGCACCCTATATCCAGATGCTTATCAACTCTCAGCTTGAGAAGCACATATTTTCTCTTGACAGTCCCCATTTGCCCCTACAGCCAGATCTTGAGGATAATGTTGTGGTGATGGACCCAGATCATCCCACATCTGCTATAACTCAGGCAAAGGCAGAGGCAGCTCAAGCCACGAGTGCTCAAGTCCCTCGATCTAGAAATGAGCAAATGGATCTGTTGACATCATCAGTTCAAGGCATGCAAAAGGAGATTAAGGGGATTCTGGACAACCAGAACAGTCTTGTGAGGATCTTTGAAACTAGGATCAAGACCCTTAATGATAAGGTGGACAGGTTGACTAAGACAGTCATAGAGCTCGAGAAGGAAGTTAACTCAGTGCCTCTTCCTCACACCACTTCTTCACATGATGATGATGAGGAGGAGGAGGATGTATCACCTCTCAGGACAAGCACATAGTTTCCTACTCAAGCCAGATCAGCCATTGTGCCAGCTCCAGACTTGAGGCCCTCTTCATCAGCTCCTGCTCCATCAGCTCCAGTTCCTCCAGCTGCTACACCAACTCCATCCATGACATCTGCAAAGATATTCGCCGATGCTGTTCTCTTGACTCCTTCATCAACAACCAAAGGAGATCGGCCCAAGAACGCTTAGACATGTGCCTTTGAACTTTTTGGTAACTTGTTGCCAAAGGGGGAGAAGTGTATATAGATCTTTAGGCTTCGAGTGAGAGAGAGTTTTGGTGTTTATTTCTTTTCAAAAACAATTGTCTTTTGGTTGCTTGTGATACACTTTTTTGTGTGATGCTACTACTTCCTATCATCTTAATGTTTTATGAGATGATATTTCTACATTGCTTGATTGTGTTCTGCTATGATGTTCACTCTAATTATTCTCGCACACCACCAAGATGTATGTGACATGGAAGAAGTGCCCCATGTACCTAATTGATTGTGCATTTGCATTCAAACACAAATTCAAAATAATGCACAAATTTAGGGGGAGCTCTCGCTTATCACATACTTCTCAAAGCGACGATTATATTCATTCATTATATCATATGTCGAAGCTTTGATCTATATGTTGTCATCAATTACCAAAAAGGGGGAGATTGAAAGCACATTTGCTCCCTTGGTGGTTTTGGTAATTTATAACAACATATAAGTCATTAAACTAATGTTATCATCAAGTATGTTTCAGGAAAAGTTCAATGATGGGTTGGCAAAAGGAGATTGTGGAATACCCCAAGATGCAAGGAAATAGGTTGGCAAAGCTTCAAGCAAGACGACTCTACATTTTATATTTGTGAGAAATCACCTTGAGTCCATAGGAAAGCCAATACTATTAAAAGGGGGTAAGGTTTTGTTGGTGAACAAAATGCTCATACGTGCACAAGTGATAGTCACCAAAGACACCCACAAACTCTCCCACCAAAATCTGTCATAGGCCAAACACTCAAAATCGGTGCAACCAACATTTCCATCCCGGTGCCACCGATTCTAAACCCTAGAAATACTCAGCCAAACCCTAACCTTTCGGTACAGCCGATACTGCTTTCGGTGCCATCGAGTTGGGATGCCAACTTTCTGTTATGCAAGTTCACAGTTTCGGTCCCTCCGAGATTGCCGAATCGGCGTTACCAAGATTGAGCATTCTGACCGTTGGTCACCTTATCGGTGCAACCGAGATTCCTATATTAGTCCCTTCGAGATTCAAAAGTTGCCACCTTTTGGTCACATTGGTACCACCGAGATTAACACATAGGTGTCATGAGTTGGTCATTTTGTGTGTAACAGTTGGATTTTTGGGGATGCCTACATATACCGCTTCACCACCACCTACTTGACAAGAGAAGCACTCAGGACTATTCCATACCTATCCTATCAGTTTTTTGAGAGAGAACCACCTACCCTTGTGTTGAGGTTAAGATCTTCCACTCCAACCATATGGATCTTGATTTCTAGCCTCCTCAAGTTGCTTTACACCAATCCCATCTCTTCTACCAAGCCATATCTGTGAGAGAGTGATTGTGTGTTGAGGAGTCTATCATCTTGAAGCACAAGAGCAAGGAGTTCATCGACATTACCGAGCCTATTACTTTTTGGAGGGTGGTGCCTCCTAGATTGGTTAGGTGTCGCTTGGGAGCCTCCTACTTCGTCTTGTGGAGTGAACCAAGAAGTTTGTAAGGGCAAGGAGATCGCCTACTTCATGAAGATCTACCCCGAGTAAGGCTTGTCCTCCGTGGACGTAGGCCGTCATGGTATAGTCAAGGTTGCTTATTTGTGGAACCCTTTGTGGGTAGAGCCATGCATGGACTCTCGCGATCGTTACCCTCCGTGGGTTGAAGCTAGACTCCATGAACGTGGATCTATGATAGCACCACCTATCGGAACCACAAGAAAATCATCGTGTCTCCAATTGTGTTTGCTTTCCTTACCCTCTATTTACTTACATGTGCAATGTCTTTACTTTCCACATATATACTCTTAGACATGCATGTGTAGGGTGTACTTGACATACAATGCATGCTAAAATCTGCCAAGAATTAAAATTGGGAAAAAGTAGATTTTTATTTGGTCAAGTAGTCTAATCACACACACACCCTCTAGACCTACTTCCGATCCTACAACCTCTAGTATATATAGGAGGAGGGAGGGAGGAGACTTGGTCCCCAAGAGGGCCAATCCTTGGTTCGGCCAAAGTGGGGAGAGGAGGAGTCCTCCTCCAATCCTAGTAGGATTTACTTTCCATTCAAGCATCCTATTATATCTATCTCTACTAGATCTCATCCTTGCCAATAACCACGAAGGGATTGGCAACCCCTTTATAGCATTGGGTGCAAGAGTTTGATTCCTTGTGCAGGTATATCTATTGGTGGCTCGCTTGTATCTCCTACTGGAGTTATACCTTGGTTCTCAAAAACTGAGGGAAATACTTATCTACTTTGCTGCATCAAATCGTTCCTCTTCACGAGAAACCAATGCATGCTCGAGAAGTAGCAAACCTCATCAAGTTATATCTTCCTCCCACTCAATTCTTTCGAGAGAAACACTTTCTCGAGAAAGGATCCGTTTTAGCAACAAACACTTTGTGCTTGGATCTAAGATAGAAGGTTTACCCAACTATTACATTAGGGTATTCTATGAAAATGCATTTGTCCGCTTTGGGTTCGAGCACATTAGGTAAAAACCCTTTTTCACATAAGCGTCGCAGCCCCAAACATTAAGAAATGACAACTTAGGTTTCCACCAAACCAAAATTCATACAGTGTCATCTCAACGTATTTAGATAGTGCCCCCTTTAAAGTGAATGTAGTTGTCTCTAATGCGTAACCTAAAACAATAGTGGAAAATCGATAAGAGACATCATAGTTAGCACCATATCCAATACAACACGACTACGATGTTTGGACACACCACCACACTATGGCGTTCCAAGTGGCATGAGTTGTGAAACAGCTTTCACAATGTCTTAATTTGTATACCAAACTCGTAACTCAGATATTCACCTCCATGATCATATCGTAGACATTTTATCTTCTTGTCATGATGATCTCAAACTTCACTCTGAATTTGCTTGAATTTTTCAGACTGTGTTTCATTAAGTAAATATACACATGTCTATTCAAATCATCAGTGAAGGTAAGAAAACATCGATATCCACCGCATGCTACAGCACTCATCGGACCGCATACATCAACATGTATCATTTCCAATAAGTCATTTGCCCGTTCCATCATACCGAAAAACAGGGTCTTAGTCATCTTGCCCATGAGGTATGGTCCGCATGTCTCAACCGATTCAAAATCAGATGACTCCAAAGATCCATCAACATGAAGTTCTTCATGCGCTTTACACCAATATGATATTTAGCGATAGTCTCATTCTATAACTTAAATGAATAACCATATTGCAATAAACACGATCTAAACACGATCTAATCACCTCCATTCTCAACAAAAACACCAAACAACATTTATTTAGGTTCATCGCTAATCCCGAAGGTAGAGAGAGCGTGCGATGGTGATCACATCAACCTTGGAAAACACTTACAACATCGTCACCTCACCCTTAGCTAGCCTCTGTTTATTCTATAGATTTTACTTCGAGTTACTAACATTAGCAATCGAACCGGTATCTAATACCCAGGTGCTACTAGGAGTACTAGCAAGGTACACATCAATAACACGTATATCAAATATACTTATGTCGACATTGCCAGCCTTCCTATCTACCAAGTATCTAGGCTTGTTCCGCTTCAGCGACTGTTCTCCTCATAATAGAAGCACTTAGTCTCGGGTTTGGTTTAACCTTGGGTTGCTTCACTAGAGCAGCAACTGACTTGCCATCCATGAAGTTTCCCTCCTTACCCTTTCCCTTCTCGAAACTAGTGGTTTTACTAACCATCAACACTTGATGCTCCTTCTTGATATCTACCTTCGCGGTGTCAAACTTCGCGAATAGCTCAGGGATCATTATTTCCATCCCTGACTTAGAGACAGTTCATCAGGAAGCTCTAGTAGCTTGGTGACAGTGACTTGGAGAACTATATCAATCACTATCTTATCTGGAAGATCAACTCCCACTCGATTCAAGCGATTGTAGCACCTAGACAATCTGAGCACATGCTCAACGATTGAGCTATTCTCCTTCATCTTGCAGGCAAAGAATCTTGTTGGAGGTCTCATACCTCAAAACACGGGCACGAGCCTGAGATCCCAATTTAAGCTCTTAGAACATCTCATATGTTCTGTGACGTTCAAAAATGTTTTGGAGCCTCAATTCTAATCCGTAATGCATGACGCCTTGAACTATCAAGTAGTCATCAAGAACGTGCATGTCATATGTTCACAACATCTACAGACGACGCTAGAGGGGGTGGCACATCGAGCGGTGCATTAAGGACATAAGCCATCTGTGCAGCAATGAGGACAATCCTTAGATCACGGACCCAGCCCGCATTATTGCTACCATCATCTTTCAACTCTATTTCTCTAGGAACATATAAAAATTCAAGGGAGCTACAGCGCGAGCAAGTAATCTACAACATAATTTGCAAAGACATTTTGACTATGTTCATGATAATGAGTTTAGTTAATCATATTACTTAAAAAATCCCACTCAAGTTGACATCCCTCTGGTCATTCGAGTGTCACATGATCCAAATCCACCAAATCAAGTCCGATCATCACGTGAGTTGAGGTGGTTTCAATGGTGAATGTCTTCATGTTGATCATATCTACTATATCACTCATGTTCGAACTTTTGGTCTCTTGTGTTCCGAGGCCATATCTGTACATGCTAAGCTCGTCAAGTTTAACCCGAGTGTTCCGCATGTGCAACACTGGCTTGCACCCGTTGTATGTGAACATAGAGTCTATCACACCCGATCATCATGTGGTGTCTCGACACAACGAACTTTCGCAACGGTTTACACTTAGGGAGAACACAATTCATCTTGAAATTTAAGTGAGGGATCACCTTATAATGCTACCGTCGTCCTAAGCAAAACAAGGTGCATAAGAGGATTAACATCATATGCAAATCATAAGTGACATGATATGGCCATGAACTTGTGCTTTTGATCTCTATCTCCAAAGGACCCGTGTGATCTCCATGGTCACCGGCACGACACCATGATCTCCATCATAGTGATATCCATCAACGTGTCTCCATCGGGGTTTGTCACACCGACTGTTGCTTCCACGACTATTACTAACTCATAGTGATAAAGTAAATAAAAATGGCAAAAAATAATTAAACAAAACCCTATGGCTCCTGCCGGTTGTCGTACTCATCGACATGCAAGTCGTGATATTCTATACAAAACATGATCATCTCATACATCATATATATCTCATCATGTAATTGGCCATATCATATCACAACATACGCTGCAAAAACAAGTTAGACATCCTCTAATTGTTGTTGCAAGTTTTACGTGTCTGCTACAGGTATCTAGCAAGAACGATTCTCACCTACGCATAAACCACAATGGTGATACTCAAATTGCTATTCAACCTTCTCAAGGAACGCCTTTGTCGAATCCGATCCAACTAGAGTAGGAGACACAGACACCCGCCAGCCATCTTTGTGCAATAAAGTTACACATCAGTCGATGGAACCGGTCTCTCGTAAGCGTACGAATAAGGTTGTTCTAGGCCGCTTCATCCCACAATACCGTTGAATCAAAGCACGACCAAGGGAAGAAGTAATCTAAGAATCAACGCCCACAAACTCCTTTGTGTTCTACTTGTGATCTCATCTACACATAGACCTAGCTCATGATGCCACTGTTGAGGAACATTGCATGGGAAACAAAAAAAGTCCTACGCACACGCAAGATCTATCCATGGTGATGAGCATCTATGAGGGGGAGAGTGGATCTGCATACCCTTGTATATCGGTAAGCGGGAAGCATTAAGAAACGCAGTTGATGTAGTCGAACGTCTTCGTGATCCAACTCGCTGAGCATCCCGCGATCCCATCATGATCCTTCTCACGATCCAATCACGATCCGTCCCGCGATCCCATCATGGTCCGTCCCGCGATCAAATCATGAATCATCTCGCGATCCTGATCACGGTCCTTCCAATCTAGCGCCAAACGGACGACACCTCCGCATTCAACACACGTACAGCTCGATGACGATCTCCGCCTTCCTCATCTATCAAGAGGGAGCGAAGAGATAGATGCGTTCTTCGGCAGCGTGACAGCGTGGCGGCGATGGTGGTGGAACTATTCCAGCAGAGCTTCGCCTAAGCACCACTGAAATGATCTAGAGGAGAGGATAGCATGTGGATGATTTCTATTGACAAAAAACCCTCAATACCTCTAGTATATATAGGAGGAGGGAGGGAGGAGACTTGGCCCCCAAGGGGCCAATCCTTGGTTCGGCCAAAGTGGGGAGAGGAGGAGTCCTCCTCCAATCCTAGTAGGATTAGGACTCCTTCTCTCCCACTTGGAAACCTCCTTTCCACCTTGGGTCTCTCCTCCCAGTCGCATGGGCCTCTTGTGGGTCTTTGACCAGCCCATTAAGGGCTGGTATACCTCCGCCCATAGCCCATGTAGCCTCTTGGGTCAAAACACCACTCCCGATGGTCCCCTCGGTACCCTCCCGGCACTACCGGTACACTACTGATGAGCCCCAAACTTTTACGATGACCAAAACAGGACTTCCTATATATCCATATTTACCACCATACCATTCCGGAACTCCTCGTGACGTCTGGGATCTCATACGGGACTCCTAACAACCTTCGGTCACCACCATCCATAACTCTATATTACCGAAACGTCACCAAACCTTAAGTGTGCAGACCCTGCGGGTTCGAGAACTATGTAGACATGAACGAGACACCTCTACGGTCAATAACCAATAGCAGGACCTGGATGCCCATATTGGCTCCTACATATTCTTTGAAGATCTTTATCATTTGAACCTCTATGTCAAGGCTTCAGCTAATACCGTATGATGTTCCCTTTGTTCTTCGGTATGTTACTTCCCCGAGATTCGATCGCCGGTATCTCCATACCTAGTTCAATCTCATTACTGGAAATTCTCTTTACTTGTTCCGTAATACAAGATCCCGTGTCTAACACTTAGTCACATTGCATGCAAGGCTTATTGTGATGTTGTATTACCAAGTGGGCCCTGAGATACCTCTCCATCACACGAAGTAACAAATCCCAGTCTTGATCCATGCCAACCCAACAGACACCCTCGGAGATACCTATAGAGCGCCTTTATAGTCACCCAGTTAGGTTGTGGCGTTTGATACACACAAGGTACTCCTCCGGTGTCAATGATTTGCATGATCTCATGGTCATAGGAACAAATACTTGACATGCAGAAAACTATAGCAATAAACTGACACGATCATATGCTATGTTTATAGTTTGGGTCTTGTCCATCACATCATTCTCCTAATGATGTGATCCCGTTATTAAATGACATCTCATGTCTATGGCCACGAAACCTTGACCATCTTTGATCGACGACCTAGTAGTAGAGGCACACTAGGGACATAGTGTTGTCTATATACCCACACATGTATTTAGTTTCCACTCAATACAATTTAGGGATGGATAAAAAATGATTATCATGAACAAAGAAATATGATAATAACTAATTTATTATTGCATCTAGGGCATATTTCAACAGCATATATATAGGGATATATATAGTCCGGGTTGGTATCACCAACCGGGACTAAAGGTCTATCTCTAGTCCCGGTTGGTATCACTAACCGGAACTAAAGGTGGCCCTACCCTCCTCCGTTCCTAGCCGTTGGAACCGGGATTAATGATTACATTAGTCTCGGTCGGGACCGGGACTAATGCTCCGGAAAAAAGGTATGTTTTCTACTAGTGCTATTTTCTCTCTTATACGTTCGGTCACATGTATGTGATTGATGGAGATGAAGAAGGAGAAAGAAAATGAAAGAATAAAAAAAGGTCGTCTCGGGTGGGTCGCGTCCCACTTGACAAACTGACTGGGCGCGTCCATGAGCCCTCATATCCTCCTCATATATGATCTCAATATGAGGGTCTGCGGACAACTCGAACGTATAAAGATGATGCGAGGGATGCATTTGGGTCATGTTTTTCCTTCTCTCTCCTATTTAGACACTGACCAGACGCGTTCGTGAATGTTTGAGAAGGATTGGAAGGGACTTGCCATAGGTGCTCTTAGTGGTAAATGAGGACTGACTACATGTTAAAAACTTAAAATAGCCTATCACATTCGGTGGAATAATTTGATGCTGAAATTATGTTTTGATGAAGTGAAGTATTTGCATGTATCTGATAATGTGGAGCACTTGCATATGTTGGAAAAATGGAATACGAAGAGCTTGCATCTACTTGATTTTTAGCCAAAATCGTAGAACAATTGTTCTACGGTATTTTTTAATTAATAAAAGGGATATGTGCAAGAGTAAAATTAAAGAAAAAAATACAAGCCGTTAGTGACCTAACCAATGTCTGCTCTTGGGATCATGACAATCGATATAAGATAAACTTACTCTAAAGATTGGATGCAATCCAATCTTTTAATTGAACTAGATTCTTCTCCTTAACTCTATGCTCAAGTAGTGTTAGTTCTTTTTTCATTAGAAATTTTCAAGAATCCATACTTTGAGCTTCTTTTCTGAATATATTTCCATTTCTCCGAATCCATATATTCCAGAATCCTGTGATGATGATGTCAAGAGCAACTAATTGTGGCAAAGTTTCCATTGCCACATAAGTGTCATCGATGAAGGAAGTTCCTCTTTTTCTATGATGAATTAGTTTTTCCAGCAGTCTTGTGCATAGCTGCAGTCCCAAAATAGATGATAAGTGGTTTCTTCAGCACCTTCATTACAAAAGACCACTCATAGCAATATAGGTGCATATTTCTTCTCTTGAGAAGATTTCTTGTGTTAGCTCTATGGTGAAGTAGCTGAAAATGCATTTTGTGTCGTATTCTTGCAGGTCCCTTCCATAGTTGAGTATAAATATGAGGAGCCATTGGTTTTGTTACTAGTACCTGGTACATCTTTATGGATGAGTATTTTGCTCTTTCTCCAGTGGCCTTCCATCTATCAGGATATGCTCCATGTTGAGGTCTTGCAGCTCATGAACTTGTTGAAAGGATGTAGTTGATAATGGAGTGTCAAAGTGATCACTAATGTTGCTGTTGTTGAGCATAGAAGCCAGGGTCTGATTCAAATCTTTGGTAAATGAGTGTAATTCTAGGAACCTCCATGCAAGTGGTAGTGGTAGTCATTGATCATGCCATAGTTGAATAGTGTTTTCTAATCCAGCAATGCTGATAGCATTTGCTTTGAAAGCTGGCAAGAGTTTGAGGTGAGCTTTCCACCATGAGGATCCAGTCATTCTTTCACTTGGAAATTGTCGTGTATAATATGAGTTCCAAATGAGTTGGACCCATGGAAGATTTTCCTTGTTTAAAAACTTATGGATATTCTTCATTAGCAGAGCTTTATTATGGGTTTCCACATCAAGAATGCCTAGACCCCACCCCCACCCCCGTTTCTTGGGTTTGCAAACATTTTCCCATGCAATCAGAGCAGAACCAACATCCTCCTGTCCAAATTTTCTCCAAAAGAAATGTCTGATGTATTTATTAATTTTTCCACAATTCCCATAGGCAGTGTCAAGGTGCTCATGAAGAAGATGGGGAGAGTAGAGAAGACGGATCTTATAAGTTATAGTCTTCCATCACTATTTGACATTGTAGAGCAACCAGATAGTCTCCTTTCAATGGTCTGACATACTGGATAAAAATCTTCAGTTCTTAGTCTGCGTGTTGTAAGTGGCAGTCCAAGGTATGTGAATGGAAATTTCCCCGGTTTGGAACCCATGAGAGCAATAATTTTGTTCAGGTTTGCTGGTTGCACATTAAGTGGGACCAAGAGTGATTTATGATAATTGATCTTGAGACCAGTCTGATCAAAGAAGTGAGAGAGCAAATTGCTTAGATGTTGTAACCAGCGACGGAGCTATGTGCAGCTCTAGGGGGTTGTGGCCTTCCAGCCTTGGACCAAATTGTGAAGAGATTTTTGAGAGGATGGCTTAGATGAGATCTTTTTTACCATTAAGCACCCCAGACACTTATGTTTTAGCCTTCCCCCCCAGCATTTTCTATCTAGCTCCGCTAGTGGTTGTAACAACCTGAGATCTGCTTGCATGACCAAAATTGTTCCATCTGCTTGATGATGTGGAGGACCTGCATGTGCTAGATAAATGGGTAGTGAGTTTGCAAGAATGTGCTAGAAAAATAGGTAGTGGTTTGCAATTATTTAAGAATAGATGATTCGAAAGGTGAGACGCTCGATGATGCAATACTTGTTGAAACTGGATCAAGAAAACCTAATCCAGCGAGAAAGAAACACAAGGAACTCCATACCTACAACTTTATGCAGCAAAAACTACAAACGGCGCGCTAGAGAGTTTGGCCACTTATCAAATGTATGCTGCAACCGCGTGTCAAAACCACAAGGACGCATGTTCCCACACTGGATGCAAGTTTCATGAGAGTGGACGTTGACAAGGCAGGCTGAATGACAATGACATCCAAATTTCACACAAGGCAGGAAACTCAATAAAAAGTTGCACAAGTGGGAAGTGAATCGGCCGTGGTGAAGTCTGAAGGTCAAACCATATAAAGATACTCAACTGCAACAAGCATTGTGAAATATCTCAATGATACGTCTCCAACGTATCTATAATTTTTAAGATGGCATGCTATTATATTATCTCTTTTGGATGTTTTATATGCATTAATATGCTATTTTATATATTTTTGGGACTAACCTATTAATCTAGAGCCTAGTGCAAGTTTCTGTTTTTTCCTTGTTTTTGAGTTTTACAAATATGGAATATTAAATGGAGTCCAAAAGGAATAAAACCTTCGGAAGGAATTTTTTCGGAAGAAAATAAATCAATCAAGATTGGAGTGCACGGCAGGGGAGGTGCCAGGGAGCCACAAGCCTGCTAGGCGCGGGGGGGGCCTGGCCATGCCTAGCAGGATTGTCGCCTCCTGGTAGGTCTCCTAACCCTAATATTCGGCCTATAAATTCCCAAATATTCCCCCAACACCGAGAAGTGCCACGCAAAAACTTTTCCGCTGCCAGAAGCCTCCGTTCCCGAGAGATCCAATCTTGGGGCCTTTTCCGGTATTCTGCCGGAGGGGGTTTTGATCACGGAGGGCATCTACATCAACTCCATTGCCCCTCCGATGATGCGTGAGTAGTCCCCCGCAGACCTACGGGTCCATAGCTAGTAGCTAGATGGCTTCTTCTCTCTCTTTGATCTTCAATACCATGTTCTTCATGATCTTCATGAAAATCTATCTGATGTAATCCTCTTTTGTGGTGTGTTTGTCAAGATCCGATGAATTGTGAGTTTATGTTCAGATTATCCATGAATCTTATTTGAATCTCCTATGAATTCTTATTTTCATGATTTCATATCCTTGCAAGTCTCTTCGGGTTATTGGTTTGGTTTGGCCAACTAGATTGGTAATTCTTGCAATGTGAGAAGTGCTTGGTTTTGGGTTTAATCTTGTGGTGTCCTCACCCCGTGACATAGTAGGGGTAGTAAGGCACGTATTGTATTGTTGACATCAAGGGTAACAAGATGGGGTTTTCATCATATTTCTTGATTTTATCCTCCACATCATGTCATCTTTATTAATGTGTTACTCTGTTCTTCATGAACTTAATACTCTAGATGCAGGCAGGAGTCGGTCGATGTGTGGAGTAATGGTAGTAGATGCAGAATCATTTTGGTCTACTTGACACAGACATGATGCCTATATGCATGATCATTGACTTGGATAACTACATGATTATTCGCTTTTCTATCAATTGCTTGACATTAATTTGTTTACCCACCATCATATTTGCCTTCAAGAGAGAAGCCTCTAGTGAAACCTATGGCCCCCGGGTATACTTTCCATAATATACTTTCATATCAAGAAACAAAAAATACCAAAAATACCTTGCTGCAATTTATTTACCTTTTACTTTCAGTTCTCGTTTACATCTAACTCTATCAAATCTAATCCTTGCAAATAATCGTGAAGGGATTGACAACCCCTTTATAGTGTTGGGTGCAAGAGTTCGATTGTTTGTGTAGGTGCATCCATTGGTGAATTGCTTGTTCCTCCTATTGGACTGATACCTTGGTTCTCAACAACTGAGGTAAATACTTATGTACTTTGCTGCATCACCCTTTCCTCTTCAAGGGAAAACCAACGCAAGCTCAAGAGGTAGCAAGAAGGATTTCTGGCACCGTTGCCGGAGAGGATACAAATCAAGCCTACCAAGTACCCATCACAAACTCATCTCTTGCATTTACATTATTTTCCATTTGCCTCTCATTTTCCTCCCCCCACTTCTAAAATGATTTTCAGAAAATACCAAAAAGATTTGCCTTTTTCGCCCTTTTTCCGTTCGCCTTTTCGTTGCTATGTTTTCTTGTGTTGCCATGTGCCTTCTTTTTGCTTGCATCTTCGCTTGCTAAAAATCTATTGATATGGATCCTCATACAGTTGCTAATCTTTCCAAAAGACCAAATTATGATGAATCAATTGCTAGTGAGTTGAGTGCACTTGATTATCTCTATGAAGTTTTGCTTGAAAATCATGAAAAATTTGATCAAGTGTTGAAATAAGAAAATTATAACGTGATTCATGATATCTCCTTGAATGAAAATCATGATTTCCATGTTTTTAGTATGAATTATATGAATATCCATTATGCTAATGATATTCAAAACCACAAGCTTGGGGATGATATGCTTGATGAAGATGATATTTTTTTGTTCCCCAAGTTTTGGTGATGACATGTATGCTATAATTGACCATGAAAAGAATGATTTGTGTGATAGTTATATTGTGAAATTTCTTCAAGATGCTAATGAAAATTATTATGAGGGGGGAACATATGCTTGTAGGAATTTCAATAATATCAAATTTCCTCTCTATGTTTTCAAGGTTTTGAAGTTATGCTTGTTTTGTCTTCCTATGCCAGTTGATTCTTGTTCCTATAAATTGTTTGTTCACAAAATCCCAATGCATAGGAAGTGGGTTAGAATTAAATGTGTTTTTCATGATATTAATGATGCTCTTTTTCATATTTCAATTACTACTTTTTATGTGGTCATCATTGAAATCATTATGCCTAGCTAGGGGCGTGAAACAATAGCGCTTGTTGGGAGGCAACCCAATTTTATTTTTGTGTTCTTTTTTTGCTTCTATTTTTGATTGTTTCCCACATTATTACTTATGTAGTAATTTTGTTTTGGTGTTTTAATTAGTGTTTGAGACAATTAAAACCTCTGGGGTAACCTATGGTAGTCGTTGATTTGATCTTGCTGAAAAACAGAAACTTTTGCGCTCAGTCCAAGAGTTTTCTAATTTGTTAAGAGCACGGAATGAGTATGAAATTTTTACACAATATATATATATATATATATATCCTAGTCTGTACTAATCTTTCAGAATTTTTTGAGTTACATAAGTATATGAAGTTTCTAGATTGCTATAGACTGTTCTGTTTTTGACAGATTCTGTTTTCTTTGAGTTGTTTGCCTATTTTGATGAATCTTTGGGTTGTATCATGTGGTATGAGCCATGGAGAAGTTAGATTACAGTAGTTATAACACCAATATAAATAATGAATGAGTTCACAACAGTACCTAAAGTGGTGATTTATTTTCTTATAGTAACGGATCTCATGAGTTTTCTGTTAAGTTTTGTGTTGTGAAGTATTCAAGTTTTGGGTAAAGATTTGATGGACTATGGAATAAGGAGTGGCAAGAGCCTAATATTGGGGATTCCCAAGGCACCCCAACTCATATTAAATGATTCCAAAGATCCTAAGCTTGGGGATGCCCCGGAAGGCATCCCCTCTTTCGTCTTCAATCCATCGGTAAATTTACTTGAGGCTATATTTTTATTCACCACGTGATATGTGTTTTGCTTGGAGCGTCTTGTATGATATGAGTCTTTTCTTGTTCATTTGACACAATCATACTTGCTGCACACATTTTTTGAGAAGGACGCGCTGAATCGTGAATTTATTAGAATGCTCTATGTGCTTCACTTATATCTTTTGAGTTGGGCAATTTTCATCTATGTGCTTCACTTATATCTTTTAGAGTACGGTGGTGTTTGCGTTTTATAGAAATACTTGAACTCTCATACCTCACTTATAATATTTTGAGAGTTTCTAAAATAGCATGGTAATTGGTATAGGTTATGAATTTAGTCCTAATATGATAGGTATCCAAAAGGGATATAATAAAAACTTCCATATTAAGTGCACTAAGTATTTATGAGAAGTTTGATTCCTTGCATAAAGTTTTGAGATATAAAGATGGTAATGCTAAGAGACATGTTCGGAAGTAATTGTGATTAAGTAAAAATACTTGTGTAAAGGTTTGTGATTCCCGTAGCATTCACGTATGGTGAACCATTATGTAAGGAAGTCTGAGCATGACTTGTTTATAGATTGTCGACCTTTGTGTGAGGGTCGGGGGGCGCGATGGTTAACTCCTACAAACCTCCCCCCTAGGAGCATGCGTTTAATACTTTGCTTCAATGACTAATAGACTTCTGCAATAACTATGTGTGTTCTTTATGACTAATGTTGAGTCCATGGATTATACGCACTCTCACCCTTCCACCTTTGCTAGCCTCTCTATTACCGCGCAACTTTCGCCGGTATATCAAACACGTTTCTCAAAACAGCCACCATATACCTTCCTCAAAACAGCCACCATATACCTTCCTCAAAACAGCCACCATATATCTTTCCTCAAAACAGCCACCATACCTACCTATTATGGCATTTCCATAGCCATTCCGAGATATATGGCCATGCAACTTCCACCGTTTCCTTTTATGACATGCACCATCACTTCCATATTGCATATAGAGTCATATTATGTCATAGGTATCGATTTGTAATTTTCTTTTGAGTTGTAAGTAAATAAAAGTGTGATGATTATAATTAATAGAACATGTCCCATGTGAGGAAAGGATGATGGAAGCTATGATTCCCTTGCAAGTGGGAATGAGATTCTGGACTTTATGGAAAAAAGAGGCCGGCGAAGCCCAAATAAAAAATGAATAAAAGAGGCCTTAGATGCCCACAACAAAATAAAAATGAGAGAAAATAGATAAGGGACATTGCTACTACCTTTTTCCACACTTGTGCTTCAAAGTAGCACCATGATCCTCATGATAGAGAGTCTCCTATTTTGTCACGTTCATATAGCTAGTGGAATTTTTCTTCACGATGCACGTCCACTTAGTTCCTTTTTGAGCTTTCATACACTTATAGCTCTAGTGCATCCGTTGCATGGCAATCCTTACTCACTCACATTGGTATCTATTAATGGACATCTCCATAGCCCGTTGATACGCCTAGTTGATGTGAGACTATCTTCTCCCTTTCCTTGACAACCTCCACCATATTCTATTCCACCTATAGTGATATATCCATGGATCACGCTCATGTATTGCATGAGAGTTGAAATATTTTGAGAAAATAAAGTTGTGAAAACAATTGCTTGACTTTTCATCGGGGTTGTGCATGATATAAATACTTTGTGTGGGGAAGATGGAGCATAGCCAGACCATATGATATTGTAGGGATAACTTTCTTTTGCCATTATATTTTGAAGATATACAATTGCTCTCCTAGTATGCTTGAAATGTTATTGTTATTATATAAAAATTAAGCTTAATATGTCAGGTAGCACTCCACATCAAAAATTCTGTTTTTATCATTTACCTACACAAGGACGAGTAGGAATTAAGCTTGGGGATGTTGATACGTCTCCAACGTATCTATAATCTTTTATGATGGCATGCTATTATATTATCTGTTTTGGATGTTTTATATGCATTAATATGCTATTTTATATTATTTTTGGGACTAACCTATTAATCTAGAGCCTAGTGTCAGTTTTTGTTTTTTCCTTGTTTTTGAGTTTTGTAGATATGGAATATTAAACGGAGAACAAACGGAATAAAACCTTCGGAAGGAATTTTTTTTGGAAGGAAACAAATCAATCAAGCTTGGAGTGCACGGCAGGGGAGGTTCTAGGGAGCCACAAGCCTGCTAGGTCTCCTAACCCTAATATTTGACCTATAAATTCCCAAATATTCCCCCAACATCTAAAAGAGCCATGCAAATACTTTTCCGCTGCTGGAAGCCTTCGTTCCAAAGAGATCCAATCTTGGAGCCTTTTCCGATAATCTGCCGGAGGGGGTTTCGATCACGGAGGGCATATACATCAACTCCATTGCCCCTCCAATGATGCGTGAGTATTCCACCACAGACCTACGGTCCATAGCTAGTAGCTAGATGGCTTCTTATCTCTCTTTGATCTTCAATACCATGCTCTTCATGATCTTCATGGAGATCTATCTGATGTAATCCTCTTTTGAGGTGTGTTTGTCAAGATTCGATGAATTGTGAGTTTATGTTCAGATTATCCTTGAATCTTATTTGAATATCCTGTGAATTCTTATTTGCATGATTTCATATTCTTGCAAGTCTCTTCAAGTTACTGGTTTGGTTTGGCCAACTAGATTGGTAATTCTTGCAATGGGAGAAGTTCTTGGTTTTGGGTTCAATCTTGCGGTGTCCTCACCCAGTGACATAGTAGGGGTAGCAAGGCACGTATTGTAGTGTTTCCATCAAGGGTAACAAGATGGGGTTTTCATCATATTGCTTGAGTTTATCCCTCTATATCATGTCATCTTTCTTAATGTGTTACTCTGTTCTTCATGAACTTAATACTCTAGATGCAGGCAGGAGTCGGTCCATGTGTGGAGTAATAGTAGTAGATGCAGAATCGTTTTAGTCTACTTGACATGGACATGATGCCTATATGCATGATCACTGCCTTGGATAACTACATGATTATTTGCTTTTCTATCAATTGCTTGACAGTAATTTGTTTACCCACCATGATATTTGCCTTCAAGAGAGAAGCATCTAGTGAAACCTATGGCCCTCGGGTCTACTTTCCATAATATACTTTCAGATCTACAAACCAAAAATACCTTGCTGCAATTTATTTACCTTTTACTTTCCATTCTCGTTTACATCTATCTCTATCAGATCTAATCCTTGCAAATAATCGTGAAGGGATTGACAACCCCTTTATAGCGTTGCGTGCAAGAGTTTGATTGTTTGTGTAGGTGCATCCATTGGTGACTTGCTTGTTCCTCCTACTGGACTGATACCTTGGTTCTCAACAACTGAGGGAAATACATATCTACTTCGCTGCATCACCCCTTCCTCTTCAAGGGAAAACCAATGCAAGCTCAAGAGGTAGAACTCAACGTAGAACCATATGCATGCAGGGCCCTTCAACAAAATCAAGAAACATGTTGTCACGGGATAGAGCTGTGTGTTTTGGGAAACAGGTTTGTGCCTTGTACTACGCAAGTACTTGTAACTTTGATATAATTGAACGACGTTGTTGTTTGAATTATGTGTAATTTTTATGTGTTCCAAACAGGCCACCAATGATTTGTAACATGGTAAGTTTCCATTCTACCAAGTGCCTATCTTGGTCGGAAAGAAGTCGACAACATCAAACCGACTTTTATTCCAAAAGGCGAGACCGATCTAAAAAAGGATGTAAAAGAGCAGAAAAGAGGCTAGCTTTCTTTCTTGGTGGAGGATGATGCATGTTTCATTAATTCTCTAACATTAATTTCTCAACTAATGTCAAAACTATAAGTAAGATAATCAAAACTGCAAACCTTACTGTGATGAGCCACAGTATCCAAGTTCTTCTGGAAAGCCCTAATGGAAACTGAGGTGTTCATCTGTAAAAGCCTTAGCAAGCAGCTCATGCTACTTAAGTACTCCCTCTGTTCCAAACTGCCAAAACCCTCTGTCTGGAAATACTTATCCTAAAAATGAATAAAATGGGTGTATCTGTAACTAAAATAAGTCTAGATGCATCCATTTCTAGGACAAGTATTTCCGTACGGAGGGAGTATTTAGGAACAAAGGTAGTAGTAATCATTTGAGCAGAAAAAATAACATAGACTTGAGAGTAGAAAGGCTGCACAAGCTAAAGATTTAATCTTAAAAATATTAAAGGCAAGTGAATTACTCCCCTCTGGAATCAAAACCAACAACAAAAAAATATCCTGACTATGGGATGTTGTATGATAATGGAAACTGGGTTTAACCCATTTCCAGAGGCGAAAATTCGATATATTCGGGTGCCTGGCATAAGTTGAATCACAGAAGCAAGAAATCTAAATGGCAAACATGTGAGGGAGAAATAAGATAGACAGACTATGATTATGTGGAGACAAGATTTTGCAGATACCAGTTACGAGAAACATAAAACTAAGTTTGCAACGGATGCAGGCTGCACAGATTCAAGACAGCAAGAGTAGTACTACTATCCGGGTCTAGAATCATAGCAGCAACCACGTCTTTTGAGAAAAGAAGGAGTCTGTGTGGTAGTACTTATTACTTACAACAAATGGCGTATAAGAAATTTGATTCATTCTTGATCTTTAGTTTCACATTAATTCAGGCAGTGCCACAGTGTCGATTAATGGCAGGAAAACTACTCCATAGTTATGTTCCCTGTCTTAGGGGATTGATTGGTGCCAATAGCACTTACAAATGACAACATCTATGGTCATCCTTATATCGTGGAAGTATGTGTGCAGATTCAACTACTGAACTGCCTTGGTGAGTTGGAAGCTTGTGATACTAATCGTGTCTGGAACCAATTGTGTCTCACATATTACATATCGCTGTGCATATCAGACGGGACAGGCATTGTGCTCCCAGACAAGAAAGATTTCATGAGCGTAAGAGCCTGATTGGGATGATAGTGAGGAACCTCATGACCCGCACCCCTTACTGTCACAAAGTTGAGACCCTTGTACCCTTGGGTCTAGCCGCCGACCTGTTTAAACGTTGGAAGAGTTCAGAAGCTCAGAACAGAATGGAGGACGGATATCCCAATTAAAACTAACATATTGGAGCGAGTAACAAAAAATAAAGGAGAATACAAATGTTGCATTGGAACGACGCATAGAATACAACATGTCCTAGTTGAAAAGGGAACATACTATGCATGCAAGTTAGCCATAATAAGTTAGAAACCTATGACTGCAACAGCGATGAGTTATCACATACTGATTGCAAGACTTTTCTCTACTTGCAGTAATACTTGACTAAACTATTATGACAGAGGTTCCACGTAGAGACACAACCAAGGCCAAAATATAAATGGTCTAAGGATGAAAAAATATGCACGAAGCAACTCACAAAGCTTTAGGCTACTGAACATTCATGGAATCATGGGCGTTCTGATAAAGAGAAAGTGTTTACCTCACCATCATCATCATACCAAGCATGCCATGGGGTCACTATTGGAATCTTGAGAGGATCAATGATGTATCTAGTTGATGTTACTGGAATCACTGCATCTGTGTCTCCACTGGACAAAGTAAAGAAAGGATCAAAACAAAAGATACTTGTGTGTTTATCACATCATTTGTACAAAGCTATTTTCATATGATGTTTAAAGTACATAGAGTGGGAATAGTAGGCCTCCAGAAGCTTGTCCAACATCGTGTGAGATGGTTTGGGCATATTCAGCGCAGGCGTCAAGAAGCCCCAATGCATCGCGGGTGGCTAAAGCATGCTAATAATGTCAAAAGAGGCCGGGGTAGCCCGAACTTGACATGGGAAGAGTCCGTAAAGAGAGATCTGAAGGATTGAAACATCACCAAAGAACTAGCCATGGACAGGGATGCGTGGAAGCTTGGTATCCATGTGCCAGAACCATGAGTTGGTCACGAGATCTTATGGGTTTCACCTCTAGCCTACCCCAACTTTTTTGGGACTAAAGGCTTTGTTGTTGTTGTTGTAGAGTGGGAATACTAGCTAAGGTTTTACCAGCACCTAGGTCGAAATTACACAAACATGTTAAATGTGAAGAGAGACTAGCATACATAATTGACATCGAACTAGGTTGTGAACAATTGACATCGAACTAGGTTGTGCACAATTGACATCAAACTAGGTTGTACACAACCATCTTATAAACCCACTTCTCTACGGTGAAAATGTAAAGTTTGGGGAAATAAATTAACTAAATCCCAAGTCTACATCATGCAGCATAGTTTAGTATACAGCCATCTTTGAGTGCCCGAGTGGGTAAATACTTCAGAGAGTTAGGGATAACCTGAACATCCATATATGAAGCCCATATTGAATAAGTTCATGATGGAAATGCAGTGCAGATATTTCATAGTCCTTCCAGTTGGTGTTAATAACTTCACTGCAAAGAATGTAAGCAGTACCAACATGTTAAAAGAGTAAAAAAGAACAGTAAACATGTTAGTGGATCTTCTTATCAGAATTACATGTCACTAGTGTTCACGTTTTCCAGATACAGTTACTAAGAACAACCTCTAGCTTCCATCTCTTAGTCACATGTTTTTAAATAAAATTTAGTCACTGCATAAATTGAGAGACATGCGAACCAAAGATAATACTGAGAGATAACTGATGGTAGGCGTAAGATAATGCTGAGAGATAACTGATGGTATAACATATTTATTTGCCATTGCTTGATGGCGGAAGGGTAGGAGAAAGTTGCCTTCTCAACCACTATACACGCCCTTGATACTGCAAAGCATAAACATAACAATATAATTTTCAAAAAGTCTAATTATAATTTTCTAGAATAAGAATTCAGCAAACAACACTGTGTTATAGAGCATGGAATCAAAATAATTCCTGATCATTTGAGTAATATTACTACAATTGTGAAAAACGGTTTTTCCCACAAATTTATGATAGCAATGCAATGGACAAATTTAAGTGGTAACTGCTAAGGGTGGTAAAATCAATTCAATCGCTAGAAGTAAAAAAGATGTTGAATACATTACTTGTAGGTCTCTCATTTAGATTTGCCAATAACTGGATTGACGTGAAGTGCCCTCTGCACCTCACGCAGATTGAAATATACAATTGAATGTTGTTCGGTGCATTAATCATATTGCTCTCCCATTTTTCAAATGGACTATCAAAACACATCATAGCATGAATCAAATGAACAAAAAACGTGTGAATTCATGAAGTGTTAAAGAACTTATTTTATAAGCAATAAGTGTGCGGCACATGATATGAAATATGGTAAGTATTTATCGTTCATGGTTCTATTGATCAATTTGGTAACAAGGTCCCTTATCTTTCAAAGATAAATGAAGCATGGTATCCACTTCTATGGACAATATAGATCAAGGCAACATTCGCCGCTTAGTTCATACAAGTCAATTTTCATGTCAAACGCAGAACTCTTAAAGTTTTCTTAAAAAAATATGGTGCACAAAACTTGGCAACTCCTTAGATAGGAAGGCATGCATGAGTCAAATATATAACAACTGAATTATTAGGAAAAATGCTACACTATTTGTTTAACATGATGTGACTTGCAAGAGCTTCAAAACATGCCCAAAGCCTTTTCACCACTTTGTTCCTTGAGGAAGCAAAAGAGGAATGACAAGTAGGGGTGAAGATGCTATATGAATCAATGTTCCCAGCCTCAGTGCTAGCAATGTCAAGAATCTTGTCACATTGTGCAGATGTATGCACAAAGGACTCGAAATCACAGAAAATGTTCAGTAGCTTGTATGTTTGATCAGAAATCAAGCTAGTGGTCCACATGTATTGAAATATTCCATAGTGGTCATGGAAATCATCAGTCAGGGCATTTCCTACCTGTAAGAAATAACATTAGATACAAAAATAGTTGAGTGAACTTGCTGGTAATCTGATTATTGTCCCTATAAATTTCAGAACTGAGCCAACGAAAACCTAGTAAGACACAAAAGCATACACGAATTAATAAAGTCAAAAGGCAAGCTATAAGGTAGTTGAGGAAACGCTATTGGACTTGCTTGAGAATCTTTTCATTAAGTGGCATAGGTTATTGGTAAGGGCAGTGGTATGCAACAAGCCAACTACAGACCACCAAAGGCATTTTAGTCCATGGCCTACCAGCAGAAATATAGTTCTATCCTTGATGGAATTCAATAATCAAATTGCAGAAGTACCAAAGTCATACCATATAACCCTTGAGATTGATTGTTTTGTCTCCAGTGGCCTCGTGGTGCCGCTTAATGGCTTGAGCCAATTGAAGAACGTAGTGTCCTAACCAAACCAGAGTCATAAATGAGTTTTAGAAACTTTCCGTAGAGAAAAATGAAAGAAAGAAGGGGTAGACTGCATATAAAGAAACAAAAGCCCATGAAGATTCTATGAACCAGCATAGCTCTCTCCAGTTAAATAAAATTCACGCTCCTTGTATTGAGGAAATCGCTCAAGCCACTTTGTTAGGAACACTAACGAATCCTTGGCTACAATATATTGAGAATAACAATGAGTGAAATCCAATAATAATATATCATTATTTTGGAGGATGTGAATTTATGTAAACCAAATGATAGAGTGAATGGGGTTGCAGCACCGGTCCTCTCATCCCCATTGCTTAAAATATCAGTAGAGGTATTTGAATATGAGTAACCAATGCCAACTAGTGAATCAAGGAACAAGATATTTGCAACTGCAAATATTAAGAAACTTTTAAAATACATACCTTCAAAACCAAGCTGGAGTGCAAGGAACGGCACACTCTCAGAAGTTTAGCAGAAGAAAATGGGTGCTGGTATGAAACATAAAAAAAGGTTCTAAGACTGAAAACTAAGGCTGTACTCCAATATGCATGTAAGTAACAGTTCAAGGATCCACATCATCAAAACTAAAATACTACTAAACACAGGCAAGCACTCGTTCGGTGGTGAAGGTGAGCATTCGATAGTAAAATGTAGAAGGTACTTGTTTTGAACAAGTGCGGTACATTCAAGCTTTGTCAAATCAGATATGGCACTTTCCATTCACCAGTTGGTCAAATTTCATGGCCAACTGCAAGCAACGATTTGTGCGAAAAAAGTTGAGCTTCCAGCTTAACAACTAATCAGCTTTCAGCACTCTAGCAAAATATGGGACAGACTCGTCCTTAAGTTCTCTAGCTTGCATTTTAAACATGATTTCCATTAATGAATACAACACAGCGAACCTCAGTTTATAATACAGAAAACATGGGAAAGCTCTTTCAAAACACAATTGCAATGATGTATGGGCAAGAGCGTAGCAGCTCACAAATGTTGTGATCCATTAACAAGCCTCTTGTTACATTAGCAATACAAACCTATTATTATAGTTGAATATTTTAGGAACTTCTGGTCAAAATGTTTGTTAAGGGTCTCTTTCCCAATAAAAGGCTTAGCAATTTTCGCCTAACATCGTTCATTTGTGGAAACCAGAAACAGAAGGTTGGAATAAGAAAGTAGCAACATCTAAAATTTGGAATTAATGAAAGTTGTGATATTCATCTTCAATAGAGTTAGTTTCTGTTTGAATGGTACCTTGGTTCCATGAGTAAGGATTCATATGCACGGCCTTTCCGTCTGCATTGACATGGAAAGGCCCCACTTCTTCCCCGACTCCAAAAGCAATTGATGAGCAACCAGGCCCTGGCAAATTAAACGCAGTAAGTTACCATTAATACTCTCAATTATCCATAATATTGTTAAAAACAAAGTTTAAATGAATCAAGGAGAAGTTAATGGATCAGATAGATCTATTGATACATTAACAAAATTTCACGATTAGTTAACGCCGTAAGGCAGCAGTAAGTTGACACTTCAATGAATGGACAAGTTTAGGAGGTCATCATGTAGATGACACGCTTTAGTGTGTGCTAGTCCCCAAAGCATTTTCCCCAGATAAACCTGAATAGGCATGTGGTGCATAAGGAGTTACAAATTCTATCATTCCAGCTGGAGTACTTGTAAAGCAATGCCACAAATAGTTGTGCAGACACAAGGCCTAGTTTCAATCGCAGACCGTTGTAAGAACATTCCCACATCATGCCAGACCACAGTGCAAGGCATCCATCCAACAACAGAGATGCTTGGCCCAGACATCATGCCAGTCCATGGTATGAGAGTTTCATGTTTTGTCATTTTCATATGCTAGTGGAAATTTTTCATTATAGAACTTGGCTTGAATATTCTGATGATGGGCTTCCACAAATGTCTGTGGTCTTGATGAGAAAGCAAGTTGGATGCACACCCACTTAGCTTCACTTCAGATTTCATACACTTATAGCTCTAGTGCATCCGTGGCATGGCAATCCCTACTCCTCACATTGGTATCGATTGATGGGCATCTCCATAGCCTATTGATCTGTCTAGTTGATGCGAGATCTTCTTATCCACTTTTACTCCTTTGGTATCTACCACCGTACTCTATTCCACCTATATGCTATGTCCATGGTTCACATTCATGTAATGAGTGAGGTATAAAATTGTTGAAGCGTGTTAAGAAGTACAATCCAATTGATTGGCTTAACAACACGGTGCTTGACATTTGTATTTATGTGATGAAGACGAGCCATCCATGCTAATATTATAAAATAAATGGAAAGTAAACATTATTTAAGGATCGTATATTTTGGAAGTTAATGATTGCGTTACTTACCGAAAAAGGCTTTCGCCCCGCTTTATATATAAAGCAACGATCAACAACATCCACATGCCACTAGAACACACGCACACACACCCAGGATAGGATACAAAGATGTTGAGCTTCAACCGTGAACATGCCACCGCGAAGAAGTGAAGCCGCATATGACGAACTGTGGGCTCCAAGGCGGTGCCTTCAGCAAGGATGCGGCATCAGAGCGCTGCCACCACCCGATCCGAGGATCATAGTTTCCCCCGGAGCAACACGACGAACAATGAGAGCCGCGATGATGCCTTCAAGAAGGGAATGAGCTATGCCGCCGCCGGTCCGTCTGAGGAAAGAGTAGGTTTTCACCCCAGCCAACACTCACCACCACCGAATGCCACACCCCGGCTACCACGCAGTTCACACGGCCGTGGCAACCAAGCATTACCAAGGCACTGGCTCTACCCAAGAGGACCGCGCCACAACCTCCAAGGCCGTCGCCCCGCTATCCAAGACTTTGACACCACATCACCCAAAGCATGTAACCGTCCCGTCCGAAGAGACAGACGGAAAGGCCCTGTCTTTCACACCCCTGGTCGACCCCCAGCGCCGAGACCCCATAGGCCAACCACAACTAGCCTCCATCGATCCATCCTATAGCACCGGGCACGAGACAAGCGTAGTCCTGCCGCAAAGCGCGAGACGGGCCAATCCTGCAGCCGGGCACGAGACAATCACGGTCCCTCGAAGCTAGGCACGAGACGGGCAATGGCCCGCAGCTGGGAGAAGACCAACCCATCAACGAGAGAAGCGAACAAGCACCGAGGAGAGGGGTCGAAGGCTGACACAGGTAGCCTACAGACGAGTCGATGCCATAACAATCCGGACGCCGCCGCAGTCAACCTGCCACCACCATAACACCTGTGCCTCCACGCCCTGGTCCGATCCACCCGAGCCCCGCCACCCCACACCGGAGAAGCATGGACAACAACCGCATCACCACCACCTCCAGAGGGTTGTGGCCACCCCCTCCACCGCCGACCAGCACAACCGCCAGATCTGGGCAGGGAGGCCAAGATCCACTACCAGCACGTCCCGAGATCTTCGGCCCCCAGGAGCCGCACTGGGGAAGGGAGAAGAGGAAGCAGTGCCGGCGGGCCTCGGTGACGCGGGAGAGGAACGCCGGAGCAGGGGGCGGCCAGGACCCGACGGCACCGGGCAGGGGCCAGGCGCCCCGCGACGCCCAGCCCCCGAGCGCAGGGGAAAAGACCACCCCGCCACTGCCTACACTACACAGTCTTCGGTCGGCGGTGCCCTCGGCGATGGCGAGGGAGGGGAAACTAGGGGGAAGGACTGGGGGCGGCGCTAGGGTTGCCTCCCGAGGGTGCCTCGGGAGGGGGAGGGAGTGTAGCACCTCTATATATTTTTGATACTTATGTTTATGGATTTTACTATGTTGATGTTTATTACTTCATCGTTTCTCAATGATCATAATTGAAAGAGATTACATGTTGGGTAGCATGCCAAATCAAAAATTTGTTTCTATCATTTACCTACTCGAGGACGAGCAAGAATTAAGCTTGGGGATGCTGATACGTCTCCAACGTATCTATAATTTTCCATTGTTCCATGCTATTATATTATCATCTAGGATACTTTTTAATCATTCGCTTGTTGATTTGTATTATTTTTTAGCACTAACCTAATAACCTGATGCCAGGTGTCGGTTGCTATTTTATGCTTGTTTTTGGCCTTTCAAGAATACTGTACCAAACCAAGTCCAAATACCACCAAAAAATTGATGATTTTTTCTGGACAAAAATAGGACTTGGAAGCTTCGGAGGGAGACTTGAGGCCAAAGGAGGTGATGCCAAGTCAAGAGGGCACGCCCAGGGGGTGGTCGCACCCTGATGGCTTGGGACCATCTCCCATGGCCTCTGGCCTTGATCTCTTCGATATAAATTCTCTAATGTCCCAAAACCCTAGAGAGCCTCTCGGAACACTTTTTCCGCCACCGCAAGTCTCTAATCCGTCGTGTGCCCATCTGGAACCCTATTCCGGTGCCCTGCCAGAGGGCCTCTACATCAACCTTGCTTCTCCCACAGTGATGTGTGAGTAGTTCACAATAGACATACGGTCTGTAGTTAGTACCTAGATTTCTATCTCTCTATGTTATTTAATGCAAAGATCACTGTAATTCCCGTGGTGATCTATCCTATGTAATCATCTTTGCGATGTGTTTGTTGGGATCCGATGAATTGTGGGTTTGTGTTCAGATTATTCTTGAAAATATATTGAATCCTTGATGTTTATTTATATGCATCATTGCTATATCTTCGTGATGCTCTTCAATCTATAGGTTTGGTTTCGCCAACTAGATTGATTTATCTTCGGTGGGAGTGGTGCGTTGTAGTGGGTTTAATCTTGCAGTGCTCAATCCCAGTGATAGAAAGGGACATTGACACGTATTGTATTGCTACCACTAAGGGTAAAATGATGGGGTTCATTCATATTAATTTGATTTACTTTGTCTACATCATGTCATCATCCTCCAAACATTACTCTATTTTTTACTTAATACTCTAGATGCATGTTGGATAGAGGTCGATGGGTGGAGTAATAGTAGTAGATGCGGTCAGGATTCGATCTACTTGCTTATGGAACTGATGTCTATATACATGACAATCGCCGTGAGTAAATATTACATAACTATGCAATTTTCTATCAATTGCCCAACAGTAAAAAATTACCCATTGTATGCTTTCTCCGAGAGAGAAGCCTCTAGCGAACACTATGGCTCCCAGGTCTCTTCATCAATATTATTACAAAAACTCTAAATACCTTGATGCCATAATTTAATTTCTTTTTATTTCCATTTTATATTTATCAATTTATCTATATATCACTACTTATTGCTTACAAGTAACGAGTTCAGGGGGATTGACAACCCTCTTGCCCACGTTAGGTGCAAGTATGTGCTCTTTTGTGTGTAGGCGTTAAAGACGGGAATTTGCGTGGTTCTCCTATTGGTTCGATAACCTTGGTTCTCACTAAGGGAAATACTTATTTGTATGGTGCTGCATCTCCCCTCCTCAGCGGGAAAAAAGCCAACACAGTTTACAAGTAGCAATTCTCATCACTCCTGTCGTACTAACACTCAGCAGATCACGATTACCTTAAACTTGTGACCCCATAGGTTCGGTAACTCATAGACATGAACGAAACCTCTATGTTCAATGATCGATAGCGGGACCGTGGACGTCCGTATCGATCCTATGATCACAGGAATGATATTCGAGTGAACCTTTGGTTACCATGTAATATTCCCTTTGCTTCGCGATACTTCACAAAACCCGGGATGCACCGGTATCCTCCTGAGTCATCATATGCTCACTATACAGTTACCCTCGTTACTGGTTTTGTTCTTCTTTCTCGTTTTCATGCTCCGGAATCCCCGTGACTAAGTCACATGTGTCTGGCCAGATGATGATTGATGCCATCACACGAGAGGGCACTAAGGATATATCTCCGTCCTCGGAGGAGCAAATCCCCCTCATGAGCTATCTAGTCCCTTGTCAAACTTTCCAATGAACTTGTAAGTTGTCATTATGATCACCTAGTTACGCATGAAGTTTGAGCAACCCCAAAGCTCATCGTACGGTAAGAAGTGACTACGATACTCTCCTGATCTAAGGAACATAAAACACATGTTAACACTCCGTGTTATAACAATTGATTTCAGAGATATTATCTCGAAGTATAACAAACAAGTATTTGGGTTGATTCAATATGATCATCGACGAACGTCATAATCTCAATGTTATTTAGGATCATTGTTACACTTAACAATATCCTAATATCTAGAAAATGTGATCACCAACAACACTTGAGCCAGTCTTGGAGGCACGACTAAGAATCTCTATTTAACTGTTTATCATTCCACACGTGCATATGGGTTTTCCACTGAATCGCATATTCCAGGATCATAGCAGTTATAACATAGAATATAAACTCTTAGTGGAAATATAATAATGCAACACTATTGCCTCTAGGACATATTTCCAACAGTCGATATCTCTCCACTAACAATGTCAAAAAAACCTTCCTGCTTATATTTATGAATTACCATTTTCATTTGAAAAACTCACAAGATGTATCGACACCCAATAGTGTTGTCCCTATTATTGTATTATTAGCGGTACATGTAATTATCCTCTAGATTTAACCGCTCTGGGAGACATCCACTGGGTAACGATGGATGCAGCTAGCCCAGGGTCCATCCACACCAGAAGATGGTCGTATACACACCCACCCAACGGTGTTGCACTCATACCCTACACCAAATCCAATCATCCACACCCTATCGCCTTTCTTCATCCGGCCCTTGGCCTTGATGTAGGATAATTCATACCACACCGATGAGGTTGACTGGTTTCCAAATCAATGAATTGTCATCTTCGATGGCTCGACATGCTTGTTTGATAGATTAAGACCACGTTGTACTGAGGTGATGACCGCCGGTCCACCGACATGGATGCAGAAATGCTCAAATGCAACACAAAAGTTGGGTTGTATGGCCTGGTCTTCCACCGACGGAGCACCCTTTTCGCCATGTAGAAGAGAAAAACCTTGAGAAACTCTGATGTTGGTAAGACAAGAGGTGCAGTTGCCATGATATTGACCTTGAGTGTGTCTCTAGCAACATCCATAATGTCTTTAGAGAGAGCAGCCCCTAGGTTTCCTTCCTCATCCTCCTCTTGATAAACACACCGGTAGTCATCGTTGTGTTCTTTAGTGATCGTCCGTGTGAAATGACCAAGTCAAAACCGAGCCTTTGACCTAGAACACGACAACAATTTGGCAGCACCGCCTATGCGGAACAAGATGTTAACCAAGTGCATAGAACGCTTATTCCCATCATAGTAGGACGGTCCAATAGTCTCTGTTGACACCACCAACGCATGTGACCCCCTAGGCATGACCCGCAACATGTTACTAGCGAGCCCCACTGCATTCACTGAGGAAGAGCACGCCATCCCTGAGAGGTTGATGATGCGGAGATCGCCTCGCAACTTGTATCTGTTCACAATCATGTCGGCAATGGATGGTACTGGGCAAAACACACTGATATTGGTTATAAGAACACCGATCACATCAAGGTTAATGCTTGTCTTGGCCAAAAGGTCATCAACTACCGAGAAGACAACCAACTCTGCTTCGGCGCGTGCTTCATCAAGCCCACGGTATGGCTCTATATAGTGAAGTACAGGCGGGACACATGTTTCATCGCTCATGCCTGAGCGCTCGAGAACAGTAGCTATGAAGTTAACTGTAGAATCAACAAGCAAAGGCGAGAGATGTTGATGCTCGAGGAAGGATGCCTTTGTGACTCTTAAGTTTGAACTTGGTTGGAAGCAAGCATAGTCAATAAGATATACAGTTTTAGGACGAAATGCAAGGTAGACAGTAGCTGTGATGATAAGTAGAACGATGACAAGAAGTAGGTGGTTGAGACAAATAGCACTGGATTGGGGCACAATTTCATGTGCTGCAGCAAGCCATGGTGCACCTTTGTTGAGGACGCCGGGTGCAGGTGTGTTTGTGGTGACAATTGGCTGGACGAGGATTTTGGCAATGCAATTGTATAGCAATGTGAGGCCCTTCAGATCAGAACCTGAACTCATGTTGTTGGGTGGTGTAGTTTACGTGCATCCAATCCAAGGTGACGGATGAGGACAGGAGGGAAGTGTTGGGTGGTGTAGTTTATACAAGTGAATGATGTACTTCTAAACGCTCCCCAACTGTGCAAGTGCCAACTGCCCTCTTTATGTCCATTGCTCATATAAAAAAACCTTGTCCTTCGTCCTTATCTCTACGAACGTCCCTTTGCATCCAGAATCTTGTAACAACGTAGTATGTGAGAAATACGTAACGTCATAAGCTGATAGGCCATCTAGCTGGAACAACGAACTTTCCAATAGCATACGAGCCACCATAGTACGATGTACACCTGTAAGTATGTGACATTGCATGCCGACTTCTCAACTAGTATTTCACAAAATATTATTGGTGCTGCACATATGTGTGCCCCATGTTTTTCACATATGCTGAAGGAGCACTCTCGTTCAGATTATTAAGTGGACATAAGAACAAAGGAGAGAGGGAAAAAATAATGACAACTTCAACGGAATATGTCGTTTATGTTTAATACTATTATAGAAAGTCTGGATCTGAGGGAGATTGACCTTACCAGTAGACAATACACGCGGGCAAACACTTTGTCAAATCCAACATATGAGAAGTTGGATTGAGTTCTCGCCAGTGTAGAGAGGGAACAAAAAGTTCCCCTTGTAACGGTGCAAGCGTTGCAGAGGGGAATTTCGGATCATACCCTGTTGCTCGTTGCTTCTATGGAGGCGACTCATGCGGGCAACAAAAATGTCTTCTCTTTCGAACTATTGTGGTTAGAGAAAGGAGGACTTTATCGGTCTTATTTCCCAGGAATGGGCCAAGGTGAGAGAGGAAAGATTTAATATTGAGAGATGTCAATATAAGATCATACATTTGCGACAGTTCTTGCGAGGCTGGGCAAATAATGAAAGCGGGATTTATAAAGTGGAGAAAGAGAGTTGATCCACCTTATAAACGAGTTAGACTTGAAAACTGAATTAATCCTATTAGATGCGGATGAACATAATTCTAAGGCAGAGGCAGAGGAGAAGTTATGTGTACTTCTCAGAGAAGAAGAAATGAAATGGGCACTAAGAGCAAATGTGCGGCAGGTTGTTGAGGAAGATGAAAACACGCAGTTTTTCCATATGATTGCAAATAGAAAACATAGAAAGGAGATTTTTCATCTTGAACAAGTCGAGGGTACAATTGTAGGGCATGAGAACCTGTAATCCTACGTGTCTAACTATTACAATAAGAACTTTTTGGAGCACCAAAGGACAATTTTGTGTCGCTCGATGAGTGCGTGGTTGGGGATTTACCTCAGCTAGGGGCAGACGAGAACGAGAATGAAGAATAATATATAGGACACCAGGACCAGTTGGTTTTCCATCAGAGTCTTATAAGAGATGTTGGCATATCATTAAGGCTGGCCTTATGACTATGTTCGATGACTTGTTTAACGGCCAACTTTAGCTCTTCCACCTTAACTTTGGAATGATTACATTGTTCCCAAAGAAGGAAGAGTCAGTTTGTATCAAGCAGTTCACACTGATATGTCTGCTTAACGTGAGCTTGAAGATTTTTACCAAAGTTGGTATAAACCGAAGATCAATTTTAACAGAAGTGAATTGTTCTATTTTGAAAGAGTCAATCCTATGCCTCTTCGAGCAATTATCGGGACTGAAGATCAATTTTAATAAAAGTGAATTGTTCTATTTTGGAGGAGCCGAAAAAGAACATGATTCGTATAGATAATTGTTTGGGTGGGAATTGGGATCCCTACCATTTACATATTTAGGTACACCAGTTCATCATCGCAAGTTATCTAATAAGGAGTAGAAATGCATTGAAGATAGATTTAAAAAAAGACTAAGTTGCTGGAAGGGAAAGCATGCCAATGTTTCTATTGTCTTATGGTGGAAGGCTTGTTCTTTTAATTCCTTGTTGACAAGCATGCCAGTGTTTCTACTATCTTTCTTTGAAGTGCTTGTAAGTGCATGGAAAAGGTTAGACTTCTATCGATCGCGGTTTTTATGGCAATGTGATGAAAACAAGACGAAATACAGGCTTTCCAAGAGGGATATTATATGTAGACCGAAGGACCAGGGTGGGCTAGGGATTGAGAACTTAGAGGTCAAGAATAGATGCATGTGAACTTAGAGGTCAAGAATAGACGCCTGCCCAGCAAGTGGTTGTAGAGGCTATCTGTTGAGACTGAATGTATGTGGGTGCAGATTTTACGGAATAAGTACCTAGTTTGAAAACTCTACCCGAGATTACTATCAGACCCAATGATTCTCCTTTCTGGAGGGGGCTAATAAGAGCGAGAGCTACCTTCTTCCACAGACCAAAATTACATTGGGAACGATAACACGACTAGATTCTGGAAGGACACTTGGTTAGAGGAGACCCCACTAGCCACATAAAACCCTTCTCTATACAATATTGTGCAACATAAGGAAGCTTCTGTGGCTACAATATTACATATTATACCCCTGAATATAGGTCTCTAGTAGGAGACCAATGGGATAGCTCTAGTAGGAGATTGATGCTATAGCTGGTTACATGTCGTGTCAAGGTTGATGGATGTTCGCATCTCTGATGAGCCATACATGATTCACTAGAAATTATCCATCAATGGTATACTTTGTATGAAGTCTATGTATCTAGACCTAATAAACTCTGGACCAATACCAAAATCGAGTCGTATTTGGAAGATTAATGTCCCTTTGAGAATCAAGATATTCATGTGGTTTGTTCACAAGGAAGTGATTTTTACAAAGGATAACTTAGCCAAGCGAAGACGAGAAGCAGAGGCGGATTTGGGCCTAGGGCAACTAGGGTTGTAGCCCCAGGCCTGGCCCAACTAGCACATATACATATAATAGCAAATATTCCAGAATTTGAGATACAAAGAAGCCCAGCCCCAGGCTTTAGCCCATAGACGTACAAGGCTACAACTATTTTTTTCGAACCGGGCTTCCCCCCTTTCCATTATAAGAATAACAGAAATACATCATCTCTTTCATCGAGCTAGAAAAGGTAGGACTAGGGAAAGGAAAGAAGCGAGTTCGGGACAATGCCAGGAAACCCACCGTTTGCGCCTGTCATCAGGAATAACAGACTATGGGGCGAAAACCTGGATCATCATCCAAAACCACACTCACAGAACTACCCTAAGACCACAAAATACCGCACAATCAAACCCCTCACAGTACAGCATAACCCCAAAAGCACCATCACAGGATTGCTACAAATCCAGAGTCTATCAAAATTAGGCTACCAAAAGCTCATTAGCAGAAGCCTCCACTTCTTCGCAAGTTTCAACCAGATCAGCCTCTAGCCAGATCACCACTTCTCCCACTCTTCTCCACCGTCGGTTCGGTCATTCGCTTCTGGAAGTGGTGGACCACACAGCAGTAACATTTGTGATGCATTCTCCTTCAGTATCTCCGCACCTTTCTTGGTCACCTCCGCCGCCCCTGGTTTCTGCAGACCTGCCCAGTATTTGAGAAATGCACAAGTTGTAAATACAATTTCAAATGGGGAATTAATCCATTTTTTCTCAAAGGTGGCACGATTACGGGCAGCCAAATTGCCCAGCATATAGCTGTCAAGCCAACAGTGTAAAGCTCATTAAACTTAGGAAGGAAGGCATGAATCCATGCATAGAATTGCCACATAGAGTTTGGACAACAACTCATTCCGAGCATAGCTCCGACAGTTCTCCACACCAGTCTTGCTATTGGACACAAAAACATTAAGTGCTGGGCAGATTCCATCTGTTCGCAGAATGAACACCGGGGGTCCCCCTGCCAATGTCTTTTCTTTAGGTTATCTCTAGATAGGATAGAGTCTTGGCAGAGTTGCCACATAAAAATTTGTAGCTTCAGAGGCATTTTTGCCCTCATATCCATTTGCAACACGACCCAGAGAGGTTTGTTTCCAGCCAACGATACATAGATTTAGTTGTGTATTCTCTGGAGCTATCCAGCTTCCAGTATACCTCATCCTCCTCTTCCTTCTTTATAATCTTCAGCACATAGTTTTTCAGATCAGCCCATTTCTGTAATAATTCATTCGACAACCTTCTTCTGAAAGAAGAGAAAGGATTCAACCTATCAATCTTGTCCACTGTCGTGGATTTGTCACGGCAGATGTCCGGGTGAACGGACTTAGGTTCGGGGCGAGACGCAACTACATGGCGGCTTGAAGGGGTTGATCGGAATCGAGAAGACACGAAGTTTTACCCAGGTTCGGCCCCTCCGATGGAGGTAAAAGCCTATGTCCTGCATGTCTGGTATTGATGATGATGAAGATCTCTCGGTTACAAGGGTGCTAATTGCTACCTCTAATCTCTTGTGCCTCTAATCTCTTGTGTTGTCTAAATTTGTAGACTTGTGTCTCTTGAGAACTTGTCCCTCTAGGGGTGCTCTACCCCTCCTTATATAAGTGGAGAGGGTAGGCTTACAAATAGAGTCCTACTAGGAGTAGGAGTAGGACTAGTCTCTCACGAATCCTACTCCGGGTCTTATTTCCTTTAAGGGAATCCTTCTCTCTTGTGGGCCTTCTCTTGTGGGCCTTCTGTTGTGAGCCGCCTGGCGCCGGCTCACCCGCCGGGTCTTGGGCTTGGTCATCCTGTGACCCGCTTGCCGGGTCATAAATAAGATGTCATGTCTTTAACGGGTCTCCTGTGAGTCGCCAGGCCGGGTCATACCATGGGGTATATCCCCATCATTAGCCCCCAGGTTAGCTTGAATTTATTCATGGTAAGCTCCTGAAATAAGAGTAACAAATATGTTAAGTGGCCGGCTTGCTCCTTTGGCCAGCTTATAAAATGGCTTCTCAAAAATCCGGGTCTTTTCTCCATATGAATGAGTCGTCTTGATAATCATCTTGCTTGTCAATGTCTTTTGAAAAATATTGAGAATAGAACACCCATATGCCATTGATTCGGCTTGCGATGCTATTGGCGGGTCATCTCCGTCGGGTTATAATCATTGATGACGCCGGGTCATTATCATTGGTGACTCCGGGTCAAATAATTTAGAATCCAGCTGACTTGATAAAAATATTGGGATGAAAATCCATCTGATGTAAAACCAGACTTCCATTATTTGTGAAGCAGGGCGGCTTATATAAACTCTGGCGGGTTATGATCTTTTGACGACATTGGGTCATAAGTGTTGGTGATGCCGGGTCTAACAACTGAACTCCATATTTAATATCTTGAAAATTCTCCTCAAAGTTTTTGATATGTCCATATTACCTGTAGCCCCCAAGCTCCGAGATTATCCATGATAACTTGGTGCTTTGCAAACAACATTTTGGACTATGTAGCACCCAAGTGCCGGGTTGTCCTGCCTGCAGCAACCTGGGACTTATAATTGCCTTATATCTTATAATGTTTTGGCGGGTGTAGCCCCCAAGGGCTGGCTCATCAGAAAGCTTTGGCGGGTGTAGCCCCCAAGGGGCGGCTTATCAGAACACTTTGGCGGGTGTAGCCCCCAAGGGCCGGCTCATCAGAATGTGATGCGCCGGGTCTTCAATTTGAATCTCTTAATCTATTGGAACAGCTGAATATTGTAGCCCCCAAGTGCCGGGTCAGTAAGAATTACTGGGATGGGACTTTAGAAAAATATAGAAGGGCCGGCTCATCTCCTTGAGATAATATGGTCTTGCTGACAATGTAATGGTTTGAAAATCGGCTTGCATTAGCCCCCAAGTGTCGTGGTGCATGCTTGCAGCGACATGGGACTTGCATAATTGATATAAACTTGGACTTGGATAATGTAGCCCCCAAGAGCCGGGTCGTCTGCTTGCGGCGACTCGGGACTATGTGAGAATAATACGTCTCACCATAATTTGTTGAATCAATATTTGACCGTGGTCGTAATATAACCCGGAATGAATATCCTGGAATAATTCCTTTGTCTTTGACATGAAATTCCTGCTCGTGGTTGCGGTGCAACCTGGCAAATATAAATTTGAGAAATTTGTGAGTGTTGTAGATTACTACAGAGCACAATTAAAGAAATTCGAGAACCGGCCAATTAGATGACACGACATTATATCTGATAGGGCGGCTCTTGAAAGATAATAATTTCTCCGAGATGGTTTGAAAAAATCCCAATCATTTATTACTGGTTATGATAAACCATGAAGATCCAGCCATGTTGGCTATTAAAAAATCCATTTGCTTTTGCAGAATACTTTAACGGTGGCTCATCTTAAGAGATAAGACCTGCAAAAATAAACAAGACAGAATATATTTTGTATTGTTGTAAGGGCGGCTTTGACAAAACACAACCCGGAGATGTTATAACATTGCTCCTTCTTTCATAACCTTGCTCTGACCCGGCTTGATAAGCCGGCATGACATGTGAATATCATGCAATGTATGATGCAATGCAATGTATGATGCAATATGTGATGTAATGCATGATGATCTTGCTTTTCCTCAAAAAACTCATATGATGGTTCTTCTGGGTGGACTCGATGCTTGAACTCACACCAGTTCAGGGTCTCTATCGAGATTGGCCGTCAATTTTTTGAACCGGCTCAGGGTCTCTAGGCGAGATTGGCCGTCAATTTCTTGAACCGGCTTAGGGTCTCTAGGCGAGATTGGCCGTCAATTTCTTGAACCGGCTCAGGGTCTCTAGGCGAGATTAACTGGTAAGAGTTCAGCGAGTCACCTCAATCTTAGCCGGTACAGGGTCTCTATCGAGATTGGCCGTCAATTCTTTGAACCAGCTCGGGGTCTCTAGGCGAGATTAACCGGTAAGGCAGGCGGGTCACATAGCGGAGCAGCATCAATCTTGTAAGCCGCCATCTTGTATGAAGAAACGACAGAAGCTCCAAGTGTCTTTATGATGATCCAATGATCCGGGCACCCATGTTTGAATGGTGCATCACGGCGGTCTGTCCTCTTGGGAAACTTTTAATCATCCGCCAATAATGTAGTAGCCCCCAGGATTGGGTTTTCTCTTGCAAAGACCCGGGGTTCTTGTTAAAAACGACCAAATGTGTCTCGCCATGTCTGTAACCTCCGAGTCTTAAGTTGACTCAAAGAGGCGGCTTGAGAATCTTCACTAGAAGTTTGAGGTTGGCCGTGGCGGGTTATAAATGATCCCGTATGAATTGCTTCAATGATCCGGTCGATGGTTCGTTCCGGCTATTTGTTGAAGTGAACCAAATTGTAGTGTTGGCGACTCGTGTGCCTGTCCGTCGGGCGGCTCATATCGATGAGCATTGCACCGATATATTGGTGTAGATCAAATTGTGGGTGATGTCTTGCACGCATCCGTTAGGCGGCTCGTACAGGCGAGCACTGCACCGATATGTTGATGTATACGTAGAAAACGGCCGCGGCATTGTAAACTGGTGATGTTGTAAAAGACGGCACGACGTTGTAAGCCGGCGCGGATGATGAGAGACGACCATGGCATTATAAGTCAGAGCGGGAGGCAAGAATCGGCCACGGCGTTGTGAGTCGGCACGACGGCGAGAGATGGCCACGGCGTTGTAAGCCGGCACGGTGGCGAGAGACGGCCACGACGTTGTAAGCCGGCATAGATAGGTGAGTCAGCAATGGCGTTGAAAGTCGGCGAGAACAACGAGTCGTCCATGGCGTGGTTGGTGAAGACCATATCGCGAATGCGGCGGCTTGCCACGTCCGTTGGGCGGCTCCTACTGGCAGGTGAGAGTGCGCAGTACCGGCGAGTCGATGTAGACCGTCCGCGGGGGCGGCGACTCACGTGCGTCCAGCGAGTAACACGCCTCCGATGAGCACCAGTACAAAACGATGTTGTTGTGTGCTCCATCTCCGTGGTACAATGCCACTTGAATATCCGTCTTGTATATAAAAAATATTGCAAAGACGAAGTAATTGTTCTTCGAAGGAAAAAATTTATAGATAAAACAAATTGGATGGATAGCACATGTTTTGTCTCGACGACCAGCTGAGTCATATACATCGTCCGTGGATCACCTCCCGGAGTAGCGTAGCTCGGGCACTCATGGAGGCGGCACAAAGCAAACGGAGGCAAGGAGCAGCAGCAGTGGTCACAGCGGCGGCCTCCGGCCGCGCCGTAGGGGCGCACGGTGGTGGGGCGGGCTGGTGGGGCGTGTGCATAGGCAGGCAAGGGCGAGGAGGATCCAGCAAGCAGAGCAGAGGGGGCTTGCTGGAGCAGAGGCGAAGGAGAGGGCCAGCGCGCCTGCGCTGCAAGGCCAGCCGGGGGCGGCTTGAGAATACGATGTCCCCATATTCGATATCATTTTCCTCTGATGCATCGGGGCTTGGAGTTCCTTTGACATTGTAGCCACGGGCGGGCAACCTTTTCGATAGTTGTACACATGATTGCTTTCGCTGAAAATTCTCCTTGCTCCTTTTATTGACTGGGCTGATGCACGTGGACTGGCAGCCGACATGGGCAATAATGGCTACTGCCCAAGCTCATTCAGATACACACAGCCTTCCGACTCAGAGCGTTAGAGAAAATATAAGACAGGGGCACGGAGCAGAGCCGGCGTGAACGCAGGCGGAGCTACGGCGGGCGGAACTAGCCGGCTCAGGGCCTGCGGCTTGCGGCGACGTAGGCGTGGGGGAGTGGCAGCTTGGAGTGGCGGCTCAGGCGGAGGCGAAAGCCAGGCCAAGGCGTAAGCGAGGCGCGCGTGCAGCTGGGAGCCGGCGACCATCGCGCGGAGGCTGGCGCCGCGGCAGCTTGAGGCGTGGAGGTGGCCGGGCGCGTGGCAAGGGCGGCTTGGAGCTGGGTTGTAGGACGACGGCGGGGTGCACCCAAGAAGGCTTGGAGGCACTGGTCCACAGCAGAGCCGGAGGCCGTGGCGTCAGCTCGACCACGGTGGAGGCGAAGCATGGCACGAACGCGCGAGGCGATGGTGGAGCTAGCAGAGGCCAAGTGACGGTATAAGAGGCGAAACCACAACGGAGGCAGGAGCCGGCGGCGGCGGCGACGCTGGTGTAACGGGCGGGCGAGACGACGACTGCTGGCGTGGTGCAGCCGGTGGCCGCGGGCAGGCGGGGCGATGGCGAGCGGCGGGGCGGAGCCAGCGGACGCGGCAAAGGAGAAAGCCGGCTCAGCCAGGCCAGCCGGCGAGGCCACGGCAGAGCCGATGACTCGAGGCCACAACGAAGGCCGAGCCCGTGCCTGTGTCCGCTTCCGGTTCAAGGCCGGCAAGACGAATCCACGTCTGCATCCTTCTCTAAGCCGTGGACTTCTTCCTTTTTGCTTTTCTTTATTCTTTTCTTTTGGTAGTTGATGAACGCAGCAGCAACAACTTGCAGAATCTGGCGGATCGCTGCTTCCTTTGGCACTTGATTGTTTTGATGCGTAGTCAGCCGATGAAACTTCTGTCGATCTGGGTTTCCTTAAGACTTGATCCATATTGAGTCAAAGTAGTACTCTTTTTCTTTTGGTAATATTTTCCTTAGTACGCGTTGCTTCCGATGGTAGTACACCAAATATTTCAGTGTGTGCTTCATCTAGCTGTATCTAGTTCTTCTTGAACCTCAGACTTGATGCACGCGTGCATGGACAGCTCTCCTGACCACCGTGTACGAACATATGATTATAGGTGATGCATGGCGGGTGCCTCCAATCGCTTCGTACTTGAGCATCTGTGCGTGGAGCAGTAACGACAGCTCGCCAGAACAAACGATGGCAACTGTAGCAGAAATTTTATCGGTAGTCTCGGCTTCCTGTAGCTGATCGATCCGGCTTTTGGAATTTTGTGTTTGTCCTTTGTTGGGACGCTTGGGACCGGCCCAACCCAAGTTACTTTCTAATCCTAATCTAAAGTATGTTGCTGCTCAAACTTCTTCAATTTTGACAGATGAACTCGAGCTTGATGCATACCCTTGCACGCCGGTTGTTTTTTTTCTGATCGATCTCGAACTTCCCGATCCCTAAAAAGCTTCCTTCAAGAACACAACACCACCGTGCTCCGCACCACGGTGGGCGCCAACTGTCGTGAATTTGTCACGGCAGATGTCCGGGTGAACGGACTTAGGTTCGGGGCGAGACGCAACTACGTGGCGGCTCGAAGGGGTTGATCGGAATCGAGAAGACACGGAGTTTTACTCAGGTTCGGCCCCTCCGATGGAGGTAAAAGCCTACGTCATGCATGTCTGGTATTGATGATGATGAAGATCTCTCAGTTACAAGGGTGCTAATTGCTACCTCTAATCTCTTGTTCCTCTAATCTCTTGTGTTGTCTAAACTTGTAGACTTGTGTCTCTTGAGAACTTGTCCCTCTAGGGATGCTCTACCCCTCCTTATATAAGTGGAGAGGGTAGGCTTACAAATAGAGTCCTACTAGGAGTAGGATTAGGACTAGTCTTTCACGAATCCTACCCCGGGTCTTATTTCCTTTAAGGGAATCCTTCTCTCTTGTGGGCCTTCTCTTGTGAGTCGCCTGGCGCCGGCTCACCCGCCGGGTCTTGGACTTGGTCATCCTGTGACCCGCTTGTCGGGTCATAAATAAGATGTCATGTCTTTAACGGGTCTCATGTGAGTCGCCAGGCCGGGTCATACCATGGGGTATATCCCCGTCATTCACGGTACAGTTTTGATCCATACAAATATCAAACAGATCAGGATATTTATCCTTTAGGATAACATTATCTCCCAGGTCATCTAGCCAAAGGCTAGCTATATTTCCCTTCTTTATTTGAACACCTCTCCCAGCCATGTAAAAATCTTTCACTTTCAACAGAGCTTTCCAACATGGGGAGTCAGTAGCTTTCTGTTTAACCATAGTCACTAAGGATTTTTTTAAGATACTTGGCTTTAACAATATCTTGCCACAACCCCTCTTTTTTATCTAGTTTCCACCACCACTTTGTAAGCAAGCTTATATTTTGCTTTCTCAAATCTTTTACTCTCAGCCCCCCTTTCACTTTGGATCTGCACACACGGCTCCATTTTACCATGTGGTAGCCCTTTTTTCCCATTGCGGTGCCAAAAAAAAGTCTTCTTGGTTTGTCCCATCTCTCCAGGGTAGATTTTTTAGCAGGAACATGGACATACAGTAAGAAGGAATGTGCTACAAGACAACATTAACTTTAATGAGTGTGCCTCCACTAGATAGTGTTTCACTAATCCAGGTCTCCCCCTGATTAAGGAATTTGTCATCGACAAATAGCCAGTCACTCCCTTTGAGGCCAGCATGGCTAACAGGCATGCTTAAATACTTAATGGGAAAATTACCAATCTCACAGTTAAACATCTCCGCATAAATCCTCATTGTTTCATAATCGGCACAAATTAAAAAGATCTCACTTTTCAAAAAAATGATTTTCAGCCCCGACATGATTTCAAAAAGATATAGCAGCAATTTGATGTTTAGAGCGTTTCTAGGGTTATCTTCAAAGCAGAAAATTGTGTCAACCGCATACTGTAATATGGCCACACCATGTGTGACCAGGTCGGCTGCCAAGCCTGTAAAAAGGCCATTTTCCTGAGCTTTAAGAACCATCTTGGTAAGGGCAGTCGGCTGCCAGATTAAACAGGAAAGGTGAGAAGGGGTCACCCTGTCTCACTCCCTTAGCACTTTGGAAATATTCTCCCACCTCATCATTCAGCTTTACGCTAACAGTGCCCCCCACCAGAATTTTTTTGACCCACTCGATCCATTTGGGGTTAAAGTTTCTTTTTTTATGACACTCTAGCAGAAAATCCCAGTTTACTTTGTCATATGCTTTCTCGAAGTCGAGCTTAAGCACAATCCCAGTTTTTTTTCTAGCATAAGAATGATGTAAAATCTCATGGAGAGACATAATACCATCCATGATGTCCCTTTTTTTATGAATGCATTTTGGTGTCTACTGAACAGGATGTCAACAAAAAGTTCGAGTCTAATAGTCAGTACTTTTGTGATCAGCTTATATATGCAGCACATCAAACATATGGGTCTGAATTGCTGGATTTTATCAGCCCCAACCAACTTGGGGAGCAATGTGATAACGCCATAGTTAAGCCTTTCTACATCAAGTTTATTCTCATAGAACCACTCAAAAAGCAACATCACATCCTTTTTCACAATATCCCAACAGTACTGAAAGAATTCAATTGGAATATTATCAGGGCCAGGGGCTTTGTTATGCTTCATAGAGAAAAGTGCATTTTTAATCTCGGTTTCCGAGAAAGGTCTCATCAGGATCAAATTGTCGATATCCTTCATTTTTTCATGCTTTTTCCACATATTAATATCAATCTCACACATGTTCCCAGGTGCAGGGCCAAAGAGTTCTTTATAAAAGTCAGTTGCATGCCTAAGTAAGTTTTTGTTCCCTTCTATAGTCACATCTCCACAACTAAGAGAAAAGATTGTATTTCTTCTTCTTCTACCATTCACGGTCCTGTGAAAGTATTCAGTATTGCTATCCCCCTTAAGCAGCCAGTTATCATGGGATTTTTGCAACCAAGCCACTTCCTCTTTCATTAAAAGGTTATTTAACTCAACCAAAAGCTCCAATATTTTTACAATATAGCTCAGGCGTTAAAGTATCCGTCTCTTCCAATCTCTCAATATATCCCAGCTATTTTCTTTGCCACTTTCTTCTTTTTCTAGCTTTACCAAAATTGTTCAAGCCCCAACCTTTAAAGTATTTCTTAAATCTCTTCAATTTGATATTCATAATGTCAGTAGGATTTCCAGAGACCACGGGTTTCAACCAGATTTTGGCCACAAGAGGTATGAATTCAGGGTTCTGCAACCAATTTAAGTCAAATTTGAACTCTCTCTTTTTAATCAAAATGGGAAGGCTACATAGTGGGCTACAACTATGCTAGCCCACTAGCCCAAATATAGGATCTCCACGACTGTGCAATTCCAATCGATCAAAACTGAAAACGAATCATCCAGTTGACCTGCACTCGATCGTCTCTCGCACGATCGTTCCTAAAAAAATCTCTCGCCCGATTCAAAGCAAAGAAACCCTCGCTTCACCCAGACACTGCGCCACCCTAATCAACCTGCGCTGTGTCCCGTCCGGCGTCCTGGCCATCTGGCTTTTGTTCTTTCCGTTCTTCTCCAAGTCTCCAAGTCCTGCGAAATTGTAGTACGCGCACACCCGGTTCAACATGTAATTTGTAGTTTGTATCATGTAAATTTGTTTTTGCTACTTCCTCTATATCAGTCCAATTCAGTGAGTTGGTGATTTTAAATTTACTCCTTTTTCTTAGTCATTTTTGTTTCATTATCAACACGGAATCAGAAATCCAAGATGAATCGATGAATCACTGTTGGTTTGCTATATTGAGCTTGATGTATCTGCAAGCATCGATGATTTTAGATCGTACAATGCTATCAAAAATAAGGAAAACAAGGGGCTATTGCCACGTGCACTTTGTGAGAAGGATATATTATTATGTTTTTGTTTTGTGTAAAAAATTTATATGAACAATTGACCTGGTGTGTGTCCAGTGCCTTGACTTTAAATACTTGATTTTATATTTTTATAACTCAAGGTCCTTCTACTATTGCGGTTGTAGAGACGATGGCCTCAAATTGAGCAAGTCTTCGTTAATTTGGTATGAACGCTTGTGTGATGCACTTTGTTAAAAGTGTCTCTTTTTATTGAATTTCCTCTAATGGTAACAACGGATTCATATTTCATTTTAAATATGAATCTGTAGAATACTTCTGACCTGCTTTAGTATGTGTAGTATTTGACAATATTTTTAGAAACTTAACTTTAGCCCTAGGCTTTGAGAAATCGTGGCTCCGCCTCTGATGAGAAGGTAGTAAGCGATGTTGCTTTTGTGATCAAGATGAGAATATAAAACACCTCTCTCTCTCTCAAATGTCGGCTCGCCAAACTTTTATGATGTACGCTTCAAGTGGTCTTTAATGTCAGCCCTTCGTCTAGTATTAACACATTATTATTTTGACCATGGCTAGATGGACTGGAGTCGAGTATTGCAAGACATATTCCGATAGGAGTATGCGCATTATTATGGGTTATGTGAAATTGCACTATATGGAAACGACATGATTTTTAACAAGCAACCTCTTGTAAATATATTTTTCATGTCATATACAAAGACACGTCTTGGATCCGGATGTGGTTGTTACTCAATCATGTGAAAGCCCAGAACCATATGGTTATTGGATGCAATCGTTGGAAGACAATAGCACGGGATATTTACAACCGATTTGGATTGCGGTCCAATATATTAGACTAGGTATTTAGTCATCTTGTTTTATTTTCGCCGGTTGTGGCAAATTTAATTTTTACCTTATTTTGGTTCTTTTGAAAGTGACTTATTTTTGTTTAGTAATATGGCTGCATGTGTCATTCATGCAGTGGCCGGGATGTTTCTCCTTTTCCAAAAAAAAAATCATGTTGAGAAAAAGTTACTCCCTCCGTTCTTAAATATAAGACCTTCTAGAGATTGAACTACATATGAATCATAATGAATGAATCTATACTTTAAAATATGTCTATATACATCCATATGTAGTTCATAATGAAATCTTTAAAAGGTCTTATATTTAGGAACGGAAGGAGTAGATGGATGGAAGGTGAGTCCGTCGTGGGAGGTCTCAAGGTCAGGCCTCCTTTAGCTTTTTTTTGCATGCAAATACTCGTAAGTTTGATAGGATCGAACAACTAATGAAGAAAAAATAAATCAGATTTGTATGTTGCACGTCCTTAGTTGGTTGGACACGAAATACTTACTGGCTAACAGAAATGACATCAGCTTTTTTGTACTCCCTCCGTTCCTAAATATAGGTCTTTTAGAAATTTCACTACAAGACTACATACGGATGTATATAGATATACTTTAGAGTGTATTCACTCATTTTATTACGTATGTAGTCTCCTAGTGAAATTTCTAAAAGGACTTATATTTAGAAATGGAGGGAGTAACATATGGTAGATTTATTACAGAGAAAGAGCTTGTGTCAGTATTCTGTAGCATGGTGAACATAACCACACAACCAGTGATTTGTGATGCGGTAATTTCCAATCCTGGAAGTGCCTATCTTGATCAGAAAGAAGTTTACAACGTCAAACAAACTTCCCCCCCCCCCCCCCCCCCAAAGGTGGGACCAATATGACAAAGAGAAGTAAAATAACAAAAAATAGGCTAAGCTTTCTTTCTTGGTGGATGATGATGCGTGTTTAGCCGCATTATCTAAAGTTCATCTGGAAAACCTTGGTGGAAACTGAGGTGTTCATCTATAAAAGTCTTAGCAAGTGTGTGGATTTCTAAGCTGTTGCTGGTAAGCATTCGAGCTAAAGAGAAACCAAATATAGACTAGAGAACAGAAAGGTTGCACAAGCCGAAGATTTGATCTTAAAATGGTTAAAGATGGGCGAATTATTTCCCTCTCAAATCAAACCAATAAAAGGAAACGATATGCCGACTATGGGAAGTTGTATTCTGTCGTATGGTAATGGAATCTGGGTTTAATCCATTTCCAGAGGCAAAAAAATCAATATATTCAGTCAGGAGTCTGGTCATAAATGGAATCACAGAAGCAAGAAATCTGAATGGCAAACACATGAGGGAGAAATAAGATAGACAGACTATCAGAATGGATTATGTTACATTAAAGGCTTGACCAGAGTTGAGACCAAGGTTCAAGTCTCAGCCATAGGAAGTGAATCTATATAAAAGAAATATCTTAGCATGATAATGCATGTATTCAAGATGGGATCACCTCTTACCTTGTGCTCCTACATGAGCGTCAGTCGACCACTCCAACCATTTGGTATCATTAGGGCGATGATCAGCACAGGTGACGATATCTGATGGCTACAAACATGATCTGCATTTGGAAACCATTGAAGTTATTCCACTGAACAGTTTTGGCCATGTTACGCTCGGGATATACTGAACTGGTGCAAGGACAACCATGGATGGTTTAACACAGTTCATCAAATAACCATTGGTTCCCTGAAACATTAAGAGTAATCGCAATGGATGCAGCCTGCACAGATGCAAGACAGCAAGAGAACTACTACCAGAGTCTAGACATCACATCAGCAACCACATCTTATGAGAAAAATGGAAGAAGACAGTATGCTACTTACTAACTATAAATGGAGTATAAGACCGGATGCTGAAATTCAATTCATCTTTATCCTTAGTTCCACATTAATTTAACAGGCAGTGCTGCAGTCTCAATTAGCGGCAGGAAAACTGTTTCCCTGTCTCAGGGGATTCATTGGTGCCAATAGCACTTACAAATGACAACAGCTATGGCCATCCTTATATTGTGGAAGTACGTGTGGAGTTTTAACAACCGAACTGCCTTGGTGAGCTGGAATCTTGTGGTGCTGGTCGTGTCTGAAACCAAATGTGTCCCACATATTACATATCTCTGCGTAGATCAGACAGCACAGGCATTGGGCTCCCGGACAAGAATGATTTGATGAGCGTAAGAGCCTGCTTGGGACGATGGAGAGGCACCTCATGACCCGCACCCCTTACTGTCACAAAGTTGAGACCCTTGTACCCTTGGGTCCAGCCACCGACCTGTTTAAACATGGAAGAGTTCAGAAGCTAGGAATAGAATGGAAGACGAATATCCCAAATAGCTAAACATATTGGAGCAAGTAACAAAAAATAAAGGAGAACACAAAGGTTGCGTTATAAAGGCACATAGAACACAACGTATATAGTTGAAAAGGGACCACAAGTACTACGATCCATGTATATAGCAAGTTACCGCCATGGCAAGCTAGAAATCAAAATGAAAGTGTATCATGCCTGCGATGGCCTATGGGTATCACATATAAATTGCGAGTTATCTCTACTTACAGTAATACGTGACCAGACTATAAGGACAGAGGTTCCACGTAGACACATAACCAAGGCCAAAACATATGATGGTCTGAGGATGAACAAGTTATGCACGAAACAAACCACAAAGCTTCAGGCTATTGAAAATTATGGAATCACGGGCGTTTTGATCGAGAAGAAGCCTGTACCTCGCCATCATCATCATACCAAGCATGCCATGGGGTCACTGTTGGAAGCTTGAGAGCATCAATGCTGTATCTAGTTGATGTTACTGGAATCACTGCATCTGTGTCTCCGCTGGACAAAGTAAAGAAAAGATTTAAACAAAAGACACTTATATGTCTACCCCATCATTTATACAAGCCACTCTCACATGATGTTTAAAGTACACAACCATGATAGGTCTTACCAGCGTCTTATGATAGGTCGAAATTACACAACCATGTTAAATGTGAAGAGAGACTGATAAAAAATTAATTGACATCAAAATAGGTTGCACACACTTCACTGCGGCGACAATATGTTTAACAGTTTTGGGGAAATAAACTAACTGAATCCTAAGTCTACAGCATGGAGCGTAGTTTAGTATACGGCCATCTTTGTGTGCCTGAGTGGGTAAAGACTTCAGAGAGTTAGGAATAACCTGAACATCCATATACGAAGCCCATATTGAATAAGTTCATGATAGATATGCAGTACAGATCTTTCACAGTCCTTCCAGTTGGCGTTAATAACTTCACTGCAAAGAATGTCAGTAGTACCAGCATGTTAAAAGAGTAAACAAGAACGGGAAACATGTTAGCGGATCTGCTTATCGGCATTACATGTCACTGGCGTTCACATTTTCCAGTTACAGTTACTAAGAATAACCTCTAGATGCCATCTCTTAGTCACATGTTTTTAATTAAAATTTAATCACCACATAAATTTAGAGACATGCGAAATTGATTGCTAAAGACAATACTGAGAGATAACTGATGGTATGAAAAGATAATACTGAGAGATAACTAATGGTATAACATATTTATTTTCATCTCTAGATGACGGGAGGGGAAGAGAATGTTGCCTTCCCAACCACTATACACGCCCTTAATACTGCAAAGCATAAACATAACGATATAATTTTAAAAAGTTTCATCATAATTTTCTAGAATAAGAATTCAGCGAACAACCCTATGTTGCAGAGCGTGGAATCAAAATAATTACTGATCTTTTGAGTAATATTACTAATATTTTGAAAAAAAAATGATATTCCCCACAAATTTATGATAGCAATAAAATGGACAAACTTACGTGGTAAGGGTGGTAAAATTAATTCAATCGCTAAAAAATAAAGGGCTGCTCAATACATTACCTGCAGGTCTCCCATTTAGATTTGCCAATAACGGGATTGACGTGAAGTGCCTTCTGCACCTCATGCAGATTGAAATATACAATTGAATGTTGTTCAGTGCATGGATCATATTGCTCTCCCATTTTTCCAACAGACTATCAAAACACATGATATAAATCAGATGTACAGAAAACGTGTGAATTCATGAACCATTAGAAAAATTATTTTATGAGAAATAAGTGTGTTTTACATGATATGAAATATGGTAAGTATTTCTCGTTCATGGTTCTGTTGATGAATTTGGAGACGAGGTCCCTTATCTTTCAAATTTCAAAAAAATAAAATTGAACATGGTATACACTTATATGGACAGTACAGATCAAGGCAACACTGCCCGCTTAATTCATGCAAGTCGATTTTCATGCCAAAGCACAGAACTAAGATTTTCTTAAAAAAATATTGTGCACGAAACTTAGCAACTCCTCAGATAGGAAGGCATGGATGAGTCAATTATATAACAATTAAATTATCATGTAAAAAGCTACACTGATTGTTTAACATGACTTGAGTGCAGGAGCTTCAAAACATACCCGAAACCTTTTCACCACTTTGTTCCTTGAGGAGGCAAAAGATGAATGACAGGTAGGTGTGAAGATGCTATATGAATCAATGTTCCCAGCTTCAGTGCTAGCAATGTCAAGAATCTTATCACACTGTGGAGATGTATGCACAAAGGACTCGAAGTCACAGAAAATGTTCAGTAGCTTGTATGTTTGATCAGAAATCAAGCCAGTGGTCCACATATATTGAAATATTCCATAGTGGTCATGGAAATCATCAGTCAGGGCATTTCCTACCTGTAAGAAATGACATTAGGTACAAAAAAACAAGTTGAGTCAACTTGTTTGTAATCTAGTAAGGTATACCGAAGGCATTTTAGTCTGTGGCTCACCAGTACAAAGCAAGAAATATAGTTCTATCCTAAACAATCAAGATACATGGTGGAATTCAGTAATCAAAATGCAGAAGTACCAAAGCCATACCATATAACCCTTTAGATTGATTGATTTGTCTCCAGTGGCCTCGTGGTGCCTCTTTATGGTTTGAGCCAACTGAGGAACGTAGTGTCCTAACCAAATCAGAGGCCATAAATGAGTTTGAGAAACTTTCCATAAAGAAAAAGGAAAGACAGAAGCAGTAGACTGCATATAAAGAAACAAAAGCTCGCAAAGATTCTACAGACCAGCATAACTCTCTCCAGTTAAATAAAATTCACGCTCCTTGTATTGAGGAAATCGTTCAAGCCACTTTGTTAGGAACACCAACGAATCCTTGGCTACAATATATTGAGAATAACAATGAGTAAAACCAAACAATAGTATATCATTATTTTGGAGGATATGAATTTCATGTAAACCATATGAGACAGAGTGAAAGGGGTTGCAGTACCAGTCCTCTCATCACCATTGCTTAAAATATCAGCAGAGGTGTTTGAATATGAATAACCAACACCAACCGGTGAATCAAGGAACAAGACATTTGCAACTGCAAATATTAAGAAACTGTTAATATACATATCTTCCAAACCAAGCTGGATTGCAAGGACCAGCACACTCTCAGAAGTTTAGCAAAAGAAAATGGGTACTGATATGAAACAAAAAATGGTTGTAAGACTGAAAACTAAGGTTGTACTCCAATATGCGTATAAGTAGCAATTCAAGAATCCAATTCATCAAAATAAAATACTGCTTATACGCATATTGGAGTACAGCCTTAGTTTTTGTGCACTTATAAGTAGTATTTTATTTTGATGAATTGGATTCTTGAATTGCTACTTATACGCATATTGGAGTACAGCCTTAGTTTTCAGCAGTGGTGAAGGTGAGCATCTGATAGTACACAGGCAAGCGGTCGGCCTTTGTGCACTCAGCAGTGGTTAAGGTGGGCATCTGATAGTAAAACGTAGAAGGTACTTGTTTTGCACAAGTGTGGTACATTCAAGCTTTGCCAAATCAGATCTGGCACCTTCCATCCAGCAGTTGGTCAGATTTCTTGGCCAATTACAAGCAATGCTTTGTGCCAAGAAAGCTGAGCTTCCAGTTTAACAACCAATCAGCTTTCAGTACTCTAGTAAAATATGAGGCAGACTCAGCCTTCGCCCTTCAGTTCTCTAGCTTGCAGTTCTTTAGAAGAAGAAAAAAAACATAATTTCCATGAATGAATGTAACACAGTGAAACCTCAGTTTATAATACAGAAAACATGGCAAAGCTCTTTTAGAACTCAATTGCAAAACATGGGCAAGAGCGAAGCAGTTCGCTTATCAGAAATGTTGTGATCCATTATCAAGCCTCTTGTAGTCTTGTTACTTGTAGCAATACAAACTTATTATTAGAGTTGAGTAATTTAGGAGCTTCTGATCAAAATATTTACTAAGGGCCTTTTTCCCAATAGAAGAGGAAGACAAAGGGGTTCCCTTTCAAGAGAAAAAAAGGCTTAGCTATTACGCTAACATCATACATTTGTAGAAACCAGAAACGGAAGGTTAGATTTAGAATGGGGCAGCATCTAAAATTAATTTAAATTAATGGAAGTGGTGATGTCATCAAGAATATAAATTTGCTTCCGTTGAATGGCACCTTGGTTCCACGAGTAAGGATTCATATGCACGCCCTTTCCGTCCGCATTGACATGGAAAGGCCCCACTTCTTCCCCGACTCCAAAAGCAATTGATGAGCAACCAGGCCCTGGCAAATGAAACGCAGTGAGTCACCATTAATATTCTCAATTATCCATACGTAATATTGTTATAAAAACGAAGTTTAAATGAATCAAGGAGAAGTTAATGGCTCAGATAGATCTATTAGTACATTAACAAAATTTCACAATTAGTTAACACCGTAAGGCGGCAGTAAGTTGACACTTCATTGAATGGACAAGTTTAGGAGGTCATCATCTAGATGACATGCTTCAGTGTGTGCTAGTCCCCAAAGCATTTTCCCCAGATAAACCTGAATAGGCATGTGGTGCATACGGAGTTACAGATTCTATCGTTCTAGCTGGAGTACTTGTAAAGCAATGCCACAAATAAGTACAGTAGTTGTGTAGACACAAGGCCTAGTTTGAATCGCAGACCGTTGTAAGAAGATTCCCACATCATGCCAGCCCACAGTACAAGGCATCCATCCAACAACAGAGACGCTTGGCCCAGACATCATGCCGGTCCACGGTATTAGGGTATGACGCGTCCGGCCAACAACAACAGAGAGGTCACGATGGTGAATGGTCGATCCCTAAACCGGTCTACCGCAGCACACGTCTGGGCAGCAGGGGCAAGGCAACCCACCACAGATGATTGTGAGATTTTAGGAGCGGACCGCTAAAGGAATGGCCGGCGGCCGGTGGGGAAGGGAGTAGTACCTCCGTTGAGCCAGAGCAGGAGCGGCTTGGAGGCCGGGTCGTGCGCGGCCTCGAAGAACCAGTAGAAGAGCGCGGCGCCGCGCTCCTCGCTGACGGTGACGTAGCCGGCGTAGTGCGCGAAGCTGGCGTTGAACGCCTGCCCCGGCACCCGTGGCACCCGATCCCGCTCCTGCTCCGCCCGCCACGACCCCTCCGCGGCCGCGACGAGGCCGAGGAGCAGGAGGAGCGCGGCGGGGAGGGCCCCGGAGGCGCCCGACATGGCGGCGGCGTCGGCGACGGCGGCACCGGAGTGAGTGCAGCTGTGCAGGCTGTGGGTCTGGCGCGGCCGGCGACGTGGGGGCTGGTGGTTGGCTTGGGTCAAGGAGCAGTGGTTTGTAGTGGCGAGTGGTGTGGGGTGGGGTGTGGGGTCGCGGTCGCGTGCACCTCGTGCGCGCCGTGGCAGCGAAGAAGCCGAGATCTCACGCAACGAAACTGCGCCATATGTCCGTGCTTTTAAGGCCGCCGGCCCACGAGGCACGAGCACGGATTATTATTGGTCCCGTATATAGACCCGGCACATCACGCGAGTGAGAAGGAGACGGTAGCCCAAAACACTACTCAGTAGTGTTCTAAACGCTCTTATATTAGTTTACGGAGCACTAGTCAGAACTAAAAATACTTTTTTTTAAAAAAAATCTATTCATCTTCAATCATACATGCAATAATAAAAGTTATATTCGGATTCATAGACCACCTATCGACAACTACCAGCATTGAAGCGAGACGAAGACTTGTCGTCGTCATCGTACCTCCCTCGTCGAGGGTAGGCAGAACTTTTGGGCAAGACTCCTACTCGCTAGGAGCAGAGTAAAAGGTCCCAGCGACCAAGATTTAACGGCAATTTTCATTCACAATTTCCATGACGAGGGTATTCTCAACGCCCTAGCCCGCCAACGCATAAGCGATTTCTCGAAGCTATCCGAATTGGTACAGAAGTACTCTGCCATGGAGAGTATCTGGCAATCCGAGCGGCTGTTCTCGGAATCAAAATCCTCCGAACACCCTAGAGAGGAGCTTAGAAAAAAAGGACACCTCCAAACCGGCCAGCCAGGTATGAACCCATCGAAAAAAGAAACAAGCCCCTTTCGGGGGCCTGCACTATCCTCGACGGGCTTTTGGATAAACCATGCCCCATACATTCTGTATTACTAAACGCGAACCCAACGCATAGCCTTCGAGCTTGTTGGCTCGTCAGGCAAGTTGCAAAAAGTGGCGAGGCCATCCTCGACACACCTCTCTCGAGTAGACGTTCTTAATCGCCATCCGGATTTAATGCCGAAGTCATGAATGTCTACAGAATCTTCCCCTCGAGGAACAGGCACAAGAGAGCTCTTCAAGAGCACGAGCAAGTCTACCATGTGGCAGCCACTAGCCCATGGGCAGACGTACCGATTACTTTCGGGGACACTGACCGGACGCCCACTCTTTCTGGTCATTCACCGGCCGCTCTAGTCTTGAATCCTATAATTGATGAATACAGGATACATAAGGTGCTAATGGATGGCGGCAGTGGTCTTAACCTCATATACAAGGCCACTCTAGAAAAAATATAGTTCGACCGATCCCGCATCGAACGTAGCAACACAACATTCCGGGGAATTATCCCAGAAAAGGAGGCACGTTGTTCCGGATGTATCATCCTGGACGTGGTGTTCGGCACACCCAAAAACTACCGATCTGAAGAACTTCTCTTCCATATCGTCCCCTTCCCAAGTGGCTATCATGCCCTATTGGGACGCGACGCCTTCACAAAGTTCCAGGCTATACCCCATTACGGGTACATGAAACTAAAAATGTCAGGACCAAGCGGAGTGATCACGATCGCCTGTGATCCAAACATAGCCCTTCGGGCCAAAAACAAAACGACAGCGCTCGCCCTCGAGGCACTAGTAGAAACCTTCGCCGCCGAAGAGTTGACCGCTCTACGGTCGACAGTCAATAGAGATGATGTGATCCTTAGCAAAAGACCCAAGTCTACATCCTTCAAGCCCACAGAGGAAATCATTAAATTTCAGGTGCATCCAACGGATCCCAATAAGATAGGGTCCATCGGAGCCCAGCTCGATCCCCTTATGGACGAAGCTTTGCGGCATTTCCTCCGCGAGAACTGTGACATTTTTGCCTGGCATCCTTCCGATATGCCCGGAATCCCACGTCGGCTAGCCGAACATAGCCTAAACATTATTCTGGGCTTTAAGCCCGTGAAACAGACTCTGCGCCGCTTCTCCGAACCCAAACGGCAGACCATGGGTGAATAATTAGCCAAACTACTCGAGGTTGGGTTTATTCAGGATATTAAACACCCCGAGTGGCTAGCAAACCTGGTGATGGTACCTAAGAAAGACAAGTCGTGGCAGCTATGTGTCGATTTTAAAGACCTTAATAAAGCATGCCCCAAAGACCCTTTCCCCTTACCACGCATAGACCAGATCATTGATGCCACAGCCGGACACGATATGTTGTGTTTCCTCGACGCTTACTCCGGATACCATCAAATTAAAATGAAGGAATCCAATCAAGCTGCTACGGCTTTCATCACCCCCTACGGGCCATTCTGCTTCAACAAGATGCCTTTCGGGCTAAAAAACGTTGGGACTACATACCAGCGCATGATCCAAACCTGCCTCTCTACACAGGTCGTCAAGACCGTCGAGGCATACGTGGATGATGTGGCAATCAAAACCAAACACGTCGACCAGTTGATCGATGACTTACATCAAACTCTCGCTAATTTACGCGAATATGATATACGGCTCAATCCAGAAAAATGTGTATTCGGAGTTCCCTCTGGTAAGCTACATGGATTCATCGTCTCCCATAGAGCAATAGAGGCAAATCCAGCTAAAATCCGTGCTCTATCAGAGCTTGCAATCCCCACGGAGCTGAAGCATATCCAGAGGCTATCCGGGTGTGTAGCGGCGTTAAGCCGCTTTATCTTCCGCCTCAGAGAAAAGGCTCTGCCACTCTACAAGCTGTTGAAACGGACCAACACTTTTGAATGGACCGATGAAGCAGCGGCTGCGTTGGAAGAAATCAAAGCAATACTGGCAACCAACCCCATACTCACGGCACCAGGCGCCGGTGAGCCCATGTTGTTATACATATCGGCCACCAACAAAGTCATCAGTGTAGTGTTCGTCGTTGAACGAGATGAGGAGGGGCATAAATTCCGGACTTAGAAGCCGGTATACTATGTGTCAGACGTGCTAACGCAGTGCAAGTCCATATATCCACATTATCAAAAAAAATTCTTATACAGTATTCATGGCATCGAGGAAACTCTGACACTACTTCCAAGAGTGCGCGGTGACGGTAGCATCGGAGGTCCCCTTGAACGATATAATCAACAACAGGGACGCCACCGGCTGATACGTATCTGTCATATCTATAATTTTTGAATGTTTCATGCCAATATTCTACAACTTTCATATACTTTTGGCAACTTTTAATACTATTTTTGGGACTAACATATTGATCCAGTGCCCAGTGTCAGTTCCTATTTGTTGCATGTTTTTTGTTTCGCAGAAAATCCATATCAAACGAAGTCCAAATGGTATAAAAACTTACGGATATTTTTTTTGGAATATATGAGGATTTTGGGAAGTGGAATAAACAGAAGGCGGTGCCCGAGGGGGCCACAAGCCTGCTAGGCGCGCCCTGGGGGTAGGGCGTGCCCTGAGGGCTTGTGGCCACCCCTTAGGTCTGTTGGAGCTGTCCTTTGGCTGCAAGGAAGCTAATTTATGTATAAAGATCCCCTCAAAATTTCAGCCCAATTGGAGTTACGGATCTCTGGATATTTAAGAAACGGTGAAAGGCCAGAATCTCGAAGCGCAGAAACAGAAGGAAATAGAGAGAGAGATCCAATCCCGGAGGGGATCTCGCCCCTCCGCCGCTATGGAGTCCATGGCCAAGAGGGTAAACCCTTCTGCCATCTAGGGGGAGGTCAAGGAAGAAGAAGAAGGAGGGGGTCTCTCTCCCCCTCTCTCCCGGTGGCACCGGAACGCTGCTGGGGCCATCATCGTGACGACAATCTACTCCAAAAACTCTGCCATCTTCACCAACACCTCCATCACCTTTTCCCGTCTATCTACAGCGGTCCACTCTCCCACAACCCGTTGCACCCTCTACTTGAACATGGTGCTTTATGCTTCATATTATTATCCAATGATGTGTTGCCATCCTATGATGTCTGAGTAGATCTATTTTGTCCTATTGGTTAATTGATGATCATGATTGGTTTGAGTTGCATGTTTTATTATTGGTGCTGTCCTATGGTGCCCTTCGTGTCACGCAAGCGTGAGGGATCCTTGTTGTAGGGTGTTGCAATGTGTTCATGATTTGTCTATGGTGGGTTGCTTGAGTGACAGAAGCATAAACCCGAGTAGGTGGGTTGTTGCATATGAGAGTAAAGAGGACTTGATACCTTATAATGCTATGGTTGGGTTTTACCTTAATGATATTTAGTAGTTGCGGATGCTCGCTAGAGTTCAAATAATAAGTGCATATGATCCAAGTAGAGAAAGTATGTTAGCTTATGCCTCTCCCTCATATAAAATTGCAATAATGATTACCGGTCTAGTTATCGATTGCCTAGGGACAATTCCGCAACTCCTACCACCACTTTTCCACACTCGTTAAACTAACTTAGTTGTTTCTTTATCTTAGCAGCCCTTATTTTTTATTTACGTGCTCTTTATTATCTTGCAAACCTATCCTATCACACCTACAAAGTACTTGTAGTTTCATACTTGTTCTAGGTAAAGCGAACATTAAGCGTGCGTAGAGTTGTATCGGTGGTCGATAGAACTTGAGGGAATATTTGTTCTACCTTTAGCTCCTCGTTGGGTTCGACACTCTTACTTATCGATAAAGGCTACAATTGATCCCCTGTATTTGTAGGCTATCAAGACCTTTTTCTGGCGCCGTTGTCGGGGAGCAATGGCATGGGGTGAATATTCTCGTGTGTGCTTGTTTGCTTTATCACCAAGTAGATTTTATTTGTTGTTCTAAGTTGTTCTCTATCTTTAGTTATGGATATGGAACAAGAAAAACCAAAAAAATTAGGTGTACTTGCTACTCATGGAGATGGGGAACCTCCTAAAACCCTCGATGCTTGTTATGTGGAAAATATTATGCACTACTTTGATAATCCTGAGAAAACCCCATTCAACTTGATAATGGTATACACGTTGGATCAACTTGAATACTTTAGGGATTATCGCTTATCTCAAAAAGGGAAATACTTATGGGATCAAACTAGAATACTGGGATGGTTTGCTTGGGATGCATGCTCGAGATGTGACCTTACTTGTTGCTCTAACATAGAAGCTCGACACCTCCCCTTTCAATGCAATTTAATGATAATGAAACCTTAGCTTCTTATGCTAAATGTATTTATGATTACTATGATGTGGAACGAATGAAGAATTTGTTGTTTTTAAAGGTGCTTATGAAATTGCTTCTTTGCTTGAAAAGTATGATGATGATGTTCCTTACGAATATGAAATTTTTGCCATACTTAAATATTTCTATGAGAATTATGATTGCAATGCTGATATTATTGAATTTGTTGAGAGAATGATTGTTGCCTTGGAAGCGACTAATATTTTGCAGGAATCTATGGAAGAAGAAATTGATGACACTGTGAGCTCATTGGATGAAAAAGATGAGGAGGAGAGTGAAGAACAAAAGGAGGAAGAGCATATTAGCTACCCGTGCCCAGCTTCTAATGAGAGTAACTCTTCAACTCATACATTGTTTAATCATCCTTCGTTCTTATCGGAGGATGAATGCTATGATAATTGCTATGATCCCTTGGATTCGTTTGAAATATCCCTTTTCGATGAACTTGATGCTTGCTATGCTTGTGGCCATGATGCCAATATGAAATATGCTTATGGAGATGAACTTGCTATAGTTCCTTATGTTAAGAATGAAATTGTTTCTATTGCACCCACACATGATAATCCTATTATCTTTTTGAATTCTCCCAACTACACTATATCGGAGAAGTTTGCACTTATTAAGGATTATATAGATGGGTTGCCTTTTACTATTACACATGATGATTTTGATAGATATAATATGCATGTGCTTTCTGCTCCTACTTGCAATTATTATGAGAGAGGAACTACATCTCCACCTCTTTATGTTTCCAATATGATAAAATTGCAAGAAACTGCTTATGCTATGTATTGGCCTTTACTTTGTGTGCATGAATTGTTCTTTTATGACATGTCGATGCATAGGAAGAGAGTTAGACTTCATCATTGCATGATATATATTACTTTGTGCTCAATACTAAATTTCAAATCATTGTTAATTAAAATTGGCTTTGATATACCTTGGTATCCGGGTGGATCCATTACTTGAGCACTTTATGCCTAGCTTAATGGCTTTTAAAAAAGCGCTACCAGGGAGACAACCCGGAAGTTTTAGAGAGTCATTTAATTCTGTTGTGTGCTTTTATATATTTTAAAAACAAAAAAATAAAGAGGGGAACCTAAATCTTTTTCAAAAAGAAAAGTAAAAGTGAGAGAGACGAGCATTGTGAAAGTGGGAGCTAGCCTTGAACTTTGTTCATGCCCATGGAAATTTTGCAAATCTTGATTACAGAAAATTTTCAAGAAAAATAATTATCCCCTTGTATAAATCCATTGTATTATAAAAATAATGTGCCAAGATTTTCCTTTAGGATGATTAGATTGCTTGTTTGGTGTGTGTAGTGCAAAAACAGAAACTTTGGCTGTAGTGCGTGAATTTACATTTTTTTACTGGAATGTCAAAAGTTCCTGAGTTTTTACACAGTACTTCTATGCGAATTTTTTATTTTGTCCTATTTTTTCAGAATTTTTAGAGTTACAGAAGTATGGTGAATGTTCAGATTGCTACAGACTGCTTGTTTAAGACATATTTTGTTTTTGATGCATTGTTTTGCTCATTTTGATGAAACTATCGATTGTATCGGTGGTATAAGCCATGGAAAAATTATAATACAGTAGCTACAATGCAAAAATAAAATATGAATTGGTTGGCAACAGTACATAAAGTTGTGATTTGCTTTATTATAATAACGGATCTGATGAGGGTTTTGTTAAGTTTTGTGTGATTGAAGTTTTCAAGTTTTGGGTGAGATCGCGATGGATGAAGGAATAAGGAGTGGAAAGAGACTAAGCTTGGGGATGCCCGAGGCACCCCAAGGTAATATTAAAGGACTCCCAAGAAACTAAGCTTGGGGATGCCCCGGAAGGCATCCCCTCTTTCTTGTAACAACCATCGGTAATTTTACTTGGAACTATATATTTATTCGTCACATGATATGCGTAAATCTTGGAGAGTCATGTGCTTTTTATTTTTATTTTAATAATGCACCATTTTGGTATGAGAAAGTCCTTGGTTGATTCATAGAAGGCTCTTTGCAACTCACTTATATCTTTTGAGTATGGCTTTGTAGAATGCTTCATGTGCTTCACTTATATCATTTGAAGTTTGGATTGTCTGTTTCTCTACACATAGAAAACCGCCATTTGTAGAATGCTCTTTTGCTTCACTTATATTTTTTAGAGCGTGGGCATATCTTTTGTAGAAATAATTAAACTCTCATGCTTCACTTATACCTATTTAGAGAGTTAACAGAAGTTGGTCATTCACATGGTTAGTCATAAAATCCTACATAAATTTTGTAGATCATTGAATATGATATGTTTGATTCCTTGCAATAGTTTTGCTATATAAAGATGGTAATATGAGAGTCATGCTAGTGAGTAATTGTGAATTGGAGAAATTCTTGTGTTAAGGTTTGTGATTCCCGTAGCATGCACGTATGGTGAACCGTTATGTAACGAAGTCGAAGCATGATTTGTTTAAAGATTGTCAACCTTTGTGTGAGGGTCGGGAGCACACGATGGTTAACTCCTACCAACCTCTCCCCTAGGAGCATGTGTCTAATGCTTTGTTTGATAACTAATAGACTTTTGCAATAAGTATGTGAGTTCTTTATGACTAATGTTGAGTCCATGGATTATACGCACTCTCACCCTTCCACCTTTGCTAGCCTCTATAGTACCGCACAACTTTTGCCGGTGCATCAAACCCACCTTCCTCAAAACAACCACCATATATCTTCCTCAAAACAGCCACCATATATCTTCCTCAAAACAGCCACCATATATTTGTTGGAAATATTCCCTAGAGGCAATAAATAAAGTGTTTATTATTATATTTCCTTTTTCATGATAATCGTTTATTATCATGCTATAATTGTATTGATTGGAAACACATTACATGTGTGGGTTAATAGACAACACTCTGTCCCTAGTATGCCTCTAGTGAACTAGCTCGTTGATCAAAGATGGTCAAGATTTCCTAGCCATTGACATGTGATGTCATTTGATAATGGGATCACATCATTAGGAGAATGATGTGATGGACAAGACCCAAACTACAAACGTAGCATATGATCGTGTCAGTTTATTGCTACTGTTTTCTGCATGTCAAGTATATGTTTCTATGACCATGAGATCATGCAACTCACGGACATCGTAGGAGTTCCTTGTGTATATCAAACGTCGCAACGTAACTGGGTGACTATAAAGCTGCTCTACAGGTATCTCCGAGGGTGTCTGTTGAGTTGGCATGGATCAAGACTAGAATTTGTTACCCCGTGTGACGGAGAGGTATCTAGGGCCCACTCGGTAATACAACATCACAATAAGCCTTGCAAGCAATGTGACTAAGTGTTAGTCACGGGATCTTATATTACGGAACGAGTAAAGAGACTTGCCGGTAACGAGGTTGAACTAGGTATGGAGATACTGACGATCAAATCCCGGGCAAGTAACATACCGAAGAACAAAGGGAACATCATACGGGATTAACTGAATCCTTGACATAGAGGTTCGACCGATAAAGATCTTCGTAGAATATGTAGGAACCAATATGGACATCCAGGTCCCGCTATTGGTTATTGACCATAGAGGTGTCTCGGTCATGTCTACATAGTTCTCGAATCCGCAGGGTCTGCACACTTAAGGTTTGGTGACGTTTCGGTAGTATAGAGTTATGTATGGTGGTGACCAAAGGTTGTTCGGAGTCCCGGATGAGATTCTTGACGTCACAAGGAGCTCTGGAATGGTCCGGAGGTAAAGATTTATATATAGGAAGTCCTGTTTTGGTCGCCGGAAAAGTTTCAGGCTCATCGGTAGTGTACCGGGAGTGCCGGTAGTGTATCGGGAGGCCTCCGGGAGGGGTATTTCGACCCAAGAGGCTTCATGGGCTGTGGGAGAGTGAATATCAGCCCTTAGTGGGCTGGTGGAAACTCCCACACAAGCCCCATGTGGCTGGAGAAGAAAACCCAATAGGAAAAGGTGGAAAAAAGGCAAAAAAAGGAGCAATCCTAGTCCTACTAGGATTGGAGGAGGAGGATTCCTCTCCTAGTGGGTTCGGCCGAATCCAAGGAGCCTTGGCCCTTGTGCCAAGGCTCTCCTCCTCTACTCCTATATATACTGGTGGGTTTTAGGGTTTTGCACTAGTTTTTTCAGCCACGTGCTACCCGTTCCTCCAGTGCATAGTTTCTCCTCTAGATCGGATTTCTACAGTGCCTAGGCGAAGCCCTGCCGGAATTGCTCCACCACCATCGTCGGAGCACCGTCACGCTGCCGGAGAACTCTTCTACCTCTCCACTCTCTCTTGCTGGATCAAGACGGCAGAGATCGTCATCAAGTTGTACGTGTGCTGAACGCAGAGGTGCCGTCCGTTTGGCGCTAGATCGGAAGGATAGTGATCAAGCTCATGGGATGGATCGTGATCAAGTTCATGGGACGGATTGTGATCAAGTTCGTGGGATGGATCGTGATTAGATCGCGGGACAGATCGTGATTGGATCGCGGGACGCTCGGCGATTTGGATCGTGAAGACGTTCGACTACACCAACCGCGTTTCTTAACGCTTCCCGCTTAGCGATCTGCAAGGGTACGTAGATCCACTCTCGCTCTCGTAGATGCTCATCACCATGGATAGATCTGCGTGTGCGTAGGAAATTTTTTGTTTCCTATGCAACGTTCCCCAACAATATTTTCCTCAAAACATCCACCATACCTACCTATTAAGACATTTCCATAGCCATTCCGAGATATATTGCCATGCAACTTCCACTGTCCCGTTTAGTATTACATGCACCATCATTTTCATATTGCTTTGCATGATCGTAAGACAGCTTGCATGATGTTTTCATGGCTTGTCCATTTTTTGATGTCATTTGCTAGGCTAGATCATTGCACATCTCGGTATCCTACCGAAAGCATTCATATAGAGTCATATTTTTGTTATAGGTATTGAGTTGTAAGTAAATAAAAGTGTGATGATTTTCAATATTAGAGCATTGTCCCGTGTGAGAAAAGGATGATGGAAGCTATGATTCCCTCACAAGTTGGGAGGAGTCGTCGGACTTTACAAAAAAATAAAAGAGGCCAGCAAAGCCCAATTAAATAAATAAAAGAGGCCAAAGATGCCAACCAAAAGAAAAAAAAGAAAAAAATGAGAGAAAGAGAGAAGGGACAATTGCTACTATCGTTTTCCACACTTGCGCTTCAAAGTAGCACCATGATCTTCATGATAGAGAGACTCCTATTTTGTCACTTTCATATAACTAGTGAATTTTTTTGCATGACCACTTATTTTTCTTTTTGAGCTTTCATACACTTATAGATCTAAGTGCATTCGTTGCATAGCAATCCCTACTCACTCACATTGATATCTATTGATGGGCATCTCCATAGCCCGTTGATATGCCTAGTTGATGTGAGACTATCTTCTCCTTTTTCCTCATCACCTCCACCATATTCTATTCCACCTATAATGCTATATCCATGGCTCACGCTCATGTATTGCGTGAGAGTTGAAAAGGTTTGAGAACATAAAAAGTGTGAAACAATTGCTTGACTTGTCATCGGGGTTGTGCATGATTTAGATACTTTGTGTGGGGAAGATGGAGCATAGCCAGACTATATGATTTTGTTGGGATAACTTTCTAAGGCCATGCTATTTTGAAAGGACATGATTGCATTATTGGTGCGCTCGAAGTATTACTGTTTTTATGTCAATTTAGACTATTGCTTTGAATCACTCGTATCTTAATATTCACGCCATGATTAGATTATATGATCAAGATTACACTAGGTAGCATTCCACATCAAAAATTATCTTTTTTATCATTTACCTACTCGAGGACGAGAAGGAATTAAGCTTGGGGATGCTGATACGTCTCCGTCGTATCTACATTTTTTGATTGTTTCATGCCAATATTATACAACTTTCATATACTTTTGGCAACTTTTTATACTATTTTTGGGACTAACATATTGATCCAGTGCCCAGTGCCAGTTCCTGTTTGTTGCATGTTTTTTGTTTTGCACAAAATCCATATCAAACGAAGTCCAAATGTGATAAAAACTTACGGAGTTTTTTTTGGAATATATGTGAATGTTGGGAAGTGGAATCAACAGAAGGCGGTGCCCGAGGGGCCCACAAGCCTGCTAGGCACGCCCTGAGGGCTTGTGGCCACCCCTTAGGTCAGTTGGAGCTGTCCTATGACCGCAAGGAAGCTAATTTATGGATAAAGATCACCTCAAAATTTCAGCCCAATTGGAGTTACGGATCTCCAGATATTTAAGAAACAATGAAAGGCAAGAATCTAGGAGCGTAGAAACAGAAGGAAACCGAGAGAGAGAGATCCAATCTCGGAGGGGCTCTCGCCCCTCCGCCGCCATGGAGGCCATGGACCAGAGGGTAAACCCTTATCCCATCTGGGGGGGAAGGTCAAGGAAGAAGAAGAAGGAGGGGGGCTCTCTCCCCCTCTGTCCTGGTGGCACCGGAACACCGCCGAGGCCATCATCGTGATGACAATCTACTCCAACAACTCCGCCATCTTCACCAACACCTCCATCACCTTCCCCCATCTATCGATAGCGGTCACTCTCCCGCTACCCGTTGTACCCTCTACTTGAACATGGTGCTTTATGCTTCATATTATTATCCAATGATGTGTTGCCATCCTATGATGTCTGAGTAGATCTATTTTGTCCTATTAGTTGATTGATGATCATGATTGGTTTGAGTTACATGTTTTATTATTGGTGTTGTGCTATGGTGCCCTCCGTGTTGCGCAAGCGTGAGGGATCCTCGCTGTAGGGTGTTGCAATGTGTTCATGATTTTCCTATGGTGGGTTGCTTGAGTGACAGAAGCATAAACCCGAGTAGGTGGGTTGTTGCATATGGGAGTAAAGAGGACTTGATACCTTATAATGCTATGGTTGGGTTTTACCTTAATGATCTTTAGTAGTTGCGGATGCTTGCTAGAGTTCCAATCATAAGTGCATATGATCCAAGTAGAGAAAGTATGTTAGCTTATGCCTCTCCCTCATATAAAATTGCAATAATGATTACCGGTCTAGTTATCGATTGCCTAGGGACAATTCCGCAACTCCTACCACCACTTTTCCACACTCGTTAAACTAACTTAGTTGTTTCTTTATCTTAGCAGCCCCTAGTTTTTATTTACGTGCTCTTTATTATCTTGCAAACCTATCCTATCACACCTACAAAGTGCTTCTAGTTTCATACTTGTTCTAGGTAAAGCGAACGTTAAGCGTGCGTAGAGTTGTATCGGTGGTCGATAGAACTTGAGGGAGTATTTGTTCTACCTTTAGCTCCTCGTTGGGTTCGACACTCTTACTTATCAAGAAAGGCTACAATTGATCCCCTATACTTGTGGGTTATCACCGGCTGCATTGCCAAATGGGCCATTGAGCTCCTGCCCTTTGAAGTAACCTACAAGCCACGTCGTGCCATTAAATCATAGGTGCTGGCGGACTTTCTGGTTGAATGGACGGAGGCTGGACTGCCCAAGAAATATAGTGCATACTCCCATTGGACAATGTACTTTGACGTCTCCAAAACCCTGACAGGACTGGGGGCTAGAGTTATCCTCACATCCCCCACTGGCGACAACGTGCAATACGTGTTGCAAATCATGTATGCAGACTCCAATAATGCGGCCGAATACGAGGCCCTCCTTCATGGTCTCCGAATGACCGCATCAATGGGCATACGCCGGCTAGAGGTACGGGGAGACTCCAACTTAGCCATCTCCCAAATCAACGGCGAATTCGACGCTAAAAATCCGAAGATGGCGGCATACAAGAACGTTGTCCTCAAGAATCAGCTCGGTTTGAGGGGCTGGAATTCCACCATGTCGCCCGCGACAACAACCAAGCCGCCGACATATTGGCTCGTATAGGAGCCAAGCGCAATCCTGTCCCAAAGAACACTTTTCTAGAATAGCTTTTTAAGCCTTCCATCGTGTGGCAGGACGATGATAATGGCACCGTCCCGAATACACCGGACGTGGTTGTCCCCCCTGTCAACGAACCGGATGACCAAATAATCGGTGGCTCTGTAATGGACGAAACGCCTTCGGCTCATGAGGTAATGGCAATAATTGCACCTTGGACAGAGCCCTTCCTCGCCTACCTTCTTCGAAAGGAACTCCCCGACAACCAGACAGAGGCACGACGCATAGTTCGTCGCTCCAAGACCTACAAGATTCACGAGGGAGAGTTATACAAGAAAAGCACAACTGGTGTACTACAACAGTGCATATCCGAGGAAGAAGGGCGGGAGCTTCTCACCGAAATACATGCAGGCATGGGCGGCCATCATGCCGCGGCAAGAGCCTTAGTCAGTAAGGCCTTTCGAGCCGGTTTTTTCTAGCCCACAGCTCGGACGGACGCACGGTCACTTGTCAAGCACTGCGTGGGGTGTCAACTCTTCGCAAATCAAAGTCACATGCCTCCAACAGCTCTTCGGACTATTTCGATCACTTGGCCTTTCGTAGTCTGGGGGCTTGACATGGTCGGACACCTTAAAGGGGGGACCAAGGAAAACAAATGCCTACTGGTCATGGTCGACAAGTTCACCAAATGGATAGAGGCAAAGCCCGTTAAATCAGCCAAGTCCGGACCAGTTATAGACTTCATATCCGCGTAGTAAATCGTTACGGTGTACCGCACAACATAATAACGGATAATGGATCTAATTTTACGGCCCAAGAGGTCAAGGACCGGTGCACGAAAATGGGCATTAAGCTCGATTACGCATCAGTCTACCATCCGCAGACCAATGGACAAGTCGAACATGCCAATGGTCTCATCATGAGCGGCATTAAGCCACGATTGGTCCGATCTCTTCATGAGTCCGACTGTCATTGGGTTGAGGAGCTCAACTCCGTACTATGGGGCCTGCGTACCACCCCAAATAGATCAACGGGCTTCACACCGTTCTTCATGGTCTATGGGGCTAAGGTAGTCCTCCCCTGCAACATTATTCACGACGCACCACGAGTGCGCATGTATGAGGAAAAGGAAGCCGAGTTGGATCGGCGGGACGACCTGGACGCCTTGGAGGGAGAACGCGACATAGCTCTAGTTCGCTCTACGCTTTATCAGCAACAAGCGCGACGCTACCAGAGTAGGGAGGTCAGGGCACAAGCATACAATGTAGGTGAACTCGTCCTATGGCTCCCGGAGAAGCAGAAGCATAAACTTAACCCCAAGTGGGAGGGCCCCTTCATCATCGACGCAGTACTCGTAGGAGGAGCCTATCATCTTCGGAACTCATCAGATAATCGCCTTGAACCAAACCCATGGAACGTGGCTTGCCTATGGCGCTTCTACGGATAAACCGATCGTGTCCACAATTCCCGCACGTTTTACATTTTTCTTTTTCTTGTATTTTCACCTTTTCTTCCTTTCCCTCCCACTTTGTTGTTTTGATAGGATCGAGTTTTCTTCTTCCTATGTTCGGCTAAACCGATCATGCACTAAGGTCATCGACATACACCATAGTGTTACATCCGAACACAGCACATGGGGACTGCTTTTAGTAGCCATCCTTTTCTATGGCAATTTCCGCCCGCACCTCTTGTGCGCGCATGTTTCTTTTGTCATGTTTTAGCCATTATATGCATCAGTTCGAACTAAGACTTTGTCAATCTGGGTTGCCTTGCTCCTGTGGTTACTCTCTACGTTCCCGCTTGTTCGGCTAGAGAGTAAAGGGAGAACCTCTGTGATTGTTACGACCGGGTCATCCGAACACATACCTTAGATGGGTGAAGCCAAAAGCTAGCTATCTTACGTAGACAATTGATCGGCTATGACAGAAACACTGTATCCGGCCCTGGTTGTTTTTTCTGTTGTTTGGGTCTGTTATGTCAAAATGACACTTAGTCGCAAGTACGTGGATTCCCATATACGTTCTTCATAGAACCCTGGCAAAAGGTATTGTTAGTAGTACTATTTTCATCAGAAGATGTTTCTTACGCTACGTCATAATATAACATATCTTTCCGTGTGCTTTCTGTCTGTTCGCGCCACATGGACGGATTGCCTAGTTCCTCGAATACAATTTCGCTATTCGGTGAAGGAATAATAAGAAGGAACACTCCCGAGCTCTTTGCCCGGGAGGGAGAAGTCGATGGCCGGTTAAGACAAAGTTTACAACACAGATTGTTTTACACATGTATATGCAAATTACATATTCGACTGTTGATCGAGATCATCGATTATTGTGGAGAGGGGGTAGTCTGCTTGCGAGATCTGGGCTATGGGCATCACCTGGTCATATACCAGGCGGAGTGGCACTTCTTTTCCATCCGATCCTACAGGACCAACCCGCGCCATATGCTCGGGGTTAAGTCCGGTGAAATGGGTCTTGATCATTGCCCATGCCTCCCGTGCTCCTTCACAGCAGGCCGAAGTCTTCCACAGCTCGAACCTACACCGAGCCCCCCCTAAATCGATCCACAAGTGCAGCCAGCCCTTCGGTCGGCCATAACGCCTTCACCATCCCCTTTATCGCCTTTTGCATGCGCTTGTGGAGAGCGGTCAGCTCCTTCAGCAGGTCCCCTTGGAATGATTCGATCTCCTCTTCATGACGTCCGGTCAGGAGACCTGTACACAAGACAACAATTGCGATTATTATCATTCTATACATCGGACATACTTACTCATAGCGGAGTTGTATTTACCCAATACGCCCCTCCGAAGATTTTGATTTTATTCTTGAGCTTAGGCCAGCTGAGTCTTCAAACTCTTTAAGGTTGTCAGAATCGTGATTCTGAATCGGATCGGAACTCCGATGGTAGGATCGCAAATCGTAGAATCTTCACTATCAGGATCTTAGAAACGTAGATTCTATGAACTAAAATCGTAGAATCAGAGAGGTTAGTTTGGATCGTAAAGTCGTAGAATCATATAACAGAATCGCGATTCTGACAACCTAGTCTTTATTTCATCGGCCTATTTTCGTATAACTAGATAGCCGACTTGCTGTTGGGATTCCGCATACCTTTGTGAATCTTAGGCTTCTTCCAGCTGCCTATCCATATGTCCTATTGATTCGGCTGCTACACGGAATCCATATGTCAGGCATGGAATCCATAAATTCTATTGACTAGCAATAAAAGCACACTTACCATGGATCTCTCGCGTGAAACTTTTCACTTGTGCTAGTTCGGCCTTCATGGACTGCACCTCCGCACGACTCTCCTCGAGGGCCTTGGCCAACTGCTCAGACTGTTGCATTGAGGCCTGCGTTAGCAGTCAAACAGTTGTGAGATCCTTAATTTGTTTTTTCCAAATCAAATTAAGGCTCGGGGGCTACTAGGCTTTTACAAGTATACTGACTCTACAAAATCCGACCACTTACCTAATACTGGTTGTTATCAGTTTCATAGCTTCACCGAATCCAACTCGGGCGGCCCCGAGGTGTGCATCCGTCGAGCGTAGGGCACTGAACTCCTGGTCAGAGAAAACTGGGTGCCGCATGGCCTCCCATCGGTGCCGATGATGCATGGCGCTCTCCACTTCCGATTTGATGACGAATACTCCATCACCAGATTCGGTGGGCATCGGACCGACCATGGGGGCTTCCGTAGCGGAAGCCGCATGGACGGTGGCCCGGGAGCTTCGGGCATCTCCTAACATCCGGGCAGCCCCCTCGGTAGGTGAAGATTGGGTGTTTCGCCTAGGTAAAGAACAAGTGTCTATAAGATTTTGCCGAGCATAACGATATAACGAATATCCGAACAATGTACCCATGGGATGTGCGGACGGGTAGATTCGCCCGCGTGCCCGGCTCCTTTGTAGGGGCCCGGTCGACCTCTAACTCGTTTGTGGCTTCGATTACTGGCGCAAGACGTGCTGATTGGCGACACTTGGGGGGTGGGACCGGTGCGTCCGTGGCGCTCTTGGTAGCAGGCCTCTTTCGAGAGGAGTTTTTCTTCTTGACCGTGGACGAAATGGAGAATGACTCGGGGTAATCGACTATGATTGCCAGCGAGGTCTGGACAATGGTGTCCTGATGATAGACTCCATTCTCGAAATCGAGAAGGAGATCCGGGTCCTTGTTGAATCCCGGATCGTTGTCACGTGAATGATTCTCGGGCTAAGGAGCCGGGCAGTTGACTGTCTCGATGAAGCTCCTCCATTCCTATTCACGCCAAGGCCTCAGTCAAATAAGAATGCAGAATGAAGTCCCAAAGTATTTCATGATTAAAAAAGGAAGGCGTACCTGTTCAATTGGATTGTGGGCCGAATACCCTTCCGTGGTTGACCGCCAGATGAAGTCTTGTTGCTCTCCTTTATATAGGTTGGCGAGTGCAGCAGCCAACGCTATTGGATTGGTGGGACCTAGTCTTTGGGAACGCGTGGCATCGCTTGTCCTGTTGTATCGCCATAAGGGATGCACCCTTTGTTGGAGGGGTTGCACGCACCGAGAGATAGCGACGGCCATGACATCGATCATGGTCAGCCGATGATGGTCAAGCATCCGCACTTGCGTGGCAAGGCGTTGCACTTCGGCGCTCTCCTCCTGAGATGAGTCCTTGGGTCACCAGTTGTACCTTTTCTTCGGGAGCAGGTCACAGTATTCGGGCAGACCTGTCCGAGTTGGCTCAAACAGGGGGACGTCTTCAATATAGAACCACTCCGAAGTCCATTCTTCGAATTTCTTTGGCGTGCCAATCGGGTACCCCGTCCCTGCTATGCAGCATACTTTGGCTCCATCGACCTCTAAGATGGCCTTGTCCCAAGTTCGGGGGACGAGGCAGAAATATTTCCTCCACAGATCGAAGTGAGCTTCACACCCTAAGAACATCTCGCAGAGGGCAACGAAACCCGAGATGTGCAGGATCGACCTAGGGTGAGATGGTGGAGTTGAATTCCGTAGAACTCTAGTAACCCCCTCAAGAGTGGGTGGATTGGAAATCCAAGGCCTCGGAGGAGGAATGGAATGAAGCAAACACGCTCCCCTTTGTTTGGATTGGGGAAGCGCTCGTCGAAGACCTCGTTGCCATAAGCGAGTAAACCAGTGTGGGTTGCCGCCAGATCTGATGATGGGAGATATCCTTGGGTCTCCAGATTACGGAGCCGCACAAGTGTGACGGAGCAGCTGGTCCAGTCGCTTGGGCTTTGGCCGTAAGGGCGCCTTGAGGAACTGGGAGCGTTAGCCATGTTATGCATAGAGCTTCCGCTGGGGGTTTCTGACAATAGGGAGGAAGAATATGTGGTTTGAATCACAACTTTGTCTGGTTAAATGGGTTGGTGCCTCCATTGGGGAGGGGTAGGATTGTAAAAATCGCTCACCACTCACCTCCCCATGATGCGTGAAAATCGAGGAACTTGTGCGGTTATTATAATGACCCGCGCCCGCGAAGATTGGGATCTTACCGAAGACTGGTCGGATGTCGACCAGAGAAGGATGAGGGACTCGCCTTGCAAGACGAATACAACGACGTGAGGGAATCAATCTAATATATATCAGCGTTGAAGGCTAGTCCGGGGGCTACTGAGGGAGTCCTGGATTAAGGGGTCCTCGAATAGCCGACCACTATTCATGGGTCGGACTGCATGTGCCGCAAGGTAAGAATTGGAGGGTTGAGGACCATCTGTGCCAGGATGGAAGCTTCATGGAGTACAGATGTATTCTCCAAGTTATTAGCTGTAGTTACGCAAGTTATCTCTTCAGCATGTTACCGACCATGTGTAAGCTAAGGGCACCCCCGGCATCTATATAAGCCAGAGGGTTTTAGGGCGTAGAGACAGAGCAACTCATCTAGTGTTAGACTTACGATCTCGAGGTAGATCAACTCTGTAACCCCTTACACCATCAATACAATCAAGCAGGACGTAGGGTATTACCTCCATAGGAGGACCTCAACCTGGGTAAACTCGTGTCCCCTTCGTCTCCTGTTACCGTCGATCCTAGCCTCACAGTTTCGCCGGTTTTGACACCGACATCGGGAGTAACTTATTCCATCTTCACGGAGCCATCATTGTCTTGTTGATGAGGAGATCCCTACTAATGTTACACCCACATCCCCACCAGCTACACATATTGGACCGGATATTAGAGCCCGCGCGAGTCAACTAAATTATCAGATACTTCCGTTTCTTGAAAATCCTTGTAATGTTCAGGAACATATGATGATGTTTAAATTAGATACTTTTGTTTTACTTAGGAATGAAGGACCTAGCATCGACAAGAAGGATGGCCATTTGAGCGGGATCAAGCATGGAGACGAAGGTACGTGCGCGGGGAAGAACAATAGAGTTTTAAGTGGTGATTTTCGCATTTCGAAGCCACCATAGTGAGAGCATGAAAGCCTGGACGAAATATATACGATGACACTTCATAATTTTTGTCCATATGCTATTATAGGTGTTGCGTCACCTTATTATTGGGCCAGGCCCATGTAATTTTGAAATACTACATAATAGGTGATACTCGTGATCTGCTTGGGTTTTTCATGAAGAGGAATGGGTAATCCCAGCACAAAGTGGGTAAGTATTTCCCTCAGTTATGAAACCAAGTGTTGGGGAACGTCACATGGGAAACAAAAAATTTCCTACGCACACGCAAACCTATCCATGGTGATGAGCATCTACGAGAGGGAGAGTGGATCTACATACCCTTGTAGATCGCTAAGCGGGAAGCCTTAAGAAACGCGGTTGGTGTAGTCAAACTTCTTCGCGATCAAAATTGCCGAGCGTCCCGCGATCTAATCACGAACCGTCCTGTGATCTCGTCACAATCCGTCCCACGATTCGATCATGAACGTCCCGTGGCCTTGATCACGATCCTTCCAATCTAGTACCGAACGGACGACACCTCCGCGTTCAGCACACGTGCAGCTTGATGATGATCTCCACCGTCTTGATCCAGCAAGAGAAGGTGGAGAGGAGAGAGAGTTCACCGGCAGCATGACGGCGCTCCGGTGATGGTGGTGGAGCAATTCCGGCAGGGCTTCGCCTAAGCACTGCGGAACTACGATCTAGAGGAGAAACTATGCACCGGTGGAACGGGTAGCACGTGGTCGGAAATTCTATCCAAAAACCACCCAATCCACTAGTATATATAGGAGGAGAGGAGAGGAGAGGCAGCCAAGGCCTTTGGGTCGGCCGAAATAGGAGGTGGGAAGCAATCCTACTTCACCTCCAATCCTAGTTGGAGTAGGATTGCCTCCTATTGGCTGATTTTCCACTTTTTGCTTTAGGATTTTCTCTCCTGCGCCATGGGCCTTTGTGGCTGTTTTCCCAGCCCACTAAGGGCTGGTTAATACTCTCCCACAGCCCATGGACCTCTTGGGGTCGAAGTACCCCTCCCGGAGGTCTCCCGGTACACTACCGGCACTCCCGGTACACTACCGGCACTCCCGGTACACTACCGATGAGCCCGAAACTTTTCCGGAAACCAAACTGGGACTTCCTATATATGAATCTTTACCTCCGGACCATTCCGGAGCTCCTCGTGACGTCCGGGATCTCATCTGGGACTCCAAACAAACTTCGGTCACCACCATACATAACTCTACACTACCGAAACGTCACCGAACCTTAAGTGTGCAGACCCTGCGGGTTCGAGAACTATGTAGACATGACCGAGACACCTCTACGGTCAATAACCAATGGTGGGACCTGGACGTCCACATTGGTTCCTACATATTCTACGAAGATCTTTATCGGTCGAACCTCTATGTCAAGGATTCAGTTAATCCCGTATAACGTTCCCTTTGTTCTTCGGTATGTTACTTGCCCGAGATTCGATCGTCGGTATCTCCATACCTAGTTCAACCTCGTTACCGGCAAGTCTCTTTACTCGTTCCATAATACAAGATCCCGCAACTAACAATTAGTCACATTGCTTGCAAGGCTTATTGTGATGTTGCATTACCAAGTGGGCCCCGAGATACCTCTCCGTTACACGGAGTAACAAATCCCAGTCTCGATCCATGCCAACTCAACAGACACCATCGGAGATACCTGTAGAGCACCTTCATAGTCACCCAGTTACGTTGTGACGTTTGATACACACAAGGCACTCCTCCGATATCCGTGAGTTGCATGATGTCATAGGAACATATACATTGACATGCAGAAAACAGTAGCAATAAACTGACACGATCATATGCTACGTTTGTAGTTTGGGTCTTGTCCATCACATCATTCTCCCAATGATGTGATCCCGTTATCAAATGACATCTCATGTCCATGGCTAGGAAACCTTAACCATCCTTTGATCAACGAGCTAGTTCACTAGAGGCATACTAGGGACATTGTGTTGTCTATTTACCCACACATGCAATGTGTTTCCATTCAATACAATTATAGCATGGATAATAAACGATTATCATGAACAAGGAAATATAATAATAAACACTTTATTTATTGCCTCTAGGGCGTATTTCCAACAGTCTCCCACTTGCACTAGAGTCAATAATCTAGTTCACATCACTATGTGATTTACATGGTAATGAATCGAACACCCATACAGTTCTGGTGTTGATCATGTTTAGCCCTTGGAAGAGGTTTAGTCAACGGGTCTGCAACATTTAGATCCGTGTGCACTTTGCAAATATTTATGTCCTTCTCCTCGATGTAGAACCGGATGGAGTTGAAGCGTCGCTTTATGTGTCTGGTCCTCTTGTGAAACCTTGGTTCCTTGGCTAGAGCAATGGCACCAGTGTTGTCACAGAACAGGTTTATTGGATTCAGTGCACTTGGCACTACTCCAAGATCTGTCATGAACTGCTTCATCCAGACACCTTCCTTCGCTGCCTCCGAGGCTGCGATGTACTCTGCTTCGCACGTAGAATCAGCTACCACGCTTTGCTTGGAACTGCACCAGCTTACCGCTCCCCCGTTAAGAATAAATACATATCCGGTTTGCGATTTAGAATCGTCCGGATCAGTGTCAAAGCTTGCATCGACGTAACCCTTTACGACGAGCTCTTCATCACCTCCATAAACGAGAAACATGTCCTTAGTCCTGTTAAGGTACTTAAGGATATTCTTGACCGCTTGCCAGTGCTCCATTCCAGGATCACTTTGAAACCTTCCGGCCATACTTATGGCAAGGCTAACATCGGGTCTTATGCACAGCATTGCATACATGATAGAGCCTATGGCTGAAGCATAGGGGATGACGCTCATCTTTTCTTTATCTTCTGCAGTCACTGGGCATTGAGTCTTACTCAACTTCACACCTTGTAACACAGGCAAGAACCCCTTCTTGGACTATTCCATTTTGAACTTCTTCAAAACTTTATCAAGGTATGTGCTGTGTGAAAGTGCTATTAAGCGTCTCGACCTATCTCTATAGATCTTAATGCCTAATACGAAAGCAGCTTCTCCTAGGTCCTTCATTGAAAAACTCTTATTCAAATATTCCTTCACGCTTTCCAGCATTTCTATATCGTTTCCAATCAGCAATATGTCATCCACATATAACACTAGAAACGCTACAGAGCTCCCACTCACTTTCTTGTAAATACAAGCTTCTCCATAAACTTGTATAAACCCAAACGCTTTGATCACCTCATCAAAATGCTTATTCCAACTCCGAGATGCTTGCACCAGTCCATAAATGGATCAATGGAGTTTGCAAACTTTGTCAACATTCTCTGGATCGACAAAACCTTCGGGTTGCATCATATACAACTCTTCCTCAAGGAAACCGTTGAGGAACGCCGTTTTGACATCCATCTGCCAAATTTTATAGTCGAAATAAGCAGCTATTGCCAACATGATTCTGACAGACTTAAGCATCGCTACGGGTGAGAAAGTCTCATCGTAGTCAACTCCTTGAACTTGTGAAAAACCCTTTGCCACAAGTCGAGCTTTATAGACGGTGACATTACCGTCTGCGTCTGTCTTCTTCTTAAAAATCCATTTGTTCTGAATGGCCTTTCGCCCTTCAGGTAGTACTTCCAAAGTCCATACGTTGTTTTCATACATGGATCCCATCTCGGATTTCATGGCCTCTAACCATTTCTCGGAATCCGGGCCCATCACCGCTCCTTCATAGCTCGTAGGTTCATTGTTGTCCAACAACATGACCTCTTAGACAGGATTGCCGTACCACTCAGGAGTAGCACACGTTCTTGTCGACCTACGAGGTTCATTAGTAACTTGATCCGAAGCTTCATGATCATCATCATTAACTTCTTCTTCAACCGTCGTAGGCTCCACAGAAACATCTTTCTGCGCTGCGCTACTTTCTGGTAGAAGCAAAGGTTCAACAACCTCATCAAGCTCTATTTTCCTCCCACTCAATTCTTTCGAGAGAAACTCTTTCTCAAGAAATGTTCCGTTCTTAGCGACAAACACTTTGCCCTCGGATCTGAGATAGAAGGTATACCCGACTGTCTCTTTCGGGTATCCTATGAAGACGAATTTCTCCGCTTTGGGTTCCAGCTTTTCAGGCTGAAGTTTTTTGACATAAGCATCACATCCCCAAACTTTAAGAAACGACAGCTTCGGCTTTTTGCCAAACCACAGTTCATATGGCGTCGTCTCAACGGATTTCGATGGTGCCCTATTTAAAGTGAATGCAGTTGTCTCTAATGCATAACCCCAAAACGATAGTGGCAAATTGGCAAGAGACATCATAGAACACACCATATCTAATAAGGTCCGATTACGACGTTCAGACACACCATTACGCTGTGGTGTTCCGGGCGGTGTCAACTGTGAAACAATTCCACATTGTCTTAAGTGACTGCCAAACTCATAACTCAGATATTCACCTCCTCGATCAGATCGCAGAAATTTAATCTTCTTGTTACGATGATTCTCAACTTCACTCTGAAATTGCTTGAACTTTTCAAATGTTTCAGACTTGTGTTTCATCAAGTAAATATATCCATATCTACTCAAGTCATCAGTGAAGGTGAGAAAGTAACGATAACCACCGCGCGCTTCGACATTCATTGGACCGCACACATCTGTATGTATGATTTCCAACAAGTCACTTGCCCATTCCATTGTTCCAGAGAACGGCGTTTTAGTCATCTTGCCCATGAGGCATGGTTCACATGTGTCAAGTGATTCAAAATCAAGTGACTCCAAAAGTCCATCAACATGGAGCTTCCTCATGCGTTTTACATCAATATGACCTAAACGGCAGTGCCACAAGAAAGTGGTACTATCATTATCAACTCTACATCTTTTGGCATCAATGTTATGAACATGTGTCTCATCACTATCAAGATTCAATATGAATAAACCCCTAACATTGGGTGCATGACCATAAAAGATATTACTCATATAAATAGAACAACCTTTATTCTCTGATTTAAATGAGTAACCGTCTCGCAATAAACAAGATCCAGATATAATGTTCATGCTTAACGCGGGCACTAAATAACAATTATTCAGGTTCATCACTAATCCCGATGGTAATAGAAGAGAGAGCGTGCCGACGGCGATCACATCAACCTTGGAACCATTTCCCACGCGCATCGTCACTTCGTCCTTTGCCAGTCTTCGTTTATTCCGTAGTTCCTGGTTTGAGTTGCAAATGTGAGCAACTGAACCGGTATGAAATACCCAGGCACTACTACGAGAACTAGTAAGGTACACATCAATAACATGTATATCATATATACCTTGTTTGTCGTTGGCCGCCTTCTTGCCAGCCAGGTACTTGGGGCAGTTCCGCTTCCAGTGACCAGTTCCTTTGCAATGAAAGCACTCAGTTTCTGGCTTAGGTCCATGCTTAGGCTTCTTTGTAGGAGTAGCAACTGCTTTGCCATCCTTCTTGGTTTTACCCTTCTTGCCTTTGCCTTTGCCGTTTTTCTTGAAACTAGTGGTTTTATTGACCATCAACACTTGATGTTCTTTCTGGATTTCAGACCCAGCGACTTTCAGCATCGCAAACAGCTCGGCGACTGACTTGTTCATCCCGTGCATGTTATAGTTCATCAAAAAGCTCTTGTAACTAGGTGGCAGCGATTGAAGAACTCTATCAGTGATCGCCTCCGGCGGAAGGGTAATTCCCAACTCCGCTAGACGGTTTGAGTACCCAGACATTCTGAGTATGTGCTCACTAATAGACCCATTCTCCTCCATCTTGCAAGCATAGAATTTATCGGAGGTCTCATACCTCTCGATCCGGGCATTCTTCTGAAAGATAAACTTCAACTCCTGGAACATCTCATATGCTCCATGACGTTCAAAACGTCTTTGAAGTCCCGGTTCTAAGCCATACAATATTGCACACTGAACTATTGAGTAGTCTCCAGCACGAGCCTCCCAAGCGTTCTTAACGTCTTCGGAGGTCATGTCTTCTGGCTAGCCACCAAGCGGTGCATCAAGGACATATGACTTCTGGGAAGCCGTGAGGATAATCCTCAGATTACGGGCCCAGTCAACAAAGTTACTTCCATCATCTTTCAATTTAGCTTTCTCTAGGAACGCATTAAAATTCAGGGGTGCTACTGCGCGAGCCATTGATCTACAACATAAATATGCAAAGGTTACTTAGACTATTGTTCAAGATAATTAGTTTAGTTAATCAAATTACTAAAGCTCCCACTCAAATTGACATCCCTCGGGTCATCTGAGTGTCACTTGATCCAAATTCACCAACTCAAGTCCGATCATCATGTGAGTTAAGGTGGCTTCAATGGTGAACATCATTATGTTGATCATATCTACTATATGACTCATGTTCGACCTTTCGGTCTCTTGTGTTCCGAGGCCATGTCTGTACATGCTAGGCTCGTCAAGTTTAACCCGAGTGTTCTGCGCGTGCAAATCTGGCTTGCACCCGTTGTATGTGAACGTAGAATCTATCACACCCGATCATCACGTGGTGTCTCGACACGACGAACTTTCGCAACGGTGCACACTCGGGGAGAACACAATTTATCTTGAAATTTAAGTGAGGGATCACCTTATAATGCTACCGTCGTACTAAGCAAAACAAGGTGCATAAAAGGATTAACATCTCATGCAATTCATAAGTGACATGATATGGCCATGAACTTGTGTTTAAGATCTCCATCTTCAAAACATCAGCATGATCTCCATCGTCACCGGCACGACACCATGATCTCCATCATCTTGATCTCCATCAACGTGTCGCCATCGGGGTTGTCACGCCCTGCAAGCTTCTACTACTATTGCTACCGTAGCGATAAAGTAAAGCATTACATAGCGCTTAATGATTGACACGCAGGTCATACAATAATTAAAGACAACCCTATGGCTCCTGCCGGTTGCCGTACTCATCGACATGCAAGTCGTGAAATTCTATACATCACATGATCATCTCATACATCACATATATCTCATCATGTAATTGGCCATATCATATCACAACATACCCTGCAAAAACAAGTTAGACGTCCTCTAGTTGTTGTTGCAAGTTTTACGTGGCTGCTACGGGTATCTAGCAAGAACGATTCTCACCTACGCAAAGCCACAACGGTGATACGTAGTTTGCTTTTCAACCTTCTCAAGGACCGCCTTTGTCGGATCCGATCCAACTAAAGTAAGAGAAACTGTCACCCGCAAGCCATCTAAGCAACAAGTTGCGTCGAGGGAACCGGTCTCTCGTAAGCGTACGAGTAATGTTGGTCCGGGCCGCTTCATCTCACAATCCCGCTGAAACAAAATCCGACCAAGGGAGGAAGCAATCTAAGCATCAACGCCCACAAACCTTTTGTATTCTACTCGAGATCTCATCGAACCATCAACCTAGCTCATGATGCCACTGTTGGGGAACGTCGCATGGGAAACAAAATTTTTCCTACGCACACGCAAACCTATCCATGGTGATGAGCATCTACGAGAGGGAGAGTGGATCTACATACCCTTGTAGATCGCTAAGCGGGAAGCGTTAAGAAACGCGGTTGGTGTAGTCAAACTTCTTCGCGATCCAAATCGCCGAGTGTCCCGCGATCTAATCACGAACCGTCCCGTGATCTCGTCATGATCCGTCCCGCGATCCGATCACGAACGTCCCGTGGCCTTGATCACGATCCGTCCGATCTAGTACCGAACGGACGACACCTCCGCGTTCAGCACACGTGCAGCTTGATGACGATCTCCACCGTCTTGATCCAGCAAGAGAAGGTGGAGAGGAGAGAGAGTTCACCGGCAGCATGACGGCGCTCCGGTGATGGTGGTGGAGCAATTCCGGCAGGGCTTCGCCTAAGCACTGCGGAACTACGATCTAGAGGAGAAACTATGCACCGGTGGAACGGGTAGCACGTGGCTGGAAATTCTATCCAAAAACCACCCAATCCACTAGTATATATAGGAGGAGAGGAGAGGAGAGGCATCCAAGGCCTTTGGGTCGGCCAAAATAGGAGGTGGGAAGCAATCCTACTTCACCTCCAATCCTAGTTGGAGTAGGATTGCCTCCTATTGGCTGATTTTCCACTTTTTGCTTTAGGACTTCCTCTCCTGCGCCATGGGCCTTTGTGTCTGTTTTCCCAGCCCACTAAGGGATGGTTAATACTCTCACACAGCCCATGGACCTCTTGGGGTCGAAGTACCCCTCCCGGAGGTCTCCCGGTACACTACCGGCACTCCCGGTACACTACCGACACTCCCAGTACACTACCGATGAGCCCGAAACTTTTCCGGAAACCAAACTGGGACTTCCTATATATGAATCTTTACCTCAGGACCATTCCGGAGCTCCTCATGACGTTTGGGATCTCATCCGGGACTCCGAACAAACTTCGGTCACCACCATACATAACTCTACACTACCGAAACGTCGCCGAACCTTAAGTGTGCAGACCCTGCGGGTTCGAGAACTATGTAGACATGACCGAGACACCTCTACGGTCAATAACCAATGGCGGTACCTGGACATCCACATTGGTTCCTACATATTCTACGAAGATATTTATCGGTCGAACCTCTATGTCAAGGATTCAGTTAATCCCGTATAACGTTCCCTTTGTTCTTCGGTATGTTACTTGCCCAAGATTCGATCGTCCGTATCTCCATACCTAGTTCAACCTTGTTACCGGCAAGTCTCTTTACTCGTTCCGTAATACAAGATCCCGCAACTAACAATTAGTCACATTGCTTGCAAGGCTTATTGTGATGTTGCATTACCGAGTGGGCCCCGAGATACCTCTCCGTTACACGGAGTAACAAATCCCAGTCTCGATCCATGCCAACTCAACAGACACCATCGGAGATACCTGTAGAGCACCTTCATAGTCACCCAGTTACGTTGTGACGTTTGATACACACAAGGCACTCCTCCGATATTCGTGAGTTGCATGATCTCATGGTCATAGGAACATATACATTGACATGCAGAAAACAGTAGCAATAAACTGACACGATCATATGCTATGTTTGTAGTTTGGCTCTTGTCCATCACATCATTCTCCCAATGATGTGATCCCGTTATCAAATGACATCTCATGTCCATGGCTAGGAAACCTTAACCATCCTTTGATCAACGAGCTAGTTCACTAGAGGCATACTAGGGACATTGTGTTGTCTATTTACCCACACATGCAATGTGTTTCCATTCAATACAATTATAGCATGGATAATAAACGATTATCATGAACAAGGAAATATAATAATAAACACTTTATTTATTGCCTCTAGGGCATATTTCCAACACCAAGATTTATCGAACCAATAGGAATACCAATCCTCAACAGTCTTCAGCGGCTGCACACAAAAGAACAAATAACTTGCACGCGGGCAAGAGGGTCGTCAATCCCCTTGATCTCGTTATTTGCAAGCAAGTGGGCCGTGTAGATAATTGTAGATAATAGTAAAGTGCAAAATAAAATAAAAGGTAATAAATAACATCAAGGTAATGATATCTTTTATGAATTTATAAGTGAATAGACCTGGGTGGCATAGAGTTCTCTAGTGGCATCTCTCATAAGACAAGCATACAATGGGTAAACAAATTACTGTTGGGAAATTGATAAAAAAGTGAATAATTATGTGATGTTCACGGCAATGATCATGTGTGTATAGGCATCACGTCCATAAGCAAATAGGCCGACTCCTGCCTGCACCTACTACTATTACTCCACTTCAAGAGCGCTTCTATGCTTGCCTCTCTACGTATTAAGTTCATGACAAATAGAGTAATGCTTGGAGAACGATGACATGGTGTAGACAAAGTAAACTCAACTAATATGAATAAACCCCATTGTTTTATACTTAGTAGCAACAACACAAAGACGCAAATTGTCCCCTTCTGTCATTGGGATATAGAAACTCGTCAAGTTGAACCTACTACAATGCACCACTCCCACTGAAGATATATCAATATAGTTGGCCAAACTATCTCAATAGATCAAAGATCATTACGAAGCTATGATGATCATGCAAATAAGAATCATAGTGATCAGGTTTGACTCAAATACTTTTCATGAATAATCTGAACATAAAGTCACAATTCATCGAATCCCAACAAACACACCATACAAAGGGATTACATTGGATAGATCAAGGCAAAGATGCGATGAACATTGTATTGAAGATCGAGAGAGAGAGAGAGAGAGAGAGAGAGAGATTGCCATCTAGGTGCTACCTACGAACCCCGTAGGTCTGTGGTGAACTACTCACACATCATGGTGAGGGCAACAAGGTTGATGAAGAGGCCCTCTGTGATCGATCTCCCCTTCGGCAGGGTGCCGGAACGGAGGTATAGATGGCCTCCCGTCAGAATAGAGACTTGCGGTAGCGGAAAAAGTGTTTCGGGAGCGCTTATGGTATTTTTAGGGTATATGAGAATTTATAGGCCAAAGAATGACGTTGGGAGGGGCTCTAAGGGGCCACCACACATCTGGCCACGCCCCTAGGCGGCGGCTGGATATATGGTGGTCCCCTGGTGCTCCTCCTGGCCCTCCTCCGAAGCTTATAGGTCTTGTATTGGTCCAGAAAAATCACCAAAAAGTTTCGTCGCAATTGGACTCCATTTGGTATGGTAACTCTGAAAAGGTAAAAACACGTAGAAAATAGGAACTCACACTAGGCACTGTGTCAATAGGTTAGTGCTTAAAAATATTATAAATTGGTAAATAAATACCCAAAAAGTATCCTAGAATGATAATATGTCAGCATGGAACAATCAAAAATTATAGATACGTTGGAGATGTATCAGCATCCCCAAGCTTAATTCATGCTCGTCCTCGAGCAGGTAAATGATAAAAACAGAATTTTTAATTTGGCATGCTACCCATTATATAATCTTTGGTATGTATGCTCATTGAGAAATGATGAATTAACAAACAGCAATATAGTAATATTTATAAGTACAAGAAACAAAATCATTGATCTTTCAAACTATACGATCCTAAAAGAATGTTTACACCTATTCATCTTATTATATTAGCAAGGCATGACTCCATCTTCACCACATAGATACAAATGTTAAGCACCATGGTGTCCAAGTCACGCAATTGTATCGTACTTTTTCAATATGCATGAACTTTTTATTCTTCGGACAATACATGAGCGTGAACCATTGGACATGGCATATAGGTGGAATAGAATATGGTGGTAGGTATCAAAGAGATAAAAAGTAGAGAAGATAGTCTCTCATCAACTAGGCGTACCAACGAGCTATGGAGATGCTCGTCGATAGATATCAATGCGAGGAATAGGGATTGCCATGCAAATGATGCACATGCGCTATAAGTGTATGAAAGCTCAACTGAAGCTAAGTGGGGTGTGCATCAAACTTGCTTGCTCATGAAGACCTCGGGCATTTAAGGAAGCTCGTCATAGGAATATACAAGCCAAGTTTACTATATGAAAAGGTAATTACCACTAGCATATGGAAGTGTCAACATAGGAGACTCTCTATATGAAGAACATGGTGCCATTTTGAGGCACAAGTGTGGTAAAAGATAGTAGCAAAGTCCCTTCTCTCTTTTCTCTCGTTTCATTTTTTATTTTAATGGTGGTATTTTCTCTCTTTTTTCCTCCTCCATTTTCTCTTCTTTTTTTCTATGGTGGGCTCATTTGGCCTCCCTCATTTTTATTTCATTTTTTGTCCGGAGTCTCTTCCCGACTTGTGGAGAAATCATAGTCTTCATGATCCTTTCGTCACTGGGACAATGATCTAATAATGTTGATCAACACACTTTTATTTACTTACAACTCAACATGAAGAACTGATAGGAAGATATGACTCTGAATGAATGCCTCTGGCAGTGTACCAAGATGTGCAATGATCTAGCATGAGATGTATCAAAAACATGATGAACGGTGGCTTTGCCAGAAATACTATGTCAGCTCTATATGATCATGCAAAGCATTATGATGATGAACGAACTAGTCATATGAAGTGACGATGGAATTTGAATGGCAATATATCTCAGAATAGCTATGGAAATGCCATAATAGGTAGGTATGATGGCTGTTTTGAGGAAGATATAATGAGGCTTATGTGTAATATAGAGTATCATGTCACGGTGTTTGGATGCACCACAAATATTTGCAGCGATCCTCGAGGTGAGAATGGGTTATGCACGGTACCAAAGAGGCTAGCAAATATGAGAAGGTGAAGATGCGTATGTCCATGGTATCACATTAGTCATAAAGAATTCACATACTTATTGCAAAGTTTTATTAGCTTTATCACAAATCAAAGTACTCCTTGCATGCCTCGAGGAAGGAGGTTGGTAGGAGTTAACCATCGCACGCCCCCGACTCAAAACAACACTAGGATTTCAATGAGGAATATAAATGCTCACACATCATCACCATGCCTCTTTAATTCTTAGATGAATAATAGGTTGACGCTTCTTAATCTCGACACTTCTACAAATCAACAATTTTGGACTCACACCTCTTTCATATTACCACATCAATGTCATTAACCCACAACTTTTCTATATGTGCTACACGATGGTTTTGATTATCATTCATCGAATACCTAATATTCTTGGACTAGTCTTATGACCCATGCAAATTACCGCCACTATTTATTCAGCTCTCAAACAAATATGCGTGAAGAATGAGAGCATATTATTTCTATAAAATCTACACGCCATCGTGCTCAAAAAGATATAAGTCAAGTACAAGAGCAACTGCCTAGCTCAAAAGATATAAGTGATGCACATAGAGTATTTTAGCAAATTATCACGAAGGTGTGTCTCTCTCAAATAGGTGTGTCCAGCAAATGATGATTATGACAAGCTGAAATTAAAAGCAAACAAAATCAAACGACGCTCCAAGCAAAACACATATCATGTGATGGATAAAAATATAGCTTCAAGTGACATACCGATGGATTGAGACGAAAGAGGGGATGCCTCGAAGGCATCCCCAAGCTTAGACGCTTGAGTCTCCTTAGAATTATACTTGGGGTGCCTTGGTCATCCCCAAGCTTGGGATCTTACTACTCCTTATTCCGTAGTCCATCGTGATCACACCCAAAAAATGAAAACTTCAATCACACAAAACTCAACAAAACTTCATGAGATCCGTTAGTATAAGAAACATATTGCATACTTGAGGTACTGTCATAGTTTGATTCAAAATTCATTTTTTCATAAAAGGTACTGCATTCTAACTTATCCATGACTTATACTCCCCGATATAATCCATGGCATAATCAAAACAAGCAAACCATGCAAGCAAAACAAAATCTGTTTAAAATAGAACAATTTGTAGCAATCTATAAAGATACCATACTTATGTAACTCTAAAAATTCTGAAAAATTAGGAGAACGCTAAGAATTTGCATAGAAATACCGTGTTATAATTTTCTATCATTATCACACTCTAGTAAAAAATGAAAATTCCTGCACTGGAGTCAAAGTTTCCGTTTCAGATTCAGCATCGTTTCTACCCATCTTCCGAGTCATCCCAAAGGCTTTACTTGGCACAAACACTAATTAAAACATAAAAACATAATCATTACAGAGGAAACAATCATGTCATCACACAAAAATAGGAAAAAAACAAAACTATACATATTGGGTTGCCTCCCAACAAGCGTTATTGTTGTATGCCCCTAGCTAGGCATAATGCATAGTTTCAAGTGTTGTCATCTTTGTTTATGAGGGATCCAATCCCTTTCACAATATTATTTCCCCTTGCACAAAGAACATCAACATTTTGTTCTATGGTGTCAAGCCTCCTATTGTGCAACATGACGTTTCCATGGATCTTCGAGATAGAGTTGAACACCCCCTAAAATTGGATTCCATACTAGTTCTAGCCTCATTAATTATCTCAGTTTGGCAATGGCATATTAGTATAGCAGGTTCAATGGTTCCTATTTTAGGCTACCGAAATATAATTTTCATCTTATCATAGGTGTCAAAAGCATTGTTTCCAAGGAAATCCTTTTCAAACATAGAATACAAGACATGTCTATGAGACAGAGATAGACCAACACAAAAACTTCTAAGGAGCAAATTGATATGACTCTTAGGAGTAGTACTTGCTTGTATTACTAGTAATCTATCCCAAACTTCTTTAAGTGACACATCACCTACTTGCTTAAAATCCAGAACTGGAAAACCCTCTCCAAAGTAAGGAGGGTGAGGCATATCCGGAGGAGAACTAGCCATGACCTCAAACAAGCAAACTAGCAATAAAAGCAAACTAGAATCAAACTAAGCTACTGATGTTTAAGGTGAAGCCAAGACGACGATGAACAACCAAAAAACTAAGCTACTGATGTTTAAGGTGATCCACGCACGTGAATCCGGCGACCCCCCTCACCACTGACGAACGGGGTCGTCGGTGGAGGGTGTAAGGGCATATTTCTACCCTAGTGGTTTTGGTGATTGGTGACAATGCATTTGCGGACTAATCGTGTTCATTAAGCCTTTCAGATATTTCATCATACGGCACAAGACAATTCTTGCCCCTCGATGGATTAGAGTGAATACATTCTTTACTGCATTTCTTTTCGGCGGATTTGAGTCCTAGGAAAACTATGCTATTAAGAGGGGCACCGCATCAAAAAGGTTTGGGTGGAATCAACACGTACACATTCTTTCACACCCATGTTTCTTTCCCGCATCTTTGGAGCCCCAACCTTGCCCTTATTATGGCATGGAAAGACCCAAGCGATAGTATTGCTCCGGGCAGCGGTACTACCCCTTATATGCGGTAGTATCGCCCTGGGCAGCGGTAGTACCGCTTATGGGCGGTAGTGCCCTTGCCCAGTGTCGCGGGCTGTGCCGCTGCCTTTGGGGTATCGACACTTTTCGTGTCAAACTAGGTGGTTTCTGGCCGGTAGTTTAGCATGGTAGTACCGCTTATAAGCGGTAGTACCACTTGTTACTACCGCGCCACTTCCGCCCATCTTTCTGGGCCTGGAATCCACAGCGGATCCTGAGCGGAAGTAAGAGGCAGTACTACCTCTTATATGTTATAGTACCGCTCCGGGCAGTGGTAGTACCGCTCTGGCGGAACTACTCCTCTGATGCTTCTTCTCTAGGTCTATGGGCTGCTGTGCTGCAACCCTATCGGTAGTACCGCCGGGGAGAGCGGTAGTACTGCTCGGGCGGCACTACTATCTCGTGACCTCGCGTCATTGCACTGTGTGGTTGACTGTGCTGCCCGAGCGGTAGTACTACCCTTAGGAGCGGTAGTATCGCTTATATGCGGGCTGATTGGGGATAATAGTTGGAATTGTCTCCCACTATATAAAGGGGGTCTTCTTTCCCAAGTAGACCACCTCTTCCTCCCAAAAGCTCCATTGCTGCTCCAAGCTCCATTTTCTCCTGATCTCTCTCCCTAGCCAACACGACTTGTTGATTCTCTAGGGTTTGGTTGAGAAGGCCTGATCTACACTTCCACCAAGAGAAATTTGATTCCCCCCACTAATCCCTTGCGGATCTTGTTACTTTTGGGTGTTTGAGCACCCTAGATTGTTGAGGTCACCTTGAAGCCACAATCCATTGTGGTAAAGCTTTGTGGTGGTGTTGGGAGCCTCTAATTAAGTTGTGGAGATTTCCCCAACCTTGTTTGTAAAGGTTCGATCGCCGCCTTCATGGGCACCACAAGTGGAATCACGACACCTCGCATTGTGTGAGGGTGTGAGGAGAATACAGTGGCCTTAGTAGCATCTTGGGGAACATTGTGCCTCCACACCGCTCCAACGAAGACGTACCCCCCCTCAAAGGGAAGGAACTTCGGTAACACATCCTCGTCTCCACATGTTCCACTTGTGGTTACTTCTTTCCTTTACTTTGTGCAAGCTACTTGTGTAGAATATCCTACTTGCTTGTTGTTGTTATTGCTAGCATCATATAAGTTGTTCACCTAGTTGCAATCTAGACAAGCTATTTGTTGCTTAACCTATTTTGATAAGAAAATCTAAAAATTGGTAGTTTCCTATTCACCCCCTCTAGTTAACCATATCAATCCTTTCAAAGGGGAGCCGTAGGAGGACGGTGAAAGTAAGGAAGCTCCCTGGCAGCTGGAGGTGAGATCACCTTTCTTTCTTTCACGACATGACAGAGAGATATGTTGGCCGCCAAAATACCATTATGAAAAACCAAACTTGTGAGTAGGTGATGCAAATATGTATGTGAGAAGAGCAACTAACTCTGTACGTGTGCTGAGCACTCCCTAGATTTTTTTTCTGTACGTGTTTTCGGGTTTTAGACGAATCTTTTCGACTTTTCAGTTTTTGCCTGTTCTTCCTAGGTTTTGGAAGAAAAAATTACATGCAAAACCACATATTTTTCCTTTCATGAGAGGTATATATCCTATTCTTGTAAAGGCACAGGTTTACTTCCGCGAGATGTGCCTCTCGGAAAAAAGAAAGAAACATGTTTTTTTTTTCATTTATTTTCTCTCTCGTGAAAGCATAGGTTTAATTCTGCGAGGGTCACAGTTATATCTGGCCATGGGCCAGGACGGGACGGGCTTCGGCCCATGCCCTAACAAGCCCAAGGTTTGTTTCCCAGGCCTAGGCCTAGGCCCTCCCAGGGCCACGAAAATATTATGTTTCCCAGGCCTAGACCCTCCCAACAAAAAAAGCCCGAAAACCCTAAGCCCTACCAAAGGCCCTCGATGTTGTAACATCAAATAGTATCAAAACAAATTGCTCTAACAACACAGCATCACCAAAACAACAACACAACAGCACCAAAACATCACTAAAGAGCATTGTTTTCGCATCAAATAGTATCAAACATTCTAGTTTCGAGTTTCTAGAAACACAAGTGCATAAATGTATTATTACAGGCCAGATGGCCAATTCATATAACCAAAAATAAGGACTAGTAGCTATTGGTTGCCATCTCGACATGCCTTCTACAAATCTTCTACTCATCTCATTGCTCTAGCCAGAACTCTACAAAATGCAATAAACTACAGATTAGCTATAAACTCTAAAGTACATGTTGAACTTGACAAGTTGGAATGAACAAAAAATAAGGATGTTACATTCTTCATCAGAAGAAGAATTTTCATCATCATCTAGCTCAACCACTTCTGCCTTTCTCTTATTACCTACAACTACAACAACATGTTAGCTATAAACTCTAAAGTACATAGCATGAAGAAAGAAACAAAGTAAGTTAAACTATATACCATCTTTCTTCTCCAATTTGCAGCGATACAAATCTTGCAAACACATCAAGGCCTCATCCGTCTTTGGTTTAAGTGAGGCTCGGCTTGGGGTTATAACCTTCTTACTCAAGCTGAAAACAGATTCTGACGCAACACTTGACACGGGAACAACAAAGATATCACGTGCCAATCTTGCTAGCTGTGGATACCTAGCTGCAAACTTGCTCCAGTAATCCAAGATATCAATGTTCTCATTCAACCTCTTCATAGGTTCAACCAAGTACAATTCCAATTCAGATTTCTCTTCAAATGTGCTCGTGCTTTCCACATACTGATTATAGTCAAAAAAGGTACCAAGTCCTCAAGTGCTTGACATACTAGTTTTGGGTAAGTTGTCATGGACAGGTACAACACTACCATATTCATTAAATAAAGAAGTCAAGGTACTTCTAACATCAGCAATCCGACGCTTGGCATCATCCTCTTGATACAACTTGGAGTAGGAATAAGCCAAGAACTTGAACTTAATACGGGGATCAAGAACAACAGCACAAAATAGAAATACGCTATAGTCAGACCAATATTTCATGAACTTTTCTCTCATAACAAACAACATTGGACCCATGTAGCTATTTATACCATCGGTAGCCTCAATGATAGCAGTATGAACTAGATAAACATTCATGAAGTACAAGTTGTTTGTTGGATATTTTGTTCCTGAGAAAACAGTAGTTACCTTGAAGAAAACCTCTAAAAATCGATACAAATGAGATACCTTGGACCATTCTTCCTTAGATGGACAAAAATTCACCTTGAAGATGCTACCCCTCTCAGAATACTATTGCAACGCTTTTTAAAGTACAAATAGGAACCAAGAATAGTATACATTGAATTCCAAAGAATGGGCATGTCAGGTTTCAACTTCTTTGATTCTTTTAGGTTGAAAACAGTTGTAGCAGTGCTGTAAAACTTGTGCAACCTATTACCTGAAGCCTTTAGATACATTATACCATCTCTAAGTTTGGCCACAACATCATCAATCAACGTCAAACCAGATTGAACTACCAAATTCAGTATGTGTGTACAACAACGAATTTGGAAGAATTTGTCGGACAAAGGTAAAACACCTTGAGACAAGTGGGTTCGCAAGCAAACAATCATTCTATCATTATAGGTTGCATTATCAAGAGTGATGCACATCACTTTCTTCTCAATCCTCCATTCACGAAAAGCTAGATGAACTTCATCAGCAATAGATGCTCCATCATATGGTGGATCAATTTTTTTGAACCAGACACTTCTTTTGTTTAGTTTCCAATCAACATCTATGTAATGATAGGCAATACAAATATAGCTATGCTTGGTGACTTCAGATTTCCAATTGTTAGATGTGAAACTTACTCTACTAGGGACAGCAACAATAATTTCAAGCAATTCTTTTTTTTGGGCAAGAAACATTGCCATTATCTCTCTTTTTATTGTGTGCCGACCAATACTCTTGAATGTTGGACAACACGCAACCATCATTGTTCTAAAACCATCTTCTTCAACTGTTGTAAATGGATGAGAATCAGACACAAGATAAATATAGACTCCATGTCTAGCTACTTGAGCATCATATCTAACATTTTTCAATGCATTTGTTCCATCATCATTTGTTTCAGATTTCAAGAAAAATATATTCATTGTTGATTGATCGGTCTTATGCAGCGATTCGGTGTGCCTAAGGAGATGAGATGTATCGTGTCCAGATTTAGCTGACAACTAGCAATGGTTGCACTTAGCTACAACAAAGGCATCACCATCTTTGGATATCTTGGTGAAGTCTAACCATACTTTTGACTTCAGTCTGCAATTGCTAGAGGAGGCACTGTGTTGCCGTTGTGCTTTGGCTGTAGGCTATTGCTGTGCTTTAGCTGTAGGCTGCTGTTGTCCTGCCGATTGTCCACTTCCTGAACGTGCACTAGATGCTGGCCTCTTCCCCCTTTTACTTGCAGCTTTCTGTCGTATGCGAGGAGGATTTGGAGGTACAATAAACAACTCCATCTCACCCTCATGCCCTTCTAATTCTTCAAGATGATAATCTGGTTCATCACCCTCAGCACCCTCCATGCTAAATCTATATCAACAACAAGAAATATATATGTCAACAACAATAAATATCTATGTCAACAACAACAAGAAATCTATATCAGCAGCAACAACTATAGCCACTGTTTCAGAAATCATCTACCATTGTTCTATGTACAACATCAAAATCATGTACACACACTTATATTCATGTACACCAGCAAAATCATCTACCATTGTTCTATGTACAACATCAAAATCATCTACACACACTTATATTCATGTACGACAGCAAAATCATCTACCATTGTTTATGAAATATAAACCTGCATCAAATCTATCCTGCTACATGCATGTACACCTGCTAATCGGTCAAGAACAACAAGAAAACTGCATCAAATCCATCCTGCTGACATGCATGTGTACCTACTAATCGGAGATGATGCAGAGCTCGTTGCTCCGTCCTGTTGCGGCCGTTGGCGACACGTTTGGGGTCTTGGGGAGGAGAGGCGGTCCAGCGACGTCGCGGTTGGGGAGAAGAGGAAACCTGTCGGCGGTGCGATTGGGGAGGAGCCTGCGGCGGTGCGCTTCGGGAGATGCAGCCTGCGGTTGGGGAGGAGCCGGCGGCCGTGCGGTTCGGGAGGAGCCGGCGGCGGTGCGGTTCGGGAGGAGATGGAGCCTGCGGTTGGGGAGGAGCCGGCGACGGTGCGGTTCGGGGGGAGATGCAGCCTGTGGTTGGGGAGGAGATGCAGCCTGCGGTTGGGGAGGAGATGCAGCCTGCGGTTGGGGAGGAGCCGGCGGCGGTGCGGTTTGGGAGGAGATGCAACCTACGGTTGGGGAGGAGCCGATGGCGGCGCGGTTGGGGAGGAGCTGACGACGGTGCAGTTGGGGAGGACCCGGCAGCGGCGCGGTTGGGGAGGAGCCGGCGGCGGCGCGGTTGGGGAGGAGCCGGCGGCGACGCGGTTGGGAAGGAGCCGGCGATGCAGTTGGGGAGGTGATGCCGTCGTCAACACGGGCCACGGGCAGAGGAGGGGGAGGGCGGGGTAGAGACCTGTCCTAGAGGAGGCGTGCGGCGTGCGAGGAAATAGGGTATTAGTGTTCGATGCGGTGGGGTCATGGGTGGACTGCTGGGCTGCTTTGATGCGGTGGGCCGGTGGGGACGTGGGGTGGACTATTGGTGCTGGGCTGCCTCTTGGCTTGCTGGCTGCTGCCGTTGGAGTAGGGCTGGCCGAGCCTAATTTTGGTCTAATATTGAAGCCGAGGCCCGACCCCAATAACTGCTAGGACTTTTTTCCAGGCCCAGGCCCGGTCCACTGATTAGCCCTAGCCCTCCCAGGCCCCGTTTTTTAGGGTCGGGCCGGGCCGGGCCGAAGATGGCCAGATATAGTCACAATTATGCCTTTCAGAAAGAGAGAAAAACATGTTTTTTTTCGAGATCCACGAATTTACTTTTTATGGAGGCACATGTTTGATTCCGCGAGAGACGCAAATATGCCTCTAAAAAAGGAAAAATTGTGCTCGTGTCTCATTTTTGTAAAAAAAACTTTATTAAATTTATTAACATGAGATCTAATTTTAAATTTCTGACGCGAGAAAATCAACGGTGGAAACGGTTGGCGAGTATGCGATGACATCCTGAGGTATCCCAACCAACTTTTTTTTTGAGAAGAAGGTACCCCAACCAACTGGGGGATCGGATTATTTGCCACACTTTATAAGGGGTTGGATGAGTTGTCTCAAAGACCAGTTGCCCCGGCCCCACCTGACAGCCTAGGGGCAAATTATCAAATTGAGAAGTAAAGTATGATAAAAGATCCAATTTCCGCAACCAACTGGATCGAGCTGCGAGGGGGAGCTCCAAGTCGTTTTTCCGCGTACCCGTCTGCAGCCCAGCGAAACGGTGGGCCTGTCTGGACCTCAGTCGGGCCCAACTATCTGGGCCTTCAACGGCATCTCGAGAGAATTGGGACGGACCGCGCCGGCCGGCACGCAGATCTCACCATTTGGTTGTTGTTTCGAACGCACTCCACTCCTCCTCTACCGGCTACCGCTGCCGGCCGCGGCCGTCCCCACCCACCACCACCGCCACCACCGCCGCGACCGCCACCGCTGCCTCCGGCGACCGGGCGGGAAAGGGGCGAGCTCGGGGAAGCGAGGCGAGGATGAGCGGGGCGGCACTGTGCGCGGCGCTGACGGAGCTGGGGTTCGACGGGGAGGACCCGCTGGACGCGGACGCGCTCGAGTGGCCCTTCCAGTACGAGGAGGCGCGCCCGCTGCTCGCCTGGATCTGCTCCTGCCTCCGCCCCTCCAACGTCCTCTCGCCCTCCCACCTCTCGCAGTGAGCCCCGAATCCCCCACCAGCCTTCTTCTTTTTTCTCTCTCCTGCAACGACTTTCTTGCGGGAGGTCTCGGTCTCATTTGGTTTCCGCTGCTGGCGAGGGCGATTGCGCTGCCGACACCTAGAGTGCGCCTGTTCGGGTTGCGGTTCTACTACGACCTGCGCTTTGATGCTTGGAACTGGAGCCTCTGGAGGGACTCTGCGTCTGTGAGATTCGGGGAGCTTGGGTGCTGATTTGCACCGGGATTTCTGCGGTTTGCTCGGGGAGCTACGGTGCATTAGGGTTCTAGTGGTTGGTTCATGTGCCTCTCAGGGTGAATTTTGGAGATTAGCTGGAAATGCCAGAATTTTCTGATCCCCGCGAGGGACTGCTCTACAGTTCTGACCGCAATTTGACTAAGCACGGGTCATGTATCATAGGCTTCTTGTGGTTCCATAATAGCCCTTCAATGATTGACTTTTGAACCGCTCAATAATGGACTTCTTACAAATTAAACATGGAAAGTTGTGTGAACTAATAACTACTAGTACATGCCAGTCTTGTGTTAAGCAAAAAATAGTTTTTTTTTGCTGTATCATACTCGGGGAATTTTGGTGCTTCATAAATTTGTGAATTTGTTTGCACTTTGTGGTTATCAGTAGCCGAATGTGTTTATAATATTCAGTTACCAAATGTAATTCCATTTGTGTTGATGAATTTTCTGCCTTGCTCTCGTCGTCTTGCCTGAAGTATATGTGCATGACTACATTTTCAATGGCTGACAGGTATGAGCAACTCGTGGAAGAGGGAAGACTGCTGGAGGTATGAGCACCCACTAGGTCATTTTTGTGATGTCTAGTTTTAGTATTTCTGTGTTCTGTAAGAATATAGGATGTGCTGTGACCTTAGAAGTGAGTTCGAGATGCCAGATGGCACAATATAACGAGTCTTTAATCAAATAAAGCATCCAAATAACTTGTACTGTTTCTTGGAAATAAACTGGGGATTGGTCAATTCTCAGTGTTTGTTGGAAAAATACAGACTATCGATGAATTTATCCCATCCAAGATCTGAAACCCTGCTCGCAAACATTTGAGTTAAAAACATTAATTAAATTCTTGCAAATCGTTGGAGTTTGCACCCATTTATCATGTAAGTGAGTCGTTAGCAGTCTCTTGAAATTGTCTGAATGCAACAGCTCTTCTATGCATTATAAACACCTATTTCTCCATTGGTCAAACCTTTAACTCTTGCAATTCCCTGTATTATTTGCTCAGGGTGAGGATTTGGACTCTGCTTTTGATAGTATTTCAGCCTTTTCAAGCAAGAAAGACAATCAAGAGGCTGTCTTTGAAGCAGAAGAAACTATTCTTGACATTCGGTATGCTCGAACTTTCACTTTTTATAAACTAATAGTGATTAGTGAAAGCCATGCCATGCTTGAATTGTTGCTGCATTTATTTTCATGCACTTATACTTGTAGGAATGTTTCATGCCAAATTCTAGTGGGAAACTGGCTCCAGAGAATCCAGGCCAGGACTACGAGATGGTGACGAGTGGATCACTAACATATACTATTAAACATGAAGCTTAATAGGACACTTGGATTGGGTGGGGTGAGGACCTAGGGTAGCGCACAAGCCCTTGACTGAACGACCATGCTGCTTGCTTAGCCTTTTGATGCCTGATTGAAAAAGAGGCAACGATACTATTTATTCTGTTCAAAGCTTAATCTTTCTATCTACCTGCTGTCCTGATACACAAGGAACACAAGGGACACATCCTTGTAAAGGACTAACCAAACAACTCAAATAACTAAGAAATGTTTTTGTCCCTAACAATTAGGACTGGCCAAATCTTTTATGACTGGAAGGACAAGTAGCCTCCCTAATGCCGAAGGGCGCTGACTGCCTCATGTCATATGTGTCTGCTGCATTTAGGCCCTCAGCCATAAGCCCGTAACATCTGGTTATAACCACATCAGAACATCAGTCTTATCTGCTTTTGAACCTTCCTCTGCTGTGTCTAGTTGCTGTCAAATACTCCCTCCGCCCGGACTTACTTTATGCTCAAACGGATGTATGTAGCACTAAAATACGTCTAGATACATCCGTTTGAGCGTCAAGTAATTCCGGACGGAGGAAGTACTAGTTAGGTGGAACTACCAATTGCAGAATAAAATATTTCTTCCTACTCTTATGTGTTTTTACTGACAGGGTTATTTCGTTTGCTTGCTTGCAGAGAAGCAAAACTAGCATATAGAGCTGAAGTTTTTGAGTTGCAGAGGCAGCTTGCACGGCAGCAAGCACAATTTGATATGCTTGCAGGGCAAGCATCTTCGCTTATTCAAGGCAGACGAGCACGTGTATCAGCTATGTCTACAGTTAGCGTGCAACTTATATCATTAGATGAGATACTTTCATCCAGAAACTTGGAGGTAATTTTCATTGTCTTGCATCCTTAACGATTTTATTCATGTTTTTACTTTTGATTGAATTGGTATGCAACAACCGGATAAAAGGCTGTTATCTTCTTCATTGTTATTTACTCTTGATCATGCTTCTTTCACCTTGGCTTCTGGTGTACAACTTCTTTTTAATTCTGATGGTAGGAACTTCGTTTCATTGTTATGTTTGTACAACAACACCCTTCCAAGTGGACACCGAGAGGATAAACACCCAAAACACACCACACCTTCAAAACTGAGTGTTATTCCATGATAAGGCTTGACTAATACTCCCTCCGTCCGGAATTACTTGTCATAGAAATGGATGTATCTAGACGTATTTTAGTTTTAGGTACATTCATTTCTTTCCATTTTGGTGACAAGTAATTCCGGACGGAGGGAGTAATATGCACACATAGCATGTTTCCTAAAGTGCCATGAAAATGTATCTCCTCTTTTTAAACACACGATGATTAATCTCGTACACCTTCCGTAGCGTAAGGAGAATCTGTTTCAAAAGATCTGTCCGTTGAAGAAATCAAGCACGTGGTTATAGTTATATTTCCAATGTGTGCCCTTGCCTAAATGTTTTGAAACGGAGCTAGGTAGTTGCTGTGTGCACTTTATTTGGTTCATATAAATAACTTAATTAGCTGCTATGGATCTCTATCTTGTTATATAATTTTTCAACAATTTTGATTTGATGTTTTTGCTAACTTTCAGATGAATGCAGTTCTTGGAAGAATTACTGCTACAACCCAAGAGTTAGCCCATTATCATTCAGGAGATGGTATACACTCAAACTTGTGCATTCAATTATATATAACATTGTATCGAGTAGTTCTTTATAGTTTGATTAATATTCGTGATATGCATATGCAGAGGACAGTATATACTTGGCATATTCAGACTTCCATCCGTATGTTATTGGGGATTTGGCTTGTACAAAGGAGCTAAACCGGTGGTTCTCGAAGCAATTTGAGAAGGTAAATTCTTTGTGGTTGTCATTGTTTGCAACAAACCAGATAACTTCTGTTTGTTCCAGAGCGGGCAAGCAGTGAACCTTGTTCATCACTAATTATCTCACTTTCTTTAAATTTCAAACTCCTACTATCTTGCTGCCTCTTGCAAATCCAACATTGGTAAATAATACTCCCTCCGTCCCAAAATAAGTGACTCAACTTTGTACTTAGTGCAAAGTTGAGTCACTTTTGAGTCACTTATTTTGGGACGGAGGGAGTACAAGATAGTTAAAAAAATTGGTGTACACTTTTACCTATACTCAATTTTATTTAGTATTTTACTCAGTACTTTTTTTTAACCCTTTTAGGCACAAAAATATCACATTCATTATAAAAAAAATACAGCATGTGCCTGTGAAGTTGGATGCTTCCCTGTTTCCAATGTTGCATGAAGCTTTTTATGCTGAATAATATGTTTGCACTCCTTATGCATAATTTTCACCACCAGATTTTGGGGACTTATCTATTATCTTCTTATGCATAATTGTTCATCTCTGTTGCAGCCATACCTTATGTCTTGCTTTAGTACCATGCAACCACTTTGAACTGTTTAGTTGTTTAGTTTTGTTCTATCATGTTGTCAGGGGCCATTTCGACTTGTTGCTGAGGAGGGAAAATCGAAATGTTCCTGGGTGAGTCTTGATGACATCACAAATGGCCTGACACGAGGTAAGAACCTTCTGAGTAAATTGTCTGTAGTTGATCTGCCATGAAGGCATTGTTTGAACTTCTGAAAAGGTCATAGATACTGTAAGACTGTAACAACATGATTGTGCTTAGAGATGAACAGGTTATAACAGCCATGTTCTTGTATGCAGGAGATTCTGAAAAATCTCATCATCACCAACGTGTGGCTGAGTTGCAACGACTCCGTTCGATGTAGGTGTCTTTCGCTTCATAACTTTTCTTAATCTTTCTGTTAGCACCATGATATCAAGTGAAAACCCATGTTTAGGTGGAAAAATCTCTATCTTGATGTATGATACCTATAATCGCATGATGTATCAAGTGAAAACTTTTGTTTGGGTGCAAACATGTGTGCTTTCATGTGTATTGTGTGGTCATATTGATGTGAAATTTGTGAATGACCCGTGGAAACGTTTACCAGAGCTCTCACCACCTCATGGTCCACTAAATCTCTTATATCCATCATCTATCCAATGGTGCATGTAATTGCTTTCACGTTTGCACCCGATACCTCCCCTTTAGGCCAAATGTCCAAAACTGATGTGGGAAAACAATTGCCAATAACCGTATTGAAGTTTAAAATCCTAATTTTCTTTGGTAACTACTCTGAGCTATTCTTCTGTTATCTAGAAACTCTCTACTGAAAAGCAGGTACCCAAACAAGGTAACATTCGTTGATGTCTCTACCAGACCAGATTTCATGACCAATTGCAATGGGTAGGCATTAGTTGTGTCACATTGAGATCCAACAAATAAACAGCTGCAATTCCTCCATTTGTATGCTGTATTTTATATTGCTATCCGTTCGTTGGTATGTGTGTGTGTGTGGAATTGCATTGCCATTGTGTGTTCTTCAGTGTTAAGCTCGTCAATGCTTAAAACTGTCCATTTCGGGCTTTGATTTATTTTCAGCAGTCATTTGATGTGGCCTGTGGGCTTACTCTAATATATCAACAGATTCGCTACAAGTGAACGGCAATGGATTGAAGCACAAGTAGAGAATGCTAAACAACAGGCCATACTCCAAATTTTAAAATCTCAAGTATCCTCCGACGAGGCTCACATACATAGGGATATACATTCTCTTAGGTATATGTTATGTTACTCATCTTGATTGTGATTCTATCTGTTTTTCAGATGTGTTCCTTTTATTTAACTGTGACATAATATCTGAAGAATAAGAAAGATCTTTCTGATCTCGGTTACTTCTTATCATCGCCTTTCTTCTTCAGGAGAAAAAGTTCTGAGCTTGCTGGGGAACTCTCAACACTTACTCAAAAGGTGCAGCCTTTCATATCTGAGGTATGTGAACAAACACAGTTCCATCTTTAGAAATGCATTTTGTTACTAAGTTAAGTATAAGTCTTGATCTGATAAACTGAAGTTCTAAACCTTTAATGCTACACCCATGCAGAATATTTTGTTCCTTAGAGGAATAACACAAATTTATCAGCAGAATGTATAGGTTTGTTTGTTAAATATCAACATGTATTGGAGTTCAACAAAGTGTTCGACAACAGACTGGTTTTGCAGTGGTTTCAAACCCTGACTGACATTTGGTGGTATTTTTGCAATTTTCCCAAATCCATGTATGGAGTTGAGTTACCTCTTGCAGGACTAGAAACTACAAAATTAATTCTAACTTCCGTTTCAAAGACGTATGGTGATATTGTGAAATTGACTATTCCCTTGGAGTAATCTATGTGCTCATTTTTGGAGCTACCTACTGTTGTTTAGGAAATTTGTTGGAGTGTGAATGTGCAATTAATTCTTACCCAGAGCACCATCCCACCAAAATACATTTTTAGCATTTTATAGGGCATTGATGCCAATAAGAATTCTTACTGCAGTGCATCGACCATGCCCCAATTCTTGTCTTAGCATATGATAAATCTTTCATGGCATAAGCCTGTTTTGATCTATCTACTTCTCTCCTCCAGACCATACCATGCCTTTGTTCGGAACTTGCTCAACTTCAAGGCACATATATTTTGCAAGGTTTGTACAAAGTATTTCTATTTTTATTGTTGTTCTGTATGATATTTTTTTTTCTCTAACATGCTTCTGAACACCCAAATATTTAGGTGATTATGATTTAAAGGTCATGCGCCAGGAATACTATATCAACAGGCAGAAAACTGTAAGCACATCCTCACGATATATGCCATCTCTACAATCTTCAATGTGTCCTGTTTTTGTATGTTCTTATTGCTGGTGTACCCTCTAGTGTCATGAAACTAAGATGCGACTTAGTTTTTTATTCAGGAGTATGATTTCACTCAAGCTGTGTAAAAAATATTTTGCATGGTTATAAACTCAGGAGCAATTTGAAAGCAATTGCATGAAATAAAACGATGGAGCGGCAATCACGCAGCATTTTGGTGCTTTCTTTTAGATTTAATTGGTGGTGTGCATTAGAAAAACTGGTTTTGTACTACTGTTGGGTTTTTCATTACATGCAGAAGGTGGTCCACTGGTCAATGAATTGCCAGTGTGTTTGATTGTTTGGTGCTGTTCACCGATAGATGCCAATCACCTTCAGCAGATAGTGTTTTACAGCCAGTAGAAGTAGTGATGTTTACTTGTTTACCGAATTTTGGTCTTCAACAAACTATTTTTTGTACGTTCTTGTGTTGGCTAGACTTCCTATTACATTTATACACTCCCACACTTCTCTTCTGATAGTCTTGGCATTTTATTTATTTTACAGTTCATCAACCACTTGGTTAATCAGCTTGCTAGACACCAATTTCTGAAGATTGCTTGCCAACTTGAAAGGAAGCACATAGCCAGTGCCCATGCATTGCTTAGAGTCATAGAATCTGAGCTACATAGCTACCTATCGGCAGTCAACACCCGTCTGGTAAGTAATCTCTGATGTTGCTGACTTCTGTGTAATCGCTTCTTCAGTGTTTATTCATGTCTTCACTTATTTTGTATGTACTCATGTCCTCTCTTCTTTAGTGTTTATTCATGTTTTTTCATTCTTATTGTCTTCGTAGAGAATTCTGAATTTTTTTCGTGTTTACTTTATCTTTTAGGGCCATTGTAATTCATTAATTCAAGCTGCGTCTGAGGTACGTGAACAAGGAGCAATTGATGATCGTGACACTTTCCTCCATGCAGTGCGAGATCTACTATGTATTCACTCAAGTAAGCAGATAACTCCAATCAGTATGCAGTTTCATTTTTTTTATTCTCCTATCCTTCATGTTGCCTACTCTTTTCTACAGATTCCCAAGCAGCAGTACCAACATACATGTCAGCACATGCTTTAGTTCAGCAGATATCGGCACTTCAATCTGACTTGCTTTCTCTTCAGTCTGAACTTGAAAATACTCTTCCAGCTGACAGGAAAAGATGTATCAATGAGCTGTAAGTTACCACAAAGGCACTACCTTATTCATGTCTAAAATTTGATTGCTTGTAGACTTTTAGTGCTCCTTGTATGAGCAGACACATTCTTAATTAGGTGTATCCTGTATAGTAAACAATAAGGCTGACCTCCAAAAAGATCCAACAAACCACTGGCTTGGATGCTATTTTCCTTACATGAAGCCAAGCTGGCAATGAGCATGGTCCTTGGTGTGCCAGCTTGACTTATTTTATGCAAGATTTGTGATATGCAGAGTTATTCAATCTGTTGTATCCTGCATATTCACTTTTTACTGTGCCAATACATGTCCAATTGGAGTCATTTCACACGTCTCAATTCTGCAGATGCACTCTGATTCAAACAGTTGAACAGCTTCTATTTGCATCGTCAACAACTGCAGAACCAGTATTGACGCCCTGGGTACACTCTTTGAGCCATCAGATTGTGTTATTTATTGTGTATCCTTTATTTCATCACATCCGTTTTCTTGCTGCAGCCACTTATGCGAGCACTTGATGATATGGAAAATGCCAATGCTCAAGTTGAAGTTGCTGTCGAAGAAGTAACCAAGGCTCGCACTCAAAAGATAAAGGTAGTAGACTTGCTATCATCCTTAAGATTATTGGAATCAACATGTGTTGCTTATTATATATTGGAATCGTTATGTGTGCTGTTATCTTCTGTAAATCTTGAAGCTTCTTCAAGTTGAGTAAGAAATGGGGGAATTCTCTGTTTTCGCCCAGTATTACTTTGCCAGAAGAGAGGACTTAAAAACCACTACTATGAAGAACTTTGAATAATAGTATTATTTGTCTCTCCTGTGCATATGTACCTCTAGACCTCATGTTACAAACAAAATTGCAGATCTTTGAAAACCGCGCACATGAGGTGGGGAGGGAAAGGCAGGTGTTTGTCGATTTCTTCAGCAACCATGAGCGTCTCAAGAATCAAGTCAGAGAGCTCACCTCCCGCGTGAAAGCTCTCCAGGAATGAAGCCATTTCTCCAGGACGGTAAGCACATGATACTTAACTTATCTACCCCCCAACTTACTTCCGATCGCATCGCTTCTCACAACCGTACTCTCAGTTCTAGCTTCTCGTGCCAGGTCTCAAGAAAATCAGAAGCAATGGCCCGAAGCTCACGTCTCCTGGGTGGTAATTCTATTTCTTGTAGAGAGCTCCAGCACAAAATTGGGCATGTGTGTGGTGCCGGTACGCAACATCTGAGTGATTTAGATGGATATTCACGACATATGTGTCATTGGCCACATGAATGGTTGGCGTCATTGTTGTATTTATGCTTGTTTGTATGTTGTAAAATATGCTAGAGATCATGAGCAAGCTTGGACTAGGTTGCGGGGGTGGTGTGTAAAATACAATTGATTTAGTTTGTATAGGTTGTTGATTTAGTATTATTTGTTTAGTTTGGTGGCTGATTTAGTTGAGCTACCATCTCATGTGTCAAATATTGGAAGTTACTTAAGTTCAGAATCACTGTAAACCTAACTGGGGCTGAAACTACTCTGATCAGCTCAAAATTACCGGCTTGTCTTCCTACCTCAGCCCTATTAGAGTTGTTGAGAACAACAGAGCTGAGGCTTTCTTTCTTGCTGTGAATTGAATGTGTATTAAGTGAATCCAACTCAAATAGAAACTTAGTAGCTCACCAGATTTAAGGTAAACTACCTGTCATTGTTCCTGAGTTGTTTCTAGGGATGCCATTGGAGATATTCTCCAAGGAAGTACTATGGTGGACATATCTCTGCAAGGTGGCCTGCGCTTGGTTGTGGGCAACATGGCAACATCTCTTCAGTGCGAAAACAGGGCCAAGCGAGCAAGCATAACTGTGAACATGTCTCCCTAATTTGTGTGTGAATAAGCAAACTTGAATCATATCATCACTTTGAGGCTTAATAAAACAAGACTGTCGAAATTTTTGCATGCAACCATATTAACTGGAATTATGGACTACTGATTGCAAGGAGGCGTGGAGGCATAGTAACTGATGATAGCACTTGGTGCCTTGGTACCACAGAAGTAAAATCATCTTACATATTACAAAGTGTTGCATTTTATTTGACCTTAACGGAGTAACACAGCCATGGTCGGTGGATAGACAAATGTCTGTACATACAAAAGTTTGCCGGACAAGAATCTGCGTATATATGAGTAAGAATATTCACACTTCATGTGTGTTTCATCATGAGTGTTTGATGTGTGGACCGCTAATTTAGCTTGCCTAAGTGAGGCCAATTATGACATATATGAAATCACACATACTCCCTCAGTCTCGAATTACTTGTCGTAAAAATGGATGTATCTAGACGTATTTTTAGTTCTCGATGCATCCATTTCTTTCCATTTCCTCGACAAGTAACTGGGAACGGGGGAGTACATGTTAGACTACGAAATCATACGTATGTTGGGAGACGTCATGAAGCTTTTGCTAGCTCATACTATTGTTGGTGATACACTAAAATCTAAAGCATTCATGTACACACCAACCCATCTATAAATAGACGATGATTTTGGTGCAACAAAACCACCAACTCGCATAAACTATAAATATATGTGAGAAGAACGACATAGGAGATTGAGGGTCATTACAAAGTCGAACGATAATCGCACCTTCAATGAACAACAAGGTGCTAGTTTACAAAGGAATGGTAGTATATCTAGTTGTTAACATACTAGCTACCACACAATGTGAATAGGTAGAGGGAAAACCCAGATCTGTTTTGCAGGTCAAAGTCACGGGGTGCTTGCAAGGAGTGTCAGTGGTTCTTTTTTGCTTCGATGCTTCCCCGGTTCCTTTGAAATTGATCGCTCTTCTTCTGTCGGGTGCTTCACGCGGAATCTATCTGGTGCCCCCTTTTGTTCCCATTGGATGCATGTGACCATCAAATAATCTTTGATTTGTGGAGAACGCGCTGAAGGACCATGTCCCAGTACATGAATTGTGGGGAGCTGCTGCATGCTTACACATTGTCCGTGCCTTTTCGGGAACACATGTAGTATTAACCAAACAAAGTACCAAACATCCATTCGAAAAAGTACAACACACTCCAAGGTTAGGTTGTTTGTATTAGGCAAATGCTGCAATCAGCATGTTTATCACAATCTGCAAACATGGAATTGTGCTAGCTTGAATGTTGGCTTTGGACATAGTTAAAATAGTAGATGGATTGTGGCGCATGAAGACATGGCATCACTCTCCATCCTCAAGCACTAGTGTTGAAACGCCTTACACTATACATGCTCTTAAACCCTTGGGCGAATGATTATCGCCATTGTTGTGTTTATGTTGCTTTGCATGCAGTTTGCAAGCTCACACTAGGTTGTGGCGGTGGTTTGTAAAATACAATTGATATGGTTTGTATTAGGCAATTGATTTAGTTAGGCTAACATCTCATGTGACTACTACTATCCAAAAGATAGCTTGAATTTAAAGTCAGTATGAATGTAGCCGGGGCAGAAGCTACTCAGAGCAACTTTAGATTACAATTGCATTTTGCTGCCTACACCCATAAATATTAGATGAGTTGTGGAGAACAATGCTGGCGGAACTTTATTTATTTGGATTGAGGGAGAAGTCACGTACCCTTTGATTTATAGAAATACAGAGAGAGTTCAACTTAACTTTGTCATAAATTGTATATTATTTTAGGTAGAAGACATGTCATACTTTCGGAGCTATTTCTAGGGATGATAATGAAGTTTCTCCCAGTGAGGGGAGGGGGCTAGAGTAGACATGTATCTGCAAGATGGCCTGTCCCTGGCCGCGAGGGCAACATCTCTCCATTGGGGGGAAACATGACCATCTGGGGAAGCATAAGTGCGAACACGATCTTCACATTTTGCGTGAATAAACATAGTTGAATTGTATTCCAAATTTGATGCATAATAAAGCAACATCGTGTAACACCCTAGGGGAGAAAGGGGATCGGGATCGGAGTAGGTAGGGCAGAGGGAGCAGGTGAGAACGAGAAGAGAAGGGATGAAGGGATAGTTCAATCACTAATTTCCTTCCTGTCGATACAATGGCTTACAACGATATAAGTAACTGCCCAAATGGGCCATGACAATTACAAAGCCTGTGGCCAAAGGCCCATGGCCAAAACGACCCAACCATGACTGTGCTCCTGCATCCTTCGTCACACTGCTACTGATTCAGTTAACTGAACCTAAATTCGTAGCAGCTGTGACATTCGCCCCCTCTTGAGCAGCGACATCGTCCCAGATGACGGCGTCAGGAAAGTGGCGACGGAGGCTGTCGTAGTCTTCCCAGGTGGTGGTGTCCGCCGGCAAGGTGGGCCACTGGACGCAGAGTTGAGTGATGGCCGCAACGCCCTTCTTCACGAGGCGGCGCTCCAGCATTGCTGTCAGAGCCAGAGACATCGTCGTGAGGTCCAGGATCTTGGGGAGTTCGGAGAAGACCGAACTGTAGTTGAGGGTGAACGGCTTCAATTGGGAGACATGGAAGACGGGGTGGATGAAGGTGTCTTGCGGTAGCTCCAAGCGATAGGCGAGGGTGCCGATGCGCTCGGTGATGGTGAAGGGTCCGAAGTACTTGTAGGCCAATTTGCAACAGGGGCGGTTGGCGACGGAGACCTGCACATACGGTTGCAGCTTGAGGAGGACTTGCTCGCCAACGGTGAACGTGCGCTTGGAGCGATTCTTGTCCGCTTGGCGCTTGAAGCGGTCCTGGGTGCGGACGAGGCGCACGCGCAACAACTTCGTGTGCGCCTCCTAGTCGAGCTCGCCGGAAAACGCGTCCGCCGGCAATTTGTCGCTGAAAGTGGGCAATTCCCTTAAATTGTGCTCTCGACCATAGAGAGCCTTGAATGGCGAGCACTACAAGGAAGAGTGATGTGTCGAATTGTACCAGAATTCTACAACAGGGAGCCGCTTTCGCCATTGCTTGGGACGGTCATGGACTGCACACCGCAGGTACATTTCGAGGGATTGATTGACGCGCTCACTTTGGCCGTCGGTTTGAGGGTGGTATGCTGTCGTGTACAACATCTTGGTGCTTGCGGTCGCGAGAAGCTCACACCACATTACGCTGCTAAATTTTTTGTCCCTGTCAGAGACGATGGAGTGCGGAATGCCATGGAGCTTGATGATGGAGTCCTAGAATGCCCATGCCACCTGTTGGAAATATGCCCTAGAGGCAATAATAAATTAGTTATTATCATATTTCCTTGTTCATGGTAATTGTTTATTATCCATGCTAGAATTGTATTGATCGGAAACTCAGATACACGTGTGGATACATAGACAACACCATGTCCCTAGTATGCCTCTGATGGGCTAGCTCGTTGATCAAAGATGGTTAAGGTTTCCTAGCCATGGACATGAGATGTCATTTGATAACGAGATCACATCATTAGGAGAATGATGTGATGGACAAGACCCAAACTATAAACGTAGCATATGATCGTGTCAGTTTATTGCTATAGTTTTCTGCATGTCAAGTATCTGTTCCTATGACCATGAGCTCATGCAACTCATTGACACCGGAGGAGTACCTTGTGTGTATCAAACGTCGCAACGTAACTGGGTGACTATAAAGATGCTCTATAGGTATCTCTGAGGGTCTCTATTGGGTTGGCATGGATCAAGACTGGGATTTGTTACTCCGTGTGACGGAGAGGTATCTCAGGGCCCACTCGGTAATACAACATCACAACAAGCCTTGCAAGCAATGTGACTAAGTGTTAGCCACGGGATCTTGTATTACGGAACGAGTAAAGAGACTTGCTGGTAACGAGATTGAACTAGGTATAGAGATACCGACGATCGAATCTCGGGCAAGTAACATACCGAAGAACAAAGGGAACAACATACGGGATTAACTGAATCCTTGACATAGAGTTCAACCGATAAAGATCTTCGTAGATTATGTAGGAACCAATATGGGCATCCAGGTCCCTCTATTGGTTATTGACCGTAGAGGTGTCTCGGTCATGTCTACATAGTTCTCGAACCCGCAGGGTCTGCACACTTAAGGTTCGGTGACGTTTCGGTAGTATAGAGTTATGTATGGTGGTGACCGAAGGTTGTTCGGAGTCTCGGATGAGATCCTGGACATCACGAGGAGCTCCAGAATGGTCCGGAGGAAAAGATTGATATATAGGAAGTCCTGTTTTGGTCACCGGAAAAGTTTCGGGCTCATCGGTAGTGTACCGGGAGTGCCGGGAGGGTGCCCGGGGACCATCGGGACGGGTGTCTAGATCCAAAGGACCTCATGGGCTGTGGGAGGAGTCAAACCAGCCCCTGGTGGGCTGGACTAAGCCCCCACTAAGGCCCATGCATCTAGGGGTGGGAAAAACCCAAAAGGTGGAGAGGTGGAAAGAGTTTCCAAGTGGAAAGGAGGAATCCTACTCCTAATAGGATTGGAGTAGGACTCCTCCACCTCCAATTTCGACCAAACCTTGAGGGTTTGAGGCTGCCTTCACCCCTCCCTCCCTCCTATATATACTAGAGGATTTAGAGGGAAGAGCTAACCCTAATTGCCACGTGCTGCCCTCTTCTTCCTCTAGATTTGTTTCTCCTCTAGATTAGTTCTGCGGTGCTTAGGCGAAGCCCTGTAGGATTAGTTCACCACCACTGCCCCCATGCCGTTGTGCTGCCGGAGAACTCATCTACCTCTCCGCTCCCTCTTGCTAGATCAAGAAGGCGGAGATCATCATCGAGTTGTACATGTGCTGAACGTGGAGGTGCCGTCCGTTCGGTGCTAGATCAGAAGGACCGTGATCAAGATCACGAGACGATTCATGATTGGATTGCGGGACGGATCATGATGAGATCGCGGGACGGATCGTGATTGTATCACAGGATGGATCGTGATGGGATCGCGGGATGCTCGGCGATTTGGATCGCGAATATGTTCGACTACATCGACCGCGTTTCTTAACGCTTCCCGCTTAGCGATCTACAAGGGTATGTAGATCCACTCTCCCTCTCGTAGATGCTCATCACCATGGATATATCTTGCGTGTGCCTAGGAAATTTTTTGTTTTCCATGCAACGTTACCCAGCAGTGGCATCATGAGCTAGGTCTATGTGTAGATGAGATCTCGAGTTGAACACAAAGGAATTTGTGGGCGTTGATGCTTAGGTTGCTTCCTCCCTTGGTCGTGTTTTGGTTCAGCGGTATTGTGGGATGAAACGGCCCGGATCAACCTTACTCGTATGCTTACGAGAGACCGGTTCCGTTGACTGACGTGTAACTTTGTTGCACAAAGATGGCTGGTGGGTGTCTATTTCTCCTACTTTAGTTGGATCGGATTCGACAAAGGCGGTCCTTGAGAAGGTTGAAAAGCAACTTATGTATCACCATTGTGGTCATTGCATAGGTGAGAATTGTTCTTGCTAGATTCCCGTAGCAGCCACGTAAAACATGCAACAACAATTAGAGTACGTCTAACTTGTTTTTGCAGGGTATGTTGTGATGTGATATGGCCAATTACATGATGAGATATATGTGATGTATGAGATGATCATGTTTTGTATAGAATATCACGACTTGCATGTCGATGAGTACGGCAACCGACAGGAGCCATAGGGTTGTCTTTAATTATTGTATGACCTGCGAGTCAATCATTAAGCGCTATGTAATGCTTTACTTTATCGCTAAACTGTAGCAATAGTAGTAGAAGCATGGTGGGCGCGACAACCCTGATGGTGACACATTGATGAAGATCAAGATGATGGAGATCATGGTGTCATGCCAGTGACGATGGAGATCATGCCCGTACTTTATAGATGGAGATCAAAAGCACAAGTTCATGGTCATATCATGTCACTTATGATTTGCATGTGATGTTAATCCTTTTAGGCACCTTGTTTTTCTTAGGACGACGGTAGCATTATAAGGTGACTCCTCACTTAAATTTCAAGATAAATTGTGTTCTCCCCGAGTGTGCATCGTTGTGAAAGTTCGTCGTGTCGAGACACCACGTGATGATCGGGTGTGATAGACTCTACGTTCGCATAGAACGGGTGCAAGCAAGTGTTGCACATGCGGAACACTCGGGTGAAACTTGACGAGCCTAGCATGTACAGACATGCCTTAAAACACAAGAGACCGAAAGGTCGAACATGAGTCATATAGTAGATATGATCAACATGATGATGTTCACCATTGAAACCGCCTCAACTCACGTGATGATCGGACTTGAGTTGGTGAATTTGGATCATGTATCACTCGAATGATTGGAGGGATGTCAATTTGAGTGGGAGTTCTTAAGTAATATGATTAATTGAACTCATTATCATGAACTTAGTCAGTAGTGTCTTTGCAAATTATGTTGTAGATTACTAGCTCATGTTGTAGCTCCCTAGAATTTTTATATGTTCCTAGAGAAATAGAGTTGAAAGATGATGGTAGCAATATTGCGGACTGGGTCCGTGATCTAAGGATTGTCCTTATTGCTGCACAAAAGGTTTATGTCCTTAATGCACCGCTCAGTGCGACACCCCCTCTAGCGTCATCTGTAGATGTTGTGAACATCTGACAGGCACGTTCTGATGACTACTTGATAGTTCAGTGCGTCATGCATTACGGCTTAGAATTGTGGCTCCAAAACGTTTTGAATGTCACGGAACATATGAGATGTTCTAAGAGCTGAAATTGGGATCTCAGGCTCGTGCCCGTGTTGTGAGATATGAGATCTCCAACAAGATTTGTTTGCCTGCAAGATGAAGGAGAATAGCTCAATCGTTGAGCATGTGCTCAGATTGTCTGGGTGCTACAATCGCTTGAATGGAGTGGGAGTTGATCTTCCAGATAAGATGGTTATTGATATAGTTGTCCAAGTCACTATCACTAAGCTACGAGAACTTCGTGATGAACTATAATTATGCCAGGGATGGAAACGATGATCCCTGAGCTATTCGTGATGTTTGACACCGCGAAGATAGATATCAAGAAGGAGTATCAAGTGTTGATGGTTAGTAAAACCACTAGTTTTGAAAAGGGAAAGGGTAAGGAGGGAAACTTCATGGATGGCAAGACAGTTGCTGCTCTAGTGAAGCAACCCAAAGTTGAACCCAAACCCGAGACTAAGTGCTTCTATTATGAGGAGAGCGGTCGCTGAAGCGGAACAACCCTAGATACTTGGTAGATAAGAAGGATGGTAACGTTGACAGGAGTATATTTGATATACGAGTTATTTATGTGTACCTTGCTAGTACTACTAGTAGCACCTGGGTATTGGATACCGGTTCGGTTGCTAAATGTTAGTAACTCGAAATAAAAGCTACGGAATAAACGGAGAACTAGCTAAGGGTGAGGTGACGATGTGTGTTGGAAATGTTTCCAAGGTTGATGTGATCAACATCGCACGCTCTCTCTACCTTCGGGATTAGCGACGAACCTAAATAAATGTTATTTGGTGTTTGCGTTGAGCATGAACGTGATTAGATCATGTTTATTGCAATACGGTTGTTCATTTAAGTCAGAGAATAAAGGTTATTCTGCTTACATGAATAATACCTTCAATGGTCATGCACCCAATGAATGGTTTGTTGAATCTTGATCATAGTAGTACACATGTTCATAACCTAGATGACAAACGAATTGCCATTAAATGTCATATTGGTGTAAAGCGCATGAAGAAACTCCATGCTGATGGATCTTTGGACTCATTCGATTTTGAATCGGTTGAGACATGTAGACCATGCCTCTTGGGCAAGATGACTAAAACCCCGTTTTTCGGAACGGGCAAGGGACTTATTGGAAATGATACATGTTGATGTATACGGTCCAATGAGTGTTGTAGCATGTGGTGGATATCATTATTTTCTTATCTTCAGTGATGATTTGAGTAGATATAGTGTATATTTACTTAATGAAATACAAGTCTGAATTGTTTGAAAAGTTCAAGCGGAATCAGAGTGAAGTTTGAGATCATCGTGACAAGAAGATAAAATTTCTATGATATGATCGTGGAGGTGAATATCTGAGTTACGAGTTTGGTATACAACTTAAGACAATGTGAAAAGTTGTTTCACAACTCACGCCATCTAGAACACCATAATGTGATGGTGTGTCCGAATGTCGTAGTCGTGCTCTATTGGATATGGTGCGAACTATGATGTATCTTATCGATTTGCCACTATCATTTTGGGGTTATGCATTAGAGACAACTACATTCACTTTAAAAGGGGCACCATCTAAGTCTGTTGAGATGACACCATATGAATTTTGGTTTGGCGGAAACCTAAGCTGTCATTTCTTAATGTTTGGGGCTATGACGCTTATGTGAAAAAGGGGTTTTCACCTAATGAGCTCGAACCCAAAGTGGAAAAATGCATCTTCATAGAATACCCTAACGTAACAGTTGGGTAAACCTTCTATCTTAGATCCAAGCACAAAGTGTTGTTCCTAAAACGGGTCCTTTCTTGAGAAAGAGTTTCTCTCGAAAGAATTGAGTGGGAGAAGATAGAACTTGATGAGGTTGTTGAACCTTTATTTCAACCAGAGAGTAGCGCAACACAGAAAGTTCTTTCTGTGGAGCCTACGTTAGTTGAAGAGGAAGTTAATGATGATGATCATGAAGCTTCGGATCAAGTTACTATCGAACCTCGTAGGTCGACAAGGACGTGTACTACTCCTGAGTGGTACGACAACCCTATCTTAGAGGTCATGTTGTTGGACAACGATGAACCTACGAGCTATGAAGAAGCAATGATGGGCCCGGATTCCGACAAATGGCTAGAGGCCATGAAATCCAAGAAAGGATCCATGTATGAAAACAAAGTATGGACTTTGGTAGACTTGCCCGTTGGATGTCAGGTCATTGAGTACAAATGGACCTTTAACATGAAGACACACGCTGATGGTGAAAGTCACCATTTATAAAGCTCGACTTGTCGCAAAGGATTTTTTGCCAAGTTCAAGGAGTTGACTGCGATGAGACTTTTTCTCACCCGTAGCGATGCTAAAGTCTGTTGGAATTATGTTAGCAATTGTTGTGGTTTTTCAATTATGAAATCTAGCAGATGGATGTCAAAACATAGTTTCCTTAACGGTTTCCATGAGGAAAGGTTGTATGTGATACAACCGGAAGGTTTTGTCATTCCTAAGGATGCTAAAAAGTATGCAAGCTCCAGCAATCCATCTAAGGGCTAGAGCAAGCATCTCGGAGTTGGAATATACGCTTTGATGAGGCGATCAAAGTTTTTGAGTTTATACAAAGTTTACGAGAAACTTGTATTTACAATGAAGTGAGTGGGAGCACTATAGAGTTTCTGATAAGCATATGTGGATGACATATTGTTGATCAGAAATGATGTAGAATCTCTGGAAGGCATAAAGGCTTGTTTGAAAAAAGTATTTCAAAATAAGACCTTGTTAAAGCTAATTAATTGTTGGGCATTGAGATCTATAGAGATAGATCAAGACACCTGATGAGACTTTCAATGAGTACATACCTTGACAAGATTTTGAAAGAGTTTAAAATGGATCAGTCAAAGAAAGAGTTCTTGCTTGATTTGTAAGGTGTGAAGTTGAGTGAGACTCAAAGCTCGACCACGACAGAAGAAAGAGCAAGGACGAAGGTCGTCCCCTATGCTTTATCCATAGGATCTATATAGTATGCCATGATGTGTACTGCGGCTGTGTGTGCCTTGCCATGAGTCTATCAAGGGGTACAAGAGTGATCCAGGAGTGGATCACTGGACGGCGGTCAAGATTATCCTTAGTAACTAAAGGACTAAGGAAATGTTTCTCAATTATGGAGGTGATAAAGAGTTCGTCGTAAAGAGTTACGTCGATGCAAGCTTTAACACCAATCCAGATGACTCTTAGTAGCAATCCGAATACGTATAGTGGAGCAGCCATTTGGAATAGTTCCAAGTGGAGTGTGGTAGTAGTATTTACAGTATGACATAGAGATTTGCAAAGTACACACGAATCTAAATATAGCAAGCCCATTGACTAAAAGACCTCTCTCACATGCAAATCATGATCGAGCCCCAGAACTCATTGGGTGTTAGATTCATAACAATGCGAATCACATGGTGATGTGAACTAGATTATTGACTCTAGTGCAAGTGGGAGACTGTTGGAAATATGCCCTAGAGGCAATAATAAATTAGTTATTATCATATTTCCTTGTTCATGTTAATCGTTTATTATCCATGCTAGAATTGTATTGATCGGAAACTCAAATACATGTGTGGATACATAGACAACACCATGTCCCTAGTATGCCTCTGATGGACTAGCTCGTTGATCAGAGATGGTTAAGGTTTCCTAGCCATGGACATGGGATGTCATTTGATAACGGGATCACATCATTAGGAGAATGATGTGATGGACAAGACCCAAACGATAAACATAGCATATGATCGTGTCAGTTTATTGCTACAGTTTTCTGCATGTCAAGTATCTGTTCCTATGACCATGAGATCATGCAACTCACTGACACCGGAGGAGTACCTTGTGTGTATCAAACATCGCAACGTAATTGGGTGACTATAAAGGTGCTCTACAGGTATCTCCGAGGGTGTCTATTGGGTTGGCATGGATTAAGACTGGGATTTGTTACTCCGTGTGACGGAGAGGTATCTCAGGGCCCACTCGGTAATACAACATCACAACAAGCCTTGCAAGCAATGTGACTAAGTGTTAGCCATGGGATCTTGTATTATAGAACGAGTGAACAGACTTTCCGGTAACAAGATTGAACTAGGTATAGAGATACCGATGATCGAATCTCGGGCAAGTAACATACCGAAGAACAAAGGGAACAACATACAGGATTAACTGAATCCTTGACATAGAGGTTCAACCGATAAAGATCTTCATAGAATATGTAGGAACCAATATGGGCATCTAGGTCCCGCTATTGGTTATTGACCCTAGAGGTGTCTCGGTCATGTCTACATAGTTCTTGAACCCGCAGGATCTGCACACTTAAGGTTTGGTGACGTTTCGGTAGTATAGAGTTATGTATGGTGGTGACCGAAGGTTGTTCGGAGGCCCGTATGAGATCCCGGATGTCACAAGGAGCTCCAAAATGGTCCGGAGGTAAAGATTTATATATAGGAAGTCCTGTTTTGGTCATCGAAAAAGTTTCGGGCTCATCGGTAGTTTACGGGAGTGCCGGGAGGGTGCCGGGAGACCATCAGGAGGGGTGTCTCGACCCAAAGGACCTTATGGGCTGTGGGAGGAGTCAAACCAGCCCTTGGTGGACTGTACTAAGCCCCCACTAAGGCCCATGCGGCTAGGGGTGGGAAAAACCCAAAAGGTGGAGAGGTGGAAAGAGTTTCCAAGTGGAAAGGAGGAATCCTACTCCTAATAGGATTGGAGTAGGACTCCTCCACCTCCAATTTTGACCAAAGCTTGAGGGTTTGAGGCTGCCTCCTCCCCTCCCTCCCTCCTATATATACTAGAGGATTTAGAGGGAAGAGCTAACCCTAATTGCCACGTACTGCCCTCTTCTTCCTCTAGATCTGTTTCTCCTCTAGATTAGTTCTGCGGTGCTTAGGTGAAGCCCTGTAGGATTAGTTCACCACCACCGCCAACATGCCATTGTGCTACCGGAGAACTCATCTACCTCTCTGCTCCCTCTTGCTGGATCAAGAAGGCGGAGATCGTTATCAAGCTGTACGTGTGCTGAATGCGGAGGTGTAGTCCGTTCGGTGCTAGATCAGAAGGACCATGATCAAGATCACGAGATGATTCATGATTGGATTGCGAGACAGATCATGATGAGATCATGGGACGGATCGTGATTGGATCATAGGACGGATCATTATGGGATCGCGGGACGCTCGGCAATTTGGATCGCGAAGACGTTCGACTACATCAACCGCGTCTCTTAACGCTTCCCGCTTAGCGATCTACAAGGGTATGTAGATCCACTCTCCCTCTCGTAGATGCTCATCACCATGGATAGATCTTGCGTGTGCGTAGGAATTTTTTGTTTCCCGTGCAACGTTACCTAGCACCACCTGCACCGCGGTGAACGGATGATGCAGCGGCACGAAGTGAGCAAATTTGGTGAACCTATCGACAACAACCATAATGGTGTCAAATCCTTCAGATTTGGGCAGCCCTTCCACAAAATCCATCGTCAGATCTTTCCATGGCTTAGTTGGAATTGGGAGGGGTTGTAGCTTGCCAGAGGGATGGCGTAGTTCATGCTTTGATTGTTGACAAGTCAGGCACTGTTGGACAAAATCTTCCACTGCTCTCTTAAGGCCTGGCCACGCGAACAATTTCCGCACTCGTTGATAAGTGGCTGCAACTCCGTAGTTCCCCCCCACTACACTATCATGCAGCGCTGAGATGATGTTGGTTTGCAGGGCAGTGTTGGTGCTGATCCATAGGCGGTCGCCTTGGCAAATGATGCCTTGTCACAGTGCACAGCCTTGATCGTCTGGGCTCCGAACTGCGAGCTGCGCGAGCAGGTCTTGGGATGAAGCATCAGTCTCATATGAATTTGCCACTTCCTGGAGCCATCGGGGTGACAGATTGACAGAGCATCAAGCAAAAGTCGATGGACGACTTGATAGAGAGCGTCTGTCGTGCCATTGTCCATCCCTTTCTTGTATCTGAATGTGAGCTGCAATCCAGCGAGCTTCGCCATGGCCTTGTGTTGAAGTTGAGTTTCTAGTTGTTGCTCGCCTAACGCACATAAACTCTTGTGGTCGGTGATGATTTCAAACGGCCCATGCTGCAGGTACTAGCACCATTTGTCCATTGCCATCATGACTGCCAAGAACTCCTTTTCATATGTGGATAACTTCTAATTCTTGAATCCAAGTGCCTTTCTCATGTAGGCCACTGGATGTCCATCCTGCACAAGCACTGACCTGACACCCAAGTCACACGTGTCAGTTTCAATTGCAAAGGGCCAGGCAAAATGGCAGAGCGAGCACTGGTGTTTGTGTCATCGCGAGCTTGAGCTTGTCGAATGCTTCCTGAGCTTGAATGTCCCAATGAAATCCCTTCTTGGTCAAAAATTGTGTGAGTGGTTTTGCAAGGATGCCGTAGTTGCTGACAAACTTGTGATAGTACGTGATAAGGCCAAGGAATCCCCGCAGCTCTATAGCTGTGGAGGGTACGGGCCAAGCATGCATCATGATGGTCTTGCTCGCATTCGTAGCGACCCCATCACACGAGATCACATGCCCCAAATACTCGATGCTGGGCTACGCGAAGGAGCATTTGGAGGCCTTAGCATAGAGTTCGTGTTCCCGCAAAGTAGTGAGGAGAGCCGGAGGTGCTCCTCATTTTCTTGCAAGTCAGCGCTGAACACCAAGATATCGTCCAGGAAAATAATAACAAACTTACGAGTATATTTGTCGAAAATGATGTTCATGAGGCATTGGAACATGTCCGGGGCATTTTAGAGGCCAAAAGGCATCACCCGGAAGTGGAAATGGCCGTGGTGGGTCTTGAATGCAGTTTTTTCTTCGTCCTCTTCTCTCATGCAAATTTGGTGATAACCCGCGCGAAGATTGATCTTGGAAAAGTAGGTGGCACCAGCTAGTTCGTGGAGTAGCTCATCGACGACCGGAAGAGGAAATTTTTTCTTCAATGTAATCTTGTTGAGCCGGCGGAAACCGATGCAGAAACGCAAACTGCGATCCTTCTTTTTCACTAGCAGGACCGACGCCGCGTACGGTGCTGCGGACGATTACGCCAGACTGGATCATGGCCTGAACTTGTTTTTTGATTTCATCCTTCTGCACTGGAGAGTACCGATATGGTCTGGAGTTGATCGGTGTTGTGCTCAACTCAAGATGGATGCCATGGTCGTATTGACGCTTGGGAGGAAGTGTTATTGGTTTAACAAACACATCTTCGAACTCATGGAGAACTTTCTGAATATTAGGAGGTACTAGCGCGCAGTGATCTTTGTCCGACTGCTCGATCGTGACCAATGTAGTAGTCCATATGTCATTAGCTACTTCCATCCTGTGTAGCTCATAGGCGTCCAGTTCGGAAATTGGTGGAAGATCAGCGGCCCGGGCCCCTTGAAGCTGAACTGTTTTGCCCTCCGTCTCGAATGAAATGGTTTTCAACTGCCAATGACAGTTCATTGGGCTATGTTGTGACAGCCAATCCATACCAAGCACTCCATCATAGGCGCTCAGCTACAGCACCCGGAGATCAATGTGGAAAGTATGTCCAGGTACTTGCCATGCCAGCGATCGGACGATCTTGTCATAGTGAAGGCGTTGACCGTTGGCCACTCGCAGAGACACCGGGGGAAGAATTTCAGTAGAGGATGACAGTCTGGTGGTAAACGCCTCACTAATAAAACTATGTGTGCTGCCTGAATCGACCAGCAACAACATCACTTGATCGCCCACATGGGCACGCAAACGAATGGTCGACGGTGCTTCATCACCAGACACTGCATGTTGAGAGAGAGAACAACACTCCGGTTCTTTAGCTACAGGTGTGTCTAGGAGTTGCAACACATGGATGGTGTCATCAAACAAAATTTCTCCATAGTCACTCACCTCGATCATCAGAATCTGTCCCGTGCGCTTGCACTGATGTTCCATGGAGTATTTGACACCGCATCGAAAACACAGCCCATTTTCTCGTCGGAACTCGTGCAGCTGCGGCTCACGGGCGTAATCATCATTGCCTTGCCAAGGAGGGGCAGCCAGACGCGATGGAGTTACAGCAACTGGTGCTGGAGGAGGTCTACCCTCTGGGGTGATGCGATGGCGATGTAGATGATGTTTCTCAAACTCTTCCTCCTGAATCCGAGCAAAAATTGTTGCACGTGTGATGCTGGTGGGTGCCTGCAGACGAACACCTAGCCTGAGCTCGTCTTTGAGACCGAGTAGAAATTGAGAGATGAAAAATTGTGTGCTCAATGGTGAGTCCAACGACAACAAGTGATACATGGATGTCTCGAATTCCTGCCGATAATCCTGGACTGTAGCTATCTGTCTTAACTGAACCAACTTGTGCATCTACATCGCGAATTCTTCAGGCCCAAATTCCTCCTCCACAGCAGCTCAGAATGTTGGCCAAGTGATACCGGGGTGGGTCTGTCGATACGCCTGCAGCCACATGGCTACCAAACCCTCCATGCATAGTGCAGCCGTGGTGACCCAATTGTGCCGCAACAGCCGATATAACTCGAAGTAGGAGCAGCAACACACGAACCAGAGATGAGGTGTGTTTCCATCGAAATGGGTAAAATTATGCTTGGGGGGCTTGGTTAAGTATTCGTCGTGGCGATCATGCTCCGGAGGCGACGGTGACCGCGATGGGAGCAACGATGGACCGTGATTGACAAGATGGGCGAACGACAACTGGGCTGCATCGTGCGTGTACAACAACGATGGAGGTGGTTGACGGGTTGTTTTCGGTGGTGGTTGGGGAGCGGGGCCGGAAGAGCCCATCATCCCCGTGACGCTTAACGGGGCCATGGCGCCCGAAGAGGTCGCCGCAGTCGGATCGGTCGTCGGGGTCAATTTACGCGCCTCATCCACATCCTTTTGCGTCAGATCAAGTTGCTTGGAGAGGTGCTTCAATTCATGAGACACCTACTTGTTGAACGAGTGTTGCGCCTGGAATCGCTCGTCGACGGTGGTTTGGCACGCGTCGAGATGGTGGATGACGGACTTGAGCAGGTCCTTTAGCTTGTCAGTGGTTTCTACCATGACTTCAAGGATGCGCTGGGTCTAAGCCGATGGTTTCGATGGCGGCATCGTCGTCTCGCTCCAAATCGAACGAACCCCGAGCAGGATTTTGGGCGAGCGCAACGGAGCGGCTCGCACCTGACTCGGTGGATGTTACCGCTCGATCAAGAGGGTATGAGATCGGCGGTAGCAGTAATAGGGGGAAGATTTTTTGGGAGGCTCTGATTACCAGATTGTAACACCCTAGGGGAGAAAGGGGATCGGGATCGGAGTAGGTAGGGGAGAGGGAGCAGTTGAGAATGAGAAGAGAAGGGATGAGGGGATAGTTCAGTCACTAATTTCTTTCCTGTCAACACAATGGCTTACAGCGGTATAAGTAGCTGCCTAGATGGGCCATGACAATTACAAAGCCTGTGGCCAAAGGCCCATGGCCAAAATGACCCACCCATGACCTTGCTCCTGTATCCTTCGTCACACTGTTACTGATTTAGTTAACTGAACCTGAATCCATAGCAGCTATGACACATCGTTACGAAATTCTACACACTACCATGTTAACTAGAAGCATATACGACATGACTCAAAAGATCCATATGGAATTGAAGATACTACATGTGCCTTGTATGTTATCACATGTTTGGTCTTATTGGATGCGTCAGTGGATAGAAAAATGTTTATAATAACAAAAGGTGAATGGACAACAATATATGTGTATGAATATTCACACATCACACACGTTTTGATGTTTCAACCGCCAATCTAGCCTAAGTGACATCAAAATTCGGCACATATGAAATCACATGTATGTTCTGAGGTGTTGTCAAGCCTTTGCTAGCTCTTATATATTGCTCGCATGATGAAATAGTGGTACATATTGTTAGTGAGCAAATAAATTCTAAGGCACTACATCCATGTATACAATAACCCATCCACAAATACACAAGTTCAATGTAAAAACACCCCGACTCACACGTGCTATCTTTATCTCGGAGAGGAACAACACAAGAGATGAAGAAAATTAATTAAAGTTGAATGGCATCAAACACAACAAGGTTATCTAGAAATAAGACACGTCTAGAAATCAAATTATAGGATTGGATGGAAAACTAGCATCCACCTCAACTCCATTTCACCCGCTAAAAGGATCGATATGGTTGACTAGAGGGGGGGGGTAAATAAGCAACTACCAATTTTTTAAGCTTTTCTAAAAAAAATTAGGTTTAGCAACAAATAGGTTGACTAGATATGCAACAAGGTGAGCAACCTATATGATGCTAGCAACAACAACAACAACAAGATATAAGCTAGCACAAAGTAAAGGTAGGAAATAATCACAAGTGGAACCATTGGAGACGAGGATGTGTTACCGAAGTTCCTTCCCTTTGAGGGGACGTACGTCTCCGTTGGAGCGGTGTGGAGACTCAATGCTCCCCAAGATGCCACTAGGGCCATTGTGTTCTCCTCATGCCCTCACACAATGCGAGATGTTGTGATTCCACTAGTTGTGCACTTGAAGGGGACAATTGGACCTTTACAAACAAGGTTGTGGCCCTCTCCACAACTTAATTGGAGGCTCCCAACAAAACCATGAAGCTTCACCATAATGGAATATGGCTTCGAGGTGACCTCTTCCGTCTAGGGTGCTCAAACACCCAAAAGTAACAAAATGCACACAAGAAAGTATGGGGAAATAAATTTTCCTTTGGTGGAAGTGTAGATCTAGGTCTCCTCCTTCAATCCCTAGCAAATCAACAAGTTTAAGTGCCTGGAGAGAGAGATCGGACAAGAAAGCATGATGTGCATCAATGGTGGAGAGAGAAAAGGTAAGAGATAAGGTGGAGGAGGAAGAACCACCCCTTTATATAGTGTCCCCACTTTCCAACCGTTACAACCATTTTTACATGGCAGCATGGTTTTAAATAGCGGATAGCGGACTCGCTGCGGATTTGGATGGTCGTAGCGGATTGCGGATTGCGGGCGCATAGAGGATTTATATAAAAACTATTTTTATGTCATTGTGTATACTTTATACAATTGACAATAATAACATTTAAATTGTGCAATATCATTTGTATTTGTATAATCTATGTGTCACTAAGTCGCATACACACAAGTTGTCTCCATGATCAAAAGTTGTTGGCTACTCCTCCAATATTTTAGTTAAAGTATAGTGTAAACACCGAAGGAAAAATATGGTCCTCATGCATCCATGTTCACACCCCAATATTATAATTAAAGAATTCCTCCAGCCGGCATCATCATCTCAAATTAGTCAACTTGGTGCATGCCGTAGTCGTCACCTGTAGCAACAGTTTTGTGTTCCATGTAACAAAACTAAGTTTCGGTTTGCTCTGAAGAGTCTGTCCACTTTTCAACATGTAGCAGGCTAGCATCACTTCATGCATGCAGCAAACCCAAGGAGCAGCAGGATCGTGTAGTAGCAGGCTATGTATAGGAGTTAGGACAGTAGTGCATGGCATGCATGCACGTGTTCGTGTCAGGTGGTTTGAATACCATAGTACGATCATATGGAGCCAGAGCGCTATGCCCGCATCACACCAGCGCTTGGCAACCGTACAACCGGTGGTGCGGTGTAGGATCCAAAGTAGGTCTAGAGGGGAGGTGATTAGACTACTTGACCAAATAAAAATCTATTTTTTTTTCAATTTTAAGTGATGGCAGATTTTAGCATTCATAACAAGTCACGCACATCCTACACATGCATGTCTACGAGTATAGTAGTGGAAAGTAAAGACAAGCATGAGTAGTAAAGGAAGGGTAGGAAGATCAAACGCAATTTGGAAACACGAAGATTTTTCCCGTGATTCCGATAGGTGGTGCTATCGTACGTCCACGTTTATGGAGTCTTCAACCCACGGAGGGTAATGGTCGCGAGAGTCCACGGAGGGCTCTACCCACGGAGGGTTCCTTGAAGAAGCAACCTTGACTATACCATGATGGCCTACGTCCACGGAGGACTAGCCTAACTCGGGGTAGATCATCACGTAGTAGGCGATCTCCTTGCCCTTACAAACTTCTTGGTTCACTCCACAACACGAAGTAGGAGGCTCCCAAGCGACACCTAACCAATCTAGGAGGCACCACCCTCCAAAAGGTAATAGGCACGATAATGTCGATGAACTCCTTGCTCTTGTGCTTCAAGATGATAGACTCCTCAACACTCAATCACTCTCTCACATATTTGGCTTTGGTGGAAGAGATTGATTGGATGGAAAGCAACTTGGGGAGGCTAGTGATCAAGATTCATATGGTTGGAATGGAATGGCATGATCTCAACACATGAGTAGGTGTCTCTCTCTCAGAAAATCAGTTGGGATGAGTGGGGATCTGTTCTGAGTGCTTCTCTTGCGAGTGAGTGGTGGTGGAGGGGTATATATAGGCATCTCCAAAAATCCAACCGTTACACCTTAAGTGACCAGCTTGGTGACACCGATGTGTGAATCTTGGTGGTACCGAGTTGCTCCAAAGGTAGCAACTTTTGAATCTCGGTGAGACCGATATATAATTCTCGGTGGTACTGATCAGGTGTCCAATGGTCAGAAACCTCATGTCGGTGACACCGATCCAAAAACTCGGAGATTCCAATTTTATGAATTGAGGCAACCGAAAGTTGGCAACATGAACTCGGTGGAACCTATGCAAAATTGATTACACCGAACGGCTAGGGTTTGGCATGGGTCTGCCTGAGTTTAGGAATCGGTGGGACCGAGTGGAAATAGTTGGTTTCACGATTTTGGATATTTGGCTTTGGACAGACTTTTGTGGAAGAGTTGGGGGTGTTTTTTTTGTGACTATCACTTGTGCATGTTTGAGCATCTTGTTCACCAACAGTACCTTACCCCCTTTTAATAGTATTGGCTTTCCTATGGACTCAAAGTGATTTCTCACAAAGTAAAATGTAGAGTGCTCTTCCTTGAAGCTTAGCCAATCCATTTCTTTGTATCTTGGGGTTTCTCCACAATCCTTTTGCCATCCCTATCATTGAACTTTTCCTGAAATATAGTTAGTAGAAACCTTAGCTCAATCATATATATGTTGTTATTAATTACCAAAACCACAAAGGGAGCAAATGTGCTTTCAATCTCCCCCTTTTTGGTAATTGATGACAACATATAGATCAAAGCTTCGACATATGATATAATCAATGAATGTAATCGTCGCTTTGAGAGGTATGTGATAAGCAAGAGTTCCCCCTAAATTTGTGCATTATTTTGAATTTCGTTTGAATGCAAATGCACAATCAATTAGGTACATGGGGCACTTCTTCCATGTTACATACATCTTGGTGGTGTGCGAGAATAATAAGAGTCAATACCATAGCACAACACAATCAAGCAAAGTGAATGATCATCTCATAAGCATCAAAATGATAGGAAATAGTAGCAACACATATAAGTGTATGATCAAACACGGGCAAAGTTTAACACATCCAAACCAAAAGATAGCAAATGTTTTTGAAAAAGCAATAAAAACCAATGCTCTCTCTCTCTCTCGAAGCCCTAATGATCTATACAACTTCTCCCCCTTTGGCAACAAGTTACCAAAAAATTTAAAGGTATAGAGCTAATCGTTCTTCTAGGGTTGATTCCTCTAGTAGCTGAAGTTGGAGTCGAGATAACGGCATCGGAGAAGACCTCTGCTGATGTCACAGATGGAGTTGGTGTAGCAACTGGAGGAATTGGTGGAGTTGATGGAGCTGAAATGACTGTAGCTGGAGCAGATGAAGACGGTCTCATCTCTGGAGCTGGTATTGTGGGTGTCCTGGCCTGAGTCCTGAAAACTGTTGCGATCCCCTGTACTTGTGGGTTATCACACACTCGGGAAGTAGTCTTCATTCTCCTTGATGTACTTCCAATCCACATATCTCATATCACTGACAGCTGGGCTCTTGTCAAGCAATACGGTCTCATAGAAATCTTGCTGCTCTTTGTGCAGAACCTGTAGTCAACAACAGTCTTTCTCCTCTATGAGTATGGATCAGCAGCTCTCCACTCTCTCAGACCTGAATCCTTCTTCTTCTTCTTCTTCATGTCCTCATCAACCATGTGACTGGCATTGTGCTCTGGAAGGTGTGGTCTCAGCTTCATCAAAGCTGACATAGCATCCTCATCTAGATCTCTGGAGGTAGATCCCTTCTTCTTCTTAGAAGTTGGGATGTCTCTGGTAGTCCTCTTAGGCTTTGGTGCAGAAGGCTTCTTGGAACCAGTTGGCTTGCCCTTGGGTGCAGACTGCCTAGGCATAGCATCAGACAAAAGTTTCTTTTGCTTCTTCTTGGGAGGAGCCTTTGCAGCTGGCTCTTCCTCCTTCTCAGCAGAAACAGTAGTAGTCCCTTCTAGGTCCTCATACATGGAGGTAGCCCTACCAACAACATAAACAATCCTCTTTTTGGCTTTCTTCTCACCAGCCTTCTTGGGCATAGACTTCCTGGGAGGCTCAACAGTCATGGTGCCTCTAGAGCTCTCAGGTGCTCTCATAGTTTCAAAGGGGGCATACTCCTTCCTGACCACCTTCTTAGTGGCCTTCTTGACTGACTTGTCCTGCTTGGATTTGGGAGGCACTTCATCAGGTATGAAGTCCTCATCTTTTATAATTGACTAACCAATGCTTCTAGGGACTACCTAGATAGTTGTGTTGGTTGTGTTTTCGGGGAACGAACTATTGAACAAGCTGAATTACTATTGAATAATATATTGAGAAATGATAATGATTGGACCATTCCCGAACCACCTCCAAAGCTAACTCCGAAGAAAAGAGGTATTCTATTCCTCAGTCCTGAAGATATGCAAGAGGCAAAGAAATCTATGAAAGAAAAAGGTATTAAAGTTGAAGATGTTAAGAATCTACCACCTATTGAAGAAATACATGGTCTTGATAACCCAACACAGGTAGTAGAGGTAAATTCTCTGAGTAGATTTGATGAAAGAGATATTCTTTAAAATAAGTCTACTAGCCAATGCTTAGATGAATTTGATAATTTTATTGTGAAGCAATAAAATTTCAATGCCTATGTTAGTAGACAATTGAAACATAATGCTTATATGCTTGATCGCTTGGGTGATTATTTGAGTAGAACTTTCAATGATCTTAAGCTTATTAGTAAACATGCATCCATGGTAACCACTCAAGTAGAACAAGTACTTAAGGCTCGGAATGATTTGCTTAATGAGATGAATAGTAAAGACAATGATCATTCTGTTGAAGTTGTGACTAGAGGAGGTAGAATGACTTAGGAACCTTTGTATCCTGAGGGCCATCCTAAGATAATTGAGCAAGATTTTCACAGAGTTAATACTGATGCACCTACCCATTCCAATAAGAGTGGAAAAAAGATTGATGATAGTACTTTGCATACTGCTAGTGAACCTGTTATAGATACATCTGATAATCCAAATGATATTTCTATTTTTGATGCTAAGACACAATCGGGTGATGAACATGAGCCTAGTGATAACATTAATAATGATGTTCATGTTGATGCTCAACCTAGTAATGATAATGATGTGGATATTGAACCTGTTGATGATCTTGATAACCCACAATCTAAGAATAAAAAGATATGATAAAAGAGACTTCATTGCTAGGAAACATGGTAGAGAAAGAGAACCATGGGTTCAGAAACCCATGCCCTTTCCTCCTAAACCATCCAAGAAAAAGGATGATGAGGATTTTGAGCACTTTGTTGAAATGCTTAGACCTGTCTTTTTGCGTATGCGCTTGAGTGATATTTTGAAAATGTCTCCTTATGCTAAGTATATGAAAGATATTGTGACAAATAAAAGAAAGATGCCGAAAGCTGAGATTTCCACCGTGCTTGCTAATTATAATTTTAAAGGTGGAATACCTAAGAAACTAGGAGATCCCAGAGTACCTACTATACCATGCTCTATTAAAGGAAATTATGTTAAAACTGCTTTATGTGATCTTGGAGCTGGTGTTAGTGTTATGCCTTTCTCTTTATACCATAGACTTGGTTTGAATAAGTTGACACCTACTGAGATGTCTTTGCAAATGGCTGATAAATCAACTTCTCTACCTATTGGTATTTGTGAGGATGTACCTGTCATAGTTGCAAACGCTACTATCTTGACGAACTTTGTTATTCTTGATATTCCCAAGGACGACAGTATGTCAATCATCCTTGGTAGACCCTTTTTGAATACTGCAGGGGCTGTTATTGATTGCAACAAGGGTAATGTCGCCTTTCATATTAATGGTAATGAGCATACGATACACTTTCCGAAGAAACAACCTCAAGTTCATGGTATCAACTCTATTGAAAAAATTCCAACGGTTATTATTGGAGACTTTGAGTTCCCTCTTCCTACTGTCAAGAAGAAATATGATATACTTATTGTTGGGAAAATTCATATCCCCATTGAGGTAACTTAGTGTTATTCGAAAAATCTTTGGTTTCATGTTATTCTAAAGAGGTTTGTTAATAAGACTTGATCAACCTTATTGATGGATCCCTTTTGATGAACATGAGATGGATGAATTTAGAAAGCACAACTTCCTGTACCTAACTTTTACTTTCTGCTACCTAGATGAAATTAAGTAAAAAATGCTATTATTTTTCTGTTTTCTGAGTTTCCCGTGCAATAAAAAAGTGACGTGAAAATAAAAGTCCTTCAAATGTCATGAAAATGGAGTATGATTTTTTTCTGGAATATTTAAGAATTTTTGGCACTGGGTATGCATCAAGGGGATGCACCAGTGGGCCACAAGCCTGCAGGGCGCGCCCACCCCCTTGGGTACGCCCTGGTGGCTTGTGGGTCCCACGTGCCCCCCCTTCACTTATTCCAGCACCCATTCACTTCATCTTCCTCCAGAAAAAATCCCACCATTGCTCAAACCCATCTTCTAGCTCATCTTGCTGCCATTTTGATCTCCTTGCTAAAGCTCCATTTGCAAAACTGTTTTAGGGGATTGCTGATCGGTATGTGACTCCTCCAATGGTCCAATTAGTTTTTGTTCTAGTGCCTTATATATTGTAGATTTTTGGCTGTTGTGGTGACTGTGTTCCTGAGCTTCATGTCAAATTTCTATGGTCCCAAGTAGTTTTGATGCATGATATAGTCTCTAGGCACTTGAGAGAGTACTTGCTATGAGTTTTGTTGAGTTTTGTTCACCTTTATTTTAGTTCACTAAAAAATTCAGAAATTTTTCAGAGAAAGAAAGTATGTTGAGGAGAATGTACCAAGGTGGTTCCTCGAGCAAGAAAGCCCCAAGACTCGCATTACGTGAGCCCGATCTTGAACTACCAAGGGAAGCTCAAGTACTGCCTTGTGAATGGCCATCGGATCAACTCATGGACAACGTCGGATTCAAGGAAGAGTTTTATGCGTACATAAGGAATGCTGGCCCTGAGGATTTCATTTTAGATCAATGCAAGCAATATTATCAACTCACTGATTCTTTCGTACGGAGGTTTGAATTTTCATCTAGGCGCAATTCTCATTCTGTATTTAATCTTTATGATAAACATATACCATGGACCTAGAAGATTTTAATGATGCATGCAAAATTCCACAGTGGGGTAGTCATAGCGATCCTCATAAAAACGAATATAATGATTTCGTTGCTAGAATCACGGTGGGAGAAACTAGAATCATTACACAAGCTACCTTGGGGAGCATTCATTTTCTAGCTATACATTATTTTGCTCTCTTCATAGGTAGATGTATTAACGGTAAACGCGAGCATAGTCATCTTTCCATGCCTGATCCGAGTATTCTTAAGAGTGTTGTAATGGTAGATAGACGATATAACTTGGGGGGCTATCATTGCTAGGAGGTTACATCATAATGCTAAGGATGGAGATTTCTTTGGTGGAATTTATGCCACCCGTGTAGCTAAGTATCTTGGGGTACCCATAAGAGAGAACGATATTGAGTTACCCCCTGCTTTTCTTGATTATGAGGCTTTGGTGCGCTACCGGTTTCTTGAAAGAAACGAACAATCCCTCCAATACCGACTAATTTTTGACAGGCAACGTGTTGTCCATGTTAGCCTTCCTGCTCCTGCCTTCTTTAACTTTTGGGAAAAGCAGAGATATTTTATAACCAGAGAGGAGGCAAACGAGTACGAGCGAAATGAAGAAACCGCTCGCCTTCACGCTGCAGTAGTTCAGGCGGTAGCCGTCGCAGCCCGGTACAACCCCAACTTTAACTTCGGATATTATCCAGGCCAGCCATGGCCCTAGACCAACTTAGGCCAAAAGCCTAAGCTTGGGGGAGTAAGTATTTCTCACCGACATTACATTCATGTTCACATACTCATTCAAGTTGTCGTTGTTCATACTTTTTCATTGTACTATCCATGGTAGTTTATTTCTTGTTTTGCTTTTTTCTCTTGTGTGTTTAATTAACTTTGAGAAAAATACAAAAAAATAGTTCTAGCTTTATTTTCTAGTTGCTTAATTGTAGCATTAAAGAGAAAACCTAGAAAGATTTATCGTTCTTCTTTTTTCTTGTTTGGAGCTTTCTCATGTAGATAATTTTCCTTTCTTTTCTTTGGGTCGTTAGGAGAAGACCACGATGACGTGTTGAGTGGCTCTCATATGCATTATTGTTTATCTTACAAAGAGCCCATATTGCCTTGTCTTCTCCTTTGGTTTATTGTTTGCAGATTCCATCTTAGTCCAATGCACGTGCATTCTTATTATTATTCACATCGTTCGGTCGTGCAAGTGAAAGCAATAATGACGATATTTGATGAAAAGATTGAGATGGAGAAAAGTTGGTATGAACTCAACCTATCTTGCTTTTGTAAATATGATTAGCTCATCGTTCCAAATTCAGTACATTATGGATTGAACGTGTTTGCAATGACAATTAGAGATTATAGTTATTCATGACATGCTTAATTAGCTAAGAGTGGATAATGGTTCGTCTTGAGTGCCAACATGCGCATTAAAATGGTTGTGATGTAGTATGATAGAATGGTATCCTCCTCTGAATGATTCAAGTGGCTTGACTTCGCACATGTTCACGCATGTAGTTGAAACAAATCAATATAGCCTCCACGATGTTTATGTTCATAGTGAATTATATCCTACTCATGCTTGCATTCAATGTTGGTTAATCTCAAAGCATGTTGATGACTGTGTCGCTCTCTAGTTGGTCGCACCCTAGTCTTTTGCTAACCTTCACTTGTACTAAGCGGGAATACTGCTTGTGCATCCATCTCAATAAACCCAAAGTTGTCCCATATGAGTCCACCATATCTACCTATATGCGGTATTTACCTGCCGTTCCAAGTAAATTTGCATGTGCTAAACTTTAAACCTTCAAATAAATATTATGTTTTGTATGCCCAAATCGCTCATGTGGCGACTGGGGCTGTCAGTATCTTCCATGCTAGGTGGGTTATTCTCACGATATGTGTTGATTCACTATCATTCACGAGAAAGTGGCTGGTAATCGGGATGCCTAGTCCCGTGCTCGAAATAAAAAGCAAATTATAATTAAACAAAACTCCCCCAGGACTGTGTTTGTATGTACGGTACCCATGGATTTGGCCCGCCGTGGAGTGTGACTAATTGGTGGAGGGGGAGTAAAAACTTTACCATTCTGTTTGGGAACCGCCTATAATGTATCTAGTATGGAAGATATTGAAAACCTCTTGGTCTTTATGTGAGGAAAGAAAGCATACCACTCCAAAATCATTACTTATCTCTGTTTTAAAAGCTTGAGCTCTCGCACCTCTGCAAATCAATGCTTCCCTCTGTGAAGGGCCTATCTATTTACTTTATTGTCGAGTCATCATGCTCTTATAAAAAAGCACCAGTTAGAGAGCACCATTGTCATTTGTATGCCTTGATATTAATTGATTTGAGTATGAGCATGATTGGATCTCTTTTACCATGAATTACAATGTTTAGTCAGTCCTTGTTCTTCGGAGGTGCTCCGCATTTATGTTTTGCGGTCTCAGAAAGGGCTAGCGAGATACCATTATGTCATATTGTATATGATTGTTTTGATAGATTGTTGTCATCCGAGACTTATTATTATTGCTTGCTAGTTGATTATGCCATTGATATGAGTAAATGTGAGACCTAAATGTTATTGTGAATGTGGTTAGTCTATAATCCTTGCCGAAAATCTGAACATAAGTTAGACATATTTACAACAGCAAGATCAAACAAAGTTTGTAAAATTTTTTCTTTATCACTTTCAGTTTATCAACTGAATTGCTTGAGGACAAGCAAAGGTTTAAGCTTGGGGGGAGTTGATCGTCTCCAACGTATCTCCTTTTCCAAACTCTTTTGCCCTTGTTTTGGACTCTAATTTGCATGATTTGAATGGAACTAACCCGGACTCACGCTGTTTTCACCAGAATTGCCTTGGTGTTATTTTTGTGCAGAAATAAAAGTTCACGGATTGACCTGAAAAATTACGAAGAATATTTTTGGAAATAATAAAAAATACCGGCGAAAGAATCAACTGCAGGAGGCCCACCACCAAGCCACAAGCCTGGTGGACGCGCCCACCCCCCTAGGATGCGCCGGGCAAGCTTGTGGCGCCCCTGCTGCTCCTCCGACCTCATTTCCACTTCTATATATTCCTATTCAGGGAGGAAAAAAAATCTGAAAGAAGAGTTCATTGCGTTTCACAATACGAAGCCGCCGCCACCCCCTGCTCTTCCTCGGTACACCACATCTGGAGTCCGTTTTGGGCTTCAAAGAGGGGAAATCGACGCCTTCGTCATCACCAACCATCCTTCATCACCAATTCCATTATTCTCTCCACTGTTCGTGAGTAATCTCATTGTAGGCTTGCTGGGCGGTGATGGGTTGGATGAGATTTATCATGTAATCGAGTTAGTTTTGTTAGGGTTTGATCCCTAGTATCCACTATGTTCTGAGATTGATGTTGCTATGACTTTGCTACGCTTAATGCTTGTCACTAGGGCCCGAGTGCCATGATTTCAGATCTGAACCTATTATGTTTTCATGAATATATATGTGTTCTTGATCCTAGCTTGCAAGTTGTAGACACCTATTACGAGTTATGATCTGCATCCCCAGGGTGACAATAACTGGGATTCTTTCCGGTGATTACCGTAGTTTGAGGAGTTCATGTATTAACTGAGTGCTAATGCTTTGGTATGGTTCTCTATTAAAAGGAGGCCATAATATCCCTTAGTTTCCAATAGGACCGCTGCCACGGGAGGGTAGGACAAAAGATGTCATGCAAGTTCTTTTCCATAAGCACGTATGACTATATATGGAATACATGCCTACATTACATTGATGAATTGGAGCTAGTTTTGTGTCACCCTATGTTATAATTGTTGCATGATGAATGTCATCCAACATAATTATCCATCATTGATCCGTTTCCTACGAGCTTTCCATATATTGATCTTTGCTCAGTTACTTTTCCTTTGCTACTGTTACAAACACTATAACTGCTACTATCAATTTGCCACCGTTACCGTTACTACCATATTACTTTGCTACTGAATACTTTGCTGTAGATATTAAGTCTTTCAGGTGTGGTTGAATTGACAACAAAGTTGTTAATACTCGAGAATATTCTTTGGCTCCCCTTGTGTCGAATCAATAAATTTGGGTTGAGTACTCTACCCTCGTAAACTGTTGCGATCCCCTATACTTGTGGGTTATCACACACTCGGGAAGTAGTCTTCATTCTCCTTGACGTACTTACAATCCACATACCTCATATCACTGACAGCTGGGCTCTTGTCAAGCAATACAGTCTCATAGAAATCTTGCTGCTCTTTGGTGCAGAACCTATAGTCAACAACAGTCTTTCTCCTCTATGAGTATGGATCGGCACCTCTCCACTTTCTCAGACTTGAATCCTTCTTATTCTCTTATTCATGTCCTCATCAACCACGTGACTGGCATTGTTCTCTGTAAGGTGTGGTCTCAACTTCATCAAAGCTGACATAGCATCCTCATCTAGATCTCTGGAGGTAGATCCCTTGTTCTTCTCAGAAGCTGGGATGTCTCTGATAGTCCTCTTAGGCTTTGATGCAGAAGGCTTCTTCGAACCAGTTGGCTTGCCCTTGGGTGCAGACTGCCTAGGCATAGCATCAGACAAAAGTTTCTTTTGCTTCTTCTTGGGAGGAGCCTTTGCAGCTGGCTCTTCCTCCTTCACAGCAGCAGCAGCAGCAGTCTCTTCTAGGTCCTCCTACATGGAGGTAGCCCTGCCAACAGCATAAACAATCCTCTTTTTGGATTTCTTCTCACCAGCCTTCTTGGGCATAGACTTCCTGGGAGGCTCAACAGTCATGGTGCCTCTAGAGCTCTCAGGTGCTCTCATAGTTTCAAAGGGGGCATACTCCTTCCTGACCACCTTCTTAGTGGCCTTCTTGACTGACTTGTCCTGCTTGGATTTGGGAGGCACTTCATCAGGTATGAAGTCCTCATCTTTTATAATTGACTAACCAATGCTTCTAGGGACTACCTAGATAGTTGTGTTGGTTGTGTTTTCGGGGAACGAACTATTGAACAAGCTGAATTACTATTGAATAATATATTGAGAAATGATAATGATTGGACCATTTTCGAACCACCTCCAAAGCTAACTCCGAAGAAAAGAGGTATTCTATTCCTCAGTCCTGAAGATATGCAAGAGGCAAAGAAATCTATGAAAGAAAAAGGTATTAAAGTGAAGATGTTAAGAATCTACCACCTATTGAAGAAATACATGGTCTTGATAACCCAACACAGGTAGTAGAGGTAAATTCTCTGAGTAGATTTGATGAAAGAGATATTCCTTAAAATAAGTCTGCTAGCCAATGCTTAGATGAATTTGATAATTTTATTGTGAAGCAATAAAATTTCAATGCCTATGTTAGTAGACAATTGAAACATAATCCTTATATGCTTGATCGCTTGGGTGATTATTTGAGTAGAACTTTCAATGATCTTAAGCTTATTAGTAAACATGCATCCATGGTAACCACTCAAGTAGAACAAGTACTTAAGGCTCGGAATGATTTGCTTAATGAGATAAATAGTAAAGACAATGATCATTCTGTTGAAGTTGTGACTAGAGGAAGTAGAATGACTTAGGAACCTTTGTATCCTGAGGGCCATCCTAAGATAACTGATCCATTGCCTATGAGCTTTCCATATATTGATCTTTGCTCAGTTACTTTTCCGTTGCTACTGTTACAAACACTACAAACTGCTACTATCACTTTGCCACCGTTACCGTTACTACCATATTACTTTGCTACCGAATACTTTGCTGCAGATATTAAGTCTTTCAGGTGTGGTTCAATTGACAACTCAGCTGCTAATACTCGAGAATATTCTTTGGCTCCCCTTGTGTCGAATCAATAAATTTGGATTGCATACTCTACCCTCGAAAACTGTTGCGATCCCCTGTACTTGTGGGTTATCACACACTCGGGAAGTAGTCTTCATTCTCCTTGATGTACTTCCAATCCACATATCTCATATCACTGACAGCTGGGCTCTTGTCAAGCAATACGGTCTCATAGAAATCTTGCTGCTCTTTGTGCAGAACCTGTAGTCAACAACAGTCTTTCTCCTCTATGAGTATGGATCAGCAGCTCTCCACTCTCTCAGACCTGAATCCTTCTTCTTCTTCTTCTTCTTCATGTCCTCATCAACCATGTGACTGGCATTGTGCTCTGGAAGGTGTGGTCTCAGCTTCATCAAAGCTGACATAGCATCCTCATCTAGATCTCTGGAGGTAGATCCCTTGTTCTTCTTAGAAGCTGGGATGTCTCTGGTAGTCCTCTTAGGCTTTGGTGCAGAAGGCTTCTTGGAACCAGTTGGCTTGCCCTTGGGTGCAGACTGCCTAGGCATAGCATCAGACAAAAGTTTCTTTTGCTTCTTCTTGGGAGGAGCCTTTGCAGCTGGCTCTTCCTCCTTCTCAGCAGCAACAGTAGTAGTCCCTTCTAGGTCCTCATACATGGAGGTAGCCCTACCAACAACATAAACAATCCTCTTTTTGGCTTTCTTCTCACCAGCCTTCTTGGGCATAGACTTCCTGGGAGGCTCAACAGTCATGGTGCCTCTAGAGCTCTCAGGTGATCTCATAGTTTTAGAGGGGCCATACTGTTGGAAATAAGCCCTAGAGGCAATAATAAATTAGTTATTATCATATTTCCTTGTTCATGATAATCGTTTATTATCCATGCTATAATTGTATTGATCAGAGACTTAGATGCATGTGTGGATACATAGACAAAACCATGTCCCTAGTATGCCTCTAATAGAGTAGCTCGTTGATCAAAGATGGTTAAGGTTTCCTAGCCATTGACATGATATGTCATTTGATAACGGGATCACATCATTAGGAGAATGGTGGGATGGACAAGACCCAAACTACAAACGTAGCATATGATCGTGTCAGTTTAATGCTATTGTTTTCTGCATGTCAAGTATCTGTTCCTATGACCATGAGATCATGCAAATCACTAACACCGGAGAAGTGCCTTCTGTGTATCAAATGTCGCAACATAACTGAGTGACTATAAAGGTACTCTACAGGTATCTCCGAGGGTGTCTGTTGGGTTTGCATGGATCAAGACTGGGATTTGTTACTCCGTGTGACGAAGAGGTATCTCAGGGCCCACTCGGTAATACAACATCACAACAAGCCTTGCAAGCAATGTGACTAAGTGTTAGTCATGGGATCTTGTATTACGGAACGAGTAAAGAGACTTGCTAGTAACGAGGTTGAACAAGGTATGGAGATACCGACGATCGAATCTCGGGCAAGTAAACATACCGAAGAACAAAGGGAACATCATACGTGATTAACTGAATCCTTGACATAGAGGTTCGACCAATAAAGAACTTCGTAGAATATGTAGGAACCAATATGGGCATCCAGGTCCCGCTATTGGTTATTGATCATAGAGGTGTCTCGGTCATGTCTACATAGTTCTCGAACCCGTAGGGTCTGCACACTTAAGGTTCGGTGACGTTCTGGTAGTATAGAGTTATGTATGATGGTGACCGAAGGTTGTTCGGAGTCCCGGATAAGATCCCGGACGTCATAAGGAGCTCCGGAATGGTCCGGAGGTAAAGATTGATATATAGTAAGTCCCATTTTGGTCGCTGGAAAAGTTTGGGGCTAATCGGTAATGTACCGGGAGTGCCAGGAGTGTACCGGGAGACCACCGGGAGGGGTATTTCGACCCAAGAGGCTACATGGGCTGTGGGAGAATAAATACCAGCCTTTTGTGGGATGGTGGAAGTCCCACACAAGGCCCATGCGGCTGGGAGAAAAAGCCCAAAGGGAAAAAGGTGGAAAAAGGCCAAAAAAAGGTGGAATCCTTGTCCTACTAGGATTGGAGGAGGAGTCCTCCTCTCCTCCCCACTTTGGCCGACCCAAGGGCTGGCTTTTTGGCAGCCAAGCCTCCTCCTCCTCTCCTCATATATATACTAGAGGATTTTAGGGTTTTGGCAAAGAATTTTCAGCCACGTGCTACCCGTTCCTCTAGTGCATAGTTTTTCTGCAGTGCTTAGGCGAAGCCCTGCCGGAATAGCTCCACCACCATCGCCACAGCGCCGCCATGCTGCCAGAGAAATCTTCTACCTATCCACTCCCTCTTTCTGGATCAAGAAGGCAGAGATCGTCATCAAGCTGTACGTGTGCTGAATGCGGAGGTGTCGTCCGTTTGGCGCTAGATAGGAAGGACCATGATCAAGATTGCGAGACGGATTGTGACGAGATCGCGGGACGGATCGTGATGAGATCGTGGGACGGATCGTGATGAGTTCACGGGACGGATTGTGATTGTATCGTGGGATGGATCGTGATGAGATCACGGGACGCTCGGCGATTTGGATCGCGAAGACGTTTGACTACACCAACCGCGTTTCTTAACGCTTCCCGCTTAGCGATCTACAAGGGTATGTAGATCCACTCTCCCTCTCGTAGATGCTCATCACCATGGATAGATCTTGTGTGTGCGTAGGAAATTTTTTGTTTCCCATGCAACGTTCCCCAACAGTGGTATCAGAGCTAGGTCTATGTGTAGATGAGATCTCGAGTAGAACCCAAAGAGTTTGTGGGCGTTGATGCTTAGATTGCTTCCTCCCTTGGTCGTGTTTTGGTTCAGCGGTATTGTGAGATGAAGCGGCCCGGACCAAAATTACTCGTACGCTTACGAGAGACCGGTTCCCTCAAACGCAGCTTGTTGCATAGATGGCTTGCGGGTGTCAGTTTCTCTCACTTTAGTTGGATCGGATTCGACAAAGGCGGTCCTTGAGAAGGTTGAAAAGCAACTAGTGTATCACCGTTGTGGTTTATGCGTAGGTGAGAATTGTTCTTGCTAGATACCCGTAGAAGCCACGTAAAACATGTAACAACAATTAGAGGACGTCTAACTTGTTTTTGCAGGGTATGTTGTGATGTGATATGGCCAATTACATGATGTGATATATGTGATGTATGAGATGATCATGTGTTGTATAGAATATCACGACTTGCATGTCAATGAGTATGGCAACCGGCAGGAGCCATAGGGTTGTCTTTAATTATTGTATGACCTGCGTGTCAATCATTAAGCGCAATGTAATGCTTTACTTTATCGCTAAACGGTAGCAATAGTAGTAGAAGCATGGTGGGCATGACAACCCCGATGGCGACATGTTGATGGAGATCAAGATGATGGAGATCATGGTGTCATGCCGGTGACGATGGAGATCATGCTGGTGCTTTCATGATGGAGATCAAAAGCACAAGTTCATGGCCATATCATGTCACTTATGATTTGCATGTGATGTTAATCCTTTTATGCACCTTGTTTTGCTTAGGACGACAGTAGCATTATAAGGTGATCCCTCACTTAATTTCAAGATAAATTGTGTTCTCCCCGAGTGTGCACCATTGTGAAAGTTCTTCGTGTCGAGACACCACGTGATGATCGGGTGTGATAGACTCTACGTTCACATACAACGGGTGCAAGCCAGTGTTGCACATGCAGAACACTCGGGTTAAACTTGACGAGCCTAGCACGTACAGACATGGCCTCGGAACACAAGAGACCGAAAGGCCGAACATGAGTCATATAGTAGATATGATCAACATGATGATGTTCACCATTGAAACCACCTCAACTCACGTGATGATCGGACTTGAGTTGGTGAATTTGGATCATGTATCACTCGAATGATTGGAGGGACGTCAATTTGAGAGGGAGTTCTTAAGTAATATGATTAATTGAACTCATTATCATGAACATAGTCAATTGTGTCTGTGCAAATTATATTGTAGATCACTTGCTCGCGCTGTAGATCCCTTGAATTTTTATATGTTCCTAGAGAAATAGAGTTGAAAGATGTTGGTAGCAATATTGCGGACTGGGTCCATGATCTGAGGATTGTCCTCATTGCTGCATGGAAGGCTTATGTCCTTAATGCACCGCTCGGTGCGCCAACCCCTTTAGCGTGGTTTGTAGATGTTGTGAATATCTGATAGGCATGTTCTGATGACTACTTGATAGATTAGTGCGTCATGCATTACGGCTTAGAATTGAGGCTCCGAAACATTTTGAACGTCACAGAACATATGAGATGTTATAAGAGCTGAAATTAGGCTCTCAGGCTCGTGCCCATGTTGCGAGATATGAGATCTCCAACAAGATTCTTTGCCTGCAAGATGAAGGAGAATAGCTCAATCGTTGAGCATGTGCTCAGATTGTCTGGGTGCTACAATCGCTTGAATCGAGTGGGAGTTGATCTTCCAGATAAGATAGCGATTGATATAGTTCTCCAGGTCACTGTCACTAAGCTACTAGAACTTGGTGATGAACTATAAAACGCCAGGGATAGAAATAATGATCCGTGAGCAATTCGCGATGTTTGACACCGCAAAGGTAGAAATCAAGAAGGAGCGTCAAGTGTTGATGATTAGTCAAACCACTAGTTTCGAGAAGGGCAAGAGCAAGGGGGAAACTTCATGGATAGCAAGTCAATTGCTGCTCTAGTGAAGCAACCCAAAGTTGAACTCAAACCCGAGACTAAGTGCTTCGATTATGAGGAGAGTGGTCGCTGAAGCGGAACAACCCTAGATACTTGGTAGATAAGAAGGCTGGCAACGTCAACAGAAGTATATTTGATATACGTGTTATTGATGTGTACCTTGCTAGTACTCCTAGTAACACCTGGGTATTGGATACCGATTCGGTTGCTAAATGTTAGTAACTCGAAATAAAAGCTACGGAATAAACGGAGAACTAGCTAAGGGTTAGGTGAAGATGTGTGTTGGAAGTGTTTACAAGGTTTATGTGACCGACATCGCACACTCTCTCTACCTTCGGGATTAGTAACAAACCTAAATAAGTGTTATTTGGTGTTTTGCGTTGAGCATGAACGTGATTAGATCGTGTTTATTGCAACACGGTTATTCATTGAAGTTAGAGAATAATGGTTATTCTATTTACATGAATAATACCTTCAATGGTCATGCACCCAGTGAGAATGGTTTGTTGAATCTTGATCGTAGTAATACACATGTTCATAACATTGATGCCAAAAGATGCAAAGTTAATAATGATAGTACCACATACTTGTGGAACTGCCGCTAAATGTCATATTGGTATAAAACGCATGAAGAAACTCCATGCTGATGGATCTTTGGACTCTTTCGATTTCAAATCGGTTGAGACATGTGAACCATGCCTCTTGGTCAAACATGACTAAGGACCCCGTTTTCTGGTTTGACGTAGCGGGCAAGTGATTTATTGGAAATGATACATGTTGATGTATGCAATCCAATGAGTCTTGTAGCGTGCGGTGGATATCGTTATTTTCTTACCTTCACTGATGATTTGGGTAGATATAGTGTATGTTTACTTAATGAAACACAAGTCTAAATCGTTTGAAAAGTTCAAGCAAACTCAGAGTGAATTTTAAGATCATCGTGACTAGAAGATAAAAATATCTGCGATATGATCGTGGAGGTGAATATCTGAGTTACGAGTTTGGCATACAACTTTAGACAATGTGAAAGTTGTTTCACAACACATCCCATCTGGAACACCATAGTGTGATGGTATGTCCGAACGTCATAGTCGTGCTCTATTGGATATGGTGCATGTTATGATGTCTCTTATCGTTTTGCTACTATAATTTTGGGGTTGTGCATTAGAGACAAATACATTCACTTTAAATAGGGCACCATCTAAATCCGTTGAGATGACACTGTGTGAATTATGGTTTGATAGAAACCTAAGCTATCATTTCTTGATGTTTGGTGCTGCGACGCTTGTGTGGAAAATGTTTTCACCTAATGAGCTCGAACCCAAAGCGGACAAATGCATCTTCGTAGAATACCCTAAGAACAGTTGGGTGAACCTTCTTTCTCAGATCCAAGCATAAAGTGTTTGTTGCTAAAACGGGTCCTTTCCCGAGAAAAAGTATTGATCGGAGACTTAGATGCATGTGTGGATACATAGACAAAACCATGTCCCTAGTATGCCTCTAATATACTAGCTCGTTGATCAAAGATGATTAAGGTTTCCTAGCCATTTACAAGAGATGTCATTTGATAATGGGATCACATCATTAGGAGAATGGTGGGATGGACAAGACCCAAACTACAAACGTAGCATATGATCGTGTCAGTTTAATCCTACTGTTTTCTGCATGTCAAGTATCTGTTCCTATGACCATGAGATCATGCAACTCATTGACACCGGAGGAGTGCCTTGTGTGTATCGAACGTCGCAACGTAACTGAGTGACTATAAAGGTACTCTACAGGTATCTCTGAGGGTGTCTGTTGGGTTGGCATGGATCAAGACTGGGATTTGTTACTCCGTGTGACGGAGAGGTATCTTAGGGCCCACTCGGTAATACAACATCACAACAAGCCTTTCAAGCAATGTGACTAAGTGTTAGTCATGGGATCTTGTATTATGGAACGAGTAAAGAGACTTGCCAGTAATGAGGTTGAACAAGGTATGGAGATACCAACGATCGAATCTCGGGCAAGTAAACATACCGAAGAACAAAGGGAACATCATACGGGATTAACTGAATCCTTGACATAGAGGTTCGACCGATAAAGATGTTCGTAGAATATGTAGGAACCAATATGGGCATCTAGGTCCCGCTATTGGTTATTGATAGTAGAGGTGTCTCGGTCATGTCTACATAGTACTCGAACCCGCAGGGTCTGCACACTTAAGGTTCGGTGACGTTTCGGTAGTATAGATTTGTGTATGGTGGTGACCAAAGGTTGTTGGGACTCCCGGATGAGATCCTGGACGTCACGAGGAGCTCCGGAATGGTCCGGTGGTAAAGATTGATATATAGGAAGTCCCATTTTGGTCGCTGGAAAAGTTTCGGGCTAATCGGTAATGACCGGGAGTGCCGGTAGTGTACCGGGAGACCACCGGGAGGGGTATTTCTACCCAAGAGGCTTCATGGGTTGTGGGAGAGTAAATACCAGCCTTTTGTGGGCTAGTGTAAGTCTCACACAAGGCCCATGCGGCTGGGAGAAAAAGCCCAAAGGGAAAAAGGTGGAAAAAGGCCAAAAAAGGAGGAATCCTAGTCCTACTAGGATTGGAGGAGGAGTCCTCCTCTCCTCCCCACTTTGGCCGACCCAAGGGCTGGATTTTTGGCAGCCAAACCTCCTCCTCCTCTCCTCCTATATATACTAGAGGATTTTAGGGTTTTGGCATAGAATTTTCAGCCACGTGCTACCCGTTCCTCTAGTGCATAGTTTCTCCTCTAGATCGGTTTTCTGCAGTGCTTAGGCGAAGCCCTACCGGAATAGCTCCACCACCATCGCCGCAGCGCCGTCATGCTGCCGGATAACTCCTCTACCTCTCCGATCCCTCTTGCTGGATCAAGAAGGTGGAGATCGTCATCAAGTTGTACGTGTGCTGAACGCGGAGGTGCCGTCAGTTCGGCGCTAGATCGGAAGGACCGTGATCAAGATTGCGAGATGGATCGTGACGAGATCGCGGGACGGATCGTGATGAGATCACCGGACGGATCGCGATGAGTTCGCAGGATGGATCATGATTGGATCGCGGGACGGATCGTGATGAGATCGCGGGACGCTCGGCGATTTGGATCGCGAAGACGTTCGACTACACCAACCGCGTTTCTTAACGCTTCCCGCTTAGCGATCTACAAGGGTACGTAGATCCACTCTCCCTCTCGTAGATGATCATCACCATGGATAGATCTTGCGTGTGCGTAGGAATTTTTTTGTTTCCCATGCAAATTTCCCCAACACATACTCCTTCCTGACCACCTTCTTAGTGGCCTTCTTGACAGACTTGTCCTGCTTGGACTTGGGACGCACTTCATCAGGTATGAAGTCCTCATCTTCCTCATCAGAACTGAGCTTTCTTCTTACTCTAGTTTTAGCTCTAGGCAAATCAGGTGAGCTAGGCACATCATCTGAAGAGGATGAGCTCTTGTCTAGACTAGTGCAAGAGCTCATGTCAACATTTTGTTCCTTCAAGTTCTGACTATCCTCTGAGGCAAACATCTCAGACCCTGTGAAAAGAATACAGAGGAACAAAAGGGTTGAGCATCACAAAACATAGAGATTTTCAAACATTTGAATAAGGAAAATATTAGTTTTAGCTTTCTGCAGAAGGTATTTTGGTGTCACCGAGTTGTATTTTACGGAGTCACCGAGACTGACCATATGCATTTATAGAAACTTGGCAGCCTTTTCGATAGAACCGAAAAGATTGCTTTGGTCTCACCGATATGGTTCTCAGTAACCCTAAAACACAATCGGTGGAACCGATTTTTGCGACTCGATGGTACCGAGATGCAATCTACGGAGAGCTAACCCTAAAATATTCATTGTTCGCTAACCTACGAGATTTCTGATGGATAGGGAAGACAGCATACGGTGGCTTATAGATAAGAACATCTCAATGCACAAGAATTAGATGATGGAGCGCAAGAGAGGATTGGATCGAGCACTCGGTGGTTCCTCCCCCGGTGCAACCGCTCGACTCGAGCGCTGGACGGGGCAAAGTACCGAGTGGTACAACCACTAGGGACACCGTTAGTACCGAGCTATTGTAATATAACGGTACAACCGGCGCACGTCCGCCCAACAACCGAAGCTCAACAGAACCATGTCCGGTTGAAGTCTGGTGTTGGGCTGGTTCAACCGCCCAGGGCTGCCACCCTGGGTCACCCAACTATGGGCAGTACAACCACCTGGAGGCAGCGGTACAACCTCTGGGGACCACTCAAGGGCAGCACCCCCAGGGTGTCACCCCTGGAGTGGTGGTTAAACCGGATGACTGTATCGAGCGGTGCAATCGGTCGAGATAGCGGTATGACGTGGCTTCAGACTGCGTCGGTAGTTCCCCAAAGAGGGAGGGATGATGCAGCACAGTGACGGTAAGTATTTCCCTCGATTTATGAAACCAAGGTATGAATCCATAGAGGAAGATCACGCACCCATGTAAACAACACTTGCACACCAATAACAAATACTTGCAACTCAACGCGAAAGAGAGGTTGTCAAGCTCTTCACGGTAATAAGATAGATTAGGAAGTGATATAGTTTTGGCAAATAGATCTCGCAAGAAAACAAAATGAAATAGATAAATAAAAAGTGCAGCAAGGTATTTTTGGATTCTGGTTTTATAGATCTGAAAACAAAAAGTGCAAATAGTAGATCGCAAAGCAACATGTTGGAAAAGTAGACCCCGGGGTCGTAGGTTTCACTAGTGGCTTCTCTCATGAGTATAGCGCATGGTGGGTGAACAAATTACTATTGGACAATTGATAGAAGATCAAATAATCATGACGATATCCAGTCAATGATCATTATATAGGCATCACGTCCAAGACAAGTAGACCGAAACAATTCTGCATCTACTTCTATTACTCCACACATCAACCACTATCGAGCATGCATCGAGTGTATTAAGTTTATGGAGAAACGGAGTAATGCAATAAGAATGGTGACATGATGTAGACAAGATCTATTCATGTAGGAATAGACCCCATCTTGTTGTCCTTAATGGCAATGATACATTTGTGTCTTGATGCCCCTTCTGTCAGTGGGAAAGAACACCGCAAGATCGAACCCATCACAAAGCACCTCTTCCCATGGCAAGAAAAATCAATCTAGTTGGCCTAAGTAAACCAAAGATTTGAAGAAGAAATACGAGGCTATAAGTAATCATGCAAATAAGAGATCAAAGAATACTCAAATCATATTCATGGATAGAAACTGATCATGAACTCAAAATTCATCGGATCCCAACAAACACACTGCGAAAATCATTACATCAAATAGATCTCCAAGAGACCATTGTATTGAGAATCATATAGAGAGAGGAATCCATCTAGCTACTGCCTACGGACCTATAGGTCTATGGTGGACTACTCACGCATCATCGGAGATGCACCTATGACGAAGATGAACCCCTCTGAATGTGTTAGATTTGATCTCGAGGTTCTAGAACTTGCGGCGGCTGGAATTGTGTTTCGTACTCCCCTAGGGTTTTCTGAATATTTGGAAAGTTATAGGCTCGATAGTCGGTTGGGGGGAGTCCCGTGGTGCCCACTCTCTACCAGGCCGCGCTAGGGGCCTCTAGCACACCCTGGTGGAGGGTGGCCCCCCTTGGCCCCCCTCTTCTAGTGATCTTTGGCCCATCTTGTTCCTTTTGGTCTATCAAAATTATTCAAAAATCCCCGCAACGTTTGGGCTTTGTTTGGTACTGATTTTCTGCGAGGTAAAAAACAAGCAAAAACAGCAACTCACACTTTGGCACTATGTCAATATGTTAGTCCCAAAAAATGATATAAAATTGCTATAAAATGATTGTAAAACATCCAAGATTAATAATATAATAGCATGGAAAAAGAAAAAATTATATATACGTTGGAGACGTAACAGCATCCCCAAGCTTTCCTACTCGTCCTCGAGTAGGTAAATGATAAAAATAGAATTTTTTATGTGGAATGCCGCCTAACATGTTCATCATATATTCTTTTATTTATAGCATGGACATTTGGACTTTTCATATGGTTCAAAGCAATGGTCTAGTTTTGACATGAAAACTTTAATACTCAATCATATCAACAAGCAACCATGTCTTTCAAAATATCAACGCTAAAGAAAGTTATCCCTAGCCCATCATGCTCAATCATCGATCCATTCACAATACACACTCAAATATTAGCTATACATAATGCTCAAGTACTATCATAGTGCCCCCTAGTTGGTGATTTATAAGAGAAGATGGAGACTCAAATTAAAAAATTAAAAATTGCATAAAGTAAATAGATAGGCCCTTCGCAGAGGGAAGTAGGGATTTGTAGAGGTGCCAGTGTTTAAATTTCTAGAGAAATATATTTTCAGTGGCATGCCTTTCGTGTCAATGAAAACTACCGAGACATTTCAATATCTTTCCACACTAGATGCATCATAGGCGGTTCCCAAACATAAAATAATGTTTATTCCTTTTTCCACCATACTTTCACTTTCCATGGCTAGCCGAATCCACGGTTGCCTTCCATACCAACACTTACCAAGGAATTTATTATTTGACAAAAAAAGCAAATTTCTTTTATTTTTCATTTCATTTTGGGAATGGGCATCCCTATTACCGCCATACTCTCGTGAAATGACAAGTGAATAAACACTCATCTTGAGAATAACAAATCTAGCATGGAAACATATTTGTCACCCCCTACCGTTTCATGAGCGGTACGAGCACACAAAAAGGAAAATTTATTTTGAAAATTAGATATGGCACATACAAATTTTCTTGGAAAGGCATGGAAATACCGTATATAGGTAGGTATAGTGGACTCATATGGAAAAACTGGTCTTAAGGATTTTGGATGCACAAGTAGTATTTCTACTTAGTACAAGTGAAAGCTAGCAAATAGATTGAGAAGCATCCAACCAAGAAACAAAAAATCACATAAGAGAGCATTAAGCATATCTAAAACTGAATAATGCACCATAAGTAGGATGTAATTTCGTAGCACAACTATTGACTTCCGTACTTGCATAGGGAATCGCAAACCTTAACACCATATTCTTACTAAGCATAATTACTCATCAACATAACTCACATATCACTATTGTCATGTCTCAAAACTATTACAAAGAATCAAGTTTAATTTGTCCAATGATCTTCATGAAAGTTTTTATTATATCCCTCTTGAATATCTATCACTTTGGGACTAGTTTCATATATTGCAATTGCTTTTGACAAGCTCACCTGGATATAAGTGAAGAACATGAGCGTACAAGTTTCATCTCTCAAAATAATATAAGTGAGGCATGAGAGGATTTATTCAAAATGAATAACTCTCAAATTAATATAAGTTAAGCATGAGATCATTTCTTCAAACATGTAAAAGCATGTCGTGCTCAAAAAGATATAAGTGAAGCACTAGAGCAATTCCTTTGCTCAATAGTTTTAAGTGAAGCATAAAGAGCAATTCTAACAAATCACAGCATATTTTGGATCTCTCAAATAGGTGTGTCCAGAAAGGATACTAATGAAAATGAAAAAAGCAAAACGAGCAAAGATACACGTCGCTCCAAGCAAAACTCATGATATGTGACGAATAAAATTATAGTTCCAAGTAGTATACCGATGGTTGTTAGAAGAAAGAGGGGATGACACTCGGGGCATCCCCAAGCTTAGTTGCTTGTTACTCTTTGTATATTAACTTGGGGTGATGTATCATCCCCAATCTTTGGCTCTTATTACTCCTTATTCCTTCATCCATCGTGATCTCACCCAAAACTTGAAAACTTCAATCAGACAAAACTTAACAAAATTCTCGTGAGATCCGTTAGTATAATAAAGCAAATTACCACTTTAGGTATTGTTGTAAACCCATCCATATTTTATTATTGCATTATACCTACTATATTCTAACTTCACCATGACTTATACCCCCCGATAGAAGCCACAGATTCATCAAAAAAAGCACACAGTGCAATGAAAACATAATTTGTTTCAGACAGAATAGTCTGTAGTAATTTGTACTCTACCCATACTTGTGGAACTATAAAAATTCTAAAAAAATAGGAAAACATAAATACTATGTATATAAATACTGTGTTAAAATTTTATCTCAATATCACGTTCCAGTATAAAAATGAAAATTTGTGCACTGGGAACAAAATTTCTGTTTCACATTCAGCATTGTTTCTACTCATCTTATGGATCATCCTAAAGGCATTACATGGAACAAACACTAAATGAAACATTAAAACACAATCATAACAGAAGGATAATTGTGCAAAACACTCAAAAATAGAAAGCAAAATATAAAAATAATGTATTCATTGGGTTGCCTCCCAACAAGCTCTATCATTTTACGCCCCTGGCTAGGCATAACGCATAGATTCAAGTATTTCCATCCTTAGTTTCCAACTCCTTAAGCACACAAAAAGAATTTTTCAAGAATCAATCATGCATATTCTCAATAACAATAATTCTAGGAATAAGATTGAAAAAATTGTTCTTGCCATGAAGATTGTTTACCACTTCAACAAAATTGGGATGAATACTAATCATTTTAGTATCCTCATTGTTTCTACTAGAAGTGGTACCCTTGTTCTTAGGAACTTGCATTTGATTTGCAATCTTTACTAATGGTAGTTTTTTCAAAGTCTTATAGATATTGAAAGCCTAACCTAACTTATGAAAGATTTCTTCTAATTTGTCAATTCTAGTAGGGCTTTCTTCAATTTTTCTATTGACTACGGGTTCTTTTTTCCTTTAATATTTTAAGAGCATCTCCCGCCTTTGACCCAATTCTATTAGCAAGATTATGCATATTTTTATCCAAATTCTCGATATTTTCCTCGGTGAGCATTTTCTTTTCAATAGCATCTAACCTTTTCATAACATGCTCAAGAGTTAAAACCATTTCGTTGACAATGATAGGTGGAGAACCCACTAAATTTCCAATAGCATTATAAGCATCCAAAGGGGGCACATCAAGAAATTCGCACTGGTAATCGTATCAAGGACGAATCTATACCAAGTGGTGATGCCCACATAAAAACAGTGAAGAAGAACAACGTTAGATTCCTTACGAATAGATTTATTATGAGCATTGCAAATCCTATACCAAGAATCCTTAAGATACTCACCTCCCCTTTGTTTAAAGTTAAGAACCTCATAATCGGGGTTGTACATAATAACGGAAGAACTAGCCTTGAAGAAGGGGTTGGCGAACAAGAGATCAAGCAAGAAAAAGGCAAACGAAAAAGAGAGGGCAAATAAAACGGCAAATTTGTGAAGTGGGGGAGAGGAAAACGAGAGGAAAATGGCAAATAATGTAAATTGCAAGGAGATGCGATTTGTGATTAGGAACCTGGTAGATGAGATTGCTTCCTCCCTGGCAACGGCACCAGAAATGCCTTTGACGTGGCTTGAGACTACGTCGGTAGTTCCCCAAAGAGGAAGGGATGATGCAGCATAGCGACGGTAAGTATTTCCCTCAGTTTATGAAACCAAGGTATCAATCCGTAGAGGAAGATCATGCACTCACGTAAACATCACCTGCACACAAATAACAAATTCTTGCAACCCGACGTGAAAGATAGGTTGTCAAGCTCTCCACGACAATAAGATAGATTAGGTAGTGATAGTTTTGGCAAATAGATCTCGCAAAAACACAAAATAAAATAGATAAATAAAAATGCAGCAAGGTATTTTTGGGTTTTGGGTTTTATAGATCTGAAAACAAAAGGTGCAAATAGTAGATTGCAAAGCAATATGTTGTAAAAGTAGACCCGGGGGGCGTAGGTTTCACTAGTGGCTTCTCTCATGAGTATAGCGTCGGGAGGATGAACAAATTACGGTTGGGCAATTTATAGAAGATCAAATAATCATGAAAATATCCAGGCAATGATCATTATATAGGCATCACGTCCAAGACAAGTAGACCAAAACGATTCTGCATCTACTTCTATTACTCCACACATCAACCGCTATCTAGCATGCATCTAGTGTATTAAGTTCATGGAGAAATGGAGTAATGCAATAAGAACGGTGACATGATGTAGACAAGATCTATTGATGTAGGAATAGACCCCATATTGTTATCCTTAATGAACGATACATGCATGTCTTGATGCGCCTTCTGTCACTGGGAAAGAACACCGCAAGATCGAACCCATCACAAAGCACCACTTCCCATGGCAAGAAAAATCGATCTAGTTGGCCTAACTAAACCAAAGATTCGAAGAAGAAATACGAGGCTATAAGTAATCATGCAAATAAGAGATAAAAGAAGACTCAAATCATATTCATGGATAGAAACTGACCATGAACTCAAAATTCATCAGATCCCAACAAACACACCGCAAAAATCATTACATCAAATAGATCTCCAAGAGACCATTGTAGTGAGAATCATAGAGAGAGAGAGGAAGCCATCTAGCTACTGCCTACGGACCCGTAGGTCTGTGGTGGACTACTCACGCATCATCATAGAGGCACCTATGATGAAGATGAACCCCTGCGTGATGGTGTTAGATTGGATCTCGAGGTTCTGGAACTGGCAGCGGCTGGAATTGTGTTTTGTTGACTCCCCTAGGGTTTTCTTAATATTTGGGAATTTATAAGTATGATAGTCAGTTGGGGGGGTCCCGAGGTGCCCACCCTCTACCAGGACGCGCCACGGGCCTCTGGCGCACCCTGGTGGAGGGTGGCCACCCTAGGCCCCCTCTTTTGGTGATCTTTGGCCCATCTTGTTCCTTCTAGTCCATACAAAAACTACAAAAATCCCCAGCGTTTGGGCTCCGTTTGGTAGTGATTTTCTGCGAAGTAAAAAACAAGCAAAAACTGCAACTGACACTTTGGCACTATGTCTATAGGTTAGTCCCCAAAAATGATATAAAGTTGCTATAAAATGATTGTAAAACATCCAAGATTGATAATATAACAGCATGGAACAAGCAAAAAATTATAGATACATTGGAGATGTGTCACGGTATAACCGACCTATATGGAAGGAAAGTAAGGCCTTTCTCTCTTTGATGGGAAGGAACGAGGTGAGTGCTAAGGAGGTGAGAGAGTATTGATTCACCCCCAAGACCTTCCAATGTGGATTCCCTCTTAATAGTACGGGATCCCTATGACATAAGAAAATAAACACATAGTGAACACCGTCTTTGATCTTTTCCGTCTGAAGGGAATGCCTAACCATCTTGTGTCTCACACATAATACCTGTTTAACTTGACACGCGGTTAGATAATATAGTGAGATGCCATCATCACTAAAACACCAGGGTAAGAGAATGCCTTTACAATCTCCCCCTTTTTGGTGGATGATGACAACAACACGATTTGCATTGATGGTCTATAAAATAAAAGCGGAGCTCCCCCTCAATGTGTGCACCAGATGAGACATGTGAAAATATTGGAGCTCCCCTTGATTTTATATACCAACCAATGGTTACAATAGAAGGAATAACATTACGGAGCAATTGTATGAGATAATAAGTAGAGCTTAATAACAAGGGCACGAATAATCTTAGACTCTACTGAAATGCAAATAGTCTTCACATAAGATAGGTTCATAACCGACTAAGAGCAAATAAGAGTTCAACTGGGAAGACACAAAGCGAAAACGATAGATAACCATGCGAAACCCATGACATCCATGCAAATCCTGTCATAATGTAACACTCTCCCCCTTTGGCATCAAGACACCAAAAAGAAAAAGAGCGATGCTAATGCCCCAGAACTCAGTAGACCTTGTCATAACCATCAGACTCCTCGGAATCATCATCATCATCAGACCCATCCCCATCATCATCATCATCATCATCATCATCCTCTGGAATAACATCATAATCAGCAACAGAGGAGATAGCAGGCTGACCAGTGATCTCATCATCAGTCCAAGTGATATGCTCGGAGATCCACTTCTCCACAGGAGTGATGGTCTTCTCAGAGCCACTTTCTACCTGAAGGTGAAGAGCCCACATAATTTGAAGTTGTTTGCGTCTGGCCATCTTCTCATTTACATGGGCTTCATAGAGCTTCTTCTGAGCATGAGTCTGAAGGCAGAAAGTCTTTTTAATCTTTGCGATGAGCTTAGTGACCCAAGATGGCTTGGCCCCGCAGGAAGCTCAAAGTCACTGTCACTGGAAGTAGCATAGACATCCTTAGGGGGGTCAGCGGGAAAGCGAGGCTCAGCATGCTTCTTCTTCTGGAGTTGCTTGATCTCATGCCTAATTAGGTTGTCTGGAGATGTCAGAGGATCCATGGCCTGTGAGTTTCCCACACGGAGTTGAGGAATCACATAACGAAGGGAGCATATGCGGGGACCTTCCGATAAAAGATTGTGTTGTACATCTCCTCCTACAACCACTTGGAGGCATCAAAGGTAGCACCAGAGCCAGCTTTAGTCATCATGGCAGCAAGTAAGTCAACAAAATATCCATGAATCTCATCTTGATTTCCAACCTTGGGCAGAAGAACATTCTAGAACACACGGTGTAGGATATCATAAACCTGTTGTAGGTCCTTAGAGGCTCCAATTAATGATGCCACGCCTGGGAATGTACAAGGAGGCTAACTCCTTCTTATCCATGGGAGAATCCCAATCATGAGGTCGGATCCCTCCCTTCCCAGTGAGCCCAGTATCATCATACCAAAGTGCATTGCAGAAGGCACGTCACGGAACCTGGAAGAATTCATCACGGCACATGAAGGAAAGGTGACGATCCTGATCAGTGCCAAAGTGGACAATAGCATAGAACTGGTGAATAAGCTGCACATGAAAGGGACAGTTGATAGTCATGATCTTGATCAAATCAAATTCCTCACATAGTGCCAAAGCTTCTCCAAAGTAGTCCATGTAGTTCCTCCAGTACTCAGTGTCAATTCTACATTGCTTGGAAAACTTGTTCTTGTGATGGTCATAGAGCTCGTGCACAATCCGCATTTGCTACTCATTTCTGAACTAAGGGATGGACCACCTGGGAGCAACAGGGATCTCATAAGGATTTTGAAAGCAGACCCGCGCTCAATCAACTTGCTTCCAGGAGTGCACTGGCTTGGCAGTTTTTTGCTTGGTGGCCAAAGACTTCTCACGGCGAGTGGGCTTGGTGGGGATACCAACTTCCTCATGGTCAAATTCATCAATGTGTCAACACCGGCGAGCTCGTTTCTTGGACTTCTTTTGAGGAGCAGAACAAGAGCTAGAGCCACTTGCAGACACACACAGGAGGAGCACACAAGAGAAACCCAGAAAAGACGAGAGGATTGTACGCAAGAGTAGGAATATATCAGGTATGAAGTAGAGAAACAAAAACAGTGGGGCGGGATTTGGAGGAACCGGTTGAAACGGTCACCATAGCGGTTATACTGTTGTAGCGGTTGTATCGTAGGTTCAAGCGGTTGTACCGCTGCTGTGGAACTGGTGCATCCAGATCTGAGTAATGGACCACTATTTTTAGTTTCTAAGCATCACACCTAATAGGAAATGTATATTAGTTTGGACTAGAAAACGTAGGAATAGATCAATGCCCTAACAATGGAGGATTCAAAGGAAAGAATCCAAGAGAACGAGAAAATGAGGCATTACCGATGTCCATGGGAGAAGATCGGGGAGGGGAAGGGCCTCCACGGAGCGGATCCGAGTGGAGGCCACAGATCCGGGGTGCCAGGGGCACTCCCGGGCGATGGAGACGGCGGCCGGTGGCAAGGGAGGCAAGGGAGGAGTCGGCCACGAAGGGGAAAACTGAATACCCCTTCGGCACGTCCCTCTCTTTTAGTTGCCTATAGACACGACCGGTTGTATCGCTCCTCTTAGCGGTTGTACCGGTCCGGTACAGGACCTAGGGAATTAGCGGTGGAACCATGTAACCCCCACCGATTGTACCGCTGGATGGGACAACAGGATGGCGAGCGGTTGTACCGCATGGACCACCGGTTGTACCAGGACAACAGGATGGCGAATGTTTGTACCGCTTGGACAACCGGTTGTATCACCCTGCCACAACCACCACCACCATGATTTCCATGTGTACAATTGGATGAGAGGGTTTTCGAGATGAGGAGAGCTTGGGATAGAAGCAAAGCACAAGTGTAAGCTAGGGTAAGCTCCATCTTTGGAAAAATACAAACGCAAATAGAAAAACCATGGGAGATGCCCACACCTAGGACCAACAAACTCAAGAAAGCTCAAGGAGAAGTCAAGAAACACAAATTTCGGACACAAACAATGTCAAATGCCTCACTCAGAGGGGGGCGGTGGCCGAGGCCACCTATGTTTGTGTCAATTGGTATGGCACCGCAAAGATGACCAAAACTCGTCTTTGAAGCACAAGTGTCATAAAAAATGACTAATGTGAAAGATGAGATCGTTTTATGCATAATAGGAGGAGGGATAGTTCATTGAGAGAACTAGACTCCTCGTACGTCCATGCCTACATCTAAGCAAAGACATATTGATGAGTGTGGTGGGGTGTGTACAATTTCAATCCACATTGCTCGAATCAATGATATTTAGCTCATGCCTTAACTCGTGAAATCTTGCTTCATCCAATGGCTTCGTGAAGATGTTTGCATGCTGCTCATTCGTGTTGAGGTTGATAAGATTGATCTCTCCTCGCTTGACGTGCTCCCGGAGAAAGTGATGACGAATATCAATGTGCTTCGTCTTGCAATGTTGAACCGGGTTGTTGGAGATCATTATAGCACTTTCATTGTCGCAGTAAAGAGGCACTTTGTCACAAAAGACACCATAATCCTTTAAATTTTGCCTCATCCAAAGAATCTGTGCACAACAGCTGGCGGCCGCTACATACTCGGCCTCGGCAGACGAGAGAGAAACACAATTTTGTTTCTTTGAAGACCAACTTACCAAAGAGAGACCAATGAATTGGTAGCCTTGAGAAGTTGACTTCCTCTCCACACGGTCTCCCGCCCAATCCGAGTCCGTGTATCCTATGAGATCAAATGAAGCACCTTTGGGGTAGCATAAGCCAAAGTTTGGAGTATGAGCCAAATATCGAAAGAATCGCTTGACCGCCACATAGTGGCTTTCCTTAGGTGCGGATTAAAAATGTGCACAAATTCCCACAGCCAACATAATATCCGGTCTAGATGCACAAAGGTAAAGCAAGGATCCAATCATGGAGCGGTATACCTTTTGATCCACGGCTTTACCATTGGGATCATTGTCAAGATAGCATTTCAAAGGCATAGGAGTGTTGGACATGGGCGGATTGAGTTCATTCATGTCGAATCTCTTGAGCGTGTCTTGAGTATTTTTAGCTTGGTTGATGACGGTTCCTTGACTTTGTTGCTTGACTTTGAATCCAAGGAAGTACTTCAACTCTCCCATCATGGACATCTCAAACTCTTTGGTCGTTAGTGCGGAAAACTCTTCATTGAAATCTTTGTTAGGAGAACCAAATATAATGTCATCAACATATAGTTGGCATATGAACAAGTTCCCTTTAACCCCCTTTGTGAAAAGAGTGGGATCGATTTTTCCAATTTCAAACCCACAGTCTTGAAACATCTCGGTAATGTGCTCATACCATGCATGTGGGGCTTGTTTAAGGCCATAGAGAGCCTTATCGAGAACGTATACATGATTGGGGAACTTGAGATCCTCGAACCGCAAGGGTTGCTTAACATATACCAACTCTTTGACAGGACCATTAAGAAATGCACTCTTCACATCCGTTTGATATAATTTAAAATTATGATGAGAAGTGTATGCAAGAAACATGCGAATGGATTCAAGGCATGCAACAGGAGCAAAGGTTTCACCGTAGTCGATACCCTCGACTTGGGAGTAGCCTTGTGCCACCAATCTTGCCTTGTTGCAAATGATGACACCGTTTGCATCTTGCTTATTTTTGAAGATCCATTTGGTTCCAATGACATTGTGGTTCTCCTTTGGTCCTAGCACCAATCGCCGCACTTTGTTGCGCTCGAAGTTGTTGAGTTCATCATGCATGGCTTCAACCCACTCCATGTCCTCGAGTGCATCTTGTACCTTGAGGGGTTCAATGCAAGAAACAAACACGTGATGTTCGCAAAAGTTTGTTAATTGTCTAAGAGTGGTTACCCCTATTTTCAAGCTTCCGTAGACGTTTTCCAACAAATGTTGTTTATGTTCAAGCTTGGCAGCATTCTTGGCGGCTCGTCTCTCTAAGATCTCCTCCATGGAAAGTTGAGGGACAACATCCCGAGGAGCATCTTCTTGATGATCTTGAGTGCCTTCATGAGCTTGCTCTTTATCTTGAAGAAGGTCTTGATATTGAGTTTGATCTAGGATGTGAACTTGATCTTGGGCATCACTTGGTGAGACACCATCATCATGAGGTTGATCTTGCCCTTTATCTTGTTCACGGGGTTGAGAGCCTTCATCTTGTTCTTCGGAATAATGTGGGTCTTGTGTTGGTGATGGTTCCACTTGAGTGGAACATTGTCCTTCTCCTTCGGCCAAAAGGGGTTCCTCAATGGGTAGGAAGTGTCCCACACCTATTCTTCTTATGGCTCATTGAGTAATTTCATCACCTAGATCATAGATACCACTTTACTCCACTTGGGAGCCATTATTTTCATCAAACTACATGTTACATGTCTCCTCAATGAGCACAGTGGACTTATTGAGGACACGGTAAGCGCGAGAGTTTGTAGCATAACCAACAAATATGCCCTCTTGAGCTCTAGGTTCAAATTTAAACAAACGCACACCTTTCTTGAGAATGAAACACTTACACCCGAACACCCTGAAGTACTTAAGGTTGGGCTTGTTACCGGTACGAATTTCATACGGGTTCTTATTCAAGCCTTTGCGGAGATAGAGCCGATTAGATGCATGACATGTTGTGTTGATGGCTTTGGCCCAGAAGTTGTAAGGATATTTAAATTCCGCCATCATGGTTCTTGCCACATCCATCAACGTCCGGTTCTTTCTTTCTGCAACACCATTTTGTTGAGGGGTATAAGGTGTGGAGTATTGGTGCTTAATCCCCTCATCACTAAGAAACTCATTCAAGGTGTAGTTCTTGAACTCGGTGCCGTTGTCACTTCTTATCATCATAATCTTTGCCACATGTTGACGTTGAGCTTCATTGGCAAAGTTGATGGACGTTTGTTGAGTCTCACTCTTCTCTTGAGGAAGTATACCCAAGTCTATCTTGAGTAGTCGTCCATGGTCACCAAGAAATATTTTCTTCCCTCAAGACTATCGATGGAGGACCGAAGAGATCCATGTGAAGGAGCTCCAAGGGCCTCTTCGAATAGATGGTAGTCATGGGACGGTGAGCCGTCTCATGTAGCTTTCCTTCAATACATGCACTGCAAGCATGATCTTTGGCAAAACTTACATTTGTTAGTCCAAGAACGTGATACCTTTGAGAAGACTTTGCAAAGATCCCATATTGACATGGGCTAGGTGGCGATGCCACAACCATCCCACGTCAACTTTAGACATTAGACAAGTTGCAGTCTTAGTGGGTAACTTTGAGAAGTTAACCACATAGAGAGCATTCTCGACATGCCCAACAAAAGCTACTTTAAGAGTATTGCTCCACAAAAGGCCCATGTGTCAACACCAAATAAGGTAGAAAAATCTACGAGTGCAAGTTGATGAACGGTAAGTAAATTGTATGCAAGGGTGTCAAGAAGCATGGCATTCTCTATGGAGAGATCCGGAGAGATTATCACCTTGCCGAGACCCAATACATTTGAAATAGCATCATCACCAAATGAAACTTGAGTGGCCACAGATGGTTCATGATGAATGTCCACCACCAAGTCCTTGCTTCTGGTCATATGATTTGTTTCTCCGCTATCAAGCAACCATGACACTCCTCCGGAAGCAAACTCCTACAATAGATCAATGCTTGGATTTAGGTACCCATTCTTTAATGGGTCCTTTCATGTTAGTGACAAGGATCTTAGGAACCCAAATAGACCATTCAATCTACTCATAAGAAGAACCAACATATTTGTCATAAACATACCATCAATAGCACGACATAAAACATAAGAGGGGTTAAAGTCCCCGGCTTTGTTGGAGTGGGTGGTCTTGCCCTTCTTGGCATTACCAACCACAACCTTGTCTTTCGTCTTATCATGAGGACCATCCTATGCTTTGACAAAGGTTTCCTTTAGTGGGGGAACTTGCTTGGTCTTCATTTTCTTCTTGTTATTGCTGGTTTTGGGAGCAAACCCAACACCTTCCTTGGCAACAACTTCCTTTTGATTGCTCAAAAGATCATTGAGGTTCTTCTCACCTTGGATACATGTCACAAGGCCTTTCTCAAGTTGTTATTCAAACTTAGCATTCTCCTCCACAATATGTGCATGCTCACAAAAATAGTTAGTAGCATTGGCACTATCAATTAACACAAAAGGAGGACATGTAGCAATTTCCTTAGTAAGTTTAACTTGGAGTTGATCATGAGACTCTTTGAGAGAGGCAAGACTACTTTTCAATGCCTTGTGAGAATTGTCTAGAGTGTCAAACTCCTCCTTGAGTCTACCGTGGTCAAATCCAAGCGTATTCTTCTCAGATTTAAGCACACGATTAAGAACAATACCATGATCATGATCTTTACATAATTTAGCTAGGTCAACGTTTTGTGACTTCTCAAGAGTCACATGAAGAATTCGCTCTTCTTCAAGAGTAATGGAAAGATCCGCTATTTCATCAGCATAGTCACGGCTATGCCATCTCAACTCCTCTAGAGATTCCTCTAGAGATTCCTCTCGAGACTCAATGATGTCATTGGCCTCACCAAGTTGTTCCAAGAGAGCAATACATTGCTTCTTGGGTTCACCTTTGAGTTTACACAAGAATTTGTCAAACGCATTCTCATCCTCCTTCGCCACCTCATGTTCATCCACACAATCCAACAAAGAAGGAGTGGTATAAATAGAAGTTTAAATGTTAGAGGTTTTGACACTGGAGGTTACCTTGGTGATACCTTTGGCCATGAGGCACCTAGAAATGTGGTTCTTGTTGGGGGCATCGAAGAGAGATGTCTTAATTGGGGTATGATAACCCACAAGTGTAGGGGATCATTTGTAGCCTCTTTCGATAAGTAAGAGAGTCAAACCCAACGAGGATCTAAAGGTAGAACAAATATTCCCTCAAGTTCTATCGGCCACCGATACAACTCTACACACGCTTAACGTTTGCTTTACCTAGAACAAGTATGAAACTAGAAGTACTTTGTAGGTGTGAAGGTATAGGTTTGCAAGATAATAAAGAGCACATAAATAAAAACTAGGGGCTGCTAAGATAAAGTAACAGTTAAGTTAGTTTAACAAAGTGTGGAAAATTGGTGGTAGAAGTTGCGGAATTGTCCCTAGGCAATCGATAACTAGACCGGTGATCATTATTGCAGTTTTATATGAGGGAGTGGCATAAGCTAACATACTTTCAGTACTTGGATCATATGAACTTATGATTCGAACTCTAGCAAGCATCCGCAACTACTAAAGATCATTAAGGTAAAACCCAACTATATATTTATAAGGTATCAAGTCCTCTTTACTCCCATATGCAACAACCCACCTACTCGGGTTTATGCTTCTATCACTCAAGCAACCCACCATAGGCAAATCATGAACACATTGCAACACCCTACAGCGAGGATCCCTCACGATTGCGTGACACGGAGAGCACCATAAGACAACACCAATAATAAAACATGCAACTCAAACCAATCATGATCATCAATCAACCCATAGGACAACAAAAATCTACTTAGACATCATAGGATGGCAACACATCATTGGATAATAATATGAAGCATAAAGCACCATGTTCAAGTAGAGGGCACAGCGGGTTGCAGGAGAGTGGACCATTGTAGATAGATGGGGGAAGGTGATGGAGCTGTTGGTGAAGATGACGGAGTTGTTGGAGTAGATCGCCGTCACGACGATGGCCCCGGTGGCGTTCCAGAACCACCGGGAGAGAGCCCCCCTCCTTCTTATTCTTCCTTGACCTTCCCTATAGATGGGAGAAGGGTTCCCCCTTTGGTCCATGGACTCCATGTCGGCGGAGGGGCGAGAGCCCCTCCGAGATTGGATCTCTCTCTGTTTCCTTCTGTTTCTGTGCTCCCAGATTCTGGCCTTTCACCGTTTCCTAAATATCCGGAGATCCGTAAATCCGATCGGGCTGAAAGTTTGAGGGGATTTTTATTATAAAAATATCTTCCTTGCGGCAAAAGGACAGCTCCAACCGACCTAAGGGGTGACCACAAGCCTGCCAGGTGCAACCAAGGGGGTGGGCCACGCCTAGCAGGCTTGCCACCTCCTCGGGCACCGTCTCGCATTGATTCTTTTTCCCAAAATCACATATATTCCAGAAAAAATCTCCGTAAGTTTTTATTGCGTTTGGACTTTGTTTGATATGGATTTTCTGCAAAACAAAAAACATGCAACAAATAGGAACTGGCACTGGGCACTGGATCAATATGTTAGTCCCAAAAATAGTATAAAAAGTTGGCAAAAGTATATGAAAGTTGTAGGATGTTGGCATGAAACAATCAAAAATTATAGATACGACGGAGACATATCAGGGTAGAAGATGCAATAGCCACCGAAGCCATTTCCATTCCTTCGCCACTAATTTCTCCATCATCAGCATCATCATTGGATGCATACTCTTCTTGGACCACCAACACCTTGTGAGGCACCTTCTTGGTGAAATTGTTCTTGCTGGGCATGGACTTTGCATTATCTTTACGAATGAGTTTGCCACCATTCTCTTCCCTCTTCTCATAAGGGAAATACACCATGAAGTGACTCACATTACCACAATTGTAGCACGTCCTCACATGTTGCTTGCCTTTTGATCCACTTGAGTTGTTCTTGGAGAAGTTGGGCTTCGAGTTCCTCTTGTTGCCCCAAAATTGCCTTGACGCAAGAGCCATGTGCTTGTGGTAAGCATATTTGGTATCTTCAGGGCAACTCTCTTCTTCTTCCTCCTCTTCTTCTTATTGAGTGACCTTGGCCTTCAAGGCAAGGTTGGGTGTAGCCTTCGTTTATTGTTGAACATGAGCTAGAGTGTTGTCGACAGTCTTGTTCAAGATGTTCATAGCAATGAATTCATCCAACACATCACCTGAGGACAAGGAGTGAAAATCCGGCCTTTGACGGATGACCAAGGACATGGATTTGTTGAATGGCATGATGGCCTTGAGGAACTTCCGCTTGATCCAATTTCATCCACATCTTTGCTTCCATGATCTTTAAGAGCAACGGCAAGAGTTGTCACTCTCCGATAGAGCTCACGAGGTTCTTCATCATCAAGCATCACAAATTCATCGCACTCATCTAGAACCAAAAATGGATCGTTGAATGATCGAGCTACCCTTGTACATGGAAACAATGTGTTCCCAACAATCCTTAGCACGATTGAAAGGACGTAAGTGAGCTAGATCTTCAACGGGAACAACTGCTTGAAAGATAAACAAGGCAGAGTGATTGAGTTGATTGTCGGCCTCTTCTCTTGGAGTGAGGTTGTTTACATCATGAGGGTAGTACCGTTGATCAATGATTCTCCATAGTTGTGTTGAGCTATGATTCAAATGAGACTTGTTACAAAAACCCAATTAGCAAAATTGTTCTTAACAAGCTCAGGAGGAGGACCGAGATTGACTATGTGGTGGGTGCACCAGTCCTCCATATACCGCGGGAGGGGTACCGAGGCAAAGGTACCCACTCCACTAGTTCCTTGAGGTAGCTTGTTCTTCTCAGTGCTAGCCCCCTCCTTTTCGTAGTGGACATCCGATGACGAGTTAGTGGGATTAACCACTAACAACGGATCGGTAGAAAGTTTGAGGCCCTCAAGAAATTCTTTAAACATGGATTTGACCTTGTTCATCATGGAGGATTTAAGTGAGGACGTGGCCTCATTCAAATCCTCACATGACACCGTGTTCACACCCATGGCCTCGAGGAGTTCAACCGACCGCACCTCATCGTCGGCCATACTCTTCAGGTGGTGTAACCCTTAATAAAGAGGCGAGGCTCTGATACCAATTTAAAGGATCGATATGGTTGACTAGGGGGTGAATAGGCAACTACCATTTTTAAGCTTTTCTTAACAAATTAGATTTAGCAACAAATAGGTTGACTAGATATGAAACTAGGCAAGCAACCTCTATGATGTTAGCAACAACAACAACAACAACAACAACAACAACAAGATATAAGCTAGCACAAAGTAAAGGTAGGAAATAACCACAAGTGGAACCGTTGGAGACGAGGATGTGTTACCGAAGTTCCTTCCCTTTGAGGGAAAGTACGTCTCCGTTGGAGCGGTGTGGAGGCACAATGCTCCCCAAGATGCCACTAGGGACACCGTATTCTCCTAACGCCCTCACACAATGCGAGATGTCGTGATTCCACTAGTGGTGCACTTGAAGGCGGCAACCGGACCTTTACAAACAAGGTTGGGGCCCTCTCCAAAACTTAATTGGAGGCTCCCAACAAAACCACGAAGCTTCACCACAATGGAATATGGCTCCGAGGTGACCTCTTCCGTCTAGGGTGCACAAATACCCAAGAGTAACAAGTCCACATAAGAAAGTATGGGGGAATCAATTTTCCTTTGATGGAAGTGTAGATCTAGGTCTCCTCCTTCAATCCCTAGCAAATCAACAAGTTTGAGTGGATAGAGAGAGATCGGGCAAGAAAGCTTGATGTGCATCAATGGTGGAGAGAGAAAAGGTAAGATATAAGGTGGAGGAGGAAGAACCACCCCTGTATATAGTGTCCCCACTTTCCAACAGTTATAACCATTTTTTACATGGCAGTGGTACAACCGCTGGTGTAGGCGGCACAACCGGGCTATAGTAATATAGCGGTACAACCATCTAACAACCGGCCAACCATCACACCTCAACAGAACCTGAGGCGGTGGTTCCTCCCCGGTGCAACCGCTCGGCTCGAACGCTGGACGGGGCAAAGTCCCGAGAGGTACAACCGCTAGAGACACTGGTAGTACCGAGCTATTGTAATATAGCGGTACAACCGGCCCACGTCCGCCCAACAACCGCAGCTCAACAAAACTGCGTCCGGTTGAAGCCCAGTGTTGGGCCGGTTCAACCGCCCAGGGCTGCCTCCCTGGGTCACCCAACTATGGGCGGTACAATCGCCCGGAGGCAGGGGTACAACTGCTGGGGGGCACTCAGTGGCAGCACCCCAAGGTATCACCCTTGGAGTGGTGGTTAAACCGGATGACTTTAGCGAGCGGTGCAACCGGTCGGGATAGCGGTACTACCGGCCTGTATGGAAGGAAAGTAGGGCCTTTGTCTCTTTGATGGGAAGGAATGAGGTGGGTGATAAGGATGTGAGAGATTATTGATTCACCCCAAGACCTTCCAATGTGGATTCCCTCTTAATAGTACGGGATCCCTACGACGAAAAAAACACATAGTGAACACCGTTTTCGATCTTTTCCATCTGAAGGGAATGCCTAATCGTCTTGTGTCTCACACATAATACCTATATAACTTGACACGCGGTTAGATAACATAGTGAGGTGTCATCATCCCCAAAACACTAGGGTAAGAGAATGCCCTTACACCTGCAAACCCCATTGTTGCAACGAGATGTAGAGCTATACCAAATTGATTGGGACAAAGCCGACTCTAGTATTAATAGCATCTGTGTTTTTGGTTGTTGTGTGTTTGCCTTTAGTTGGTATTGAACCAAACATTAAAAACAAAACATGCCTGCCTCCTAAGCAATCACTAGGAATGCCTTGAACTCGCCAATTCATCAACGACATCACTAAAAGCATCGGTTGTTACCAATTTTGATAATGAATGTTGCTCTTGCTTACATGGATTGCTAAATATATATCATAGTCATAAACATTTAGTTGTTAGTGCCACAACTCTCGAAAAATAGCACACACGGGAATAATTTGTGCGTTCAAAACTCTAAAAGAAAATACAAGGAATGAACTCATGCAACGCTGGAAAAAAATAACAGTGCATTCTTCACGGTTTAGGATTTTACGGAGAAGACTCGCCATAGCCATGTGAGAAAGCATAACTATGAATATGTCTGTTTAATTTGTGTGCCAATAAGCAAACTTGAATTGTGTCAATTTGATGCATAAAAAGCAACATTGTTAGCAAATCTACATGTTTCCATATTAACCAGAAAATAGGCTACATGATTGCAAGGAGGCATATGGAATTGATGATAGCACATGTTGCCTTCTATGTTGCCATATACTTGATCTCGATAGAGTTAGAGAAAAGTCCATATTACAACCTTGAACTCTTTTATTTGTCTAAGATGCAACATTGAACTCTAGAACTGTCTAACAATCAACCCTGGACTATCAAAATTGGCTAGGATCAACCCCGCTCTCCCCTGAAATCGGTGTTCGCTAAGTAGGCCCAGTTTTGACCCATTGATCGGCCAGTGAGCAGCCACGTAAGCGTAGTCACTTAAACCATTTTTGATCAAATTTTGTCAAAAAAATCTAAGTATGTAGAAAAAATTGAAACAAATATGTAAATTCAACACTAATATAGAGTGACTGTTCTGGGGAAGTTTCACACAATTTGTCCGTTTTTCTTTTAAATACCATAAAATTACCATTTCATTCCATTTTGGTCAAATTTTGTCAAAAGAAAAATGAAATTTGTCAACACTAATATACTTCTCATTTTGAGAAAGTTTCACACAAATTGGCATATCATATTGGAAAATAACCTGAAATTACAATTTCAGCCTGTTTTTGTTAAATATTGTGAAAAAATGTAAGTGTTCATAAATGTTTCAAAAATATATGTGAAATTAAAACTAGAGTAGTAATGATCATTCTAGGAAAGTTTCACACAATTTGGTCTAACAGATTTTAAAATAATGTGTATCGGTGTGAAACTTTGTTTGAAATTTGACAAAAAAATGGGCTGAAATTGCAACTTCTTGATATTTTTCAATATGTTCGGCCAAATTGTGTGTACCTTTCCTAGAATGGTCGCTATATTTGTGTTGATTTTATATAATATTTTCATTTTTTCTGGACATTTTTAGTCTTTTGATTTTTTGACCAAAATGTGTTACGTGACTAGGCTGGTGTGGCTACTGACTGGGATGTTGATTTGCTGATCAACGGGTCAAAACTAGGTGTACTCGATGATAACGATTTCAAGGGAGTGAAGGGTTTATTCCTAGCCGGTTTTTATTGTTCAGGGTGGATTCTTAGACAACTTGAGAGTTCAAGGTTGAATCTTAGACAAATGGAATAGTTCAGGACTTGAATATGGACTTCTCTCATAGAGTTATAATGGTCATGATAGTGGATAGGCATAGAGTTATAATGGTCATGTTAGTGGATAGGCAAACGATTATAGCAAAACAAGTTGAATAGACAATACTATGCATATATAAATATGAACATTCACAAGCCACACGAGCCCACTAAAGTAAGGACAATTACAACATGTATAAAATCCTACACAGATGTTGGACGGAATCACATGTGTGTCCGTAGATGCCGTGAAGCGTTTGTTAGCTCTTATATGTGTTTTGTTGGTTGGTTGGGCCACAAAATAATTGTATGATGGTTTGTGAGACAAATAAGGTCTAAGACACCCCGCCATGTACACAACAACTGATCTTTAAATGCCCGACTTTAGTGTAGCAAACCCACCAACTCACATACACTATCTATTATCCATGAGAAAATAATATATGAGACCGAGGGCAACTACGAAGGCGAATTTAATCGCACATTTATTGAACAACAAGATGAAATCGTCTAAAAATAGGGTGCATTGAGAAATCAATTTCTAGGTATAAAGGGAGACATGGTCTATTGTGTATGTTTAATCTAACATATATGATATGTCATCCTTCCCACCTAGCCAAAAGGCGATCATGAGCATCGTGCAAGAATCAAGGCCTAATTTCAATGTGTTTGAACAAAAACTTCAAAGTTATGGGAACGACAGCCGATGTGTCCATCACTCACTCGTAGAACTTGCAAGAGGCATTGGTAGAGGGTCACAAGCATAGGAGTTTCAAAAAAAAGTTGTACCCAAAGTCGCACTGCCTATTTTTTAAGGAAGTTGTAAGAAGGTTTTGTGCTGCATGATTCAGATGATGGTAGAAACTGAGGATTATTCCCTCCCCACCCATCCATGCTCGAAATGCGTCGTCACGATCAGGATACGGAACCCAGGGTTTTTGCGCCACTACCGCAAACCAACCATGACAAGCACCGGTGCCCCCGCCTATACCTCTGCAATGGTAGCACTGACACTAAGATTGTTTGCCGTCGTGATGTGGTGGGACACTTTGTTGCCCTCTGCGGCGACTGCACCATAGACTCATCCTCTGCCACCATCTAGGACACCCTCATAACAATGTAGATGTTTTCGCAATATCTGGTCCCAATCCTCACCCAAGAACCCTTATGGTTGTAACTAACTCGCTAGCTTCAGTGCTACAGGCGGAGCGGATCAAGGGCCATCACGCGTGGATCTGCGGTGTGTTCTTGATGTCCGGGAAGCCCATGACATTAAGACAGATCCATCGAGGTGGTAGTTGTGAGAAGAGGAGTATTGCAACGTTCTACAACAACAAGCAGGACTGACGACACAACGGTGAGATCAGGAGAGGGTGGAGAAAATAAGGGGAAGGGAACAAGATGGTATGTGTGACATTTGGAAGCGACGGAAACAAATCGTATGATAAAAATATATCCAAATGCAACCAATATTTGATACATGTTTTCATTTTCTTTTTCGCAGTTATACTCTTTTGTATTTTTTTGTTTACAAATTCATTATAAATTGTTTTTCAAACTTTTAATAAGAATAAATAATGTATGTTTTCTCTGTTCTTTAGTTTATTTTTTCATAGTTATCTACTATCCCTATAAAAGCACGAAAGAGGGCAGATCCAAACAATTACGACCATCCAGATCCATGTATTTCGTCACATATGTGTTCTTGTTGCAGCCTGAAGCATTTGATGATATGGAAAATGCCAGTGCTTAAGTTAAGGTTATTGAATAAGTAACCGTCGCTCACACCCAAAAGATAAAGGTAGTAGCACACTAACACTTGTTAGTTGCTTGCTATCATCCTTAAGATTATTGGAATTGACATATGTTACTTGGTATATATAACTAGTATGTGTGAGGTTATCCTATACATATAAGTGTTCCTTCAAGTTGAGTAACACAAGTGGGAATTATTTGTTTTCATCCAATAGAACTTAGAAATACTAGTATAAAGAGTTTTCAATAATAGGAGTATAAACAACCCCTCATGTTTACATGTTCCCCTATACCTCATGTTACAAACAAATTTGTAGATATTTGGAGATCATTCCCATGAGGTGTGAATGGAACATGTTTGTTGATTTGTTTAGCAACCACATGTGTTCAGAGTTGACCCCCCCACATGAAAGCTCTCCAGGAATGATGCCCTTTCTCCAGTCTGGCGAGCATAGACCACTTGACTCATCTAAACCCCGACTTACTTGTGACCATGTCGCTTCTAACAACTGCGCTCTCAGTTCTAGCTTCTAATCTCTGAGCATACATGAATATGAATAGTTATACATCACATGAGTTTTGATGTCTAGAACGCTCATATAGCCTAGTAAAGTGAGGTCAAAATATGGCACATACGAAATCACATGTATGTTCGGTGAACCCATCAAGAATATAACTATGAATGCAAACATTCACATATTAGACACATGTATGGGTTACGACTACGAAATCACATGTATGTTCAGAAATGTTGTCTGGTCTTTGCTAGATCTTATATATATTAATTGCTCATGCGATAAAATAATTGTACAATTTGTTGGTGTGACAATAAAGTCTAAGGCACCCCATCCATGTATACAACGACCCATCATAAATACATGACCTTAGTGTAACAAAGTCATCGATTCACATACACTATTTATCTACGAGAAGAAGAACATAGGAGATTGTGGATGGTTAACTACAAAGTCGAATGACATCAAACACAACAAGACCATCTAGGAATAGGATGCACCGAGGAACCAAATTCTAGACCTTCAGGCAAGAGAGGTGTCCACCTCAAATCCCCTTCGCCTTCCATTTCCCCTATGGCTCCAAAATGTAGAGCAATACCAAACTACATGGGACAAAGTCGGATCCATTTCCAGTTTAGAACGACTTTCAATAAATAGACCAACATATCCCTTTTTATCGTTGTTGTGTGTTTGTCTTTAGTTGTAACTGAATCAATTTTTAAAAAAAACTGGCCTCTTTAGCAAGCACTAGGAGTTCCTTGAACTTGCAAATTATTCCATCAACCACATCTTTAGGAATGTGCCCTAAAGTTGGTGGAGGTAATTCGATTGGCCCGGACTTTGAAAGAAACACAGGAAGGAATTCGTGCAACTCTGAAAAATTCAGTTTGTTCTTTGTAGAATATGATTGTAGGCAGAATACTTGTCTTAGCCATGGGAGAAAGCATAACTGCAAACATGACTCTTTTATTTGTGTGTGAATAAGAAAAAATGAACTGCATCACCAATCGATGCATAACAGAACAACATCGTTACATAATTTTGCATGCTTTCATATTAACCACGAGTATATACATGGTTACAGGGAGACATATGGAATTGACGATAGCACAAGTTATATTGTATGTCATCATATGTTTTATCTCAACAGTGTAATCTTGTTTGTGTTCATGGATATACATATATTTTACAACAACAAAAATTGAATGAAGAAGAATATGTAAACAGAAATACAAACATTCACATGTCACACGCATTTGATGTCTAAATAGCGAATCTAGCTTGCCAAAGTGAGGCCAAATACAACGGATATGACTTCTGATGCATATGTTAGACTACAAAAGAAGAAGTATGTTTGGACATGTTGCCAAGCATTTCTAGATTTTATATACGTCGATTGCCCGCGCAATAAAATAATTGTACATATAGTTGGTGAGACAATAAAATGAGGCGATAAAATCGTTAGACACCACATCCATGTACACGATGACCCATCTATAAATATAGGACTTAGAGGTAATGGAGCCACCAACTCACATACACTATCTATTATCTATTATCCATGAGAACAACAACATATGGGATCAAAGACTAGTACAAAGTCGAATCCCATCACACACTCAGCGAACAACGAAGATATGTCTAGGAATATGATGCATCAAGAAATCATATTTTAACTGTTATACATGTCGTCGCGTATGGATCAAGTTTAATCCAACATAATTATAATGTCATCCTTCACACCTAGTCAAACAACAACGACGAGCATCATGCAAGAATCGGGTACGAGTTTTAGCATGTTTGGATGGAATCTTGGAGTCATCGACGTGCCAACCAGGATGTCCATCACACACTTTTAATTTCACTACACACTTTTGGACAACTCTCTTGTAAATTCTATGTACTACTCCTACCTCTATTTGTACTACCCATTGAAGCGGCATCACTTAATTTTCACAATACTCTGTTTGTTTTGAGGGTAAATTGTTGGGGAACGTCGCATGGGAAGCAAAAAAAATCCTACGCTCACGCAAGACCTATCCATGGTGATGAGCATCTACGAGAGGGAGAGTGGATCTACATACCCTTGTAGATCGCTAAGCGGGAAGCGTTAAGAAACGCGGTTGGTGTAGCCGAACGTCTTCGCGATCCAAATTGCCGAGCATCCCACGATCCAATCACGATCCGTCCCGATCAAGCACCGAATAGACGGCACCTCCGCGTTCAGCACACGTACAGCTTGATGACGATCTCTGCCTTCTTGATCCGGCAAGAGGGAGCGGAGAGGTAGAAGAGTTCTCCGGCAGCGTGACGGTGCTCCGGCGATAGTGGTGGAGCTATTCCGGCAGGGCTTTGCCTAAGCACTGCAGAAATCCGATCTAGAGGAGAAACTATGCACTGGATGAACGAGTAGCACGTGACTGAAAAACTAGTGCCAAAAACCCTAAAACCTCCAGTATATATAGAAGGAAGAGAGGAGGAGGCTTGGCCCTCAAGGGACCAGGCCTTGGTTCGGCCAAATCAAGGAGGAGAGGACGACTCCTCCTCCAATCCTAATAGGACTAGGATTCCTTCCTATTTTGCCTTTTTCCCACCTTATCTCTTTGGGTTTTCTCTCCCAGCCGCATGGGCCTTGTGTGGGACTTCCACCAGCCCACTAAGGGCTGGTATTCACTCTCCCACAGACCATGTAGCCTCTTGGGGTCAAAATACCCCTCCCGATGGTCTCCCGGTACACTACCGGCACTCCCGGTACACTACCGATGAGCCCAAAACTTTTCCGGCGACCAAAATAGGACTTCTATATATCAATCTTTACCTCCAGACCATTCCGGAGCTCCTCGAGACATCAGGGATCTCATTTGGGACTCTGAAAAACCTTCGTTCACCACCATACATAACTCTATACTACTGAAACGTCACCAAAGCTTAAGTGTGCAAACCCCGCGGGTTCGAGAACTATGTAGACATGACCGAGACACCTCTACGGTCAATAACCAATAGCGGGACCTGGATATCCATATTGGTTCCTACATATTCTACGAAGATCTTTATCGGTCGAACCTCTATGTCAAGGATTCAGTTAATCCCGTATGATGTTCCCTTTGTTCTTCGGTATGTTACTTGCCCGAGATTCGATCGTCGGTATCTCCATACCTAGTTCAACCTCGTTATTGGCAAGTCTCTTTACTCGTTCCGTAATACAAGATTCCGTGACCAACACTTAGTCACATTGCTTGCAAGGCTTATTGTGATCTTGTATTACCGGGTGGGCCCTGAGATACCTCTCCGTTGTTGGGGAACGTTGCATGGGAAACAAAAAAAATCCTATGCACAAGCAAGATCTATCCATGGTGATGAGCATCTACGAGAGGGAGAGTGGATTTACATACCCTTGTAGATCGCTAAGCAGGAAGCATTAAGAAACACGGTTGGTGTAGTCGAACGTCTTAGCGATCCAAATCGCCGAGCGTCCCGCGATCTCATCATGATCCGTCCCGCGATCCAATCACGATCCGTCCCGCGAACTCATCACGATCCGTCCCGTGATCTCATCATGATCCGTCCCGCGAACTCATCACGATCCTTCCCGCGATCTCATCACGATCTGTCCCGCGATCTCGTCACGATCCGTCTCGCAATCTTGATCACGGTCCTTCCGATCTAGCGCCGAACGAACGGCACCTCCGCGTTCAGCACACGTACAGCTTGATGACGATCTCCGCCTTCTTGATCCAGCAAGAGGGAGCAGAGAGGTAGAAGAGTTCTCTGGCACCATGACAGCGCTGCGGCAATGGTGGTGGAGCTATTCCGGCAGGGCTTCGCCTAAGCACTACAGAAAACCGATCTAGAGGAGAAACTATGCACTACAGGAACGGGTAGCACGTGGCTGAAAATTCTGTGCCAAAACCCTAAAATCCTCTAGTATATATAGTAGGAGAGGAGGAGGAGGCTTGGCTGCCAAAAGCCAGCCCTTGGGTCGGCCAAAGTGGGCAGGAGAGGAGGACTCCTCCTCCAATCCTAGTAGGACTAGGATTCCTCCTTTTTTTGGCCTTTTTCCACCTTTTTCCCTTTGGGCTTTTTCTCCCAGCTGCATGGGCCTTGTGTGGGACTTCCACCAGCCCACAAAATGCTGGTATTTACTCTCCCACAGCCCATGAAGCCTCTTGGGTCGAAATACCCCTCCCGGTGGTCTCCCGGTACACTACCGACACTCTCGGTACATTACCGATTAGCCCGAAACTTTTCCGGCGACCAAAATGGGACTTCCTATATATCCATCTTTACCTCCGGACCATTCCGGAGCTCCTCGTGACATCCAGGATCTCATCTAGGACTCCGAACAACCTTCGGTCACCACCATACATAACTCTATACTACCGAAACGTCACCGAACCTTAAGTGTGCAGACCCTGCGGGTTCGAGAACTATGTAGACATGACCGAGACACCTCTATGGTCAATAACCAATAGAGGGACCTGGATGCCCATATTGGTTCCTACATATTCTACGAAGATCTTTATCGGTCAAACCTCTATGTCAAGGATTCAGTTAATCCCGTATGATGTTCCCTTTGTTCTTCGGTATGTTACTTGCCCGAGATTCGATCGTCGGTATCTCCATACCTAGTTCAACCTCGTTACCGGCAAGTCTCTTTACTCATTCCGTAATACAAGATCCCGTGACTAACACTTAGTCACATTGCTTGCGAGGCTTGTTGTGATGTTGTATTACCGAGTGGGCCTTGAGATACCTCTCCGTCACACAGAGTAACAAATCCCAGTATTGATCCATGCCAACCCAACAGACACCCGTGAAGATACCTGTAGAGTACCTTTATAGTCACCCAGTTACGTTGCGACGTTTGATACACACAAGGCACTCCTGTGGTGTCAGTGAGTTGCATGATCTCATGGTCATAGGAACAGATACTTGACATGCAGAAAACAGTAGCATTAAACTGACACGATCATATGCTACGTTTGTAGTTTGGGTCTTGTCCATCCCATCATTCTCCTACACGATCATATGCTACGTTTGTAGTTTGGGTCTTTTCCATCCCATCATTCTCCTAATGATGTGATCCTCTTATCAAATGACATCTCATGTCAATGGCTAGGAAACCTTAACCATCTTTGATCAACGAGCTAGTCTATTAGAGGCATACTAGGGACATGGTTTTGTCTATGTATCCACACATGCATCTAAGTCTCTGATCAATACAATTATAGCATGGATAATAAATGATTATCATGAACAAGGAAATATGATAATAACTATTTATTATTGCCTCTAGGGCATATTTCCAACAGTCTCCCACTTGCACTAGAGTCAATAATCTAGTTCACATCACCATGTGATTTGCATTGTTATGAATCTAACACCTAATGAGTTCTGGCGCTCGATCATGCTTTGCATGTGAGAGAGGTCTTATAGTCAACGGGTCTGCGACATTCAGATCCATGTGTACTTTGCAAATTTCTATGTCAACCCGTAAACACTGCTACCACACTCCACTTGGTACTATTCCAAATGGGTGCTCCACTATACGTATCCAGATTGCTACTATGAGTCATCCGGATTAGTGTTAAAGCTTGCATCGACGTGACTCTTTACGACGAACTCTTTATCACCTCCATAATCGAGAAACATCTCCTTAGTCTTTTAGTTACTAAGGATAATCTTGACCGCTATCCAGTGCTCCATTCCAGGATCACTTTGAAACCTTCCGGCCATACTTATGGCAAGGCTGACATCGGGTCTTTTGCACAACATTGCATACATGATAGAGCCTATGGCTGAAGCATAGGGGATGAAACTCATCTTTTCTCTATCTTCTGCAGTCACTGGGCATTGAGTCTTACTCAACTTTATACCTTACAAATCAGGCGAGAACTCTTTCTCTGACTGATCCATTTTGAACTCTTTCAAAATCTTGTCAAGGTATGTACTCATTGAAAGTCTCATCAAGTATCTTGATCTATCTCTATAGATCTTGATGCTCAACAATTAGGTAGCTTTATCCAGGTCTTCCTTTGAAAAACTCTTTTCAAACAACCCTTTATGCTTTCCAGAAATTCTATATCATTTCCGATCAACAATATGTCAACCACATATGCTTATCAGAAACTCTACAGTGCTCCCACTCACTTTATTGTAAATACAAGTTTCTCGTAAACTTTGTATAGACTCAAAAACTTTAATCACCTCATCAAAGTGTATATTCCAACTCCGATATGCTTGCTTCAGTTCATAGAAGGATCACTGAAGCTTGCACACCTTTTAGCATCCTTAGGACTGACAAAACCTACTGGTTGTATCACATACAAACTTTCCTCAAGAAAGGAAACGATGTTTTGGCATCCATTTGCCAGATTTCATGATTGAAAAATGCAGCAACTGCTAACATAATTCTAACAGACTTTAGCATCGCTACGAGAGAAAGTCTCATCGCAGTCAACTCCTTCAACTTGCCGGAAACTTCTTTGCGACAAGTCGAGCTTTATAAATGGTGACATTCACCATCAGCGTTTGTCTTCATTTTAAAGATCCATTTGTACTCAACGACCTGCCGTCCAACGAGCAAGTCTACCAAAGTTTATACTTGGTTTTCATATATGGATTCTTTCTCGGATTTCATGGCCTCTAACCATTTTTCGGAATCCGGGCCCATCATCACTTCTCCACAGCTCGTAGGTTCATTGTTGTCCAACAACATGACCTCCAAAACAGGGTTGTCATACCGCTCAGGAGCAGCACACATCCTTGTCGACCTATGAGGTTTGATAGTAACTTGATCCAAAGCTTCATGATCATCATCATTTACTTCCTCTTCAACTGACGTAGGTTCCACAGAAACATCTTTCTGCGCTGCGCTACTCTCTGGTTGAAAAAAAGGTTCAACAACCTCATCAAGTTCTATCTTCCTCCCACTCAATTCTTTCGAGAGAAACTTTTTCTCGGGAAAGGACCTGTTTTAGCAACAAACACTTTATGCTTGGATCTGAGATAGAAGGTTCACCCAACTGTTCTTAGGGTATTCTACGAAGATGCATTTGTCCGCTTTGGGTTCGAGCTCATTAGGTGAAAACATTTTCCACACAAGCGTCGCAGCCCCAAACATCAAGAAATGAAAGCTTAGGTTTCTATCAAACCGTAATTCACACGGTGTCATCTCAACGGATTTAGATGGTGCCCTATTTAAAGTGAATGTAGTTGTCTCTAATGCACGACCCCAAAATTATAGTAACAAAACGATAAGAGACATCATAACATGCACCATATCCAATAGAGCACGACTATGACGTTCGGACATACCATCACACTATGGTGTTCCAGGTGGGATGTGTTGTGAAACAACTTTCACATTGTCTAAAGTTGTATGCCAAACTCGTAACTCAGATATTCACCTCCACGATCATATCGCAGATATTTTTATCTTCTAGTCACGATGATCTTAAACTTCACTCTGAGTTTGCTTGAACTTTTCAAACGATTCAGACTTGTGTTTCATTAAGTAAACATACACTATATCTACCCAAATCATCAGTGAAGGTAAGAAAATAACGATATCCACCGCACACTACAAGACTCATTGGATTGCATACATCAACATGTATCATTTCCAATAAATCACTTGCCCGCTCCGTCAAACCAGAAAACGGGGTCCTTAGTCATGTTTGACCAAGAGGCATGGTTCACATGTCTCAACCGATTTGAAATCGAAAGAGTCCAAAGATCCATCAGCATGGAGTTTCTTCATGCGTTTTATACCAATATGACATTTAGCGGCAGTGCCACAAGTATGTGGTACTATCATTATTAACTTTGCATCTTTTGGCATGAATGTTATGAACATGTGTATTACTACGATCAAGATTCAACAAACCATTCTCACTGGTTGCATGACCATTGAAGGTATTATTCATGTAAACAGAATAACCATTATTCTCTAACTTAAATGAATAACCGTGTTGCAATAAATACGATCTAATCACGTTCATGCTCAACGCAAAACACCAAATAACACTTATTTAGGTTTGTTACTAATCCCGAAGGTAGAGAGAGCGTGTGATGTCTATCACATCAACCTTGGAAACACTTCCAACACACATCGTCACCTCACCCTTAGCTAGTTCTCCGTTTATTCCGTAGATTTTATTTCGAGTTACTAACATTTAGCAACCGAACCAGTATCCAATACCCAGGTGCTACTAGGAGTACTAGCATGGTACACATCAATAACACGTATATCAAATATACTTCTGTTGATGTTGCCAACCTTCTTATCTACCAAGTATCTAGGGTTGTTCCGCTTCAGCGACCGCTCTCCTCATAATCGAAGCACTTAGTCTCGGGTTTGAGTTCAACTTTGGGTTGCTTCACTGGAGTAGCAACTGACTTGCCATCCATCAAGTTTCCCTCCTTGCTCTTCTCGAAACTAGTGGTTTTACTAACCATCAACACTTGACGCTCCTTCTTGATTTCTACCTTCGCGGTGTCAAACATCGCTAACAGTTCAGGGATCATTATTTCTATCCCTGGCGTTTTATAGTTCATCACCAAGTTCTAGTAGCTTAGTGACAGTGACTTGGAGAACTATATCAATCACTATCTTATCTGGAATATCAACTCCCACTCGATTCAAGCGATTGTAGCACCTAGACAATCTGAGCACATGCTCAACGATTGAGCTATTCTCCTTCATCTTGCAGGCAAAGAATCTTGTTGGAGATCTCATATCTCGCAACATGGGCATGAGCCTGAGATCCTAATTTCAGCTCTTAGAACATCTCATATGTTCTATGATGTTCAAAACGTTTCGGAGCATCAATTCTAAGCCATAATGCATGACGCACTAAACTATCAAGTAGTCATCAGAACGTGCCTGTCAGATGTTCACAACATCTACAAACGACGCTAGAGGGGTTGGCGTACCGAGCTGTGCATTAAGGACATAAGCCTTCTGTGCAGCAATGAGGACAATCCTCAGATCATGGACCCAGTCCGCAATATTGCTACCAACATCTTTCAACTCTATTTCTCTAGGAACATATAAAAATTCAAGGGAGCTACAGCGCGAGCAAGTAATCTACAACATAATTTACACAGACACTATTGACTATGTTCATGATAATGAGTTCAATTAATCATATTACTTAAGAACTCCCACTCAAATTGACATCCCTCCAATCATTCGAGTGATACATGATCCAAATTCATCAACTCAAGTCCGATCATCACGTGAGTTGAGGTGGTTTCAATGGTGAACATAATCATGTTGATCATATCTACTATATGACTCATGTTCGACCTTTCGGTCTCTTGTGTTCCGAGGCCATGTCTGTACATGCTAGGCTCGTCAAGTTTAACCCGAGTGTTCTGTATGTGCAACACTGGCTTGCAACCGTTGTATGTGAACGTAGAGTCTATCACACCCGATCATCACGTGGTGTCTCGACACGAAGAACTTTCGCAACGGTGCACACTCGGGGAGAACACAATTTATCTTGAAATTAAGTGAGGGATCACCTTATAATGCTACCGTTGTCCTAAGCAAAACAAGGTGCATAAAAGGATTAACATCACATGCAAATCATAAGTGACATGATATGGCCATGAACTTGTGCTTTTGATCTCCATCATGAAAGCACCGACATGATCTCCATCGTCATCGGCATGACACCATGATCTCCATCAACGTGTCGCCATCGGGGTTGTCGCGCCCATCATGCTTATACTACTATTACTACCGTTTAGCGATAAAGTAAAGCATTACATAGCGCTTAATGATTGACACGCGGGTCATACAATAATTAAAGACAACCCTATGGCTCCTGCCGGTTGCCGTACTCATCGACATGCAAGTCGTGATAATCTATACATCACATGATCATCTCATACATCACATATATCACATGATGTAATTGGCCATATCATATCACAACATACCCTGCAAAAACAAGTTAGACGTCCTCTAATTGTTGTTGCATGTTTTACGTGGATGCTATGGATATCTAGCAAGAACAATTCTCATCTACGCAAAAACCACAACGATGATACACTAGTTGCTTTTCAACCTTCTCAAGGACCGCCTTTGTCGAATTCGATCCAACTAAAGTGAGAGAAACTGGCACCCGCAAGCCATCTATGCAACAAGTTATGGTCGAGGGAACCGGTCTCTCGTAAGCGTACGAGTAATGTTGGTCCAGGCCGCTTCATCTCACAATACCGCTGAACCAAAATCCGACCAAAGGAGGAAGCAATCTAAGCATCAACGCCCACAAACTCTTTGTGTTCTACTCGAGATCTCATTTACACATAGACCTGGCTCTGATACCATTGTTGGGGAACGTTGCATGGGAAACGAAAAAAATTCCTACGCACACGCAAGATCTATCCATGGTGATGAGCATCTACGAGAGGGAGAGTGGATCTACATACCCTTGTAGATCGCTAAGAGGAAAGCATTAAGAAACGCGGTTGGTGTAGTCGAACGTCTTCGCGATCCAAATCGCCGAGCGTCCCGCGATCTCATCACGATCCGTCCCGCGATCCAATCACGATCCGTCCCGCGAACTCATCACGATCCGTCCCGCGAACTCATCATGATCCGTCCCGCGATCTCATCATGATCCGTCCCGCGATCTCATCATGATCCGTCCCGCGATCTCGTCACGATTCGTCTCGCCATCTTGATCACGGTCCTTCCGATCTAGCGCCGAACGGACGACACCTTCGCGTTCAGCACACATATAGCTTGATGACGATCTCCGCCTTCTTGATCCAGCAAGAGGGAGCAGAGAGATAGAAGAGTTCTCCGGCAGCGTGACGGCGCTGTGGCGATGGTGGTGGAGCTATTCCGGCACGACTTCGCCTAAGCACTACAGAAAACCGATCTAGAGGAGAAACTATGCACTACAGGAACGGGTAGCACGTGGCTGAAAATTATGTGCCAAAACCCTAAAATCCTCTAGTATATATAGGAGGAGAGGAGGAGGAGGCTTGGCTGCCAAAAAGCCAGCCCTTGGGTCGGCCAAAGTGGGGAGGAGAGGAGGACTCCTCCTCCAATCCTAGTAGGACTAGGATTCCTCCTTTTTTTGGCCTTTTTCCACCTTTTTCCCTTTGGGATTTTTCTCCCAGCCGCATGGGCCTTGTGTGGGACTTCCACCAGCCCACAAAATTCTGGTATTTACTCTCCCACAACCCATGAAGCCTCTTGGGTCGAAATACCCCTCCCGGTGGTCTCCCGGTACACTACCGGCACTCTCGGTACATTACCGATTAGCCCGAAACTTTTCCGGCGACCAAACTGGGACTTCCTATATATCAATCTTTACCTCCGGACCATTCCAGAGCTCCTCGTGACGTCCAGAATCTCATCCGGGACTCTAAACAACCTTCGGTCACCACCATACATAACTCTATACTACCGAAACGTCACCGAACCTTAAGTGTGCAGACCCTGCGGGTTCGAGAACTATGTAGACATGACCGAGACACCTCTATGGTCAATAACCAATAGAGGGACCTGGATGCCCATATTGGTTCCTACATATTCTACGAAGATCTTTATCGGTCGAACCTCTATGTCAAGGATTCAGTTAATCCCGTATGATGTTCCCTTTGTTCTTTGGTATGTTACTTGCCCGAGATTCGATCGTCGGTATCTCTATACCTAGTTCAACCTCGTTACCGGCAAGTCTCTTTACTCGTTTCGTAATACAAGATCCCGTGACTAACACTTAGTCACATTGCTTGCAAGGCTTGTTGTGATGTTGTATTATCGAGTGGGCCCTGAGATACCTCTCCGTCACACGGAGTAACAAATCCCAGTCTTGATCCATGCCAACCCAAGAGACACCCTCGGAGATACCTGTAGAGTACCTTTATAGTCACCAAGTTACGTTGCGACATTTGATACACACAAGGCACTCTGGTGTCAGTGAGTTGCATGATCTCATGGTCATAGGAATAGATACTTGGCATGCAGAAAACAGTAGCATTAAACTGACACGATCATATGTTACGTTTGTAGTTGGGTCTTGTCCATCCCATCATTCTCCTAATGATGTGATCCCGTTATCAAATGACATCTCATGTCAATGGCTAGGAAACCTTAACCATCTTTGATCAACGAGCTAGTCTATTAGAGGCATACTAGGGACATGGTTTTGTCTATGTATCCACACATGCATCTAAGTCTCCGATCAATACAATTATAGCATGGATAATAAACGATTATCATGAACAAGGAAATATGATAATAACTATTTGTTATTGCCTCTAGGGCATATTTCCAACATCCGTCACACGGAGCAACAAATGCCAGTCTTGATCCATGCCAACTCAACAGACACCTTCGGAGATACCTGTAGAGCACCTTTATAGTCATCCAGTTACGTTGCGACGTTTGATACACACAAGGCACTCTTCCGGTATCCGTGAGTTACATGATCTCATGGTCATAGGAACATATACTTGACATGTAGAAAACAGTAACAATAAACTGACACGATCATATGCTACGTTTGTAGTTTGGGTCTTGTCCATCACATCATTCTTCTAATGATGTGATCCCGTTATCAAATGACATCACATGTCAATGGCTAGGAAACCTTGGCATACTAAGGACAAAGTGTTGTCTATTTATCCACACATGTAATGTGTTTACAATCAATACAATTATAACATGGATAATAAACGATTATCACGAACAAGGAAATATAATAATAAACACTTTATTTATTGCCTCTAGGGCATATTTCCAACATTAATTAGATAAATGCCACTCTAATTCTAGCAATTCAGAAAAATGTCACTAAAATTTAAAACTCCAAAAAAATGCCACTCCCAAGTGTTTTACTTAGTGCATTGAAGTGGCATTTTTCAAAGTATGTAAATTGCAATGGCATTTATCTGAATCGCCAGAATTGAACCGCATCATCAAATCGATGAAATAATAGAACAACATTGAAGTGGCATTTTTCAAAGTATTTAAATTCCAGTGGCATTTTTCTGAATCACCAGAATTGAACCGCATCACCAATTCGATGCATAATAGAACAACATCGTTACATAATTTTGCATGCTTTCATATTAACCAGAAGTATAACATGGTTACAAGGAGACATATAGAACCGACGATAGTACAAGTTACATTGTATGTCATCGTATGTTTTATCTCAACAGAGTAATCTTGTTTGTGTTCTTGGATATACATATATTTTATAGCAACCAAAGTTGAATGGATAAGAATATGTAAAGATATACAAACATTCATATGTCATACATGTTTGATGTCTGAATAGATGATCTAGCCTGCCAAAGTAAGGCCAACTACAACGTATATGAAATCTTTCTCCTGAATGATCCTCTTACATATCTTGAGGGCCTGTTCGGATCGAAGGGAATGAAAACACAAGTTTGGAACAAAATAGGGAAAATGAAAAGGAAGACAGATGCAAAACATGAAAACAGAAAACTTTATAAAAAAACTACACGACCATGTTCAGAATGCAGGATAAGGTAACCCACGTAATCAACACATGTGGGTTCCACGCTTTGAATTTTAAATGTTACTAAATGCTGCAGATGAACCATTTCACAGCCGATGTGGGTCCCAGCATGCTAACGTCTGGTTGCTTTTCCCTCTCCTGCCTCAGGACTGCGTGAAAAAATTGGCTTGGACCCGATGTTTGGTTTCTTGTAAAAACGCAGTCATTGAAAACTTTCGAAAGGATCGGTTAAGCGAGATTCCTTCGTTCCGAACGACAGAAAAGGAAATCTTTACTTAGGAATTGCTTTCCTTTGGTTCTCCTGTGTTTTTCCTCCGTTCCGAACAGGCCCTGAAGCGGCTGCACTTAATTTTCGCAATACTCCATTTGTTTTGGACACACAGTTGTGAGAACCAAGGTTAATAGGGTTTTGGGCTGCAAAATTGAGACGGTGGTAGCAAGCGAGGGTTTTTGCCCTTCCCACCCCATCCACGCTCAAAACGCACCGCCGACGGCGGGATCTCGAACCTAGGGTTTCCGCGCCACCACCGCTCACCGGCCATGGCGAGCGGCGGCGCCCCCGCCTCGACCTCCGGCAGCGCTGGCACCAAGACCGTGTCCGCCTCGCTGTGGTGGGACCCCTTCGTCGCCCTCTGCGACGACCTCGACCGCGCCGCCGCCCCCCCCTCCGCCGCCGTCTCCGACGCCCTCGTAAGCGCTCCGTACCCATTTCCCCACTCCCCGTCCCCCCATCCTCCTCGCCCCGCAAACCCTCGCGGCCGTAGCTAACTCGCCGGCTCCCACCCGTGCTGCAGGCGGAGCGGATCAAGAGCCACCACGCGTGGCTCCGCGGGGCGGTCTCCATGTTCGGGAAGCCGAACGGCGCCTCGAGGGCCGCGCTGGACGGCGGCCAGGTTGCCGTCGGGGAGCACCGCCTGGCCGTCAAGCCCGACCTCAAGGAGGCCGCGCTCCGCGCGAGCAAGTCCCTCGACCTGGACGAGGTGCAGTCGTACATCCTGGTAGAACGGTCTTCAGAGAGCGCCCCAACGACCCGTGATGCCAACCCTCAGGAGCTCCTTCGCCGGGTGTCTCTGCAATACTACCTCGAGCGTCAGTGCCTGCTCAAGTGCATTCGGAGAATCTTTGTTCACGCCACATACACAGATGATGATTCTGATTCAGCCGACGCCATAAAACAAGAGGCCTCGCTGTTAGGCACTGACGAGATGGAACGGAGATTGCTGTCCATCATTAAAGATTCCCTTGCGGCCGCATTTTCGGTGAAATCGGCAGCTGATTTCACGGTTTCCTGGCTGGAAGAAAGCTTGATTGAAATTAACCTGATCCTGGACATTCTGTTTCTTGCCATCTGTGATAACTTCTCAAGGTGCAACGGTGGGCTGTGGATAGCTCTGTGCTCGCTATTCAGGGATATGCTCTCTGGCTCTTATGATGTTGGAAAATTTGCCGTGTCTGCTGAAGCAAAGAGATCATTTCATTATGCTAAAGCCCAGCTACTCCTTATTCTCATTGAGACTTTGGACCTCGAAAATCTCCTCCGAATGGTTCACGACGAAGTCTCTTTCAGTGGAGGGTATTCCCAGTATTCTGTTGCTGACATTCTTGAGATGGATATTGAAGTATCAAGATTGCCTGAATTTGAAGTGGAATCGGGACCACTACTTCTTGCTTGGGCAGTTTTTCACTGCCTGCTCCTGTCTCTTCCAGGAAATAATGCCAACTTGGAAATTGATCATGCATCTTATGCCCAGCGGGCTTTTGAGTTTGCACCCTTTAATTATTTACTTGGAGTTCTTTGCTCAAGCATCTTCAGGGAGTCAGATGGTCCTGTTTCTGGTTTTCGTGCTGTACTGAGATCTTTCATTTCAGCTTTCATTGCTTCGTATGAGATATCTTATCAGACAGAAGATGGTTCTCTTGGTGTGATACTGAATATTATATGCGAAGTTTATGATGGAGAGGAATCACTATGTATGCAATTCTGGGACAAAGATAGTTGCGTTGATGGTCCTATCAGATCTGTTCTTCAAATGGTGGAGAAAGAGTATCCTTTCCAAATAACAGATCTGCTTCGCTTCTTATCAGCTGTTTGTTCTGGGACATGGCCTGCTCAATGTGTATATAATTACCTGGAGAGGATGAATGGGCTAACAACACTGTATGCAACCCCTGGTAGTGTCCCTGATAGTGTGAACTACTGTGATCAAATTGAAATTCATCATCCAATCAGCATTCCTGGTATGGAAGGCATTACATTACCCCGTGGAACACGTGGTTACATTTTGAAAATTCTTGAAGACAATGCTGCATTAGTCCGTTGGGAATTCCCACATTCAGGCATCTTTATTTTGCTCCTCACTTTGGCACAAGATCTATATTCATGCAATTATGTGGAAGCCTGTGACATAATGGACTTACTGTATCAGATGGTATCATCAAATCAGGGTCTGTGCTCTTCTTTGCTGCACGTTGACAAGTCACTGGCTGTTCAAAAATCAAAGAGTTTGGGCCAAATTGGAGAATATATCAGGATTGATATTGTTAAAATCCTTTGCTCATCAATTTTCAAATATGAGCAAGATGGTAATAATGCCAGCATAATGTCGAAAACCTTCAGCGTGTTAACAGAATTTCTGAAGTGTGTTCCATACCTTGTGTTTGACGTGGCGTTAGAGTGCGGCATCTTCAGCTCACAATTAAATGACCCCTCAAGTGATTGGCTACTTTCTGGTGCACTAACTAGAATGCTTTTTGCCGCCTCTGAGGAAAATGGGGACTGTTCATCACTTACCACTTCATTGCTTGATTTTAGCATTCAGGTTTTGCGGAAAGGAGCCGCAGCTGATGACATGATATCGCCGTTCATTGTTTTTTCAGTTCAATACACCATGGTCAATCATATGAACTGGAAACACAAGAAGTATAGCCGCTGGAAGACAACCCTGAAGGTGTTTGAATTGGTGAAGAGCTGTATTCAAGTCAAACCATTCTCCTCAAAGCTTGGTGGCATCATTTGGCAAATGCTACTATATGATTCTTCTATCCACAGTGTTCTTTGGCATAATGTGTGCATGTCCATGCAATTATTGGAATCGCGTGTCAGCTTTAGTAATGGTGTCGAAGATATTGAAGATATACAACTTGTTCTTTGTTGTGGACTTGATATTATATTTTTCATGCTATCCAATTTACCAGAGGACTTGATGCCAGTTGCACCTTTTGTTACTTTGGTTTTGTCATCTTCATTGAAGCCCTTACCTTTCATCACAGCTACAATATCGTGTATGTCCTTTCAGAATTCTGCTTTACAAGTTAGTGCAGCCAGAGCATTATCAGTATTGTGCTTCACTGCCCACAGAGTCCAACCTCAACTCATGGAAAATGGTAGCTTTCTTGTTGATGGTTCAGAGATTTGGAGATTGCAAGCAAGTATTTCTCAAATTCTTGACAAGGAAGATGATACTAATAATTGTTTGATCGTGGCTATATTCAGCCTTCTGACTTCTGTTGCTCGCTATCAGCCTGCCCTTTTTGTTTCTCTGACAGAGGAGAATGCAATGATACAAGCTGATCATAGTAATTCTGCAAATTCTCAGACCAATGGTTCTTCTACCCACAACAGTCCAAGAAGTAATTCGAGACTTGTTGAGCAAATGTTGCGATACATTGAAAATTCGACCGAGTTTATGAATAGTTCTCCTTCTCTGTTACTTAGCATCCTTGACCTACTCGAGGCATTATGGGAAGGTGGTGTCCAATTCATATGCATATTAGATAAGCTGAGAAGTTCTAGAACGTTTTGGGAGAGCTTGTCACGTTGTATTCGTGCCACCTTTGATCATTGCCCTGTTGACAGTGTTGACACTGTCGATGAGAAATTTTCTTCAAGGTATAACTGCCAGGCTAAAATTTTCAAGATCATGTTACATGAGTTGTTCTTGAAAGGGCGATTACTTGTGGAAGCAAAAACTTCTAATCCTGTAGCAGATGGTGCAAAGGGGCAAAAAGAACCTTTTGCATCTTGTCCAAGCAACGTAGTGTGCAAATGGTTTGACAGTGCTCTCTTGGAAGATTTTATCAATCATTTGTCAAGCAACGGATACCAGAAGGAGCTTTTTCATCGTGCCAAGGTAGCTTCATGTGTTTGCATCATCCGTCTAATAACGATGTATTTCACTGGTGATACTGCCAGCTTGTCTTTCTCAGCAGTGAAGAAGATTCAGCTAATCTCTAGCAAACTGTTACAACACCGTGCATTCATAGCTCTGCGGTCACAGTATGCCCTGCATGGCTACAGTGGTGAGCAAGAACTTACCAGTTTGGTAATCAATGATCTTTACTATCATATACATGGCGAACTTGAAGGTCGTCAGATCACTCCTGGTCCCTTTCAGGAGCTCTTGTGTTTCCTTCTGGAGTTCAAGTTTTTTGAATGCAATGCTACAGAGCAACCACATAGTGCCTTCCCAGCAGTCAGTGGCAATGTTTTGTTTGATGTTGCACACACTCGTGATGATCTTGGAGTTAAACTTTGGAATCATTCAGATTGGAAACCCTGCAAAGAAGTGGCTGAAAAAATGCTGGATATTATGCATAAAGCAAATCTGATGAAGCGTCACGCAGATGCAAAGCTTTGTACATTAAGGTCCTTCATAACATTTCTATCTGTCTACACTGGAACAAGTTCCAGTAATCAACTCACCTTACCTGATGGAGGGATTTCCGCAACAGCCATGGAATCAGCAATTAGATGTGCATGCAAATATTTGCAGTCAACTGTTGATTCTCTATTTCCTGAAGTTGGTACGAATGAGGTTTTGTTTCCCCTATTGTCTGGGCAAGTGGACTTACTGCTTACTCTTACAAGGTTCGTATTTCACCAAGCTAAGCAAACCAAGAGCTATGTTCATCTCTATCCAGTTATTGTACTTCTTATGAGAACCTCAGGTGCCAGCACATCATTTTTAGTTGATCTCGTGCCATCAAGTCCTGCTCTTAGGAAACCAGTGAAGGCCCTCCTTGTTCTGATTCTTTCTCTATTTGAATTCATTTATGGCAAGGATGACATGGAAGATGGATCAGGTGATGCTAATCTGTTTGGTGAATCATCCATTATAAGTACGAGGTTGTTACCTGTACTCTGCAAATTGGCTGAGAATAGGGAATATTCTGATCTTGCTGTTGGATCAATGGACTTACTATTGAAGGGCTTTATAACCCCCAATGTATGGTTGCCAATTCTACAAAAGCATTTCCGTCTCCAGGCTATACTGCATAAATGTCAGAATGGTGCAATGTTATCTACTCAAGTAATTTTGAATTTCCTCTTGACCTTGGGGCGAACAAAGGATGGTGCTAAAATGCTTCAGTCTGCAAATATTTTTGCCTTCTTGAAGGTACTTCTAAGTAAGTTATCTCTGGATGACTCCTGTTTCAGAAATTCTTTGAGCAGCCAAGCGAAGGATGTGCATATGTGGAGTTTGGCTCTTGCTATAGTCGCCTCTCTCAACCATTGTATGGATGATGATGTTTCTCGTAGCAGTGTTGCGAACGGTACTGTCAGCTTCCTTTCAGGACAAGTTCCGCTGATGTCCTCTTATCTATCTGCACAAAGTGTTAATACACATCAGAACAAGAAAAGGGCGGTGTTGCAACAGTCGCAGACATCACTTTCAGCTCTGAGTTTAACCGAGAATATCCTCTCACTTCTGTGTGTTTTAGCAAAATATCATTTTCCATGGGACACTGGTATGGTGCAAGTAGATTCAGAATTACGAGAGATTATAATCCACCTGCTTGCTTTTATTAGCAGAGGAAGTGCAAGGACCGGCGATTCGCCAAACTGGAACCCATCATTTTGTTGTCCTCCTATTGCTAAGGAAGAAGTGGTGCTTCATGAAGATCCACCACTCATCAGGAGCAAACATGGATGGTTCAGATTTGCTGCAAGCAGCACTCATTCAACCGCAGCTATTTCTGCTCCTTCCAATGCAGCATTATCTCTAGTGATCAGAGACAAAAGTAATGGAGATTCTGGTTCTGTGAAACAGACTCGTTTTACCGAGATGGTAGCTGTGCAGATTTACAGAATATCTTTCCTTATTATGAAATTCCTGTGCAGTCAAGCCAAAGAGGCAGTAAAAAGGGCAGGAGAACTAGAATTTGTTGATCTTGCACATTTTCCTGAACTTCCCATGCCAGATATTCTTCATGGTCTTCAGGTAACTATTGACATTGCTCAGGCCCTAACTGTTCAAATTAAAACTATTGTGCATATTTTAGCATGTATGTCTTTGTTAGCATAGAGTTGTATGAGATACATCTAAACCATGAAGAGAAAAAAAAAGAGTCGTATAAGATTCATGTCAACCTGGTATTTTGAAAACTGGTAATAACCGTATTCCACTAAAAGATGTCTAGAAGTTGCAGGGAATGATTAATGACATATACTCTATTTGTAAACGAGTAGCAAGTGGATGTTATAGGCTTGGTGCGGTATTGACTTCAATCTTATTAGTTTGAGGTGTAGACATTATAATTTTGAGGCTTGGAAGAAACAAAGTTAATTTGATCATATTTAATTTTGAAGTAAAAATGGTCGTGTATTGACAAGGTCATTAAAAATGCTATTCTAGCCTTAGCAACGAATGGCATCGAATAAAAAGTGTCAGTCAAACCATTAATCAGTTTAGCTAAACAAACAAGTGCTGAGTGACAAAGTAAACACTAGTATCACTCTGTAGTACATGAAAAAGTGTGATCCTACCAGACATCTCTGGGTCTGATGACAAACATTGATGGATGGAACATCATCATTGCTTAAAATACAGCTCAGATAAGATTGGTAGAAAATTCCACGTGCCGTGGTCAAATATATATAAGAAATGTGAAAACCGTTCCTTTTGCATGAGTGCGCTTTTTTCCTGATCACGGTTGTGGTACTCCTTCCAGGATCAAGTGGTTTCTATCGTTACTGAAGTGCTGGCGGCAAATGGATCGAGCACCCTCAGTGGTGATACCGACAGGGTATGCCGTCTTCTGTTGGTGACCCTCGAGACATCGCTCTACATGGAGCTGTGTGTATCCCAGTCATGCGGCATCAGGCCAGTGCTGGGCCGATTTGAAGATTTCTCCAAGGGAATCAAGGCGATGCTTCACGGTAATGCTTCTTATACCGTTTTAAAATGTGAATTCTAGCAACAACCATCCTTAGTGGTTCACTTAATTTATCCATTCAACAGTGTTACAGTTCATCTCACCTTTTCTCTTCTTTGCTTGGTTGGCAGCTTTGGAGAAACATTCCAGTTTGAAACCATTGGTTAGGTCACTTGCTCAGATTATGACGCTCCTATATCCTGGGCTTGCTCAGACCAACTTCCTCACCATGTAATCAGTGTGTGTAGATTGCATCTGTGCGGCTGGTAAAGTCTTTTGCTATGGTTCATGGGTGGAATTGGTTGGTTAGCTAACAGGTTCAGTAAAATCGACCTGTTTACAGTGGAGACGATCGCCCTGAGTTTAATCTGCTGCTATGGTTCGTAGATGAAAGCGTTTAGTCAGCTAACATGTCACGTACAGTTTCATGCATGTATGTTTATGTATGCCTGCATGCATGTATGTACAGTAGAACAAACTCTATCAAGGGTTTCCACCCGTTCTGAACATGGTCCAACCTCGCATGCATAAATAGGGCAAGATTGTTTGTCAACAAAAAATAAAAAAAAATGAAGGGAACATGTTTTGTATCAAATCTGGCACGGCTTTTCCTCAGGAAACGCATTCGATCTGATGCTGATATTTGGAGGCACATGGCATCTTTCTATAAACTGGGCAGCAGCTGCTTGAGGAATTCCACGAATACATCTTCCAATCCCCCGATCAAATGATGGTGCCATCAGTGACCACTCGAACTAAGATAGCTGAGTAAGTTCTAACCAAATGTTGGGGTAAATAAGTCAGATAAGAGCAACTCTACTACTCTGGCGGCTTTTTTCAAAAGGATTGTAACACATAAAGACAGCCAATCTAGGGGAAAACACCACTAGCAAATTCTGTATAGCACTCCAAAACAGTCATACTTATAAATTTGAGAAAAAATTAAAAAGAAATTAAAATTCTGATTCTTTTAGTAACAAGCATTGACAAAAGTTTTCAAAGCTTGTAAAATTTCACCGTGAAATGACATTTGAAGAAGCCGTGCCAAAAAAAAATCATCACTCCAAAATGCTGTTGAAAATGACATTTTTGGAGCATCATATTTTTTTAGCCACGGCTTCAATAAATGTCGTTTCACAATGAAATTTTACAAGCATTGAAACCTTTTGTCAATGTTTGTCAATAAAAAAACCAGTTATTTATTTATTATTTTTAACATTTTTCGAGTTTAATGTTCAACCGAGCTCATATAAGCTCGAGCTAAGAAACTCCATGTCCGCTTATAACCCTTTTACACGAAATGGATTGCACGTTGCAACGATCGATCTATTGGGCGTATACCTGACCATGGGCAGCCCGGCCCGATCGGCCCGAAATTCCCGGGTCGGGCCGGGCCTGGGCTTGCCCGCGAGCCGGGCCCGGGCTTGAAAATCAAGCCCGAAGGTCAGGCCGGACCGGGCTCGAGCCTGCGCAAATTCATTTTTACGCCTACGCCGGGCCGGGCCGGGCTTTCTCGGGCTTGGGCCCAAAAATTAGGCCCGACGGTTGGGTCGGGCCGAGCTCGGGCTTGAGTTTTATACCGCGGGCTTTTTTAGGCCCAGCCCGAGGCTCGGCCTGGCCCGAGTTTTGGCCAGGTATAATTGGGCACTGTTAAAATGGCAGGGGGCCCACCACGTGTGCGTGCACCATAAAAAAACTGCCCCCATGAATTCAGGTGTTTCCTGTTTTCTATACTAAGGAAGGAAAGTTTAGTTCCTGTCCGAAAAAAATAGTTCCAGCGCGCCCGCGGGGAATAGCCTTTTTCATGGCACTTTTACCTAATGTAAGAAGAAAGACATACTTTTTTAAAAAGAAAAGTGAGCTTTCATTACAGAGTCTACCTCCACACGTGCTTCTAAAAAAGTACAATAAATATGAAAAAAGAGAAAGAAAAATAAGGGAAAATACTAGTTTATAGACAACCTTATTATATGAGTGATTATAAATGACAACTTTACATGAAATGAAATGATAACTGGCATACTATTAGCCATGTTCTAACTCTTGCCCCTAAAACTTCCAGCTCCCCAACCCCCACTAGTCGGTGCCGAGGCGACGGTACACCTCCCCTCACCCACACCGCCTCCTTTGCTTCTCATCAGTGATGCCTCGGTCGTCCCGCAAGCACCCTGAGACCGCCATTATGCAGATATAGCCATGTTCCACTAGTCTCCATCTAGAATCAACCCCAAGGACACTAAAGGTTCACACAACGAACACATCAAAATGTGCCCACCATGTGGACCAATTGATATCTGAAAATGCAATCATGCCATTACATCATGTTTTGATGTTGACGAAAATATACATATAGGGGACTAATCATGTCTGATAAGTACTCCCACCGTGAAGAAATATAAGAGTGTTTAGATCACTAAAGTAGTGATACGAACTCTCTTATTTGTCTTTATAGAGTGAGTATCTCTCAGGTTTTAGTCCCCGTGTAAGAATGTGTGTAGATTATGGACCGATGAAATGGACATGATTCGATCAACAAGAAACAAACGGATCCCACACTATTAAAACGGGATCAATAGGGCCAGTAGAAGATTTTCCCAAGCTCTCCATCGGAAGAAAGTTCCCCAACCCCCACTAGTCGGCGCCTCATGATCTAACTCTCTCACAAATCACAACAATCCCACACTTGAGAGATTTTCCACCAAGTGTTAGATCTACTCTCCTAAGCGGTAAGAGTGCACCGCTGAGGAATTGATTGTTGTTATTCATGCCGAAAAGTTTGTGAAGGTTTGGAGGCCGCCTCATGGTCTATCACTAGTGGTTGAGAATCACATTTGTTGTGATATCTCAAGGATAGTAGGCCTTCGTGGTGTTGATGCGACTTCGTGGTAACACCCATCCATCCAACGATGACTAGCTTTCGTCCAAGGAAGTGAACCTCGGGATACATCCTTGCTCGAAGTATCCCTAGCCCTAACTCCTTATTTGTGGTTACTTGTGCTTTGTCATACTTGTTATATCATATTGTTGTTGCTTACCTTACACTAGAATCATCTTTGCAATTGTTAGGCTCACTTTCATATTCCGCAAATTGCCAGTAATAATTAAAATTTGTAATTGTATCAATTCAACCCTCCCCTCTAGGTCCATCTCGATCCTTTCAATATCACAACACAGATAACGAAATAATCCACAATTATAACAACATATATACAACAACTCATACAACAAGGATCTTCCGACCAAGATCCAACTTAACTGAAGCGAATAAAGCTTAGATATGTAAGAATACAAATTTCCTTAAGAAGGCTCAAAGTATAAAACATGACGTCTATAACCCTGCCCAAGCCGCTTTCTGTGGGATAACCGGCTAACATCGTCCATCACCATACCTATAAATGTTTGTTAAAACAAGGTGAGTACAAGGTGTACTCCCACTAGTAGAAAACAGGGCTTCGGTCCAGGCCTGAAAAGCCATTAATCCCGCTTCACTCACGAACTAGGACCCATGGCGGCATCGGTCCCGGTTCGTGAGGCCAGGGCGTCGACGGGGCCTCGTGGGCCATTGGTCCCGGTTCGTCTGACCTCTATGGTCCCGATTCCAGCCACGAACCGGGACCAATGGGCCTCGCTCCTGGCCCACAACCAGTGGTCCCGGTTTGTGGCTGGAACCGAGACGAAATGTGGTCCTTTAGTCCTGGTTCCATCCACAAACCGGGACCAAAGGTTGGCCTATATACACCCCCCCGTGACCAGACCAGTGCACTGCTCTATATTTTTGGCCGGACGTGTGAGAGCTTTGTGGTGCTCTAGCTCACCTCCTATGCACATGAGGTGTTCGATGAAATGCCCAAGCCACACTTAAGCTTCCTCCTCTCGAAGCTCCTTGTCCAAGCTCCATTTTCCTCAAGATTTGTCTCGGTTTGGCGTTCCGTCCTGTCCTGTCCCCGTCCTCACCGCCGTCGATTGCCCGCGCCCATCTCGGCACCGACAGCACCGTGGTTAGCATCTTCTTCTTATCTTCTTTCTAAAAGAAAAAAAGTTCTTACTTGTATTATTTAGATAGATACTTTTGTATTTTTCTTACTTTTATTATTGTTATTATATAGTGTGATGGTTTTGGTATCCGCCTCTGTCGGCCCTCGTTCTGTCTATTAATACACTTTATTATATAACGCACGTAGATGAACCGACAATGGATGTACGGTGACCGATGCACCTCCAAGTATATTTAGGGCCTGCATAATTTTCTCGAAGCGGCTAAGGCAAACAAGTAGAATGGTTTTATGCATTGTCCATGTACTGTCTGTGAGAATACGAAGGCTTTCTCCAACTCTAAAACCGTACACTTCCACCTGCTTGAGAAGGGTTTTATGCCACACTATAATGTTTGGACCAAGCACGGAGAAAGAGGGGTTATGATGTAAGACAACAAAGAAGAAGAGGATGATGACAACTATGTGCCTCCTGAATACGATGATGCTGCAACAGGGGAAGATGAAGATCAAGAGGAACCAGACGATGTGCCCGATGATGATCTTCGCTGGGTCATTGTTGATGCAAAGAGACAATGCGAAAGTGAAAAGGAGAAGTTGAAGTTCGATCACATGTTAGAGGATCACAAAAAAGGGTTGTACCCCAATTGCAAAGATGGCAACACAAAGCTCGGTACCACACTGGAATTGCTGCAGTGGAAGGCAGAGAATGGTATACCTGACAAAGGATTTGAGAAGCTACTGAAAATATTGAAGAAGAAGCTTCCAAAGGATAACAAATTGCCCAACAGTACGTACGCAACAAAGAAGGTTGTATGCCCTCTAGGATTGGAGGTGCAGAAGATACATGCATGCCCTAATGACTGTATCCACTACCGCGGTGCGTACGAGGATTTGAATGCATGCCCTGTATGTGGTGCATTGCGATATAAGATCAGACGAGATGACCCTGGTGATGTTGATAGCGAGCACCCCAGGAAGAGGGTTCCTGCCAAGGTGATGTGGTATGCTCCTATAATAACATAGTTGAAACATCTGTTCAGAAACAAAGAGCATGCCAAGTCGATGCTATGGCATAAAGAGGACCGTAAGAAAGATGGGAAGTTGAGAGCTTGCACTAACGGGTCGCAGTGGAGAAAGATCGAGAGAAAGTGGAGCGACTTTACAATTGACCCAAGGAAAATATGGTTTGGTTTAAGTGCAGATGGCGTTAATCCTTTTGGGGATCAGAGCAGCAAGCATAGCACATGGCCTGTGACTCTATGTATGTATAATCTTCCTCCTTGGTTGTGCATGAAGCGGAAGTTCATTATGATGCCAGTGCTCATCCAAGGACCTAGACAACCCAACAATGACATTGATGTGTACCTAAGGCCATTAGTTGATGAACTTTTACAACTATGGAATGGAAGAGGTGTATGTGTATGGGATGAGAAAGAATAGGAGGAATTTGACCTACATGCGTTGCTGTTTGTAACAATCAACGATTGGCCTACTCTTAGTAACCTTTCAGGACAGACAAACAAGGGATACCACGCATGCACACACTGTTTAGATGACACCGATGGTATATATTTGGACAAATGCAGGAAGAATGTGTACCTAGGGCATCGTCGATTTCTTCCGACCAACCATCAATGTCGAAAGAAAGGAAAGCATTTCAAAGGTGAGGCAGATCACTGGAAGAAGCCCGCCCTCCGTACTGTTGATCACATACTTGATATGGTCAATGATTTACAAGTAATCTTTAGAAAGGGTCATGGCGGACTATCTATTCCGACTGATGATGCAAGACGCGCAGCCATGCAGAAGAAGAAATCTATATTTTGGGACCTACCCTATTGGAAAGACCTAGAGGTCCGCTCTGCAATCAACATGATGCATGTGACGAAGAATCTTTGCGTGAACCTTCTAGGATTCTTGGGCATGTATGGGAAGACAAAAGATACACCGGAGGCACGGGAGGAACAACAACGTATGCACGGAGAATACAGCATGGATCCAAAACCAGTTTCAGGGTCATGCCAGCTATGCTCTTACCAAAGAAGAGAAGGAAATCTTCTTCAAATGCCTGCTCACTATGAAGGTCCCGTCTGGCTTCTCGTCGAACATAAAGGGAATAATAAATATGGCAGAGAAAAAGTTCCAGAACCTAAAGTCTCATGACTGCCACGTGATTATGACGCAACTGCTTTCGGTTGCATTGATGGGGCTTCTACCGGAAAACGTTCGATTAGCCATTGTGAAGCTATGTGCATTCCTCAATGCAATCTCACAGAAGGTGATCGATCCAGAAATCCTGCCAAGGTTAAGAAATGATTTGGTGCAATGTCTTGTTAGTTTCGAGCCGGTGTTTCCACCATCCTTCTTCAATATCATGACGCACGTCCTAGTTCATCTAGTCAACGAGATTGTTGTCCTGGCCCCTGTATTTCTACACAATATGTTCCCTTTTGAGAGGTTCATGTGAGTCTTAAATAAATGTGTTCGTAACCACGCTAGGCCAGAAGGAAGCATCTTAATGGGCCATCAAACAAAGGATGTCATTGGGTTCTGTGTTGACTTCATTCCTGACCTTAAGAAGATTGGTCTCCCTCAATCGCGGTATGAGGGGAGACTGATTGGAAAAGGCACGCTAGGAGCAGACTCAATAATATGTAGGGACATGCATTCTTGGTCTCAAGCACACTACACAGTTCTACAGAATTCTACCTTGGTGACCCCGTATGTCGATGAACAAAAGAATATTCTGCGGTCCAAACACCCGAAGGAGTGTGATGATTGGATTACATGTGAACACATCAGGACTTTCGGTAGTTGGTTGCAAACACGTCTCATGCGTGACAACACTGTTTCCGATGAGCTGTCTTCGTTGGCTAGGGGACCATCTTCGGTTGTATTGACTTACAAAGGGTACGAGATAAATGGGAATACATTTTACACGATCTCCCAAGATCAAAAGAGCACCAACCAAAACAGCGATGTCCGCTTTGATGCAGCAACCAAGAGGGGAAAGGACAATATTATGGTTACATAGTGGACATATGGGAACTTGACTATGGACATGATTTTAAGGTCCCTTTGTTTCAGTGCAAATGGGTCAATCTCTTAGGAGGCGGGGTATAGGTAGACCCACAATATAGAATGACAATAGTGGATCTAAACAATCTTGGGTACACACACGAACCATTCGTCCTAGCCAATGATGTGGCGCAGGTTTTCTATGTGAAGTACATGTCTACCAAACCTAGAAAAAGAAAAGATAAAGAAGCGAATACATCATACGATGAGCCAAAACGCCACATAGTTCTTTTAGGAAAAAGAGACATCGTGGGATTGGAGGGCAAGACAGACATGTCTGAAGATTATGAAAAGTTTCATGAAATTCCTCCCTTCAGAGTCAAGGTTGACCCAATTACCCTCTTAAACGATGAAGAATATCCATGGTTATGACGCAATAAGCAAAGTACACAAGCGAAGAAAAAGTGAAGACTTTCTCTCCACAACTATTATGATGATGCCTTTGATCGAGAATATCACTATAGTTACATGAGTTTAAAAAAATGAAATCCCTTTGTAACAGATGACTTTTGTACACGAAGTGCATCCAGTTTTTTCCGTAACCCTCTCAACTTTTTAGCACATGCTATGTGGGTGAAATGATGATATCATGCCAACTTTCAACTTTTTGAGAGTTCATTTGTAGTGCTTTTCAATTTCACGGTCATTTAGCTCAAAAAAAAATCAGTAAATGCATGAAAAATACCAAATGAAGCCAGAAAGGGTTGAAAATTGATGATGTGGCTTTGAATGGTGCATTTTGAACACAAAAAAAGTCTGGAATTCAAATAAGTTCAAAAAATGAAATCCCTTTGTAATAGGTGAGTTTTCGTTCGAAACCCTGATACTTCGAAAGAGATTGTCCGTTTTGTACATGAAGTGCATCCAGTTTTTGCCGTAACCCTCTCAACTTTTTAGCACATGCCATGTGGGTGAAATGATGATACCATGCCAACTTTCAACCTTTTCAGAGTTCATTTGTAGTGCTTTTCAATTTCACGGTCATTTAGCTCAAAGAATGAACTAAAAAGCTTTTATAAAACTCTAATAGCAAAAGGAATCAACTAACAAGCTTTTATAAACCTCTAGTATTTTTGAAACTAAAATTATATAAAATTTATGCAACTGAAATTATCAAAGTATATTTTGTTCGAAACATTAATAGCAAAAAGAAATTTCATAAAGAAATTTTTTGTTAGAAACTTTAATAGCAACTAAAATAACCAAATCTGTTTTTGATTCAAACAGACATTTAAAATAACCTAAAACTTACCAAATAGGAGGAAAAAGAATCACTCAAAAATCTATTTTTAGTAAAGTTATTCACAAACTAGTGGCTCACACAAATTTCAAAAAATTCAAATTTAAACTACTCAAATTTGAAAACTAATGGCACTAACAGAAAGTTTATAATTTTTGTGACCTAAAAGCAAAAATAATCACTGAAAAACAGTAAGTAGGAATAAAATAAAATAAGGAAAGAAAAAAACAAAAGAAAAAATGGATTTTTTCTTAAAAAATGCCACCTACTAGGCCACTACGGCATGAATACGACAAGAAACCCAACAAGTTTGTTGGGCCAGGATTCAGGCCTGCAGAAGCCTAGTAGGCTCACACGCAGTGATAGCTTAGGCCCGAAAGCCTACAATTGAGAGGAGCTCGGGAGGGTGTGCACATCACCACTTATAAACCACTCCCGAGCTCCCTCGGCTAGCGAGGTGGGACTAAAAATTTGGCCCGGGCAACACCACCCTTCGGTCCCGTTTTGTGCCACAAACCGGGACCAATGCCCGTTTCGTCCCGGTTGGTGCCACCAACCGGGACCAAAGGTCCCTGTTTCCCACCCTTTGGGCTGCTGAAAACTGACCTTTGGTCCCGGTTGGTGCCACCAACCAGTACCAAAGGTCCCTGTTTCCCGCCCTTTGGGCTGCCGAAAACTGATCTTTGGTCCCGGTTGGTGGCCCGATGCCGTCGCCGCACCCTTGCCCCGACGTCGCCGTCGCCGCCCCCGAGACCGTGCGCTGTCGCTCCTCCCCGAACCCTCGCCGTGCCCCAGCCCCGCCGCCACCGTCACCGTCGCCGTCGCCGCCCCCAAGCCCGCACGCTCTCCCTCCTCCCCGAGCCCTTGCCGCCCCCGCGGTGAGCCGCCGTGGCCTTGGCCAACTTTCCTTTTTTGCCTTAGAGTTTTTTGTTCATACATGTAGATGTATATATGTAGATGTATGTATACTGATTAGTTGTCCTATGAAAATTATAGGAGTCCTAGGAAAAATTAGTTAATTAGGAGTCGTAGGAGATTAGTTGATTTTGTTTATGATGCTTTTTATGTTTTAGTTGTTTTATGTTTTAGTTAATTATTAGGATTCCTAGGAAAAACTAGTATGTGTATGTTATATTATAGAAAAAAATCTTGGGTTTTGGAAAAAATAGTGATTAAACGATAAGAAAACGTTCTCATAGGAATTTGTCTCGACATCGATGATGCCCGGCCCGCATCCTCGTTGTCGAGTGGTCCGTGAGAGCCTGCTTGATAGGCGCCATGTCCAGGACTGGGCTCCACCGGGCTGGCACTGGGAGGTGCTATCTTTTGGGGCTCGAAGCTTGGTGAGGAATCTGGGTCTCGTCATCGACCCGGAGCTTCTTTGGTGGCGATCATGTGGGCCACTTTCGGTGCAGAGGGAGCGCCCCCCGCGGAGGTGGTATGTCGCCGTGTCAGGGAGGAGGACGAGCACGTCCGTCGCTACATGGCGGCGTTGGATGCCAGATTCAATAATACCTAGCAGATTCTTCAGGGATCTCACCCGAGTTATGATCCCATGATGGTTCCTTATATTTGGGTGTCCACCACCCGCGACTCAGGAACCGCTAGTGACTTAGATTATTCGATAGTATTCGATCTGTGTTAGTGATCTTATATGATAATATTCGAGATGTATTAGTTAATATTTGATGATGCATTAATAATTGGATTATTTGAGATGATGTATTAGTGATATTATATTCGAGTTCATTATAAATGTATTAGTGATATTTTATCGGTATAATGCGCGTGTGACTTTCGGTCTGTCGTTGCTCCTTGTGTGACTTTCATGTGTGTTCTTGATGGAGGAATCCCGACTGTTGTCATGGGGGGCGCCTCTTCTTTGTTCTCTTCTTTGTGATATACTCGTCGGTATAATGTGCAAGAAGAGAAGAGGGGGGCATCCATCACCGGCGGTCGAACTATTACTGTGAGAGAGTGCCCACCACCGTATCAGTGTGAGAGAGTGTGCACCAACACACCATGAGATATGAGAGTTATTTTAGGAAAGCCTCGACGGACCGAAAGTCACACACGCATTAGGATCCAAAGCGTGCCGCAATTCTTGAATTATGAACACAGGAAATGTCGTTATCATCAGACGACGATAGGATCCAGGCGTGTGAATTTTGCGGTGAAGATAAGGGTCTTTGTGACCAGCCTGGGCTGAGAGACGACGGGTTCTTCACCATGAAGCTTCACGAGGAGTTTGACATTTCTATGGTACGCAACGATGACAACTGTTTTTTCGTAATTAAGCACGACTTCTGTTTCTTTCCTTCAACGCGTAATCTCTGTTTTATACAATTCGACTAGTTCGTCCCCTATCATGCAAGACGGTATTTCTTGGAGAGGCTCGGTTTCGAAGAGCACGAGAGTTTTGAGACGAGGACAGCCAACCTGAGGACTAAACATGGTCACACATTTCTTGTGAAAGTAATGAATGCACCTAATCACACGGAATTAGGGTGCTCAAATTGGGATGCTCTTTCCAAGGCATATCGATGTCAGGAGGATATGGAAATAACCTTCGATCTTCGTTCTGAAGATCATATTGAAGGAAACATCGACATTTGGGTGGATGGCAATATGCTTCCTGTTTTACTTCCATGTGAGTTTCTCAACCATGCATATTTGTCAAGTAATTCACATTCTATATAAAAATATATTTGGTGTTCATTCGTACTAATTTTGTTAATTTTTAATTTATAGCTTATTTCGTTTCTTCGAGTGAAATACAAAACATAATTGACACGACACACTAGACTTATGGATCACATCTAACTTGGTAGGAGAAGGATGATCTTATCTACTTTGTTATTAGTGTCATAACTGGTAGGGACATCTTCCCGTATAATTTGGGAACTGGTCCAAATTATACATTGTACAGGACACTAGTGCATAGGTTGAGGGCGGATGACATTCACCGAAATATCTTGGTAAGAGTTGCTAATTAAGTACACTAGTACTGTTGCGTAAATGCTATTGATTACATTGCTAACTAGGCTACTATTATGTTCTTCAACAGAAATTGCCATATGAAGTTGTGCCACCGTTGATGCAACCCAAAGGTAATATGACAATAAAAAGCACCTTCCATCCCGATTTATCTATTACATACTCGACTGAGCGCAAACCACCAAGAAGGCTCCAAACTGAAGCATGGGGACAAATAAAGAAGGATCGCAAACCACAAGTTGGAGACCGTTGGATCTCTTTGCTTCATCATGAAGACATAGGTGTTATTATTTTTTATGTCATTTACCTAGGAGGGAGGAGTAGGTCATATGAGCGAGGACTATGTCATTTTATCTTATTTTGTTGTATGAGACTTTAACTTTGTATGATTAAGATGATGATGATGAGTTGTTAGATATCGTGTAATTAATGGTTTCCTTCATTTGCTTATTAGCTAGCGTCGTGTTCTCTCTATATGTATAGTAGCTAGCAGCGTCGACCAAGCACGGAAAAAAAGAGGTCACTTCTTTCTATTAGCTACCTAACACAATATGAAACCCCTAAATTAACCATCCAAAACCCCAAAACCCCACTTTCAAAAACCCCCCAGCTCCTGTCAGATGCTGACGCGTGGAATCCTTTTGGTCCCGGTTGGTATTACCAACCGGGCTAATGGTCCTCCTGCCTGGGCTCCCCACCGAGGCCATGTGGAACCCCTTCTGTCCTGATTCATAAGCGATCTGGGACTAAAGGTTTGGGGCTTTAGTGCCGACCTTTTAGTCCCGGTTCCAGAACCGGGGCTAATGGGCCTCTGGAACCGGGACAAATGGGCCGTTTTCCACTAGTGTCCATAAATCTCATTACCAAGGGTACTAGCACTAATAACAATAATTACGGAAGGGACAAGTGGTGAAGCTGCAAGCATCTAAACAACACACTACAACTTACGTTTAATAGAATAAGATGAGCTGCACAACTGAAGAGGTAATGCGTTAACTATAAACATCCTATTCACCTACCTACGCAAACATAACACTACCTTTCACCACCTTCACAAAACCCTACGAAGAAGAGACAGTCAAGGCACTCATGCATTGATAGTTTTAATTATTAGGTTTAAGTTGTTCTACGAACTATGACGAAGCTCGAAGTCATCCATAGCCGTGACAAAGCTTCTTGAAAAGATTTAACCCTGTAGAGGTGCATCAACATACTCATTATATGCTCCCGACGCGGGCCCATCAAAACAAGCCATTAGGCCATTATAGCCACACACAATGAAGGACATGGCAGCTACAAACAATGATGGTGGTGACTTCGTCCGGTGTAGCCTTAGGCTGATGGAGCTCTTGTAGACATACTCCTAGATGTGCGATCCCGACCGCGCTTCAACTCCAACTAGTGTCATCACCTTCCTTTCGTCAGCTCCTACTCCATGCTGCTCCCGACTGCCACTCCCGACGATTAGCTCGGCCTCGGCACCATGAGCAAGATCCATTGCATGGTAAGCTCCTCCATCCTCTCTCATTTCCAAATACTAGATGCAGACTCTACCTAAAGCATGTCGAGTAGAAGCTTGCACGAGATCAACTAAAGCGTGATTGATGTATGCAGTATGCATGCCTGATGCATTGTATGAGTCAGATTGATGTATGTATGATGAAGTTGAACTGAGATAATGTATGAATTTATGCATAGTTAATATTTATATATAAGCAGCTCAGTGATGTAGAACTACAAATGCATTTGTCTATGCAACGACATCTAGTTTTTATGGTTATCTTATTCCTTTAGCTATGAAGTATCAAGTATGAACTACATAGAGTATATTGATTTGGCTTATGCAAATGTTGTTAACTTGCCATATGCATGCTTATATGTGTTTGTTCTTTGCATTATGACTTGCTAGCTGGTTGCTGCTATAGTATACTGTTATGAACTTCTATTGATTTCAATTGTTAAGTATATGTTAAACTGATGCCTGGTTGTATGTCTTTTTCATTTTTATTGATTTACGCTGAAATGCTAAACGTGTCTAAGGTTTTGGTTTTCGGTTCGTGATTTTTCAGCTCTCATCGAGATGGGTGAAATAGATTATTTCAAGGGCTAGTAATTTTTTGGAAAACCAAATTTCTTTAACTCTGATCAAGTTCAGAGCAAAAAATATCGAAATCCACGCAATTAAACAAACAATATGGAAATTCATTCCGTGATGAATCTATAATACCGATTTGATGTTATGGGTTTTGATATATTTCTCTACATATCAATTAAAATTATTTTTTCGACTTTTCGAAAAATTTATACACCTTATATATTTTAAAACAGAGTGAGTTTTTTGAAGAAACCCGACGACACCAACTGCAGAGAAAAACGTGTTCAACCCTTCTAGTTAACCCTAAGCTCCCTAGTTTTAAAAAGCCCACATTCAATTAAGATCTTCAATTGAAATTGGTTCATCCAATTTTGATAGGGTCAACAATTTCTCAAAGCTCTCCCATTGAATTATTTTATACGATACACCATTCTTTCTAATTTCTAAGGCATCACAATTAATTGGGTCACCTGATTTTGATAGGGTCTATAATTTGTCAAGGAACTCTGCCATTTAATTCTTTTATTTATGTAAGTTCTCTAATTTTTGTTCAGTTCTCTAATTATTTTATTTATGGATTGAGGTTGGAATAATAAGTTGACTCAACATGAAAAGGAAATAACATGAAAGTAAATATATAGTTCCTTCACAGAGGGAAGCAGAGATTTGCATATGTGCCTGAGCTCATTGTTTAAAATAGAGATAAATATAATTTTGGGAGGTGCACCCTTCCTGTCAACGTTAGAGCAAATCCAACGGGGAGACCCTAATGGACGCGTGGTTTGTCCACTTTTTGTCTGTTTGGATCGGACCAGCGGACGCTGGTGTCTAGTTTTGCAAATGGGTCAGCTAGTCCGCCCAACGCAGGCTTGGACGCAAATGGTCAGCTCGCATTTAAAAGAAGTTTTAATGCCCAAACAATGATGTTAAACATAATTAAACATTAAACATCGGTCAAAGACGGCCCAAGTCCACATAAAACTTCATTAAACATAATAAAAAAATGGCGTCCAGGACGAGCTTGCCCTAGGGGTGAGATTTCCCTTGCCCTTGCTGAAGAAGCCCATGGCGGACGGTTGCGCTAGATGGCTAAGGTTTCGTGGTCGCCGGCGAGGGAGCAAGAGTGGCCAGATGTGGACGGGAAGGGGAAGTGGATGAGGTCGGCCCTGCCGCACGCTTCGGCTTGAAAAGGACGACGCCCAATAGCTTGCTGCCGCTGCCAGGTGGGCCCGTTGTTGGTGGCCATGTTTAATACGACCGCGGGTGGTAGTTGTGCGGTAGACATGTGGAACTGAGGGGGACGCGGAGAGGATGCTGTTGGGGAACATTGCATGGGCAACAAAAAATTTCCTACGCACACGCAAGATCTATCCATGGTGATGAGCATCTACGAGAGGGAGAGTGGATCTACATACCCTTGTAGTTCGCTAAGCGGGAAGCGTTAAGAAACATAGTTGATGTAGTTGAACGTCTTCGCGATTGTCTTCGAGATCCAAATTGCCGAGCTTCCTGCGATCCCATCACAGTCCATCCCGCGATCCAATCACGAATCGTCTCACGATCTTGATCACGGTCCTTCCGATCTAGCGCCGAACAGACGACACCTCCGCATTCAGCACACGTACAGCTTGATGACGATCTCCGCCTTCTTGATATAGCAAGAGGGAGTGGAGAGGTAGATGAGTTCTCCGACAGCGCGACAACATTGCGGCGATGGTGGTGGAGCTATTCCAGCAGGGCTTCGCCTAAGCACCGCTGAAAACCAATCTAGAGGAGAAACTGCGATCTAGAGGAGAGGTAGCACGTGGTTGTTTTCTATGTACAAAAAACCCACAAAGCTCTAGTATATATAGGGGGAGGGGAGGAGGAGGCTTGGCCCCCAAGGGGCCAGCCCCTAGCTTCGGCCGAAGTGGGAGGGAGGAGTCCTCCTTCTCCACTCCTAGTAGGATTAGGACTCCTTCCTTATTTCCCACTTTTGCCTTCTTTCCACCTTGGGTTTTCTTCCCTAGCCACATGGGCTTCCTGTGGGCCTTTGGCCAGCTCACTAAGGGCTGGTATTCCTTCTCCCACAGCCCATGTAGCCTCTTGGGTCAAAATACCCCTCCCGATGGTCCCCCGGTACCCTCCCGGCACTCCGGTACACTACCGATGAGCCCAAAAATTTTCCGGTGACCAAAACAGGACTTCCTATATATATATATATATATCAATATTTACCTCCGGACCATTCCGGAGCTTCTTGTGCCGTACGGGATCTCATCTAGGACTTCGAACAACCTTCGGTCACCACCATACATAACTCTATACTACCGAAACGTCACCAAACCTTAAGTGTGCAGACCCTGTGGGTTCAAGAACTATGTAGACATGACCAAGACACCTCTACGGTCACTAACCAATAGCGGGACCTAGATGCCCATATTGATTCCTACATAATCTACGAAGATCTTTATCGGTCGAACCTCTGTGTCAAGGATTCAGTTAATCCCGTATGACGTTCCCTTTGTTCTTCGGTATGTTACTTGCCCGAGATTCGATCGTCGGTATCTCCATACCTAGTTCAACCTCGTTACTGGCAAGTCTATTTACTCGTTTCCGTAATACAAGATCCCGTGGCTAACACTTAGTCACATTGCTTACAAGGCTTATTGTGATGTTGTATTACCGAGTGGGCCCTGAGATACCTCTCCGCCACACGGAGTAACAAATCCCAGTGTTGATCCATGCCAACCCAACAGGCACCCTCGAAGATACCCGTAGAGCACCTTTATAGTCAACCAATTACGTTGCAACATTTGATACACACAAGTCACTCCTCCAATGTCCATGAGTTGCATGATCTCATGGTCATAGGAACATATACTTCACATGCAGAAAACTGTAGCAATAAACTGACACGATCATATGCTACATTTATAGTTTGGGTCTTGTCCATCACATCATTCTCCTAATGATGTGATCCCGTTATCAAAAGACATCTCATGTCTATGGCCAGGAAACCTTGACCATCTTTGATCAACGAGCCAGTCTACTAGAGGCATACTAGGGATATGGTTTTGTCTATGTATCCACACATGTATCTAAGTTTCCGATCAATACACTTCTAGCATGGATAATAAACAATTATCATGAACAAGGAAATATGATAATAACTAATTTATTATTGCCTCTAGGGCATATTTCCAACAGTCTCCCACTTGCACTAGAGTCAATAATCTAGTTCACATCACCATGTGATTCGCATTGTTATGAATCTAACACCCAATGAGTTCTGGGGCTCGATCATGCTTTGCATGTGAGAGAGGTCTTTTAGTCAACGGGTCTGCGACATTCAGATCCGTGTGTACTTTGCAAATCTCTATGTCTTACTGTAGGCACTGCTACCACACTCCACTTGGAGCTATTCCAAATGGCTGCTCCACTGTATGTGTTCGGATTACTACTAAGAGTCATCCGGATTGGTGTTATAGATTGCATCGACGTAACTCTTTACGACGAACTCTTTATCACCTCCATAATCAAGAAACATTTCCTTAGTCCTTTAGTTACTAAGGATAATCTTGACCACTGTCCAATGATCCACTCCTGGATCACTTTTGTACCCCTTGACGAACTCATGGCAAGGCACACACAAGTGCGGTATATAGCATGGCATACTATAAAGAGCCTATGGATAGGCCACAGGGGTCAACCTTCGTCATTTCTCTTTCTTCTGCCGTGGTCGAGCTTTGAGTCTCACTCAACTTCACACCTTACAAATCAGGCAAGAACTCTTTCTTTGACTGATCCATTTTGAACTCTTTCAAAATCTTGTCAAGGTATGTACTCATTGAAAGTCTCATCAGACGCCTTGATCTATCTCTATAGATATCGATGCCCAACAATTAAGTAGCTTTATCGAGGTCTTCCTTTGAAAAACTCTTTTTAAACAACCCTTTATGCTTTCTAGAAATTCTACATCATTTCCGATCAACAATATGTCATCCACATATGCTTATCAGAAACTCTATAGTGCTCCCACTCACTTTATTGTAAATACAAGTTTCTCATAAACTTTGTATAGACTCAAAAACTTTGATCACCTCATCAAAGCATATATTCCAACTCCGAGATGCTTTCTCTAGCCCATAGAAGGATTACTGGAGCTCCCACACCTTTTAGCATCCTTAGGATTGACAAAACCTTCTGATTGTATCACATACAACCTTTCCTCAAGTAAACCATTAAGGAAACGATGTTTTGACATCCATCTGCCAGATTTCAAAATTGAAAAATGCAGCAACTGCTAACATAATTCCAACAGACTTTAGAGTCGCTACGAGGGAGAAAGTCTCATCGCAGTCAACTCCTTGAACTTGTCGGAAACTTGTTTGTGACAAGTCGAGCTTTATAAATGGTGACATTTACCATCAGCGTCTGTCTTCATCTTAACCATTTGTACTCGATGACCTGCCATCCAACGAGCGAGTCTACCAAAGTCTATACTTGGTTTTCATACATGGATCCTTTCTCGGATTTCATGGCCTCTAACCATTTGTCGGAATCCGGGCCCATCATTGCTTCTCCATAGCTCGTAGGTTCATCGTTGTCCAACAACATGACCTCCAAGACAGGGTTGTCGTACCACTCAGGAGCAGTATGCGTGCTTGTCGACCTACGAGGTTCGATAGTAACTTGATCCGAAGCTTCATGATCATCATCATTAACTTCCTCTTCAACTGACGTAGGCTCCACAGAAACATCTTTCTGTGCTGCGCTACTCTCTGGTTGAACAAAGGTTCAACAACCTCATCAAGTTCTATCTTCCTCCCACTCAATTCTTTCAAGAGAAACTCTTTCTCGAGAAAGGACCCAATTTTAGCAACATACACTTTATACTCGGATCTGAGATAGAGGGTATACCCAACTATCCTTAGGGTATTCTATGAAGATGCATTTGTCCGCTTTGGGTTCGAGCTCTTTAGGTGAAAACCCTTTTCACATAAGCATCGTAGCCCCAAACATTAAGAAATGACAGCTTAGGTTTCTTCCAAACCATATGGTGTCATCTCAACGGATTCAGATGGTGCCCTATTTAAAGTGAATGTAGTTGTCTCTAATGCATAACCCAAAACGATAGTGGTAAAATGATAAGAGACATCATAATTCGCATCATATCCAATAGAGCATGACTACGACATTCGGACACACCGTCACACTATGGTGTTCCTGATAACGTGAGTTGTGAAACAACTTTCACATTGTCTAAAGTTGTATGCCAAACTTGTAACTCAGATATTCACCTCCGCGATCATATCGTAGACATTTTTATCTTCTTGTCATGATGATCTTACACTTCACTCTAAATTTGTTTGAACTTTTCAAAAGTTTCAGTCTTGTGTTTCATTAAGCAAATATACTCATATATACTCAAATCGTCACAGAAGGTAAGAAAAATAACGATATCCACTGCACGCTACAACACTCATTGGATCACATACATCAACATGTATTATTTCCATTAAGTTACTAGCCTGCTCTATCATACTGAAAACGGGGTCTTTAGTCATCTTGCCCGAGAGGCATGGTCCGCATGTCTCAACCGATTCGAAACCGAATGAGTCCAAAGATCCATCAACATGGCGTTTCTTCATGCGATTTATACCAATATGACATTTAGCGGCAGTGCCACAGGTATGTGGTACTATCATTATTAACTTTGCATCTTTTGGCATCAATTGTGTGAACATGTGCATTACTACGATCAAGTTTCAACAAACCATTCTCATTGGGTGCATGACCATTGAAGGTATTATTCATGTAAACAGAATAACCATTATTCTCTCACTTAAATGAATAACCGTATTGCAATAAACACGATCTAATCATGTTCATGCTTACCACAAACACCAAATAACATTTATTTAGGTTTGTCACTAATCCTGAAGGTAGAGAGAGCGTGCAATGTTGATCACATCAACCTTGGAAACATTTCCAACACACATCGTCACCTCACACTTAGCTAGTCTATGTTTATTCTGTAGCTTTTTTTTCCGAGTTACTAACATTTAGCAACCGAACCGGTATCCAATACCTAGGTGCTACTAGGAGTACTAGCAAGGTACACATCAATAACACATATATCAAATATACTTCTGTCGACGTTGCCAGACATCTTATCTACCAAGTATCTAGGGTTGTTCCGCTTCAGCGACCGCTCTCCTCATAATAAAAGCACTTAGTCTCGGGTTTGGGTTCAACTTTGGGTTACTTCACTGGATCAGCAACTGACTTGCCATCCATGAAGTTTCCCTTTTTTCCCTTGCCCTTCTCAAAACTAGTGGTTTTACTAACCATCAACACTTGATGCTCCTTCTTGATTTCTACCTTCACGGTGTCAAACATCGCGAACAGCTCAGGGATCATTATTTCCATCCCTGGCATTTTATAGTTCATCACGAAGCTCTAGTAGCTTAGTGACAGTGACTTGGAAAACTATATCAATCACTTTCTTATCTGGAAGATCAACTCCCACTCGATTCAAGCGATTGTAGCACCCAGACAATCTAAGCACATGCTCAACGATTGAGCTATTCTCCTTCATCTTGTAGGCAAAGAATCTTGTTGGAGATCTCATATCTCACAACACGGGCATGAGCCTACGATCCCAATTTCATCTCTTAGAACATCTCATATGTTTCGTGACATTCAATACGTTTTGGATCCTCAATTCTAAGCAGTAATGCATGATGCACTAAACTATCAAGTAGTCATCAGAACGTGTCTGTCAGATGTTCACAACATCTACACACGACACTAGAGGGGGTGGCGCACCGAGCGGTGCATTAAGGACATAAGCCTTCTGTGCAGCAATGAGGACAATCCTCAGATTGTGGACCCAGTCCGCAATATTGCTACCATCATCTTTCAACTCTATTTCTCTAGGAACATATAAAAATTCAAGGGAGCTACAACGTGAGCTAGTAATCTATGACATAATTTGCAAAGACACTACTGACTATGTTCATGATAATGAGTTTAATTAATCATATTACTTAAGAACTCCCACTCAAATTGACATCCCTCCGGTCATTCGAGTGATACATGATCCAAATTCACCAACTCAAGTCCGATCATCACGTGAGTTGAGGTAGTTTCAATGGTGAACATCATCATGTTGATCATATCTACCATATGACTCATGTTCGACCTTTCGGTCTCTTGTGTTCCGAGGCCGTGTCTGTACATGCTAGGCTCATCAAGTTAAACCCGAGTGTTCCACATGCGCAACACTGGCTTGCACCCATTGTATGTGAATGTAGAGTATATCACACCCGATCATCATGTGGTGTCTCGACACGACGAACTTTCGCAACAGTGCACACTCGGGGAGAACACAATTTATCTTGAAATTTAAGTGAGGGATCACCTTATAATGCTACCGTCGTCCTAAGCAAAACAAGGTGCAAAAAAGGATTAACATCACATGCGAATCATAAGTGACATTATATGGCCATGAACTTGTGCTTTTGATCTCCATCTTAAAAGCACCGGCATGATCTCCATCGTCACCGGCATGACACCATGATCTCCATCAACGTGTGGCCATCGGGGTTGTCGCGGCCACCATGCTTCTACTACTATTGCTACTTCTTAGTGATAAAGTAAAGCATTACATAACACTTAATGATTGACACACATGTCATACAATAATTAAAGACAACCCTATGGCTCCTGCCGGTTGCCGTACTCATCGACATGAAAGTCGTGATATTCTATACAACACATGATCATCTCATACATCACATATATCTGATCATGTAATTGGCCATATCACATCACAACATACCCTACAAAAATAAGTTAGATGTCCTCTAATACTTGTTGCAAGTTCTACGTGGCTGTGACGGGTATCTAGCAAGAACAATTCTCACCAACGCAAAACCACAACGGTGATACATAAGTTGCTTTTCAACCTTCTCAAGGACCGACTTTGTCGAATCCGATCCAACTAAAGTAGGAGAAACAGACAACCGCCAGCCATCTTTGTGCAACAACGTTACACGTCAGTCGATGGAACCGGTCTCTCGTAAGCGTATGAGTAAGGTTGGTCCGGGCTGGTTCATCCCACAATAGTGCTGAAACAAAACACGACCAAAGGAGGAAGCAATCTAAGCATCAACGCCCACATAGTCTTTGTGTTCTACTCGAGATCTCATCTACACATAGACCTAGCTCATGATGCCACTCTTGGGGAACGTTGCATGGGAAACAAAAAATTTCCTACGCACACGCAAGATCTATCCATGGTGATGAGCATCTCCGAGAGGGAGAGTGGATCTACATACCCTTGTAGATCGCTAAGCGGGAAGCCTTAATAAATGCGGTTGATGTAGTCGAATGTCTTCGCGATCGTCTTCGCAATCCAAATCGCCGAGCGTCCCACGATCCCATCACGATCCATCCTGCGATCCAATCATGATCCGTCCCGCGATCTCATCACGATCCATCCCGCGATTCAATCACGAATCGTCTCACGATCTTGATCATGGTCCTTCCGATCTAGCGCCGAACGGATGGCACCTCCGTGTTCATCACGCGTACAACTTGATGATGATCTCTGCCTTATTGATCTAGAAAGAGGGAGAGGAGAGGTAGATGAGTTCTCTGGCAGCGTGATGGCGTTGCGGCGATGGTGGTGGAGCTATTCCAGCAGGGCTTCGCCTAAGCACCGCTGAAAACCAATCTAGAGGAGAAACTGCGATCTAGAGGAGAGGTAGCATGTGGCTGTTTTCTGTGTCCAAACCCCCCTCAAACCTCTAGTATATATAGGAGGAGGGGAGGAGGAGGCTTGGAACCCAAGGGGCCAGCCCCTAGCTTCGTCCGAAGTGGGAGGGAGGAGTCCTCCTCCTCCACTCCTAGTAGGATTAGGACTCCTTCCTTATTTCCCACTTTTGCCTTCTTTCCACCTTGGGTTTTCTTCCCTAGCCGCATGGGCTTCCTGTGAGCCTTCGTCCAGCCCACTAAGGGCGGGTATTCCTTCTACCACAGCCCATGTAGCCTCTTGGGTCGAAATACCCCTCCCGATGGTCCCTCGGTACCCTCCCGGCACTCTCGGTACACTACCGATGAACCCAAAACTTTTTCGGTGACCAAAACAGGACTTCCTATATATCAATCTTTACCTCCGGACCATTTCAGAGCTCCTTGTGACGTCCGGGATCTCATCTGGAACTCCAAACAACCTTCGGTCACCACCATACATAACTCTATGCTACCGAAATGTCACCAAACCTTAAGTGTGCAGACCCCGCGGGTTCGAGAACTATGTAGATATGACTGAGACACCTCTACTGTCAATAACCAATAGCGGGACTTGGATGCCCATATTGATTCCTACATATTCTATGAAGATCTTTATCGGTCGAACCTCTATGTCAAGGATTCAGTTAATCCCGTATGACGTTCCCTTTGTTCTTTGGTATGTTACTTGTTGGAGAACGATGCATGGGAAACAAAAATTTTCCTACGCACACGTAGATCTATCCATAGTGATGAGCATCTACGAGAGGGAGAGTGTATCTACGTACCCTTGTAGATCGCTAAGCGGGAAGCGTTAAGAAACGCACTTGGTGTAGTCAAACGTCTCCGCGATCCAAATCGCCGTGCGTCCCGCGATCCAATCACGATCCATCCCGCGATCCAATCACGATCCGTACCGTGAACTTGATCACGATCCGTCCCACGAACTTGATCAAGATCCTTCCGATCTAGCACCGAACGGACGACACCTCCGCGTTCAGCACACGTACATCTTGATGACGATCTCCGCCGTCTTGATCCAGCAAGAAGGTGCAGAGAGGAAGAAGAATTCTCCGGCACCGTGACGACGCTCTGGCGATGGTGGTGGAGCTATTCTGGCAGGGTTTCGACTAAGCACTGCAAAAATCCGATCTAGAGGAGAAACTATGCACTGGAGGAATAGGCAGCACGTGGCTAAAAATTCTATGCAAAACCCCTTAAACCTCTAGTATATATAAGAGGAAGAGAGGAGGAGGCTTGGCCCAAGGGCCAAGCCTCTAGGAGTCGGCCGAACCCGGTGGGAGAGGTGGAATCCACCTCCAATCCTAGTAGGACTAGGATTCACCCTATTTTTGCCTTTTTCCACCATTTCTCTTTGGATTTTTTCTCCCTAGCCACATGGGCTTTGTGTGGGACTTCCACCAGCCCACTAAGGGATGGTAATTATTCTCCCACAGCCCATGAAGCCTCTTGAGTCGAAATACCCCTCCCGGTGGTCTCCCAGTACATTACCGGCACTCCCAGTACATTACCGATTAGCCCGAAACTTTTCCGGCGACCAAAACATGACTTCCTATATATCAATATTTACCTTCGGACCATTCCAGAGATCCTCGTGACGTCCGGGATCTCATCCGGGACTCCAAACAACCTTCGGTGACCACCATACATAACTCTATACTACCGAAACGTCACCGAACCTTAAGTGTGCAGACCCTGTGGGTTCGAGAACTATGTAGACATGACCGAGACACCTCTACGGCCAATAACCAATAGCGGGACTTGGATGCCCATATTGGATCCTACATATTCTACGAAGATCTTTATCGGTCGAACCTCTATGCCAAGGATTCAGTTAATCCCGTATGATGTTCCCTTTGTTCTTCGGAATGTTACTTGCCCGAGATTCGATCGTCGGTATCTCCATGCCCAGTTCAACCTCGTTACCGGCAAGTCTCTTTAATCGTTCCATAATACAAGATCCCGTGACTAACACTTAGTCACATTGCTTGCAAGGCTTGTTGTGATGTTGTATTACCGAGTGGGCCCTGAGATACCTCTCTGTCACACGGAGTAACAAATCCCAATCTTGATCCATGCCAACTCAACAGACACCCTCAGAGATACCTGTAGAGCACCTTTATAGTCACCCAGTTACGTTGCGACGTTTGATACACACAAGGCACTCCTCCGATATCCGTGATTTGGATGATCTCATGGTCATAGGAACATACACTTGACATGCAGAAAACAATATCAATAAACTGACACGATCATATGCTATGTTTGTAGTTTGGGTCTTGTCCATCACATCATTCTCCTAATGATGTCATCCTGTTATCAAATGACATCACATGTCAATGGCTAGGAAACCTTGACCATCCTTGATCAACGAGCTAGTTCACTAGAGGCATACTAGGGACAAAGTGTTGTCTATTTATCCACACATGTAATGTGTTTCCAATTAATACAATTATAGCATGGATAATAAACGATTATCATGAACAAGGAAATATAATAATAAACACTTTATTTATTGCCTCTAGGGCATATTTCCAACAGTCTCCCACTTGCACTAGAGTCAATAATCTAGCTCACATCACTATGTAATTTACATTGTATGAATCGAACACCCATGCAGTTCTGGTGTTGATCATGTTTAGCCCTTGGAAGAGGTTTAGTCAACGGGTCTGCAACATTTAGATCCGTGTGCACTTTGCAAATATTTATGTCCTTCTCCTCGATGTAATCGTGGATGGAGTTGGAGCGTCGCTTTATGTGTCTGGTCCTCGTGTGAAACCTTGGTTCCTTGGCCAGAGCAATGGCACCAGTGTTGTCATAGAACAAGTTCATTGGATTCAGTGCACTGGGCACTACTCCAAGATCTGTCATGAACTGCTTCATCCAGACACCTTCCTTCGCCGCCTCCGAGGCTGCGATGTACTCCGCTTCACATGTAGAATCAACTACCATGCTTTGCTTGGAACTGCACCAGCTTACCGCTCCCCCGTTGAGAATAAATACGTATCCGGTTTGTGACTTAGAGTCATCCGGATCAGTGTCAAAGCTTGCATCGACGTAACCCTTTACGACGAGCTCTTCATCACCTCCATAAACGAGAAACATTTCCTTAGTCCTTTTCAAGTACTTAAGGATATTCTTGACCGCTGCCCAGTGTTCCATTCTAGGATCACTTTGAAACCTTCCGGCCATACTTATGGCAAGGCTGACATCGGGCCTTGTGCACAGCATTGCATACATGATAGAGCCTATGGCTGAAGCATAGGGGATGACACTCATCTTTTCTCTATCTTCTGCAGTTACTCGGCATTGAGTCTTACTCAACTTCACACCTTGTAACACAGGCAAGAACCCCTTCTTGGACTGATCCATTTTGAACTTCTTCAAAACTTTCTCAAGGTATGTGCTCTGTGAAAGTGCTATTAAGCGTCTCGATCTATCTCTATAGATCTTAATGCCTAATATGAAAGCAGCTTCTCCTAGGTCCTTCATTGAAAAACTCTTGTTCAAATATTCCTTCATGCTTTCCAGCATTTCTATATTGTTTCCAATCAGTAATATATCATCCACATATAATACTAGAAACGCTATAGAGCTCCCACTCACTTTCTTGTAAATACAAGCTTCTTTGTAAACTTGTATAAACTCAAACTCTTTGATCACCTCATGAAAGCGCTTATTCCAACTCTGAGATGCTTGCACCAGCCCATAAATGGATCGCTGGAGTTTGCAAACTTTGTCAGCATTCTCTGGATCGACAAAACCTTCGGGTTTCATCATATACAACTCTTCCTCAAGGAAACCGTTGAGGAACGCTGTTTTGACATCCATTTGCCAAATTTCTTAGTCGAAATAAGCAGCTATTGCTAACATGATTCGACGGACTTAAGCATCGCTACGGGTGAGAAAGTCTCATCGTAGTCAACTCCTGGAACTTGTGAAAAACCCTTTGCCACAAGTCGAGATTTATAGACGGTGACATTACCGTCCGCGTCTGTCTTCTTCTTAAAAATCCATTTGTTCTGAATAGCCTTTCACTCTTCACGTAATATTTCCAAAGTCCATACTTTGTTTTCATACATGGATCCCATCTCGGATTTCATGGCCTCTAACCATTTCTCGGAATCCGAGCCCATTACTGCTCCTTCTTAGCTCGTAGGTTCATTGTTGTCCAACAACATGACCTCCAAGACAGGGTTGCCGTACCACTCAGGAGTAGTACGCGGCCTTGTCGACCTACGAGGTTCAATAGTAGCTTGATCTGAAGCTTCATGATCATCATCATTAACTTCCTCTTCTACCGTTGTAGTTTCCATAGAAACATCTTTCTGCGCTGTGCTACTTTCTGGTTGAAGTAAAGGTTCAATAACCTCATCAAGCTCTATTTTCCTCGCACTCAATTCTTTCGAGAGAAACTCTTTCTCAAGAAATGTTCCGTTCTTAGCGACAAACACTTTGCCTTCGGATCTGAGATAGAAGGTATACCCGACTGTCTCTTTTGGGTATCCTATGAAGACGCATTTCTCCGCTTTGGGTTCCAGCTTTTCAGACTGAAGCTTTTTGACATAAGCATCTCATCCCCAAACTTTAAGAAACGACAACTTTGGCTTCTTGCCAAACCACAGTTCATATGGCGTCGTCTCAACGGATTTTGATGGTGCCCTATTTAAAGTGAATGCAGCTGTCTCTAATGCATAACCCCAAAACGATAGTGGCAAATCAGCAAGAGACATCATAGAACGCACCATATCTAATAAGGTTCCATTACGACGTTCGGACACACCATTATGCTGTGGTGTTCCGGGCGGTGTCAACTGTGAAACAATTCCACACTGTCTTAAGTGACTGCCAAACTCATAACTCAGATACTCACCTCCTCGATCAGATCGCAGGAATTTAATCTTCTTGTTACGATGATTCTCAACGTCACTCTGAAATTCCTTGAACTTTTCAAATGTTTCAGACTTGTGTTTCATCAAGTAAATATACCCATATCTACTTAAGTCATCAGTGAAGGTGAGAAAATAACGATATCCACCACGCGCTGTAACCTTCATTGGACCGCACACATCAGTATGTATAATTTCCAATAAGTCACTCGCCCGTTCCATTGTTCTAGAGAATGGCGTTTTAGTCATCTTGCCCATGAGGCATGGTTCACATGTGTCAAGTGATTCAAAATCAAGTGACTCCAAAAGTCCATCAACATGGAGCTTCCTCATGTGTTTTACACAAATATGACCTAAACGGCAGTGCCACAAGAAAGTGGTACTATCATTATCAACTCTACATCTTTTGGCATCAATGTTATGAACATGTGTGTCATCACTATCAAGATTCAATATGAATAAACCCCTCACATTGGGTGCATGACCATAAAAGATATCACTCATATAAAAAGAACAACTTTTATTCTCTAATTTATGAGTAACCGTCTCGCAATAAACAAGATCCACATATAATGTTCATGCTTAACGCAGGCACTAAATAACAATTATTCAGGTTCATCACTAATCCCGATGGTAATCGAAGAGAGAGCATGCCGACGGCGATCACATCAACCTTGGAACCATTTCCCACACGCATCATCACTTCATCCTTTGCCAGCCTTCGTCTATTCTGTAGTTCCTGTTTTGAGTTGCAAATGTGAACAACCGAACCGGTATCAAGTACCCAGGTACTACAACAAGAGCTAGTAAGGTACACATCAATAACATGTATATCATATATACCTTGTTTGTTGTTGGCCGCCTTCTTGTCAGCCAGGTAGTTGGGGCAATTCCGCTTCCAGTGACCAGTTCCCTTGCAATGAAAGCACTCAGTTTCTGGCTTAGGTCCATGCTTAGGCTTCTTTACAGGAGTAGCAACTGCTTTGCCATCCTTCTTGGTTTTACCCTTCTTGCCTTTGCCCTTGCCATTTTTCTTGAAACTAGTGGCTTTATTGACCATCAACACTTGATGTTCTTTATGGATTTCAGACTCAGCGAATTTTAGCATCGCAAACAGCTCGACGACTGACTTGTTCATCCCGTGCATGTTATAGTTCATCACAAAGCTCTTGTAACTAGGTGGCAGTGATTGAAGAACTCTGTCAGTGATCGCCTCTGGCAGAAGGGCAATTCCCAACTCCGCTAGACGAGTTGAATACCCAGACATTCTGAGTATATGTTCACTGATAGACCCGTTCTCCTCGATCTTGCAAGCATAGAACTTATCGGAGGTTTCATACCTCTCGATCTGGGCATTTTTCTGAAAGATAAACTTCAACTCCTGGAACATCTCATATGCTCCATGACGTTCAAAACGTCTTTGAAGTCCCGGCTCTTAGCCATACAATATTGCACACTGAACTATTGAGTAATCTCCAGTACGTGCCTCCCAAGCGTTCTTAACGTCTTCGGAGGTCATGTCTTCTGGTTGGTCACCAAGCGGTGCATCAAGGACATATGATTTCTGGGAAGCCATGATGATAATCCTCAGATTACGGGACCAGTCAACAAAGTTACTTCCATCATCTTTCAACTTAGCTTTCTCTAGGAACGCATTAAAATTCAGGGGTGCTACTGCGCGAGCCATTGATCTACAACATAAATATGCAAAGTTTACTTAGACTATTGTTTAAGAGAATGGGTTTAGTTAATCAAATTACTAAAGCTCCCACTCAAATTGACATCCCCCATGTCATCTGATTGTCACATGATCCAAATCCACCAACTCAAGTCCGATCATCACGTGAGTTGAGGTGGCTTCAATGGTGAACATCATTATGTTGATCATATCTACTATATGACTCATGTTCGACCTTTCGGTCTCTTATGTTCCGAGGCCATGTCTGTACATGCTAGGCTCTTCAAGTTTAACCCGAGTGTTCTACACATGCAACACTGGCTTGCACCCGTTGTATGTGAACGTAGAGTCTATCACACCCGATCATCACGTGGTGTCTCAACACGACGAACTTTCGCAACGGTGCACACTCGGGGAGAAGACAATTCATCTTGAAATTTAAGTGAGGGATCACCTTATAATGCTACCGTCGTCCTAAGCGAAAAGGTGCATAAAAGGATTAACATCACATGCAATTCATAAGTGACATGATATGGCCATGAACTTGTGCTTTTGATCTCCATCTACAAAGCACCGGCATGATCTCCATCGTCACCGGCATGACACGATGATCTTCATCATCTTGATCTCCATCAACGTGTCACCATCGGGGTTGTCGCGCCCAACATGCTTCTACTACCATTGCTACCGTTTAGCCATAAAGTAAAGCATTACATAGCGCTTAATGATTGACATGCATGTCATACAATAATTAAAGACAACCCTATGGCTCCTGCTGGTTGCCGTACTCATCGACATGCAAGTCGTGATAATCTATACATCACATGATCATCTCATACATCACATATATCACATCATGTAATTGGCCATATCACATCACAACATACCCTGCAAAAACAAGTTAGACGTCCTCTAATTGTCATTGCATGTTTTATGTGGCTGTTATGGGTATCTAGCAAGAACAATTCTCATCTACGCAAAAACCACAATGGTGATACACTAGTTGCTTTTCAACCTTCTCAAGGACCTCCTTTGTCGAATCCGATCCAACTAAAGGGAGGGAAACTAGCACCCGCAAGCCATCTATGCAACAAGTTGCGGTCGAGGGAACCGGTCTCTCGTAAGCATATGAGTAATGTTGGTCCGGGCCGCTTCATCTCACAATTCCGCTGAACCAAAATCCGACCAAGGGAGGAAGCAATCTAAGCATCAACGCCCACAAACCTTTAGTGTTCTACTCGAGATCTCATCTACACATAGACCTACCTCATGATGCCACTGTTGGAGAACGTTGCATGGGAAACAAAATTTTTCCTACGCACATGCAGATCTATCCATGGTGATGAGCATCTACGAGAGGGAGAGTGGATCTACGTACCCTTGTAGATCGCTAAGCGGGAAGCATTAAGAAACGCGGTTGGTGTAGTCGAACGTCTTCGCGATCCAAATCGTCGTGCGTCCCGTGATCCAATCACGATCCGTCCCGCGATCCAATCACAATCCATCCCGCAATCCAATCACGATCCGTCCCGCGAACTTGATCATGATCCATCCCATGAACTTGATCACGATCCTTCCGATCTAGCGCCGAACGGGCGGCATCTCTGCGTTCAACACACGTACAGCTTGATGACGATCTCCGCCATCTTGATCAAGCAAGAAGGAGCGGAGAGGAAGAAGAGTTCTCTAGCAGCGTGATGGCGCTCGGCGATGGTGGTGGAGCTATTCCGGCAGGGCTTCGCCTAAGCACTGCAGAAATCCGATCTAGAGGAGAAACTATGCACTGGAGGAACGGGAAGCACGTCGGTAAAAATTCTATGCAAAAACCCTAAAACTTCTGGTATATATAAGAGGAAGATAGGAGGAGGCTTTTCCCAAGGGCCAAGCCTCTAGGAGTCGGCCGAACCAGGTGGGAGAGGTGGAATCCACCTCCAATCCTAGTAGGACTAGGATTCACCCTATTTTTGCCTTTTTCCACCTTTTCTCTTTGGGTTTTTTCTCCCTAGCCGCATGGGCTTTGTGTGGGACTTCCACCAGCCCACTAAGGGCTGGTAATTATTCTCCCACAGACCATGAAGCCTCTTGGGTCGAAATACCCCTCCCGGTGGTCTCCCGGTACACTACCGGTACTCCCGGTACATTACCGATTAGCCCGAAACTTTTCCGGCGACCAAAATAGGATTTCCTATATATCAATCTTTACCTCCGGGCCATTCCGGAGCTCCTCGTGACGTCCGGGATCTCATCCGGGACTCCAAAAAACCTTAGGTCACCACCATACATAACTCTATACTACCGAAACGTCACCGAACCTTAAGTGTGCAGACCCTGTGGGTTCGAGAACTATGTAGATATGACCGAGACACCTCTATGGCCAATAACCAATAGCGGGACCTGGATGCCCATATTGGTTCCTACATATTCTAAGAAGATCTTTATTGGTCGAACCTCTATGTCAAGGATTCGGTTAATCTCGCATGATGTTCCCTTTGTTCTTTGGTATGTTACTTGCCCGAGATTCGATCGTCGGTATCTCCATACCTAGTTCAACGTCGTTACCAGCAAGTCTCTTTACTCGTTCCGTAACACAAGATCCCGTGACTAACACTTAGACACATTGCTTTCAAGGCTCGTTGTATTACCGAGTGGGCCCTGAGATACCTCTCCGTCACACGGAGTAACAAATCCCAGTCTTGATCCATGCCAACTCAACAGACACCCTCGGAGATACCTGTAGAGCACCTTTGTAGTCACCCAGTTACGTTGTGACGTTTGATACACACAAGGCACTCCTCCGGTATCCATGAGTTGCATGATCTCATGGTCATAGGAACATATACTTGACATGCAGAAAACAATAGCAATAAACTGACACGATCATATGCTACGTTTGTAGTTTCGGTATTGTCCATCACATCATTCTCCAAATGATGTGATCCTGTTATCAAATGACATCACGTGTCAATCGCTAGGAAACCTTGGCCATCTTTGATCAACGAGCTAGTTCACTAGAGGCATACTAGGGACAAAGTGTTGTCTATTTACCCACACATGTAATGTGTTTCCAATTAATACAATTATAGCATGGATAATAAACTATTATCATGAACAAGGAAATATAATAAAAAACACTTTATTTATTGCCCTTAGGGCATATTTCCAACATTACTTGCCCGAGATTCGATCGTTGGTATCTCCATACCTAGTTCAACCTCGTTACCGGCAAGTCTCTTTACTCGTTTCCGTAATACAAGATCTCGTGGCTAAAACCTAGTCACATTGCTTGCAAGGCTTATTGTGATGTTGTATTACCGAATGGGCCCTGAGATACCTCTCCATCACACGGAGTAACAAATCCCAGTGTTGATCCATGCCAACCCAACAGACACCCTCGAAGATACCTGTAGAGCACCTTTATAGTCACCCAGTTACGTTGCGACGTTTGATATAGATACGTCACTCCGGTGTCTGTGAGTTGCACGATCTCATGGTCATAGGAATATATACTTGACATGCAGAAAACTGTAGCAATAAACTAACACGATCATATGCTACGTTTATAGTTTGGGTCTTGTCCATCACATCATTCTCCTAATGATGTGATCCCGTTATCAAAAGACATCTCATGTCTATGGCCAGGAAACCTTGACCATCTTTGATCAACGAGCCAGTCTACTAGAGGCATACTAGGGACATGGTGTTGTCTATGTATCCACACATGTATCTGAGTTTCTGATCAATACAATTCTAGCATGGATAATAAACGATTATCATGAACAAGGAAATATGATGATAACTAATTTATTATTGCCTCTAGGGCATATTTCAACAGATGCCGGGCGCGTCCGGTTCGTGTTTGGGTGGACACATTTCAGGCGCATTTTTGGGCCAGAAATGGGTCCGCGTGGACACGAAGCAGACACAAAATGGAAATGGGTCTCCGCATTGGGCCATCGTTTTTGTCAGCGCGGACCCAAACAGACATGGGCGGAAGAAATGGGTCCTCCCCTTGGAGTTGCTCTTATGACCAAGAGTTATTAATATCTTCCATGTTAAACATATTAGCGACGGTTTCCAAGCGGTAAAAGTAAAGGTTTACCCCCTCCTCCAATAAACACACTCCACGCCTAGCCGAATCTATGGGTACCATCCATACCAACAACATTCCCGGGGGAGTTTTGTTTAATTATTTTTGTTTTTTATTTCAGGATTGGGAATCCCTATTACCACCCCTCCCGTGCAAGGACGAGTGAATAAACACTCATCATGAGAATAACCCGCGTAACATGGAAGATACTGACCGCTCGATGTCGCTCCATGAGCGGTCCAGGCACACAAAACAGATGTTCATTTGAAATTTTAGAGGTGGCACATGCAAATTAACTTGGAATGGCAGTGAAATACCATATATAGGTAGGTATGGTGGACTCCCATGGAATAAACTTGGCTCAAGGATTTGGATGCACAAGTAGTATCTCTACTTAGTATGAATTTTGGCTAGCAAAATGTTCTAAACAAGCACCACATGTTGGAGGATCTATAACAATATAACTTCTATGAAAATATAGCAACCATAACTCATTACGTTGCCTTGCTTTTCCAACTTCAACTAATTTTCTCAAGTTTAAAAATAATTAATGGTTATTCAAAATCATAGAAGATGTCCAAGATAATATATTTGTATGTCAAAGTTCTCTTCTTTATACCAATCATTCACGAATTGCTTGGATGACCAATATTGTGATTGTCAAACTTCAATAGATTTTACTTTCTAAACCATATGTGAAGCTACGAATAAGCATAAATCACAATGATAATTTAATATTTATGATATTTCATTGATTCACAATTTACTCATAGGATATAAGTGAAGCTGAAGAGTAAACCTCAAACTACTCTTCAAAAGATATAAGTGAAGATTAATGAGTAGTCAAAGAATTAAGTAGTTCTATGAGGACTCTCTCTCAATAAAAAAGTTCATAACTGAGTATTCTATTAGAAAATAAAGCAAAACAAAACAAATGGCATTCCAAGAATAGCACACATCATGTGAACGAACAAAAAATTAGGCTCAACATAGGCTAACCGATAGTTGACGAAGAGAGGTGGGATGCGTAGCATCCCCAAGATTAGATGCTTGAGACTTATTTAAATATTTACTTGGGGTGCCTTGGGCATCCCCAAGCTTGATCTTTTGTATCTCGTTCAATCCTCTCACATCCCAGTTTCACCTATTTTCAAAATCTTCATCCACACAAAACTTGAAAAGAACTTGTGAGATAGGTGCACATAATAAATAATCAACTCTTTATGTACTTCCAATACAGTTGCATAATAATTTCAAACATAATATACTGTTTACTATCATTTTCACAATTTATATCTACCAATATAGGCTATGGAAACTATAGGAAAAGTAGATAACAAAACTATGACAACAATCTGTCCACACAGAACAGTCTAAAGAAATCTATTAAACCAGTGTACCTATGTTACTCAAAAAATTATGAAATTTTAGGAATTGCTAAATAATTTCTAATAAAATACTTTGTAAAAATTTCAGAAACTTTAGACGTTTCAGTAAAATATGAAAATTCAAACACTACAACAAAAGTTTCTGTTTTTATACAGCACACATCAAACATGTAACTCAAGCATCCTAATGCAATTCTTGGAACTTTTTATTGAATAACAAGATCATAAATAAAATCAAACAGAGAAAAACAAATTATAATGACGCTCCAAGCAAAACACATATCACGTGATGAATAAAATTATAGCTCCAAGTAAGATGTACCGATAATGTTGGAGACGAAAGAGGGGATGCCTTCCGGGGCATCCCAAGATTAGACGCCCGAGTCCTCCTTGAATATTACCTTGGGGTTCCTTGGTCATCCCCAAGCTTCGGTTATTTATTCTCCTTATTCACCTCATATCAGTATCTCACCCAAAACTTAAAAACTTCAATCACACAAAACTTAATGGAACTTCATGAGATGGGTTAGTGTAGTAAAGATAGATCATTCACTTAGGTACTATAAAGAAAAAATTCATAAGTGTTATCACATAATACCTACTATATTCCATCATTCCCACAATTTATATCACCAAATATAAGCTATGGAAACACTTGAAACAAGCAAACTATGCATGCAAAACAGAATCTGTCAAAAACAGAACAGCCTGTGAAGATCTGAATGATCACCATACTTCCCTCACTCTAAAAATTCTAAAAAATTAGGAAAACTCAAAGAATTTTCATAGTAATTATTTGTAAAAAAATCAGAATTTTTGACGATCCAGTAAAATCAAATAATTCATATATTACTTTCTGTTTTTGCACAGAATCAAACAAGCAAGTATCCACACGATCCCAAAGGCTTCATTTGGAACTTTATTGAAATAAAAGACATAGAACATGATTTCTACAATAGCTTAATCATATGAACACATAAAAACAGAAACTAAAAGTGGTGGGTTGTCTCCCAACAAGAGCTTTTCTTTAATGCCTTTTAGCTAGATAGGATGATTTCAATGATGCTCACATAGGAATAATAATTGAAACATGCAAGAGAGCATCATGAATCTCATGGCAAGCACATTTAAGTCTAACTCACTTCCTATGCATAGGGATTTTGTGAGCAAACAATTTATGAGAGCAAGAATCAAGTAGCATAGGAAGACAAAACAAGCATAACTTCAAAACTTTGAACACATAGAGAGGAAACTTGATATTATTGCAATTCCTACAAGCATAAGTTCCTCCCTCATAATAGTTTTCAGTAGCATCATGAAGGAATTCAACAATATAATTATCACATGCATCATTCTTTTCATGATTCACAAGCATAGAATTTTTATTACTACCCACATAAGCAATTTTCTTCTCATTCATAATAGTGGGAGCATCAAATAAGACTCGAATACTATAAAGTGTTTACACATTAAAAGAGTAATGTTCAGTAAAAGGATATTCAAAATTTGACAATAATCATCACTACTTTTTATAACATGGTTACGGTGCAATAAGCAAAAGGACACACGCAAAGAAAAAGTGAAGACTTTCTTTCCACAACTATTATGATGATGCCTATGATCGAGAATATCACTGTAGTTACATGAGTTCAAAAAATAAAATCCCTTTGTAACAGATGAGTTTTGTACACGAAGTGCATCCAGTTTTTTCCGTAACTCTCTCAAATTTTTATCACATGCTATGTGGGTGAAATGATGATACCATGCCAACTTTCAACCTTTTTCAGAGTTCATTTGTAGTGCTTTTGAATTTCACGGTCATTTAGCTCAAAAAATCCGTAAATGCATGAAAAATACCAAATGAAGCCAGAAAAGGCTGAAAATTGATGATGTGGCTTTGAATGGTGCATTTTGAACACACAAAAAGTCTGGAGTTCAAATAAGTTCAAAAAATGAAATCCCTTTGTAACAGATGAGTTTTCGTTCGGAACCCTGATACTTTGAAAGAGATTGTCCGTTTTGTACACGAAGTGCATCCAGTATTTGCCATAACCCTCTCAACTTTTTAACACATGCTATGTGGGTGAAATGATGATACCATGCCAACTTTCAATCTTTTCAGAGTTCATTTGTAGTGCTTTTCAATTTCACGGTCATTTAGCTCAAAGAATGAACTAAAAAGCTTTTATAAAACTCTAATAGCAAAAGGAATCAACTAAAAAGCTTTTATAAACCAATTGTATTTTTGAAACTAAAATTATATAAAATTTATGCAACTGAAATTATCAAAGTATATTTTGTTCAAAACATTAATAGCAAAAAGAATTTTTCATAAATATATTTTTTGTTAGAAACTTTAATAGCAACTAAAATAACCAAATATGTTTTTGATTCAAACAAACATATAAAATAACCTAAAACTTAGCAAATAGCAGGAAAAAGAATCACTCAGAAATCTATTTTTCAGTAAAGTTATTCACAAACTAGTGGCTCACACAAATTTCAAAAAATTCAAATATGAAAACTAATGGCACTAACAGAAAGTTTATAATTTTTGTGACCTAAAAGAAAAAAGAATCACTGAAAAACAGTAAGTAGGAACAAAATAAAATAAATAAAGCAAAAAAACAAAACAAAAAATGGATTTTTATAAAAATGCCACCTACTGGGCCAGTACGACATGAATACGACTAGTAACCCAACAAGTTTGTTAGGCCAGGATTTAGGCCCGCAGAAGGCCTAGTAGGCCCACAAGCAGTGACAGTTTAGGCCCGAAAGCCTGTGGTTGAGAGGAGCTCGGGAGGGTGTGCGCAACAGCACTTATAAACCACTCCCGAGCTCCCTCGGCTAGCGAGGTGGGACTAAAAATTTGGCCCCGGGCAGCACCACCCTTTGATCTCGGTTTGTGGCACAAACCGAGACCAATGCCCCTTTCGTCTTGGTTGGTGCCGCCAACCGGGACCAAAGGTCCCTGTTTCCCGCCCTTTGGGCTGTTGAAAACTAACCTTTGGTCCCGGTTGGTGCCACCAACCGGGACCAAAGGTCCCTGTTTCCCGCCCTTTGGGCTGCCGAAAACTGATCTTTGGTCCCGGTTGGTGGCACCAACCGGGACTAAAGGGGTGCATTGGTCCCGGTTTGTGCCACCAACCGGGACCAATAGCCTGGCTATATAAGCCAACACTTGTGAAATTTTTATCTCAGTTTCTTCGCACTCTCCTCATCCTCTCCGCCAGGCTACCCCGACGCCGTCGCCGCGTCCTTGTCTCGCCGTCGCCGTCTCCGTCGCCGCCCCCGAGCCCGCTCGCTGTCGCTCCTCCTCGAGCCCTCGCCGCGCCCCAGCCCCGCCGTCACCGTCACCGTCGCCGCCCCCGAGCCCGCACGCTCTCCCTCCTCCCCGAGCCCTCGCCGCCCCCACGATGAGCCGTCGCGGCCCCGGCCAACATTCCTTTTTTGTCTTCGATTTTTTGTTCATATATGTAGATGTATATATGTACATGTATGTATACTAATTAGTTGTCCTAGGAAAATTATAGGAGTCCTAGGTAAAATTAGTTAATTTGGAGTCCTAGGAGAATAGTTGATTTTGTTTATGATGCTTTTTATGTTTTAGTTATTTTATGTTTTAGTTAATTATTAGGAGTCCTAGGAAAAATTAGTATGTGTATGTTAGATTACAGAAAAATTCTTGGGTTTTAGAAAAATTAGTGATTAAACGATAAGAAAACATTCTCATAGGAATTTGTCTCGACACCGAGGATGCCCGGCCCGCATCCTCGTCGTCGAGTGGTCCGTGAGAGCCTGCTTGATAGGCGCCATGTCCGGGACTGGGCTCAGCCGGGCTGGCACTGGGAGGTGCTACCTTTCGGGGCTCGAAGCTTGGTGAGGAATGCGGGTCTCGTCGTCGACCAAGAGCTTCTTTGGTGGTGGTCAAGTGGGCCACTTTCGGTGCAGAGGGAGCGGGCCCCCGCGGAGGCGGTACGTCGCCATGTCAGGGAGGAGGACGAGCACGTCCGTCGCTACATGGTGGCGTTGGACGCTAGGTTCAACAATACCTCGCAGATTCTTCAGGGATCTCACCCGAGTTATGATCCCGTGATGGTTCCTTATCTTTGGGTGTCCACCACCCGCGACTCAGGAACCGCTAGTGACTTAGATTATTCGATAGTATTCAATCTGTATTAGTGATCTTATATGATAATATTCAAGATGTATTAGTTAATATTTGATGATGCATTAATAACTAGATTATTCGAGATGATGTATTAGTGATATTATATTCGAGTTATTAGTGATATTTTATCAGTATAATGTGTGTGTGACTTTTGGTCTATCGTTGCTCCTTGTGTGACTTTCATGTGTGTTCTCGATGGAGGAATCCCAACTATTGTCGTGGGGCGCCTCTTCTTTCTTTTCTTCTTTATGATATACTCGTCAGTATAATGCACAAGAAGAGAAGAGGGCGCATCCATCACCGGCGGTCGAACTATTACTGTGAGAGAGTGCCCACCAACATATATACACCACCGTATCAGTGTGAGAAAGTGCTGTTGGGGAACGTTGCATGGGAAACAAAAAAATTCCTACGCACACGCAGATCTATCCATGGTGATGAGCATCTACGAGAGGGAGAGTGGATCTACGTACCCTTGTAGATCGCTAAGCGGGAAGCGTTAAGAAACGCGGTTGGTGTAGTCGAACATCTTCGCGATCCAAATCGCCGAGCGTCCCGCGATCTCACCACGATCCGTCCAGCGATCCAATCACGATCCGTCCCGCGAACTCATCGCGATCCGTCCCGTGAGCTCATCACAATCCGTCCCATGAACTCATCATGATCCGTCCTGTGAACTCATCATGGTCCGTCCCGCGAACTCATCACGATTCGTCTCGTGGTCTTGATCACGATCCTTCCGATCTAGTACCGAACGGACGACACCTCCGCGTTCAGCACACGTGCAGCTTGATGACGATCTCCACCGTCTTGGTCCAGCAAGAGGAAGTGGAGAGGAGGAAGAGTTCACCGGCAGCGTGACGGTGCTCCGGCGATGGTGGTGGAGTAATTCCGGCAGGGCTTCGCCAAAGCACTGCAGAAATCAGATTTAGAGGAGAAACTATGCACCGGTGGAACGGGTATCACGTGGCCGTAAAATCTAGTGCAAAAACTCTCTATTCCACCAATATATATAGGAGGAGAGGAGAGGCTGGCCACAAGGGCTGGCCCTCTTTGGATTTCGGCCAAGACAAGGAGGGAGAGGAGGACTCTCCTCCTCCAATCCTAGTAGGACTAGGATTGCTCCTTTTAGGCCTTTTTCCACCTTTTTCCTTTTGGATTTCTTCCCTCTTGCCGCATGGGCCTTGTGTGGCTATTCCACCAGCCCACTAAGGGCTGGTTAATACTCTCCCACAGCCCATAAAGCCTCTTGGGTCGAAATACCCCTCCCGGAGGTCTCCCGGTACACTACCGGCACTCCCGGTACACTACCAATGAGCCCGAAACTTTTCCGGCGACCAAACTGGGACTTCCTATATATGAATCTTTACCTCCAGACCATTCTGGATCTCCTCGTGAAGTCCAGGATCTCATCCGGGACTCCGAACAACCTTCTGGCCATACTTATGACAAGGCTGACATCGGGTCTTGTGCACAGCATTGCATACATGATAGAGCCTATGGCTGAAGCATAGGGGATGACACTCATCTTTTCTCTATCTTCTGTAGTCACTGGGCATTGAGTCTTACTCAACTTTATACCTTACAAATCAGGCGAGAACTCTTTCTCTGACTGATCTGTTTTGAACTCTTTCAAAATCTTGTCAAGGTATGTACTCATTGGAAGTCTTATCAAACATCTTGATCTATCTTTATAGATTTTGATGCTCAACAATTAGGTAGCTTTATCCAGGCCTTCCTTTGAAAAACTCTTCTCAAACAACCTTTTATGCTTTCCAGAAATTCCACATCATTTCCGATCAACAATATGTCAACCACATATGCTTACCAGAAACTCTATAGTGCTCCCACTCACTTTATTGTAAATACAAGTTTCTCATAAACTTTGTATAGACTCAAAAACTTTGATCACCTCATCAAAGTGTATATTCCAACTCCGAGATGCTTGCTTCATTTCATAGAAGAATTGCTGAAGCTCGCACACCTTTTAGCATCCTTAGGACTGACAAAACCTTCTGGTTATATCTCATACGACCTTTCCTTAAGGAAGGAAACGATGTCTTGGCATCCATCTGCCAAATTTCATAATTGAAAAATGCAGCAACTGCTAACATAATTCCAACAGACTTTAGCATCGCTACGAGTGAGAAAGTCTCATCGCAGTCAACTCTTTGAACTTGTCGTAAACTACTTTCCAACAAGTCGAGCTTTACAAATGGTAACATTTACCATCAGCGTCTGTCTTCATTTTAAAGATCTATTTGTACTTTAACGACCAGCCGTCCAACGAGCAAGTCCACCAAAGTCTATACTTGGTTTTCATACATGGATCCTTTCTCGGATTTCATGGCCTCTAACCATTTGTTGGTTTCCGGGCCCATCATCTCTTCTCCATAGTTCGTAGGTTCATCGTTGTCCAACAACATGACCTCTAAGACAGGGTTGTCGTACCACTCAGGAGCAGTACACGTCCTTTGTCGACCTACGAGGTTCGATAGTAACTTGATCAGAAGCTTCATGATCATCATCATTAACTTCCACTTCAACTAACATAGGCTTCGCAGAAACATCTTCCTGCGTTGTGCTACTCTTTCGTTGAAACAAAGGTTCAATAACCTCATCAAGTTCTATCTTCCTCCCACTCAATTCTTTCGAGAGAAACCTTTTCTCGGGAAAGGACCCATTTTAGCAACAAACACTTTATACTCGGATCTGAGATAGAAGGTATACCCAACTGTTCTTGGGGTATTCTATGAAGATTCATTTGTCCGCTTTGGGTTCGAGCTCATTAGGTGAAAACATTTTCCACACAAGCTTCGTAGCCCCAAACATCAAGAAATGACAGCTTTAGGTTTCTATCAAACCATAATTCACACGGTGTCATCTCAACGGATTTAGATGGTGCTCTATTTTAAAGTGAATGCGGTTGTCTCTAATGCATAACCCCAAAACGCTAGTGGCAAAACGATAAGAGATATCATAGTATGTGCTATATCAAACAAGTCACGACTACGATGTTCGGACACACCATCACACTATGCTGTTCCAGGTGGCGTGAGTTGTGAAACAACTTTCACATTGTCTAAAATTGTATGCCAAACTCGTAACCCAGATATTCACCTCCACGAACATATCGCAGAATTTTTTTATCTTCTTGTAACGATGATCTTAAACTTCACTCTGAACTTGCTTGAACCTTTGAAACAATTCAGACTTGTGTTTCATTAAGTAAATACACACTATATCTACTCAAATCATCAGTGAAGGTAAGAAAATAACGATATCCACCGCAAGCTACAAACACTCATTGGACCGTATACATCAACATGTATTGTTTCCAATAAGTCACTTACCCGTTCCATCAAGCCGGAAAACGGGGTTTAGTCATCTTACCCAAAAGGCATGGTCCGCATGTCTCAACCGATTCGAAATCGAATGAGTCCAGAGATCCATCAACATGGAGTTTCTTCATGCGCTTTACACCAATATGACATTTAGCCGCAGTGCGACAAGTATGTGGTACTATCATTATTAACTTTGTATCTTTTGGCATCTATGTTACGAACATGTGTATTACTACACTCAAGATTCAACAAACCATTCTCACTGGGTGCATGACCATTGAAGGTATTATTCATTTAAACAGAATAACCATTATTCTCTAACTCAAATGAATAACCGCGTCACAACAAACACGATCTAATCACGTTCATGCTCAACGCAAAACACCAAATAACATTTAGGTTCGTCACTAATCCCGAAGGCAGAGAGAGCATGTGATGTTGATCACATCAACCTTGGAAACATTTCCAACACACATCGTCACCTCACACTTAGCTAGTTCTCCGTTTATTCCGTAGCTTTTATTTCGAGTCACTAACATTTAGCAACCGAACCGGTATCTAATACCCAGGTGCTACTTGGAGTACTAGCAAGGTACACATCAATAACACGTATATCAAATATACTTCTGTTGACGTTGCCAGCCTTCTTATCTACCAAGTATCTAGGGTTGTTCCGCTTCAGCGACCGCTCACCTCATAATCGAAGCACTTAGTCTCGGGTTTGAGTTCAACTTTGGGTTGCTTCACTGGAGCAGCAACTGACTTGCTATCCATGAAGTTTCCCTCCTTGCTCTTGTCGAAACTAGTGGTTTTAACTAACCATCAACACTTTGATGCTCCTTCTCGATTTCTACCTGTGCGGTGTCAAACATCGCGAATAGCTCAGGGATCATTATTTCTATCCCTGGCGTTTTATAGTTCATCACCAAGTTCTAGTAGCTTTAGTGACAGTGACTTGGAGAACTATATCAATCACTATCTTATCTGGAAGATCAACTCCCACTCGATTCAAGTGATTGTAGCACCCAGACAATCTGAGCACATGCTCAACGATTGAGCTATTCTCTTTCATCTTACAAGCAAAGAATCTTGTTGGATATCTCATATCTCGCAACACGGGCACGAGCCTGAGATCCTAATTTCAGCTCTTAGAACATCTCATATGTTCCATGACATTCAAAACGTTTCGGAGCCTCAATTCTAAGCTGTAATGCATGACACACTAAACTATCAAGTAGTTATCAAAATGTGCCTGTCAGATGTTCACAACATCTACAAACAACGCTAGAGGGGTTGGTGCACCGAGCGGTGCATTAAGGACATAAGCCTTCTGTGCAGCAATGAGGACAATCCTCAGATCACGGAGCCAGTCCGCAATATTTCTACCATCATCTTTCAACTTTATTTCTCTAGGAACATATAAAATTCAAGGGAGCTACAGCGTGAGCTAGTAATCTACAACATAATTTTGCAAAGACACTACTGACTATGTTCATGATAATGAGTTCAATTAATCATATTACTTAAGAACTCCCACTCAAATTGACATCCCTCCGGTCATCCGAGTGATACATGATCCAAATTCACCAACTCAAGTCTGATCATCACGTGAGTTGAGGTGGTTACAATGGTGAACATCATCATGTTGATCATATCTACTATATGACTCATGTTCGACCTTTCGGTCTCTTGTGTTCCGAGGCCATGTTTGTACATGCTAGGCTCGTCAAGTTTAACCTGAGTGTTCTGCATGTGCAACACTGGCTTGCACCCGTTGTATGTGAACGTAGAGTCTATCACACCCGATCATCACGTGGTGTCTCAACACGACGAACTTTCGCAACGGTGCACACTCGGGGAGAACACAATTTTATCTTGAAATTTAAGTGAGGGATCACCTTATAATGTTACCGTCGTACTATGCAAAACAAGGTGCATAAAAAGATTAACATCACATGCAATTCATAAGTGACATGATATGGCCATAAACTTGTGCTTTAGATCTCCATCTTGAAAGCACCGGCATGATCTCCATAGTCACCGGCACGACACCATGATCTCCATCAATGTGTCGCCATTGGGATTGTCACGCCCTGCATGCTTCTACTACTATTGCTACCGTTTAGCGACAAAGTAAAGCATTACATAGCGCTTAATGATTGACACGCAGGTCATACAATAATTAAAGGCAACCCTATGGCTCCTGCCGGTTGCCGTGCTCATCGACAATGCAAGTCATGAAATTCTATACATCACATGATCATCTCATACATCACATATATCACATCATGTAATTGGCCATATCACATCACAACATACCCTGCAAAAACAAGTTAGACGTCCTCTAATTGTTGTTGCATGTTTTACGTGGCTGCTACGGGTATCTAGCAAGAACAATTCTCATCTACGCAAAAACCACAACGGTGATACACTAGTTGCTTTTCAAGCTTCTCAAGGACCGCCTTTGTCGAATCTGATCCAACTAAAGTGAGAGAAACTGGCACCCGCAAGCCATCTATGCAACAAGTTGCGGTCGAGGGAACCGGTCTCTCGTAAGCGTACGAGTAATGTTGGTCCGGGCCGCTTCATCTCACAATACCGCTGAACCAAAATACGACCAAGGGAGGAAGCAATCTAAGCATCAACGCCCACAAACTCTTTGTGTTCTACTCGAGATCTCATCTACACATAGACCTATCTCATGATGCCACTGTTGGGGAACGTTGCATGGGAAACAAAATTTTTCCTACGCACATGCAGATCTATCCATGGTGATGAGCATCTACGAGAGGGAGAGTGGATCTATGTACCCTTGTATATCGCTAAGCGGCAAGCGTTAAGAAATGCGGTTGGTGTAGTCGAACATCTTCGCGATCCAAATCGCCGAGCATCTTGCAATCTCACCTCGATCCGTCCCGCGATCCAATCACGATCCGTCCCACGAACTCATCGCGATCCGTCCCGCGATCTCATCATGATCCGTCCCGTGAGCTCATCACAATACATCCCGTGAACTCATCACGATCCGTCCCGTGAACTCATCATGGTCCGTCCCGCGAACTCATCACGATTCGTCTCGTGGTCTTGATCACGATCCTTCCGATCTAGTACCGGACGGACGACACCTCCGCGTTCAGCACACGTGCAGCTTGATGACGATCTCCACCGTCTTGGTCCAGCAAGAGGAAGTGGAGAGGAGGAAGAGTTCACCGGCAGCGTGACGGTGCTCCGGCGATGGTGGTGGAGTAATTCCGGCAGGGTTTCGCCTAAGCACTATAGAAATCAGATTTAGAGGAGAAACTATGCACCGGTGGAACGGGTAGCACGTGGCCGTAAAATCTAGTGCAAAAACCCTCTATTCCACCAATATATATAGGAGGAGAGGAGAGGCTGGCCGCAAGGGCTGGCCCTCTTTGGATTTCGGCCAAGACAAGGAGGGAGAGGAGGACTCTCCTCCTCCAATCCTAGTAGGACTAGGATTGCTCCTTTTTGTCCTTTTTCCACCTTTTTCCTTTTGGATTTCTTCCCTCTTGCCGCATGGGCCTTGTCTGGCTATTCCACTAGACCACTAAGGGCTGGTTAATACTCTCCCACAGCCCATGAAGCCTCTTGGGTCGAAATACCCCTCCCGGAGGTCTCCCGGTACACTACCGGCACTCCCGGTACACTACCGATGAGCCCGAAACTTTTCCGGCGACCAAACTGGGACTTCCTATATATGAATATTTACCTACGAACCATTCCGGAGCTCCTCGTGTCGTCCAGGATCTCATCCGGGACTCCGAACAAACTTTGGTCACCACCATACATAACTCTATACTACCGAAACGTCACCAAACCTTAAGTGTGCAGACCCTGCGGGTTCGAGAACTATGTAGACATGACCAAGACACCTCTACGGTAAATAACCAATGGCGGGACCTGGATGTCCACCTTGGTTCCTACATTTTCTACGAAGATCTTTATCGGTCGAACCTCTATGTCAAGGATTCAGTTAATCCCGTATGATGTTCCCTTTGTTCTTCGGTATGTTACTTGCCCGAGATTCGATCGTTGGTATCTGCATACCTAGTTCAATCTCGTTACCGGCAAGTCTCTTTACTCGTTCCGTAATACAAGATCCCGCAACTAAAAATTAGTCACATTGCTTGCAAGCCTCATTGTGATGTTGTATTACCGAGTGGGCCCTGAGATACCTCTTCGTCACACGGAGTAACAAATCCCAGTCTTGATCCATGTCAACTCAAGAGACACCCTCGGAGATACCTGTAGAGCACCTTTATAGTCACCCAGTTACGTTGCGACGTTTGATACACACAAGGTACTCCTCCGATGTTAGTGAGTTGCATGATCTCATGGTCATAGGAACATATACTTGACATGCAGAAAACAGTAGCAATAAACTGACACCATCATAAGCTACATTTGTAGTTTGGGTCTTGTCCATCACATCATTCTCCTAATGATGTGATCCCGTTATCAAATGACATCACATGTCAATGGCTAGGAAACCTTGACCATCTTGTTGGGAGACGTAGTAGTAAATCAAAATTTTCCTACGTTCACCAAGATCTATCTATGGAGAAACCAGCAACGAGAGGGGAGAGATTGCATCTTCATACCTTTGAAGATCGCTAAGCGGAAGCGTTACAAGAACGCGGTTGATGGAGTCGTACTCGCAGCGATTCAGATCGCGGTAGATCCGATCAAGTGCCGAACGGACGGCACCTCCGCGTTCAACACACGTGCAGCCCGGTGACGTCTCCAACACCTTGATCCAGCAAGGAGGAAGGAGAGGTTGGGGAAGGGCTCCAACAGCAGCACGACGGCGTGGTGGTGGTGGAGTAGCAAGGTATTCCGACAGGGCTTCGCCTAAGCGCTGCGGAGGAGGAAGAAGAGAGGTAGGGCTTCGCCGTGAGAGAGAGAGATCAAATCTTGTCTCAAAACATCCAAAACCTCAAGTATATATAGGAGGAGGGACGTGGAGGGCTGGCTTGGCCTCTACTCCAAAGAGGAGATAGCCGGCCGAATTAAAGGGAGAGTCCACCTCCCACAAGGGAGGTGGATCTCCTCCTTTTAAATCCTTTTTGCCTTATCTCCTTATCTCCAGCCGCATGGGCCTTTAGCAAAAGTCTTGCCCAGCCCAATAAGGGCTGGCACACTTTATCTAACAGCCCATGTGGTCCTTTGGTCGTCACACCCCTCCCGGGGGTCCTCCGGCACCCTCCCGGCACTCCCGGTACACTACCGATGAGCCCGAAAACTTTCCGGTGACCAAAACTGGACTTCCTATATATCAATCTTTACCTCCGGACCATTCCGGAGCTCCTCGTGACGTCCGGGATCTCATCCGGGACTCCGAACAACCTTCGGTAATCACGTATACCTTTTCCCTATAACCCTAGCGTCATCGAACCTTAAGTGTGTAGACCCTACGGGTTCGGGAGACACGTAGACATGACCGAGACACCTCTCCGGTCAATAACCAACAGCGGGATCTGGATACCCATGTTGGCTCCCACGTACTCCACGATGATCTCATCGGATGAACCACGATGTCAAGGATTCAATCAATCCCGTATACAATTCCCTTTGTCTATCGGTATGATACTTGCCCGAGATTCGATCGTCGGTATCCCCATACCTTGTTCAATCTCGTTACCGGCAAGTCTCTTTACTCGTTCCGTAATACATCATCCCGTGACTAACTCCTTAGTCACATTGAGCTCATAATGATGATGTCTTACCGAGTGGGCCCAGAGATACCTCTCCGTCACACGGAGTGACAAATCCCAGTCTCGATTCATGCCAACCCAACAGATACTTTCGGAGATACCCGTAGTGCACCTTTATAGCCACCCAGTTACGTTGTGACGTTTGGCACACCCAAAGCATTCCTACGGTATCCGGGAGTTGCACAATCTCATGGTCTAAGGAAACGATACTTGACATTGAAAAGCTTTAGCAAACGAACTACACGATCTTGTGCTATGCTTAGAATTGGGTCTTGTCCATCACATCATTCTCCTAATGATGTGATCCCGTTATCAATGACATCCAATGTCCATGGCCATGAAACCGTGACCATCTATTGATCAACGAGCTAGTCAACTAGAGGCTCACTAGGGACATGTTGTGGTCTATGTATTCACACATGTATTATGGTTTCCGGTTAACACAATTATAGCATGAACAATAGACAATTATCATGAACAAGGAAATACAATAATAACCATTTTATTATTGCCTCTAGGGCATATTTCCAACAGTCTCCCACTTGCACTAGAGTCAATAATCTAGTTCACATCACCATGTGATTAACACTTACATCACCATGTGATCATATCATCATGTGATTAACACCCAATAAGTTCTAGGGTTTGTTCATGTCCTGCTCGTGAAAGAGGTTTTAGTCAACGGGTCTGCGACATTCAGATCCGTGTGTACCTTACAAACTTTCCATGTCATATTTGTAGATACTACTCCCATGCTCCACTTGGAGCTATTCCAAATGGCTGCTCCACTATACGTAGCTGGATTTCTACTAAGAGTCATCCGGATTGGTTTTAAAGCTTGCATCATCGTAACACTTTACGATGAACTCTTTATCACCTCCATAATCGAGAAATATTTCCTTAGTTCTCAAGTTACTAAGGCTAACTTTGACCACTGTCTAGTGATCCACTCTTGGATTACTCTTGTACCCCTTGACAGACTCATGGCAAGGCACACACAGGTGCGGTACACAGCATGGCATACTATATAGAGCCTATGGCTAAAGCATAGGAGATGACACTCATCTCTTCTTTATCTTCTGCCGTGGTCGGGTATTGAGTCTTACTCAATTTCACACCTTACAATACAGTCAAGAACTCCTTCTTTGACCCATCTATTTTGAACTCCTTCAAAAACTTGTCAAGGTATGTCTTCGTCGAAAAAACTTATCAAGCGAATAGATCTATCCCTATAGATCTTGATGCTCAATAAAATAGTAGCTTTATCTGGGTCTTCCTTTGAAAAACAAAACTTTTCAAACAACCCTTCATGCTCTTCCAGAAATTCTACATCATTTCCGATCAATAATATGTCAACTACATATTCTTATAAGAAATTCCATAGTGCTCCCACTCACTTTCTTGCAAATACAAGTTTCTCATAAACTTTGTATAAACTTAAACACTTTGATCACCTCATCAAAGCATATATTCCAACTCCGAGATGCTTGCTCCAGTCCATAGAAGGATCGCTGGAGTTTGCATATTATTAGCATCCTTAGGATTGACAAAACCTTCTGGTTGTATCACATACAACTCTTCCTCACAGAAACCATTACGGAAACCTTGTTTTGTCATCCATCTGCCAGATTTCATAATCGAAAAATGCAGCAACTGCTAACAAAATTTTAATAGACTTTTAGCATCGCTACAGATGAGACAATCTCATTGCAGTCAACTCCTTGAACTTGGCGGAAACTTCTTTGCGACAAGTCGAGCTTTATAAACGGTGACATTTCACCATTAGCGTCTATGTTTATCTCAAAGGTCCATTTGTACTCAATGACCCGCCATTCAACAGGCAAGTCTACCAAAGTCCATACTTGGTTTTCATACATGGATCCTTTCTCGGATTTCATGGCTCCTAGCCATTTGTTGGAATCCGGGCCCACCATCGCTTCTCCATAGTTCGTAGGTTCATCGTTGTCCAACAACATGATTTCCAAGACAGGGTTGTCGTACTACTCAGGAGCAGTACGCGTCCTTGTCGACCTACGAGGTTCGATAGTGACTTGATCCGAAGCTTCATGATCATCATCATTAACTTCCTTTTCAACTAAGTAGGCTCTACAGAAACATCTTTCTGTGTTGCGCTATTCTCTGGTTGAAACAAAGGTTCAACAACCTTATCAAGTTCTATCTTCCTCCCACTCAATTCTTTCGAGAGAAACTCTTTCTCAAGACAGGACCCGTTCTTAGCAACAAACACCTTTTGCGCTTGGATCTGAGATAGAAGGTATACCCAATGTCTCATTAGGGTATTCTATGAAGATGCATTTGTCTGCTTTGAGTTCGAGCTCGCTAGGTGAAAAACCCATTTTCACATAAGCGTCGCAGCCCCAAACATTAAGAAATGACAGCTTAGGCTTCTGTCAAACCGTAATTCTCATGGTGTCATCTCAACAGACTTAGATGGTGCCCTGTTAAAGTGAATGGATTTGTCTTTAATGCATAACCCCATAACGATAGTGGTAAAACGATAAGAGACATCATAGTACTCACTATATCCAATAGAGCACGACTACGACGTTCGAACACACCATCACACTATGGTGTTCCAGGAGGCGTGAGCTGTGAAACAATTTCCACATTGTCTAAAATTGCATACCAAACTCGTAACTTAGATATTCACCTCCATGATCATATCATAGACATTTATCTTCTTGTCACGATGATCTTTAACTTCACTCTGAAACTCCTTGAACCTTTCAAACATTTCAGATTCGTGTTTCATTAAGTAAATATCCCCATATTTACTCAAATCATCAGTGAAGGTAAAGAAAAACAACGATATCCACTGTGTGTTTCAACACTCATTGGACCACATACATCAACATGTATTAATTCCAATAAGCCACTTGCCCGCTCCATCATATTGGATGACAGGGTCTCAGTCATCTTGCCCAAGAGGCATGGCTCGCATGTCTCAACCGATTCGAAATCGAGTGAGTCAAAAAACATCCATCATCATGGAGTTTCTTCATGCGATTTATACCAATATGACATTACGTGGCAGTGCCACAAGCATGTGGTACTATCATTATTAACTTTGTATCTTTTGGTACCAATGTTATGAATATGTGTACTACTACGATCATGATTCGATAAACCATTTCGAGTGGGTGCATGACCATTGAAGGCATTATCCATGTAAATAGAATAACCATTATTCTCTAACTTATATGAATAACCGTATCGCACTAATCATGATCTAATCACGTTTATGCTCAACGCAAACACCAAATAACATTTATTTAGGTTTATCACAAATCCTGAAGGTAGAGAGAGCGTGCGATGGTGATCACATCAATCTTGGAAATACTTCCAACACACATCGTCACCTTTCACCTAGCTAGTCTCCATTTATTCTGTAGCTTTTATTTCGAGTTGCTAACACTTAGCAACCGAACCGGTATCCAATACCCAGGTGCTACTAGGAGTACCAGCAAGGTACACATCACTAACACGTATATCAAATATACTTCCATCGACATTACCAGCCTTCTTATCTACCAAGCATCTAGGGTTTTTCCGCTTCAGCGAACATTCTCCTCATAACAGAAGCACTTAGTCTCGGGTTCGGGCTCAACCTTGGATTTCTTCACTAGAGCAACAACTGGCTTGCCATTCTCGAAGTTTTCCCTTCTTGCCCTTGCCCCTTTTGAAACTAGTGGTTTCACTTAACCATCAACACTTGATGCTCCTTCTTGATTTCTACCTTCGTGGTGTCAAACATCACGAACAACTCAGGGATCATCTTATCCATCCCTGGCATGTTATAGTTCATCACGAAGCTCTAGTAGCTTGGTGGCAGTGACTTGGAGAACTGCTTTAATCACTATCTCATCTGGAAGATTAACTCCCACTTGATTCAAGTGATTGTAGCACCCAGACAATCTGAGCACACGCTCACCGATTGAGCTATTCTCCTTTATCTTGCAGACAAAGAATCTTGTTGGAGGTCTCATACCTCTCAACATAGGCACGAGCCTGAGATCACAATCTCAGCTCCTAGAACATCTCATATGTTCCGTGACGTTCAAAACGTTTTGGAGCCTCAATTCTGAGCCGTAATGCATGACGCATTGAACTATCACGTAGTCACCAAAAAGTGCCTGTCATATGTTCACAACATCTACAGACAATGCTTGAGGGAGTGGTGCAGTTAGCGGTACATCAAAAACATAAGCTTTCTGTGCAGCAATGAGGACAATCCTCAGATCACGGACCCTGTCCGCATTATTGCTACCATCAACTTTCAACTTACTTTTCTCTAGGATTGTATCAATAAAACTGTGGAGCTACAGTGCGAGCTATCTACGACATAATTTGCAAGGACTTTTTTAGACTAAGTTCATGATAATTAAGTTCACTTAATCAAATTATTAATGAACTCCCACTTAGATAGACATCTCTCTAGTCTTCCAAGTGATACATGATCCATGTCAACTAGCCCGTGTCCGATCATCACGTGAGACGGACTAGTCATCCATGGTGAACATCTCTATGTTGATCGTATCTTCTATACGACTCATGTTCGACCTTTCGGTCTTCCGTGTTCCGAGGCCATGTCTGTACATGCTAGGCTCGTCAAGTCAACCTAAGTGTTTCGCATGTGTAAATCTGGCTTACACCCGTTGTATGCGAACGTTAGAACCTATCACACCCGATCATCACGTGGTGCTTCGGAACGACGATCCTTAGCAACGGTGCACAGTTAGGGTGAACACCTTTCTTGAAATTTTATTGAGAGATCATCTTATTTACTACCGTCGTTCTATGCAAATAAGATGTAAACATGATAAACATCACATGCAATCAATATAGTGACATGATATGGCCAATATCATTTTGCTCCTATGATCTCCATCTTCGGGGCACCATGATTATCACTGTCACCGGCACGACACCATGATCTCCATCATCATGATCTCCATCATTGTGTCTTCATGAAGTTGTCTCGCCAACTATTACTTCTACTACTATGGCTAACGCTTAGCAATAAAGTAAAGTAATTACATGGCGTTTATGATTGACACGCAGGTCATACAATAAATAAGACAACTCCTATGGCTCCTGCCGGTTGTCATAATCATCGACATGCAAGTCGTGAATCCTATTACAAGAACATGATCAATTCATACATCACAATGCATCACATCACATCCTTTGGCCATATCACATCACAAGGCACATGCTGCAAAAACAAGTTAGACGTCCTCTAATTTGTAGTTGCAAGTTTTTACGTGGCTGCTATAGGTTACTAGCAAGAACGTTTCTTACCTACGTCAACACCACAACGTGATTTGCCAATTGCTATTTACCCTTCATAAGGACCCTTTTCATCGAATCCGATCCGACTAAGGTAGGAGAGACAGACACCCGCTAGCCACCTTATGCATCTAGTGCATGTCAGGCGGTGGAACCGGTCTCACGTAAGCGTACGTGTAAAGTTGGTCCGGGCCGCTTCATCCCACAATACCGCCGAATCAAGATAAGACTAGTAGCGACAAGCAAATTAACAAACTCGACGCCCACAACTGCTTTGTGTTCTACTCGTGCATAGATTCTACGCATAGACCTAGCTCATGATGCCACTGTTGGGAGACGTAGTAGTAAATCAAAATTTTCCTACGTTCACCAAGATCTATCTATGGAGAAACCAGCAACGAGAGGGGAGAGATTGCATCTTCATACCTTTGAAGATCGCTAAGCGGAAGCGTTACAAGAACGCGGTTGATGGAGTCGTACTCGCAGCGATTCAGATCGCGGTAGATCCGATCAAGTGCCGAACGGACGGCACCTCCGCGTTCAACACACGTGCAGCCCGGTGACGTCTCCAACACCTTGATCCAGCAAGGAGGAAGGAGAGGTTGGGGAAGGGCTCCAACAGCAGCACGACGGCGTGGTGGTGGTGGAGTAGCAAGGTATTCCGACAGGGCTTCGCCTAAGCGCTGCGGAGGAGGAAGAAGAGAGGTAGGGCTTCGCCGTGAGAGAGAGAGATCAAATCTTGTCTCAAAACATCCAAAACCTCAAGTATATATAGGAGGAGGGACGTGGAGGGCTGGCTTGGCCTCTACTCCAAAGAGGAGATAGCCGGCCGAATTAAAGGGAGAGTCCACCTCCCACAAGGGAGGTGGATCTCCTCCTTTTAAATCCTTTTTGCCTTATCTCCTTATCTCCAGCCGCATGGGCCTTTAGCAAAAGTCTTGCCCAGCCCAATAAGGGCTGGCACACTTTATCTAACAGCCCATGTGGTCCTTTGGTCGTCACACCCCTCCCGGGGGTCCTCCGGCACCCTCCCGGCACTCCCGGTACACTACCGATGAGCCCGAAAACTTTCCGGTGACCAAAACTGGACTTCCTATATATCAATCTTTACCTCCGGACCATTCCGGAGCTCCTCGTGACGTCCGGGATCTCATCCGGGACTCCGAACAACCTTCGGTAATCACGTATACCTTTTCCCTATAACCCTAGCGTCATCGAACCTTAAGTGTGTAGACCCTACGGGTTCGGGAGACACGTAGACATGACCGAGACACCTCTCCGGTCAATAACCAACAGCGGGATCTGGATACCCATGTTGGCTCCCACGTACTCCACGATGATCTCATCGGATGAACCACGATGTCAAGGATTCAATCAATCCCGTATACAATTCCCTTTGTCTATCGGTATGATACTTGCCCGAGATTCGATCGTCGGTATCCCCATACCTTGTTCAATCTCATTACCGGCAAGTCTCTTTACTCGTTCCGTAATACATCATCCCGTGACTAACTCCTTAGTCACATTGAGCTCATAATGATGATGTCTTACCGAGTGGGCCCAGAGATACCTCTCCGTCACACGGAGTGACAAATCCCAGTCTCGATTCATGCCAACCCAACAGATACTTTCGGAGATACCCGTAGTGCACCTTTATAGCCACCCAGTTACGTTGTGACGTTTGGCACACCCAAAGCATTCCTACGGTATCCGGGAGTTGCACAATCTCATGGTCTAAGGAAACGATACTTGACATTGAAAAGCTTTAGCAAACGAACTACACGATCTTGTGCTATGCTTAGAATTGGGTCTTGTCCATCACATCATTCTCCTAATGATGTGATCCCATTATCAATGACATCCAATGTCCATGGCCATGAAACCGTGACCATCTATTGATCAACGAGCTAGTCAACTAGAGGCTCACTAGGGACATGTTGTGGTCTATGTATTCACACATGTATTATGGTTTCCGGTTAACACAATTATAGCATGAACAATAGACAATTATCATGAACAAGGAAATACAATAATAACCATTTTATTATTGCCTCTAGGGCATATTTCCAACACATCTTTGATCAACGAGCTAGTTCATTAGAGGCATACTAGGGACAGAGTGTTGTCTATTTACCCACACATGTAATGTGTTTCCATTCAAGACAATTATAGCATGGATAATAAACGATTATCATGAACAAGGATATATGATAATAACTAATTTATTATTGCCTCTAGGGCATATTTCCAACAAGTGCGCACCAACACACCATGAGATATGAGAGTTATTTAAGGAAAGCCTCGACGGACCGAAAGTCACACACGCATTAGGATCCAAAGGGTGCCTTAATTCTTGAATTATGAACATAGGAAATGTCGTCGTCATCAGACGATCATAGTATCCAAGCGTGTGAATTTTGCGGTGAAGATAAGGGTCTTTGTGCCCAGCCTAGGCTGCGAAACAATAGGTTCTTCACCATGAAGCTTTACGAGGACATTGATATTTCTACGGTACGCAACGATGACAACTGTTTTTTCATAATTAAGCATGACTTTTGTTTCTTTCCTTCAACGTGTAAATTCTGTTTTGTACAATTCGATTAGTTTGTCCCCTGTCATGCAAGACGGTATTTCTTGGAGAGGCTCGGTTTTGAAGAGATCAAGAGTTTCGAGATGAGGACAACAAACCTAAGGACTAAACATGGTCACACATTTCTTGTGAAAGTAATGAATGCACCTAATACCATAGAATTATGGTGCTCAAATTGGGAAGCTCTTTCCAAGGCATATCGATTTCAGGAGGATATGGAAATAACCTTCGATCTTCGTCCTGAAGATCATATTGAAGGAAACATCGACATTTGGGTGGATGTCGATATGCTTCCTATTTTATCTCCATGTGAGTTTGTCAACCATGCATATTTGTCAAGTAATTTGCATTCTATATATAAAAATATTTGGTGTTCATCCATACTAAATTTGTTAATTTTTAATTTACAGCTTATTTCGTTTCTTCGAGTGAAATACAGAACATAATCGACACAAAATACTACACTTATGGATCACATCTTACTTGGGAGGAGAAGGATGATCTTATCTACTTTGTTATTGGTGTCATAGCCGGTAGGGACATATTCCCGTAACATTTGGGAACTGGCCCAAATTATACATTGTATAGGACACTAGTGCATAAGTTGAGGGCGGATGACATTCGCCAAAATATCTTGGTAAGAGTAGCTAATTAAGTACACTAGTACTGTTGCGTAAATGGTATTGATTACATTGCTAACTAGGCTACTATTATGTTCTTGAACAGAAATTGCCATACGAAGTTGTGCTACCGTTGATGCAACCCGAAGGTAATATGACAATAAAAAGGCCCTTCCATCCCGAGTTATCTTTTGCATACTCGACTAAGCGCAAACCACCAAGAAGGCTCCAAATTGAAGCATGGGGACAAATAAATAAGGATCACAAACCACAAGTTGGAGACCGTTGGATCTCTTTGCTTCATCATGGAGACATAGGTGTTATTCTTTTTACATCATTTTACCTACGAGGGAGGAGTAGGTCCTATGAGGGAGCACTATGTCATTTTATCTTATTTTGTTTTATGAGACTTTAACTTTGTATGATTAAGATGATGATGATGAGTTGTTAGATCTTGTGTAATTAATGGTTTCCTTCATTTGCTTATTAGCTAGCGTCGAGTTCTCTCTATATGTATAGTAGCTAGCAGCGTCGACCAAGCACGAAGAAAGAGAGTTCACTTCTCTCTATTAGCTACCTAACACAATATGAAACCCCTAAATTAACCATCCAAAACCCCCTACCCCCCTTTAAAATAAACCAAGCTCCTGCCAGATGCTGACGCGTGGAATCCTTTTGGTCCCGGTTGGTGTTACCAATCGGGACTAAAGGTCCTCCTGCCTGGGCTCTCCACAGAGGCCACGTGGAACCCCTTCTGTCCCGGTTCGTAAGCAAACCGGGACTAATGGTTTGGGGCTTTAGTCCCGACCTTTTAGTTCCGGTTCCAGAACTGGGGCTAATGGACCTCTGGAACCGGGACAAATGGGCCATTTTCTACTAGTGTCCGTAAATCTCATTACCAAGGGTACTAGCACTAATAACAGTAATTACGAAAGGGATAAGTGGTGAAGCTACAAGCATCTAAACAACACACTACAACTTACGTCTAATAGAATAAGATGAGCTGCGCAACTGAAGAGGTAATGCGTTAACTATAAACATCCTATTCACCTACCTACGCAAACATAACACTACCTTTCACCACCTTCACAAAACCCCACAAAGAAGAGACAGTCAAGGCACTCACGCATTGATAGTTTTAATTATTAGGTTTAAGTTGTTCTACGGACTATGACGAAGCTCCAAGTCGTCCATAGCTGCGACAAAGCTTCTTGAAAAGATTTAACCCTGTAGAGGTGCATCAACATACTCATTATATGCCCCGGACGCGGGCCCATCAAAACCAGCCATTAGGCCATTATAGCCACACACAATGAAGGACATGGCAGCTACAAACGACAACGGTGGTGACTTCGTCCGGTGTGGCTTTAGGCTGATGGAGCTCTTGTAGACATACTCCTAGATGCGTGGTCCAGACCACGCTACAACTCCAACTAGTGTCATCACCTTCCTTTCGTCGGCTCCTGCTCCATGCTGCCCCTGACCGCCACTCTTGACGATTATCTCGGCCTCGGCACCATGAGCAAGATCCATCGCATGGTAAGATCCTCCATCCTCTCTCATTTCTAAATACTAGATGCAGACTCTACCTAAAGCATGTTGAGTAGAAGCTTGCACGAGATCAACTAAAGTGTGATTGATGTATGCAGTATGCATGCCTGATGCATTCTATGAGTCAGATTGATGTATGTATGATGAAGTTGAACTGAGCTAATGTATGAATTTATGCATAGTCAATATTTCTATATAAGCAACTCAGTGATGTAGAACTACAAATGCATTTGTCTATGCAGTGACATCTAGTTTTTATGGTTATCTTATTCCTTTAGCTATGAAGTATCGAGTATGAATTGCATAGAGTATATTAATTTGGCTTATGCAAACGTTGTTAACTTGCCATATGCATGCTTATATGTGTTTGTTCTTTGCATTATGACTTGCTAGCTGGTTGCTGTTATAGAGTACTGTTATGAACTTCTATTGATTTAAATTGTTAAGTATATGTTAAACTGATGCCTGATTGTATGTCTTTTTCATTTTTATTGATTTACGCTGAAATGCTAAACGTGTCCAAGGTTTTGGTTTTCGGTTCGTGATTTTTCAGCTCTCATCAAGATGGGTGAAATATATTATTTCAAGGGCAAGTAATTTTTTGGAAAACCAATTTTCTGTAACTCCGATCATGTTCGGAGCAAAAAATATCGAAATCCACGCCATTAAACAAACAATATGGAAATTCATTCCATGATGAATCTATAATACCGATTTGATGTTATGGGTTTTGATATATTTCTCTACAAATAAATTAAACTTATTTTTTTGAATTTTTGAAAAACTTATACACCTTATATATTTTAAAACAGAGTGAGTTTTTTGAAGAAACCCGACGACACCAACTGCGCAGAAAAACGTGTTCAACCCTTCTAGTTAACACTAAGCTCCCTAGTTTTTAAAAGCCCACATTCAATTAAGATCTTCAATTAAATTGGATCATCCAATTTTGATAGGGTCACAATTTTTCAAAGCTCTCCCATTGAATTATTTTATACGATACACCATGCTTTCTAATTTTTAAGGCACCACAATTAATTGGGTCACCTGATTTTGATTGGGTCTACAATTTCTCAAGGAACTCTGCCATTTAATTCTTTTATTTATGTAAGTTCTCTAATTTTGAAGCTTTTTTGTTCAGTTGTTATATTGAATTTTGGATTTGATTTATGATTTTGACCGGGCAAATGTTTTTTCAAGCAATCATCAGCAACCGGTCTATAAAAACATATTAATCCCACGCACCCTCACAACACCTAGAAAAAAAGAAATCAACCATGTAATATTGCAGCAAAACATAGTACATGCAGCCACCGACACAGAAATTTTTCCATATAAATATACGGTGGCGGATAACACATACCACACTATCAAAGTTCCATCAAATCACCGCATTATATAAATAAAAATAAACATAGTCCATCATCTCCCTCAGCCGCTAAACTAAATATTAGATAAGTTCCAAAGGAAAAGAGTATTATTTTTTGAAAAATCAAATTTCTATAACTTTGACCAAGTTTAGAGAAAATATATCGATATTCACAATATAAAAAAATACGGAAATTCCTTTAATGATGAATCTATCATACCGATTTGATATTATGTATTTTGATATATTTCTCTACAAATTTGTTCAAAGTTAAATAGTTTGACTTTTCAAAAAAATCATATACCTTATATTTTGAAATTGAGTTTGTTTTTAAGAGACCCAACAACACAAATAATATAACAAAGCACGCCCAACCCTTTAGTGTGGAGGAAAGCCCTTCTGATCTCTTGTCTTGGAGCGCTAGCATGGCCCATACTCTACTCCGCTCTTCCTTTATCTTCTGGATGGATTTTTTTACTTTATTTTAAAAGGCACGCACCAGTTGTCACGTCTCATCCCATCCACGAGTTAGGTCTGGCATTATTCTGGTCCTGGGAGGAGTATGTACGCAAGGCATGATATCATTCCTGATCCATTCGCTCAAATATATAGGCATTGAAGTGATCGATGATCTTCCGTGGAACAAGAGACGTGCACTTTACACGTTGTGACGGTCTGCGAACGCATGCAGACAAGTTTCGATTTGTTGGCAGCACTAGTGCTTGCCTTTTTTCTGTTTTGCTAGTGTACATTGTACATGTCACCCAATCAAGTGCGTGCAGAATGTGTGTGTCTATGTGCCCAACTGCTACTCGCTAGGAGTGAGTGAAGCAGTGATCGGGTCCGTCCATCAGCCAGCATAAAAGGGGCAGCTACTGGGTTGGTTCTCCAGAAGCAGCGCACACAAAGACAACCAAGAGACACATGAGGGACTGTTGAAGCTCTGCTAGCAAGCGTGCGATGGCACCTCCTCCCCACGAGAACGAGATGAGCAGCTCCGTCGCCATCAGTTCATCAGACATCATGAATTGGTTCCTCCCCCCCGACACCTTACCCTGAATTAACGTACTAGATCCTTCGATCTGGTTTGACTTGATTTCGAACCGCAGGTCGGAGTCGGCGCCGGCCACGGCGGTGAAGACGGTGGACGTGCAAATGGCGGAGACACCCGCCGTGGCTGTGGCGATAGCGGACGTGCAGACGGCCGCTACACGGGCTGTGGGGGTGACGACGGTGGACGTGCAAACGACGGCGGCACCGGCCGTGGGGGTGACGACGGTGGACGTGCAGACGGCGGCGAGGGAGCTAATTCAGAAGCAGCAGGACGGCCTGATGTACCTGGACGTGAGGACGGAGGAGGAGATGGCGAAGGGCCACATCGGCGGCTCCCTCAACGTCCCCTACTTCTTCGTCACACCACAAGGCACGCAATGTTGATGCTAACCAATCTCCTCTCCTGTTCATCGTTGACACTGAAGTTATCATAGATTCAGCTCGACATAGTATTCATACATGCTCCATCAATTAACCTCCGTCTATGTGCAAACCGAGCATGCGTGTGGACGTTTATCCGTCCATGTGAACTTCTCGCTGGCCGCTCAAGATTAATGGGTAGTTAATTATTTGCAAAAAAAGAAAGAATGGATTAGTTAATTATGTGAACTGATTTGGTGGATGCATGGTTGTCTGTCAAGCAGGGGCCCGCGAGAAGAACCACCGGTTCGTGGAGCAGGTCGCCTCGCTCTTCACCACAGACCAACACATACTTGTCGTACGTCCTTCTACACTAGCCGTACATACATTTTGTACAAAAATGAACGGAGGGAGTACTAATCATCCATGGATGGATGGAGCAGGGGTGCCAGAGCGGCAAGAGGTCCGAGCTTGCCTGCGTCGATCTCCTAGCAGCGGTAAGTACAAGTAAAATGAAATTGTTTCTGGCGATCAACTTATCTTATCCACCAGTATAACGGAGCATACTAGCTGATACTTATATTTTTTTTCTTTCCAAAAGAAAGAATATCTCCGATCTCTACATCAATGTAATGCATGCAGCCATATTGTTAAAATAAAACCGATTCAACCAAAGTGCGTAACGTCATACAAAGTCTCACATGGAGATAAAAAATATTAAAAAATCGTAAAAGCCAGAACAGGCTAACCATAGAACTAGATGCCTAGACATCTATTTTATTCGAAAAAAAGGCTGATACTTATATGATGATGGATGGTATGCAGGGGTTCATGAATGTGAAGAACGTGGGAGGCGGCTACGCTGCATGGCTGCAGAGCGGACTCCTGGTGACAGTACCAGTGCCCACACAGCCACCAACACCTGAATCTGCTGCGGCAATCTGAATCAACTATTACTACATGTAGCTTCTGTCAGTTCTCCAGCCACCAGTGATGTGTTGTGCTATGCCAGTGCAATGCATCTAGGAATGCAACTCCAAGGGAATGGATGGAAGGCTGTGATTAAAAATAAAACACATCAGTGTGCCTGCCACAGTAAGCTGCTCATGCTAGAGCATAACTGTTATGTTCTCACGCGTCATTTTCTAGATATGGTCCAATCTGGGAAACTTGTACTAGTTTTTCCCCAATACAAGTATTTCGGTATAGAATTAGTAATTAACATGCATGGCTTATAAAAAATACTATTGGAAAATGCCGAGGTCATGTAGGAATGTAGCTATAAATCTGGCGCCACCTTCCTTTGGAAAACGCATTTGATCTGGTGCTGATATTTGGAGGGCACATGGCGCGGATCCTCTCGTAGTCGTATGCCACGTCGCTCAGGGAAGAAGCAGAGCTGAACATGTTGATTTCCACACTTTTAAGCTGTGTGTCATGGTCCATACATTGAGCAGCAGCTGCTTTAGAAATTCCACGAATACATCTTCTGATCCTCTGATGAAATCGATCTCTATCTCTTCAAGTGAATCAAGGATGGTGTTGTCTGTCATGGAACTCTTGGGTGCGCGACAAAGACGCTTTGGCGACCTATAAATCTGGAAAATAGATAGTAATTCTAGTGTTAGAGAGGAGTATATATTAATCATGGACGGAAGATAACAAGGTTAAACATATTATCCCCAACTATAAGGTATGGTTTAATGCTCAAAGTATGGGTTTAATGCTCAAACTTGAACACCAATGTAGTCTTGTTGTGTGTGGGGAAAACACCAATATAGTTAGAACACAACCCTCAAGTCTCAAAATAAGTCACCTAATTAACCCACCTCTACTAGAACTGAAATAGTTTTGGTTGTGGTATAAGTGCTTAGGGCATCTCCAACGCGAAACCGCAAATCTACCGCAAACGTCCGGACCGACTTGTCCCAACACTACAAGCCATCCAACAGGTTCTTGTATTTATCCATGGACCAGTCCAAATGTTCGTTTTCCGGTAAACCGGAAGCAAACATGGGGCTTTTGTTAGAGTCCACACATCTATCATGTAAGACTGTGACACCCCCGGCCCACCTAAAATTGAGGCAAAGCCTATGCATTTGGAGCGGTCCACACTGTTTCCGTGCCAACCCCCTTTGTCCACCCTTTCCGCTCTCGCCACCACTGTCCACTGCAATTCCCACCCTTTTCGTATCCATTGCTGCATGGACCCACACAAAGAGTTGTCGGAGCCGACTAAGGTAGAGGATCCAGAGAAGGTGGCTGCTCGGAAGATCAACTCGGTGACATGGCAAACCCGTGCCTACAAAAATAAGGCAAAGGATCCAGATGCCGGCAGAAAGAAGGGTGGTCTGGGATGGGATGCAGGGGCCGAGGACGGGGGAGCCACCCCATAGCAGTCCATGCACACATCGTCCTGGCCAGAGCAACATCAGTCGCCCTAGTTCTACACTGCCAAGCAACTTAGCCGACAATAGCAGTCCTCGGGCACGTTGAATCGATGCCTCAGCTTGTCCGATCATGGACGTCGGGCGTGGATCAAATCAGTGCCCGCTTTTTGTCGTCAGTATGTCTTAACCGGGCAAGAGAGCGTATGACGACGTGGACATGCATTTATTGGAGTTGATCCACAATGGAGGCAGAGGCGAAGGCTGCTACTAGGATGGGAAAGTGGAAGGCTCGGAGCCGTAGGTGCACACTCAATAATCAAGCACATACACCCATCCAGGCACACAGCCGTGCATAGCAATCGGGCACGTACACCCAGCAGTCGGACTCGTACACCAGGCATCCAGAGCAAGACGTCGACGACAACATTGATCCAGAGGAATGGCCGATCGATCTAAAGAAGAGGGATAGAGGAGAATGTTTCAACATGAGGGAGGACGAATTATTGTGCTACGCGTGGTTGGCCACTAGCATCCGTCCGATCCATGGCACGGAGCAAAGGGGTGCAATATTTCAGGCCAACATTTATTCTTGGTTCTATGAGCACAAGAATTTTAAGCCCTACCGCAACGAACTCATCTGCAGTCACGGGACAAAGTCGCTCAACCATCGATGGTTCATCATTCAAGAGGTCATGAGTAAGTATTGCGGCCATTTAAATAACTCATCGGTCAATGGCCAAATGGTGCACAAAGCATCGATCAAGTAAGTTGTTCTTTGTGTTCTCTATTTGACCGGATATGCTCTGTGTCATTTGGTCGGATATGAAACTTGTTGGTTGGACATGCTTTATGTCATTTAGCGAGATATGCACATTGTTGACAATGTCCCTTCTATGCATGCAACTTGTTCTTGAAGGTGGAGAAGAAAAACTTTGTCCACATGCATTGTTGGTTAAAGTTGAATGAACAACCCAAGTGGCAAAATGGCATTGTCAATTCTCTCAAGACCGCTAGCATCGGCAATGAGGAAGAAGCGGATGATCCAAGCGATCCAATAAAAGAAGGTTTGAAGGGGAATCCATGAAAATAAGTGGGAGAAGGAGAAGATGAAGCAAGGAGAGGCGGCGACCAAGACGACGAAGAGGTTTGAGGACATCTTTTTTTATTTGACAAACAAAAAACTTTATTCGTTTGAAATAACAAGTACAACGCTTGTGAGAAAGGTTATAGTTTCATCTAAAGGCTCCTCAACCCAATCAATAGGTAGTTGAAATCTAGCCAGCATAGCGAGCTCATGAGCTATCTTATTAGGAAGTTTCCTTTGTCATCCCTAAGTACCGCACCCACCATGCCTCTGAGCAGGTCTTGATCAAAAGATACGTTGACATTAAGTTTGATAAAATCACTAGGTTCGAGAACATCTTGGCGAAGAAAAGGAATTCATGTGTCAAGAGCTATGACATGAAGGAGAAAAAGAAGGCGGAGAGGCTTACCCACTTGAAGGCGGTGACCGAGAAGAAGATCAACATCGAAGAGAAGAAGACCGAGCTCGAAAAGAAGAAGGTTGAGCTCGCGTCTTGTTTGCAGGATACTAAGATGTTGACCATGAGGGTCAATCTATTTCTTCCCTTCTATATTAACCAATGGTACCTCCGTTGGATCAATATCCAATGGATAGTTATCTTCTTATACTCTAACCGCCGCCGATCCAACCCAGGTCGAACCGCCCGCCACCCTACCCTCCCCTCATCACAGTGGTGGCCTCGCCCTTGGCCATCCCTCTAACATCACCACAATTATACGACAAGCCTCCCCTCCCCCCTCCCCTCCCGGCACATTCGAACCATCAACCTTTGAACTTGTCTCCGCCGGCGTCGGCTCATTCCTAGACAAGGCCTTGCCAACACAGCATTAGTGCTCCGACGCGCCTCCTTCTTCCTTCCCAACAAAATCGATTGACCCTAATTTGAAAATCAAGCAACTTGCTTCCAGCTAAACTGAAAAAAAGTTAGAAAGTTACGGTGGAGGCTACGTATGTGTACGACATACACAACTTCTTTATATTGTTCCCTATCCCGAGGAGACTCAAAACGGTTGGGTACAAAGCCATGGTTATTCCCGATTAAGGATACCCAGAAGGTTCGGCACTTGGGAAGAGTATCGGTCGCGTCATCCAAGAATGTCTTGCATCCGTCTTCTACCTGACAAATCAACCAGTAGCTCAAGAATGAATTCCTAGTAGAAGGATTTGACGACATCAATCGAATGAGAAATCGATATTAATCAAGGTATTCATGCGACACAGTATGTGGTACAATCGCAGCTCGTCGACTCTAGTCAAACCGCCGCATCAGTGGGGCCATCGCAGAGCACCGCGTGACCACTAGCCGCCGGAGATGTCGCTCGGAGTCGGCGAACACGACCTGGGGGCACGCACTCCAGACAATCTCGGCCAGGCTTGGCGTGGCGACGTCGGACTTGACATCCAGCACTTGGAGCGCATGGGTGGGGACATGGAGCCAGAGGGTAATCCGGACATCCATGAACTCGATTTGTCGGAGCGAGCCAGAGCGTATGGAGCAGGGCCGGGCCCATGTAAACTGTGTGGTCCGCACATGGTCCAAAATTCTGAAGACCCCCCCTCCCCTAATGGTAAAAAACACATATTTGACCTTTGTACGAAACTAATTCACGTTTTGAATTGTACATGGAAAAAAATTCATAACTAACCGTTTTGTGTGACGCCTGACAGACAGATGCTGCACTACACTATGCAGCGTCTAGTCCTTAGGCGCCACACACCGGCCAGCGTGGCAGCCCGGGCGAGGCGAGGCCCCACAACCAGCCATGCAGCGCCTAAGTTCTAGGTGCCACACATGTAATGTGCAGCGCCTAGACCTTAGGCGTTGCACTGCCTGTGTATCACTTAGGCTGCCCTCACCCCCCCACCCCACACACCCCACCCCACCGACACCCTTCTGTCCCCCTATCCCCCTCTCTCTCCCTCTCTCTTCCCTCTCAAATCCTTCTCAAATCTTGTAAATCCGGAGTATTTGTCCGTGGATTTCGAAGTCAACCCTGTTGGGGAACGCTGCATGGGAAACAAAAAATTTCCTACGCACATGCAGATCTATCCATGGTGATGAGTATCTACGAGAGGGAGAGTGGATCTACATGCCCTTGTAGATCGCTAAGCGGGAAGCGTTAAGAAACGCGGTTGGTGTAGTCGAACGTCTTCGCGATCCAAATCACCGTGCATCCCGTGATCCAACCACGATCCGTCCCGCGATCCAATCACGATCCATCCCACGATCTGATCACGATCCGTCCCACGAACTTGATCACGATCCGTCCCACAAACTTGATCACAATCCTTCCGATCTAGCACCGAACGGACGGCACCTCCGCGTTCAGCACACGTACAGCTTGATGACGATCTCCACCGTCTTGATCCAGCAAGAAGGAGTGGAGAGGAAGAAGAGTTCTCCGGCAGCCTGACGGCGCTCCGGCGATGGTGGTGGAGCAATTCTGATAGGGCTTCGCCTAAGCACTGCAGAAAACCGATCTAGAGGAGGAACTATGCACTGGAGGAACGGGTAGCACGTGGCTGAAAATCTAGTGCAAAAACCCCAAACCCTCTAGTATATATAGGAGGAGAGAAGGAGAGGAGGCAGCCTTGGCCTCCAAGTCTAGCTGGTTCGGCCGAAGGAGAGAGGGAGAGGTGGAGTCCACCTCCAATCCTAGTAGGACTAGGATTCACCCTATTTTGCCTTTTTTCCACTTTTTCTCTTAGGCCTTTTTTCCTTCAGCCGCATGGGCCTCTTGTGGATGTTCCACCAGCCCACTAAGGGCTGGTTTACACCCACCTACAGCCCATGTAGCCTCTTGGGTCTAAATACCCCTCCCGATGGCCTCCCGGTACACTACCGGCACTCCCGGTACTCTACCGATGAGCCCGAAACTTTTCCGGCGACCAAAACAGGACTTCCTATATATGAATATTTACCTCCGGACCATTCCAGAGCTCCTCGTGACGTCCGGGATCTCATCCGGGACTCCGAACAAACTTCGGTCACCACCATACATAACTCTATACTACCGAAACGTCACCAAACCTTAAGTGTGCAGACCCTGTGGTTCGAGAACTATGTAGACATGACCGCGACACCTCTATGGTCAATAACCAATGGGAGGACCTGGATGTCCACATTGGTTCCTACATATTCTACGAAGATCTTTATCGGTCGAACCTCTATGTCAAGGATTCAGTTAATCCCGTATGATGTTCCCTTTGATCGTCGGTATCTCCATACCTAGTTCAACCTCGTTACTGGAAATTCTCTTTACTCATTCCGTAATACAAGATCTCGCAACTAACACTTAGTCACATTGCTTGCAAGGCTTATTGTGATGTTGTATTACCGAGTGGGCCCTGAGATACCTCTCCGTCACACGGAGTAACAAATCCCAGTCTTGATCCATGCCAATTCAACAGACACCCTCAGAGACACCTGTAGAGAACCTTTATAGTCACCCAGTTACGTTGCGACGTTTGATACACACAAGGTACTCCTCTGATATCTATGAGTTGCAAGATCTCATGGTCATAGGAACAGATACTTGACATGCAGAAAACAGTAGCAATAAACTGACACGATCATAAGATATGTTTGTAGTTTGGGTCTTGTCCATCACATCATTCTCCTAATGATGTGATCCCGTTTATGAAATGACATCTCATGTCCATGGCTAGGAAACCTTGACCATCTTTCGATCAACGAGTTAGTTCACTAGAGGCATACTAGGGACATTGTGTTTGTCTATGTATCCACACATGTATCCATGTTTCCAATTAATACAATTATAGCAAGGATAATAAACGATTATCATGAACAAGGAAATACAATAATAAACATGTTATTTATTGCCCCTAGGGCATATTTCCAACAGTCTCCCACTTGCACTAGAGTCAGTAATCTAGTTCACATCACTATGTGATTTACATTGTAATGAGTCGAACACCCATGCAGTTCTGGTGTTGATCATGTTTAGCCCTTGGAAGAGGTTTAGTCAAAGGGTCTGCAACATTCAGATCCGTGTGCACTTTGCAAATATTTATGTCTTTCTCCACGATGTAATCGCAGATGGAGTTGATGTTGGGGAACGCGACAGAAAACAAAAATTTCCGGTATAGCGAGCACGCCCAGGACCACTATGGAGACTGCATACAAGGTTTGATCTGATCCGTACCGACTCGAAGCGCAGCGGAAGAAGAGTCGGTGGAGATTGTTGGTGCAGATCCCCGCAGCTAGGATTTTACAACCTCCCAACCGCGAGGATGTATTCCCTCGTCGGATAGCCCTTCGGGAGGCGGTCGGACAGTCCCCCGGACGATGTCGCGGACAGCCCTTCGGGAGGACCCTCAAAACTCGAACGAAGACTCGGACAGCCCTACGGGAGGACACACGAACAGACCCTCGGGCAAAAGATCAAAACTACGACCTCTCTACGGGGTTGCACACATACGGTGTCATTTATCCGGCAGGGCTTCGCCGTCCAGAACTAGTTCCTGCCGGAACCCAGACAGCCTTTCGGCTCTACGAAAGACTCTTTTCGTGGGAGGGAGAGAGAGAGCTTGCAAAGCAAAGCATGTGTATGAGAGCACAAGGATGAAGAAATGGCAGCCCACTCACCTCCTATTTATAGGAAAACCAAGGGGTAGGGTGGTTTTACGATAAAACCCAAAATGCACATGAATGAAGTCCTTCCACAAGGGCATAAAAGTGAAACCAAGGAACAAGAGGGACTCCATGAAGGAGTCCACCATGTGGCCGGACACACCCTCATGTGGGGCCCCAAAAATGGCTCCAATCCATCCATGTCATCCCCAAGATCTTTTGGAGCAAAGCCCCAAAAGGTGGCTTTCCATAAAGTAGTCCAAAAGGCACTTTCACTATTCACGGCGACATTTTTCAGCGTCCGCTCGAACTGAAAATATTTATGTGGGCTTAGAACAATTCTAGTACCCCACTAAAATAATTTTTAATGCGATCCGGAACAATTCTGGAACAGTGATTTTCATCTGCGAAAAGCATCTGAAGTGGTTCCGGCAGCTCCGGAACATTTCCGGTTTTCATCCCGGAAAATTCCAGAAAGTTTCCAGAACGATTCTGGCACCCTTCAAGAATTATCAGGCATGTGCCGAAACCAATTTGACTTTTTGGTATCCCCTGAAACAACTTTTCAGTTTCACCGAAACTGTTCCGGTGACCTGTCTACGGAACTTTTCCGCTGTGCGAAACTTTTTCGGTGTGCGAAACTTTTCGGTGATTTTCTCTCAGACTCCCTGTCTAGTATTCAACAGATAGATGACCCTTAAGCGTGTGACCCTATAGGTTCGGTGAAGCATAGACATGACCCGGAACCCCTTCCGATCAATGATCAACATCGGAGCCGTGGACACCCATATTGACCCCTATACCCACACGAATGAATATTCGAGTGAACCTCTAGTTGCCGTGAGCTATTCCTGTTGCTTCGCGATATGTTTACAATTACCCGATGTGAGACATGTAGGCATCCTCGTGGATCAACAACTTGTCCACTATGCCAGTTACCTCATTGCCGGTATTGTTCTCTTTTCTCGTTCCCGTGTTCCGGCATCCCCGTGATCAAATCACAAAGTGTCTGGGCAGACGATGATGGATACCGTAACACCAAGAGGGCCCAGAGATATCTCTCCATCGTCGGAGGAGCAAATCCCAATATTGAGCTATCAAGTTACTTGACATACTTTTCCATGAACCCGTAAGCTGCCGTAATAGCCACCCATTTACGGATGACGTTTAACAAACCCCAAAGTTCATGAAGCAAGCATGAGGAAACTCGATACTCTCATGGTCTAAGGAATTATGCAAACGTTAACCATCTCTGTGTTATTAACCATCAACTTGTGACGAATGTATCTCATAGGATAACATCAATTCGGATCGATTCAACACGAGTGTTCTACCAACATCGCGTCCTCAAAATTGCCGGCATAGCCATGCCCATGATCAGGAAAACAGGACCATCATGCAACACTTGAGCCAGTCTTAGAGGCAAGACTAGGAATACAATTCACCGTTTATTATACCACACGTGCACATGAGTTTCCCTCCAAGCCTCGTTTAATTTGTAGACTCGAGAATCATTGCAGTTATAGCATGGAACATAAACATTCATTACAAACTTTGGAGATACAAAATAACTGTTATTACTGCCTCTAGGGCATATCTCCTACAGACTCCCACTTGCACTAGAGTCATAATCCAGTTACATGGCTTCCCTAACACCAATGGCTATCCGGTGTTGCTCATGCTTTGCTCGTGGTAGAGGCTTTGCCATCGGGTCTGACACATTCAGATCCGTGTGAACTTTGCGTACTTTCACTAAACCTTCTTCGACATGATGTCAAATGAGTTTATATTTGCGTTGAATATGCATTGTCTTATGGTGCGAACATGGCTCCCTTGCCTGAGCCATGGCGCCACTATTATCACAACAGATCTCCACCGGGTCCAGAGCACTTGGAACCACACCAAGGTCTTCAAGAAATTGCTTGATACCGACAGCTTGCTTGGAGGCTTCAGAAGCAGCAACATATTCCGCCTCCATCGTAGAATCCGCCACAGTCTTTTGTTTGGAACTTTTCCAATCGACTGCGCCGCCGTTCAATATGAAAACATAGCCCGATTGAGATTTGAAGTCATCTGGGTCAGTCATGAAGCCTGCATCAGTGTAACAACTTACAATGAGCTCTTCATCACCTCCATACACAAGGAGTAAATCCTTGGTCCTTCTGAGGTACTTAAGAATACCCTTGACTGCGGCCCAGTGTTCCAATCCTGGATCACCTTGGTACCGGCTGCTAACACTTAGCGCATAGGAAACATCCGGTCTTGTACATAGCATGGCATACATAATAGAACCAGCTGCCGAAGCATATGGAATATCATTCATTTGTACTCGCTCATCGAGCGTCCGAGGACTCTGATTCTTGCAAAGCATTGTGCCAGGTGACATGGGGAGTAGGCCTTTCTTGGAGTTCTCCATGTTGAACCTTTTCAACACCTTGTCAATGTATGTGCTTTGGCTAAGCGCTATTAGGCGTCTTGATCTATCTCTATAGATCCTGATGCCCAATACATATGCCGCTTCACCTAAGTCTTTCATTGAAAAACTCCTTTTCAATGAGTCTTTTATTTCGCTAAGAAAATTCACATCATTTCCAATCAACAATATGTCATCCACATACAAGATTAGAAATGCTTTTGCGCTCCCACTAAACTTCTTGTAAACACAAGATTCTTCATCGTTCCTGATGAAGCCAAACTCTTTGACCACTTAATCAAAACGAATGTTCCAGCTCCTTGATGCTTGCTTCAGACCATAAATGGCTTTCTGAAGCTTACATACCTTTCTAGGATTCTTAGGATCGACAAAACCTTCTGGTTGTATCATGTATACATCCTGTTCAAGGTTTCCATTTAGGAAAGCCGTTTTGATATCCATCTGCCAAATTTCATAATCGAAATAAGCAGCAATTGCTAGTAATATCCGAACAGACCTAAGCATAGCTACGGGCGAGAAAGTCTCGTCGTAGTCCACTCCTGGAACTTGCGTGAACCCTTTCGCGACAAGTCTAGCTTTGTGGATAGTAATGTTACCATCCGCGTCCGTCTTTGTTTTGAAAATCCATTTACAACCAATGGGTTTTACGCCATGTGGAAGTTCTTCCAAGTTCCAAACTTGGTTTTCGTACATGGATTCCATTTCGGATCTCATGGCCTTGTGCCATTCCCTTGAGCTAGGCCCCGCCATCGCTTCCTTGTAGTGCGCAGGTTCATCGTCTTCAAGAATGAAGATTTCGTTATGAAACCACTCAGGTGGCTGGATATCCCTACCTGATTTGCACGGTTTAGTAACAACATTGTCTAAAATTTCCGCATCACATGCGACAACTTCCGGCTTGGTTGTAGGGATAATTTGCGGAATTACTTTCGGTTCCTTAGCCATATCAACGGTTGCCAAAGATTCACTAATCTCATTAAGTTGTACTGTCCTCCCACTCAATTCTTTAGCGAGAAATTCTTTCTCGAGAAAGTGTGCAACCTTTGAAACAAACATTTTGCCTTTGGACTGGTGGTAGAAGGAATATCCAATGGTGTTATTTGGATAACCTACAAAGTAACATTTGTTTGATCTAGGTTCTAGTTTGGTTGGCTATAAACGTTTTACGTATGCCTCACAACCCCAAACCTTGAGATGCGACACACTAGGTATCTTCCCACACCACATCTCATGTGGTGTCGTCTCAACAGACTTAGACGGTGCTCTGTTTAATGTATAAGCGGCAGTGAGTAGTGCGTGACCCCAAAAAGATATCGGTAGATCTGTAAGAGACATCATCGACCTTACCATGTCTAACAGGGTTCGGTTACGTCGTTCCGACACTCCGTTTCGCTGTGGAGTTCCGGGAGGCGTAAGCTGTGAAACGATTCCACGGTCACTCAGATGTTGGCCAAACTCATGACTAAGATATTCGCCTCCGCGATCAGACCGCAGAAACTTAATCTTTTTGTCACGATGATTTTCTACCTCATTCTGAAAATCTTTGAACTTTTCAAAGGTTTCCAACTTATGCTTCATCAAGTAGATATAGCCATACCGACTTAAATCATCAGTAAAAGTCACGAGTTAAAAATACCCACCCCGTGCGGCCGTGTTCATTGGACCACATACATCACTATGTATTATTTCCAATAATTCACCTGCCCGTTCAGGATGACCCGTGAATGGCGTCTTGGTCATTTTTCCCATCAAGCAAGCTTCACATGTGTCAAATGATTCAAAATCAAGGGACGGTAAAACTCCATCTTTATGGAGTCTTTGCATGTGTTTCTTTCCGATGTGGCCAAGCCGACAGTGCCACAAGTAAGTGGTGGTGGTATCAGCCTTCTTAAGGCGTTTAGCATTCACGTTAAAGACATCATTTCCACAATCAAGATTTAGTATGAAAAGGCCCCCAACAATGGGTGCAAACCCATAAAACATATCCTTACAATAAAGTGAACAACCATTGTTCTCAGACTTGTAGGAGTACCCATCGTGTACTAAACATGATCCAGAGATAATGTTTCTACACAATAACGGAACAAAATAATAGTTACTAAGTTCCAAAATAAATCCTGAAGGGAGACGTAGAGGCATAATGCCGACGGCTTGAGCGGCGATCCCAGCGCCGTTCCCGACACGCATCACGACTTCATTCTTTGCCAGCTTGCGCACCTTCTGAAGCCCCTGTATCGAGTTGCAAATGTGAGCAACCGATCCGGTATCAAATACCCAAGACTTAGAATTTTCGCTAGCAAGCAAAACGTCAATGACATTAACTTGTATAACAATTATACCTTTTCCGGTTTTCCCGGACTTCTTATCTTCTAGATACTTCTTGCAGTTTCTCTTCCAGTGTCCTGTGCCCTTGCAGTAGAAGCACTCAGTTTCATTCTTGGCTCCGCCCTTAGATTTGCGTTGGAAGACGATCTTACCGGCGCCCTTGACCTTCTTTGGCTTGCCTTTCTTTTTGAAACTGGCAGTTTTATTCACAAGCAACACTTGCTTGCGATTTTTCTGCAGTCCTCCTTCAGCAGTTTTCAGCATGGCAAGCACCTCATTTGCTGTTTTGTCCATCCCATTCATGTTGTAGTTCATGATAAAACTGCCATAAGACGGGGGAGTGAACCTAGCAACAAGTCCATAACATGCTCTTCTGGAAGTGGGAATTCCAGGATTTTAAGCCTTTCAGCGTAGCCAACCATATTGACTACGTGCTCGCCAACTGAACTGCCCTCAGCCATCTTGGTCTCCGCCATAATTTTCATGATGTCAAAATGTTCAGACCGTGCATTAAACTTGTAAAGAGGATCCAGATCCTTGATCATATCAAAGGAGTTATGGAATTCAAAATGTTTTTGAAGCTTTGAACTCATGCAAGATAGCATGAGGCACTGCATTAAGTTGTAATCATCATCCTTAGTGGCCCAGACATTTTGTATGTCTGCCGCGGCTGTTGCCGCCGGTTTAGGGGGAAGAGGTCCGTCAAGCACATACACTTTCTTAGCACCCCGGAGGACAATCCTCAGGGTACGGACCCAGTCTCCATAGTTGTTTCCATTCGCAGCTAACTTCTATTTCTCTAACATAGGGCCTAACTTGAATGCGGTGTTGCGAGCCATTTGATCTACAATGGAAAACACAAGTTCATTTAGACTTTGTTCATAATGATTTTTGGCACTAGTGAATAAATAATTTTATTCCAAGATGCACTCCCACTCAAATCAATATCTCTCATAATTGATTGTGAGTGATGCAAGACCCAACTTTCAATTCAGCGTCAAGGATGTAACCATCTCAAGTGACGAGAATTTCAATTGGTAGGCCAACTTGCCAATCACATCTCTATGTGACTCTTGTTCATCTTTCGATGTGTGTGTTCCGAGCTCATGACTTTCATGCCTGAACGTCAAGACAACCAAGTGATCTCGCTGCAAGGTCTCAACTCACCCGCCTCACACTTCTCTAATCGTTCGTACCCATGTAACCATGTGATACCACGAAGAGATAGGTGCCGTGACGGTGCTACACTTGGGAGAACACTAACTACTTGATATTCTAAGTGAGAGATCACCCTAATAAAAAGCGACTACCGCACAATTAAGAAGGGTGCATCAAGAGGGATAAACATCTCAGGCAATTCATAATAGCATGATATGGTATAGCCCCTTCTGACGGAGAAGTCAAGTATTTCTTCGTCTTCGGCATTCGCGTCGGTGTTCACCTCTGCGAAGATTGCCACCACCTTGTCGATGCACCAGATAATATTGCTATCTTTATAGCTAATAAAATAAGTGCATTACCTAAGGTTGACACGCAGGTCATTAAAGTGCAATCATATGGCTCCAGCCATCATGCCGAATCATGACACGCAGGTCATGTTAATTACATCATATAGCCATCTCATACATAATCAAATTGAGTATGAGCATTGCTATACCACATCACATGCAAACCATCCTGCAAAACCAAGTTAGACGCCTCTAATCGGTTTATACAAAATTTTATTTTACGTGGCTTCTAAGGTTTTGACTCAAACCGCAGCTACCAACGTTTATCATCAAGTATGATAATTCAAGTTGCTAGATTAACTTTCCAGGGTGTATGAAACACGAGATGATAAAATCTCGAGCCCCATACTAAACTTCGTCATACGCGTGACCCCCGTGCAGATCATATCTGCATTGCCCTTTCGTCTGCGAAACATCCATCTTTCTTTTGACTATGGTGGAACCCAAAGAAATTTTAGCACTTCGTTGATCTATCAATCAGCATACTCAGGAGCAGCATGAAAGGATCGTGGATTGCCAGAACTTTGTAAGATTCCACCATTCCGTCAAGATATGGACTACGCAAATTCACGGGAAGCAACAGGAACATCGGGTAACAGATTTCATCTACTACCCGCACAAATAATTTTCAGCAATAGATCTCATCTACTACAAAATTATACTATGCAATACCCATACATCTCATGTATTCTAGATCATAACATGCATCTACTCATATCCTGGATCTTGATGCCACTGTTGGGGAACGTGACAGAAAACAAAAATTTCCGGTATAGCGAGCACGCCCAGGACCACTATGGAGACTGCATACAAGGTTTGATCTGATCCGTACCGACTCGAAGCGCAGCGGAAGAAGAGTCGGTGGAGATCGTTGGTGCAGATCCCCGCAGCTAGGATTTTACAACCTCCCAACCGCGAGGATGTACTCCCTCATCGGACAGCCCTTCGGGAGGCGGTCGGACAGTCCCCCGGACGATGTCGCGGATAGCCCTTCGGGAGGACCCTCGAAACTCGAACGAAGACTCGGACAGCCCTACGGGAGGACACACGAATAGCCCCTCGGGCAAAAGATCGAAACTACGACCTCTCTACGGGGTTGCACACATACGGTGTCATCTATCCGGCAGGGCTTCGCCGTCCAGAACTAGTTCCTGCCGGAACCCAGACAACCTTTTGGCTCTACGAAAGACTCTTTTCGTGGGAGGGAGAGAGAGAGCTTGCAAAGCAAAGCATGTGTATGAGAGCACAAGGATGAAGAAATGGCAGCCCACTCACCTCCTATTTATAGGAAAACCAAGGGGTAGGGTGGTTTTACAATAAAACCCAAAATGCACATGAATCAAGTCCTTCCACAAGGGCATAAAAGTGAAACCAAGGAACAAGAGGGACTCCATGAAGGAGTCCACCATGTGGCCGGCCACACCCTCATGTGGGGCCCCAAAAATGGCTCCAATCCATCCATGTCATCCCCAAGATCTTTTGGAGAAAAGCCCCAAAAGGTGGTTTTCCATAAAGTAGTCCAAAAAGCACTTTCACTATTCACGGCGACATTTTTCAGCGTCCGCTCGAACTGAAAATATTTATGTGGGCTTAGAACAATTCTAGTACCCCACTAAAATAATTTTTAATGCGACCCGGAACAATTCTGGAACAGTGATTTTCATCTGCGAAAAGCATCTGAAGTGGTTCCGGCAGCTCCGGAACATTTCCGGTTTTCATCCCGGAAAATTCCAGAAAGTTTCCAGAACGATTCTGGCACCCTTCAAGAATTATCAGGCATGTGCCGAAACCAATTTGACTTTTTGGTATCCCCTGAAACAACTTTTCAGTATCACCGAAACTGTTCCGGTGACCTGTCTACGGAACTTTTCCGATGTCCGAAACTTTTTCGGTGTCCGAAACTTTTCGATGATTTTCTCTCAGACTCCCTGTCTAGTATTCAACAGATAGATGACCCTTAAGCATGTGAGCCTATAGGTTCAGTGAAGCATAGACATGACCCGGAACTCCTTCCGATCAATGATCAACATCGGAGCCGTGGACACCCATATTGACCCCTATACCCACATGAATGAATATTCGAGTGAACCTCTAGTTGCCGTGAGCTATTCCTGTTGCTTTGCAATATGTTTACAATTACCCGAGGTGAGACATGTAGGCATCCTCATGGATCAACAACTTGTCCACTATGCCAGTTACCTCGTTGCCGGTATTGTTCTCTTTTCTCGTTCCCGTGTTCCGACATCCCCGTGATCAAATCACAAAGTGTCTGGCCAGACGATGATGGATACCGTAACACCGAGAGGGCCCAGAGATATCTCTCCATCGTCGTAGGAGCAAATCCCAATATTGAGCTATCAAGTTACTTGACATACTTTTCCATGAACCCGTAAGCCGCCGTAATAGCCACCCATTTACGGATGACGTTTAACAAACCCCAAAGTTCATGAAGCAAGCATGAAGAAACTCGATACTCTCATGGTCTAAGAAATTATGCAAACTTTAACCATCTCTGTGTTATTAACCATTAACTTGTGACGAATGTATCTCATAGCATAACATCAATTCGGATCGATTCAACACGAGTGTTCTACCAACATCGCATCCTCAAAATTGCCGGCATAGCCATGCCCATGATCAGGAAAACAGGACCATCATGCAATACTTGAGCCAGTCTTAGAGGCAAGACTAGGAATACAATTCACCGTTTATTATACCACACATGAACATGAGTTTCCCTCCAAGCCTCGTTTAATTTGTAGACTCGAGAATCATTGCAGTTATAGCATGGAACATAAACATTCATTACAAAGTTTGGAGATACAAAATAACTGTTATTTCTGCCTCTAGGGCATATTTCCTACACTTGAAGCGTTGCTTTATGTGTCTGGTCCTCTTGTGTAACCTTGGTTCCTTGGCCAGAGCAATGGCACCAGTGTTGTCACAGAACAGGTTCATTGGATTCAGTGCACTGGGCACTACTCCAAGATCTGTCATGAACTGCTTCATCCAGACACCTTCCTTCGCCGCCTCCGAGCCGCGATGTATTCCGCTTCACACGTGGAATCAGCTACCAGGCTTTGCTTGGAACTGCACCAGCTTACCACTCCCCCGTTAAGAATAAATACGTATCCGGTTTGCGACTTAGAGTCATCCGGATCAGTGTCAAAGCTTGCATCGATGTAACCCTTTACGACGAGCTCTTCATCACCTCCATAAACGAGAAACATTTCCTTAGTCCTTTTCAGGTACTTAAGGATATTCTTGACCGCTTGCCAGTGCTCCATTCCAGGATCACTTTGAAACCTTCCGGTCATACTTATGGCAAGGCTGACATCGGGTCTTTTGCACAGCATTGCATACATGATAGAGCCTATGGCTGAAGCATAGGGGATGACACTCATCTTTTCTCTATCTTCTGCAGTTACTGGGCATTGAGTCTTACTCAATTTCACACCTTGTAACACAGGCAAGAACCCCTTCTTGGACTATTCCATTTTGAACTTCTTCAAAACTTTATCAAGGTATGTGCTCTGTGAAAGTGCTATTAAGCGTCTCGATCTATCTCTATAGATCTTAATGCCTAATATGAAAGCAGCTTCTCCTAGGTCCTTCATTGAAAACTCTTGTTCAAATATTCCTTCATGCTTTCCAGCATTTCTATATTGTTTCCAATCAGCAATATGTCATCCACATATAATACTAGAAACGCTATAGAGCTCCCACTCACTTTCTTGTAAATACAAGCTTCTCCATAAACTTGTATAAACTCAAACGCTTTGATCACCTCATCAAAGCGCTTATTCCAACTCCGAGATGCTTGCACCAGTCCATAAATGGATCGCTGGAGTTTGCAAACTTTGTCAGCATTCTGTGGATTGACAAAACCTTCGGGTTGCATCATATACAACTCTTCCTCAAGGAAACTGTTGAGGAATGCTGTTTTGACATCCATCTGCCAAATTTCATAGTCGAAATAAGCAGCTATTGCTAACATGATTCTAACAGACTTAAGCATCGCTACGGGTGAGAAAGTCTCATCGTAGTCAACTCCTTGAACTTGTGAAAAACCCTTTGCCACAAGTCGAGCTTTATAGACGGTGACATTACCGTCCGCGTCTGTCTTCTTCTTAAAGATCCATTTGTTCTGAATGGCCTTTCGCCCTTCAGGTAACACTTCCAAAGTCCATGCTTTGTTTTCATACATGGATCCCATCTCGGATTTCATGGCCTCTAACCATTTCTCGGAATCCAGGCCCATCACTGCTCATCCATAGCTCATAGGTTCATTGTTGTCCAACAACATGACCTCCAAGACAGGGTTGCCGTACCACTCAGGGGTAGTACGTGGCCTTGTTGACCTACGAGGTTCAATAGCAGTTTGATTCGAAGCTTGATGATCATCATCATTAACTTCCTCTTCTACCGTCGTAGGTTCCACAGAAACATCTTTCTGCGCTGCGCTACTTTTTGGTTGAAGTAAAGGTTCAATAACCAAGCTCTATTTTCCTCCCACTCAATTCTTTCGAGAGAAACTCTTTCTCAAGAAATGTTTCTTTCTTAGCGACAAACACTTTGCCTTCGGATCTGAGATAGAAGGTATACCCGACTGTCTCTTTCGGGTATCCTATGAAGACGCATTTCTCCGCTTTGGGTTCCAGCTTTTCAGGCTGAAGCTTTTTGACATAAGCATCACATCCCCAAACTTTAAGAAACGACAACTTTGGCTTCTTGCCAAACCACAGTTCATATGGCGTCGTCTCAACGGATTTTGATGGTGCCCTATTTAAAGTGAATGCAGCTGTCTCTAATGCATAACCCCAAAACGATAGTGGCAAATCAGCAAGAGACATCATAGAACGCACCATATCTAAGAAGGTTCGATTACGATGTTCGGACACACCATTACGCTGTGGTGTTCCGGGCGGTGTCAACTGCGAAACAATTCCACACTGTCTTAAGTGACTACCAAACTCATAACTCAGATATTCACCTCCTCGATCAGATCGCAGGAACTTAATCTTCTTGTGACGATGATTCTCAACTTCACTCTGAAATTGCTTGAACTTTTCAAACGTTTCAGACTTGTGTTTCATTAAGTAAATATACCCATATCTACTTAAGTCATCAGTGAAGGTGAGAAAATAATGATATCCACCACGCGCTGTAACATTCATTGGACTGCACACATCAGTATGCATGATTTCCAATAAGTCACTCGCCCGTTCCATTGTTCCAGAGAACGACATTTTAGTCATCTGGCCCATGAGGCATGGTTCACATGTGTCAAGTGATTCAAAATCAAGTGACTCCAAAAGTCCATCAGCATGGAGCTTCCTCATGCGTTTTACACCAATATGACCTAAACGGCAGTGCCACAAGAAAGTGGTACTATCATTATCAACTCTACATCTTTTGGCATCAATGTTATGAACATGTGTGTCATCACTATCAAGATTCAATATGAATAAACCCCTAACATTGGGTGCATGACCATAAAATATATTACTCATATAAATAGAACAACCTTCATTCTCTGATTTAAATGAGTATTCGTCTCACAATAAACAAGATCCAGATATAATGTTCATGCTTAACGCAGGCACTAAATAACAATTATTCAGGTTCATCACTAATCCTGATGGTAATCGAAGAGAGAGCATGCCGACGGCGATCACATCAACCTTGGAACCATCCCACACGCATCGTCACTTCATCCTTTGCCAGCCTTCGTTTATTCCGTAGTTCCTGTTTTGAGTTGCAAATGTGAGCAACCGAACCGGTATCAAATACCCAGGTACTACAACAAGAGCTAGTAAGGTACACATCAATAACATGTATATCATATATACCTTGTTTGTCGTTGGGCGCCTTCTTGTCAGCCAGGTACTTGGGGCAATTCCGCTTCCAGTGACCAGTTCCCTTGCAATGAAAGCACTCAGTTTCTGGCTTAGGTCCATGCTTAGGCTTCTTTACAGGAGTAGCAACTGCTTTGCCATCCTTCTTGGTTTTACCCTTCTTGCCTTTGCCCTTGCCATTTTTCTTGAAACTAGTGGTTTTATTGACCATCAACACTTGATGTTCTTTCTGGATTTCAGACTCAGCGACTTTTAGCATCGCAAACAGCTCGGCGACTGACTTGTTCATCCCGTGCATGTTATAGTTCGGCACAAAGCTCTTGTAACTAGGTGGCAATGATTGAAGAACTTTGTCAGTGATCGCCTCTGGCAGACGGGCAATTCCCAACTCCGCTAGACGAGTTGAATACCCAGACATTCTGAGTATATGTTCACTGATAGACCCGTTCTCCTCGATCTTGCAAGCATAGAACTTATCGGAGGTTTCATACCTCTCGATCTGGGAATTTTTCTGTAAGATAAACTTCAACTCCTGGAACATCTCATATGCTCCATGGCGTTCAAAACGTCTTTGAAGTCCCGGTTCTAAGCCATACAATATTGCACACTGAACTATTGAGTAATCTCCAGTACGTGCCTCCCAAGCGTTCTTAACGTCTTCGGAGGTCATGTCTTCTGGTTGGTCACCAAACGGTGCATCAAGGACATATGATTTCTGGGAAGCCGTGATGATAATCCTCAGATCTTTCAACTTAGCTTTCTCTAGGAATGCATTAAAATTCAGGGGTGCTACTGCGCGAGCCATTGATCTACAACATAAATATGCAAAGTTTACTTAGACTATTGTTCAAGATAATGAGTTTAGTTAATCAAATTACTAAATCTCCCACTCAAATTGACATCCCCCAGGTCATCTGATTGTCACATGATCCAAATCCACCAACTCAAGTCCGATCATCACGTGAGTTGAGGTGGCTTCAATGGTGAACATCATTATGTTGATCATATCTACTATATGACTCATGTTCGACCTTTCGGTCTCTTGTGTTCCGAGACCATGTCTGTACATGCTAGGCTCGTGAAGTTTAACTCGAGTGTTCTGCGCGTGCAACACTGGCTTGCACCCATTGTATGTGAACGTAGAGTCTATCACACCCGATCATCATGTGGTGTCTCAACACGACGAACTTTCGCAACGGCGGGGAGAACACAATTTATCTTGAAATTTAAGTGAGGTATCACCTTATAATGCTACCGTCATACTAAGCAAAACAAGGTGCGTAAAAGAATTAACATCACATGCAATTCATAAGTGACATGATATGGCCATGAACTTGTGCTTTTGATCTCCATCTTGAAAGCACCGGCTTGATCTCCATCGTCACCGGCAAGACACCATGATCTCCATCATCTTGATCTCCATCAACGTGTCGCCATCGGGGTTGTCGCGCCCAACATGCTTCTACTACCATTGCTACCGTTTAGCGATAAAGTAAAGCATTACATAGCGCTTAATGATTGACACGCATGTCATACAATAATTAAAGACAACCCTATGGCTCCTGCCGGTTGCCGTACTCATCGACATGCAAGTCGTGAAATTCTATACATCACATGATCATCTCATACATCACATATATCACATCATGTAATTGGCCATATCACATCACAACATACCCTGCAAAAACAAGTTAGACGTCCTCTAATTGTTGTTGCATGTTTTACGTGGCTGCTACGGGTTTCTAGCAAGAACGATTCTCACCTACGCATAAATTCTATACACCACATGATCATCTCATACATCACATATATCACATCATGTAATTGGCCACAATGGTGATACATAATTTGCTTTTTAACCTTCTCAAGGGCCGCCTTTGTCGAATCCGATCCAACTAAAGTGAGAGAAACTGCCACCCGCAAGCCATCTAGGCAACAAGTTGCGTCGAGGGAACCGGTCTCTCGTAAGCGTACGAGTAATGTTGGTCCAAGCCACTTCATCTCACAATACTGCTGCACCAAAATTCGACCAAGGGAGGAAGCAATCTAAGCATCAACACCCACAAACCTTCTGTGTTCTACTCGAGATCTCATCAACACATAGACCTAGCTCATGATGCCACTGTTGGGGAACGTTGCATGGGAAACAAAAAATTTCCTACGCACACGTAGATCTATCCATGGTGATGAGTATCTACAAGAGGGAGAGTGGATCTACATACCCTTGTAGATCGCTAAGCGGGAAGCGCTAAGAAACGCGGTTGGTGTAGTCGAACTTCTTCGCGATCGAAATCGCCGTGCGTCCCGCGATCCAATCATGATCCGTCCCGCGATCCAATGACGATCCGTCCCGCGACCCTATCACGATTTTTCCCACGAACTTGATCACGATCCGTCCCACGCACTTGATCATGATCCTTCCGATCTAGCACCGAACGGACGACACCTCCGCGTTCAGCACACGAATAGCTTGATGACAATCTCCACCGTCTTGATCCAGCAAGAAGGAGTGGAGAGGAACAAGAGTTCTCTGGCAGCCTGACGGTGCTCCGGCGATGGTGGTGGAGCAATTCCGACAGGGCTTCGCCTAAGCACTACAGAAAACCGATCTAGAGGAGAAACTATGCACTGGAGGAACGGGTAGCACGTGGCTGAAAATCTAGTGCAAAAACCGAAAACCCTCTAGTATATGTAGGAGGAGAGGAGGAGAGGAGGCAGCCTAGGCCTCCAAGGCTAGCTGGTTCGGCCGCAGGAGAGAGGGAGAGGTGGAGTCCACCTCCAATCCTAGTAGGACTAGGATTCACCCTATTTTGCCTTTTTTCCACTTTTTCTCTAGGCCTTTTTTCCTCCAGCCGCATGGGCCTCTTGTGGATGTTCCACCAGCCCACTAAGGGCTGGTTTACACCCTCCTACAGCCCATGTAGCCTCTTGGGTCGAAATACCCCTCCCGATGGCCTCCTGGCACACTACCGGCAATCTCGGTACACTACCGATGAGCCCGAAACTTTTCCGGCGACCAAAATAGGACTTCCTATATATGAATCTTTACCTCCGGACCATTACGGAGCTCCTCGTGACATCTGGTATCTCATCCGGGACTCCGAACAAACTTCGGTCACCACCATACATAACTCTATACTACCGAAACGTCACCAAACCTTAAGTGTGCAGACCCTACGGGTTCGAGAACTATGTAGACATGACCGAGAGACCTCTATGGTCAATAACCAATAGCGGGACCTGGATGTCCACATTGGTTCCTACATATTCTACGAAGATCTTTATCGGTAGAACCTCTATGTCAAGGATTCAGTTAATCCCGTATGATGTTCCCTTTGTTCTTCGGTATGTTACTTGCCCGAGATTCGATCGTCGGTATCTCCATACCTAGTTCAACCTCGTTACTGGAAAGTCTCTTTACTTGTTCCGTAATACAAGATCTCGCAACTAACACTTAGTCACCTTGCTTCCAAGTCTTATTGTGATGTTGTATTACCGAGTGGGCCCTGAGATACCTCTCCGTCACACGGAGTAACAAATCCCAGTCTTGATCCATGCCAACTCAACAGACACCCTCGGAGACACCTGTAGAGCACCTTTATAGTCACCCGGTTACATTGCAACGTTTGATACACACAAGGTACTCCTCCGATATCTGTGAGTTGCATGATCTCATGGTCATAGGAACATATACTTGACATACAGAAAACAGTAGCAATAAACTGACACGATCATAAGCTACGTTTGTAGTTTGGGTCTTGTCCATCACATCATTCTCCTAATGATGTGATCCCGTTTATCAAATGACATCTCATGTCCATGGCTAGGAAACCTTAACCATCTTTCGATCAACGAGCTAGTTCACTAGAGGCATACTAGGGACATTGTGTTTGTCTATGTATCCACACATGTATCCATGTTTCCAATTAATACAATTATAGCATGGATAATAAACGATTATCATGAACAAGGAAATACAATAATAAACATTTTATTTATTGCCTCTAGGGCATATTTCCAGCAAACCCCTCCCTTGAGGTAATCTCCTCCGATCCCCTTGTTTTCATCCATAGGAATTGTCACATTTTCTCAAATCTTGCTAGTTTGGGGAAACCCTTGTTTTGGCTTGGATTTGGAATTTTGTGTTGAAACATGTTATGTATCTTTCCCAATTTTCTAGGGTTAGACTTCCTACTATGCTAGGGTTAGGGTTATGTGTGTTGTTAAGTTGGGGGTAGGGTTAGGGTTATGATATGGTTAGGGTTGTGGTTATTGTTAAGTGGGGGTTAGGGTTATTGTTTCATATCTATGTTAGGGCTTATGTATTTTGTGCAAATATTCGGTTAAGTACTTATTGGACATGTGTGTGTTTTTGATTTTTGTAGGGATGGGAAGAACATGTGTTTATGTTCATCATGTGGATAAACATGCCTTTTTGAAAGGTAATGTTGAGCCGGGCCCGGATGAGCTTGACATGGTGCTTGAGAGTAGTCCTAGTTATGCGGATGTCTTGGAACAAGTGAGGCAGGATTTGAATTGGATGGACCCAAGTGAAGTTGTTGAGTTGGAGGGAAGGCATAATGTTGGTTTCGTAATGCACATCCGTTGGAAGACAATGCGTGTGAACTCCGAGTAACGTTGGGTTGCATACGAGGAGACGGTTGTCGAATCTCTAGACAAGGCTCTTGAGTTATTTGCCTCCAAGAAGGCTGAGTCTAGTTTGCATTTGGACTTGAACCAGAACCCCTACCTGTTGGTTGCTAGTACTCCTCCACCCATGAACCAAGATCAAATGAGTGAACCTCAGTTGACGCAACAAGTTTGGCCAACATTGAGCCTGATTTCAAACAACCCAAATGAAGCTTTTCAAGAGGATAATGATGAGTACGAGGAGGATGACAACGAAGTTGATCTCCATGACAACAATGTGAGTGATCTCGATAAATATAATGTGCAAGATACAATGGACCAATCGATCCCTTTTCCCATTCATATGCATCAGACTCGGATGATAATGGTCCCGATGAAGAAGTTGATGAGGAGGGGTTCACGACGAAGGATGCCGAAGCATTTAAGAAGGTATTCTGACGGGATCACAAGACACCATTGTTCAAGGATCTTAGTATCGCGGATGAAGCCGTTGTAGATGGTGGCAAATGTATATCTTTTGGAGCTAGGCCAAGTTCTCACCGTGATTTGGGAGACGGCAAGAACAAGATATATCCCGGTTGTGAGTTTGAATCCTTCTTGGAATTGAAGATGTGGCTCGACAACTACTCGGTTACGCATTATCGTCCATAGAGTGGCCAACTCATACGGCAATGTGCGTTACACGGTTAAATGTGAAGTGCCAAGATGTCCATGGATTGTGCGTGCAAGGCCATGGAAAGGAGGTCCCACTTGGCGCATAGTGAGTTATGTGCCAAGTCACATGTGCCGACACAAGAATGCGGATGGGAAGCTTGTGTCTGAAGAACATGGACAACTCACGTCCAGTTTCATTGCTTACAGGTTTTCCAACCAAATATCCACACTTCCAACAATGAGCATTAAGAGTGTCATTGACCTTGTGAAAGCCATCTTTCATTACAAGGTGAAGTACGACAAGGCATGGAAGGCGAAGCAAGCCGCATTCAAGATGTTGTATGGCAATTGGGAGGAAGCATACAACCGACTCCCTAGGTTGTTGTTAGCTATGGCCACCACAAACCCAGGCATGGTTCACGTGGTCGAGCCTCATGGGCACCAAACATTGATTCACAATGGGAGGACCGTCCGAGTATTTGGCCATGCATTTTGGGCCTTTCAGCAATCTGTGAGGGCTTTTGAGCATTATCGTCCCATCATCGCCATTGATGGCACATTCTTGACCACACAATACAAGGGCACTATATTGGTTGCAATAGCAAGTGATGACAATAACCGGACCGAACTTGAGCATCCGCCAAAGTCATGTCATCATCAAGTTCATCAACCTATCACACAATCAAACATTATGGTAAAGACCAAGTTAGAGTCAAGTGAGAATTACATCTAAAAGATTAGTCATACCTCTTGGGTGACCGCACCCTCATCTTCCATATAAGCGTATGAGGAACTCACATCTCCCCCCTGACGGTGAGATAAGGGGTCTGATGGTGTACTAGACCTAGAGGATGATGGTTCATAATATTCTGGGTCACGGCAACCGAGAAGGTTTGATAACCGCCTTAACTTCTTGGCCTGACTCTATAACATGAACAAATGTATAAGATACCAAACTCCGCAACATATGTAACATGGACCACCTGAGCGTGATATGTACCTTCAGGAATTTTCGTAGTGGACCTTTGTCATTGCGTTCTCCAACCGGTGTGTTCTCGAGAATAGACTGGCTTTCATCAGCTGCTTTCTTGATCTGGTTGCGATGTGGATGAGAATGAAGTACCACGTTAGCCATTCAAACATGTGTAATACAGATACGGTCAATAGGAAAGTAAGAAAGGGAACACTTTACCACATGTTAATCTTTTTTTACTTCAAAAGACCTCTTTATTCAATAGATAATAATGTTACATCTTTCACCAATAGAGGTACAATAGTGCAGGGAGGATCATCCAACCAGACACTACTGGCCTGGTACTTGGCCAACTGGGCTAGTTGATGAGCTATAGAATTTGTTTCCCTATTCGCATGCTCATACATAACCCTAACAAAATCTGGCTCCTTAGAAAAACAATCATGAAAAATCGCCGCAGCTATACCTGTGGACGACATCTCATTCTTCATAATATCTATTAATTCACTGTTATCAGAACTCACAACAATTCTATTGCAACCCACTGATTCAGCTAAGAACAAGCCATGCTTGAGAGCGAGAGTCTCCGTCGAAAGAACATCTTGAACCATATCCAAACGTGCATTGCATGCGGCGATGAACTTCCCTTTTTTTTATCACGAATGAATGCACCTGTAGTTCCACTCAACATGTCTGAATCAAAAGAAGCGTCAACATTTATCTTAACACAATCACCTGTTGGTCGATCCCATATCTCCTTTCTCCGCTTAGCGTTAGGAGCTTGAGCAGATTTGAAGTTTGAGGATAAAACTTTGATTGCCATCGCAAATCTATCAGGGGACTGCACCTGAATATCATGGCTAATTTGCCTCCTTTCCCACCATAAAGACCAATATGCAACCGCAACAAGCTCTGGCACAGGGGCTTCTCCCAAGAGTAGTGAATGATCAGGGCTTGAGTATAACAATTCTTCTAGAACAGACTGTCCTATGCGGTGAACAAGACAGGATTTCTCAATCAAATCATATATGCCCAATGCTTGCCATACTAGCTTAGCTCGGTTACACGTGAAGAGGAGGTGCTTAATGTCTTCTGCTCCAATCTTACATACTGGACATTGTCCGCTCACTTTGATATGCTAGTTCGCCGGGGCAACCCGACAAGGAAAAGTATTATGCATAGCTCTCCAAAGAAATATTTGAACCTTCGCGGGCATCTTGAGGCCCCAAATTTTATCCCAAATTGGATGTGGTTTTGCCCCAAAAGCTTTATGGCCTAGTTTAACTTTTGACCATGTTGGCCCTCCCATTCTGCATAATATGCTGACCTCATGGAGAAGGTATTTGTACGAGTCAAGTTCCAAGCAACGGAGTCTTGCATGTCAGAAGATGATAAAGGGATTGCAAGAATTCTTTGAACATCCACTTGCCAAAAGGTCTGTCTCACTAGATCCACATCCCAATGATTTGTGTTGGGGTCAATTAGGTCACTCACCCTGTTAAGAATGTTCTGGCTCCTTCTAGTTATAACTTCACGTGATACACTATTTGGAATCCATTCATCTTCCCATATATTAATATTAGTTCCATCCCCCACACGCCATATATGACCCCGTTTTACTATATTTATCCCAGCCCATATACTCTGCCAAGTAAAACAAATCCCTTTTTTTAACTCCGCATTTAATAAATCTCCTGATGGAAAATACCTTGCATGTAGCACCGTAGCACAAAGGGAATCCGGGTTCTCATTTAGTCTCCATGCTTGTTTAGCTAACAAGGCAAGATTAAAGCAGTGGATATCCCTGAACCCCAATCCCCCAAATTTCTTTGGGATACACATTTTCCACCAAGCTAACCAATGCATCTGTCTTTGATCCACATCATCGCCCCACCAATATTGCGACATACCGTCAGTGATCCCTTTACAGATTTGTTTTGGGATTTTGAAAACAGACATCACATATGATGGTATTGCCTGCGCAATTGATTTCAAAAGCACTTCTTTACCACCCGTGGAGAAAATTTTCTCTTTCCATCCCAACAGTCTCTTTAACACTCTATCAACCAGGAACTGGAAGTTACCACTTCTATCCGCCCCAACAATGGCTAGCAATCCGAGATATTTATCTATTAGAGCTTTGGTCATTATATTTGGAATTGTACACACTTCTTCTCTAACCACAGGCTCTGTACATGGGCTAAAGAAAATACTCGACTTGTCTTCGCTCACTAATTACCCAGACGCCTGACAATAATCAGATAGGATCTGGCTCAAACAATTTGCATTACCAGTCGTAGCATGCATTTGGATCAAGGAGTCGTCAGCAAATAGAAGATTAGATATTGTTGGCGCATCATGACAGACTTGTACCCCTTTAAGATCGCCTGACCATTCCGCATGTGACAGCAAGGAGGTAAGACCCTCAGTGCACAACAGAAAGAGGTAAGGGGATAAGGGGTCGCCCTGACGCAAGACCCTAGAAGGTATGAATTGTTCACTTTCCTCAGAGTTAAATCTGACCTGGTATCTCACCGTCGGAACACAAACCATGATCATCCGAACCCAATTGCTATGGAATCCCAACTTAAGCAGATCTTTTCCAGAAAATCCCACTCGACGTGGTCATAAGCCTTGTGCATATCCAGTTTCACTGCACATAATCTAGTCTTCCCCTGTCTCCTTTTTTTAATAGTATGAAAACATTTGTACGCAACCAAAAAATTATCCGTGATCAACCGCCCAGGCACAAAAGCACTTTGAGTGGAAGAAATAATTTCGGGTAGAATAATCTTCAATCTTGCAGCAAGCATTTTTGAGATTACCACATAGTTAATCACTGGAACAACAGGGACTCCTAGCCCTTCCCGAACATTTTTGTTGTACTGCTTCTTCGATAGATCCTCAAAGTTTGCGGGATCTTCAAGAATATCCTCATTGTATGCCGGTGAGCATAACTCAACTCTAGCATTTTGAAGAAACCATCGTAGGTAGTTATTGAAAGCAAGTGAGTTATGCTCACGAAGCTGGGCGCCTGCACCGTCACAAGCTTGCTCCACACTAAGATTGAAATGGGTAACATAGGATGAATGATGCTTGTCCCAGTCCTTTATCTTCCGCTGCCTTTTCCTGTCCAACCTGCATGGTAGAAAACCAAAGATTAGCACAATCAAAAAGGAGTGGCGATGCTAAGTCAATACGATTCATGCTCTCTTACCTATGAAGTGCTTTGTCCGTGTCCATCCATTCCGGCGGGTGAGCCTAGAACAGACTAAACTGACGATACACATGGTGTGGCAAATGAAGCTCAACCGCCCAGTTGCATATCAGTGGGCACCTCATAAGCCAAAGATCCCTATCCCGCAAGCACATCGGGTTGAGGGCAAACTCGTGGGTGACCCCTAATGTGTCATTCGCGCCATATGGCTGCCATTCCACCTATGAAATAGGACAACAACACAACATTGATGACAAGTTTTCAGACAAGCATGAGAAATGATTGATGTAATGTCCTCATTACCCGCTCAGACGTAATTGTGTCCAGCTCGGTAATGTACTTTTGGTAAATGAGATAGACATCGTTCGTCATCTCGGATACCACATCCCACTTGTAGGCCCAAGTGGGGCGCCATAAATCAGCTTCTTCATCCCAAGAAATAAACTTGACACTCTTGGGGCGTCCAACAGGCAGACGCTCCCAGCTCCATACAGAAAGTAGAAGCATATTACCACCAATGCATGCACTATCACTGATCCTGCAACACGCATCGTCCAACTGCATATCAAAGAAAACAATATTAACTTGACAACAAGGTTGCATTGCTAATGAATAAATGAAATGATAACAAAGCAAACCAACTACCTGTCGGTACAAGTAGGCAAGAGTCGCTGAACCCCAGCTCCATTTGCTCTCGAAGACGGTCAATGCCTTCAGCCACATCCATGGAGCGTTCTTCCCTGTGGCATCAGGAAACAGAGTCCTCAAGATAACGTACCACATATAGACACGAGCATGTTTCTGGATCACATCATCAGTGGCACCTTGAGGGCAATGCGCGAAGTTTTCTTGAATCCACGTGAAAGGAGATCTGGCTGCTTTCCTTTCCTTCTTCTTCTTCTCTTGTCCATCCTCTACATCAGCCTCATCCTTGTCAGGAGCCATACCGATAAGAGCAGTTATTTGCTGGCGTCACCCATCAGAATCGGTGCTCATACAGAGAGGCCCCCCGTCGATAGGAAGACCGGTGATCAAGGAGACATCCTGGAGCGTCACGGTCATCTCTCGAGTCCGAAGATGGAAACTGTGCGTCTCCGACCTCCATCGATCAACAAGAGAGGACACCAGTGGAGCGTTGAGGTTTAGCATGGACCGGCTGACCAACTGAATCCACGGGAGGAGTCCTGCCTACTCGATGTAGCGTGTGTACCACGGATCGTAGGGCATGGCAGCATCAAAGACTCTGTGATACCGCATCTTCAGAGGTTCAAGCTTCTGCAAAAAAACAAGTAATGACAAATCTTAGGGCACGTGAATTTCAACTAAAGGCAAATTCGCAAAATATTTACAATACTCATTATTACCATCCCCTGCTCGCGCATCATGTAGGCCCGATGTCATGTGTCTTAGGCATCGTCGAGAAGCCAAACCATCCTTACAAAATTCAAACAATACACATATATGAGTTCATCTCCAATATCGGCATACACTCAACATGTCATATGTGTTCATCTCAACATCTCATACTTCAAATAAACTCAACATCTCATCTGTATCTAAAAAAGACTCAACATCTCATATACAGCTACAAAACTCAACATCTCATAATTATCTACAAAACTAGGCATCTCATATATATCTAAAAAAAATAAACAATCTGAGGTTTCACTAACAAGAATCATACATTATGAACTAATGAACAATACTACACATCCTACACATATTATCTACAAAACTAGGCATCTCATATATATCTAAAGATCCAATCCAAGCAAATCAAGGGTTTCACCCAATCTTGGACAAATCTCTACAATGAAAACGAATTTACGGAGGAAAAGAAAGGGGAATGGAGGAGTTTACCTAGTTGGAGGGATTAGGGATCGAATCCACGGCTAAAATCGCCAGATCTGAGAGGGGTGGGGGGATCGAAGGGGGCGCCGCCCCTGCTCTCTGTTACAGAGAGGAATTGTTGGGGGAGAGGGAAGAACTGCCTGGGAAGGACCGGCCGATGCAACTTAAGTCAATGTGCAGCGCCTAAGGTTTGGGCGCTGCACATAACACAGTGCGGTGTCTATCTCTCAGGCGCTGCACTGCTGGCTATGGGGCCGCACCTGGCCCGGGACTGCCACGCTGGCCGGGGTTGCAGCGCGTAACACCAATATCATCGATCTCACGTGGAGATTCGTGTGGGTATTTTTTTTCTTTTTTCTTTTCTTTTTTATACTTGATTTAATCATTTAGATGTGCAATAACAATGTTACATCTAGATGTGCCCTAGACACATCCTTATTTGATTTATGTGATCCTACACATATATAGTACTTTTTTAAGAGGGGAGGGGATACCTTTTAACGAACGTAGTAGAAGTTTGCTCTCCCCATTGATGGGCATCACAGCATCTACAGCCGGATATTGCAAATATGAGCCCCTAAACGTCCGTGGACGCGCCCGGTCAGTGACCGGGCGTGTCTACTATTTGTTCGTTCGTGTAGCAACACTCTTTATTTTCTTCCCATATGTCCGGTCACTTGCACATGATTGATGAAGAGGAAGAGAGAGAAAGAAAAGAATGAATAACGAAAAGAAAAAAGATGGTCCGGGATGGGGTCGCGTCCTACATGGCAGACTGACCGGACGCGTCCGTGAGCCCTCATATCCTTCCCATATTTGAGATGGATATAAGGGTTCGCGGACAGCCCGAACATATAGGGATGATATGAGGGGTCCGCTTGGGTTACTTTTTTTTCTTCTCTTTCCTGTCCGGTCACTGACCGGGCGCGTCCACGAACGTACGAGGGATCATTTGAGGTGTCCAGCTATAGATGCTCTTACAGTCTATTCTTATACAGTCTATTCTTATGTTGCCCCACAAAAATACATATACTCTAGGACAAGTATTTCAGGACGGAGGGAGTATATATATTATTATGTTGTATTATTCATATTTTGTTAAATATTTGTATATCTTTTTTCGTTAGATGCACGGGCCCAGCAATACACGCAGTAATGCTGCATATACAGCTAGGCATAGGATTAGTGCGCGGGTCGAGCCACGATCACAAACCGGTGCGACCTGCACAGCTCGTTCAGACGGTCAAGGAGAACGAGTCTGACGCCATCGTCACCCTCCTCCGACGAGAGCAGCCGGCGATACGCGTCCGCGGCAGCGCGCGCGTTAGTGGCCGACGAGGAGAGCGACACCAGCACCCCGGCACACTCGTAAGCGACGGCTGCGTCTGTGCTTGGAGACGAGAGAAGGGGCGTGATGATCTTGATGCACCTGCCCTTGTCGGCACGGTTTCGAGAGCGGCAGACCTTGCGGATGAGGCCTACGGCGGCCATCTGCAGGATGCCGGGCCACTCGGTGACGCGCTCGGCGTCGGAGAACACGTACGCGCCAGGGCGACCTCCTGCGCGAAGAGGCAGATCGCGAGGAAGGCGTTCCGCCGCGCGGCGGCGTCCCGCTCGGAGGCGAACGTGCGCGCGACCAGCCTGCCGGTGTCGGGGACAAGCAGGTCGCGGACGCGCGGGAGGCGGTAGATCGCCGAGACCGCGGAGAGCGCGTGGCGGAGGACGAAGTGGTGGCGGTGGCCGAGGTTGTCCATGACTGAGGGCACGAGCGTCCAGAGCAGCTCGGGCCTGGAGAGGCGGCAGAGGAACCGCAGCGTGACCCCGCGGACGTACTCGTTGGGATGCCGCAGGTTGTCGCGGAGGCGCTGGCGGATGGGGACCGTCCACAGCAGGAGGAGGACGTGGCCGGCGGCGCCGCGCGCGTGGATCGTCTCGAGGTAGAGGAGCAGCAGCTTCTGGACAGTACAGTCATCGGAGGAGAGGACGTGGCGGACGACGGTGGCGAGGAGCGCCGGCAGGGCCTCGCCGTTGGCGAGGAGCGTGACCGCGCGCTTCATTGCCTCGGCCGTGGCGGCGGAGCGCTTGTCCAAGTGGACCAAGAGCGGGCAGAGGTTGTCCATGGCGACGGGATCTGCCGTGCACCCGCACCGGAGGTGGATCGGTCGGGATCTAGGAGCTGGACGAGGGGGAAGAAGTGGTTAATATGGGCAAGGGGCGAGAGGCCGACTCACATTCCGGGGCTCTGCTTCGATTCTAAGGTTTTGGTACGTAATCTTCGTCGCACGGTAACAGGAGCGAATTCCGTGAATTTTCTCCTTTTCTGTTTCTTTATCTCATTTTCTTCCTTGTCATGGCGTAAGTGGCTTCGACTGGTGAGCTAAACGATCGGTCTGGGACTCGATCGGCAGGGCGTACGTGGAGGTAGAGTGCGACACGCAGCCACCACGCGTCGACGCGGTGTGTTGAACGTTACGTGCATGCATGGAGTAATATCTTGTACGTGGGCGGGGGTGTCGGCCGGCACATTTGGCTCTCATCACACATTACTCCTACACAAGATAAAGTGGCACCGTAGGGTTATTTCTATCTGCTTCTATATTTATAGGAATTATTGATGTTGGTTTCACGCGGAGATGGACCATGAGGTGGGTACGCTCCATCAAGGCGCGGTAGGGGGCTTAATGCGCCCTGGTGGAGGGGGTGACCACCTCATGACTCTTTTGGCCCACCCATGAAGCATCGAAGGACTCTTTTATTCAAAAAATCATCAAAAAGTTTTGGACAATTTTGAAAACATCATTTTCTACACAAAAAATAACACCACGGTAGTTGTGTTGAAGTCAGTCCGAATTAGTTTTAAATAAACCATATAAAGTGCATCAAAACCATATAAAAGTATTGTAAACATATGTGAATATGACATGAATACTTCATAAATTATCGATACGTTGGAGACGTATCAGAATCTCCAGACTTAATTCCTATTCGCTCTCGAGTAGGTAAATGATAAAAAAAAATTATGAAGTGTGAATGCTAGCATAGTGCATAAGTTTTATCAATGATAATTTCAATCATTTTCTCTAGCATCATAACAACAACTCTTTCTCATAAAACTCATCATGATAAAGTAGCAACCAATTCACATGTTATGGTTCAAATAATGAATTCTCTTGAAACTTAACAACCTATGTTCTTAGTCACCAAACAATTGCAATTCAACTTATTCTCAACAAAGTCTAAGTAAGAGCTCAACATACTCAATCATCATATAGTCTTCTATGATTGCTAGTACGGAAAGCATATTTTTAGAAGAAATGGCAACCATCGAACACATAACACTAGTAGAAAAAGGCCCATTTGTCCCGGTTCGTAAGGCCCATTTGTCCCGGTTCTGAAACCGGGACTAAAGGGTCGGGACTAAATCACAAAACCTTTAGTCCCGGTTCACTTACCAACCGGGACAGAAGGGGCTCCACGTGGCCGGTGCTGGAAGCCCAGGCACGAGGACCTTTAGTCCCGGTTGGTAACACCAACCGGGACCAAAAGGCATCCACGCGTCAACATCTAGCAGGTTTTTTTTTTTTGAAAGTTAGAGGGGTTTAGGGGGTTTTGGACGGTTAATTTAGGGGTTTTATATTGTTTTAGATAGCTAATTAATAGAGAGAAGTGTCCTCTCTTTCTCCGTGCTTGGTCGACGCTAGCTACTATAGAGAGAACTCGACACGCTAGCTAGTAAGCAAATGAAGGAACCATTAAGTATAGAAGATCGTCATGAGCATATAGAGATAGAAGTGATCAACCTCTCTTTTTCCGAGAGATTGGTCGTATAACAAGTTTTCGTATATATATCCGACGCTACTAGCTACATATATACAATATAAGATCTCTTACAATCCCTAATATCTAATGTCAACTTCCAGATGATATTCTCCAGCTTTATTTATGACATGGTCAAGAAAGAATCCCGTCAATTCTTCTTGAATTACTCGTATGCGATCATGTGGTAGGAGTTCATCCCGCATCTGCCACATCTAATTTGAAGAAGGAGGTTAATACATATATATGGTAATAAAATAAAATTATGAATATTGTTGCTTATGCACTTGAAATTGTTTTTCAAAGTAGCCCCGCTTAGGGGTCGTCGCGTTGTAGATGAACTCGCAAACGTAGTATCCATATAAATTATTCCCGGTTTCCTGCCACAAGCACTTTACAAGAAATAGAGTTCAATCAAACTGATAATCAAGCATGATAAATGGTATTGATGAAACTAGAATCAATGGGAGATGCGCGGAACTAGCTAGTAGTACTTACTTTCGGGTGTGTAAATCGCAGCTCCCCCAGCAGTGCCGGAACAATTGCTGTGAACTCTTTCCAAACCCTGCCACACAAAGAAAATAATTACTTGATATCAGGAAATGAACAAATTTACTGATATGATGCGATAATGATCGGTTGAACTTACTTCTGGAGAATTGCAGTCATGTCCGTATATTCCTGGGGATCTTTTCGTTTCGAGTCTAAGACGGTTACTACTCCCTGCTCAAGCTGAATCTCTAGCAGAATAAAGTGGAAACGGCGCACGCATGCATAACTCATCAATTACATTACTATAAACCTCGAGTAATAAGGGAAACCAAATATGCACAAGACAGTAACACTCACTTGAAGTTGTAAGGAAAGAGTATTGTCCCTTTGTTTTGATTTTTAAGCAACGATTGTAGCAAGTTGTCCTCGGTTTGTGTGGGATACTTTTGAAAATTATACTCATGTATGACATTTGGGTTAATGAACCCAATGCCATAGATTTGTGCTTTTCTACATTCGACGATCTTCAATCTGCATAATATAGTAGTGAGGATAATTATATATACATGCAATGAAAGAGCTGAGCTATATACATAGAGAGACTTAATTACAGAAGTAGTACTTATAGACAGTAGCAAGTTACGATTGTTTTGTTGAGGGCCTTTTGATTGTATAACTAGAATATCTCCTCAAATTCAATATTCAATAGTTCCATTCCAGCGAGGTCGTGCTCCTCTTTAACTAACAGTATCAAAGAATTTGTCCCAGACTCGCGGCAGGTTTTCATGTACCATTCATGGAATTTTCGCATCATCGTTGTTAGAGGAGGAGGATCAGGTTTGACGAGAGGCCGCCCGTGTCGGTAACGGAATTCGTCCACCTCCAATGGCTTAAACCGTACATCATCACTCAGGTAATCACTAGGTTTGGTATCGGGCACCATCCCCGGATGATTAGCGACGATATCGCTAGACACCTGGAGCGGGGGGCACGATTGGTTCGCCTGTTCGCCGAGCTAGGGAATTTTTTTCCCACTTCTTCGTTTTGCTAACCTTGCATCACTGGAAGTACTTCCTGACCGGCACGCATCTTGGTATGTCTTTTTAATACAGCGGTCAAAGTTGGAATCCGACGGAGGCGGTGGTAGTCGCTTCAGGGCATCGATAGTGCGCATCGCTTTCACCGGATCTATCTTCTCCTTCGGAGGTGGAGTTTTCTTTGCAAAATGGGCCCTCAATTCGACCTGACATATCTCCTCGTTTTCAGACTCGGTCCTCTCATATGGTAACTTTTCCAGAGGCTTGAGAGATGGACCGTATCTGTATCCCCGCCTTCCTATGCTTGTACTGCTAGCCGCCGGAGTGGCGGCGGCTCCCTTCCGTCGTTGCTTACTAGGCGCCAGAGGAGCCGAAGCGGCGGTGTCTGTCTTCTGCCGTTGCCGACGAGGCTGAGGAGGAGGCGTACTGCTCCAACGTGCCAGAGTAGGCGAAGGAGGAGGCGGAGTGCCCTCACGTGTCGGAGGAGCCGGAGAAGGAGGCGGTGTGCCCTGATCACTCGCCGGAGGAGGAGGAGGAGGAGGAAGAGGAGCCGGAGTGCCCTGATTCGCCTGAGGAGAAGGAGGAGGTGGAGGCGTCTAGTTTGGAAGCTTGATGTACTCCTTGTGCCATAGACATGTACTCCTCGGGGCACGAACCAGCTTATTCTCTCCTTCACCTGTACAGTGGTCAAGCTCGAGCTCCTCAAATTCCTTCATTACTTCATCCATCATCACAACAGCATAGCCATGTGGAATCAGACGGCAGTGAAAAGTTCCGTTGGGTTGAGGAGGTGCAACAGAGCCGACAGCCGCCTTGAAAGTGAGGTTCCGGCATTTCGTCAGAAGCTCGCAATGTTGAGCCTTCGTGATAGTATCCACGGGGTAGCTAGGAGACGTGAAGTCAGGCTGAACGGGCTCCATGGAAGCAACGCTGCTTCTCCGTTGAGATGGCGGGGTAGCTTCTGGGGTAGCTTCGTGCCGCTGAGATGGTTGGCCGGTAGCTTGCTAGCTCTCAGCTTCCTCTAGCTTTTGTAGTCTTGCATTGAGCTTCTGAATTTTGCTTAGCTCCGCTTTCCTCTTTATCTCATGGCTTCTGTAATCGCCTGCGTCAGGAAACCCAACCTTCCACGGAACGGATCCTGGGGTGCCTTGTGTTCGTCCAGGGTGCTCAGCATTCCCTAGGGCCTCAGCCAGCTTATCCTTCTCTTTGTCGGGAATGAACGTCCCTTCCTGCGCTGCGATGATATACTTCTGAAGCTTGTTCATGGGTATTGCAAGTTGCTCGTCCGTCCAACGGCACTTCCCTGTTTCAGGGTCCAAAGTTCCCCCAACCCCGAAGAACCATGTCCTTGAACGGTCTGGCCAGTTATATGTCTGTGGTACGATGTTTTTAGCAATCAGGTCATTCTCAGCTTTGTCCCACAACGACCGGGCTTTGAGTTAGCCACCTGACCCCGTGTGATGGTGATACTGCTTCTTTGCAGCATTGACCTTGATTGTCTCTGACATTTTCTTACTCTTGTCCGATGTCTTGTAGTCCACAAATGTGGGCCAGTAATCTCTTATCTTCTCAAATGGGCCGGTGAATTCTGGAGTCTTCCCTTTGTCGACAAACTATGATTTCAACTCATTCTTCCACCTCCTGAATAGATCTGCCTTCTTCTTAAGAGCACACGCCTTGACCAGTGGCTCTATAACTGGCTTATTCGGATCCTTCTCTGGCGGTAGGGTGAAATTTGCCTTCAGCACGGTCCAAAGATCATCTTTCTGTCTATCGGTGACATAATCACCTTCAGGGGCGCCGTCCTTAGGCTTTTTTCATTGCTTGATGCTGATCGGGATGTTGTCCCTAACAATAGCTCCGCATTGAGCAGAAAATGTGTTCTTGGTCCGCTTGGGTTCAATTGGATGGCCATCGTTCGCGAGTGCTGTGATCGTGAACTTTTCATCCTTGCGCAACCTCTTCTTCGGGCCTCGTCTCGTTACCGAAGTTTGGCTCGATCCAGAGGGCTATAAAAGAAGAAAGAAGAGTTCATTAATATATGTAGATACCAAAATAATTAATGCATCAATTAGCTAGTCACCAGAGCCAAGACTTAATTAATATATATACCTCGCTGGACTTTGCAATAGCTCCCTCCTCTGATCGGTCACCGGAGCTGTCATCATGGTCTCCTTCTTCCTCAGGCATTCGGTCACCGGAGCCATCATGATCATGTCCTTCCTCCTCCATTGTTCGATCACCGGATCCGTCATAATCCTCTCCTTCCAGACCATCGGTGTCGTTGCGAACGACAAGATATCACGTCCGCCGTGGATTATGTCCCCCAACAACTGTTCTTGTTCTTCGTCTCTTGGATCCATAGTTTCTGCAAATATTGCAACATGGCAATTAATATACAAACATGAATGTCCGACGTCCGGACTGCCTCTCTCATGAATGTCCAACGTCCGGACCGCCTCTCTCATGAATGTCAAACAAGGGATTCTGTTAACCTTTAAGGGATTTAATTAACAAAATGGCGCCATTCTGAATGTGCAGAAAATGGTCCATATTTTGCCTGATCTCATCTACCCTTCTATATGTCATGTTGTCTAGTGTCAAAGGATTCAAGAAAACCAAGACTTCATCCTTAGCCGGAAGTAACAGGCGCATAATGGTACGAAGCTCTCCAAAATTGTTTTGTAACGGAGTCTCGGATAGGATAATTAATTAGTTTTTTGGTACGAAGTTCAGCAAGAGCCTTCCGAATATCGCTAGTTTGTCGGGTAGGGATGGGGTAGATCGACAACGACGCTCTTTCTTCTAGGGTTTGGGTGGCCTTGATAGTTGGTCAGGTGAGTGGACCGCCTCTCTCTCATGCATGTCCGACGTCCCCTCTCATGTCGAAGTTATTGGGAAGGGGGTAGATCGACAACGACACTCTTTATTCTAGGGTTTGGATGGCCTCGATAGTTGGTCGGGCGAGCGGACCGCCTCTCTCACTCATGCATTTCCGACATCCCCCCTCATGTCGAAGTTATCCGGGAGGGGGCAAATCGACAACGACGCTCTGTCTTCTAGGGTTTGGGTGGCCTCGATAGTTGGTCGAGTGAGCGGACCGCCTCTCTCTCATGCATGTCCGACGCCCCCTCTCATGTCGAAGTTATCAGGGAGGGGGTATATCAAAAACGACATACATTCCGGATCTGTTGGAAAGCTCTCGGGGAGCCGAGGCCAACGTGATGATAGGGGGCCGGGGTGCTCCCGTGGCCTTGTTGATAGATAGAGCCGATGCCAACGTGATGATAGAGCCGATGCCAACATTTTCATTTAACAAAAAAACTACCTTCACAAAAAGACATGCTTCGCCGCGGGTGCTCGGTGCGACATGGACTCAGTGGAAAAACTTTATGAAAATGCGGTGGTGGCCGGACCGGGTGGTTTTCTTTTCCTTCTTCATTTTTTACTTTGTTTTTTCTTATATGTTTGTTTTCGTTTTCACTCTACATTTTCGTACATATGAAAAACAACGAAGACTTTTTACATGAACATATACACACATATACATGAACATATATACATATACATGAAAAAAACATATACATGAACATATATACATGAACATATACACACATGACACATATAAATGAACATATATACATATACATGAAAAAATATAGAAGATATACATGAAAAAATACAAGGGGCAGCGGCGTCGGCTCACAGCGGGGGCGGCCGGCGAGGGCGATGGAGGGGCCGGCAAGGGCGACAACGACGGTGGGGGCGGGCTGGGACATGGGCGTGGTCGGGGTGACAAAAGGGACGGTGTCGGGTAGCGAGGGCGACAGCAGGGGGCGGCGCACGAGGGAGCCGACGACGACAGCGACGGTAGGGGCGGCCGGGGCGCGCTCGGGGGCGGCGGACGGCAACGGCGTGGGCTGCGGACGGCGTCGGCATGGGCTCGGGGGAAGGGCAGGGGCACGAGCGACGTCGACGACATGGTGTTGGGGAACGTCGCATGGGAAACAAAAAAATTCCTACGCACACACAAACCTATCCATGGTGATGAGCATCTACGAGAGGGAGAGTGGATCTACATACCCTTGTAGATCGCTAAGCGGGAAGCGTTAAGAAACGCGGTTGGTGTAGTCGAACATCTTCGCGATCCAAATCGCCGAGCGTCCCGCGATCTCATCACGATCCGTCCCGCAATCCAATCACGATCCGTCCCGTGAACTCATCACGATCCGTCCCGCGATCTCATCACGATCCGTCTCACGATCTTGATCACGATCTATCCCGCGAACTCATCACGATCCATGCCGCGATCTCATCACGAACCGTCTCGCGATCTCGATCACGGTCCTTCCGATCTAGCGCCGAACGGACGGCACCTCCGCGTTCAGCACACGTGCAGCTTGATGACGATCTCCACCGTCTTGATCCAGAAAGAGGAGGTGGAGAGGAGAGAGAGTTCACCGGCAGCGTGACGGCGCTCCGGTGATGGTGGTGGAGTGATTCCGGCAGGGCTTCGCCTAAGCGCTGCGAAAAACCGATCTAGAGGAGAAACTGTGCACCGGTGAAACGGGTAGCACGTGGCCGGAAATTCTGTCCAAAAACCACCCAATCCACTAGTATATATAGGAGGAGAGGAGAGGACAGGCAGACAAGGCCTTTGGGTCGGCCGAAATAGGAGGTGGGAGCAATCCTACTTCACCTCCAATCCTAGTTGGAGTAGGATTGCCTCTTATTGGCTGATTTTCCACTTTTTGCTTTAGGACTTTCTCTCCTGGGCCATGGGCCTTTGTGGCTGTTTTCCCAGCCCACTAAGGGCTGGTTATTATTCTACCACAGCCCATGGACCTCTTGGGGTCGAAATACCCCTCCCGGAGGTCCTCCGGTACACTACCGGCACTCCCGGTACAATACCGATACTCCCGGTACACTACCGATGAGCCCGAAACTTTTCCGGAAACCAAATTGGGACTTCCTATATATGAATCTTTACCTCCGGACCATTCCGGAGTTCCTCGTGACGTCCGGGATCTCATCCGGGACTCCGAACAACCTTCGGTCACCACCATACATAACTCTACACTACCGAAACGTCACCGAACCTTAAGTGTGCAGACCCTGCGGGTTCGAGAACTATGTAGACATGACCGAGACACCTCTACGGTCAATAACCAATGGCGGGACCTGGACGTCCACATTGGTTCCGACATATTATACGAAGATCTTTATCGGTCGAACCTCTATGTCAAGGATTCAGTTAATCCCGTATATCGTTCCCTTTGTTCTTCGGTATGTTACTTGCCCGAGATTCGATCGTCGGTATCTCCATACCTAGTTCAACCTCGTTACCGGCAAGTCTCTTTACTCGTTCCGTAATACAAGATCCCGCAACTAACAATTAGTCACATTGCTTGCAAGGCTTATTGTGATGTTGCATTACCGAGTGGGCCCCGAGATACCTCTCCGTTACACGGAGTAACAAATCCCAGTCTCGATCCATGCCAACTCAACAGACACCATCGGAGATACCTGTAGAGCACCTTTATAGTCACCCAGTTACGTTGCGACGTTTGATACACACAAGGAACTCCTCCGATATCCGTGAGTTGCATGATCTCATGGTCATAGGAACATATACTTGACATGCAGAAAACAGTAGCAATAAACTGACACGATCATATGCTATGTTTGTAGTTTGGGTCTTATCCATCACATCATTCTCCGAATGATGTGATCCCGTTATCAAATGACATCTCATGTCCCTGGCTAGGAAACCTTAACCATCGTTTGATCAACGAGCTAGTCCATTAGAGGCATACTAGGGACATGGTTTTGTCTATGTATCCACACATGCATTTAAGTCTCCGATCAATACAATTATAGCATGGATAATAAACGATTATCATGAACAAGGAAATATGATAATAACTAATTTATTATTGCCTCTAGGGCATATTTCCAACAGTCTCCCACTTGCACTAGAGTCAATAATCTAGTTCACATCACCATGTGATTCACATTGTTATGAATCTAACACCCAATGAGTTTTGGGGCTCGATCATGCTTTGCATGTGAGAGAGGTCTTATAGTCAACGGGTCTGCGATATTCAGATCTGTGTGTACTTTGCAAATCTCTATGTCAAACCGTAAACACTGCTACCACACTCCACTTGGTACTATTTCCAAATGGCTGCTCCACTATACGTATCCAGATTGCTACTACTAGTCATCCGGATAGGTGTTAAAGCTTGCATCGACGTAACTCTTTACGACGAACTCTTTATCACCTCCATAATCAAGAAACATTTCCTTAGTCCTCTGGTTACTAAGGATAATTCCGACCGCTGTCCAGTGATCCACTCCTGGTTCACTCTTGCACCCCTTGACGGACTCATGGCAAGGCACACACAGGTGCGGTACACAGCATGGCATAATATAGAGCCTATGGCTAAGGCATAGGGGACAACGTTCGTCCTTTCTCTTTCTTCTGCCGTTGTCGAGATTTGAGTCTCACTCAACTTTCACACCTTACAAATCAGGCGAGAACTCTTTCTCTGACTGATCCATTTTGAACTCTTTCAAAATCTTGTCAAGGTATGCACTCATTGAAAGTCTCATCAAGTCATTCTGATCTATCCCTATAGATCTTGATGCTCAACAATTTGGTAGCTTTATCCAGGTCTTCCTTTGAAAATCACTTTCCAACCAACCATTTATGCTTTCCAGAAATCCTACATTATTTCCGATCAACAATATGTGATCCACATATACTTATCAGAAATTCTATAGTGCTCCCACTCACTTTGTTACAAATACAAGTTTCTCGTAAACTTTGTATAAACTCAAAAACTTTGATCAACTCATCAAAGCGTATATTCCAACTCCGAGATGCTTGCTTCAGTCCATGGAAGGATCACCGAAGCTTGCACACCTTTTAGCATCCTTAGGACTGACAAAACCTTCCGGTTGTATCACATACAACCTTTCCTCAAGTAAACCATTAAGGAAACGATGTTTTGACATCCATCTGCCAGATTTCATAATTGAAAACACAACAACTGCTAACATAATTCCAACAGACTTTAGCACCACTACGAGTGAGAAAGTCTCATCGTAGTCAACTCCTTGAACTTGTCACAAACATCTTTGCAACAAGTCGAGCTTTACAAATAGTGACATTCACCATCAGTGTCTGTCTTCATTTTAAAGATCCATTTGTACTCAACGACCTGCCGTCCAATGAGCAAGTCTACCAAAGTCTACAATTGGTTTTCATACATGGATCCTATCTCGGATTTCATGGCCTCCAACCATTTTTCGGAATCCGGGCCCATCATCGCTTCTCCATAGCTCGTAGGTTCATTGTTGTCCAACAACATGACCTCCAAGACAGAGTTGTCGTACCGCTCAGGAGCAGTAAACATCCTTGTCGACCTACGAAGTTCGATAGTAACTTGATCCTGAAGCTTCATGATCATCATCATTAACTTCCTCTTCAACTAACGTAGGCTTCACAGAAACATCTTTCTGCGCTGCGCTACTCTCTTGTTGAACAAAGGTTTAACAACCTCATCAAGTTCTATCTTCCTCCCACTCAATTCTTTCGAGAGAAACATTTCCTCGAGAAAGGATCCGTTTAAGCAACAAACACTTTGCACTAGGATCTGAGATTGAAGGTTCACCCAACTGATCTTAGGGTATTCTATGAAGATGCATTTGTCCGCCTTGGGTTCGACCTCATTAGGTGAAAACATTTTCCACACAAGTGTCGCAGCCCCAAGTATTAAGAAATGACAGCTTAGGTTTCTATCAAACCATAATTCACACGGTGTCATCTCAACGGATTTAGATGATGCCCTATTTAAAGTGAATGTAGTTGTCTCTAATGCATAACCCCAAAAATTATAGTAGTAAAACGATAAGAGACATCACAGTATGCACTATATCAATAGAGCATGACTATGATGTTAGGACACACCATCACACCATGGTGTTCCAGGTGGCGTTAGTTGTGAAACAAATTTCACGTTGTCTTAAGTTGTATGCCAAACTCGTAACTCAGATATTCACCTCCACGATCATATCGCGGTCATTTTTATCTTCTTGTCACGATGATCTTTAAACTTCACTCTGAATTTGCTTGAACCTTTCAAACGATTCAGACTTGTGTTTCATTAAGTAAATATACACTATATCTACTCAAATCATCAGTGAAGGTAAGAAAATAACGATATCCACTGCACGCTACAAGACTCACTAGATTGCAGACATCAACATGTATCATTTCCAATGAATCACTTGCCCGCTCCATCCAACGGGGTCCTTTAGTCATCTTGCCCAAGAGGCATGGTTCACATGTCTCAACCGATTCGAAATCGATGAGTCCAAATATCCATCAGCATGGAGTTTCTACATGCGCTTTATACCAATATGACATTTAGCGGCAGTGCCACAAGTATGTGGTACTATCATTATTAACTTTGTATCTTTTGACATCAATGTTATGAACATGTGTACTACTACGATCAAGATTTCAACAAACCATTCTCACTGGGTGCATGACCATTGAAGGTATTATTCATGTAACCAGAATAACTATTATTCTCTGACTTAAATGAATAACCGTATTGCAACAAACATGATCTAATCATGTTCATGCTCAACGCAAAACACGAAATAACATTTATTTAGGTTCGTCACTAATCCTGAAGGTAGAGAGAGCGTGCGATGTTGATCACATCAACCTTGGAAACATTTCCAACACACATCGTCACCTCACCCTTAGCTAGTTCTCCGTTTATTCCGTAGCTTTTATTTCGAGTTACTAACATTTAGCAACCGAACCGGTATCCAATACCCAGGTGCTACTAGGAGTACTAGCAAGGTACACATCAATAACTCGTATATCAAATATACTTCTGTCGATGTTGCCAGCCTTCTTATCTACCAAGTATCTAGGGTTGTTCCGCTTCAGCGACCTATCACCTCATAATAGAAGCACTTAGTCTCAGGTTTGAGTTTAACTTTGGGTTGCTTCACTGGAGCAGCAATTGACTTGCTATCCATGAAGTTTCCCTCCTTGCTCTTGCCCTTTTCGAAACTAGTGGTTTGATTAACCATCAACACTTGACGCTCCTTCTTGATTTCTACCTTCGCGGTGTCAAACATCACGAACAGCTCAGGGATCAATACTTCTATCCCTGGTGTATTATAGTTCATCACTAAGTTCTAGTAGCTTTAGTGACAGTGACTTGGAGAACTATATCAATCACTATCTTATCTGGAAGATCAACTCCCACTTGATTCAAGCGATTGTAGTACCCAGACAATCTGAGTACATGCTCAACGATTGAGCTATTCTCCTTCATCTTACAAGGAAAGAATCTTGTTGGAGATCTCATATCTCGCAACAAAGGCCCGAGCCTGAGATCACAATGTCTGCTCCTAGAACATCTCATATGTTCCATGACGTTCAAAACGTTTTGGATCCTCAATTCTAAGCCGTAATGCATGACGCACTAAACTATCAAGTAGTCATCGAAACGTGCATGTTAGATGTTCACAACATCTATAGACGACGCTAGAGGGGGTGGCGCACCGAGCGGTGCATTAAGGACATAAGCCTTCTGTGCAGCAATGAGGACAATCCTCAGATCACGGACCCAGTCCGCAATTTTGCTACCAACATCTTTCAATTCTATTTCTCTAGGAACATATAAAAAATACAAGGGAGCAACAGCGCGAGCTAGTAATCTACAACATAATTTGCAAAGACACTTTGACTATGTTCATGATAATGAGTTCAATTAATCATATTACTTAAGAACTCCCACTCAAATTGACATCCCTCCGATCATTCGAGTGATACATGATCCAAATTCACCAACTCAAGTCTGATCATCACGTGAGTTGAGGTGGCTGCAATGGTGAACATCATTATGTTGATCATATCTACTATATGACTCATGTTCGACCTTTGGGTCTCTCGTGTTCCGAGGCCATGTCTGTACATGCTAGGCTCGTCAAGTTTAACCCGAGTGTTCTGCGCGTGCAAATCTGGCTTGCACCCGTTGTATGTGAACGTAGAGTCTATCACACCCGATCATCACGTGGTGTCTCAACACGACGAACTTTCGCAACGGTGCACACTCGGGGAGAACACAGTTCATCTTGAAATTCAAGTGAGGGATCACCTTATAATGCTACCGCTGTACTAAGCAAAACAAGGTACATAAAAGGATTAACATCTCATGCAATTCATAAGTGACATGATATGGCCATGAACTTGTGTTTAAGATCTCCATCTTCGAAACACCGGCATGATCTCCATCGTCACCGGCACAACACCATGATCTCCATCATCTTGATCTCCATCAATGTGTTGCCATTGGGGTTGTCACACCCTGCATGCTTCTACTACTATTGCTACCGTAGCGATAAAGTAAAGCATTACATAGCGCTTAATGATTGACACGCAGGTCATACAATAATTAAAGACAACCCTATGGCTCCTGCCGGTTGCCGTACTCATCGACATGCAAGTCGTGATAATCTATACATCACACGATCATCTCATACATCACATATATCTCATCATGTAATTGGCCATATCACATCACAACATACCCTGCAAAAACAAGTTAGACGTCCTCTAATTGTTGTTGCATATTTTACGTGGCTGCTATGGGTATCTAGCAAGAACGATTCTCACCTACGCATAAACCACAACGGTGATACACTAGTTTGCTTTTCAACCTTCTCAAGGACCGCCTTTGTCAAATCCGATCCAACTAAAGTGAGAGAAACTGTCACCCGCAAGCCATCTAGGCAACAAATTGCGTCGAGGGAACCGGTCTCTCGTAAGCGTACGAGTAATGTTGGTCCGGGCCGCTTCATCTCACAATCCCGCTGAACCAAAATACGACCAAGGGAGGAAGCAATCTAAGCATCAACGCCCACAAACCTTTTGTGTTCTACTCGAGATCTCATCAAACCATCAACCTAGCTCATGATGCCACTGTTGGGGAACGTCGCATGGGAAACAAAAATTTTCCTACGCACACGCAAACCTATCCATGGTGATGAGCATCTACGAGAGGGAGAGTGGATCTACATACCCTTGTAGATCGCTAAGCGGGAAGCGTTAAGAAACGCGGTTGGTGTAGTCGAACATCTTCGCGATCCAAATCGCCGAGCGTCCCGCGATCTCATCACGATCCGTCCCGCAATCCAATCACGATCCGTCCCGTGAACTCATCACGATCCGTCCCGCGATCTCATCATGATCCGTCTCATGATCTTGATCACGATCTATCCCGCGAACTCATCACGATCCATTCCGCGATCTCATCACGAACCGTCTCGGGATCTCGATCACGGTCCTTCCGATCTAGCGCCGAACGGACGGCTCCTCCGCGTTCAGCACACGTGCAGCTTGATGACGATCTCCACCGTCTTGATCCAGCAAGAGGAGGTGGAGAGGAGATAGAGTTCACCGGCAGCGTGACGGCGCTCCGGTGATGGTGGTGGAGTGATTCCGGCAGGGCTTCGCCTAAGCGCTGCGAAAAACCGATCTAGAGGAGAAACTGTGCACCGGTGAAACGGGTAGCACGTGGCCGGAAATTCTGTCCAAAAACCACCCAATCCACTAGTATATATAGGAGGAGAGGAGAGGACAGGCAGACAAGGCCTTTGGGTCGGCCGAAATAGGAGGTGGGAGCAATCCTACTTCACCTCCAATCCTAGTTGGAGTAGGATTGCCTCTTATTGGCTGATTTTCCACTTTTTGCTTTAGGACTTTCTCTCCTGCGCCATGGGACTTTGTGGCTGTTTTCCCAGCCCACTAAGGGCTGGTTATTATTCTCCCACAGCCCATGGACCTCTTGGGGTCGAAATACCCCTCCCGGAGGTCCTCCGGTACACTACCGGCACTCTCGGTACAATACCGATACTCCCGGTACACTACCGATGAGCCCGAAACTTTTCCGGAAACCAAACTGGGACTTCCTATATATGAATCTTTACCTCCGGACCATTCCGGAGTTCCTCGTGACGTTCGGGATCTCATCCGGGACTCCGAACAACCTTCGGTCACCACCATACATAACTCTACACTACCGAAACGTCACCGAACCTTAAGTGTGCAGACCCTGCGGGTTCGAGAACTATGTAGACATGACCGAGACACCTCTACGGTCAATAACCAATGGCGGGACCTGGACGTCCACATTGGTTCCGACATATTCTACGAAGATCTTTATCGGTCGAACCTCTATGTCAAGGATTCAGTTAATCCCGTATATCGTTCCCTTTGTTCTTCGGTATGTTACTTGCCCGAGATTCGATCGTCGGTATCTCCATACCTAGTTCAACCTCGTTACCGGCAAGTCTCTTTACTCGTTCCGTAATACAAGATCCCGCAACTAACAATTAGTCACATTGCTTGCAAGGCTTATTGTGATGTTGCATTACCGAGTGGGCCCCGAGATACCTCTCCGTTACACGGAGTAACAAATCCCAGTCTCGATCCATGCCAACTCAACAGACACCATCGGAGATACCTGTAGAGCACCTTTATAGTCACCCAGTTACGTTGCGACGTTTGATACACACAAGGCACTCCTCCGATATCCGTGAGTTGCATGATCTCATGGTCATAGGAACATGTACTTGACATGCAGAAAACAGTAGCAATAAACTGACACGATCATATGCTATGTTTGTAGTTTGGGTCTTATCCATCACATCATTCTCCTAATGATGTGATCCCGTTATCAAATGACATCTCATGTCCCTGGCTAGGAAACCTTAACCGTCCTTTGATCAACGAGCTAGTCCATTAGAGGCATACTAGGGACATGGTTTTGTCTATGTATCCACACATGCATTTAAGTCTCCGATCAATACAATTATAGCATGGATAATAAACGATTATCATGAACAAGGAAATATGATAATAACTAATTTATTATTGCCTCTAGGGCATATTTCCAACACATGGGCGGCGGACGGCGACAGCGTGGGCGGCGGACGGCGTGGGCGTGGGCTCAGGGGGCAGGGTAGGGGCACGGGCGACGGAGACGGTGTCGGGGCAGCCTGGCAGCGTCGAGGAGGTCGGCGTCATCGGGGGGAACTGCGAGATGAAAATGAAAATTTTCACGAGTGCTGCATATATACACACACCATTGGTCCCGGTTGGTGGCACCAACCGGGAGCAATGCCCTCCTTTAGTCCCGGTTGGTGCCACCAACCGGGACCAAAGGTCTCTTTTCGACAACCCAAAGGGCGGGAAGCAGAGACCTTTGGTCCCGGTTGGTGGCACCAATCGGGACTAAAGGTGGGCATTGGTCCCGGTTGGTGCCACCAACAGGGACGAAATTGCTGCATTGGTCCCAGTTGTAGCCACCGACCGGGACTAAATGGTTGGTCCTGGCTGTGGTGGGAGTTTAGTCCCACCTCACCAAGCGAGGGATGCTCGCACCGGTTTGTAAGCCCACCCTCCCTGCCTTATTGAGTTCCTCTCAAATTGAAAATAGATGCCCTTATGTGGGAAAATTTGACCTGAAATCAAACTGAATTTCAGTCTGATTTCCGGTCGAATTTTACTTACATAAGCGCATCTATGTTCATTTTTGTTATTTTTTTATGTTATCTAAAGGGATTTCATTTTTTTGAACTTATTTGAACTCCATACTTTTTGTGTGTTCAAAATGCACCATTCAAAGCCACATCATCAATTTTCAACCCTTCCTGACTTTATTTGGTATTTTTCATGCACTTACTAATTTTTTTGAGCTAAATAACCCTGAAATTGAAAAGCACTTCAAATGAACTCTAAAAAGATTGAAAGTTGGCATGGTATCATCATTTCACCCACATAGCATCTGCTAAAAAGTTGAGATGGTTACGGCAAAAACTGGATGCACTTTGTGTACAAAATGGACAATCTCTTTCGAAGTATCACGGTTTCGGACGAAAACTCATCTGTTACAAATGGATTTCATTTTTTTAACTTATTTGAACTCCATAATTTTCGTGTGTTGAAAATGCACCATTCAAAGCCACATCATCAATTTTCAACCCTTTCTGACTTCATTTGGTATTTTTCATGCACTTACTGATTTTTTGAGCTAAATAACCCTGAAATTGAAAAGCACTTCAACTGAACTCTGAAAAGGTTGAAAGTTGGCATGGTATCATCATTTCACCCACATAGCATGTGCTAAAAAATTTAGATGGTTACGGCAAAAAATTGGATGCACTTCGTGTACAAAATGGACAATCTCTTTCGAAGTATCACAATTTCGCACGAAAACTCATCTGTTACAAAGGGATTTCATTTTTTTCAAAATGTTTAAACTCCATACTTTTTGTGTGTTCAAAATGCACCATTCAAAGCCACATCATCAATTTTCAACCCTTTCTGACTTCATTTGGTATTTTTCATGCACATATTGATTTTTTTAGCTAAATAACCCTGAAATTGAAAAGCACTTCAAATGAACTCTGAAAAGGTTGAAAGTTGTCATGGTATCATCATTTCACCCACATAGCATGTGCTAAAAAGTTGAGATGGTTACGGCAAAAATTAGATGCACTTCGTGTACAAAATAGACAATCTCTTTCGAAGTATCACGGTTTCGGACGAAAACTCATCTGTTACAAATGGATTTCATTTTTTGAACTTATTTGAACTCCATACTTTTTTGTGTTCAAAATGCACCATTCAAAGCCACATAATCAATTTTCAACCCTTTCTCACTTCATTTGGTATTTTTCATGCACATACTGTTTTTTTGAGCTAAATAACCCTGAAATTGAAAAGCACTTCAAATGAACTCTGAAAAGGTTGAAATTTAGCATGGTATCATAATTTCACCCACATAGCTTGTGCTAAAAAGTTGAGATGGTTACGGCAAAAACTGGATGCACTTCGTGTACAAAATGGACAATCTCTTTCGAAGTATCACGGTTTCGGACGAAAACTCATCTGTTACAAAGGGATTTCATTTTTTTGAACTTATTTGAACTCCATACTTTTTGTGTGTGCAAAATGCACCATTCAAAGCCACATCATCAATTTCCAACCCTTTCTGACTTCATTTGGTATTTTTCATGCACATACTGATATTTTTGAGCTAAATAACCCTGAAATTGAAAAGCACTTCGAATGAACTCTGAAAAGGTTGAAAGTTGGCATGGTATTATAATTTCACCCACATAGCATGTGCTAAAATGTTGAGATGGTTACGGCAAAAACTGGATGCACTTCGTGTACAAAATGGACAATCTCTTTCGAAGGATCATGGTTTCAGACGAAAAATCATTTGTTACAAAGGGATTTCATTTTTTGAACTTATTTGAACTCCATACTTTTTGTGTGTTCAAAATTCACCATTCAAAGCCACATCATCAATTTTCAACCCTTTTTGACTTCATTTGGTATTTTTCATGCACATACTAAATATTTTGAGCTAAATGTCCCTGAAATTGAAAAGCATTTCAAATGAACTCTGAAAAGGTTGAAAGTTGGCATGGTATCATCATTTCACCCACATAGCATGTCATAAAACGTTGAGAGGGTTACGGCAAAAACTGGATGCACTTCGTGTACAAAACGAAAAATCTCTTTCGAAGTATTAGGGTTTCGGACGAAAACTCATGTGTTACAAAAGGCATTTCATTTCTTCACATGTCACTGCAATGATATAGTTGTGGAGAGAAAGTCTTCTCTTTTTCTTCGCTTGTGTCCTTTGCTTATTGCGCTGTAACCATGGATAATCTTCATCGTTTAACAGGGTGCTTGGGTCAGCCTTGACTTTGAAGGGAGGAATTTCGTGAAACTTTTCATAATCTTCAGACATGTCTGTCTTGCCCCTCCAATCCCATGATGTCTCTTTTTCCGGAAAGAACTATGTGGCGCTTTGGCTCATCGTATGATGTATTCTCTTCCTTATATTTTCTTTTTCTCAGTATGGTAGACATGTCCTTCACATAGAAAATCTGCGCCACATCATTGACTAGGACGAATGGTTCGTCTGTGTACCCAAGATTGTTCAGATCCACTGTTGTCATTCCGTACTATGGGTCTTCCTGTACCCCGCCTCTTGATAGATTAACCCATTTGCACTGAAAAAAGGGACCTTGAAATCATGTCCATAGTCAAGTTCCCATATGTCCACTATGTAACCATAATATGTGTCATTTCCCCTCTTGGTTGTTGCATCAAAGTGGACATCGCTGTTTTGGTTGGTGCTCTTTTCATCTTGGGCGATCGTGTAAAATGTATTCCCATTTATCTTGTACCCTTTGTAAGTCAATGCAATCAAAGATGGTCCCCTGGCCAACGAGTACAGCTCATCAGAAATAGTGGTGTCACCCATGAGACGTGTTTGCAACCAACTGTCGAAAGTCCTGATGTGTTCATATGTAATCCAGTCGTCCCACTGCTCTGGGTGTTTGGAGCGCAGAATATTCTTGTGTTCATCGACATACGGGGTCACCAAGGTGGAATTCTGTAGAACTGTGTAGTGTGCTTGAGACCAAGAATGCCCATCACTACATATTATTGAGTCCTCTCCTAGCGTGCCTTTTCCAGTCAATCTCCCCTCATACCGCGATTGAGGGAGACAAATCTTCTTAAGGTCGGGAATGAAGTCAACACAAAACCCAATGACATCCTTTGTTTGATGGCCCATGGAGATGCTTGCTTCTAGCCTAGCGCGGTTACGAACATATTTCTTCAAGATCCCATGAACCTCTCAAAGGGGAACATATTATGTAGAAATACAGGGCCCAGAACGACAATCTCGTCGACTAGATGAACTAGGACGTGCGTCACGATATTGAAGAAGGACGATGGGAACACCAGCTCGAAACTAACAAGACATTGCACCAAATCACTCCTTAACCTTGGCAGGATTTTTGGATCAATCACCTTCTGAGAGATTGCATTGAGGAATGCACATAGCTTCATAATGGCTGATCGAGCATTTTCCGGTAGAAGCCCCCTCAATGCAACCGGCAGCAGTTGCGTCATAATCACGTGGCAGTCATGAGACTTCAGGTTCTGGAACTTTTTCTCTGCCATATTTATTATTCCCTTTATATTCAACGAGAAGCCAGACGGGACCTTCATAGTGAGCAGGCATTCAAAGAAGATTTCCTTCTCTTCTTTGGTAAGGGCGTAGCTGGCAGGACCTTCATACTGCTTTGGATGCATGCCGTCTTTTTCATGCACACGTTGTTGTTCCTCCCGTGCCTCCGGTGTATCTTTTGTCTTCCCATACACTCCCAAGAAGCCTAACAGGTTCACACAAAGATTCTTTGTCACGTGCATCACGTCGATTGCAGAGCGGACCTCTAGGTCTTTCCAATAGGGTAGGTCCCAAAATATAGATTTCTTCTTCCACATGGGTGCGCATTTGTCAGCGTCATTCGGAACAGATAGTCCGCCAGGACCCTTTCCAAATATTACTTGTAAATCATTGACCATATCAATTATGTGATCACCAGTACAGAGGGTGGGCTTCTTCCGGTGATCTGCCTTACATTTGAAATGCTTTCCTTTCTTTCGACATTGATGGTTGGTCGGAAGAAATTGATGATGCCCCAGGTACACATTCTTCCTACATTTGTCCAAATACATATTGTCGGTGTCATCTAAACAGTGTGTGGATGCGTGGTATCCCTTGTTTGTGTGTCTTGAAAGGTTACTGAGAGCAGGCCAATCGTTGATGGTTACAAACAGCAACACATGTTGTTCAAATTCCTCTTGTTCGTTCTCATCCCACACACGTACACCTCTTCCATTCCATAGCTGTAAAAGTTCATCAACTAATGGCCTTAGGTACACATCAATGTCATTGTCGGGTTGCTTAGGGCCTTGGATGAGCACTGGCATCATAATGAACTTCCGCTTCATGCACAACCAAGGAGGAAGGTTATACATACATAGAGTCACAGGCCATTTGTTATGCTGGCTGCTCTGCTCCCCAAAAGGATTATTATCATCTGCACTTAAACCAAACCATACGTTCCTCAGGTCACCTCTAAAGTCGCTCCACTTTCTCTCGATCTTTCTCCACTGCGACCCGTCAACGGGTGCTCTCAACTTCCCGTCTTTATTACGGTCTTTTTTGTGCCATTGCATCAACTCGGCATGCTTTTTTGTTTCTGAACAGACATTTCAACCGTGGTATTATAGGATCATACCACATCACCTTGGCAGGAACCCTCTTCGCGGTGCGCTGGCCCTCAACATCACCAGGGTCATCTCTTCTGATCTTATACCGCAATGCACCACATACCGGGCATGCGTTCCGTTCCTCGTACTCACCGTAGTAGAGGATGCAATCATTAGGGCATGCATGTATCTTCTGCACCTCCAATCCTATAGGACATACAACCTTCTTTGCTACGTACGTACTGTCGGGCAATTCGTTATCCTTTGGAAGCTTCTTCTTCATTATTTTCAGTAGCGAACTAAATCCCTTGTCAAATACACCATTGTATACCTTCCATTGCAGCAATTCTAGTGTGGTACCGAGCTTTTTGTTGTCATCTTCGCAATTTGGGTACAACCCTTTTTTGTGATCCTCTAACATGCGATCGAACTTCAACTTCTCCCTTTCACTTTCGCATTCTCTCTATGAATCAACAATGACCCGGCGAAGATCATCATCGGGCACAGCGTCTGGTTCCTCTTGATCTTCAGCTTCCCCCATTGCAGCATCACCGTATTCAGGGGGAGGGTAGTTGTCGTCATCCTCTTCTTCTTTGTTGTCTTCCATCATAACCCCTCTTTCTCCATGCTTGGTCCAAACATTATAGTGTGGCATAAAACCCTTCTGGAGCAGGTGGGAGTGAAGGGTTTTAGAGTTGGAGAAAGACTTCGTATTCTCACAGACAGTACATGGACAAGGCATAAAACCATTCTGCTTGCTTGCCTCAGCCGCTTCGAGAAAATTCTGCAGGCCCTTAATATACTCGGAGGTGCGTCGGTCACCGTACATCCATTGCCGGTTCATCTGCGTGCGTTATATAATAAAGTGTATTAAAAACCATTACAACATATCATGAATAGAGAAGTGAACAATAATAAAAGTAAGAAAATCATACGAGTAAGTATATTTTCTTTTAGCAAGAAGATAAGATCAAGAGGCTCACCACGTGCGGGCGATCGATGACGGTTTCAGGACGGGGACGGGACAGGACAGACCGCCAAACCTAGACAAATCTTGACAAAAATGGAGTTTGGACAAGGAGCTTCGAGAGGAGAAAGCTTAAGTTTGGCTTAGGCATTTTATCAAACACCTCATGTGCATAGGAGGTGAGCTAGAGCACCACAAAGCTCTCCCCTCGCCGGCCAAAAAAACAAAGCAGTGTGGAGTGCTCTGCTCGCTGGCGAGGGGGTATATATAGGCATTTCATTGGTCCCGGTTCATGGCTAGAACCGGGACTAAAGGACCCCCTTTGGTCCAGGATCCAGCCACGAACCGGGACCAATGGTTGTGGGCCAGGAGCAAGACACGTTGGTCCCAGTTCGTGTCTAGAACCGGGACCAAAGGTTCTAGACCAACCGGGACCAGTGCCCCACATGGCCCGCCCGGCCCCCTGGCCTCACAAACTGGGACCGTTGCCCCCATTGGTCCCGGTTCGTGACTGAACCGGGACTAATGGGCTGGCCCGGCCCGAACCAATGCCCTGTTTTCTACTAGTGTAAAAAGATAGGGGCTTAATGTTTCCCCTCCCAACATACTTATCATAAAGATAATTGTCAACAATAATAAGTCATGATCAAATATATTTGGCTGGCCATATGTGCCTAGATGTTTCCCTGCCACATGATGCTTGCCAACTAATGCATTGATGTTGGAATAAGAAGTTGACTCAACTTGAAAGTAAATAACATGAAAGTAAATATATTGTCCCTTGCAGAGGGAAGCAGGGATTTGCATATGTGCCACAACTCATTGTTTAAAATAGAGATAAATATAATTTTGGGAGGTGCACCCTTCCTGTCAATGTTAGAGAAACTCCAACGGGGAGACCCAAATGGACGCGCGGTTTGTCCACTTTTTGTCCGTTTGGATCGGACTAGCGGACGCTGGTGTCCAGTTTTGCAAATGGGTCAGCTAGTGGGCCCATAGCAGGCTTGGATGCAAATGGTTAGCTCACATTTTAAAAAAGTTTTAATGCCCAAACAACGATGTTAAACATAATTAAACATTAAACACCGGTCAAAGCCGTCCCAAGTCCACATAAAATTTAATTAAACATAATTAAAAAGGCGTCTGGGACGAGCTTGCCCTGGGGGTGAGCTTTCCCTTGCCCTTGCTGAAGAAGCCCATGGCGGATGGTTGCGCTGGCTGGCTAAGGTTTTGTGGTTGCCGACAGGGGAGCAAGAGTGGCCAAATGTGGACAGGAAGGGGAAGTGGATGAGGTCGGCCCCGCCGCACGCTTCAGATTGAAAAGGACGACGATCGACAGCTTGCTGCCACTGCCAGGTGGGCCCGATATTGGTGGCCACGTTTAATACGACCCCGGGTGGTAGTTTTGCAGCTGGCATGTGGACCCAAGGGGAACGTGGAGAGGATGCGGGGCACGTCCGGTTAGTGTCCGCGTGGACGCATTTCAGGCGCATTTTTGGGCCAGAAATGGGTCCGCGTGGACACAAAGCGGACGCAAATGGAAATGGGTCTCCGCGTTGGGCCATCGTTTTTGTCCACGCGGAACCAAACGAACATGGGCGGACGAAATGGGTCCTCTCCTTGGATTTGCTCTTCTGACCAAGAGTTATCAATATCTTCCATGTTAAACATATTAGCGGCGGTTTCCAAGCAGGAAAATTAAAGGTTTACCCCCCCTCCACCAATAAACACACTCCACGGCTAGCCGAATCCACGGGTACAGTCCATACCAACAACATTCCTAGGGGAGTTTTGTTTAATTATTTGCATTTTTTATTTCGGGACTGGGAATCCCTATTACCACCCCTCTCGTGCAAGGACGAGTGAATAAACACTCATCATGACAATAACCCGCTTAACATGGAAGATACAGACCGCTCCTTGTCGCTCATTTGAAATTTTAGAGGTGGCACATGCAAATTTACTTAGAATGGCAGTGAAATACCATATATAGGTAGGTATGGTGGACTCTCATGGAAGAAAGTTGGATCAAGGATTTAGATGCACAAGTAGTATTTCTACTTAGTACGAATTTTGGCTAGCAAAATGTTCTAAACAAGCACCACATGTTGGAGGATCTATAAAAATATAACTTCTATGAAAATATACGCAACTATAACTCATTATGTTGCCTTCCTTATCCAACTTCAACTAATTTTCTCAAGTTTAAAAATAATTAATGGGTATTCACAGTCATAGAAGATGTGCAAGATAATATATTTGTATGTGAAAGTTCTCTTCCTTATACCAATCATTCACGAATTGCTTGGATGACCAATATTGTGATTGTGAAACTTCAATAGATTTTACTTTCTAAACTAGATGTGAAGATACTACTAAGCATAAAACACAGTGATAATTTCATATTTACGATATTTCATTGATTCACAATTTACTCATGGAACATAAGTGAAGCTCAAGAGTAAACATCAAACTACTCTTCAAAAGATATAAGTGAAGATTAATGAGTAGTCAAAGAATTAAGTAGTTGTGTGATGACTCTCTATCAATAAAAAAATTCAGATATGAGTATTATATTAAAAAATCAAGCAAAAAAAAACAAATGTCATTCCAAGAATAGCACACATCATGTGAACAAAAAAAAATTTAGGCTCAACATAGGCTAACCAATAGTTGACGAAGAGAGGTGGGATGTGTAGCATACCCAAGCTTACATGCTTTATACTTCTTGAAATATTTACTTGGGATGCCTTGGGCATCCCCAAGCTTAATATTTTGTATCTCGTTCAACCCTCTCATATCCCGGTTTCACCTATTCTCAAAATCTTCATCCACACAAAACTTGAAAAGAACTCGTGAGATAATTTAGTGCACATAATAAATAATCAACTCTCTATGTACTTACAAGACAAGTGGCATAATAATTTCAAACATTATCTACTGTTTACTATCATTTCCACAATTTATATCTACCAATATAGGCAACGGAAACTATAGGAAAAGTAGATAACAAAACTATGACAGCAATCTGTCCAAACAGAATAGTCTACAGCAATCTATTAAACCAGTGTACCTATGTAACTCAAAAAATTGTTACAATTTAGGACTTGCTAAATAATTTATAATAAAATATTGTGTAAAAATTTCAGAAACTTTAGACGTTTCAGTAAAATATGAAAATTCAAACACTACAGCCAAAGTTTCTATTTTTATACAGCACACATCAAACATGTAACTCAAGAATCCTAATGCAATCCTTGAAACTTTTTATTGAAAAATAAGATTATAAATAAAATAAAAAGATAAAAACAAATTACAATGACCCTCCAAGAAAAACACATATCATGTGACGAATAAAAATATAGCTCCATGTAAGATGTACCGATAATGTTGGAGACAAAAGAGGAGATGCCTTCCGGGGCATCCCAAGATTGGACGCCTGAGTCTTCCTTGAGTATTACCTTAGGGTTCTTTGGTCATCCCCAAGCTTAGGTCCTTTCTGCTCCTTATTCACCTCATATCGGTATCTCACCCAAAACTTAAAAACTTCAATCACATAAAACTTAATGGAACTTCATGAGATGGGTTAGTGTAGTAAAGATAGATCATTCACTTATGTACTGTAAAGACAAGATTCATAAGTTTTCTCACATAATACCTACTGGATTCCATCATTCCCACAATTTATATCACCAAATATAAGCTATGGAAACACTTGAAACAAGCAAACTATGCATGCAAAACAGAATCTGTCAAAAACAGAACAGTTTGTGAAGATCTGAATTATCACCATTCTTCCCTGGCTCTAAAAATTCTCAAACATTAGGAAAACTCGTAGAATTTTCATAGTAATTTTTTGTAAAAAATCAGAATTTTTTGATGATCCAGTAAAATCAGATAATTCTTATACTGGACACAAAACTTTCTGTTTTTGCACAGAATCAAACAAGCAAGTATCCACACTATCCCAAAGGCTTCACTTGGCACTTTATTGAAGTAAAAGACACATAACATGATTACTACAGTATCTCAATCATATGAACACACAAAAACAGAAAGTAAAAGTGTTGGGTTATCTCCCAACAAGAGCTTTTCTTTAATGCCTTTTATCTAGGCAGGATGATTCCAATGATGCTCACATAGGAATAATAATTGAAACGTGCAAGAGAGTATCATGAATCTCATGGAAAGCACATTTAAGTCTAACTCACTTCCTATGAATATGGATTTTGTTAGCAAACAATTTATAGGAGCAAGAATTAACTAGCATAGGAAGGTAAAACAAGCATAACTTCAAAACTTTGAACACATAGAGAGGAAGCTTGATATTATTGCAATTCCTACAAACATAAGTTCCTCCCTCATAATAGTTTTCAGTATCATCATGAAGGAATTCAGTAATATAACTATCACATGCAGCATTCTTTTCATGATTCACAAGCATAGAATTTTTATTACTACCCACATAACCAAATTTCTTCTCATTCATAATAGTGGGAGCATCAAATGAGACTCAAATACTATAAAGTGTTGCACATTAAAAGTGTAATGTTCAGTAACATGATATTCAAAATTTTGACAAAAATCATCACTACTTTTTATAACATAAGTATCATCACAATAATCATCATAAGTAGCAACTTTGTTCTCATCATAGTTAAGTGAAACCTCTTTCAAAATAGTGGAATTGTTACTAAATAAAGTCACGACCTCTCCAAATCCACTTTTATCATTATAATAAAATTCAACACCCTCCAAAATAGTGGGATAATAATTATCTAAACTTGACACTCTTCCAAACCCACTTTCATAAATATCGCAATCATCATAAATAGGAGGCATGCAATCATCATAACAAATTTGATCATTCAAAGTAGGGGAACTAAAAAGATCATCTTCATTAAGCATAGCATCCCCAAGCTTGTGACAAATATTAATTGCAGCAAATAAATTCTCAAACATGTCATTCTCATCAAACGTAGCATCCCCAAGCTTGTGTCTTGACATATCATAAGCATAATCACTCTCATCATTAATAGTATGAATAGCACCAATAGTATAACAATTATTATCATCATAATTTACCAAGTTGGTGCCAAAAAGATTTTCAAGATTATAAGAAGTATCATTATCTTCCCAATTATAGTCATCAAAACAAGCAATAGGCATAACAAAATCATCATCAAGTGTATCATCTCAGACAATTGTTTTTGACTCATCCTCGTGAGGCACAACAATAATAGGAGCAACATCATTCGGGAAAGATAACCTTTTACCTCTACTCTTTATTCTTCTCTTCTTCTTCACCACATCATGTGTGGGTTTAATTAATATTTTCGAGCTTGTTACTGATGAGATTGGTTGAATAGGGAGCTCCTCCTAGTCACCTATTACATCATGAGAGACAATAGGAGGGAAAGTGGAAATCTTTGCCCTTTCATTAGTATTCATTTTATATTCTATTGGTTTTCCCATCTTTCTATAGTTGGTAATATAAGCATTCTCATTGCAATTCACCATGCAAAACATATAGATATTCTTTAGTTTAGTTTCAATGTCGTCCGTGAGAATAAATACTTCAAACCCACTATTTTTATGTGTTAATTCTTCACAGCTCATTATAAAGTTCAAGGGTCATCAAGCCATTACAATTATTGGCCATGGTTTGAACATGAAAAAGTTTGCATTGGAAATTAAGATGACCAACTTTATTGCAAAGTTCACAAGTAATAGGACAAAGAGAGCATAATTTTGTAGCAAGTTCATCTATAACTTTGAGAAAAAATTGGTTTTATCATGCTTATGTTTCTTACAAAATCTATCATCCATATAAGGCACGTGTTCACAAAATTTATGCACTCCACAAAAATTGACATGCTTATAAGAAACATTTTAATCATGACTAGTTCAATCATCATTAGTATTTTGGATATACATAGAATTAATACTAACAATATTTCTATCATGCCCATTATTCAATGAATTCTCATCAAGTATTTTCATAAATTCTTCATCTACCAATTGAGCACAATTTTCCAAACCATCATTTTCACGAAAGACATTAAAGAGACGAAGCAATTGATGCAACCTAAATTCCATATTTTTGGAGTTTTCTTTTATAAAACCAAACTCATGCAAAACAAGAAACTAAAATATTTGATTGCAGGATCTAAAGATATACCTTGAAGCACTCACCTCCCTGGCAACGACGCCAGAAAAAAGCATGATGTCTACAATGCAGCTTTATTCTTGTAGACTCGTGTTGGGCCTCCAAGCGCAGAGTTTTGTAGGAAAGTAGCAATTTTTCCACAAGTGGATGAGCTAAGGTTTATCAATCCGCCGGAATTGTAGGATGAACTTGGTCTCTCTCAAACAACCCTGCAATCAAATACAAGAAATCTCTTGTGTTCCCAACACACCCAATACAAGGGCAAATTGTATAGGTGCACTAGTTCAGTGAAGAGATGGTGATAAAAGTGTAGTAATGATAGTAGATATTGATTTTTCTAATCTTAAAATATAAAAACAGCAAGGTGGGAAGTAGGAAAAGTGATCACAAACGGTATTGCAATGCTCGAAAACAAGGCCTACGGTTCGTACTTTCACTAGTACAAACTCTCAACAATGCTAATATAATTGGATCACATAACCATCCCGCAACGTGCAATGAATAATCACTCCAAAGGTATTATCTAGTGGAGAGCATAAGAAGAAATTGTTTGTAGGGTACGAAACCACCATAAAAGTTATTCTTTCCGATTGATCTATCCAAGAGTTCGTACTAAAATAACCAAGTTATCCTTTCCGATCGATCTATCTAAGAGTTCATACTAGAATAATACCATATTGTAACGTCCCAAATATTGGAATGTTATATTAATCAATATAATGATTGAATTGATTGAATGATTGTTTGAAACTGAGTGAAATTTGAAACTTTTGAATGAGAGGGAATAACATGACTTTCCCCTTTTGTTTTTTTCTTTTGAATTCAAACCACATGCCCAAATTTTAAATATGAGAGGAGGAACATGACACTCCATGCCAGGGGCATTTATGTGAAAGTTTTGAACCATAAAACCCATGGGGTTATTTGAAAAAGTATATTTGCAAAAGAAATCAATTTAGGCATTTTATGAAAAAAAATATTTTTATTTTGGCCGTGGGAAAAATGTTATTCACATTCCTTATTTTCTCGTGATCATTTTGATATATAATATCACTATTTTTGGATTTGATTTGATTTCCAAATCACCTTTTACTTTCCTGTTTTTAAATAAAAGGGGAAATCCTTTTAATTAGGAAACCTCCGAGGCCCAAATGGAAACGTGCCGGCCCAAGACCTCCTTCACCAGATCTGAATCATTTCGGATCGGCCGCCCGATCCCGCATGGTCTCCCTCTCCCTCACTAACACGCCTGGCCCACTGGCCGATCCCCCTCGCCCGACGCTCTTCTCCTTCCTTTCCCTCACCTCCTCCTTCCTTCGCCGGTGACCTCCTCGGATCCGATGGGATCTCGTTGATCCCCTTCCCTCTGAGCACCCCTGACCCCAGGGCTATAAAATCCAGGAGCCCCGCACCCGTTCCTCCCCTGATCTTTCACCCGCACGCTATTGCTCGCCGAAGTACAGCCCCGCCGCCGCACCATTGCCATCGTACCGCACCACCCTGACCACCTCGTCACCATCCTAAGCCACCTACAAGCTCACCGCTCTCACCCGCACCTCCCTGTGCACCCGCCCGAGCTCCAGAGCCACCGGACCGAGCTGCACGTCGACCACCCGAACCCCTCGCCGCCTCGAAGCTCTCTATCATCATCGTCGTTGTCCCCGAGCCACGCCAAGGCCACAAACATCATCGCCGTCCATGTCTGCTTCGCCTGGGCACTTCGCCGTCACCAGAGGACCACCGAAGCGCTTTCCCCTTTGACCTTGTCGCCTCTACCTCGCCGGAGCTTCACCGGAGCACCCCGACCCCCCATGTGAGTTCTCTCTCCCTCCCTGACCGTCGGATCTAGATCAACGATCCAGATTAGAACATTTATTTAACCGAACCGTTTTATTTTATTTAGCGAGCGTTCACTAGTTAGCACCCCGTGCACACAGCCTCAACCAACCAGAAAGCGCCACGTAGCACTCCCGTTCGTTAGTTTAGGTTTTCTTTTTCTGTTTTCTATTTTAAAAACAGAATAGACCCTGATTTTCTTTTTGCTATAACTATTAGGATTTTTAGAGTCTTTGAGTAATTATTTTTGCATTGTGTCACAAATTTATTCTAATTCTGTAGATATAAAGTTTGACCATATTTGAAAGTTTAAATTTGAATTATGTTGAATTTACTCAAACCACTATAATTTGAATAACTTGAGTTTAAAAATAGATTTTGAGTTTATTCTTTTTGCTACTTGTCACTAGTGATCTTAGATATCGGTAGGTAGAATTTGAGAATTTCTACAATACTTTATATTAGGGTTTCTAGCAAAACAGTTTCTATTTTAGTTCTTTTTTAGGTTTATTTCTATATCTTTCATTTTAAATTGTTTTGATTTATTTTCTTTTATATTAATTGATAAGTTTTACTTTGTTTTGTGGTAGTTAGCAGTAGTATTTCAGCGAAGTTTATTTTTATGTCATTTATTATTTTTATAGCATGAAATCAATTCTAGTTTCATAATAACTTGCAAATTGATTGCATTGCTAGTTTGATTTCTTATATGAATTATTTTTAAAATTTATTTTACAAGTTTCAATTTCTATTACCTTAGTTGGTATACATTTTGTTTTATGTTATTTTAATATTTTATTGTTTTTCTTGTTGTTAAGTTTATTAGGCAAAAACGTATGTTGTTAAGTGTATTATTTTATCATAGTTCTTAGTTGTTCTTCAAAAGTAATTATTTTTGCTAGTAAAATGTTTAATAGAATACTTTTGTTAGGCTTTACTTTGTTGTTGTATTACTATTTGAAAATAGGATTATTTGTAGGGGAAAACTACTCATGGTTGACTTGATGAAGTTCTGTTATTTTAACTTTTGTCTTAAGTATTTCCTCCATCGCAACCCTTTTGTGTTTTGGTTTTGTGTTACTTTTTGATTGTTAGTATTGATTGCTAGTATGATTGCTTATCTGAATGCAATGTTTGATTATATAGATTTCATCGGAGAGTGACGAATAGTTCTATCAAGTTATATTTTTAGTGCGATTTTATCTTCATCAACCTTACCAGGCAAGTTCACTTTGACCATCTATTTCATACCTATGTTTTATTGCATGTAGTGACATCAGTCAACAAATCCCTCCAATAGTGTTATTAAAATTCTTGTAGTTGAGTAGAATGCATGAGGTAGGAACCCACCACTTATTACTAAAGCCCCGGGAACGCTAGTTATTTTAATGCTATGCTAAAGTAGACGGGGTCTGGTATGAGTGTTCGTGAGTGGTGTGAGAAGGTGGACTCCACGTGAAAATGACAACTTCATGAAGGGATCTTCAAGTCCTGCATCTTCAAGACCTCAAGACGTCGAGACTCGAGAAACAAGTTTTCAATACACACTACTGGGTGAAGGATGGATTTGATGGGCACCCTGGAGTAACCAGTGGATGGCCGGGATGCATGGAGAAGTGCCATGACATCTTGCGGAAAGCTTCACCCGGACTCAAAGAGACGGATGAATACTTCATGCCCGGAAGCTTACCTATGTATCCACAAGTCATTATGTGCTCTAGGTTGGTTGATATTTGTTATGACTCTGGCTGGGCAATGCTACGAGATGCAGTCGACATTAGGATTAGATGCGCACTGACAGTAGTCAAGGAAACACTCTGAAAGACCATGTTTCGTTCGTCCTGTTCTCAAACACCCGGCAGTGCGAGGACTTACAAGGAGGGAACGAATCTTGTGGGTAAAGTACACAACATTCTATAGAGTTAAACCTAATCGATTAGCCGTGTCCCCGGTTACGGACAATTTGAGCCTCTGGACTTGGATCTATCTCTGAACTCTCAACACTAGACTGATAATTAATTGTGGGCAACTTATGATACTTGTGGGCATTAAGACATCGGTTGGCGAAACCATGTCATGATAGATAACTCTGTAGTGAAAACTCCTGATATTCCTTTGTTGTAGGAAAAAAATAAAATCAGCTTTTATGCAACAACTCAGACATAGAGCCACAAACCCTTACTGCATATAGAATAGTCTTTATCTTTTGTTCTGCTATGGTGATCTTGCCGGTACATTCAATGTACTGACCTACACGGCTGCAACGTCTTATGTTGCAGATAAGTTCTATGACGAGTAAGAGTATGATTCAGGGTTATGGTCTGCACTCAACCTGCCATTGGTGTTATTGGGACTCCACTCCCGTTGACTGTTTCCGCTGAGATTTCGAGGTATATATCAGTTTTACATTATTTACATGTGATTGTGTGTTGATATATACATTGATGTACTGTGTGTGCCAGCATACTGATCCAGGGATGGCACAGAACACACAGAGGCTTGACTCGTTTTGAGTCGGGTCGCTATAGAAATGGTATCAGAGCACATGTTGACTGTAGGATGTGACCCTAGGAACTGGCTTAGAGATATGAAGACCTTGATACGAACAATTTTTGTTTTCACTACTCTCGTAACTTCTCAATTCTTTTACTGAACCCTCCTTGTTTCACACTATAGATGGAGAGCTACATTCTGAACGAAAGAGAGCACTACGAGGATGTTCTGGGAGGTCCATTCCTCAAGGAGCTGGTCTAGATGATGAAGCTGCCGATACCTGAGATTAAGGTGACTAAGAGGAAGTTTCGATTCTGGGGCATCAGAACTAATGTTTTTGGATGTACAGAAGACCCCAACACCAAAGACATCAACTATGGCACATTGAGCCATGAATGTGAGATTAGCATGAACACTGCCGTCCACGATGCTATCGCATGTTTGAGCTATCGTAATCGTGTTGAATTATGCAACCACTACTTTGGAAGGCTTGGATGGCAGAAGCCTGATGGAGCGCACATCATCCTGAAAGACGAACAAAAGATGAAGTTTTCACCTGTACTTGAGTACAATCAAGAACTGGCGCACTACATCAAGAACATTCAAATGGACCTTCTCTTAGAGTTATTTGAGAACGAAACACTTCGTAAGAACCTCGAGAACAAGAAGTTGAAGGTAGCCAATCTGAAGAAACATGATCCCGAGATTCACAAGCTTCGTCAAGACTTGAAGAACAGTCAGGCCATGGCACATGCTGGAGATGTTGAAATTCAGCAGCTCAAGAACCAACTCCTGGAACTATGTGGACGACATCGGAAACTCTCAATCAATAGGGAGAATCTGGCAAAAGCACTTGAGAAGATCAAGCAAGACCAGAAGAAGCCCACCAAACACGAATACATGGTATAGACTAGCTTAGTGGTAGACCCACCATGAGAGAAATAAAGATAAATGTTTTTGTTGCGATTTGTGTGATCGACCATACCAACCTTATGTGGGTGGCGATACTATAGTTTGATTGAACTTTATGACGGTGTGGACTTGAGTTTGAAGTTTTGTGTCTTTGAGTTGTTGTATCCTTTCTGTCTCTCTCTTTCTCTCACGCATCTTATCCCAAAACCTTGAACCCAATAGATGATGAATGAATCTGGACTCGTGTATTCTGGATCGATGACTCGGTTAGAAACAGAAGAATGGATTCAGAACATGGAGGATCACCTAAGGAGTAACCATGTTGCGAGGAACGAGATGATTGAGTATGCTCTTCGGTACTTTGCATAAGGTGCTGCAAATTGGTGGAAGAAGCATGAAGCTATCCATGATAGGCAAGCATCAATCACTTGGGAAGAATTCAAGATGACTCTTCAAAAATCTCATGTTGTCACCAACACCCAGAAGTCTAGTTGCAAAGATGTGAAGAAGATTTGTGCATCCAAGATATGTGGAGAGATAGGACACACCCAAGAAGAACACAAGGAAGGATGCCCTCATTGTGAAAAAATAACCCTGCTAAGGAATGCCCAACTTGGCAGGTGACATGTTGCTTGTGTGAAGGAACCACTCATTTTCATGCACAATGTCAAATATACCCCAAGGTACAAGAAGTCATGAAGCAGCAGAAGGAAGCAATCAAAGAAGCCCTCTTGAAAAGGTTAGAAGAACCCATGATGATGGGAGATATACCAGACCCAAACATAAGTACCAAGTCATGTTATTCATGTGGAGAAGAAGGACATATCTCTCAAGATTGTCCGACAAGTATCTGGGAGACTTCTCGACAGAAGAAGTGCAATATGATCCTCAGGAGATAGAAGTAATGATCAACCTGGACAAGAAGAAAGGCCAACTAAGCGGAGGCATCAGATGTTTGCATTGTAGCTTGGAGAAGCCACACTATTTTTGCAAGAGGTATGAGACAAGCATTAGGAAAGGAACCCAACCCAAGAAGAAGAAGAGGACTTCGTGGTTTTCTACATCGAAGGATCCGAGTCACATCACTTATCATCGATGCAACAAGACAGGATACTACTCCTAAACCTGTCGGGAGAAGAAGGCTAAACATGAGTAGTTTGAGTTTTGGATTTTGGAAGTAATAAATGTAGTAGGTATCACTCTTATCATTTTGAAGTTATGTAACAGAAGTCTCGGAGTTTGTAAAAAAATCATGAGTCAATGGAATTTATGATGTCATGATTCTCCTATGTTGAATTATATGAGATGTTACTCTATGGACAAACATCTCTGACCATTTTCGACGATATGAGAAAATATGGTCTATGCAGGCATGTGTACATTTCATTTTAAGTGTGGTAGTAACCACAGCGACCAATGAATAAAGAAAGTACCATTCCTGTTAAGGAGTTTGGATAAGTGAATACAGGTGAAGAGAATGTGGAACCATATCAAACTATGTGGATGACAACACCTCAAATAATATACCTTGGATTTTGAATATGGTGAACCCAAAACTTTTATTGGTAAACAAACCAATGGAAAGGAAAACATATTCAATGAATAGAACCTGTATCAAGGATGGATCTCACGGTTCATGAAGGTTACCCCAAGATCATGAAGCAAGAAGTTGTGATTTGATCAGCAAACGTTTTTCTTAGGAGGATATGAAACCCCGAGAGATGTAAAGAAACGATAGATGTTTTTTTCAGCTTGCAGAATCAATGGATTTATCCGAACTTCATTTGTTGACAAGAGAAATTTCTGCAATGCTTGTGGGGAAGCCCAAGTGTTAGAATACGAGATTCACTAAACCTTATACAAGGTAATGATTTCAGTGCGACATGGCTTGCCCACCATGACGACTTACTCTTATCATTTCTCTTGCTATTCGGAATGGTAAATCGAAGTGCCTTACCCATAGTAAAGAGACCACGGTCTTTGAAGCTTTTGTTTAAGCCTTAGAATGGTATGGTGAAAACCCCTTGTACATGACAGTCGCTGTCACACGTAGGAATTTTTCGGTGAGGAATGATGCCAAGACACATTTCACTACAGGATAACCACTAATGGTAGACCACCATGAGATGATCGAAAAGTTACTTAGAATGAACGCAAGAGTTATCAATCTAGAAGACCCAGTATCGGAGGAAATACATTTTTGTTATGAGAACACAAGATTTTGATTTAAACGGAAGAGCATAACCGAAGGAGCTATTGTAAAGAATGTGAAGAGACAGATGCAACCAGAGGATTGTTATGATTTTTTTGAGGGACCAGTAACTCTCATTTTAAGTGTGGTAGCCCCACACTTCTAGGTCAATGGATTTGCTTGAAGACCCCAAATCCTAACCTTTTGTTTCTAGCCTCTTCGAATCTCGAGGACAAGATTCATTTTAAGTGTGGTAGGTTTGTAACATCCCAAATATTGGAATGTCATATTAATCAATAGAATGATTGAATTGATTGAATGATTATTTGAAACTAAGTGAAATTTGAAACTTTTTGAAACTTCTGAATGAGAGGGAATAACATGAATGTCCCCTTTTGTTTTTCTTTTGAATTCAAACCACATGCCCAAATTTTAAATATGAGAGGGGGAACATGACACTCCATGCCAGGGGCATTTATGTGAAAATTTTGAACCATAAAACCCATGGGGTTATTTGAATTTTTTTGCAAAAGAAATCAATTTAGGCATTTTATGAAAAATATTGTTTTATTTTGGCCGTGGGAAAAATGTTATTGACATTCCTTATTTTCTCTTGATCATTTTGATATACAATATCACTATTTTGGATTTGATTTGATTTCCAAATCACCTTTTACTTTCCTGTTTTTAAAGAAAAGGGAAAAAATCCTTTTAATTAGGAAACCTCCGAGCCCCAAATGGAAACGTGTCGGCCCAAAACCTCCTTCGCGAGATCTGAATCATTTCGGATCGGCCGCCCAATCCCGCATGGTCTCCCTCTCCCTCACTGACACGCTTGGCCCACTGGCCGATCCCCCTCGCCCGGCGCTCTTCTCCTTCCTTTCCCTCACCTCCTCCTTCCTTCGCCGGCGACCCCCTCGGATTTGACAGGATCCTGTTGATCCCCTTCCCTCCGAGCACCCCTGACCCTAGGGCTATAAAAGCTAGGAGCCCCGCAGCCGTTCCTCCCTTGATCTCTCACCCCGACGCCCTACCTCGCCCGCTATTGCTCACCGGAGTAGAGCCCCGCCACCGCACCATTGCCATCATACTGCACCACCTCGACCACCTCGTCACCATCCAAAGTTATCTACAAGATCACCGCTCTCACCCGCACCTCCCTGTGCACCTGCCCGAGCTCCAGAGCCACCGGACCGAGCTCCCCGTCGACCACCCGAACCCCTCGTTGCCTCGAAGCTCTCTGTCATCATCGTCGTCGTCCCCGATCCATGCCAAGGCCACAAACGTCATTGCCATGCTCATCTGCTTTGCCTGGGCACTTCGCCGTCACCAGAGGACCACCGGAGCACCGTCTCCGTTGACCTCGCCGCCTCTACCTCGCGGGAGCTTCGCCAGAGCAACCCGACCCCCCTGTGAGCTCTCTCCGTCCCTGACCGTCCGATCTGGATCAACGATCCAGAGTAGAACATTTTATTTAACCGAACCGTTTTCTTTTATTTAGCGAGCGTTCACTAGTTAGCACCCCACGCGCACAGCCTCAACCAACCAGAAAGTGCCACGTAGCACCCCCGTTCGTTAGTTTAGGTTTTCTTTTTCTGTTTTCTATTTTAAAAACAGAATAGACCCTGATTTCTTTTTTCTATAACTATTAGTATTTTTGAGTAATTCTGTTTGCGTTGTGTCACAAATTTATTCTAGTTTCTGTAGATATAAAGTTTGACCATATTTGAAAGTTTTTAATTTGAATTCTTATGAATTTATTCAAACCACTCGAATTTGAATAACTTGAGTTTAAAAATAGATTTTGAGTTGATTCTTTTTGCTACGTGTCACTAGTGATCTTAGATATCACTAGGTAGAATTTAAGAATTTCTAGAATACCTTATATTAGGGTTTCTAGCAAAACAGTTTCTATTTTAGTTCCCTTTTAGGTTTATTTCTATCTCTTTCATTTTAAATTGTTTTGATTTATTTTCTTTTATATTAGTTGACAAGTTTTACTTTGTTTTCTGGTAGTTAGAAGTAGTATTTGAACGAAGTTTCTTTTTATGTCATTTATTATTTTTATAGCATGAAATCAATTCTAGTTTCATAATAACTTGCAAATTGATTTCATTGCTAGTTTGATTTCTTATTTGAATTATATTTAAAATTTCTTGTACAAGTTTCAATTTCTGTTAACTTAGTTGTTATATATTTTGTTTTATGTTATTTTAATATTTTATTGTTTTCTTGTTGTTAAGTTTATTAGGCAAAAACTTATGTTGTTTAGTGTATTATTTTATCATAGTTCTTAGTTGTTCTTCAAAAGTAATTCTTTTTCTAGTAAAATATTTGCTAGAATACTTTTGTTAGGCTTTACTTTTTTTGTATTACTATTTGAAAATAGGATTATTTGTAGGGGAAAAGTATTCATGGTTGATTTGATGAAGTTCTGTTATTTTAACTTTTGTCTTAAGTATTTCCTCCATCGCAACCCTTTTGTGTTTTGGTTTTGTGTTACTTTTTGATTGTTAGTATTGATTGCTAGTATGATTGCTTATATGAATGCAATGTTTGATTATATAGATTTCATCGGAGAGTGACGAATAGTTCTATCAAGTTATTTGCTGAGAGCGATTTTATCTTCATCAACCTTACCAGGCAAGTTCACTTTGACCATCTATTTCATACCTATGTTTTATTGCATGTAGTGACATCAGTCAACAAATCCCTCCAGTAGTGTTATTGAAATTCTTGTAGTTGAGTAGAATGCATGAGGTAGGAACCCACCACTTATTACTAAAGCCCCGGGAACGCTAGTTATTTTAATGCTATGCTAAAGTAGATGGGGTCTGGTATGAGTGTTCGTGAGTGGTGTGAGAAGGTGGACTCCACGTGAAAATGACAACTTCATGAAGGGATCTTCAAGTCCTGCATCTTCAAGACCTCAAGACGTCGAGACTCGAGAAACAAGTTTTCAATACACACTACTGGGTGAAGGATGGATTTGATGGGCACCCTGGAGTAACCAGTGGATGGCCGGGATGCATGGAGAAGTGCCATGACATCTTGCGGAAAGCTTCACCCGGACTCAAAGAGACGGATGAATACTTCATGCCCGGAAGCTTACCTATGTATCCACAAGTCATTATGTGCTCTAGGTTGGTTGATATTTGTTATGACTCTGGCTGGGCAATGCTACGAGATGCAGTCGACATTAGGATTAGATGCGCACTGACAGTAGTCAAGGAAACACTCTGAAAGACCATGTTTCGTTCGTCCTGTTCTCAAACACCCGGCAGTGCGAGGACTTACAAGGAGGGAACGAATCTTGTGGGTAAAGTACAGAACACTCTACAGAGTTAGACCTAATCGATTAGCCGTGTCCCCAGTTACACACAATTTGAGCCTCTGGACTAGGATCTATCACTCAACTCTCAACACTAGACTGATAATTAATTGTGGCAACTTATGATACTTGTGGGCATTAATACATCGGTTGGCGGAACCATGTCATGATAGATAACTCTATGGTGAAAACTCCTGATATTCCTTTGTTGTAGGAAAATAATATAAAATCAACTTTAATGCAACAACTCAGACATAGAGCCATAAAGCCTTCCTACATATAGAATAATCTTCGTCTTCTGTTCTGCTATGGTGATCTTGTCGGTACATTCAATTTACTGACCTACACGGCTGCAACGTTTTATGTTGCAGATAAGTTCTACGACAAGTAAGAGTACGATTCAGGGTTACGGTCTGCACTCAACCTGCCGTTGGTGTTATTGGAACTCCACTCCCGTTGATTGTTTCCGTTGAGATTTCGAGGTATATATCAGTTTTACGTGATTTACATGTGATTGCACTTTGATATATACATTGATGTATGGTGTGTGCCAGCATACTGGTCTAGGAACGACACAGAACACATAGAGGCTTGACTCGTTTTGAGTCCGATCGCTACAGAAATGGTATCAGAGCACATGTTGACTGTAGGACGTGACCCTAGGAAATGGCTTAAAGATATGAAGACCTTGATAGGAACAACTTTTGTTTTCACTACTCTCATAACTTCTAAATTCTTTTACTGAACCCTCCCTGTTTCAAACTATAGATGGAGAGCTACATTCTGAATGAGAGAGAACACTACGAGGATGTTCTCGGAGGTCCATTCCTCATGGAGCTGGTCCAGATGATGAAGCTACCGATACCTGAGATTAAGGTGACTAAGAGGAAGTATGGATTCTAGATCATCAGAACTAATGTTTTTGGACGTACAGAAGACCCCAAGACCGAAGACATCAACTATGGCACATTGAGCCATGAATGTGAGATGGGCATGAACACTGTCGTCCGTTTGAGCTATCGTCATCGTGCTGAGTTATGCAACCACTACTTTGGAAGGCTTGGATGGCAGAAGCCTGATGGAGCGCACATCATCCTGACAGACGAACAAAATATGAAGTTTTCACCTGTACTTGTGTACAATCAAGGACTCGAGCACTACATCAAGAACATTCAAATGGACCTTCTCTCAGAGTTATTTGAGAACGAAGCACTTCGTAAGAACCTCAAGAACGAGAAGCTGAAGGTAGCCAATCTGAAGAAACATGATCCCGAGATTCAGAAGCTTCGTCAAGACTTGAAGAACAGTCAGGCCATGGCACATGCTGGAGATGTTGAAGTTCATAAGCTCAAGAACTAACTCCTGGAACTACATGGACGACATCGGAAACTCCGAGTCAATGGGGACAATCTGGCAGAAGAACTTGAGAAGATCAAGCAAGACCAGAAGAAGCCCACTGAAGACGAAGACATGATATAGACTAGCTTAGTAGTAGCCCCACCATGAGAGAAATAAAGATAAACGTCTTTTTGCGATTTGTGTGATTGACCATACCAACCTTATGTGGGTGGTGATAATATAGTTTGATTGAACTTTATGAAGGTGTGGACTTGAGTTTGATGTGTTGTGTCTTTGAGTTGTTGTATCCTCTCTCTCTCTCTCTCACGCATCTTATCCCAAAACATTGAACCCAATAGATGATGAATTAATCTAGACTCATGTATTCTGGATCGATGACTCGGTTAGAAACAAAAGAATGGATTCAGAACATGGATGATCACCTAAGGAGTAACCATGTTGCAAGGAACGAGATGGTCTAGTATGCTCTTCGGTACTTTGCAGAAGGTGCTGCAAATTGGTGGAAGATGCATGAAGCTATCCATGATAGGCAAGCATCAATCACTTGGGAAGAATTCATGATGACTCTGCAAAAATCTCATGTTGTCACCAACACCCAGATGCCCCATTGCAAAGATGTGAAGAAGATTTGTGCATGCAAGATATGCGGAGAGATAGGACACACCCAAGAAGAACACAAGGAAGGATGCCCTCATTGTGAAGAAAATCACCCTGGTGAGGAATACCCAACTAGGCAGGTGACATGTTTCTTGTGTGAAGGAACCACTCATTGTACAGCACAATGTCAAATATAAACCAAGGTACAAGAAGTCATGAAGCAGTAGAAGGAAGCAATCAAAGAAGCCCTCGGGAAAAGGTTAGAAGAACCCATGATGATGGGGGATATACCAGACCCAAACATAAGTACCAAGTCATGTTATTCATGTGGAGAAGAAGGACATATCTCTCAGGATTGTTCGAACAAGTATCTGGGAGACTTCCCAACAGAAGAAGTGCAATATGATCCTCGGGAGATAGAAGTAACGATCAACTTGGACAAGAAGAAAGGCCAAGTAAGCGGAGGCATCAGATGTTTGCATTGTAGCTTGGAGAAGCCACACTATTTTTGCAAGAGGTATGAGCCAAGCATCATAAAAGGAACCCAACCCAAGAAGAAGAAGAAGAAGAGGACTTCGTGGGTTTCTACACGGAAGGATCCAAGTCACATCGCTTGTCATTGGTGCAACAAGACAGTACACTACTCCTATCCCTACCCGGAGAAGAAGGCTAAACATGAGTAGTTTGAGTTTTGGATTTTGGAAGTAATAAATTTAGTAGGTATCACTCTTATCATTTGGAAGTTATGTAACGGAAGTCTCAGAGTTTGTAAAAAATTCATGAGTCAGTGGAATTTATAGTGTCATGATTCTCCTATGTTGAATTATGTGAGTTGTTACTCTATGAACAAAGATCTCTGACCATTTTCGAGGATATGAGAAAATATGGTCTATGCAGGCATGTGTACATTTCATTTTAAGTGTGGTAGTAACCACAGCGACCAATGAATAAAGAAAGTACCATTCATGTTAAGGAGTTTGGATAAGTGAATACAGGTGAAGAGAATGTGGAACCATATCAAACTATGTGGATGACAACACCTCAAATAATATACCTTGGATTTTGAATATGGTGAACCCAAAACTTTTATTGGTAAACAAACCAATGGAAAGGAAAACATATTCAAGGAATAGAACCTGTATCAAGGATGGATCTCACAGTTTCATGAAGGTTATCCCAAGATCATGAAGCAAGAAGTTGTGATTTGATCAGCAAACATTTTTCTTAAGAGGATACGAAACCCTGAGAGATGTAAAGAAATGATAGATGTTTTATTCAACTTGCAGAATCAATGGATTTATCCGAACTTCGTTTGTTGACAAGAGAAATTTCTGCAATGCTTGTGAGGAAGCCCAAGTGTTAGAATACGAGATTCACTAAACCTTATACAAGGTAATGATTTCAGTGCAACATGGCTTGCCCACCATGACGACTTCCTCTTATCATTTCTCTTGCTATTCGCAATGGTAAATCTAAGTGCCTTACCCATAGTAAAGAGATGACGTTCTTTGAAGCTTTTGTTTAAGCCTTAGAATGGTATGATGAAAACCCCTTGTACATGACAGTCACTTTCACACGTAGGAATTTTTCGGTGAGGAATGATGCCAAGACCCATTTCACTCTAGGATAACCACTAATGGTAGGCCACCATGAGATCATCGATAAGTTACTTAGAATGAACGTGAGACTTATCAGTCGAGAAGACCCAGTATCGGAGGAAATACATTTTTGTTATGAGAACACAAGATTTTAATTTAAAGGGAAGAGCATCACCGAAGGAGCTATCGTAAAGAATGTGAACAGACAGATGCAACCAGAGGATTGTTATGATTTTTTTTTCGAGGGACCAGTAACTCTCATTTTAAGTGTGGTAGCCCCACACTTCTAGGTCAATGGATTTGCTAGAAGACCCCAAACCCTAACCTTTTCTTTCTAGCCTCTTCGAATCTCGAGGACGAGATTCATTGTCAGTGTGGTAGGTTTGTAACATCCCAAATATTGGAATGTTATATTAATCAATAGAATGATTGAATTGATTGAATGATTGTTTGAAACTGAGTGAAATTAGAAACTTTTTGAAACTTTTGAATGAGAGGGAATAACATGACTTTCCCCTTTGTATTTTTTCTTTTGAATTCAAACCACATGCCCAAATTTTAAATATGAGAGGAGGAACATGACACTCCATGCTAGGGGCATTTATATAAAAAAAAATTGAACCATAAAACCCATGGGGTTATTTGAAAAAAAATTGCAAAATAAATCAATTTTGGCATTTTATGAAAAACATTTTTTTATTTTGGCCGTGGGAAAAATGTTATTCACATTCCTTATTTTCTCGTGATCATTTTGATATATAATATCACTATTTTTGGATTTGATTTGATTTCCAAATGACCTTTTACTTTCCTGTTTTTAAAGAAAAGGGAAAAATCCTTTTAATTAGGAAACCTCCGAGACCCAAATGGAAACGTGTCGGCCCAAAACCTCCTTTGCTAGATCCGAATCATTTTCGGATCAGCCGCCCGATCACGCACGGTCTCCTTCTCCCTCACTAACACGCCTGGACCACTGGTCGATCCCCCTCACCTGGTGCTCTTCCCCTTCCTTTCCATCACCTACTCCTTCCTTCGCCAGCGATCGCCTTGGATCCGACGGGATCTCATTGATCCCCTTCCCTCCGAGCACCCCGTACCCCAGGACTATAAAAGCCAGGAGCCCCACACCCGTTCTTCCCCTGATCTCTCACCCCGACGCCCTACCTCGCCCGCTATTGCTCGCCGGAGTAGAGCCCCACCTGCTGCACCATTGCCATTGTACCGCACCACCCCGACCACCTCGTAACCATCCTAATCCACCTACAAGCTCACCGCTCTCACCCGCACCTCCTCGTGCACCCGCCCGAGCTCCAGAGCCGCTCGACCGAGCTCCCCATCGACGACCCGAACCCCTCGCCGCCTCGAAGCTCTGTGTCGTCATCATCGTCATCCCCGAGCCATGCCAAGGCCACAAACGTCATCGCCGTGCTCGTCTACTTTGCCTGGGCACTTTGTCGTCACCAGAGGACCACCGGAGCGCCATCCCCAGTGATACATCAAGATCGTGCCATCTCAAGAATACGAGAGAGACTGAACACATAGCTATTGGTACAAACCGTCAGCCCCGAGGGTGGACTACTCCCTCCTCATCATGGACTCCACTGGGACGATGAAGATGGACACCGGAGATGATCTACCCTCCCTCTCCGACAGGGTACTGTTTTCTCTCTAGATTGGTTTTTCGTTGATACAGAGGCCTTGTGATGGTGCAACAAGGAGCCTAGGGTTATTTGTGATGGTTTCTATATTTATAGGAATTTTTGGTGTTGGTTTCATGCAGAGATGGGCCACGAGGTGGGCACGCTCCACCAGGGCACGGGTAGGGGACCTGGCACGCCCTGGTGGAGGGTGTACACCTCGTGACTCTTCTGGCACTCCCACGAAGCTCCGAAGGCCTATTTTGTTCCAAAAAATCGTCAAAAAGTTTCGGGCAATTCTGAGAACTTTCATTTTCTGCACAAAAACAAACACCACGGTAGTTCTGCTGAAAACAGCATCAGTCCGGGTTAGTTATAAATAAGTCATATAAAGTGCATCAAAACCATATAAAAGTGTTGTAAACATAGGTGAATATGGCATGAATACTTCATAAATTATTGATACATTGGAGACGTATTAATGGTGTCACGGGGAGGAGCGCCCGTAGTCATGCCCTGGGGATGTAGCCATTGTTGGGAGACGTAGTAGTAAATCAAATTTTTCCTACGTTCACCAAGATCTATCTATGGAGAAACCAGCAACGAGAGGGGAGAGATTGCATCTTCATACCTTTGAAGATCGCTAAGCGGAAGCGTTACAAGAACGCGGTTGATGGAGTCGTACTCGCAGCGATTCAGATCGCGGTAGATCCGATCAAGTGCCGAACGGACGACACCTCCGCGTTCAACACACGTGCAGCCCGGTGACGTCTCCAACACCTTGATCCAGCAAGGAGGAAGGAGAGGTTGGGGAAGGGCTCCAACAGCAGCACGACGGCGTGGTGGTGGTGGAGTAGCAAGGTATTCCGACAGGGCTTCGCCTAAGCGCTGCGGAGGAGGAAGAAGAGAGGTAGGGCTTCGCCGTGAGAGAGAGAGATCAAATCCTATCTCAAAACATCCAAAACCTCAAGTATATATAGGAGGAGGGACGTGGAGGGCTGGCTTGGCCTCTACTCCAAAGAGGAGATGGCCGGCCGAATTAAAGGGAGAGTCCACCTCCCACAAGGGAGGTGGATCTCCTCCTTTTAAATCCTTTTTGCCTTATCTCCTTATCTCCAGCCGCATGGGCCTTTAGCAAAAGTCTTGCCCAGCCCAATAAGGGCTGGCACACTTTATCTAACAGCCCATGTGGTCCTTTGGTCGTCACACCCCTCCCGGGGGTTATCCGGCACCCTCCCGGCACTCCCGGTACACAACCGATGAGCCCGAAAACTTTCCGGTGACCAAAACTGGACTTCCTATATATCAATCTTTACCTCCGGACCATTCCGGAGCTCCTCGTGACGTCCGGGATCTCATCCGGGACTCCGAACAACCTTCGGTAATCACGTATACCTTTTCCCTATAACCCTAGCGTCATCGAACCTTAAGTGTGTAGACCCTACGGGTTCGGGAGACACGTAGACATGACCGAGACACCTCTCCGGTCAATAACCAATAGAGGGATCTGGATACCCATGTTGGCTCCCACGTACTCCACGATGATCTCATCGGATGAACCACGATGTCAAGGATTCAATCAATCCCGTATACAATTCCCTTTGTCTATCGGTATGATACTTGCCCGAGATTCGATCGTCGGTATCCCCATACCTTGTTCAATCTCGTTACCGGCAAGTCTCTTTACTCGTTCCGTAATACATCATCCCGTGACTAACTCCTTAGTCACATTGAGCTCATAATGATGATGTCTTACCGAGTGGGCCCAGAGATACCTCTCCGTCACACGGAGTGACAAATCCCAGTCTCGATTCGTGTCAACCCAACAGACACTTTCGGAGATACCCGTAGCGTACCTTTATAGCCACCCAGTTACGTTGTGACGTTTGGCACACCCAAAGTATTCCTACGGTATCCGAGAGTTACACAATCTCATGGTCTAAGGAAATGACACTTGACATTGAAAAGCTTTAGCAAACGAACTACACGATCTTTGTGCTATGCTTAGGATTGGGTCTTGTCCATCACATCATTCTCCTAATGATGTGATCCCATTATCAACGACATCCAATGTCCATGGTCATGAAACCGAGACCATCTATTGATCAACGAGCTAGCCAACTAGAGGCTCACTAGGGACACGTTGTGGTCTATGTATTCACACATGTATTATGGTTTCCGGTTAACACAATTATAGCATGAACAATAGACAATTATCATGAACAAGGAAATACAATAATAACCATTTTATTATTGCCTCTAGGGCATATTTCCAACAGTCTCCCACTTGCACTAGAGTCAATAATCTAGTTCACATCACCATGTGATTAACACTTACATCACCATGTGATCATATCATCATGTGATTAACACCCAATAAGTTCTGGGTTTCTTCATGTTCTGCTTGTGGAAGAGGTTTTTTAGTCAACGGGTCTGCGACATTCACATACGTGTGTACCTTGCAAACTTTCCATGTCATAGTTGTAGATACTGGTCCCACGCTCCACTTGGAGCTATTCCAAATGGCTGCTCCACTATACGTAGCCAGATTTCTACTAAGAGTCATCCGGATTGGAGTTAAAGCTTGCATCATCGTAACCCTTTACGATGAACTCTTTATCACCTCCATAATCGAGAAATATTTCCTTAGTTCTCAAGTTACTAAGGCTAACTTTGACCGCTGTCCAGTGATCCACTCTTGGATTACTCTTGTACCCCTTGACAGACTCATGGCAAGGCACACACAGGTGCGGTACACAGCATGGCATACTATATAGAGCCTATGGCTAAAGCATAGGAGATGACACTCATCTCTTCTTTATCTTCTGCCGTGGTCGGGTATTGAGTCTTACTCAATTTCACACCTTACAATACAGTCAAGAACTCCTTCTTTGACCCATCTATTTTGAACTCCTTCAAAAACTTGTCAAGGTATGTCTTCGTCGAAAAAACTTATCAAGCGAATAGATCTATCCCTATAGATCTTGATGCTCAATAAAATAGTAGCTTTATCTGGGTCTTCCTTTGAAAAAAAAAACTTTTCAAACAACCCTTCATGCTCTTCCAGAAATTCTACATCATTTTCGATCAATAATATGTCAACTACATATTCTTATAAGAAATTCTATAGTGCTCCCACTCACTTTCTTGCAAATACAAGTTTCTCATAAACTTTGTATAAACTTAAACACTTTGATCACCTCATCAAAGCATATATTCCAACTCCGAGATTCTTGCTCCAGTCCATAGAAGGATCGCTGGAGTTTGCATATTATTAGCATCCTTAGGATTGACAAAACCTTCTGGTTGTATCACATACAACTCTTCCTCATAGAAACCATTACGGAAACCTTGTTTTGTCATCCATCTGCCAGATTTCATAATCGAAAAATGCAGCAACTGCTAACAAAATTTTAATAGACTTTTAGCATCGCTACAGATGAGACAATCTCATCGCAGTCAACTCCTTGAACTTGGCGGAAACTTCTTTGCGACAAATCGAGCTTTATAAACGGTGACATTTCACCATTAGCGTCTATGTTTATTTCAAAGGTCCATTTGTACTCAATGACCCGCCATTCAACAGGCAAGTCTACCAAAGTCCATACTTGGTTTTCATACATGGATCCTTTCTCGGATTTCATGGCTCCTAGCCATTTGTTGGAATCCGGGCCCACCATCGCTTCTCCATAGTTCGTAGGTTCATCGTTGTCCAACAACATGATTTCCAAGACAGGGTTGTCGTACCACTCAGGAGCAATACGCGTCCTTGTCGACCTACGAGGTTCGATAGTGACTTGATCCGAAGCTTCATGATCATCATCATTAACTTTCTTTTCAACTGAGTAGGCTCTACAGAAACATCTTTCTGTGTTGCGCTATTCTCTGGTTGAAACAAAGGTTCAACAACCTTATCAAGTTCTATCTTCCTCCCACTCAATTCTTTCGAGAGAAACTCTTTCTCAAAAAAGGACCCGTTCTTAGCAACAAACACCTTTTGCGCTTGGATCTGAGATAGAAGGTATACCCAATGTCTCATTAGGGTATTCTATGAAGATGCATTTGTCTGCTTTGAGTTCGAGCTCGCTAGGTGAAAACCCCATTTTCACATAAGCGTCGCAGCCCCAAACATTAAGAAATGACAGCTTAGGCTTCTGTCAAACCATAATTCTCACGGTGTCATCTCAACAGACTTAGATGGTGCCCTGTTAAAGTGAATGGATTTGTCTTTAATGCATAACCCCATAACGATAGTGGTAAAACGATAAGAGACATCATAGTACTCACTATATCCAATAGAGCACGACTACGACGTTCGAACACACCATCACACTATGGTGTTCCAGGAGGCGTGAGCTGTGAAACAATTTCCACATTGTCTAAAATTGCATACCAAACTCGTAACTTAGATATTCACCTCCATGATCATATCATAGACATTTATCTTCTTGTCACGATGATCTTTAACTTCACTCTGAAACTCCTTGAACCTTTCAAACATTTCAGATTCGTGTTTCATTAAGTAAATATCCCCATATTTACTCAAATCATCAGTGAAGGTAAAGAAAAACAACGATATCCACTGTGTGTTTCAACACTCATTGGACCACATACATCAACATGTATTAATTCCAATAAGCCACTTGCCCGCTCCATCATATTGGATGACGGGGTCTTAGTCATCTTGCCCAAGAGGCATGGCTCGCATGTCTCAACCGATTCGAAATCGAGTGAGTCAAAAAAATCCATCATCATGGAGTTTCTTCATGCGATTTATACCAATATGACATTACGTGGCAGTGCCACAAGCATGTGGTACTATCATTATTAACTTTGTATCTTTTGGTACCAATGTTATGAATATGTGTACTACTACGATCATGATTCGATAAACCATTTCGAGTGGGTGCATGACCATTGAAGGCATTATCCATGTAAACAGAATAACCATTATTCTCTAACTTATATGAATAACCGTATCGCACTAATCATGATCTAATCACGTTCATGCTCAACGCAAACACCAAATAACATTTATTTAGGTTTATCACAAATCCTGAAGGTAGAGAGAGCGTGCGATGGTGATCACATCAATCTTGGAAATACTTCCAACACACATCGTCACCTTTCACCTAGCTAGTCTCCATTTACTCCGTAGCTTTTATTTCGAGTTGCTAACACTTAGCAACCGAACCGGTATCTAATACCCAGATGCTACTAGGAGTACCAGCAAGGTACACATCACTAACACGTATATCAAATATACTTCCATTGACATTACCAGCCTTCTTATCTACCAATCATCTAGGGTTTTTCCGCTTCAGCGAACATTCTCCTCATAACAGAAGCACTTAGTCTCGGGTTCGGGCTCAACCTTGGGTTTCTTCACTAGAGCAACAACTGGCTTGCCATTCCTGAAGTTTTCCGTTCTTTCCCTTGCCCCTTTTGAAACTAGTGGTTTCACTTAACCATCAACACTTGATGCTCCTTATTGATTTCTACCTTCGTGGTGTCAAACATCACGAACAACTCAGGGATCATCTTATCCATCCCTGGCATGTTATAGTTCATCACGAAGCTCTAGTAGCTTGGTGGCAGTGACTTGGAGAACTGCATTAATCACTATCTCATCTGGAAGATTAACTCCCACTTGATTCAAGTGATTGTAGCACCCAGACAATCTGAGAACACGCTCACCGATTAAGCTATTCTCCTTTATCTTGCAGGCAAAGAATCTTGTTGGAGGTCTCATACCTCTCAACATAGGCACGAGCTTGAGATCACAATCTCAGCTCCTAGAACATCTCATATGTTCTGTGACGTTCAAAACATTTTGAAGCCTCAATTCTAAGCCGTAATGCATGACGCACTGAACTATCACGTAGTCATCAAAAAGTGCCTGTCATATGTTCACAACATCTACAGACAACGCTTGAGGGAGTGATGCAGTTAGCGGTACATCAAAAACATAAGCTTTCTGTGCAGCAATGAGGACAATCCTCAGATCACGGACCCAGTCCGCATTATTGCTACCATCAACTTTCAACTTACTTTTCTCTAGGATTGTATCAATAAAACTGGGGAGCTACAGCGTGAGCTATCTACGACATAATTTGCAAGGACATTTTTAGACTAAGTTCATGATAATTAAGTTCATTTAATCAAATTATTAATGAACTCCCACTTAGATAGACATCTCTCTAGTCTTCCAAGTGATACATGATCCATGTCAACTAGCCCGTGTCCGATCATCACGTGAGACGGACTAGTCATCCATGGTGAACATCTCTATGTTGATCGTATCTTCTATACGACTCATGTTCGACCTTTCGGTCTTCCGTGTTCCGAGGCCATGTCTGTACATGCTAGGCTCGTCAAGTCAACCTAAGTGTTTCGCATGTGTAAATCTGGCTTACACCCGTTGTATGCGAACGTTAGAACCTATCACACCCGATCATCACGTGGTGCTTCGGAACGACGATCCTTAGCAACGGTGCACAGTTAGGGTGAACACCTTTCTTGAAATTTTATTGAGAGATCATCTTATTTACTACCGTCGTTCTATGCAAATAAGATGTAAACATGATAAACATCACATGCAATCAATATAGTGACATGATATGGCCAATATCATCTTGCTCCTTTGATCTCCATCTTCGGGGCACCATGATCATCACTATCACCGGCACGACACCATGATCTCCATCATCATGATCTCCATCATTGTGTCTTCATGAAGTTGTCTCGCCAAATATTACTTCTACTACTACAGCTAACGTTTAGCAATAAAGTAAAGTAATTACATGGCGTTTATGATTGACACGCAGGTCATACAATGATATAAGACAACTCCTATGGCTCCTGCCGGTTGTCATAGTCATCGACATGCAAGTCGTGAACCCTATTACAAGAACATGATCAATCTCATACATCACAATGCATCACATCACATCCTTTTGGCCATATCACATCACACGGCATATGCTGCAAAAACAAGTTAGACGTCCTCTAATTTGTAGTTGCAAGTTTTTACGTGGTTGCTATAGGTTTCTAGCAAGAACGTTTCTTACCTACGTCAAAACCACAACGTGATATGCCAATTGCTATTTACCCTTCATAAGGACCCTTTTCATCGAATCCAATCCGACTAAGGTGGGAGAGACAGACACCCGCTAGCCACCTTATGCAACTAGTGCATGTCAGGCGGTGGAACCGGTCTCACGTAAGCGTACGTGTAAGGTTGGTCCGGGCCGCTTCATCCCACAATACCGTCGAATCAAGATAAGACTAGTAACGGCAAGCATATTAACAAAATCGACGCCCACAACTGCTTTGTGTTCTACTCGTGCATAGATTCTACGCATAGACCTAGCTCATGATGCCACTGTTGGGAGACGTAGTAGTAAATCAAATTTTTCCTACGTTCACCAAGATCTATCTATGGAGAAACCAGCAACGAGAGGGGAGAGATTGCATCTTCATACCTTTGAAGATCGCTAAGCGGAAGCGTTACAAGAACGCGGTTGATGGAGTCGTACTCGCAGCGATTCAGATCGCGGTAGATCCGATCAAGTGCCGAACGGACGACACCTCCGCGTTCAACACACGTGCAGCCCGGTGACGTCTCCAACACCTTGATCCAGCAAGGAGGAAGGAGAGGTTGGGGAAGGGCTCCAACAGCAGCACGACGGCGTGGTGGTGGTGGAGTAGCAAGGTATTCCGACAGGGCTTCGCCTAAGCGCTGCGGAGGAGGAAGAAGAGAGGTAGGGCTTCGCCGTGAGAGAGAGAGATCAAATCCTATCTCAAAACATCCAAAACCTCAAGTATATATAGGAGGAGGGACGTGGAGGGCTGGCTTGGCCTCTACTCCAAAGAGGAGATGGCCGGCCGAATTAAAGGGAGAGTCCACCTCCCACAAGGGAGGTGGATCTCCTCCTTTTAAATCCTTTTTGCCTTATCTCCTTATCTCCAGCCGCATGGGCCTTTAGAAAAAGTCTTGCCCAGCCCAATAAGGGCTGGCACACTTTATCTAACAGCCCATGTGGTCCTTTGGTCGTCACACCCCTCCCGGGGGTTATCCGGCACCCTCCCGGCACTCCCGGTACACTACCGATGAGCCCAAAAACTTTCCGGTGACCAAAACTGGACTTCCTATATATCAATCTTTACCTCCGGACCATTCCGGAGCTCCTCGTGACGTCCGGGATCTCATCCAGGACTCCGAACAACCTTCGGTAATCACGTATACCTTTTCCCTATAACCCTAGCGTCATCGAACCTTAAGTGTGTAGACCCTACGGGTTCGGGAGACACGTAGACATGACCGAGACACCTCTCCGGTCAATAACCAATAGCGGGATCTGGATACCCATGTTGGCTCCCACGTACTCCACGATGATCTCATCGGATGAACCACGATGTCAAGGATTCAATCAATCCCGTATACAATTCCCTTTGTCTATCGGTATGATACTTGCCCGAGATTCGATCGTCGGTATCCCCATACCTTGTTCAATCTCGTTACCGGCAAGTCTCTTTACTCGTTCCGTAATACATCATCCCGTGACTAACTCCTTAGTCACATTGAGCTCATAATGATGATGTCTTACCGAGTGGGCCCAGAGATACCTCTCCGTCACACGGAGTGACAAATCCCAGTCTCGATTCGTGTCAACCCAACAGACACTTTCGGAGATACCCGTAGCGTACCTTTATAGCCACCCAGTTACGTTGTGACGTTTGGCACACCCAAAGTATTCCTACGGTATCCGAGAGTTACACAATCTCATGGTCTAAGGAAATGACACTTGACATTGAAAAGCTTTAGCAAACGAACTACACGATCTTTGTGCTATGCTTAGGATTGGGTCTTGTCCATCACATCATTCTCCTAATGATGTGATCCCGTTATCAACGACATCCAATGTCCATGGTCATGAAACCGAGACCATCTATTGATCAACGAGCTAGCCAACTAGAGGCTCACTAGGGACACGTTGTGGTCTATGTATTCACACATGTATTATGGTTTCCGGTTAACACAATTATAGCATGAACAATAGACAATTATCATGAACAAGGAAATACAATAATAACCATTTTATTATTGCCTCTAGGGCATATTTCCAACAGCCATGTCGGTGAACCTCGTTAACAAATCTCGGTGTCGTGGTTGTGTGATTGCTTGGTTCTCAGATGATCGACGGAGTGCCTCGGATTTATTCTAGCATATATATTATTCATGGACGGAAGACAACAAGGTTAAACATATTATCCCCTAGCCCGCAAAAAAACATATTATCTCCAACTATATGGTATGGGTTTAATGCTCAAACTTGAACACCAATGTATTTTTTTGTGTGTGGAGAAAAACACCAGTGTTGTTACAAGACAACCCTCAAGTCTCAAAAGCGGTCACCTAATTAACCCACCTCTACCAGAACTGATATAGTTTTGACTGTGGTATAAGTGATTAGGGCATCTTCAATGCGGACCCCACAAATCGGCTGCAAACGTCTGGACTGAGCTGTCCCGACAGTGCAACGCATCCAGCATGGTCTTGTATTTGTTCCTGGACTAGTCCGAACGTCCGTTTTTCCGCAAATCGAAAGCAAACAGGGTACTTTTGCATTTGTCTAAGCATCTGTCACGTAGGACTTCGACAAACCACTATCAAAAATTGAAGCGGAGCCCGTGCATTTCGAGCGGTCCACGTTGTTTCCGTGTCAACCCACTTTCTCCACCCTTTCTGTGCAGATTGCTACCGCTCTCACCGCAATTCCCACCCTTTTCGTATCCAACACCACATGGACCCACACGAAGAGCTGCCAGAGCCGACTAAGGTAGAGGATCTAGAGAAGGTGGCTACTTGGAAGATCAACTCGGCGACACAACAAGCCCGCCACCTCAAAAAAATAAGGCAAAGGATCAATATGCCGGCAAAAAGAAGGGCGGTTGGGGAAGGGTGCAAGGGTCGGGGACAAGTGGAGCCTGCCACCGCTGCAGCAATCGATGCACACGTCTTCCTGGCTAGGGAAATATCAGTCGCCCTACTTCTACACCGCCAAGAAACTTAGTCAACATCGGCAGTCCTTGACCTCCGCCATCGGGTATGTGTTGTTTTACGTCGAGTCAACACGAGACTGCGCCATTTCCCCGACTCATCACTACTTCTTGTTCAATCATGGACGTCGGACGTGGATCTTTTTGTTTGCCGGTATGTCTCACAACTAGGCAAGAGAGTGTATGACAACGTTGACAGGGATTTGTTGGAGATGATCCACAATGGAGGAAGAGGTGAAGGATGCTATGAGGAAAGGAAAGTGGAAGACTCGGAGCCTGAGGTGCACACCCAGCAGTCAGGCTCGTGCACCCATCTGAGCACGCAACTGTGTAGGTATACCTAGGGCGTGTTTGGTTTGTTTCTGCTACAGTACCTGCGTTGCATACCCATCTCCAGCCAGCCTGGTTCTTCATATACAGCCTCATATGCAGCATATGCAACCTGTTTGGTTGCCTGCATCGCATGAAGGGTCACTTACCCCCCTGCTGTTTGGTTGCCGTTTTTGTGCTTAGGGTGTGAGCAGATGCAAACTTCTGTTGTTTGGTTGCAAATAGCGTTTGTGTTCTGCTCACCCCATTCAATTGCGGTGTCCTTACCACCACATGATCAGCACAAAGCAAACAACGGGAATCACAGCAAACTACTTAGATTAATAGGAAACTACTTAGATTAAACAAAGCAAGCAACAGAAATGACAGCAACAACAAACTTAGATTAACAGCAGGGGCATCCTCCTTCCCTGCTCGATGCCAGGGTGCCGCTCCTGGCCAAAATATTGACAAGTTCACAGCACAAGTACCATAAGTTCTAGCGAGACAACATAACAAGTTCAACACTAAGACCTAAGTTAACTACATTGCATGCTCAATGTTACCAACGCAGTTGTGCTGGCTGCAACGAAACCTGCACATGATCGAGAAGTCGTGGTTGTAGATTTGGACCTTCAGGCTGAGTCCTGGGATGCGCAGAACAAGGAGGTTGCCAGGGATGATCCGGTGGCGGCGGCAGAAGTAGTTCCAGCCCCGGCCAAGCACCACTTGTTCGCCGAGAGCCTGACCATGCGTAGGAGCCGCCAAATGACCATCCACTCGTTCATCACCTCCACGAACTTGCGAGGGATGACGAGCATGGAGAGGTCTTCGGCGTCCTTGATCTGCTAGTAGAAGCGCAGCTACTCCCGGGCCCCCTCCTTGTGGTCGGTCCTTGGAGATCGTCCCCTTGAACGAGGCAGGCTCATGAAGGCGACCCTGCCAGGCAGGTCCATCCTCTTGAGCCACCTGTTCGTGGGGATGAGATCCTCAGCACCCTCAGCTTTGGCTACCACCTGAGCTCCTCCACCCGCCACGTCTCATTTAGTCTTCAATATCTTGTCAGGTAAGATGACAAGTATTAAAGGTGCTTGCAAAATGAATAACCACTGATCAGTGGCATTAGCACTTTTGCAAATGCCACTGATCAGTTGCACTAGCACAACAACATTTGGCACTGATCAGAGGCATTTGCCCAAGAGAAAATACCACTGATTAGTGCACAAACTCTTTGCCAAATGTCACTTATCAATGGCACTTGCTCTTGAGAAAATGCCACTAATCAGTGGCATCTTGTCTTCTGCAACTGCCATTGATCAGTGCACTCTCCTAACCATGGAAACATCTAAAAATAGCACCCATGTGCACCCATGCACATTTGGCAGCATCCAAAAATGGTCCTACTACATGCACGTATAACAATCTAGAGCATGCAACACAAAACCTAGCTTGAACATGTATATAGCAACTTGAAAACAACCATGAACATGATCCTAGCTTCAATGAACATGCCACAGATCGTAGCAAGATCCTGGCAAGACCCTAGCACTAGCGGAAGAACATTATCCTAGACACACACTGTAGCAAACAAGAACAGATCGGTCCGATTCGATTCGATTGGGATCGAATCGAATTGGATCTACTTGAATCCTACAAAAGTAGTAGCACATGCCAAAGACATAAACCCCTAATCTACATCTATGAGCAAGCATTGGGGATTCTTTGACTCACCGGAGCTTGCGCAGTCGCAGCGAACCGATGCCGGGGTGAAAACCCTGCTTAGAAGGAGAGATGTGGCAGAGCGGAGGAGGAGCCGGCCTTGGCGACTGTCGGCAACATCGGCCCCGTGCTCATGGACACGTCGGAGGTCGAGGAGGATGGCCCGTCGACAGGAGAAAACCCTTGGACGGGGGTCAAGAAAAGCCCCCGACGCCGAGCCCAGGACCACAAGGTCAGGAACCGGCGGCAGAGCAGGAACAACCGGCACCACATTGGCCGGCCCTCACGGTGGCTCGCAGCACCGATGCTAGGTCCCTGCCCGAGTTCACGAGCCCGGCCACCCAGCGGTTCTGGATGCTGGCGATGCACTTGTCGACGGGGGTCAGAGGACGGCGCGACGGTGGGCGAGGCGGAGCCTTCGAAGGCGACGACAGGGAGGGGCGATGAGGCAAAGAGGTGGGAATAGTGCGGCGGCGGTGACAGGAGAGTGGGAGGGGAGTTATGAGACGTCCCCTCCATCTCCTGCGCTCCTTGAGGCATCCAACCTCCTCCCGCACGTGGTCGTGCCGAGCCAGGCTCGTGAGAAACTGTCGATTCGATAGTTTCCACCGGGCCAGGCTTAGGCCTGCTTTAATGTTCGTGCAATCCACGAATCGCATGCAGCCCAGCCAACCAAACAGGCCACACACATCCCGCGTGGGCCTGGTTGGGCTGCATGCGGGCAACCAACCGCGCCCCTAGAAGTCGGGCACATACACTTAGCAGCCGGACTCGTACAAGAAGACCGAGCTCGAAGGGAAGAAGGTTGAGATCGCGTACCGTTTGGAGAATACTAAGATGTTGACCATGAGTGTCAATCGATTTGTTCCCTTCTATATTAACCTATGGAAACCTTCTATATCAATTGTTGGATCAATATCCAACGGATAGTTATCTTCTTACACTGATAATCCAGGCCGAACCGCCCGTCGCCCGTGGCCAGCGGCGTTCCTCGCCGCCCCACCCTTCCCTCATCACTATGGTGGCCCCGCACCATGCCATCCCTCTACCACCACCATAATTATATGGCGATCCTCCCCCTCCCCCTCCTGCCCTTGAATCTGAACCATCAACTTTCGAACTCGCCTGTGTCGGCTATGGCTCATTCCTAGATGAGGCATTGCTAATGCCGCTCCGTCGCACCTCCTTCATTCCCAACAAAATCGACTGGCCCTAATTCAAAACCGAGTCGAACCGCCACATCAGCGGGGCCATCGCAGAGCACCGCGTGACGACTAGCCACCGAAGATGTCGCCCAGAGTCGGCGAACACGAACTGGGGGCACGCGCTCCAGACAACCTCGGCCAGGGTCGACGCGGTGATGTAGGCTTCGTTGACATAGGACTTGACGTCCAACACTTGGAGCGCAGGTGTGGAGCTGGAAGATATTCCGTATGTCCATGAGCTCGAGGTGTCAGAGCGAGCCGGAGCGTATAGGGACGTCGGACGCGGCAACCAGCATGAGCAATGCCAGCCTGAGCTTCTCCAGGATAGGTCTTCGTATAGTTTTTCTCTCCAAAATGCTATAGAGCCAAGAGCATCTACGGTCGGACTCTCCAAACCCGTCTCAAACGCCTGGATGGATGGCCCAATCATTGCCCGGTCATGAAAATGAGACCCGAATGGGTGCATCAAACGCCTGTGCTGACCAACACCCTTCATATCCAGCCGAAATATGGGATGGATATAGGGGCGTCCGGGTGTGTCCTCCATGTTGGGGTCCCATAGGAAAACTCTCTGAACTCGGCGTTCCGAAGCTCGTCTCCTTTGTCGGGCCGATGGCGACATGTGGCGCCTATGTGGCGGGCCGCATAATGCCTAGCCCGACTCTTTAAGCCAATTGCTGGCGTTGAAACTCTAAACGTCCACATTTCCTCGTCCTGTCCATCGCTGCCGCCACTTTCCACTCGTCATCCTCCACTAGGAATTGCCATGCCCCTACGCTGCCGGGCATATCTAACGCTAGAGGTCCGGCTAGAGGTCCTTGAGCATATTCAGGCAAGACGCGAAGTCTTGATCGCCGCAGGGCTACCTTAGGATGCGGTGGATCTGAAGGAGGATTTGGAGGAGGAGGGGAAAGAGGTTGAGGAAGTGGAGAAGGAGGTCGAGGAGGAGGAGGAGGATCCGGAGGAGGAGAAGGTTGAGGAGGAGGATCATGAGGAGGATGAGGTTGAGTAAGAGGAGGAGGAGCCAGAGAAGGATGTGATGCACGCTGGGGACGCCGATCTGCACGCGGAGCAGGCCATACTCGATTCCTTCCACTCTTAGTCGGATGCAGAGACCATACGCCGTTGTCGGTAGGATATGGAGACGAAGCACTCCGCGGAAGTCGACGAGATGCTCGCATACATGAGTGACAAGGAGGAGGAGCTGCAACCTTTCTCTACGCATGTCCATGTGGCGTCCAGCACCAACGTCATGGACATCTCCGACGATAAATCATAGCTAGCGTGTCGTAGTACGTGCATTTATTTTGCATGGTTGTATGGATTTCGGGACGAAATATGAGAGACTCAGATGCAAAAGAGCAAATTTAAGGCATGATCGGTCATTGTGCGTTTAAAGGGCCGAATTTGCAAGGCCCGGTTTGCAAATCCAGGCCCACAAATGCCCGCGCACGCGTCCGGGCGCGTCCTTGGTACTAATCGGTTAGTCCTCAAATCAGCTCGTTCATATCCGGGTCTTTCATATTTGATCCCATAAATTACTATGTACTATGTACTACCCTAGTTTTCGTCATCGGAGATGTCCATGACGTCGATGCCGGGCGCATGGGAGGGCTCCAACTCCTCGTCCTCCTCCTGGAGCTCATCATGGTCGGCAAGCATCCACACCTCCACCGCAACCTGCATCGCCTCCATCTCATGTCGACAATAACATCTGGCCACCGCAAGCAACTTCGAGTGGATGGAGTTGAGGATGATGTGCTGCTCCGCACGCAGGTCCGTGTCACCAGCATCCACTCGTCCTCCTGTGACTCCGGCTCCTCCTCCTCCTTCTCAAGCTTCTCCTGCTCCTCTGGGTCCACTACATCTGAAGGTAGCCCCACGGCGATCCGGGCTTCGCCCTTGCTGAGGGAGTCTTGGATTAAGGGGTCTTCGGGAGGCCGACCTATCTCTATGGGCCGGACCATATGGGCCACTTACCAAACACAGGATTCATTGACGACCTAATCTCCAAGATGGAAGCTTCAGGAATTGCGGCTTGCGCTCCACATTTGATGTAGCAAATAGGCATGTTTATTTCTTGGGCATGTAACTGACCATGTGTAAACCCGAGGTACCCTTGGCATCTATATAAGCTGGAGGGTTTTAGGTTATAGACACAGAACAACTCATCTAGGGTTAGCTATTCGATCTCAAGGTAGATCAACTCTGTAACGCCCCATACCATCAATACAACCAAGCAGGACGTAGGGTATTACCTCCATAGGAGGGCCCGAACCTGGGTAAATATGTGTCCCCTTCCTCTCCTGTTACCATCGATTCTAGTATCACAGTTTGGGACCCCTTACCCGAGATCCGCCCGTTTTGACATCGACATTGGTGCTTTCATTGAGAGTTCCTCTGTGAGCACTCAAGGGATCGATGTCTCGCCTTGTCATTAACGACGAGGTCCGCAACATGGACACTTTTGCCCCCGGAAAGATCTTCACCTTCAGCAGTGTTGTGCTGCACGCCAACCCGACTGGCCATCTAGGTCGTGTCAAGAGATTGCCCCCGATCAGGAGGTCCGATTCGGGAACATAGAGTTCTCCATGGATTCTTGGGGCGACCTGTCATTAATCGGGCTTGCTACTTCACTTGCCATGCCCAAAAACTCCGAGGCTTTAACCTCGAGTTCCTTCTCTGGTCACACCAGCGGGGTCAACCACGGCGGTGTACCCACTCTTGGTCCAGATCTGGTCATAGTTTCATAAGTCTAGACACTCGTTCTTGCCGAACATTCATCTCGTTCAGACGCATTGGAGGTCAACTCTGGAGGTTCCGAACAGTATCATCCAATCGAGCCCTCGACGTTCGACGAAGCCCTAGATCGGATTTCGTTGCTGAAAATTTCCAATGATTCAGCCCCGATCTACTCTCAGATCGGCTACAGTACGGGTCGGGACAAATTTTTCGACCCACCCACCACCCACTTGATAGCCACAGTCAAATATTTAACCGACATGCTGGATTATGCCTCCGATGAGGCAGAATACATGGATGAAGAGGATTGCGCCCCCACCACTGCTAATACCGGTCGATGGGACGCCACTTCTACATATGACATCTACATGGTGGACACTCGTAATGGTGACAAAACGCCTAATAATGATGGCGTCAAGTCGGGCGACGCACCGTCAAGGCGTCGAAAACCGCATAAGTGGTCCAAAGCAAAAAGGGAAGGAAAGCTATCATCAACACTTGGGACAGACCCCCCGGGACCATGGCGACCCTGATATCCCCGAACACTCGTTAGAGGGTCAGGAAAAGCCTGACGACTAGAGCAACCCCGACAACGCCAACGACTCCGAGGACGATAACTACCTCCCCCTGTCGAGGAGGAGGATATCCCGGAAGCCGATGATTTGGACATCCCTGATAACCATGAAAATCGGGAAGTGTTCAGAAAGCAGCTCATAGTGACGGCACGAAGCCTGAGAGCTAAGGAACGGCAGCTTAAAGCCGAACACGATGACCTCAATGATCGATGGACAAGAGTCCTCTCAGTTGAGGAAGGACATGGTACTGATCTGTCAGACCAGCCCAAAAGCTATCCGCAAAGAAGGCTACTGCCACAATTTGATGACAAGCTCACCGATACTCCGTCTTTGAAATATACTCCATACGACAAGCCAGACCGCCCTCCTCGCGGGCGCGATCGGATGGCTGACGACATCGGTTACAGGTCGGTAATACCCCGAAGACGGGGAAAGGAGCCACTAGATCCCAATGGTAGGTTCAACCTGCGTGCTGACTTAGATCACAGAGCAGGCCGTACAAGATCTATTTACGGATCCAAAGGATACTCACCCGATAGACGGGATGGGTACAGACCATGGTTCGACTGAAGAGATAACAGAGACCGGGAACTTAACCAAGCTAGAACAGACGCCGATTACAGGCGCGACATAGCTCGAGTTCGAGGCACCGCCCACCCGCTATGTTTCACAGATGAGGTGATGTGGCATTAGTTTTCGGAAGGGTTTAAACCCATGAATATCAAACAATACAATGGGACAACAGAACCAACCGTATGGATCGAGGACTTCCTCCTCCACATCCACATGGCTCGAGGAGATAATCTCCACGCCATCAAATACATCCCCCTTAAACTCAACGGGCCATCTCGGCACTGGCTCAACATCCTCCCCGAAAACTCCATCGGATGCTGGGAAGACCTCGAGGATGCATTCCGCTCTAACTTCCAGGGAACTTATGTTCGGCCGCCAGACTCCTCCGACCTAAGCAACGTCATACAGAAATCCGGAGAGTCTACACGAAAATTCTGGAATCGATTCTTGACCAAGAAGAACCAGATTGTCAACTGTCCGGATGTCGAGGCAATAGCCTCTTTTTGGCATAATATTTGGGACAAATGGCTGGCTCGTCAGCTCGGCCAGGATAAACCTCGGACCATGTCCGCCCTCACTTCTCTAATGACCCGCTTTTGCATGGGTGAAGACAATTGGCTAGCAAGACGCAGCCACAACTCCGAAGCGCCCGGAACCTCTGAGGTTCGGGATGGCAACGGGAAGCCCAAGCGCAACAAGAACAAGCATCACAACAAAAACAGTGATGCCGATGATATGGTCGTCAATGCTGGATTCCGCAATTCCTGTCCTGGGCAGTGGAAGAAGACTCCTAAAGGCAACCGCGACGGACCCATTCCGCTGGAGAAAATCATGGACAGGCCTTGCCAAATCCACGGGACCCAAGAGAAGCCCGCCAACCACAAACACCACAATTGTTGGGTGTTTAAATAGGTCAGCAAGCTCCCACCCGAGGATCAAAGCAAGAGCCCTCATGGCAAGGATGAGGATGAGCCTCGGGGTCCGATTGGTGGCAATCAAAAGAAATTTCCTCTCGAAGTCAAGACGTTAAACATGATATACGCCACCCATATACCCAAGAAGGAGAGGAAGCGCGCCCTTCGAGAGGTCTACGCTGTAGAGCCCGTGGCCCCGAAGTACAACCCATGGTCGGCATATCCGATCAACTTTGATCGGTGCGATCACCTTACCAGTATCTATCACGGGAGTTCGGCCGCACTTGTCCTCGACCCCATTATCGATGGGTATCACTTCACAAAAGTCCTAATGGACAGAGGAACTAGCCTTAACCTGATTTATTCAGACACGGTGAAAAAGATGGGCATAGACCTGTCACGAATTAAACCCAGTAACCACCTTTAAAGGGGTGATTCAAGGTGTCGAAGCCCAATACACGGGCTCCGTTACCCTGGGAGTTGTGTTCGGCTCGCCCGCTAACTTTTGTCGCGAAGACTTGATCTTCGACATTGTGCCCTTCCACGGCGGCTATCACACCCTGCTCGGTCGGACAACGTTTGCTCGTTTCAACATCCTCACGCATTACGCATACCTCAAGCTCAAGATGCCTGGCCTCAAAGGGGTCATCACTATCAATGGAAATACGGAGCGAGCTGTACGAACCGAGGAACATGCGCTGGCCCTAGCAGCCGAATTTAGTTATAAAGATGATCGACAAGTTCCGCCATCTGCCGTAAAGGCACGCAAGGTCGGGAAGCAAGCTTGGCTGCAAGCCGAACTCCCGGAGCCTTCCTTTCCCCTCAAATAGGCTCTCTCTCCCCATCGCATGCCCCCAGGACCAGAGAAGTACGTGCCAAGAAGGCACAACTTTCACACTTAAAATTCCATGGGCAACAGTGGGGAAACAAGGGTGGGAGTCTGGCTAGACCGGACTACTACCATTCAATACATCTTCGGACATAATACAGGGACCATTGAAGGTCCCACTAAGGGCGTAAAGCTTATTCATAATTCGGTGACTTTTCAAGACCTTGTTTGCAAGATCCGTTTGCCGAACAACCAAATATCAGGAGCCAACTAGCAACAGGGCACATCGAGGACGTAATGCCACCAATCGAAGACCCCTGGTACAACCACTCATCTAGTCTTTTTTCACATACCTGTAAGTAGTTGCTTTGGCACTCCGAGTAATAAGAGTTATGAAGAAAACAAAAAATAAATAGCATCATTTTACATGTTTGTCTGGTTGTGCTTTTTGGCACATTTTTCCTTTTCTCCCTCTTCTCGTGACACAGTTCGATATGTTACGATGCAACCAGATAATATGGGGGCTCGAGCTTACAAACAAATTGCCTTACATATGTTTTATTATGTGTCGGCATCTTGGAGTTCACTTTATATGCATCGGTTCTGAACTATGTCTTGGGTCAATAGTTGGGTTGCCTGGCTCCTATGCTTGCCCCTTTACGTTCTGCTCGTTCGGCTAAAAGGGCAAAGGGAGAACCCCTATGATTGTGTTTCTGGTTAGTCTGGTCAAGCACCACAGGGGAGAAAGCCGAAAACTAACCATCATAGTATGCGAGAGCCGGTCTGTGAATCCAAGCCTTAAGTATTATACTTACATCCTCGTCAGAGGATATTCCGCGTTATGCGAAGGGTTTGTTATCCATGCGAACCATGTGATGCTGGCCTTAGCCGCGGTTCATCCGAACATCACAACACTCCGGGGGCTAGTCCTTAGCCCCCCCCCCCCCCCCCCCCCGCAGTCCTTTTTGCGCCCCTATGGCTAAGTGAAAGAAATAAGGCACTATAGTCTGATTGCCTAGTCCGCCATACTCTACCGCCTTCGGGTTTCGATCACTCGGCTAAAGAATATTGTGCATTGGCAGAGACACCCCATGTAGTATCTACATGGGGTCTGAAGCTGACGACTCGCATCTTTCAGATTCAAACGGCCACACAGGAGTTATAAAGGAATGCAAAAACATCAAAGCTGAATAAATAACTTATAACATTGACAACTTTGAAAAGTCTTCGGACGCATTACAATTCATTCAAATATATTATCGCCCGAACACTGAGAAGCTATCGCTCGAGCACCTTCCATTACTCCGATGAAGTATAGCTCGGGACGTCTATGCTCCTTCCCAGGAGGCGGCGGGGCAGTGGCCACCTTCATCGGATCTAGCCTCTGCCAGTGCACCTTGGCCTTGGCAAGGGACATCTGGACTCCCTCGATGCAGGAGGAGTGCTTCACGGTGCCAAAACGGGGCGAAGAGGCAACTAACTTCTGCACCAGGCCAAAGTAGTTGCTTGGCAGTGGCTCGCCGAGCCATAGGAGGATGCAGAGGTACTTCATGGCTGGCTCCGCAATCTGGTGCAGCTCCATCAGCTGTTTTAGCTGCTCCACGAGAAGAGGCAAGTGCTCGGGGGCTTTGAATTATGCCCAGAACAGCCCACCTTCATCTCCTTCTTCCCTCGAGGTGAACATTCGATTGGCGTCCGCCACGCTCTTCTGGAGATCGGAAGAGGCGCCTGAAGAACGCCACACATGGGTAAGCAATTTGAATTTGTTATCCCTGAAGATGCATTGTAGTAAGTATGGCTTACCATCCATTATGTCCTTCGCTTGGCGGACCTGCTCCTCATAGAACCGCCTATCCACCCACTCCTTCTGAAGATCATTCTTTAGGGTGGACAGTTTGGTCGCACTCTCCTTGCCCTTCTGCTCAAGGGCCTCACACTTCCGGCTGGCATCCTTGAGCTCCTGCTGGACCTCCGCCACACAAGCCTTGTGCTTCTGGCTGGTGGCTCATAGGGCGGAGAGGGCAGTCGCCATTTCTTTGGCCGTCGCCCTCTTGATGGCTGTCTGGTCTTTCGCTTGTTGGAGCTTGGCGTGGAGCCTTTCCGCCTCTTTCGTTGAAGCTGCTTCAACTTTAAAACATTATGAAAAACTACATGGACAGAGTTCGGGTAAAGGTGTTCGGGCAAAGGTATTCAGATTTTGTTTTGACCTACCTTGTGCCTCGTCGAATCTTCTGTTGAGGGCATCAACTTCATCCTCATAGCATTTAAGCTTCCGATTCAGTTCGTCTAGTTCGGCGCCATTTATGGCCACCGCCGATGACGAAGCCTACAATACACATGCAGTTTACATGATGCATGGGTTCTATACTCCCGAACTATATTCAATCAGATCATATGTTCGACCTTATTAGGGGCTAATCTAACGCTCCGGACACATAATTTGTATCTAGTCCGGAATCAGATACATGATTGACCCCTAGGTAAGTTTCTTTTATTCAAACTCACCTAGGGCTCGGGGGCTGCCATGTACATTATAATAAAAATAAGTAAAAACTTGGCAAATAAGAGTTTCATGTGACTTACTTGAAAACCCGTTAGGAGACCTTTGAAGGCCTCCTTCAGTCCATTGTGGATGGACCGAATGCTTTGTAATACCGTACCCATAAGGGTGCGGTGCTCCTCGGAGATGGAGGCGCTCGATAGAGCCTCCTCCATGACCGGACACCCATTGGTTGGTGGCGTCGGAGGTGATCGGATAACCCGATCACCGACCGGGATTTGAACTAGTACCTCCGGAGGCATGGTGCGCTCTGGAGATGCCCTCGGAGGGACTGAGCGGCCGCTCGTCCGGCCTCCTCAGTGTCCGGGTGGGGTACCTCCCCCCCCGGTCTTTGGTGACCGAGGTGTTAGCCTCGGCCATTACGTCGTCTCCCCCGCCATCGGTGCCTGGCTCCATAGGAGCATGTTGGGATGATACCTCCACGGTATCCTTCGCGGCTCCTAGAGTGGCGCGATGCGAGGCATTCCTGATCTCCGCTAGTTTGGCGGGGGGGTCTCCCAGTCCGATATCTGGTCGGTGGGAAGGACGCGCGGGGGGCTGCAAAATCAATAAGCACCTACGTGTTAATAAACTCTAGACCTGTTAAAGGACGAACGAGGGGTCTTCGGATACTAACCTTTGGGCCGGGGGCTTGACCCTGAGGTTCCTTCATGGAACCACCTCGAGGTCATTGGACTCAGTGTCTGAGTCCGAGCTGTTGTCGGACAGGATCATATGTGCCCGACGCGTCCTCTTCTGGGCAGGAGGGGGTACCTCCTCCGGGGCGTCCAATGATGCCGCCCTCTTTCTTGCGAGGGGGAATTGCCTTCCCCCTCGGCTTCATCCTCCTCTTCTTTCCCCTGCTCCTCCTCTTCCTCTTCCTCCTCATGCTCCTCTTGATTCGAGGAGGCATGAGTCTCCCCGGACACAGTCTCTGACTGGTCCCTGATGCGAAGGCCACTCCACCCTGGTTTCTTCTTATTCTCCTTCTTCGTGGGGGCCTCGTAAGGCTTCTCCACGAGCATTTCCGCCAACAGCCAGGACCTGGCATCTTCGGGCTGAGGTGCCAGACTGCTGATGTTAACGACTTTCCTTAGCCATTTCTGCAAGGGAGTGATTGGAACAAAACGTTATGGATCCTCTTTGGGAAAAGTAAAAGCTGATCAAGCAGAAGTGTATCATACCTCGGTGGTGGGATTGAGGGCCTACAGGCCTCTGTCTTCCTCCTCGGATGGCCATCTCTCCTATGACTTGAAGAGTGCCTTCCATAGCTTCTCTCACGTAGTGTGGAAGAGGTTTTGGATTGTGGGCGCATCGTCAAGCTGACGAGCCCACAAGGGAGTGTCCTGGTGCTACAGGAGCGGATGCATCTCCGGAGCATCACCTGGACCACATTGGTCAGCTTGATGTCCTTCTCGACCATGGAGCTGATGCGCTTCTGCAGGTCACTCACCTCCTTGCTCGGTCCCCAGCTAAGGCCCTTTTTGAGCCATGAAGCTAGTCTGATGGGGGGACCGGATCTGAATTCGACATGAGGAATCTGACCTTCTTCTCGTGGTTTTGTGATGTAGAACCACTCCTTCTACCACGCCTTGATGGTGTCGATGAAGGTGCCCGATGGCCACACGACGCGGGTGAGCATGCCGATGACAGCTCCGCCAAAGTCTGCGTGCTTCCTGCCGATGCACTTTGGCTTGACGTTGAACACTTTGAGCCATAGCCCAAAGTGCGGTTCGACTCACAGGAAAGCCTCGCAGACGAGGATGAACGCCGAGATGTACATGAAAGAGTTTGGTGGGAGGTCATGGAAGTCGAGGCCGTAGAAAAACATCAACCCCCTGATGAAGGGGTGGAGCGGGAAGCTTAACCCCCTGATGAAGGGGGGAGGAAGACCACCCTTTCACCCGGCCAGGGAGTGGGGATCACTTGGCCCTCCTCTGATGCGCGATGAGGGATATCGGCTGAGAGGTAGCCGGCCTTCTTGAGGTCGAGGATGTCTCGGTCAGTGACTGTGGAGGCCTCCCACTGGCCGTTGGAGCCCGCCATTGATGAGCTCGGAGGTGGGGGCAGAAGACCTAGATCTGTGCTTTGGAGGCGCAGAGGAATGGAAAACGGAGAAGGCGAATGGGGAGCGTGAATAGCCTTCAAGGTTTTCTTCCCCTTTTATGAGGCTTACCGATTTGGTCTCCCCTTGATGCGCCGTGAATCCCTCTGCCTCTCGAGACATGTGAGCCGTTGCGCGCATGATTAAACGTATCCCATATAAAACGGGACACGATCGATACATTGATAGATCGTTATGATTAAAATGGCCTCGAACCACGAATCGAGTTTGTGTAACTGGCCTAGCGGTCGTGGTGGGCCGTGACCTTTTGTCAGAGAGGTTGTTAGAGGAATATTATTTACCCCCTGAAGTTTGGCCTTCAAGGCCGGCCTATTTACAGTGTTCGGATGCGCCACTATGCGGAAAGCTACTTATCATCAGAGGCCGAACTAGGTTCGGCGGGAAGAACTCACCTTGCAAGCCGAAGACTCTGATGGTGTGAAGCAATCAAAGCTGGGACCCTTGGCATTGGAGGCAAGTTCGGGGGCTACTGAGGTACCCTTGGTGTTGGAAACACAGGATTCATTAAAGACCTAATCTCCAAGATGGAAGCTTCGGGAAGTACGGCTTGTGCTCCACGTTTGATGTAGCAAATAGGCATGTTTATCTCTTCGGCGTGTAACCGACCATGTGTAAACCCTAGGAACCCTCAGCATCTATATAAGCCGGAGGGTTTTAGGTTATAGACACAAAACAACTCATCTAGGGTTAGGTATTCGATCTCGAGGTAGATCAACTCTGTAACCCCCAATACCATCAATACAACCAAGTAGGACGTAGGGTATTGCCTCCATAGGAGGGCCTGAACCTGGGTAAATCTGTGTCCCCTTCGTCTCCTGTTACCATCGATTCTAGTCTCACAATTCAGGACCCCTTACCCGATATCCGCCAGTTTTGACACCGACACTCACCCAGACCTGCTCATGGAGCTGCAGTCGGCACTCCGGCGTTAGAAAGTTGTGGCGGCAGGGGGCATGGCGTTGTCGGAGAGCATGGGAAAGGTGGTGGATGGACTCGGGTGGCGGCACAAAGGGGGAGGAGGTGGATATGCTAGGGCTGGGGGACGCCAGTCGGCTTAAATAGCCGGATTTTGCCTCAGACGGAAAGTCAGAGCATCGCCACGTGACGTTCACACCATGGCGACGAACGAGGCATCTATCAGACCGCCGGGTTTCTGGACATGTCCGCATGAAATCCCAATCGTCAAGCCGACATGACGGGCGTGCCCAGACACCCCCATATCTGCCTCATATTTATGCTGGATATGAGAGAGGTCAATCATGCCAGACGCAAACCAACCTGTGGTTGGATGGTTAGAGGGACAGTGGTATCCCCAGCCCACCAGGGTTCAAATCCTGGTGCTTGCATTATTCTTGGATTTATTTCAGGATTTCCGGCGATGCGCATTAAGTGAGAGGAGACGTTCCCGTCGACAACGAGGCGCCTGTGGTGACTTCATAAATCTCAAGATTATATGTCGGCTTAGTCTATCGGAGGTGCTCATAGGGGTAGGGTGTGTGTGTGTGCGTTCATAGGGGTCAGTGTATGCACGTATATATGAGCGCTTGCGTCTGTACTATGAACAAAAAAAATCATGCCAGATGTTTGAGACCCGTTTACGGCTTCTGATTATATCAAAATTTTATGACCGGTTAGTAACGAGACAGTCTGCCCGGGCGTTTGAGACGAGGGGTCCGGTAGATGCTCTAACGTTGGCACAGAAATTGTATGGGCTCGCATGAATCGGATCTTGATGTGTTTTTACATCCTGCACATCCCCTCTTTGATTTTTTTGAAACTAGCACGTCTTTTAGAAAAAAATTGAAATCTAGCAGGCCTATTGCAAAATTTACAAAAGTAGCACCCCGTCGGCCTACAGTTGACCGAACAAGGCGTTTTCGGCCTTCCGCTCGCTGAAGAACTATCTTTGGTTTTTTGCCGGCCGAAGAGAGGCCCAGCTGGGCCGAAGAGTGGCTGTCGATGGCGGGCCGACCGAAAAATCCCGTATTCGGCCTACGGGCGACCGAAGAGCCTCTTCGTCCAACCGACGACTGAAGACCACGGGATAAGGCTGACGCGGTCGTATTCTTCCTCTTGCTGCTTCTCTTCTTCCTCTCTTCATTCTCTCTGTTCTTCTCGCCACCCCACTCCGATCGCTTCCGTCTTCCACTCATTTTCGCATCCAAGCCTCAGAAATAGTAGATCGTTGCCATCCCTTCCACCCTACAATCATATTTTTTCCATGGGGTAGTTTTTTTGCATAGAAGTGAGGAGGTGCAGCCATGGTGAAGTGGTGGTGGTGGTGAGGAGGAGGTGGTGTTGTGGTTGGGGAGGAGGGGGTGCGGCTAGGGGGAGGAGCTATGGCTAGGGGGCTAGCCGGAGTGGCGGTGGTGTTGTCCGATGGTGCAAGTACGCCGGGAGGTGGCCGGTGCCGTGGAGTTGAAGAGAGGAGCAAGAAGCAGCGGACACACGCGTTGAAGGTATAACAAATTATCTCTTAGTTGGGTAGTTAATTAGTTAGTGTAGCTAAGTCATATAATGAGTTGATGAAAATGCGTGACAGGTGAAAATGTCTGAATCAGTAAATTTGACTGTTTACTATGGCCCTGGCATGTTTGATATAATGAGTTGGGGGTTGATCTTAGCGAGTATAAAAATGTGTCATGACACTTCCAAACCCGGACAGACTGGACATTAGACAGTTGAAGTACTGGTTGACAACTAGTTTTGGGTTGGATCATGGGGTATGTTCCGTTAGTATCAAGCAGTATGGACCAAATCATGTAAAAATGTGAAGTGAGAGTTGATGCTGATAGATAGGAGCCAGAAGTGGTTGACACTGTTAAGGCATTGCAGAGACCGAAAATTCCACCCATATGTCCTAGTTCAACCTATGGCGAAGGAGGAGAATACCGAACCACCAGAGGGGGGTACGAACCCGGGCAAGGCAGTCAAGTGGCTAACGAGATATATTTACATGGGTCACAGCCAATGGATGTGGATGCTAGGCAACCTAACGAAGAGCCAGATTACATGGCACGCAATTTGTGTGGTAACGATACTGGGCAGAGTAGTTGGTCGCTAATATTAGCTGGTTCTGGTTTTGCTGATGGGGATGAGGAAGGGGAGGAAATGCAGAGGATGATGGAGGAAGAGGACGAGGATGGACTGGCTGAGGATCTGGATTCTAAAAATTCCGACGATGAAGTGGAGGTACCGATTCCTGCCGCATGGGATCGGGACCTATCGACCGGTTTCACGGTCAACGATGGCCATGAGACTCCATGGCAGTATCATCTGAACCAAGTCCAGATAGGTTTTATGCATTATACAAAGAAGAAATTGAAATATGTTGTGGTAAAGTGGGCTATGTCCACGCAGAGGGTTTTCCGGACACATATCAAATCGAATAGACTATATCGTGAAATGTGTTGAAACAGGTTGTCCTGGGAAGGTGCACGGGCACGTGCCCAAGTATAACATCCACTGGGTTGTCACTGATGTTGTTCCACATACCTGTGTGAGGAAAAACCTTCTGGTGAATCATCCGAACCTGTCTTCAACTCTCATTGCGCAACTCATGTATACTGAGATAGTGCATAAGAAAGACATGGAAGCAAAACACATCCAGACAGCAATGAAGGTTAGGTGGGATTATGTCATTCCTTATGGGAAGGCTTGGAGGTCTAAGTAGAAGGCTATGGAGGAAAGGTTTGGGACCTTCTTCGACTCATATGATAATGTTGTGCGGCTCCTTCAAGTATTGAAGGATAGGAATCCCAACACTTATATTAACGTATAACACACAAGATTGGCGAGTATACCAGATTTGAAGGTTTTGAAGAGAGTATTCTTTTCTTTTGCTATTTGCATCGAAGCTTTCCAGCATTGTCCTCCTATGATGTTTGTGGATGGCACATTCCTGACTGGTCAGTACAGAGGGCAAATCCTTACTGCTATTGGTGTTGACAGGAACAATCAAATCATCCCACTTGCCATGGCATTCGTGGAGGGTGAGAACTTTCCAAGCTGGATATGGTTCTTGAGGCAAGTGAAAATTGCCATCGTGAAGGACTGACCCAACGTGTGTGTCATCCATGACAGACATGTTGGTGTATTGAAGGCCGTGAAGACACTAAGGGACCCAACTAATAACGAATCAACAACTTGGAAGGACCTACAGAGTCGGTGGTGCATGCGCCATCTTGGGGCAAAAATTTCTCACAGTTCAAGAATAAGCGGTTGATGAACTTGTTCAAAAAATTATGCAAGCAGAATCAGCCATAGAAATACAATTTTATTTGGTCAAAACTAGATGAGTTTACTAAGAAGCAGGTTAAAGCCAAACAGAAAATGGAGCAAGATCAGGTTAATTTATCAAGGCTCATCGCGGAGCTAGAGCAGCCTGTAGCTCTTTGTGACTTGCTAGCAATTGACCCTCCTGACACTAAGAGGCTGAATGGCAGTGCAATAAAGAATTTTACTCAGTGGATAGAGAAAGAGCCTCCCGTGAATTGGTCTCTCCTGCATGACACCCATGGAGCTAGGTTTGGCCACATGACAACCAACCTTGCTGAGGTGTATAACTTTGTACTTAGAGGGAATAGAGCATTGCTGCTCACAGCTATTGTGGAGGCTGTATTCCATGTCACTTTGAGATATTTTAGAGAAAGGCTCGAGTTAGCAAAGAAGCATATTGCAGATCATCCGAAGACACCTTATTGTAGCTGTGTCACGGAGTACATGGCAAAGAAGATAGAGAAAGCAAAGAAGTACACAGTCAGACTCATAGGTAATAAGGAAAGGAGGTATGAAGTTCATCTACCTACCGATGGTTTTGGTACGTCAAATGAGGTGAATACGCATGAGGTACGAATTGGAACGGAATTTTATCCAACATGTGAATGTACATGCAACGAACCGAAGTTGTTGCATCTTCCTTGCTCACATGTGTTGGTTGCGTGCAGCCAGATTCAGTTGGATGTCATCTCCTTTGTGTCCCCATACTATTTGAAAGGGTCAGTACTGAACACCTGGACCGGTGAGATGACAAGGTTTAGAGTCATCAACAATTTCAACAAGGTAAACAATGATGAGAGAGTATACATCCCAGATCCTGCTCTTCGGCGAACCAGTAGGGGTAGACGTAAGGTCCGTCGCATCCGTAATGATATCGACCAGTCTGAAGCTGGAGGAGCAACCAGACAGTGTTTGCTATGTGCAAATTACGGGCAGAGGATGAAATATTGTTCCGACCTTAAAAAAGATGGTGCGTCCACATCGACGAGTGCGACAACAGGAGCAAAAGGCGGACGTGGCCGAGGCACTAGAGGCCGAAGGGGGCGACGAGGAAGAAATAACTCAAAAGCTATATAATGACTATGTTTTAATTTCGTTAAACATCAGACTATGTTTTAATTTGTAATATGTCATACTATGTTTTAATTTGTAATATGTCATGCTATGTTTTAATTTGTAATATGTCAGACTATGTTTTCATTTGTACTATGTCAGACTATGTTTTATTTTGCACTATGTCAGACTATGTTTTTATTTGTAATATGTCGAACTATGTTTTACTTTCAGAGATGTCTTCGTATGTGTTGCTTAATGACACGATTGATAGAAAACACCGGTCCGCACTTATGCAAGCGGGCAAGAACTTAGATGTGTTGGTTCCACGCACCCCAAAGTCTAACTGGATGATACACCCTCAATGGGTTGATAGGTATGTTTGCATATATAGTTTTACTTTTTAATATATCATATTTGATGCCCACTAATTGTTAGTTGTACATTCTATTTATTTTGTAGGTTAACGTGGGTTGAACTGCTACCCTTGGCACGGCCGGTTGAGGGTATATTGGATGAGTGGGTTGATCATACGGAGTTGGATGAAGTTGGTGAACCAATGCAGCTACACAAGAGGCAAATGAAACGCTTCTCTTACGACAGGTCACTTCTTACCTGCTTAGTAGACAGGTCGTGGTTTTCGTGACCCTCGCCCACCGCGTCAGCGCTTATCGCCTTCTGGTCCTCGTCAAAGGAAGGTTCAGACTCGTCGTCGTCCCCAGCAGTGATATGATTATATATTTATGAGACACCCATGTTAGTTTCAGACTATTCTCATGTGTGAGGAGTTATCTATGTACCAGACATTCTTCATGTATGTGTTACTATCTATGTATGAGTCATTATCTATGTAAGAGACTGATTTGATTTCAAGACACTTGTCTACTTCATATTAGTAGTACATCTGAATTAAATGGTATGACTCAACTAGACGGTATGAGATACATTTCCAAATAGACTACAACATATATTTAAGATAGAAGTACATCTGAATTAAATGGTACGACTTAACTAGAAAAATACATCACACAAACTACATGAAGTCATCGTCGTCATCCTCCGTTGATGCAACACTCTTCCCCTTCAACGGTGCGGTAGTCTTGGACTTCAACGATGTGGGTCTCTTGGCCTTGGTGCTCGGCATGAAGTCATCGTCGTCATCCTCCGTTGATGCAGCACTCTTCCCCTTCGACGGTCCAGTAGTCTTGCACGTTGACGATGCAGGTATCTTGGCCTTGGTGCTCAGCATGAAGAGGTCGTCTTCGTCCTCACTGTATGCTGACCATAAATCTGAATTATTTACGGCAATCCTGAGGTAAGCTTCACCCTTATGCAGTTGCTTCTGCCATCTGCCATGCAACCTGAGAAGTTCTTTCCGTATCTCCTCAAATGTCCTGGGAGGCCATCCACTCCTAGCTAATGAGTGAGCCAACTCATTCATTATGGTTTCACTACTGATGAGTTCCTCCCATGGAACTAGTCTATCATCCATCTTGAAATTGGCGGCTAGACGGAGAAGACGATCGGACATACCAGAGTGAAAACTACGATCAAAAGGATAATGAGGATGAGACATCTCCACGAAAGGATGGCAGGAGGGAAAGCCGTGAGAGAAAGGGGGGAAAGAAGGGCCTGCTCACCCACCTTACTACGGAAGGGGGTATATAGGTTCACAAGAGATGATGGCGGGAAAATGGCAGGAGAGAAAGGCGGGAAAGAAACTGGCGGGAGAGAAAGGCGGGAGAGAAAGGTGGGAAAGAAAATGGCGGGAGAGAATGGCGAGAAAGAAAATGGCGGGAGAGAAAGGCGGGAATGAAAATGGCGGGAGAGAAAGGCGGGAAAGAAAATGGCGGGAGAGAATAGCGGGAAAGATAGTACGATCACTGTGGCAGATGGCTGAAAACAACAGCCAACTCATGTTCACACTCTTTGAAGGTTATGAGCACCAAATTGTTGACTTCAACAGACGATGCCAGAAGAAAATTACCGAAACCTTCCTTCTTCAACACCATTCTGCCACTCAATCCAATAAAGTAGGAACAAGGAATGCTCACAGATATATCATCATCTTCGGAATCCAAAGTAATTTCAAGAGTTAAAGAACCAGTCCTAGGAATTGAAACAAATTCCCTGAAACTCCTCACAACCATGGTAGGAATAACCTGACAATAAACATCAAGTTATATGATATTCATCTTACAAATTTAAAATAGTATGCTAGAGGAAAGAACAAATAAATAAAATATACCCGAAACCAAAGCTCACCATATGTTGAGAAATAACATTCATGGAATCCATCCTATGAACAAAAGGAGTACACAATATGTAGTTGTCATCAAAAAGCTATCGCGACATGACATACATTTGCTGATAATTCAGACTGACACCACGACTATAAAAACATATGTTAACAAGTTCCCTCTGAGTTTCACTCAGATCCTCAAGAGCTACAAAAAATAATTTCACAAACTCAGCAAAGATGAAAAACGTATAAGTTGAAACAAAAATTAAAATCAGTCAAACAAAAAACTTACCGACACAGTGTAAAGGGAACAACATAACACCATCTCGGTGAAAATCAACACCAATCATAGTTCCATAGTGCTCAAGCCTAACAGTCATCATGTCACGATGACGGAGACCATAATCATTCACAAGTTCCTCCTAGGAAGGACCATGGAATTTACTACTCACCCGACCATTTCTAAACTAAACATGGTATAAGTTACCCTCACTGTTGTGAAGAGAAAGATCAATATCTGTGTCACCCCTCCGAATAGCTAAAGCTCTACACTCAATGTACCGAGCAAGATGTGATCTAACACTGCACGGAACATACTACAACAAGAATGGAAGCAAACATCATAATCATATAAACAAAGGCATTATAATACATTGCAACCATAACAACATCAATCATATGCCACAATCAGATAAACAAGATATAGAATCTTACAACACGCCTAGAACATCGACGATCCAGCACCACATTAAAGACAGGCGCACTCGAACCAAAGGAAGAACAAGGGCCACCTGGAGCTCGACAAAAGGGGCAAGCCATTACCTGCAAAGAAACGGTGACCACACTTGCCTGCTCACCCACCTTGCTGTGGAGGGGGTTTTATAGGGTCAGAACAGAATATGGCGGGAGAGAAACTCGCGAGAAAGAAGGGCGGACGGGAAAGAAACTGGCGGAAAAGAAGGGCGGGCGGGAAAGAAGGGCGGGCAGGAAAGGACGGGCGGGAAAGAAACTGGCGAGAAAGAAGGGCGGACGAGAAAGAAATTGGCAGGAAAGAAGGACGGGAAAGAAACTGGCGGAAAAGAAGGAAAGGAAAGACCTGGCGGTGAAGAAGGGCGAGAAAAAACTGGTGGGAAAGAAAATGAAAAACCCGACCCAAAAAATACCGAAAAGGACTCTTTGATCAAGGAAAAATTGAAATAGGTCACATGAGTGCATGCACTCTTTGGTCAACGGTTGACCAAAGAGTACTCTTCGGCCAACCAATGACCAAAGAGTACTCTTCGGCCAACGGTTGACCAAAGAGTCCTCTTCGACCCAACACCGCATGTTTTCGGTCATTCATTGACCGAAGAGGTAGTCTTCGGCCAACGGTTGACCGAATAGTGCTCTTTGGTCAACGGTTGATCGACGAGATGCTACTTTTGTAAATTTTGCAATAGGCCTGCTAGATTTTAAATTTGTTTTAAAAAACGTGCTAGTTTCAAAAACAAATCCCCCTCTTTTGCGGTCCAGTCGGGAGAGTGTGGGACGGGGCTCTGTCATTTTCATTTGCTCCCATTACGCTCGTCAGCTGCTAACCGCCTCCGTTCCCTATCTCCATCGTGCATTTGCACCCGTGCGCGGCGGCGATGGCTCCTTCTCCAAATGTACAATGAGCGTCTTTCTTGGCTGCATCATGTCCCTCCCTTTTCAATCCAACGGCTCCTGGGCTGGGCCATCTGTGCACAGTGCACCAACTTGCCCTCGGTTAATCACTCCTATAAATGACCTGAGTGCGCGTGTGTTTTTTGAACCGAAGTCTGCATGGTTTGTAGAGGAAATAATCCCAGACGACCCGTATGGCTACTCCTAATAAACCGATATAAATTTGTGTGTTGCCGGGGGACATCTGTAAGTTCACCGAGGGAAAGATAAAGCAGTTCGACCGCTGAGAAGGTGAGGTGGCCTAGTCTGACTCAAAACAGATTACAAGCCACAAGCTCGCAACGACCCCGACATAACAAACTTTGATCTCATATCCTACTGGAAACCAATGGGATTGCATCACAGGCATTTTTCACAACATTATTATAAACAATTTGGCACTTGATCTTGCACAATGAAATCACAAGTCTCGAGTTAAAAGAACCAACGAACAATCTTCGACTACCCATCCGAATCATCAAACACAGCTGAAGAAGGAACCTAAATGGGTCGCATTTACAGGGCGGGGATTGGGCTTGCTGAATCAGAACAGGCGAGGGGGCGGGGGCTTACTTATTGCTCAGGTACAATTTTTACAGGCGACAGGCGACTTGCTTCATCTGGGATGCAGAGCTTCAGTTCTCAGAATCCTCTGGTATCTTGAACAGGAACTGCGGTATCGAGGCGATGCGGGGGAGGTTCATCAGCAAGTCTCCGAATGAGTCCTTTCGGGACATAGCTGGCAGCGGCTGGTTAGCATCTGCAGTTTTCCTCGTCGATGCTGAGCTGAATTCATCGTCTGATCCTTCCGAGTCCTCCCCGCCAATGCTGCCGCTGTTGTTTGGCTCAGGCTTCGGCTGAGCCGTCGGCGCCGCGTCTTTCTGAAGCAGGCAGCAAAGTGAGTCCACCCTTGCCATCAGTCGCTCATCGGAGGCCGGCGCCTGTGGGCCCTGTGCATCACCAAGAAGGTACTGCGCAATCTCCTCTAGCGATTCTTTTGTAGGCACCTCGTTGTTGGCCATAGAAGGATTGCCTGAAGTGATCTGCTCGCTGATGCAATTTCCTAGGTGGCTGACCAAATCATCCACTGACATTGATGGTCTAAGCCCAGGCACTTTCAGTTGACTCCACCAGTTTGGGATATTGAATTCTTGAGCTACACCATTTACATTTCTGCTGACTGGTTGTGCATTTACAGCACTAGCTCCTGGTAAATTGAACACATACAGGATTAGAAAGATTCAAGTAGATGTTTCATGTGAAAGCCCTTGTATCTGCCAAGTGATCCAGTCAACAACAATAGGAAGTTGCCAATGTGTACAAGTTAGCATATCTCCCTTGTTATAATTGCAACTAAATCGGGCAGAGGTTAAGATGCATTAATCAATAATAACTAAAGCATGTGCTAATCGTGAGGAATTTTAAGACTATGCACATGATTGCCCACATATATTCAAGTTATTGATGCTTCTGTTCTGCAAACCGTAGATCAATGTAACACCAGGTGGTGTAGGAGGGAGGTCATTGGCTTTCACGTACCTGGGTTCATTGGCTGAGCGACAAATTCTGGTTGCTTCCCAAAACAATCGTTTGTGTCATTCTTAGTAGACATAGATGAACCAGCACATGGTGACACAGACCCTGAAAACCCAGGCAGATCTTCACGTTCATCTTTTAAATTAGCAAAGTCATGGCACTTCAATTCCACCGGATCCTCAAATATAGAGCATCTGGGTTCAAAAACTGAAGAGTCCAAGATGACGTCTGTTTGTTGACTCAACTGATGTAGCCTCTGATCACACTGGACAAGCTTTTCAAAATTCTTGCCTAACAAGGTTGTAGGGCACTGCAAGAAATGATGCCTGAAAATTTTGAAAGAATCATGGTATTAGATGAAGGCATTAAAAGACTACGAAGGAGCTAAACAAGTAGTAATAATAGAAAGTACTTTGGTTATCTTTATTTCTACAAAAGAAGTAGGTGACAGCAATTCATTCACCCCTCCAATCCCTGTTCCACATCAATGAATAACCTTCTTTAATGAACACAGTAGGGAAAAACACCTCCCAACAAACAGACAAATTAACTTAAAACATAACTAATCTACTAACGAATTAGCTTGCCAAACTTCCTCACAAATCTTTCATGACGCATGTCATAACAAAAGCATGATCTACATAAAGGCAGAGCACAGGGCATGGTGAAGCCTGAGCATGACAACAGAGGCATGACACCGACCGGTGCACAGCTCAGCCAAACACGACAGTGGAGACAAGGGCACAGAGCAGGCCAAGACCAATGACAACCGAGGCAGGACAGCAACCAGTGCATCTCAGCCAAGCATGACAGTGGAGCCAAAGGCATGAAGCAAGCCAAGCCCCCATGACAACAACTCGATGTGATGTGTCGTGTGATTATCCGTACCAGTGTATTGGCACTTTGCTCATAAACCCAAGTACTGTGGTAATCTAGCTGGCTGATGTTTAAAGAGCTATCAAGACATCGCGTTGTTTTTTACAGCTGTGTAGCTGCAGGCTGTTAAACAGATACTATCAACCTTTCAGAGATCTAAAGAGAAACTGAACAGTTCCTTCTGTTCCTCTAATGATAATATGAAACCACAGAGGTGGCCTTAATAAGTATCAGGTCATCTGCTACAAAAGTCCAGTCGTGGAAGCATAAAGCATGTCCTGCAAATGCAACAAGGCTTCCAAAAATCTAGACTGAAGTCAAAACTAATTAATAATCACTATGATACTGTAACATGCAGATTTCATCCCCCCCCCCCCCCCCAGAAAAAAAAAGAAGACTTTGCATCTGAAGCTTCACTCTCAGTATGTAGTGCAAACACTGAATGATCATTTACCTGTTCATACTTGCTTGGCCACCAGTGAAATCTGAGGTAGCCTGCCACAATGTATGCTTTCTTGGCTGAGGATCTGTCTCTTTGAAAAAGAGAGGTGGTCGGGCCAGCTGTATAAGCATAGAAATGGGAACTCCTCAGAAAACGAAGTACTAAAATAATAAGAAAACAATACAAAAATAAGAATAATAAGCGTATGCATCTTCTGGATAAACTTACCATCACATCCAAGGATCCTTGTCCACTTTCAGGCAGAGTTACCTTCAAAGCAGTTATATCTGACCACTGAATTTCTATCTTACTCTTGAGACCACCTTCCAGAACTTCCCATACAAGTTTATGCTTCGCGAAGTAACATTTTGCCACCAAATCACCTTCATATCTTGATGTGTACTGCATCAGAGACAGAATCAAATTAATACAGTTAAGGCCAAAGATTGTCCAATTGGCCTGTTATGAATGCAACTGAACACTAGTTAATATGTATTGCAGGAATCATCAACATGCAGATACTGGATTTTGGGCAACTGACTGACTGCTGGAGCAAAAGCACTAGCAAATTGGACAGGAATACATCGACATTCCACTAAGACTCGACAATACAAACAAGAACCAACACTGCAATTATATGTGTATTAGATAAATAAAATCATCACAGCAACAATTTACAAGATCATAAGTGTTTGATATACCAACTGTACCTCAATAAAGCATCACCAGCATCAAGCCTAAAGAAGGCCAAATTGATGACAACAAGGTACTAAAACACAGATTCTGGCAGAATTGTCATAAATAGTATATTTCAGCTAACATAGATTTCCTTACCTCCCATGTACCTATTCTCAATAAACTTGCTGGAAAGTTTGACGCTTTCAACCGTTCACCAGCTGATGATGATGTACCAGATTTAGGGTCTTTCTTCTTGGAAGGCTCGGTATTGTCCGTAGAGGACTGTCCTGCGTCGGAATTTGCTTGAGAAAGCCTCATCTGAATGAGATCTAACAGAGATGGACTTTTTTTTAGCCGAAGACCCAATGGACTAGGTTCATCCAGTACATTGTGATACATGTCCTGCAATTCATGTATGCATACAAAATATGAATCCCAAATCTGTCGATCCAAAAAATATACTACTAATTAATCATACTTTATTAACAAACTTTAAACAGTAAATTGCTGAGAATACGGATGTCACAAAAACCTCAAAAGAGCTATAGTTTGTGCAGCAACAAGGAAGCATACACCCCAATAAATTTTGAGATAACAAATACTGGTCCATTTCTTTTGGCTCATATAGATATTTAGATTTTTCTTCACTTATTACACTGACATCATCTACCTTGAACATTAGCAACTCCTACTATATCCCATGTAAACTCTATGAAGGATTTTGTTTAGCACCTTGCATGTTAACCAGATGATTGACCAACAACGGCATCATCCACTTCCAATGGGACGACAGGTATCACCTCTTTCTCTAAAAGCACATTTCTATCTCTAAGCACATTTCTAATGGTTTCTGAAACATTCTCCAGTCTGCTAAGGAACCAAGCAGTTGTCCACCCTTGGAACATTCATAAAAGCAAAGCTAATCAACCTACCAAACAAAGTTGACTCAACCCGTCAGCCATCCACAGCAAACCTACAAAACGGCAACCTTGAGACTTCACGGCCTCCCGGTCACACGTAATACCAGCCTCTGCATATTAGCATCTCATGGAGATACAAGTCCCAGGCCGTTCATAAGCGCCACCTGCATAAGCAGACCCCATCTAACCATAGGGACGTCAACAGGATTTAACTTAAACTCCTCAATCCAGATGATTTGAGCGTGAATGCTTGGTGTTCTAAGATCAAGGAAACTCTCTAATAACAGCGGCTCAGCCACTGCAATCCGCACCACTGAGCTAGTCCACGCAGATCACTCCCCACTGCAGCCACCTCTATTCCCGAATCAGCAGCCATGCTCAAAATCAAAACGCGTAACGCCACGCGAAAGGCCTCGCCGGTTCCCCACGGAAAGTGAAAAACGGCAGGAACCCGCATGAAAGCCCTCCTACGGCTCGCCGCCGAACACGAGCAACCCCCGCGCTGCATCCAGCACGGCCGCGAACGGGCGCACGAAACGGAGGAGCGCGGATCTACCTGGGGCGGGGGCGGGGGCAGGGGCGGCGAGGGCTGGGCCGGCCTGGCGCGCTTGCCGAGCGGGCCGTGGTCGTAGTCCCGGAGCTCGTCCGCCTCCATCTTCACGGCGGCGGCCGGAGCCATGGGCGGCTCGGCCGCCTCGGCATGCTGGCGCTTCCCCATGGCCGGGAGCTGCACCATGGGGGTCGATCGGCGGAACCCCGGCCCGGCCACGGCTGCGCGCGGGTCTGGTCGAGTCGAATCGGATCGGCGGCCGGCGGCGCGGCGAATGATTCGAGAGAGGGGCGGCGCGAATGAGGAAGACGGTGGGGGAGGGGGGAGAGGGGAGGGAGCTCTGGCTGGCCTTTGGGGGAGAGAAGGGTCCAGAAATAGTCGCCGGGCTCGCGAGCAGGAGCGTGACGATGACGGGCGGGGCCCGCGTGTCGGCGGGGGCGGCGTGGATAAAGTGGCGGGGCCGCTGGAGCACGGCTGTCAGGCGCGGCGGGTGCCTTGACAGGTGGAGCCTGGCGGGACGGTCTGGGATGGGGTGGCGCACGGTTACGGGCGGCGGGGCCGATGGCGTGTGCGTGTGCGGTCGCGTTTGCTGTTTGCGGTTTGCGGTTTGCGCGGTGCCTCACGTGGAAAACGTTTTCCGCGCCGGCACACGACGGTTCTACCGCTCTATTTGCGGCCTTAAAAAGTGTTACTCCGTAGATACAAACACACGTGCTCATATACTCCCTCTAAGCACTCCTGAGATACGGCCGAAAATGTTGGGACAGACGTGGCATGCGTCTTTGTAAATGACGACAAGTCTCGTACCATTCAACGCAAATCGTCGGAAGACTTGAAATAAATTTAGAAAATAAGATCATCAGTGTCAACCCTGATGGGATATTTCCACGACAAGGAATCTAATCATCTGAGCCCTCACTTTGCGTGGCCTTAACATGTGTGACAACCATGCATTCCTGCGACTATCCATGCTACGACTGGTGAGCCCGGCCCGAGTTTTTTTAGTTGTTGTTATTGCGGTGAAGGATTGTTTGTTTTACTGTAGTTAAGAGCATCTGCAATGTCGATCCTCAAATCGTATGCATATGTTTGAACCGTAAAAGCCATGCAACATGGGGTTTGTCACGTCCAAAATGCACGCCTATCTATTTTAAGACACGAGGGCCTCGTAAGGGATAGAGGCGCATTTTGCCGTTAGCAAGTATAGTAACATTGCATCATACATTACAGACGAGATGAGTATACAAGTTGGCTTACACTCGCCACATGCTAAATTACAATACCACTCAGAGTTCAATCATCAAGATGAAAATAGGGTCCGGCTACGGACGAAATCAAACGAGAAAACAGATGCAAATGAAACTATCTCGCTGCCCCAAAGATCACGACCAGGTCATCTACTCATCCGAATACGTCACGTACATCCTGTCTCTTTCCTCGTCATACTCCCATTGGAGCTGTGTAAGATCATCCTGCACGTACTCATCTCAACCTGTACCTGGAGTGTTGTAGTAAACTGTGAGCCACAGAGGACTCAGCTATCATGTGCCCGAATACCGAGACTATTTAAGCTTAAAGGTTGGGAAGGGGTAAGTGTTTAGTTTGCAGCAGCACTAAGCATATATGGTGGCTAACTTACGCAACATGGAATAAATATAAGTGGTCTACGAAGAACGATCGAATCTAGTATGATCTCTATGAGATCCTGAACACTTACTAACGTCAATCATAACCCCACCGTGTTCTCCCTCAGATCATGTTCACGAACAGAGACGATCATGGTTACTCACACAGTTGGTGTATTTTAATTAGAGTTTACTTCAAGTTTTCTATAACCGGGTGTTAAACAAATATCCAAGTTGCCACATAACCGCGGACATAGCTTTCCGAAAGATTTAACCCTGCAGGGGTGCTCCAACTAATCCATTGCAAAATTAACCACACTCCGTGAGAATGCCTCGATCGCGGATCTCGCGATCATCATAGGTAATTCCAAAGGAATTTCAACACTTCGAGTAAACCCGAAGAAAGTCAGACTCCACACGCAAGACATTTGATAAAGGTAAAACAAATCCAGCAAGACCACCCGACGTGTCGACGAACCCGATAAGAGCCGCGTATCTCGTTCTCAGGACACGACGGATAAGCACAGCGTACGGTGGCCTGATAGAAATCTTTCGAGTTGCCCCGGGTTGGCCCCGCACACGGCTCTAGTTTGGACCAACACTCATGAGGAGCACTGGCCCGGGGGTTGATTAAATTATCCACGGGTTTGCAAGACCCTATGCAATTTTATTAAGTTGTTAAGCAAATGTAGTACCAATGTTGGGTCTTGCTAGACAAGTTTTAATCTCAACCGAATAAACAAGGGGGTCTCCATAACAACCCCGAGCATGTTAGGAGCGCAAAGTATGGAAAACATAACACCGGTAACAAGGAACTAAAGGCAGTAATAGCGGAACAAATCACTTAGCAAAAGGCCAAGCCTTCCACCAATACCAAGATATATATGTGTATTAAATTAAATAACACATTATTATGATATCCAAATCCATGTTATCACATGGAACAACCTGCACCTGCAACTAAAAATGCTATAAGAGGGGCTGAGCAGCGGTAACTTAGCCAATCAAAGGTTTGCTAGGATGTGGAGGTTAGAGGCTGTCATGGCAATATGGGGGCTGATATCATGTGGTAGGTAGCGCAATTGTAACGATAAGAGTGAAAAACTAGCAAGAAAAAATAGTATCGGGATCTGGGTACGATCATCTTGCCTGTTGGTTCTTAAGTGGAACAAGTAGCGGGATCCTCGTAGTGGTACTCTCCTGGGTCCTCGTACTCAGTATCAACGCTCGCGTCTACCCAAGAGAAACAGCAACAATAAACATCCAACCAAGGTGCAATGCACAATCAAAATGATGCATGATTCATTTATGAAGAATTCTAACATGGCAATCCAAAACTAGTCATGTTTCACGTGCAAAGTTGTTTATTAATGAATCTGGATAGAACCTCATGTTAAGTTATTTAGATATGCATGAACATGGAAAATATGGATGCAGCATGCAAAATCTATAGAAATGCATATAAAGATCGCAAGAAACGAAGTTACGGTTCTCACGATACGCTCATGACAAGGTACGGAGGAAAAATCACAAGATCACCAAGCCATGGGCTGACTCTTGGCATTCCAAGGCAGCCACTGGATAGGTTATGAAAAATCAATCACAATAGACTCAATAATCAATCAATTCCATGGAGCATAGCTCCCACAAACCCCAAAACAACAAAACACCAAATCTGCCACTAAACAGCATCATAGCAACTTCTACAGCTCACAAGTTGAGCTACAGGAACCCTACAGCCACAAACAAGAGACTTACGGAATCTACTCAACACCCACATCAATTCATCCAATTACACCACTAGCAAAGGACCCACACATCAATAAGCAAGAAGCAATCAAGTTGGCATGATGAAACAGTTTTCTCAGACTTAGTGAAAATTCCAGTTTTCTGGAATCTAGGATTATAAAGTAGCAAGTTGACAACACAGGTTAAATATGCTAGAGAACTCCTATTGACATGAAAATTAACAGGATAGTAGATGAATATAACTACTATAAATAGCTAACACTGAGCATGCTCAAATTCCAAACATATCACTAGCTACAACCCATTCTACAAGGCAAAACAATAACTACAGATCTCCCAGACTTTAGTCATTTCTAAGCAAGCTGGACAGAAACATAAAGTTGCTCTCTAAACAGCATGGTTCCCACTTATCTGGTGACTTAGCACGAATAACAAAAATACCGGGACATTCCCAGCAACTTTAACTAGCAATCTCATGTTGGCAAGAACTTAAAACCACGCATAGAATAAATCATATGAAATGGACAGAAGGGCACCACAGCATAAAAATGCAGTTTTGTGAAGTTGCCCCAAAGTCAAATCTGACTTCACAGATGCATTCATGGGTTGATTCTACCCCAAATGGATTACTCATACCCCTATACTTGCTTGGAGCAAGAGGGAGATAAGGGGGGTCGAAATAATCACCAAAATGGCATGGGTGACTTATGTCACTTGCACACACTTATGTAAGAGGCCAAAAATGGCATGCCCTCTAATGGACACTTGTTGGAAAAGGTTAATTAGCAACTTAGGAACATGATATCATGGCATATAATCATTGCAAAGATGAAACTAGCAAGAAGAGAAACTATGCTGACTATGCACATAAAAGAGAACACCTACACATGAAGCTACTCATGCACATGTGTGTGTATGTATAACATACACACACCTCTCATTACACCTACACACCACACACACAAGCACACCACACTCAAGCATGTGTGTATATAGGCACACATGCACTTTCATACATGTATGCCCACATACACATACACACACCTACACACACATATGGGTGTATGCAAGAAGCACACACACATATCCTACACTACACAAACACATGCACACTACACTCACATGGAAAAAACACACACACACACTCACACACATATGTATGCATACATGTGTGCACACACACATTCACATGTGCACCCATGCATACATGCATACACACAAATGCACCCTACTCTCACACACACAACAAAAAAAATAAAAGGGGACACCACCACACTCTTGAACATATGCACACACACTCATATTAGCAAGAGAGAAAACAAAAGAAGAAAACAAAACAAAACAAAAAAACACAACAAAAAGGGGAGGGGCTCGGGATCGAACCCGAGTCCTCCTGGACATGCCCATCGAGCACTGCCACTGCGCTACTCTACCGTTGCTTAACAGAGGAGGGGATCGATCTGTTTTATACACACACACACACACTAGCGAAACCTGACGAAACTGAAGACAGAGCAAGCCACCGGCGACAGGGAACGGCGGCGACCACTCCGACCACTATAGGGGATCCCCGGCGACAGGAACGGGCAGAATCGAAAGGGGGCACTAGACACTTACTTACGTCAATCATAACCCCACCGTGTTCTCCCTCAGATCATGTTCACGAGCAGAGACGATCACGGTTACTCACACAGTTGGTGTATTTTAATTAGAGTTTACTTCGAGTTTTCTATAACCGGGTGTTAAACAAATATCCAAGTTGCCACATAACCGCGGGCACGGCTTTCCGAAAGATTTTACCCTGCAGGGGTGCTCCAACTAATCCATTACATAATTAACCACACTCCGTGGGAATGCCTCGATCGTGGATCTCGCGATCATCATAGGTAATTCCAAAGTAATTCCAACACTTCGAGTAAACCCGAAGAAAGTCAGACTCCACACGCAAGACATTCGATAAAGGTAAAACAAATCCAGCAAGACCACCCGACGTGTCGACGAACCCGATAAGAGCCGCGTATCTCGTTCTCAAGACACGACGGATAAGCACAGCGTACGGTGGCCTGATAGAAATCTTTCGAGTTGCCCCGGGTTGGCCCCGCACACGGCTCTAGTTTGGACCAACACTCATGAGGAGCACTGGCCCGGGGGTTGATTAAATTATCCACGGGTTTGCAAGACCCTATGCAATTTTATTAAGTTGTTAAGCAAATGTAGTACCAATGTTGGGTCTTGCTAGACAAGTTTTAATCTCAACCGAATAAACAAGGGGGTCTCCATAACAACCCCGAGCATGTTAGGAGCGCAAAGTATGGAAAACATAACACCGGTAACAAGGAACTAAAGGCGGTAATAGCAGAACAAATCACTTAGCAAAAGGCCAAGCCTTCCACCAATACCAAGATATATATGTCCATTAAATTAAATAACAGAATATTATGATATCCAAATCCATGTTATCACATGGAACAACCTGCACCCGCAACTAAAAATGCTATAAGAGGGGCTGAGCAGCGGTAACTTAGCCAATCAAAGGTTTGCTAGGATGTGGAGGTTAGAGGCTATCATGGCAATATGGCGGCTGATATCATGTGGTAGGTAGCGCAATTGTAACGATAAGAGCGAGAAACTAGCAAGCAAAAATAGTATCGGGATCCGGGTACGATCATCTTGCCTGTTGGTTCTTCAGTGGAACAAGTAGCGGGATCCTTGTAGTGGTACTCTCATGGGTCCTCGTACTCAGTATCAACGCTCGCGTCTAACCAAGAGAAACAGCAACAATAAACATCCAACCAAGGTGCAATGCACAATCAAAATGATGCATGATTCATTTATGAAGAATTCTAACATGGCAATCCAAAACTAGTCATGTTTCACGTGCAAAGTTGTTTATTAATGAATCTGGACAGAACCTCATGTTAAGTTATTTGGATATGCATGAACATGGAAAATATGGATGCAGCATGCAAAATAGATAGGAATGCATATAAAGATCGCAAGAAACGGAGTTACGGTTCTCACGATACGCTCACGACAAGGTACGGAGGCAAAATCACAAGATCACTAAGCCATGGGCTGACTCTTGGCATTCCAAGGCAGCCATTGGATAGGTGATGAAAAATCAATCACAATAGACTCAATAATCAATCAATTCCATGGAGCATAGCTCCCACAAACCCCGAAACAACAAAACATCAAATCTGCCACTAAACAGCATCATAGTAACTTCTACAGCTCACAAGTTGAGCTACAGGAACCCTACAACCACAAACAAGAGATTTCCGGAATCTACTCAACACCCACATCAATTCATCCAATTACACCACCAGCAAAGGAGCCACACATCAATAAGCAAGAAGCAATCAAGTTGGCATGATGAAACAGTTTTCTGGAATGTGAGATTATAAAGTAGCAAGTTGACAGCACAGGTTAAATATGCTAGAGATCTCCTACTGACATGAAAATTAACAGGATGGTATATGAATATAAATAATACAAATAGCTAACACTGAGCAACTTTAACTAGCAACTTTAACAGGATAGTATATGAATATAAATAATACAAATAGTTAACACTCAGCAACTTTAACTAGCAATTTTAACAGGATAGCATGCTCAAAAAATTCCAAACATTTCCAGCAACTTTAACTAGCAATCTCATGTTGGCAAGAACTTAAAACCACGCATGGAATAAATCATATGAAATGGACAAAAGGGCACCACAACATAAAAATGTAGTTTTGTGAAGTTGCCCCAAAGTCAAATCTGACTTCACAGATGCATTCATGGGTTGATTCTACCCCAAATGGATTACTCATACCCTTATACTTTCTTGAAGCAAGAGGGAGATAAGGGGGGTCGAAATAATCACCAAAATGGCATGGGTGACTTATGTCACTTGCACACACTTATGTAAGAGGCCAAAAATGGCATGCCCTCTAATGGACACTTGTTGGAAAAGGTTAATTAGAAACTTAGGAACATTATATCATGGCATAGCATCATTGCAAAGATGAAACTAGTTAGAAGAGAAACTATGCTTACTATGCACATAAAATAGAACACCTACACATGGAGCTACTCATGCACATGTGTGTGTATGTTATACATACACACACCTCTCATTACACCTACACACCACACACACAAGCACACCACACTCAAGAATGTGTGTATATAGGCACACATGCACTTTCATACATGTATGCCCACATACAATTACACACACCTACACACTACACTCACTCACACACACACATATGGGTGTATGCAAGAAGCACACACACATATCCTACACTACACAAACACATGCACACTACACTCACATGGCAAAATCACACACACATATGTATGCATACATGTGTGCACACACACACACATTCACATGTGCACCCATGCATATGTGCATACACACAAATGCACCCTACTCTCACACACACAACAACAAAAATAAAAGGGGACACCACCACACTCTTGAACATATGCACACACACTCATATTAGCAAGAGAGAAAACAAAATAAGAAAAGAAAACAAAACAAAAAAAACACAACAAAAAGGGGAGGGGCTCGGGATCAAACCCGAGTCCTCCTGGACATGCCCACCGAGCGCTGCCACTGCGTTACTCTGCCGTTGCTTAACAAAGGAGGGGATCGATCTGTTTTACACACACACACACACACACACTAGCGAAACCTGACGAAACTAAAGACAGAGCAAGCCACCGGCGACAGGGAACGACGGCGACCACTTTGGCCACTACAGGGGATCCCCGGCGACAGGAACGGGCGGAATCAAAAGGGGGCACTACGGGGAATCCATCCCTCGTCTCATCTTGCGATGAGGGGGACCTGAGGCGAGCTCAAGCTCGGGACTTTCGAGCGGCGGCGACGATGCCCACGGCGGCGCTTCTACGAATTACGGCGAGGAAAGGGGGCAGCGGGGATGGGCTGCTCACCGAGGGTCTCTCAGAGACACGGGGGCGCAAGCGACGGCGACGAAGGGGAAGGAGAGGCGGAGACGACGCGCGCGAAGAGGAAGAAGGCCCGGCGATGCTCCGGCGACAAGGAGGCAGAAGAAGGCGCCTATGGAGCCTCCCGCAGTGCTTTAACGCCGGGAACGGAGCGCGGGGATGCTCCACGTCCGCCACATCACCCTGGGCGCGGAGGAGACCCACCCTGGAGATGACGACGCCGGCGAGCACCACCTCTGCACTCTCTGAACTCCTCACCTCTCTGAACCCAAGAAGAAGAAGAAGCAAGAGGGAGAGGAAGGAGGAGGAAGAAAGGGAGAGCGGCGGCATGAAGGAGGAGGAAGAAAACCCTAGGACTCCGCGCTTTAAAAAGGGGCGGCCCTCGACGTTCGTGACCCTGACGGCGATGGCGTTCACTCACGCGCTCTCTGCTCTCTCTCTCTCGCACTACACGCTCTGCCTGACGGAGGTGGGAGACGGGGCAGGTGGCTGTTTTGCATAGCTGGGCTGGGCCGTGGCCCACTCTTCTCTCTCTCTCACTCTCTCAAATAAAACAGAGAAAAGCAAAAGGGTTTTCCTTTTATAAAACCAGCCTCAAAACAAATAAACCCCTGAGAAAAGAAAAAGGGTTTTGGAGAAAGAAAAAATATATTTTGTGGAAGAAATAAAGAGCCCTATTTAATAAAAATCTTAAGTTGACTTAAGGAGCAGGTAATGTATTTAATATATAAAATGCAGCTCATGTTTAATTTAAATCACAAATACAAATAACCCCAAATAATAAAAGAGCATCACTCTAAATTAATAACATGACCAGGGCTACCTCTTAAACATTTTTAAACAAATTTTAAAACAACTTGAATCTGATGATAATAGTAATAGGAAGAGAGGGGGGTTTGGAAGGGGATGTTTCAAAGGAAAAGAGAGGGAAAGAAGAGGAGGAGGTGCCACATGGATCCAACCACACACATACAAACCAACACACTCACCACCATCACATCAAACAAGACACATGGAAACCAACAAGCATGCAAAAAGAATGTATGATGGATGAGATGATGCATGAATGCAACACACATGAATGACAAGGAGCAAACAAACATCTCATATCTCATAGCTCTATTATTTTCAGTTATATAAAAACAAAAATATAAAAAAATTCATTTTGCTTGTTTGCTTTACTACTTGTTTTGCTACTATGGCTAGTTCTTCGCTTGTTACTTGTACCCCTGAAAATAAAGTGCTTAATTTTAAACAAATGGAAGGAGATAACTTAAAAGATGCTTGGTATAGGATTTGTGATGCTCAAAATAGATCATCCACCATCGTTTTTCTTCATAATTTTGTATGTGGGTATTACTACTTGGTATTGATTTGTACTTGATACTATTACCAGGCGGAATTTTCTAAGTAGTCGCCCTATAGATGCTTTTAATACCACGGGAAATTTAGTGGGACCCCGCCTATAACTATTAATGATACAACATTGACTTTGGAACATGTTATGCAAAGGTTGGATGCTATTGAACATAAAATGCCAACCATGGAACAAATCAAACCTTGGATAGAAAGATCCACAACCAAGTAACTAGGCTATGCTCCATTGTTGGGAATGCATTAAAGATATTGAAATAAAAAAACCATTACCCATAGAATAGAACAAAGTCCCGCTAGAGCTGATAAGATGGAAAAGGTTATCCATGCTTTGGGTTCCGCCTTTTCACCTGTGACACCTAATGAGAAACCCCTAATCAATAAAGCAAAGTTTGTTTATGTAGCTAAGGTTCCTAAGCCAAATAAGGGTGGCTCATCTAGTATAGGAAATAAGGACTTCAAAATGATTAGTGTTCACCCCAACTATATTGATAAAATAAAGGAACCCATTCTTCATACACAATTCTCTTGGGGAACGTTAGATGAGAAACAAAAATATTCATACGCACACGCAAGATGTATCCATGGAGATGCATAGCTACGAGAGGGGAAGTGTATCTACATACCCTTGTAGATCTCTAAGCAAAAGCATATATAACGCGGTTGATGTAGTCATACGTCTTCACGATCCAATCGTGATACGTCCTGATCAAGTGCCAAACGGATGACACCTCCGCGTTCAGCACATGTGCGGCTCGATGACGTCTCTACCTACTCGATCCAGCAAGCAAGGGTGGAGTATTATATGGATTATCAACCACCACAACGGCATGGTGGATATGGTGGTGGAGCAATCCTGGCAGGGCTACGTCAAGCGCTACCGAAACCACGAACGGAAGAGAAAACGATCTAGGGAGAGAGAGAGGGGCGCCAAGGACTTGGTGTGTCCTCTTGGGGCACCCCTACCCTATATATATAGGTGGAGGGGCATGGGGGAAAATCCCCTCCAAACCCTAGGAAGCAGCCAAGGGGGGGGGGAGTTGGACTCCCGGTCCAATTCCCTTCCTTTCCATACCTAGATGGACTTTTCTCCTCTCCCAAGCCACATGGGCCTTGAGGGACTTGTGCACCTTGAAAAATAAGTCTAGGGCACCTCCCTCAACCCATGCAAACCCTTGTGACATGGTGGAACCCTTGGTGGACTTCCGGACTCCTTCAAAAGTTTTTGGGACCTTCTAGAAGCTTCTCGATACAATACCGGAAAAATCCAAAACTTTTCTGGTAGCCCAAATATGACTTCACATATATAAATCTTTACCTCCGAACAATTGCAGAGCTCCTCGTGACGTCCGGGATCTCATCTGGGACTCCAAAAAACATTCAGTCACTAACGTACATATCCCAATACTACTCTAGTGTCACCGAACGTTAAGCATGCGGACCCTACGGGTTCGAGAATCATGTAGACATGACCGAGACACCTCTTCGTTCAATAACCAATAGTGGGACCTAGATGCCCAAATTGGTTCCTACATATTCCACGCAGATCTTTATCGGTCGAACCACGATGTCAAGGATTCAGTCAATCCCGTATGCAGTTCCCTTTTTCCAGCGGTATGTTACTTGCCAGAGACTCGATCGTCTGTATCTTCGTACCTAGTTCAATCTCGTTACCGACAAGTCTCTTTACTTGTTCTATAATACAAGATCCCGTGACTAATTCCTTATTCACATTGCTTGCAAGCTTCTTGTGATGTTGTATTACCGAGAGGGCCAGAGATACCTCACCGTCAAAAGAAGTGACAAATCCCAGTCTCGATACATGCCAACTGAACAAACAGCCACGGAGATACTTGTAGAGCACCATTATAATCACCTAGTTAAGAAGTGATGTTTGATGAACACACGACATTCCTCTGGTGTAAAGGAGTTGCATGATCTCATGGTCTTAGGAACAGATACTTGACATGAAAAAAGCAGTAGCAATAAACTAAGTGATACGATCAGGTTCTATGCTTATGCTTGGGTCATGTCCATCACATCATTCTTCTAATGATGTGACCCCGTTATCGAATGACAACTCATGTATATGGTTAGGAAACCTTAACCATCTTTGATCAACGAGCTAGTCTAGTAGAGGCTCACTAGGGACACGGTGTTGTCTATGTATCCACACATGTATCTGAGTTTCCGACCAATACAATTCTATCATGGATATTAAACGATTATCATGAACAAGGAAATATGATAATAAACAATTTATTATTGCCTCTAGGGCATGTTTCCAACAGTCTCACACTTGCACTAGAGTGAATAATCTAGTTCACATCGCCATGTGATTCACACCCAATGAGTTCTGGGGTTTGATCATGTTTTGCTTGTGAGAGTGGTTTTAGTCATCGGGTCTACAACATTCAGATCCGTGTGTAATTTGCAAATCTATATGTCATACTATAGATGCTACTACCGCGCTTGTAGCTATTCCAAATGTCTGCTCCACTATACATATCCGGTTTTCTACTCAGAGTCATCCGGACTGGTGTTAAAGCTTTCATCGACATAACTATTCACGACGAACTCTTTATCACCTCCATTATCGAGAAACATCTCCTTAGTCCTATTTAGGTACATAAGGATAATTTTGACCATTGTCCAATGATCCACTCCTGGATGACTCTTGTGTTGGAAATATGCCCTAGAGGAAATAATAAATTAGTTATTATCATATTTCCTTGTTCATGATAATCGTTTATTATCCATGCTGTAATTGTGTTGATCGGAAACTTAGATGCATGTGTGGATACATAGACAAAACCATGTCCCTAGTATGCCTCTAATATACTAGCTCGTTGAACAAAGGATGGTTAAGGTTTCCTAGCCATGGACATGAGATGTCATTTGATAACGGGATCACATCATTAGGAGAATGATGTGATGGACAAAGACCCAAACTACAAACGTAGCATATGATCGTGTCAGTTTATTGCTACTGTTTTCTGCATGTCAAGTATTGTGTTCCTATGACCATGAGATCATGCAAACTCACGGATATCGGAGGAGTGCCTTGTGTGTATCAAACGTTGCAACGTAACTGGGTGACTATAAAGGTGCTCTACAGGTATCTCCGATGGTGTCTGTTGAGTTGGCATGGATCAAGACTGGGATTTGTTACTCCGTGTGACGGAGAGGTATCTCGGGCCCCACTCGGTAATACAACATCACAATAAGCCTTGCAAGCAATGTGACTAATTGTTAGTTGGGGGGTCTTGTATTACGGAACGAGTAAAGAGACTTGCCGGTAACGAGGTTGAACTAGGTATGGAGATACCGACGATCGAATCTCGGGCAAGTAACATACCGAAGAACAAAGGGAACATCATACGGGATTAACTGAATCCTTGACATAGAGGTTCGACCGATAAAGATCTTCGTAGAATATGTAGGAACCAATGTGGACATCTAGGTCCGCCCATTGGTTATTGACCATAGAGGTGTCTCGGTCATGTCTACATAGTTCTCGAACCCGCAGGGTCTGCACACTTAAGGTTTGGTGACGTTTCGGTAGTATAGAGTTATGTATGGTGGTGACCGAAGGTTGTTTGGAGTCCCGGATGAGATCTCGGACGTCACGAGGAGCTCCGAAATGGTCCGGAAGTAAAGATTCATATATAGGAAGTCCCATTTTGGTCTCCGGAAAAGTTTCGGGCTAATCGGTAATGTACCGGGAGTGCCGGTAGTGTACCGGGAGACCACCGGGAGGGGTATTTCGACCCAAGAGGCTTAATGGGCTGTGGGAGAGTAAATACCAGCCTTTTGTGGGCTGGTGGAAGTCCCACACAAGGCCCATGCAGCTGGGAGAAAAAGCCCAAAGGGAAAAAGGTGGAAAAAGGCCAAAAAAAGGAGGAATCCTAGTCCTACTAGGATTGGAGGAGGAGTCCTCCTCTCCTCCCCACTTTGGTCGACACAAGGGCTAGCTTTTTGGCAGCCAAGACTCCTCCTCCTCTACTCCTATATATACTATAGGATTTTAGGGTTTTGGCACAGAATTTTCAGCCACGTGCTACCCGTTCCTCTAGTGCGTAGTTTCTCCTCTAGATCGGTTTTTTGCAGTGCTTAGGCGATGCCCTGCCGAAATAGCTCCACCACCATCGCCAGAGCACCGTCACGCTGCCGGAAAACTCTTCTACCTCTCCGCTCTCTCTTGCTGGATCAAGACGGCAGAGATCGTCATCAAGTTGTACGTGTGCTGAACGTGGAGGTGCCGACCGTTCGGCGCTCGATCGGAAGGACCGTGATCGAGATCGCGAGACGGTTCGTGATGTGATCGCGGAGTGGATCATGATGAGTTCGCGGGAAAAATCGTGATCAAGATCGTGAGACGGATCGTGATGAGTTCACGGGACGGATCGTGATTGGATCGCGGGACGGATCGTGATGAGATCGCGGGACGGATCGTGATTGGATCGCGAGACGGATCGTGATGAGATCGCGGGACGCTTGGCGATTTGGATCGTGAAGATGTTCGACTACACCAACCGCGTTTCTTAACGCTTCCCGCTTAGCGATCTACAAGGGTATGTAGATCCACTCTCCCTCTTGTAGATGCTCATCACCATGGATAGGTCCTGCGTGTGCGTAGGAAAAATTTTGTTTCCCATGCAACGTTCACCAATAGTGGCATCATGAGCTAGGTCTATGTGTAGATGAGATCTCGAGTAGAACACAAAAGGTTTGTGTTGGTCGGATTTTGGTTCAGCGGTATTGTGAGATGAAGCGGCCCGGACCAACATTACTCGTACGCTTACGAGAGACCGGTTCCCTCGACGCAACTTGTTGCCTAGATGGCTTGCGGGTAGCAGTTTCTCTCACTTGAGTTGGATCGGATTCGACAAAGGCGGTCCTTGAGAAGGTTGAAAAGCAAATTATGTATCACCGTTGTGGTTTATGCGTAGGTGAGAATCGTTCTTGCTAGAAACCCGTAGCAGCCACGTAAAACATGCAACAACAATTAGAGGACGTCTAACTTGTTTTTGCAGGGTATGTTGTGATGTGATATGGCCAATTACATGATGTGATATATGTGATGTATGATATGATCATGTGATGTATAGAATTTCACGACTTGCATGTCGATGAGTACGGCAACCGGCAGGAGCCATAGGGTTGTCTTTAATTATTGTATGACCTGTGTGTCAATCATTAAGCGATATGTAATGCTTTACTTTATCGCTAAATGGTAGCAATAGTAGTAGAAGCATGTAGGGCGTGACATCCCCGATGGCGACACGTTGATGGAGATCAAGATGATGGAGATCATGGTGTCGTGCCGGTGACGATGGAGATCATGCCGGTGCTTTCATGATGGAGATCAAAAGCACAAGATCATGGCCATATCATGTCACTTATGAATTGCATGTGATGTTAATCCTTTTATGCACCTTGTTTTGCTTAGTATGACGGTAGCATTATAAGGTGATCCCTCAATTAAATTTCAAGATAAATTGTGTTTTCCCCGAGTGTGCACCATTGCGAAAGTTCGTCGTATTGAGACACCACGTGATGATCGGGTGTGATAGATTCTACGTTCACATACAACGGGTGCAAGCCAGTGTTGCATGCGTAGAACACTCGGGTTAAACTTGACGAGCCTAGCATGTACAGACTTGGCCTCAGAACACAAGAGACCGAAAGGTTGAACATGAGTCATATAGTAGATATGATCAACATAATGATGTTCACCATTGAAGCCACCTTAACTCACGTGATGATCGGACTTGAGTTGGTGAATTTGGATCATGTATCACTCGGATGACCGGAGGAATGTTAATTTGAGTGGGAGTTCTTAAGTAATATGATTAATTGAACTCATTATCCTGAACATAGTCAGTAGTGTCTTTGTAAAATTATGTTGTAGATTACTAGCTCACACTGTAGCTCCCTTGAGTTTTATATGTTCCTAGAGAAATAGAGTTGAAAGATGATGGTAGCAATATTGCGGACTGGCTCCGTGATGTGAGGATTGTCCTCATTGCTGCACAGAAGGCTTATGTCCTTAATGCACCGCTCGGTGCACCAACCCCTCTAGCGTTGTTTGTAGATGTTGTGAACATCTGACAGGCACGTTTTGATAACTACTTGATAGTTTAGTGCGTCATGCATTACAGCTTATAATTGAGGCTCGGAAACGTTTTGAACGTCATGGAACATATGAGATGTTCTAAGAGCTGAAATTAGGATCTCAGGCTCGTGCCCGTGTTGCGAGATATGAGATCTCCAACAAGATTCTTGGCCTGTAAGATGAAAGAGAATAGCTCAATCGTTGAGCATGTGCTCAGATTGTCTGGGTGCTACAATCGCTTGAATCGAGTGGGAGTTGATCTTCCAGATAAGATAGTGATTGATATAGTTCTCCAAGTCACTGTCACTAAAGCTACTAGAACTTGGTGATGAACTATAAAACGCCAGGGATAGAAATAATGATCCCTGAGCTATTCGCGATGTTTGACACCGCGAAGGTAGAAATCGAGAAGGAGCGTCAAAGTGTTGATGGTTAGTTAAAACCACTAGTTTCGAGAAGGGCAAGAGCAAGGAGGGAAACTTCATGGATAGCAAGTCAGTTGCTGCTCTAGTGAAGCAACCCAAAGTTGAACTCAAACCCGAGACTAAGTGCTTCGATTATGAGGAGAGCGGTCGCTAAAGCGGAACAACCCTATATACTTGGTAGATAAGAAGGCTGGCAAACGTCAACAGAAGTATATTTGATATACGTGTTATTGATGTGTACCTTGCTAGTACTCCTAGTAGCACCTGGGTATTGGATACCGGTTCGGTTGTTAAATGTTAGTAACTCGAAATAAAAGCTACGAAATAAACGGAGAACTAGCTAAGTGTGAGGTGATGATGTGTGTTGGAAATGTTTCCAAGGTTGATGTGATCAACATCACACGCTCTCTCTACCTTCGAGATTAGTGACGAACCTAAAATAAATGTTATTTGGTGTTTTTTGCGTTGAGCATGAACGTGATTAGAACATGTTCATTGCAACACGGTTATTCATTTAAGTTAGAGAATAATGGTTATTCTATTTACATGAATAATACCTTCAATGGTCATGCACCTAGTAAGAATGGTTTATTGAAACTTGATCGTAGTGATACACATGTTCATAACATTGATGCCAAAAGATACAAAGTTAATAATAATAGTACCACATACTTGTGGCACTGCCGCTAAATGTCATATTGGTATAAAACGCATGAAGAAACTCCATGCTGATGGATCTTTGGACTCATTCGATTTTGAATCGGTTGAGACATGCGAACCATGCCTCTTGGGCAAGATGACTAAAAACCCCCATTGGATGGAGCGGGAAAGTGATTCATTGGAAATGATACATGTTGATGTATGCAATCCAATGAGTCTTGTAGCATGTAGTGGATATCATTATTTTCTTACCTTCACTGATGATTTAAGTAGATATAGTGTATATTTACTTAATGAAACACAAGTCTAAATCGTTTGAAAGGTTCAAGCAAATTCAGAGTGAAGTTTAAGATCATCGTGACAAGAAGATAGAAATGACTGTGATATGATCGTGGAGGTGATTATCTGAGTTACGAGTTTGGCATACAACTTAAGACAATGTGAAATTTGTTTCACAACTAACGCCACCTGGAACACCATAGTGTGATGGTGTGTCCGAACATCATAGTCATGCTCTATTGGATATGGTGCGTGCTATGATGTCTCTTATCGTTTTACTACTATAATTTTGGGGTTATGCATTAGAGACAACTACATTCACTTTAAATAGGGCACCATCTAAATCCATTGAGATGACACCGTGTGAATTATGGTTTGATAGAAACCTAAGCTGTCAATTCTTAATGTTTGGGGCTGCGACACTTGTGTGGAAAATGTTTTCACCTAATGAGGTCGAACCCAAGGCGGACAAATGCATCTTCATGGAATACCCTAAGAACAGTTGGGTGAACCCTTCTATCTCAGATCCAAGTGCAAAGTGTTTGTTGCTAAAACGGATCCTTTCTCGAGGAAAAGTTTCACTCGAAAGAATTGAGTGGGAGGAAGATAGAACTGGATGAGGTTGTTAAACCTTTGTTCAACCAGAGAGTGGCGCAGCGCAGAAAGATGTTTTCTGTGAAGCCTACGTTAGTTGAAGAGGAAGTTAATGATGATGATCATGAAAGCTTCAGGATCAAGTTACTATCAAACTTCGTAGGTCGACAAGGATGTGTACTGCTCCTAAGCGGTACGACAACCCTGTCTTTGAGGTCATGTTGTTGGACAACGATGAACCTACGAACTATGGAGAAGCAATGATGGGCCCGGAAACCAAGAAATGGTTAGAGGCCATGAAATACAAGAAAGGATGCATGTATGAAAACCAAGTATAGACTTTGGTGGACTTGCTCGTTGGACGGCTGGTTGTTAAAGTACAAATGGATCTATAAAATGAAGACAGACACTGATGGTAAATGTTACCATTTGTAAAGCTCGACTTGTTGCAAAGTAGTTTACGACAAGTTCAAAGAGTTGACTGCGATGAGACTTTCTCACTCGTAGCGATGCTAAAGTCTGTTGGAATTATGTTAGCAGTTGCTGCATTTTTCAATTATGAAATCTGGCTGATGGATGCCAAAACATCGTTTCCTTCCTTAAGGAAAGGTTGTATGAGATACAACCAAAAGGTTTTGTCATTCCTAAGGATGCTAAAAGATGTGCGAGCTTCAGTGATTGTTCTATCAACTGAAGCAAGCATCTCGGAGTTGGAATATACACTTTGATGAGGTGATCAAAGTTTTGAGTCTATACAAAGTTTACGAGAAACTTGTATTTGCAATAAAGTGAGTGGGAGCACTATAAGAGTTTCTGATAAGTATATGTGGATGACATATTGCTATTCGGAAATGATGTAGAATTTCTGGAGAGCATAAACGGGTGTTTGAAAAGAGTTTTTCAAAGGCAGACCTGGATAAAGCTACCTAATTGTTGAGCATCAAGAACTATAGAGATAGATCAAGATACTTGATGAGACTTTCAATGAGTACATACCTTGACAAGATTTTGAAAGAGTCCAAAATGGATCAGTCAGAGAAAGTGTTCTCACCTGATTTGTAAGGTATAAAGTTGAGTAAGACTCAATGCCCAGTGACTGCAGAAGATAGAGAAAAGATGAGTGTCATCCCCTATGGTTCAGCCATAGGCTCTATCATGTATGCAATGCTGTGCACAAGACCCGATGTCAGCCTTGCCATAAGTATGGCCAGAAGGTTTTAAAGTGATCCTGGAATGGAGCACTGGACAGCGGTCAAGATTACCCTTAGTAACTAAAATACTAAGGAGATGTTTCTCGATTATGGAGGTGATAAAGAGTTCGTCGTAAAGAGTTACGTCGATGCAAGCTTTAACACCAATCCGGATGACTCGTAGTAGCAATCTGGATACGTATAGCGGAGCAACCATTTGGAATAGTACCAAGTGGAGTATGGTAGCAGTGTTTACGGTTTGACATAGAAATTTGCAAAGTACACATAGATCTGAATGTCACAGACCCGTTGACTATAAGACCTCTCTCACTTGCAAAGCATGATCGAACCCCAGAACTCATTGGGTGTTAGATTCATAACAATGCGAATCACATGGTGATGTGAACTAGATTATTGACTCTAGTGCAAGTGGGAGACCGTTGGAAATATTCCCTAGAGGCAATAATAAATTAGTTATTATCATATTTCCTTGTTCATGATAATCGTTTATTATCCATGCGATAATTGTGTTGATCGGAAACTTAGATGCATGTGTGGATACATAGACAAAACCATGTCCCAAGTATGCCTCTAATAGACTAGCTCGTTGATCAAAGGATGGTTAAGGTTTCCTAGCCATGGACATGAGATGTCATTTGATAATGGGATCACATCATTAGGAGAATGATGTGATGGACAAAGAACCAAAGTACAAACGTAGCATATGATCGTGTCAGTTTATTGCTACTGTTTTCTGCATGCCAAGTATGTGTTCCTATGACCATGAGATCATGCAACTCACGGATATCGGAGGAGTGCCTTGTGTGTATCAAACGTCGCAACGTAACTGGGTGACTATAAAGGTGCTCTATAGGTATCTCCGATGGTGTCTGTTGAGTTGGCATGGAACGAGACTGGGATTTGTTACTCCGTGTGACGGAGAGGTATCTCGGGGCCCACTCGGTAATACAACATCACAATAAGCCTTGCAAGCAATGTGACTAATTGTTAGTTGCGGGGTCTTGTATTACGATACGAGTAAAGAGACTTGCCGGTAACGAGGTTGAACTAGGTATGGAGATACCGACGATCGAATCTCGGGCAAGTAACATACCGAAGAACAAAGGGAACATCATACGGGATTAACTGAATCCTTGACATAGAGGTTCGACCGATAAAGATCTTCGTAGAATATGTAGGAGCCAATGTGGACATCAAGGTCCCGCCATTGGTTATTGACCGTAGAGGTGTCTCGGTCATGTCTACATAGTTCTCGAACCCACAGGGTTTGCACACTTAAGGTTTGGTGACGTTTCGGTAGTATAGAGTTATGTATGGTGGTGACCGAAGGTTGTTCGGAGTCCCGGATGAGATCCCGGATGCCACGAGGAGCTCCGGAATGGTCCGGAGGTAAAGATTGATATATAGGAAGTCCCATTTTGGTCACCGAAAAAGTTTCGGGCTAATCGGTAATGTACCGGGAGTGCCGGTAGTGTATCGGGAGACCACCGGGAGGGGTATTTCGACCCAAGAGGCTTCATGGGCTGTGGGAGAGTAAATGCCAGCCTTTTGTGGGCTGGTGGAAGTCCCACACAAGGCCCATGCAGCTGGGAGAAAAATCCCAAAGGGAAAAAGATGGAAAAAGGCCAAAAAAAAGGAGGAATCCTAGTCCTACTAGGATTGGAGGAGGAGTCCTCCTCTCCTCCCCACTTTGGTCGACCCAAGGGCTAGCTTTCTGGCAGCCAAGACTCCTCCTCCTCTCCTCCTATATATACTAGAGGATTTTAGGGTTTTGGCACAGAATTTTCAGCCACGTGCTACCCGTTCCTCTAGTGCGTAGTTTCTCCTCTAGATCGGTTTTCTGCAGTGCTTAGGCGAAGCCCTGCCAGAATAGCTCCACCACCATCGCCGGAGCGCCGTCACGCTGCCGACAAACTCTTCTACCTCTCCGCTCTCTCTTGCTGGATCATGACGGCGGAGATCGTCATCAAGCTGTACGTGTGCTGAACGCGGAGGTGTCGTCCGTTTGGCGCTCGATCGGAAGGACCGTGATCGAGATCGCGAGACGGTTCGTGATGTGATCACGGAGCGGATCGTGATGAGTTCACGGGATAGATCATGATCAAGATCGTGATGAGATCGCGGGACGGATCATGATGAGTTCACGGGACGGATCGTGATTGGATCGTGGGACGGATCGTGATGAGATCGCGGGACGCTCGGCAATTTGGATCGCGAAGATGTTCGACTACACCAACCGCATTTCTTAACGCTTCCCGTTTAGCGATCTACAAGGGTATGTAGATCCACTCTCCCTCTCGTAGATGCTCATCACCATGGATAGATCTTGCGTGTGCGTAGGAAAATTTTTGTTTCCCATGCAACGTTCCCCAACATCTTGTACCCCCCTTGTCAGACTCATGGCAAGGCACACATCACATGCGGTACACAACATGGCATAATGTATAGAGCCTATGGTTGAGGTGTAGGGGGCGACCTTAGTCCTTTCTCTTTCTTCGGTCGTGATCGAGCTTTGAGTATTACTCAACTTCACATCTTACAATACATGCAAGAACTCCTTCTTTGACTGATCCATTTGGAACTCCTTCAAAATCTTGTCAGGGTATGTGCTCTGTGAAAGTCTTATCAGACGTCTTGATCTATCTCAATAGATCTTGATGCCCATATGTAAGCAGCTTTACCCATGTCTTCCTTTGAAAAACTCTTTTCAAACAACCATTTATGCTTTCCAGAAACTCTACATCATTTCCAATCAACAATATGTCATCCACATATACTTATCAGAAATGCTATAGTGCTCCCACTCACTTTCTTATAAATACAATTTTCTTCATAAACTTTGTATAAACCCAAAATCTTTGATCACCTCATCAAAGTGTGTATTCCAACTCCAAGATGCTCGCACCAGTCCATAGAAGGATTACTGGAGCTTGCATACCTTTAAGCATCCTTAGGATTGACAAAACCTTCCGGTTGTATCACATACAACCTTTCCTCACGGAAACTGTTAAGGAAACGTTGTTTTGACATCCATCTGCCAGATTTCTTAATCAAAAAATGTGACAGCTGCTAACATAATCCCAACAGAATTTAGCATCGCTATGGGTGAGAGAGTCACATCGTAGTCAACTCCTTGAACTTGTCGCAAACCTCTTTGCGACAAGTCAAGCTTTTATAAATAGTGACATTACTATCATCGTCTGTGTTCTTCTGAAAGATCCATTTGTACTTGATGGCCTGCTGGTCATCGGGCAAGTCTACCAAAGTCCATACTTGGTTTTCATACATGGATACTATCTCGGATTTTATGGCCTCTAGCCATTTTGTCGGAATCCGGTCCCACCATAGCTTCTTCATAGTTCGTAGGCTCATTGTTGTCTAACAACATGACTTTCAAGACAAGATTACCGCACCATTCTGGTTAGTACGTGTCCTTGTCGACCTACAAGACTCAGTAGTAAATTGATCCGAAGTTTCATGATCATCATCATTAGCTTCCTCTTCAATTGGTGAATGCATCAGAGGAACACTTTTTTGTGTTGCGCTACTTTCCAATTCAAATGAAGGTTCAATAACCTTATCAAGTTCTACCTTCCAGCCACTCACTTCTTTCGAGAGAAACTCCTTCTCTAGAAAAGATCCATTCTTGGCAACAAAGACTTAGCATTCGGATCTGAGATAGAAGGTGTACCCAATTGTTTCCTTAGGGTATCCTATGAAGACACACTTCTCCGCTTTGGGTTCGAGCTTATCAGGCTGAAGCCTTTTCACATAAGCGCCGCAATCCCAAACTTGAAGAAACAACAGCTTGGTTTCTTGCCAAACCATAATTCATACGATGTCGTCTAATGAATTTAGATGGTGCCCTATTTAAAGTGAATGTGCCTGCCTCTAATGCATAACCCCAAAATGGTAGTGGCAGATCAGTAAGAGACATCACAGATCACACCATATCTAATAGAGTATGATTATGATGCTCGGACACACCATTACAATGTGGTGTTCCCGATGGCGTGAGTTGTGAAACAATTCCACACTATCTTAAATGCATGTCAAACTCATAACTCGGATATTCTCCACCACGATCAGATCGTAGAAACTTTATCTTATTGTTATTGTGATTCTCTACTTCACTCTCAAATTGCTTGAACTTTTCAAACGTTTTAGACTTGTGTTTCATTAAGTAAATATACTCATATCTACTCAAATTATCAGTGAAGGTAAGAAAACAATGATATCCACCGCGTGTTTCAACACTCATTGGACCGCATACATCAGCGTGTATTATTTCTAATAAGTCACTTGCCCACTCCATCGTACTAGAAAACGAGGTCTTAGTCATCTTGCCAATGATGCATGGTTCGCATGTCTAAAGCGATTCAAAATCGAGAGATTCCAAAAGTCCACCAACATAAAGTTTCTTCATGCACTTTATGCCAATATGACCTTTAGCGGCAGTGCCACAAGTATGTGGTACTATCATAATTAACTTTGCATCTTTTGGCATCAATATTATGAACATGTGTATCACTACGACCGAGATTCAATAAACCATTCATATTGGGTGCATGACCATAGATGGTATTATTCATGTAAATAGAACAACCATGATTACCTGACTTAAATAAATAATCATATTGTAATAAACACGATCTAATCATGTTCATTCTCAATGCATACACCAAATAACATATTTTTAGGTTCAACACTAATCTCGAAGGTAGAGGGAGCGTGCGATGATGATCACATCAACTTTGGAAACACTTCTAACACACATCTTCACCTCACCCTTAGCTAGTATCTGTTTATTCTGTAGCTTTTGTTTCGAGTTACCAATATTAGCAACTGAACATATATCTAATACCCAGGCGCCACTACCAATACTAGTAAGGTACACATCAATAACATGTATATCCAATATACTTTTATTGACGTTGTCATCCTTCTTATCTACCAAGTATTTTTGGGTAGTTCTACTACTAGTGACCGTTCCCCTCACAATAGAAGCACTTAGTCTCGGGTTTGGGTTCAACCTTAGGTTTCTTCACTATAGCCGCAACTGGCTTGCCATTCTTGAAGTTTCCCTTCTTGCCCTTGCCCTTCTTGAAACTAGTGGTCTTGTTAACCATCAACACTTGATGCTCCTTCTTGATTTCTACCTCCGCGGACTTAAGCACCGCGAATAGCTCAGGGATCATCATCTCCATCCCTTGCATGTTATAGTTCATCACAAAGCTCTAGTAGCTTGGTGACAGTGACTGGAGAACTCTGTCGATCACTATCTTATCTAGAAGATTAATTCCCACTTGATTCAAGCGATTGTAGCACCCACACATTCTGAGAACATGCTCACTAGCTGAGCTACTCTCCTCCATCTTGCAGGCAAAGAAATTGTCAGAGGTCTCAACATGGGCATGAGCCTGAAATACCAATTTCGGCTCTTGGAATATCTCATATGCTCCATGGCATTCAAAACATCTTTGGAGCCACCATTCTAAGCCATAAAGCATGGCGCACTAAACTATCGATTAGTCATCAGAACATTTCTGCTAGGAATTCATAACATCCATAGACGACGCTAGATGGGGTTGGCACACCGAGTGGAGCATCAAGGAAATAAGCCTTCTGTGCAGAAGTGAGGACAATCCTCTGATTATGGACCCGGTCAGCACAATTGCTTACACTATCTTTCAACTTAGCCTTTCTTTAGGAACGTATTAAAATATAGAGCTACAACTCGAGCTATTGATCTACAACATAATTTGCAAAAAACAACTTCACACTATGTTCATGATAATGAGTTCAATTAATCATATTACTAAAGAACTCACGCTCAAAACAACATCCCTCTGGTTGTCTAAGTGTGACACGATCCAAATCCACCAACCCACTACTAGGGAAAACCCTAGTAGTAGCGCTCAAAATATGCATAGTAGTAGCGTTAGGTCCAGCGCTACTGCTATCGCGCTACAGCTAAGTTTTAGCAGTAGCGCTGGCCTGGCAAGCGCTACTACTATGTGTTGTTAACAGTAGCGCTTGCCAGGCCAGCGCTACTGCTAACTATCTGTAGTGCTAGGACAAACGAAGTGCTGCTGCTAATCCAGCGCTGCTATTAGATGATTTCCAGTGCTACTGCTAGTATTCCTGCTTTCGCAGATTTACACCCTCTACGTATTTGTGATGTATTTATACAGGATCTATACAGTAGTTTCTTCAGATCATACTAAACATACACTATTATCATCATATCATAGACATACAGTACTCTCGTCATACCATCATCATCACTCAACACAAATATCATCACATCTCGAAAATAGTGATACACAAGAGTGATCATGTCATGTCTCGAATAAGTGCAAATGCACGGTCATGGCACAAACGCAAGTTTTCATCATCTCTATCTAAACCATGATGTAGAGGAGAAGTGCGATCAGCATGAGCAAGAGCGTGACTATGTAGTACTTGAGGCACCGGCGGTCCCGCCCCCGTTCATGCCGGAGTGTCCACCTCAAGCAACTACTTTCCGCTTCAGCTCTGATGTCGAACCCTCTGTGGCTAGCACTCGGGTACCTGTACACCTGGGCCTGAGCATGTGGGCAGTGGTCATAGACTCCTGGAACCCTCCCAACGAACACGACATGCCAGTCCTTCGCCATCTCTGATCTATGTACCTGCATTGACAGTTGATCAATTGAACGATAATATGCAACATAATGTAGTTAAGAAAACAAAGAGGAATAATTAGCAAAATACAAGCAACATATAGTAAACATAAGTGACGAAGTTCATCATATATACCCAAACTAATTAACTAGCTAGAGCGATCAGTCCTTCATGTCGGCGGTCCAATCTTCATAGTCAGGGATGAAGCACCGGAGCTTCATGAAAGGCTTAAGGTCCAGACGTTGAGCGAGTAGCAGTGCTCGGAAATCATCCCACATCATTGTTGGCCCATGGTAGAACATCCCTGTTGGTTCGAGGACCTGCTTCATCACCACTTGGGCAAGTTCACACTGTACATGATAAAACTCAGCTCGGAGTCGATGATCCGGTGTCTGTCCTATGCTTGTGACCCAGCTGACAATCTCGGCATATTAAGTAGTAGGTGACATGCGAAGGCGTTGATTATCCCTTCTGTACTTGAGCAGGTGATGCATGAGGTGGAATCCATCAGCCTGACTGGTGTGCAGTTGCTGGATGCAGCAGAAGTCGGTCTTATGGCGGAAAACCAGACCGTCCTTCCTGTTCCTTTTCACCTTTATATATCCACCAGACATGATGAAGGTAAACATGACACTATTGAGAACTCTCTTTACGTGCGTGTAATCCTTTTTCTTGATGTTCTTTGATGAGTCCAAGTATATAGCATGGGAGTATTCCGGGTACAGAACGATGAGCACGACACTGCCCCCGCTACGTAAATGAAGTACACACCTGTAATTAGCCTCCATGCTTGCAAAGGAATGATTAACACTTACAAAAGGATATGCGCGGAGGACTTACGTGGGATGATAAGGCAGGAGAATTGCTTCCTTGTCCTTATTAGCAATCATGAATCTGCCGAGGTACTTGCTCGCATAGTGACGGTGCTCTTTGCAAACTGCCAAGTAGCTCTCGTGCATATAGAACGGGTCCGCGACGCAGATATATCGTATGTTCTCGATCCTAATGAAGTAGTTGAGATACATCGCATACATGCAGATGAACTAGAAATCCAGCTTGGTCATGTGGAACATGTTGTAGATGTAGTCAAATCGCAGGATGAACTGATTCGCGGGCCAGGTGTCGACGTACAACTTCCCACCCGGCACCTAAGCCACGTAAAGCGGGTATCCTGGTTTTTCCGCGATCAGAAGCTTTTCTCTCTGCCAACATATCTTCATGGAGTCTCCTTAGATCATTGTTCAGTATGTTATCTCGCGCTTTGGGGGGTAGGATCGGCTCGCCGGCGACATGGAAACGATTCTTACCTTCGACAGGTATTCTATCTGCCACCTGGGGCTTCAGAGGCGGCTGGTTGCTTGAAGCAGCTCTGGCGCCTTTAGGGCCTTTCTTTTCCGGTCTCCTCCTTGGCTTCTTGGTGGGTGGCAGCGGTAGTGAGGCCAACATACCTTCCCTAACCCCCCCAAGTGTCATCGGGCTAAACATTGGATGGGCCTCGGGGGTTTGCTAGGTAGAGGTGGCATCTGGAGGCGTCTCCTACGAGGATTGCTTGAAGAGAGACTTTTTGCATTCCGCCTTAGGATGTTCCGACTCCGACAAATCAGGCAGCATCAAGTCATCATCTCCATGCTCATAGCCTGAGTCTTCGTTGTCCTGAGCCATCAACCTTCCATCATCGTAGGCGGTATTGAAATACTTGTCTAGGTCATCATCATCCTCCTCCATGTCATCAACATTTGCTTCTTCGACGGTGGGGGCGACATGATCTGGCACTAATGGAGGCTCTCCATCGCGTAGTCCGCTACCACCCACCACGACAGGTGCTGGTAATGTGGTAGGTAGGGTGGTGTTCATACCTTCTTGAGAAGGTGGCGTTGGCGTGATACTGGGCGCCTCGAGACGAAGAAGAGACATCGGCCAAGGCAAGAACCAGCTCTTGCATGCGCCAATCCTTGGGGGGGGGGGTCTTGTCGTCATCGGCTGGTACTGGAGGAGGCAAATCCTCGAAGCCCGCTAAGACACTAGCCAAGTTAACCTTGAAGATGCCATCGGGTATCTCTCGGTTGTGGAACATGCGGTCCTTCGGCTTCACGATCATTGCCTTTCCCACAGCCACCTTCTGGCCCTTGATGTCGTACAGTAGGGTGCATGGGGTATCATCGGCCTATGAAGAAGACATGTCTGTGACGTCAAACATCCGAAAGGCAACTGAAATGGAAGACTATAGACATGCTGGTGAAAAGGGTATGACGCGTAATTACCATGAGGGCGTCGAGCTCAGCCAGCGATGAAGGCCCGCCGAGCATGCAAGAGACGGAGGTCGGGCTGCTATGAACAGGAGCGGGACCTTTTGCGGTTGCTTCAGCAGGTGCCGGTGCTGTGGTGTTTGCCGAATTTCTCCCGACAAAGCTGGGAATGGGAAATCCTCCGACCGTGCATTTGGATAGTTCTTCGTGAAATCAAAAAGTGCCGGAATCAAGCTGACCACCGCGTCAGTGACCGCTACATTGACAGCCCTGCGCAACTCTTCTTTGGTCTCAGCTTTGGTCTTATTGACCGCAATCGCGATCTTCTCGTCGATGGTCTGCTGAGTGACGACCGACCGTCTCTTCCTTCTTTCCTCTGGCTCCTCGCGGTAGCATGACCTCCACGAGGTGCCATCTCCGACACCATGCACACGTCCATAGGACGGCGGCTTGTCCACGGGGACCTTTTTCAGTATGTTCAGGGCCCGGTTGAATGGGGTGTCCCACTTGGGCCTCGCCGACGACTGTGACGACTCATCGCTTTCGGCTGCCTTTTGGTGCTGCTCTTTCTTCAAAAGGGACATGGATGGTTTACTAATGTGACAAACTTGTAGTCAAATTGGTTGGAAGCTAATATGATAATGTTTTAATATAACAAGTACCAGAAGTCTCATGAACTCCCTCGTGTTCGGGTCCGTGTATAAGATCTTGTTGACTTTGTCCCACTTGTACCAGGCCCTGATCCAATCATGCTACAGCGGGTCAGTGAACTCCGCCAAGGGGTCTGGGATTCCGTGACTTTCACGTTCGGCGTCCTCCTTGGCCCATACGTGCCTCTTCCCCTCGTAACCACGGCTTCCGAGGCGGTGGGGAGGCGTGTTCCTGGCCTGGAGCGCCTTCATTTTCTCCAATCTTTCCTTGACTTTTTTACCGCAATTCTCCTTGAATTTTTCAAAGTCCTCTTCTGTTATTGACGGATTATTAGCATGAATCTTGGACCACAGTTCATTCTTCGCAATCGCTTTTTTCACCCGAACTTTCCAGGAGGACAAGTCATTGGTGAACGTCACCATCGCCTTGGCGTTTGTCTTTGTCATGGCGATGTTGTCCCGCGGGTCTTTAAATGTGATTTCATCCCGGCCGGGGAATAGGAACCTATTGTGCAACTTCTTTAGGATCATGTGCTCCATATGTGGTATCTTCTTCAATAGAATGTCATTGATGTTCGCGGTTTCCCTAAGGATGCATCCTAGTTGATTGCTCCAGCACGAGCGCGCTTCCTCCAGCGCCGTTGGCTCTAACTTCTTGGGGTGCATCTCCGTGACCACAATTTGTTCGATGCCAAGCTCGTTTGGTTTTCGTGACCTCTTCTTCTTCGGTGCTTTACCGGCTATGACAGCATCGTTGCCGGTCTCGGGGGTGGTGTCGGTGCCGGTGCCAGTGTCGGTGTCGGTGTCAGGGTTGGTGCCACTGCCGCCACCATGCAACCCCATCTGGTGTTCATCCAGGTAATCAAAATAGTGATTTGCTGCCTCGTGGGGGTCTACTACGAGGCGAGCAGAACCCCGGGCTTCGGCGTTGGTAGACATGTTTCCTATTCAACAATTGTAAATAAAAGATGTAATGAAGAGAAAAAAGGGGCCTATATATATTTGGTAGGAATGTTGACTCATTCCCCTTCCGGCAAATCCCGGGTACTCCATATGTCCTAGTTTCTAGCACAAGTTGCGCCTAAAATTTTCGGCATGACCTTCGCTAAAAAGTGGACATATGGAGCACCTGAAATTTGCCAGAACAGAAATGAATCAACATTCCGGCAAAACATAGGCCACTCAGATATTTTTCGACATTCAACCAACATTGCAAAACCAACATATAACTGTTTTTTAGTTGCTCCAAAACATCTTATATTTGTGAATGGAGAGGGAGTACTAAAGCTTTTTCATCCAATTCATCCATCCATGGAGCGCACTAACTAGTCTAGGTCATGGATAACGACCACCTAGCATGTTACAACTAAGCCATTAGTGGCCAATCCCATTAAGTAGAAATTCAGCTACCATTAGAAACCATAGAACAAAAGCACAATCCATAGCTAACTACAAAATATAGGAAAGACAGCTCTGCATGACCCATAGCTAACCACAGAACAGAAGTACAACCGGAAGCTCTAGGAATCCAGTAAGACATGGCATCAGTAGCTAATAATGACCATGGACACAACCATTACTTACAACCAGAAACTCTAGGAACACCTAGAAAGGGACGCCAGAGGACCAAGTCGTTAATAGAACCACAACCAACAGTAATACAAACACGCCAACACAAGAATTGGGCAACCATTCGACAGCCACAGGACTGGTAGCCAAGCAATGGACGAATAATAGCCACGGCTCACTGGCGGTGTCACACGGAGCATGAGAGGGAGAAGGGGAGGAAGAACCAAGGGATTACCGAGGCAGACAGGAAGCGGGAACGGCTACCCATCGCCGGGGGACCAGGAGTCGTCTTAGCGGAGGAAGCCCGCGCCCCATAAGCGAGGCGGGGGCGACGGAGCTCGGGAGGAGGAGCAGAAGGAGGGCCACCGCACCGCCGCGCCGGCAAGCTATGGTTTGCCTAGGGGCGTGCGCGGGGGTGGGAGGCTGGGGCGGAGGCGGCGAATCGATAGAGGGGGTCGAGGGGGAGCCGGGCCGGTGAGCTGCGGCGCGGGGAGGTGCCGGAGCTGGTCGGAATCGGTCGACGACGGCGGCGGCAGAGGGGGGATCGGGAGGAGCGCACGCAATGTGTGTGGGGGGAGAGTGAGAGCAAGAGCGAGAGGTTGGAAGGAGAGACGGGGGAGCCCACGTGGGGGTTAACCCCAAATAGCAGTAGCGCCGGTTTAGCAACCAGCGCTATAGCTAAGATAGCTATAGCGTTGGTTCCTAATCTAGCGCTACTGCTAAATATTCCAATTTTATTTTTTAAATTATTTTTCCCTTTCTAGTTTTTAGTTTTCTTTTCTTTTATTATTTTCCTTTTCTTTTCTTTTGTATTGCTTTATCCCTTTTGTTTTTGTTTTTTTGTTTTCTTGTTTTTCTCCCGACGACGACGTCTCCCTCTCGCACACTGCGCGAATATTATCACCGGAACCATGCATGTGGTGGTAACATATCAGTTGAACGATAACGGTTACTTAAGTGCATACACAAAATAGATACATATATATATAAATGATGGTTTCTGATCAGCTGCGTCGACGACGTTTCACATTGAGCTTCTTCCCTTTCTTGTTCGTTGTCGAGTAATTGAGCCCCTCCTTGTGACTTTTCCGGAGCCATGGAGTACGATCTTTCTTAGGTAATGTAGTATTTATTCTTCTTTTCACGTATGCTTCATCGTCATCATCATCTTCCCTCATTGGGTCTCCGTATTGGTCGTAGTCTTCCTCGTTGGCGACTCCATCCATTCCGATGATGCTCCTTTTGGATCTCCTCCCGACAACACGGGTGGGATTGGCCGGGTTGGTTATGAAGAAGCATTGTGTCACGTGCTTAGCGTGTACCCATGGCTCATTTTTGGCAATGAAGTTAACGTTCACGGGAGTGCTCTTCGCGTCGGGTATAGACGTGGTGGTGAAATACTCCTTTTCTCTTACGACGTCCTTAGCCCATCTGACACGGAACATCGTCGCATCTTGCATTCCAGCATAGTCAAGCTCCCAGATCTCTTCGACCCTTCCGTAGAATCTTTCAGTTGTGCCGTTGGCGTCGGTCACGCATTGAATTGTCACCCCAGAGTTCTGGTAATCACAGTCCATGTCTTTGGCCTCCGTGTAGAACATGTACCCATTAATATCGTAGGACTGATAGGTCACGAGCTTGGGCGCGGGGCCATGTGCTAAGGCATGTATTAGTAATCCGTTCGAACTGCCCTCTTTCGGGGGATTTTCAAGAACTTGCTCTTTGAACCAATGCAAGAAAGTGGCGTTGTGCTCTACAGTAACTTCGTCGTCCGTCTTGAGCATCCCCTTATCATGGTACTTCTTTGTGATGCTTTCTTTGTGCCATGCCACATAATCATCTACCACATCTGGTTGTTGTGGCACTACTAAGTTAGCCATGTCAAAGTCGTTCCGTCGATCCGAGTAGTCCACGTGCAATTCCCTCCGGCCGTTGTTATGACCATCTCCTTCGAGCTTCCCATCGTGCTTCTTGATGGGAAAACCAACAACAGGGTCTTCGACGCCTATATAATTCTCGCAAAAGGAGACACACTCATGCGTTAGATACCCCTGGACGATGCTCCTTTCGGGACGGGGCATATTACAAACGAATCCTTTGATGGCCCCATTCATCCTCACGAACGACATCATGTTGTGAAGGAATGTCGGCCCGAGGTCGATGATGTTGTCCACAATGTGGACACACAGATGCACCATGACGTGAAAGAACGCGGGCGGGAAGTACATCTCAAGCTCACATAGTATGACAACGATCTCTTCTTGTAGCCTTCGGAGCTTCTTCACACTTATGGACTTTCGGGAGATAACATCGAAGAAGTTGCTGAGACCAGTAAGCGTGTCATGGACGTGCTTCTCCATTATCCCTCTAATGGCAACCGGGAGTATCTGCGTCATCATCACGTGAGAGTCATGAAACTTCATCCTGCTGAACCTTTTCTTCTTGGGGTCTAGAAATCTGCTTATCTTCCCACAGTAACCGGAACTAACTTTGATTCCCATAAGGCACTTGATGAATTGATCAATCTCCTTCGCACTTAAGGTGAAGCAAGAAGGGGGGCAATAATTCTCCTCCTTCTTGTTGACTTTTCTGCCCCTTTCCCCCTCCTCCGTCTCTGTCACCGTCTCCTCCGTTGACTTTTTACGGTGGAGATCTTTCCTGATCTTCAAACCTTCCAAGTCTTTCCTTGCCTTCGGCCCATCCTTGGTCTTCTCTGGCATGTTCATTAGTGTGCCAAGCAAGCTCTCAAGGACATTTTTCGTGATATGCATTTGATCAAGGCAATGAGGCGTGTCGTGATTGGGCCAGTACTCCAAGTCCTAGAAAACAGACCTCGTTTTCCATACCTTTAGTAGCGGCTCCGGTGCCTTTTTGATCTTTCCTGGCATGGGGCATTGTTCCCAGTTTCTCAACAGCTTATCGATTTCTGCGCCGCTCCTCTTACGTGGAGGTACTCGAAGCTCATCCAACCCATTGAATAGATCTCCACGCTTTCTCCACGGGTCATCCTTCTCGATCCATCTACGATGCCCCATGTACACGATTTTCCCGGACCCACCATCTTTCGTTGACGTAAGCGGCTGAGACGTTGTATCATCCATGCACCTCGTGCATCCGCAGTATCCATGGCACACCTGGCCTGAGGTGTACCCATAACCGAGATAGTCATGCACCATCGTCATCAACGTGGCTCTCATATGGAAATACTCTCCTTTGCTAGCGTCCCATGTCCATGCTGGTGTTTTCCATAACGTGTCTAGCTCCTCTTGCAGAAGCCCCATATACAGGTTAATACTATTTCCCGGTTGTTTTGGCCCTTGAATCAGCATGCTCATGTGTACGTACTTTGTCTTCATGCACTTCCATGCGGGGAGGTTGTACATCCATACAAACACGGGCCATGTGTTGTGGTTGGTGTTCTGGTTTCCAAATGGATTCATGCCATCGGTACTTGCACCAAGCACGATGTTCCTTGGATCTTCTGCAGCAAATCCATATACGGCGTTGAATGCTCTCCACTGGCTACCATCTACAAGGTGTCTCATCTTCAGATCATCTCCATCGCCAGGCTTCTTCCTCTCCGCGTGCCAACGCATGAGCTTTGCTTCCTTAGGATCTATGAAATACCGTTGTAGACGGGGAGTGATTGGAAAGTACCATACAACTTTTTGAGGAGCTTTCTTTCCTGCCTTCTTGTATCGAGAAGCATTGCACACTGGACAGCTGGTTTTTTCCGTGTGCTCCCTCCGATAAATGATGCAATTGTTGATGCATGCGTGGTACCTAATGTGCGGCAAATCAAAAGGGCAAACAATTTTCTTGGCCTCCTCGACACTAGTAGGACACAGGTTCCCCGCGGGAAGAACTTTATTATGTAGATACTTCAAATGCTCATCGAGGCTTTTGTTTGTCCATTTGTTTTTGGCCTTCGTCTTCAGAAGTTCGAGCGTGAAACTCAAGCGGGTCACCTCGGGATCACAACCGTCATACAATGGAGTCTTCGAGTCTACTTCAAGTTGCGCCAGCTTGGCCTCCTCTCTAGAAGCAGCTCTCTCGCTAGTCGTACTCTTACGAAGGAGGTCTCGAACATGAGGGTCCTGCATGACTACACTTAGTAGCATCAAAGACTGCAGCATGACCTCTTCTCCGCCATGTCCGGACTCTTCTTCGCCATGTCCAGAATCTTCTCCGATGCTATCATTTCCAAACTTTTCCCCGGCGCCATCGTCGTGTCGATCGGTCATCTCTTCGTCGAGCCCCATGTCGTTATTCCCTGCCATGTGGACGTCCTCATCATCATCAACTTCTTCACTTATCCACTGAGTATAGCCATCCATGAAACCATTCTTCAACAGGTGCGCCTTCAAAGTGCCACCATCAAAAGGGTCCAGAAGGACTCCTTCATTGCATCTTGCACACGGACATCTAATCCTAGTCCGATTATTTGCGTACATGTCCATCACCGCGGATTGCATATACCGCTCCACCTTCCATCCACTCACCTTCATGACCGACTCCACGGTATAACAAGCAAAAGGGTTATAAAATAAATAATGCATGCATGCTTCAAAGTCATATAAAATTTTGGCATGACCTCGCCTAAAAATAGGACATATTGAGTTTGCTCGAAATTCACCGAAACGGAAATAAATCGACATCTCGGCGAAACATAAGCAACTCGAGGGCATGTCACTCACACAAATCTCTCCATATATCCCAAACACACATATTCGCATTCAGACACATATTCCCATTCTTGAAATGAACAACTCTTTACTCACCTATATATCTCCCGAGAGCGATACCGATCGAGAGAGCACGCCGTTAATTAGATGATGAGAGAGACCGATCGAGATGTGTGGATGGCTAAATAGCTAGCTAGATCTAGTTCTTGGGGAGGAGAGGTGAATCTAGCTAGCTAACTAATAGACAGGGAGTTATGTTGGAGGGGGACATTAATGGGGGTAGAGGAAGAGAGGTAGGAGAAAGAGAGATAATGTGAGAGAGGCCATTTATGGAGGAGAGTTATGGTGGAGGGGGACATTAATGAGGAGAGAATTAGAGAGGTAGGAGGAAGAGAGAGAAGAAGAGCAACAATGGCGGAGAGTGGAGAGGGGAAAGGAGGGGAGAGAGGGCAAAGTGGGGGAGAGGGAGGGGGTGAAAAGGTGGCAGCAGCCGCAACTAGCAGTAGCGTTGCTTACAAAAAAGCGCTGCTACTATGTGTGGCACATTAGCAGTAGCGCTTGCATGTCAGAAAGCGCTACTGGTAGTGGCCTTAGCAGTAGTGCTTCCTCCCACCCAGCATTGTTACTATAAATAGTGTCGGCAGGGTCGTCAGGGCCACCTTATCAGTAGCGCTTTCTTAGCACCCAGCGCTACTGCTAAGCCCTTAGTTGTAGCGCTGCAGGAATACAGCGCTACTGGTAATTAGCAGCAGCAGTTTTATTTTTCCAGCACTACTAGTAGGCTCCTGTCTATAAGGTTTCTCCTACTAGTGACCCAAGTTCGATCATCACATGAGATGGAGGTGGTTTCAATGGTGAACATCTCCATGTTGATCATACCTACTATATTACTCATGTTCGACCTTTCGGTCTCCCGTGTTCCGAGGCCATGTTTGCACATGCTACGCTCATTAAGTTTAACCCAAGTATTCCAACCCAAGTATTCTGCATGTGTAAAACTGGCCTACACCTGTTGTATGCGAACATAGAGTCCATCACACCCGATCATCATGAGGTGCTTCGAAGTGATGAACTTTCACAACGGTGCATACTTGGGGAGAACACAATTTTATCCTGAAATTTGGTGAGGGGTCATCTTATAATTCTACCATCGTCCTAGGCAAAATAAGATGCATAAAAGGATCAACATCACATGCAAATCATATAAGTGACATGATATGGCCATCATCATCTTATGCATTTGATCTCCATATCAAAGCACCGGCATGATCTCCATCATCACCGGCATGACACCATGATCTCCACAATCATGATCTCAATCATCGTGTCGTCATGTGGTTGTCGTGCCAACTATTGCTTCTACAACTATTGCTAACTCATAGTAATAAAGTAAATCAAATGGCACAAAATAAATTAAAGATAACCCTATGGCTCTTGCCTGTTGCCGTACTCATTGACATGCAAGTCGTGATAACTATTACAAAAAACATTATCATCTCATACATCTCATATATCAAATCATGTCTTGGCCATATCACATCACAACATGCCCCGCGAAAACAAGTTAGATGTCCTCTACTTTGTTGTTGCAAGTTTTACGTGGATTCTATGAGCAACTAGCAAGAACCGTTCTTACCTACACAAAGCCACAATAGTGATATTAAAATTGCATTTTAACCTTCTACAAGGTCCGCCTCTATTGCATCCAATTCAACTAAAGTGGGAGAGATAGACACCCACCAGCCACCTTTATCCAAAAAAGTCGCATGTCAGTCGGTGGAACCGATCTCTTGTGTGAGGACAATTAAGGTTGGTCCGAGCCGCTTCATACCACAATACCACCGAATCAAAATAATACTAAGTAGGTAAGAAATCTGAACATCAGTACGCACAAACACTTTGTGTTCTACTCGTGCATATCATCTATGCATAGACCTAGCTCATGATGCCACTGTTGAGGAACGTTGCATGGGAAACAAAAGAAATTCCTATGCACGGGCAAGGTCTATCCATGGAGATGCATAGCTACAAGAGGGTAAGTATATCTACATACCCTTGTAGATTGCTAAGCGGAAGGGTATATAATGCGGTTGATGTAGTCGTATGTCTTCACGATCGAATCGTGATATGTCCCGATCAAGCGCGGAACGGATGGCACCTCCGTGTTTAGCACATGTGCGTATCGATGACGTCTCCGCCTACTCAATTCAGCGAGGGAGGGCGGAGTAGTAGATGGGTTCTCAACAAGCACGATGACATGGCAGAGCTGGTGGTGAAGCGATCCCGGCAGGGCTATGCGCAGCGCTATCGAAACTGTGAACGGAGGAGAAAACAATCTAGGGAGAGAGAGAGGCGCCAAGGGCTTGGTGTATCCTCTTGGGGTGCCCATCCCTTCTATATATAGGTGGGGGCATGGGGAACAACTCCTCCAAACCCTAGAGCACAGCCAAGGGGGGGGGGAGTTGGACTCCTAGTCCAGTCCCCTCCTTTTCCATACACAGGTGGACTTTCTTCCCCTCCCAAGCCACATGGGCCTTAAGGGACTTGTGCGCCTGAACCAATAAGGATAGGGGGGCCTCCCTCAGCCTGTGCAAACCCTTGGGATGTGCTGAAACCCTTGGTGTACTTCCAGACTCCTCAAGAAGTTTCCAAAACCTTCTAGAAGCTTCCCGGTACAATACTAGAAAAACCCTAAACTTTTCCGGTAGCCAAAATATGACGTCCCATATATAAATCTTTACCTACGAACCATTCTGAAGCTCCTCGTGACGTTCGGGATCTCATCCAGGACTCCTAACAACATTCGGTCACCAACATACATATCCCAATACTACTCTAGCGTCACCGAACGTTAACCGTGTGGACCCTACAGGTTCGAGAATCATGTAGATATGACCGAGACACCTCTTCGATCAATAACCAATTGCAGGACATGGATGCCCATATTTGATATGGGGCAAGCCCATGTGTGTCCATCTTTAACGAATTGGAGGGGGATTCCATGAAGAACACGAAGAACCTAAAGGGGAAATCACAAGAGGAAACACTCAAGAACAAGTCTAATCACACATCCACTAGACTCACCACACACAAGATCCACAAGGTACATGAACAAAAAAGGGAAAGAAGGATACATGGTATAGTTCATCCCAAATCCCATGAGGAGATGGGGCCTTGATATCCCAAAGGATCTTCCCTCGTGAGGCGCCTTGACATCCACTAGGGGATCTTCTCCATAGAGGCATCTGCTCCATGGGAGAGGTAGTGGAAGGAGTTAGGATAAAAAATCTAAGAGCAAAACCATAGCTAACCCTAGAATGGAGGTGGGAGATGATTATATATAGTCTAGGGAGAAGTGGGGGTGAGAAAGGGGTACATGGGCCTTGGGCCCGAGTGGATGCATGCACGCAGGCCGGAAGTTCCGGGCTGGGCTGAAAGTTCCGGGCGCTGGAAGTTCGGGGGGGTTCCCGAGAGTTGGCATGCCTGGGTTGAGCTGAGGCCGGAATTTCTGGGCAGGCCGAACGGTCCGGGGTCCAGAGGTTCCGGGCAGGCCGAAAGGTCCGAGACTTCCAGAGTCTTGTCCTCGCTTCTTCTTCATTCTTTTCCAAGCTTCCGTCGCGGATCTTGTAGTCGTACGTAGGTGCTGGCACTCCTCCTCGCCCTCCGTGAAGCTCCGACAATACCTATGCATGCACATGAGAGGAGTGTCAAGTAGTATACCATCCTCGAAGGGGTCTAGTGAACACATGTAAAGGAGATGATTCACCTTCATGTATGTGAAGCCGATGTCGCGCGTGTCACTTGCTGAAGGGACTCTTGCCATGGTGTTGTACGTAGGATTCTCCGCATCATCCCCTCCCCCTTGGGAAAGATCCGTCCTCGGATCAAGATCCAAATCACCACGGGAAGGATATGGCATCGCCGTGTAGAAGTGGACGATCACCAAGCACTCATCATCATCAAGCTCTAAAGGTGCAATCTTCAATGTCGAGCCGTCTTGTAATTCCTTCAAAGAAGCAATGACAACAAACACTTGGAAAAACAAATGTGGTTAGCATTAGTGCAAAACCAAGCATTCAAGTGGTGAATCGCCGCACAAGTGTTGTCATCATGCATAACATGTGGCGTGACAAGGGATTGTGACATGGCATGTAAGCATACAAATTGAGCACAAGCAATGTAATCATGGGAGCAAGTATGCCAAGGTGAGGTAGGGATGCAAATATGTGTGACAATATAACAAGCATCTACCTCATGGTCATAGCAATCATGCACAAAGCAATCAATGAAAGGTCGATGATAGGCAAAGGAATCATTCACAACACCAAAGAAAATGACATGTCTAGACACATGGGGCAAGTGCAAGACAATCCAAGCATAATGTGCACATGGTGTAGTGAAGATAGTGGGGCACTCAACACAATAGAAAGAGAAAGTGTTCAACATGTGTGAGGCAATCAAGTCAACCAAGTAGCAATCAATGTGCAAAGCATGGCAATGGTTGTCATCTACCGCATAAAAGGATCACATCGGTGATGCAACATAAGCAAGCATAGTGACCATGGCGGGCAAACTAGTAATGCGAAGATGCAACATACTAGAGGAAATCATGGCGGTCATGTCATTTGAGAAAATAATAGGCATAGACAATGTACATGACATAACGCAGGCACGGGAACAAAACATGATCAATATATCGTCATAGGCATGGGGCACAAAGCAAACATGGCAATAGCAAGTAGTATGTCCACCAAGCTCGCAGTTGTACATACAAATAGGAGAATAAAGTGACATGTGAGATTCAAGACATGGGTCACAAATGCATGGCAAGGGAATATAAATGAGCATATCATGCAAAGTGAACATGGCAATATTGGCAAAGGATATATAATGGGGAATAAGCCATAACCATGTCAGAGCCATGTAGAAGAGGTGCGCGTAGTCCTTGCGCGAGGGGAATAGTTGGAGACACATTCTAGTGAATCACAAAGCATCGGTGCTCTCAAGAGCTCTTTTCGTCAACTCATGGGATTGTAAGTTTGACGAGTGTTTATGAGTACCTACACACAACAAAGACAAAGGAAAAATGGTGTGCGTGTGGTATATGTATACATCATCCGTTAGGATGTGCATGTGCTTGTGTTGGTTAGCACAAAATTTCCAATGCTCAAATAAATGAGATGCATGGTACATTAATACGTCATCCATCATGCAATTATAGTTATTATGCTCAACATGATTGGGACGCAAATTATAGCAAGTGTGTGGCACAACCATTTTATTCATACCAATGGTAAGCATATTGTGCACACAAATATGGAGATCATGCAAAGTGCAGGATGGATCAAAATCTCCTACTATGTATGAGGAAACTATTGTGGTCTCCTCATGTGCAATAGCGGGAGCATAATATGGAGAATATGGACAACATCCCAAACAATGCATATCCGAAGCTAGGTGGTCATGGCTTGTCATATGAGAACAATTGCGCAAATGATGCAAAGGGAGCATGGCAATGTCATCACAAGAAAAGCAAATGACAACAACCATGGGCTTGTCATCTATGCCATATGTGCAAATTGGATTTATTTTAATGGCATATGAATAGTTACTACGATGAGATTGCAAAGATGCAATATGGGTGATCTCATGCATACATATGACAAGTCAAGCGGATTGTAAACATGATGTGACCTATAGTGTTCTCACAAGAAATCATATGCAACATGGCATCACAAGTAATAGACTCCACATGATAATCGTCAAACACATCATAAATGGGAAATTCATCACATGAGGAAGTCGCATAATCATGAAGCATGACAATAGGTGGATCGACATCATGCAAGCAATCAATGTACACTAATGGGACAAGAGAAAAACCTTCACCTATGTTACCTTTTTCATTCCACTCATGTGGTTTAGGTGAGGTGACCAACTCGGGGTCATCTTCATCAGTATGGAACCATGTGTGTGGGGGGGTGCATCGTCATCCACCATGGCCATCGTCTTGTCCAAAGGGAGGATGACATCGTCAAGGATCAGTGGGTCATCGTATATGGGACCTAGCACCAAAGGAGAAGACACAATAGAGGTAGAGGTTAAGTTGCTAGAAATCAAAATGGCCTCACATGCTTTATCAATTACCTCACTCGCTCTATGTGGTGGTGGCTCACTCCCTCCCTCTTGGTAGTGGAACTCATACTCACATATGGTGGAGTCACTCATCTCACTCAATTGGTGGGGGTTGTGGCTCTCCTCACATGGAAATGGGTGCAACTCGTCATATATGGGGCTAGTGTTGAAGTCACTCTCACTCTCAATTTGGTGGTAAAAGTCTCTCAACTCATCTCCAAACGTCATCGTGGTCGAAGGGAAATTCCCATGCTCAACCAACTCGTCATCATCGTGGCCGAAGGCCGAACATGGCACATCGTCACTCTCCTCCATGACCGAAGGGAATATCCCATGCTCGGTCATCTCACTCTCGCCCCCAAAGATGGAAGCGTCCTCTTTGCTCGCCACCTTGTTGCTCGCCTGCAAAGCATGTTCCTTGAGTGGCTCTGTAGTCATGGTCGTCGTTGCGCCATCATCATAAAGAGTCGTGGTAGACTCGACATAGTCAACGCCACAAAGAGGGATGGCGGTGAAGTCGGACTTGGGAGCTTCGTCTTGGAGCTCGTCGGGCTTGGACATCTTGGTGGTACCGACCTCATGCTCGTCGTCTCAGAGCTTGGTCGTCATGAAGTATGCGCAGGGTCGAGTAGGCTTGGCCTTGAGGTCTTGTGCCATCGTGAGATCACCAATGTAGAGTTCGTTGAGAGAATCGTAGTTGTTTTCGAAGATAGGCTTGGCAATTTCGTTGTTCAATCCCATCATGAAGTAGAACTTCATCCATATGGGGTCGGTCACGCCAGCTTGTCGCAAGGCTTTCATCATCATCATGAAGTACTTCTCGATGGACTTGGATCCTTGTATGGTGTTCTCCAATTGGCGTTGAAGATGTTCCGTGTAGGTGGAATGCACAAACTCTTGCCGCATCGCTTTCTTCGTCTTGGACCAACTCATGTTGAAGCTCTTCGAAGATGTGTGAAGCCACCATGTTGACGCGTCGCCGTGGAAGTTTCTTGTGGCGCACTTCACTTGATCTTTGGAAGGGACTTGAAGTAACTTGAGGTAGTGGTCCATCTTGCACTCCCAATTGAGATACTCCTCGGGGTCTTGACTCCCATAGAATGGAATGTCATGGTCGAAGTTGAGGTCGTAGTAGCTCATGGAGGTCATGGATTTGAGCTTGGGGAGCTTCTCTTGAAGTGCTTGTTGGCGAAGATGCCTTGAAGTCGCTTGGCAAAGATGCCAAGGTAGGTGGTGAGGTCATTGAGCGGTGGTTGATGTCGAGCTCGTGACCTTCACACTTGTTCTTTGTTGGACGCCTTGATGTTGGCGTCGTTATTTCTTCATGTCATTGATCTTGTCGATGCCGGTGTGAACATTCCGGAGATGGATGCTTGGGAGCATGTGCACTTGAGCGTCTTCTCGAAGATGATGAAGAAATCGTGCGGTTCTTGATGAGGACCTTGAGCTCCTCCATTTGAGCGTGCATCTTGGCGTCGATGATGTTCTTCATGGCATCGAACTAGTCGTTGTTGTTGTAGACCGAAGATGGTGTGCTTTGCCTAGCCATCACAAGACTTGAGCAAAGGTGAGTCAGAAATGAGATAAACAATACCAAGATACCGTTCCCAAAGTTTAGGATATATCCCGCTTCACTCAATGTGAATTGAGAGAATAGTGGAATTGGTACCGGACTTGTTCACTGACACCTACAACATAAAGCTTATCGAGTGGCTTGGTTAGGACAAGTGGCACAAAATTCAAGCAAAATGAAGTCCAAGATATTGTAAATGTTGAGATAAATCCAATGGAATCAAAATGTAAAGCAAGTGATCACAAATATAGAGGATGGCAATAGAGAAACACATGCGATGGGATAATGGGGCTTGTGCAACTATAGGGATGAGCAAAGCTCGTGTTGCACAAACACAAGGAGAGACGCTAGCTTATTGCACGTTTGGGCACGATTCACCACTTGGCACCAATCCTATTGATGCAAGCAAAACGTTTCCTATTCCAAGTATTCTCATGCACAAGTATCTCTTTTCATGCTCAACTCCTTTTGCTTATAAGCTTTTATCTTTCTTTCTTGCTTAGAAGCTTTTTTTTGACTCTTCTCTTCCTTTCCACTATTCTTATTGAGCCTCAACCAACTATATGATACAAGTATCACAAGATATGCACGGGAACAAGCAATTGCACTATATGATATTTTCAATGATGCAATAATATGATATCGTATCACTATGGTGTACAAGTTTTTGCGAATCCCAACAATACTAGGATAGCTAGTCTCAATAGGTATGAAGGTAATCACAAAGATGGTGGGGCTAACAAGATGCAATGGCAAGGAAGGTAAAGTGTATGACTAAACGTATACCTTCGTCACACGTAACCTTTCATGAAGTCGGGGTGAACCGGCCTTGCTTCCGGTTGAAGATGGTCTCAAAGGATGGATGGTCGTCGTCGATGTCGAACGTCGGTGGTCGATGTAGATGATGGACCGACACAAGTCACAGGTGGTTGATGAAGAAGTAACCGTCCCTAAGTAGCCAAAACACCTTAGGAGACTCAAATCACAACTCAAGCAACCACAAATGCAAAGGTAAACCAAATGGGTTAGGTTGCGGAAGGCTATGGTGGTATTGCAGATGATATGGTGGAGGGCCTAGGCAAACTTGCCAAAATTTGAAAACATTTAAGTGGTAAAATGGATGGTAAAACCAAGATGAGCAGCTTGGGCATGTCGATAGCTTCAAAACAAGCCAAAAACACTCAAATCGGAGTTCGGGAGCGAAAGTTACGACCGAAACGGTGAAATGGCTAAAGCTGAAATCTAAGCAATGATTCTGGTTAGGTCGGAAGTTCCAGACCGTGCGGAAGTTCCGGGCCCCGGAAGTTCCGGGCCATGGCCGAAAGTTCCGGGGGACACGGGAACAACTCCGGGACGAACCCTAATTTCCGGATCTGAAAACGGGGGCGAAAAAACTCGATTTCTAGGGAAAAATTGAAGGGGGAAAGGTTAAATTGGGGCTAGGGAACGCCAAGGGAGGTAGATCCACTTGCCAAACACTAGATCCATGGATCAAAATCAACAAAAACTCAGAAGAACAACAAAATTCAAGAAATTTTTTGGGGAAGATTTTCGAATTTGGGGAAAAAACTCGAACTAATGGCTAGAACATGAGGGGTAGGGCTCCAAATTCGTGATCAACGTGGCTCATGATACCAATATGATATGGGGCAAGGCCATGTGTGTCGATCTTTCACGAATTGGAGGAGGATTCCATGAAGAACACGAAGGGGAAATCACAAGAGGAAACACTCAAGAACAAGTCCAATCACACATCCACTAGACTCACCACACACAAGATCCACAAGGTACATGAACAACAACGGGAAAGAAGAATACATGGTAGAGTTCATCCCAAATCCCATGGGGAGATGGGTCCTTGATATCTCGGAGGATCTTCCCTCGTGATGGGCCTTGACATCCACTAGGGTATCTTCTCCATAGAGGCATCTACTGGATGGGAGAGGTAGTGGATGGAGCAAGGCTCAACTATTTAAGAGCAAAACCATAGCTAACCCTAGAATGGAGGTGGGAGATGAGTATATATAGTCTAGGGAGAAGTGGGGGTGAGAAAGGGGTACATGGGCCTTGGGCCCGAGTGGATGCACGCACGCAGGCCGGAAGTTTTGGGCTGGGCTGGAAGTTCCAGGCACCAAAAATTCCGGGGAGGGTCCGGGAAGGTTCCGGGGTTTCCCGACAGTTGGCACGCCTGGGGTGAGATGAGGCCGAAAGTTCCGGGCAGGCCGGAAGGTCCGGGGTCCGGAGGTTCCGGGCAGCCCGGAAGGTCTGGGACTTCCAGAGTCTTGTCCTTGCTTCTTCTTCCTTCTCTTCCAAGCTTCCCTCACGGATGGTGTAGTCGTACGTAGGTGCTGGCACTCCTCCTTGTCCTTCGTGAAGCTCCGACAATACATATGCATGCACATGAGAGGAGTGTCAAGTAGTATACCATCCTCGAATGGGTCAAGTGAACACGTGTATAGGAGATGATTCACCTTTATGTATGTGAAGCCGATGTCGCGCGTGTCACTTGTCGAAGGGACTCTTGCCATGGTGTTGTCCATAGGATGCTCCATATCAATATTGGTTCCTACATATTCCACGAAGATCTTTATCGGTCGAACCATGATGTACATGATTCAGTCAATCCCATATGTAGTTCCTTTTATCCAATGGTATGTTACCTGCCCGAGATTCGATCTTCGGTATTTCCATACCTAGTTCAATCTCGTTATCATCAAGTCTCTTTACTCGTTCTGTAATGCAAGATCCCGTGACTAACTCCTTAGTCACATTGCTTGCAAGATTCTTGTGATGCTGTATTACCGAGAGGGCCAAAGATACCTCTCCGTCAAAAGGAGTGACAAATCTCATTCTCAATCCATGCCAACCCAACTGACACCCTCGGAGATACATGCAGAGTACCTTTATGATCACCCTGTTACGAAGTGACGTTTGATACACGCAAGGCATTCCTCTAGTGTTAGGGAGTTGCATGATCTCATGGTCTTAGGAACAGATACTTGACATGGAGAAAGCAGTAGCAATAAACTAAGTGATATGATCATATGATATGCTTACGGTTGGGTCATGTCCAGCACATCATTCTCCTAATAATGTGAACCTGTTATCAAATGACAACTCATGTCTATTTTTAGGAAACCTTAACCATCTTTGATCAACAAGCTAGTCTAGTAGAGGCTCACCAGGGATACGGTGTTGTCTATGTATCCACACACGTATCTGAGTCTCCGGTCAATACAATTCTAGCATGGATAATAAACAATTATCATTAACAAGGAAATATGATAATAACCAATTTATTATTGCCTCTAGAGCATATTTATAACAAATTCCTCAACTTTGTGCCTATGAGTATCATGATTGATAATATGCTTACTAAAACTCCTAGGAAGTCTGTTTGCTTGACTGAGGAATTGGTTGACAATACTTGAAATCATGCATTAGGCCTAGCTAAGGGCATAAAACAATAGCGCTTGTTGGGAGGCAACCCAATATTTATTTTATTTACAACTTTTATATTATGTTTTTGTGCGATACATCATTGTGTATATTGTAATGATTGTGTTTTTATCTTTTAATTGGTGTTTTTACCAAGTAAAGCCTTTGGGATGATTTGGATGATAGTAGAATTGATACGGTGCAGAAACATAAACTCTTACGTGCCTAGTATTTGATTTTACTGGAACGTAATAAATTGCTAAAAATAACACAGTATTAATGCAAATTTCCCACGTTCTCCTAATTTTATACGATTTTCGGAGTTACAAAAATATGGTTTTAGTACATATCATTAGAGACTGTTTTGTTTTAGACAGATTCTGTTTTTAATTGCACAATGTGATTATTTTAATGATTCTATGGATTGTGTCCCGGGTATAAATCATAAGAGAGTTAGAATACATTGGGTATTATACAAGAATAATTATGAATTGGTTTATGACAGTACCTAAAGTTTATGGTTTTCCTATTATACTAACAGATCTCATGAGATTTGTGTTAAGTTTTGTGTGCTGAAGTTTTCAAGCTTTCGGTGAGATCATGATGGATGAAGGAATAAGGAGCGAAAAGGTACTAAGCTTGTGGATTCCCAAGGCAACCCAAGGTGAGCAACATGTTGTATAAATGCTTGGAAACAAGGCCTAGGGTCCATACTTTAACTAGTGCAATTTCTCTCAACAATATGAACATAGTTGAATCATATGTAAATACCTCTCGTGCGACAAAGAGTTCACTCCAAAGTCACAAATATTGGAGAACTAACAAAGAAATTATTGTAGGGTATGAAACCACCTCAAAGTTATCTTTTCTGTTCAATCTTATGAGCTATCCCTATAAGTGTCACGGACAGCCCTAGAGTTCGTACTAAAATAACACCTTCGGATACACATCAACCAAAACCCTAATGTCAACTAGATACTCCAATGTCACCACAAGTACCCATGGGCTAGATTATACGATATGCATCACATAATTTCAGATTCATCATGTTCAATCCAACACAAAGAACTTCAAAGAGTGCCCCAAAGTTTCTACCGCAAAGTCAAGACCAAAACGTGTGCCAACCCTTATGCATAGATTCCCAAGGTCACGGAACCCACAAGTTGATCACCAACACATACATCAAGTGGATCAATAGAACATCCCATTGTCACCACGGATATCCCATCGCAAGACATACATCAAGTGTTCTCAAATCCTTAAAGACTCAATCTGATAAGAAAACTTCAAAGGGAAAACTCAATTCATCACAAGAAGATAGAGAGGGGAAAACTCCATATGATTCATCTATATCAATAATGCTCGCGATACATCAACAATCGTGCCATCTCAAGAACACGAGAGAAAGAGAGATCAAACACATAGCTACTGGTACATACCCTCAGCCCCGAGGGTGAACTACTCCCTCCTCGTCATGGAGACCACCGGGATGATGAAGATGGCCTTCGGTGATGATTGCCCCATCTGTCAGGGTGCCGGAATGGGCTCCCGATTTGTTTTTCTTGGCTGTGGAGGCTTGCGGCAGCGGAACTCCCAATCTAGGTTTCTTTTCGGAGGTTTCTAGATTTATAGGACTTTTTGGCGTTGGAATCACGTGGAGGAGGTGCTCGAGGGGCCACAAGCTTGCTAGGCGCGGCCAGGGGGTGGTCGCGCCTAGCAAGCTTGTGGCCTCCTCGTCCACTTCCTAGCCCAGCTCTTCGCTGCAGTATTTTTTATATTTTCCGGAAATATTCTCCATCAGTTTTCAGCCCATTCCGAGAACTTTTATTTGTGCACAAAAACAACACCACGGTAGTTCTGCTGAAGACAACGTCAGTGTGGGTTAGTTGTAATAAAATCATACCAAAATCATATAGAATTATTGTAAACATGGCATGAATACTTCACAAATTATAGATACATTGGATACGTATCAACATCCCCAAGCTTAATTCCTGCTCGTCCTCGAGTACGTAAATAATAAAAGAAATAATTAATGAAGCGTGAATGCTAGCAAGTGCACAAGTTTGATCAATGATAATTTCAATCACTTTTTCTAGCATCATTATGTATCATAAATAGTAGCTCAACTCATAAAACTTATCATAATGAAATAACAAGCTATCCACATGTTAAAGTATAGACTAACAAACTATGCTTTTAGTCACAAAACAATTGCAATTCATCTTATTTTCAGGAAGGGTCTATCTAAGAGCTTCGATTTAGCAAATTCCACATACTCAACTATCATATAGTCTTCCATGATTGCTAGCACTCAACGCATATTTTTAGAGAAAATGGCATCCGTCGAACACAAACAAAGATACGAGCTTAAAGTTTCGCCTCCCAACTTATTTATCATATAGATAATTGCGAACAATAATAATTCATGATCAAATATATTTGAATGGTCATATATGCTTGGATATTTCCCCAAGACATGACGCTTGCCAAGAGAAAAAGGCAAAATATAGGAAGTGGTGAAGATCACCATGAATCTTGCATAAAGGTAAGTACTAGAAAGTAAAATATAGGCCCTTCGCAGAGGGAATTGTTGATTTACAGAGGTGCTAGAGCTCGAGCTTTTAAAACAGAGATGAATAATAATTTTGGGCGGTATGCTTTCATTGTCACCATAACAATCGAGAGATCTCGGTATCTTCCATGCTAGATACGTTATAGGCAGTTCCCAAACAGAATGGTAAAGTTTTTACTCCCCCTCCACCAATCAATCACACTCCATGGCGATCGGAATCCACGGGTACCGTCCATACCAACAACATTCGTGGGGGAGTTTTGTTTAAATATTTGAATTTTTTTTATTTCGGGTCTGGGAATCCCTATTACTAGCCACTTGCGTGTGAATGATAGTGAATCAACACATATCATGAGAATAAACCACATAGCATGGAAGATACTGACAGCCCCTAGTTACTATATGAGCGATTCGGGCATACAAAACAGAATATTATTTGAAGGTTTAGAGTTTGGCACATGCAAATTTACTCACAACGATAGGTAGATACTGCATATAGGTAGGTATGGTGGACTCATATGGAACAACTTTGGGTTTAAGGGTGTTTGGATGCACAAGTAGTATTTCTACTTGGTGCGGAAGTCTCGGCTAATATGAGGTGGAAGCAAGCACCACATGTTGGAGGATCCATAACAATATAACTTCTATACAAATATACCCAAGCATAACTCATTACGTTGTCTTCCTTGTCCAACTTCAACTAATTTGCTCAAGTTTGAAAATAATTAACGGGTAATCACAATCATAGAAGATTTCCAAGATAGTATATTTATATGTGAAATCTCTCTTCTTTCAATATTCTTTCATGAATGGTTCAAGTGACCAATGCGGTGTTTGCTAACTTTCAATAAATTTTACCACCTATACTTCTTATATGTGAAGTCATTACTCCCTATGGGATAAGCATATAAAACATATATAATTTCAGATTTATGATATTCAATTTATTCAACCATTTACTCACAGGATATAAGTGAAGCACGAGAGTAAATGGCAAAACTACTCCAAAACATATAAGTGAAGATGAACGAGTAGTCAAACAATTAAGTAGCTATGTGAGGACTTTCCCTCTATCTCTCAATAAAGATTTTCAGATCTGAGTATTTTAGTTAAACATAAAGCAAAATAAAAATAGCACTCCAATAATAGCACATATCATGTGGACAAGTAAATATTTAGGATCAACATAGGCTAACCGATAATTATTGAAGAATAGAGGTGGGATGCATAGCATCCCCCAGCTTAGATGCTTGAGACTTCTTGAAATATTTACTTGGGGTGCCTTGGGAATCCCAAAGCTTGAGATTTTGTATCTCTTTCAATCCTCTCATATCCCGGTTTCACCTATTCTCAAAAACTTCATCGACACAAAACTCGAAAAGAACTCGTGAGATAAGTTAGTACACATAAGAAGAAATCAACACTTAATGTACTGCCAAGACAAGTTGCACAATAATTTTCGAACATTAGGTACTGTATACTATCATTTTCTCAATTTATATCTACCAATATAGGCTATGGAAACTATAGGATAAGTAGATGACAAAACTATGACAACAATCTGTCCAAACAGAACAGTCTATAGCAATTTATGCAAACAGTGTACTTCTGTAATTGGAAAATTATGAAAATTTAGGACATGCTATAAAATTTACATGACAACAATGTGTAAAATTTCAGAAACTTTCCACGTTCCAGTAAAATATGAAAATTCAAACACTACAATAGAAGTTTCTGTTTTTACACAGCACATATCAAAACATGCAATGCAAGCATCCTAAGGCAATTCTTGGAACTTTTTATTGAAAAACAATATTATAAATAACACCTAACATAGAAAAACAAAACAAAATGACTCTCCAAGCAAAACTCATATTATGTGATGAATAAAAATATAGCTCCAAGTGAGATATACCAATATTGTTGAAGACGAAAGAGGGGATTCCTTCCGGGGCATCCCCAAGCCTAGACGCTTGAGTCTTCCTTGAATATTACCTTGGGCGTGCCTTGGGCATCCCCAAGATTAGGTTCTTGTCACTCCTTATTCTCCTCTTATCGGTATCTCACCCAAAACTTGAAAACTTTAATCGCACAAAACTTAACGAAATTTTGTGAGAAGGGTTAGTGTAGTAAAAATAAATCATTCACTTAGGTACTATCAAGACAAGATTCATAATTATTCCCACATGATATCCTACTGTATTAACTAATTCCCAAAATTTATATTACTCAATATAAGCTATAGGAACACTTGAAACAAGCAAACTATGCATGCAAAACAAAATCTATCAAAAACAGATCAGTTTGTAAATATCTAAATGATCACCATACTTCCCTGACTTGAAAGTTTTTTTAAAAATTAGGACCTACCACATAATTTTCATATAAATGTTGTGTAAAATTTTTCAGAATTTTTTGACGCTCCAGTAAAAAAAGATAATTCATACACTGGACGCGAAAGCTTTCTGTTTTCGCACAGAATCAAACAAGCAAGTTTCCACACTATCCCAAAGGATTTACTTGGCACTTTATTGAAATAAAAGACACAAAACATTATTACTAAAGTAGCTTAATCATGTTAACACACAAAAACAGAAAGTAAAAGTGTTTGGTTGTCTCCCAACAAGCGATTTTCTTTAATGCCTTTAGCTAGGCATGATGATTTCAATGATGCTCGTATAGGAATAATATTTGAAACATGCAAAAGAGCATCATGAATCTCATGACAAGCACATTCAAGTATAAACCACTTCCTATGCATAGGTATTTTGTGAGCAAACAAATCATGGTAACAAGAATCAACTTGCATAGGAAGGCAAAACTAGCACAACTTCAAAACTTTGAACACATAGAGAGGAAACTTGATACTATTGCAATTCCTACAAGCATATGTTACTCCCTCATAATAATTTTCAGTAGCATCATGAAGGAATTCCACAATATAACCAGCACATAAAGCATTCTTTTCATGATCTACAAGCATAGAAAATTTATCACTCTCCACATAAGCAAACTTCTTCTCATTCATAATAGTGGGAGCAAACTCAACAAAATAACTATCATGTGACACTTGATTGACATAACCACTTTGAATATGAAAATCATGATGACAAGTTTCATGGTTGTAATTACTCTTTATAGCATATGTGTCATCACAATAATCATCATAGATAGGAGGCATGTCATAATCATAATAGTTTTGCTCATCAAAACTTGGGGGACTAAAAATATCTTCTTCATCAAACATAGCATCCCCAAGCTTGTGGCTTTGCATATCATTAGCATCATGAATATTTAGAGAATTCATACTAAAATATTTAAATCATGCTCATCATCCAAATATTTAGTGCCAAACATTTTAATAACTTCTTCTTCTAATACTTGAGCACAATTTTCCTTACTACATTTTCACGAAAGACATTAATAGGATGAAGCATATGAGGCAACCTCAATTCCATAATTTTTTGTAGTTCTATTTTATAAAACAAAAATAGTGAAAAACAAGAAACTAAAATATTTTATTGAAAGATCTAAAGATATACCTTCAAGCACTCACCTCCCTAGCAACGGCGCCAGAAAAGAGCTTGATGTCTACTACACAACCTTCTTCTTGTAGACTCGTGTTGGGCCTCCAAGCTCAGAGTTTTGTAGGACAATGGCAAACTTCCCTCAAGTGGATGACCTAAAGTTTATCAATCTGTGGGAGGTGTAGGATGAAGATGGTCTCTCTCAAACAACCCTGCAATCAAATACAAGAAATCTCTTGTCTCCCCAACACACCCAATACAATGGCAAATGGTATAGGTGCACTAGTTCGGCGAAGAGATGGTGATACAAGTGCAATATGGATGGTAGATATAGGTTTTTGTAATAAGAAAATATAAAAACAGCAAGGTAACAAATAGTAAATAGTGAGCAACATGTTGTATAAATGCTTGGAAACAAGGCCTAGGGTCCATACTTTAACTAGTGCAATTTCTCTCAACAATACGAACATAGTTGAATCATATGTAAATACCTCTTGTGCGACAAAGATTTCACTCCAAAGTCACAAATAGCGGAGAACTAACGAAGAAATTATTGTAGGGTACAAAACCACCTCAAATTTATCTTTTCTGACCAATCTTATGAGCTATCCCTATAAGTGTGACGAACAGCCCTAGAGCTCGTACTAAAATAACACCTTAAGATACACATCAACCAAAACCCTAATGTCACCTAGATACTCCATTGTCACCACAAGTACCCATGGGCTTGGTTATACACTATGCATCACATAATGTCGGCGCACTAGAGTTTTGGGCTCTCTAGTGCCCCTTACTCGTGCACGGGCAATAGTAGCCACCCTAGCGACGAGGCCCGGTAGGGAGTTTCCAGGTACAAGCACAGGAGAATCAAGACCCCCGTGAAGACCTTGCTAAGATGGCTATCAAACCCTTAGGCCCGACAAGACCCGTCAAGGTGAAGACCCGATAAGGCGAAGCCCCGGCAAGGCCCCGCCAGCACACGGGCCATGTGTCGCCCTGCCTGGGCACGTGTCGCGGCATCGATGATGGAGGGGCTAAGCGTTGCCGATGGGATGGGCTCCTGTCTCGTCCCATGGACAGTCACAGATACCTGACAGGGCATTAAATGCGCATGTCCTACTCCATTAGTGTTAGGTATGATAGCATTGTAGCTTTGTACACCCCGTGTACGCACTGTACGCCACTGTTGGGATCCCTTTCGGAGTATAAAAGGAGGCCCAGGGCATTATAGTAGAGGACTTTTTTTGGGGTCTTTTGGACTTTGGACTTTTGGGCTTTTCGACTTTGGACCTTCTAGCTCATACGGGTAGCAGCTGATCATAGCGCTCTTGTAGCTAGAACCCTCAAAACACCCACAATACAACCAAATAGGAGTAGGGTTTTATGCATCCTTGCAGCCCGAACCTGGGTAAAAATCCTTGCATGTTGTTCATCAGACCTGCTCTTTGTGCGAGCCTGCTCCCTTGGCGAACTTAAAGGGGTCCCTCCAATCCCATAGGTGTTCGTTCTCCACGACATCTTTGGCACGCCAGGTAGGGGCGAGAAGGGTTGCGTGAACCTGTTTTGGAGATCAGTGCGCCAGTTTCCTTCATAATCATCATTGCCATGGCCCCCAAGAAGAAGGGCCTGAAGGCGATTGGCCCATCCGCGTCCGATGTCCCTGTAGCTGCACAGACACGCGATGGCGTAGACACGTGTGGAGGAGGAGGTGGAGGTTCAAAACTTCCGTGACGCTCCAGTGATCAAGGCCAAGCAAGCAGCGACGCCCGCCGCGGAGACGCCCATGGCGGCGGCGGGAACCCCGCGCCGCTGGGTCTTAGGACGGAGATGTACCATCTGTGGGTGGTACGGTGAACTCCAGGGATGGAAGGGTATCTTCCAGGACGCCTACGCCAGCGCCTATGCCGCGACCTTCCCAGGATGCGCGCGAAAAGCCGCGCCCCGGCGCCCACGGTTCTCAACATCCCCACGGAAAAGCTCCTGCACATCACTCCCAATGTGCGCGGGACCAGCATGCTCGCCAGTGTGCTAGTGGGAGTGGCGTGCCATCGTGGGACCACGGTAGAGCTCCTTCTAACACAGTTAGAAGTCAGAGCACCTCGTGTTCCTCACGCCGTTTGTTGTCGACCACGTCGGAAGAAGCAATGGCGCGAGCACAGCTATTCCTAAACTCCCCTCCTGCGACGGAGAAGCTCGACGAATTGAGAGCCACCATTCAGAGCCTCCTTAGCCTCGTAGATAAGTTTCGGTCCATCAAGTCGTCTCACGCGAGTGGTGAGAAGGCCGAAGGCGGTGCGACCACGGTGCACTCTCCTCCACAGCAACAACGCCAGTCACCGACTCGACGGACGGATGCTTACGATGGTTACTCGACGGTGTCGTTCGATCAATGGACTCGCCGCGACCAGCGTCAAGTTCTTTGGGAGCGAAGCAAGGAAGATGCTCGAACTATGATCGCACAACAGCGAGAAGCACGCCATTAATCTGATAAGCGCGGGGGGGGCACTGTAGACAAGCCCGCGCCAGGGTATCTGATACGTCCATTTTGCATCATGATTTTATATTGATATTTATTGCATTATGGGCTGTTATTACACATTTTGGTACAATAGTTATGCCTTTTCTCTCTTATTTTACAAGGTCTACATGAAGAGGGAGAATGCCGACAGCTGGAGTTCTAGACTGGAAAAGGAGTAAATCTGAGATACCTATTCTGCACAACTCCAAAAGTCCTGAAAAACTACAGAGAATTATTTTGGAATATATAAAAAATACTGGGCGAAAGAAATACATCACGGAGCCCACCAAGGAGCCACAAGCCTGCTGGGCACGGCCACCCCCTGACCGCGCCCCTGGGGCTTGTGGCCCGCCTGGCAGCCCTCCGATGCCCATCTTCTTCTACATTACAAGAAATATGTCAACTTGTGACCTTCTGGCAGTGACCCTAGAAGAAATGGTCATAAATCTACAACCATTTGAGGCAAATTGGTCATAAGCTGTCCGGAGGGGTCCTAACCCTAAACACCAATTTTTGCCTACGTGTCATGTCCATGTGTCAATTTTTGCCCTAGGTTGTGAAGCAACCTATATCTCTGTTATTCCCAAAATTCCCAAACAATTATAATAAATTCTTTGTATCATATCTTCATCAAATATGTCAAAAACCTTCCTTGCCTAGTTCAAAAATAATTTTAAAATATTCATTTTCCTATTCTGTTTAGAACAACACTTTGTGAAGGAAGTGCTACTTATATATTCTTGATTGCCCTCAAAAAATTTGGGAACTCTTTCCTATCCAAACCATTACCTCATGGCAACATTCAGCTCCATTTGCCTAGTAAATCGTCCTCGACAAATTTCCAAAATATTCGCTCACCTAGAAGATTTGTGAAGGAAGTACTAGCTATGCATATCATAAATAGTTGAATTTTTCCCAGATCTTTTATATGCCCAAATAATAGCTATCCACAAACTTTCAGCCTCGTCTAACAATCCATGTGAGATCACCATCCAATCTTTGTTTCTAGTAATATTTTTAGTTTGTGAAGCAACTACATTTTATATTTCTTTATAATTTCTGAAAATTTACCACTACATGACCATGATCATAGAACCTCCCTCCACCAAATTTTAGCTAATTTAACTTAGCCAATTTCCCGCAATATGTTTCCTAATCTTCTATTCAGTGGAGATCATTGTGAAGCAAGTACCATTTTTATTTCCCCAAATAGTATGAAATTTTTAAAGTGCCTTCATATGCCCAAATTATCATCCTCCTACAAATTGCAGCTTAATCCAATCATCAATGTGAGCCCAGCTTCAATTTCTACTTTCTGTCCAGATTGGCACATTGCAAAGCAAGTGCTATCTAGACCCCTCGTATTGACATCAAACTTTTTGGGCGACCTTCCATCTCCAAATAATTTCCACATGCCAATATTCAGCTCAATCCATTCATTTTCAGCCCAGCTTCAACATTCATATTTTTGTCTAGTGTGGTACTTTGCAAAGCAAGTACAACCTAAGCTCATCCATTTGAGCTGAAAAATTGTGAATACAGTCTTCTTAGTAGATGATCATCCTCAGCCAAAACTCACGCCCATTGTCTGTGTGCATTTCTCGTACCGCTAATCAAACACTTGTTTGCTAATTCATGTTTGAGCATAGTTCGGTCTCCTCATGAGAATCTTTTGCTGTCATTTTATTCCTAGCACCTACCTGGGGAGTTCCCAACCCACTAGACATGCCTAGGCCTCCGAGAATGCATGGCAACGCCACGGTCACGCGGTGACCACGTGGCGGGCATGCGAGTTTACGCGCTCTGGAGTTGGGCACTTGGCCACCGTCAAAACCTCGACATATCACCACCAAACCATGTATTTCTGATTAAATATATACTTATGTAACTATAAATGATTTTTTGAGAAAATAAGGAGCAAACTATAAGGCGGTTGCAGTTCAAATTTGTCTCGGTTCCTTTTCAATCGGCAGAGTTTTGTCTTTTTCACTAGAGGTGGATCGAAAGCTTTTGGCACCCAGATATTTTGTCAATTGTGCATTAAATCTGTCCTAGTATCTTAGAAAATTTATTTGGTACAATTTTGCAACAAATATATGGTAGGTCCTTCACAAAAAACTCGTTTTGCGCACTCAGAAAATGGAAAATGAATTTTCCGTCCAAAGAAAATGAAAACTTCCTTAAGTAACATTGTTTGACATTCCAAGATGCACCCTTTTGCACAATATGAGATCATTTGAGCAAACTATGCCATGAATGTGACCATAAGGCTGACCATTTGGCTTGAAAGCCATGAATCTTCACACATGATAGCTCACTTTTGAGAACACTTTTTAAAAATAATTAATGTATTACAAGTTTATTATTTTCCTTGGTAACTTATTCACATATAATGACACAATGCGAAGATTTTACAATGTTTTGATTTTTTTGAATTTTTCATGTCCGTTTCAAGATGCGGTCAAAATAGGGGGCATCACCGTTCCTAGTTAGTAGTTGAATATTGGATTTTTTTGGTGTTTCTCTGATTAAATAGATACTTATGAACCTAGAAACTATTTTTGCAAAAAATAAAAAGCAATCTATGAGGAAGCTGCAGTTCAAATTTGATCCGGTTCCTGTTGAATCGGGCGAAATTTGTCTTTTTCATGAGTGGTGGCTCAAACATTTTGACACCCAACCATTTTGTCAATTGTGCATTGAGATGTCCTAGTAATTTAGAAAATTGATTTGGTACAATTTTGCAACAAATATATGGTAAGTCCTTCACAAAAAACTTATTTTGGGCACTCGGAAGAAGGAAAATGATTTTCTTGTGCAAATAAAATGAAATCACCCTTTGGCAACATTGTTTTCCATTTCAACATGCACCATTGTGCACAATATGAGATCATTTGAACAATCTATGCCATGAATGTGGTCATAAGATTGATCATTTGGCGTGAAAGCCATGAATCTTTATACATGATAGCTCATTTCTGAGAACGCTTTTTTAAAATAATTTCCATATTACAAGTTTATTATTTTTTCTGGTAACTTGGTCACATATGATGACACAATGCGAAGGTTTTGCATTTGTTTATTTTTTATTTGTTATGCCCGTTTCAAAATGCGGTCAAAACGCCGGGCATGACTGTTCATATCTAGGGGTTGAATCTTGTCAAAATTTTGTTGGATCTCTGGTTAAATAGATACTTATGAACCTAAAAATGATTTTTGAGAAAAATGATGAGCAAACTATGAGGCACCTCTAGTTCAAATTTGTCTTGGTTCCTCCTGAATCGGCAGGGTTTTGTCTTTTTCACTAGAGGTGGATCGAAAGCTTTTGGCACCTAACCATTTGATCAATTGTACATTAAACATGGCCAAATATTTTAAAAAATTGATTTGGTCCAATTTTGCAACAAATATATGGTAGGTTCTTCACAAAAAAGCTCATTTTGGGCACTCGAAAAATGAGCAAAAATAGCTAGAAAGATCAAAAATGCAAAGAAATTGGTGGTCATCCATAAAATGTGGTCTAAATTGAGTGAAAATTTTAGTGATGTCCATTTGCGAAAAATGGATAGCTACTAAGCAAAATCCTCCTATTTTCAGTACTTAGAAACTATTTTAAATCACAGAAGTTCCGAACCAATCAGGACTCTTCATACGGATCACCCCACCCTAGCCAATGTGAGCCGTCCACACCCGGCGGATCCAACGTCTCTTGCTCACCTCTCAGCAGCCCAACCCAAACCCTAGCAGCCCATAGCACAACTCTATACCGAGAACACACCCACCGCCGCCTCTCTCTCGCCCTCTTCCTGATCCAGATCCAGTCGTCGCGCGCAGCAAAGCCAACGTCACACACGGGCGATGGCAGCGGCGTGTGGGGCGCCGCATTTCGCAGCGGCGTGTGGGCCTCCCCTAGCACGTCTTCTCTCCACCTACGGCGGAGGAGCCAGCGTGGTCGGTCCATGGAGAGCAGCAGAGGACCGCTGCTGCCGCGGCCGGAGCCCCTTCTCTTGTCCACGACCAAGCACCGCCGTCTGGATCCCCGTATCTTCCCCTCTCCGGTCACTATGGAGGACCAGCCTCTCTCCCTCCCTCCACGACGGTGCCAAAACCCTAGCTCTTACACCCATGGCCATGGCGATCCCACAGGAGGTGCAGCAGGTCACATCAGACCCCTCCTCCCCTTCTTTCTTCTACCTCTGGTGTTGTTCCTCTCCGCATCTGATGCCTAGGTGCATTCATGCAGTCATGTGCAGCAGCTGCTGCTTGTGTGTCCAGGATAGGGTAGGAGAGGAGGTGGACGATCTGCCGAACATCCAAGAACTAGGTACATCCATCGACTACCCTTTCCTGGATTGTCAACCTCTTGTTAGATTTGCCGTGATGTTCAATTATGATTCATCACTGGGTGTGTAATGCATTGTGGATATGTGCTGAGACAGTGCTATTTGGGCCTATCTTAACATGACGTGCCTTGATTATGCAGTAGTGTATATTACTTACTAGTTAATGGTACTGCACAAGTTCATGGCTTATGGATAATTTGATACAACTAATTACATCGTGTTGAAAGTGCCAACTTTTGTCTTTGTGTTGGTTGATATGATGATGTGTTGGTCTGACATGAATCTAGTGTTGAACCTCATTAGAAATGTATGTCTTAAATCTATATTAAGCTTTGTGCTCGCTTGTTGTACACCGAACTGTCTATGATAGATACCCTTGTGATCTTTATGTGTCTACTGTATAAGGATGAATACCAATGTCTAGAATTATCTTGTGGGGGTATTAACTGCTGCTGTTCAGTTCCATCTTCAAGGGCCATCATTAAATTTGTAAAGTTTGTATGCAGTTATGTCCAAATGTTTTGGTTTGTTTACAGATGTTTGAAATATGTGCCAAAGTATTTGTGATCTGCACATCTGAACATTGTTGTGTATTGTTGATCCCGTTTTACTGCTATCATGACTGTAATTTCATTTCAACAATCTATATTGAGAGCAATTGTACAAGTATTTGTTGGAGAGGATCTTCATTCTTGTAATCTCCATTTTTCACTAAATCACTATATTTCATAATTCTCGTTTCTGTCAACTGTACACTTATGCTCCTGTCTAACAGTATTGTTCACTAAACGACTTATTCTCCCTCTTCACCTCCAACTGAAACAGAACGTGGTTAGTGAGATTCCACTCTCCCTATTGACCCTGGAGTACGAGAAGCTGACCCTGGAGGCATGCAAGGACCTGTTGTCACAGCAGCCGCCCAAGCTCTGAACCCCTTGTTCGTCGTCGAAGGTCAGACAACATTCTCATCTGAATGCCACTTCATATATAACCTAGCTACAGACTAATAGTTGTGCACCATAAAAGAGAATAACTGCAGCCTTAGTTGTGTTCAACATTAAGTAAAAATGTCCGATAACCAAAAATTAGCAATAGCTCCATTTAATGGTTTATCCTTGTGCATGCAGGCATACGCCATGCTGATGCCCAGGGGCGGGGGATGATGTGCTGGCACCTGAACTACGAGAAGCTGACCCTGGAGGCGTGCAAGGACCTGTTGTCGCACCAGCCGCCCAAGTTCTGAACCCCTTGTTCGTTTTCGAAGGTCAGGCAACCATTCTCATCTGAAGTCCACCCCATATATATAAGTTATATAACCTTAGATACAGACTAACAGTTGTGCATGGTAAAGGGAGTAGGCTCAGCCGTAACAGTGTGCAACATTAAGTGAAAGTGCCAGACAACCAAAATTAGCCATAGCTCCATTTAATGGTGTATCCTTCTGCATTAGGGACACGTCCTGCTGATGTCCAGGGAGCAGGGGAGCCTGAAGTACGAGAGGCTAACCCTAGAGGCTTGCAAGGACCTGTGGTCGCATCGGCCGCCCGAGCTCTGAATCCCTTGTTTGTCATCGAAGGTAAGACAACCATTCTCATCTGAAGTGCACTTCATATATAACCTAGCTACAGAGTAATAGTTGCGCACCATAAAAGAATAGAATATATTCACATGCACTTCGTATGATCATTTTGGTGCTTCAGTTTGTACGTTCCTTTTGAATGCCTGAAACTAAACCAAAACAGGGAGCAAACCGTGTGTGTGCAGCAACACGTGTTGGTTCAGTTTTGCATGCCTAAAACTGGAGCAAGCAAACTAGGTCTTGTGTGCATCCATCGCATGCACACATCATGTTTTTTCTAACTCTTCTAATGTCAGCTAGATAGCCCTTGATGATTGCACTTAATGTTTAAAAGGTTTGCTGATGAGATAGTCAACCACATATGAGTAATTGACTGTCCAGATTATGTCTCGTGTTATTATTTTGTTAGTTCACCCCTGTGCACAATGCTTAATTAGTAATGGCACCGTCATACATTTGTGGGTGTTGGTTGCCAGTATAATTTTGAGAAAGTATATGATTTTCCTTGACATGGATGGCTAGCAGCATTAGTTAGGTCCATGGATGGATGGATGAACACACACAGCTAGTAGCCTAGTAGTGTTAGCAACAACAAAAATTAACCGAGATACAACAACATTAGTTAGGTCCATGGATGGATGGATGAACACACACAGCTAGCAGCCTAGCAGTGTTAGCAACAAGAAAAATTAACCTTGTGATTCATTCTGTTGAGGCAAGCATGCTCTATTTGTTTTGGATCCCAGCCATGTACGTACTAATAAGCTAGCTCAAGCGCACACACATGTAGCTTGATTGATTTCTATAGTTATAGCAGTAGTACATATCTGTCCTATATATATACTAGCTTGATTAATTTTTATAGTTAGCTCAACAACAGCAGCTCTTACCTGTTTGTTTGTTTCAGAGCAGCAGACATCCTCCGTGGACGATGATGACAACGAGGGCATCCACCGCCACGACGACGCCCCGCACATGGTCCAACTCGGCTTCAATCTCCTCTACCGCGTACAACGGCTATGGTTGTCTGCAGCATCAAGTACAACCTCTGTTCTATTTAATATGAACATGTTGATTGCATTAGGCATGGATCCATGTATGTCTAGTGCATAGTTGCATGTTCCGGCATACCAGCCCATATGGAGTTTCCTGAGAATTTTTCATCCTGTAGTAGTGCGGTTTTCTACTACCTGGTAGCTAAACACCCAAAAATAATGAGGTGTATTTGTCCATAAAGGCTCTGATTTGAGTCCATACTTTTCCACACCAAGCTTAAGTATTCGAAAATATTAAATGTGTCATGGCTTTGATGAAATAGTCCATACTGCAAAACTATGGAATGCCAAATTGTATGAACACCAAAAGACACGCTATGGTGAAATAATCTATATTTTCTAGTTGTGATTGTCAATTCCTGCAACAATATCTATGCTTCCTGTGATTATCCAGGTTTGCATTTTTATTAAGTTTCTATGATCGTTGTGGTCAGGCCATAGTTGGAAAATCACCTGTATAATAGCTATGTGATAAATATGATGCTACTATTTTTATCTTGTAATTGTTGGTTTCATAATATTGTGTATGATTTATTACTGTACTATGTTAATGACCTTAATCTAATAAGAGCATGGGAAATTGCATGATGTATGTGTCTTTGAAATGCTTCAGCATAATGATGTATATTTAGGTTTCCGTTTTGAGGTTATAGTTTCTGTCTTGAATGACTTGGTTGCCTTGCAGCATGTCGTCTTGAAAAAGTTGCTTTGTTGAATGAGACCCCTTTTCTCTGGACTCATTTTGCTCTCGGAAGTTGCTAACAAATTTTCTAGTGCGTGTTGTATAGCTGAAAGCAGCGTGTTAATTCTAAACAAGTAGACATACCTTGTTTGACTGTTTGTCTTAAAATGTGCATGTTTTGCATCTTGATTTGATATCTATATATTTGTAACCGATTCCATCTCTTTGTCCTGCCACAGCATAATGGCGCCCAAGACGAAGAACAGGGTGCTGCTAGACTGACGATGTTTCTTTGGGGGTGTACTAGTCCAGCACCATGGGGGTCAGTGCTACTTGGTGGTGTCTCTTGCTCATTCGTGCCACTTGGTCCTTGCACTTGGCTTCCTGTAATGTTTGGCATTGGCTACAACTCTGTAAGTCAAGCCATGATATATATTATTGTGTTGATTCCCTATGTCATGCAGAAGCTATGGTGTTTTGTTTTGAGTCCGTTGAAAATTATAATTGATAATGATTTGTGTAAAATTAGTGTAGAACATATGTATTGTTATCTTAAACCGTTCGTGCCGTCCTCAATGAACCATCTAAGATTGAATCATTTTCTGTGTTCAACATCTAGAACCATTCTAGGAGTTTTGGTATTCATGCAACAACTGTGTGTTCTTGTCTTTTGTGTTGTTTCTGTGAGCTAGTCCTTGTGGTTATTACTGTTACATCTTACAGGTAGAGATGCTTCATGATTTAGTCCGTAGATGCTTTCTATATTTGTTTTTATTTTGTTTCTAACTCTTTTGGTTTATTGTTAGATGCCTTCATTCAACCTGTACGAAAAAATGGTGTTTCCTCTCATTGAAGGAGCTCTGGCCTGAAAGTGAAGAAGGCTAGAGTATATCTGTAGTAGTTGTTATATGTTGTGATAGTATCACATGTAATGGTGAAATGAATTATATAAAGATTGTGCTATTAGCCAAAATTGGCATGTGGATTGATAATTTTCATTTGTTTGCTATTCTGACTGAAATAATTGTGTGGAAATTGAAACCTTGGTTGTCTTTAATTAGAACGTGACAAGTGGCACCTAATCGTATTTGGCATCTAAAAAGACCATTTTCCAAATAATATTCAGAGGAAAAAACTAATAATTAAGTAAATGGACTGTAAAAAGGCCGAGGCCCAATTGAGAAATAGATGCGACCCAAAAAAAGAAATGGTCCAAAAAAGGATCACGACCCTAGAAATAAAAAGGTTGCAATGTTGGCTTGGCCCATGAAGCCGACCAAAAATTGACAGAAAAAATATAAAAAGGCTGAATTAATGGGCTCGGCCCATATAGAACACTGAATTGGACCGGGCTGATTCTAATTTACGACCATTTCATTTGGTCATAACTCTGCCACGTCAGCTTGCCACGGTGGATCTGACGTGGTGTGGGCAGACTTCTAACGACCAAAATGATTTGTCATAGAACATACAACCTTTTTTTGGTCGTAAATGTCTACGACCTTTTCAGAAGAAAGGTTCTTAATTTCCATTCTTGACGGTCAGCTTTTGACCATCAGTTTTTGGTCATAAAAAGGTCACAAATGGAAAACAGTGACCATTCAGTGACTAATAGTGAAGGTCACAAGATAGCATATTTCTTGTAGTGCTATATTGAGGGTTTCGTCCTAGAAAAAATCATATCAGAGCTTTTGGGACAAAGCGCCACCGTCTCGAGGCGGAACTTGGGCAGAACCAATCTAGAGCTCCGGCAAGGCGATCCTGTCGGTGGAACTTTCCTCTGGGAGGGGGAAATGAAAGCCATCGTCATCACAAATGATCCTCTCATCGAGAGGGGGTCAATCTCCAGCAACATCTTCATCAACACCATCTCCTCTCCAAACCCTAGTTCATCTCTTGTATCCAATCTTTGTCTCAAAACCTCAGATTGGTACCTATGGGTTGCTAGTAGTGTTGATTACTCCTTGTAGTTGATGCTAGTTGGATTACTTGGTGGAAGATTATATGTTTAGATCCTTGATCATCACTTATACTCCTCTGATTATGAACATGAATATGCTTTGTGAGTAGTTACGTTTGTTCCTGAGGACATGGGATAAGTCTTGTTATAAGCAATCATGTGAATTTGGTATTCGTTCGATATTTTGATGAGATGTATGTTGTCTCTCCTCTCGTGGTGTTATGTGAATGTCGACTACATAACACTTCACCATTGTTTGGGCCTAGAGGAAGGCATTGGGAAGTAATAAGTAGATGATGGGTTTCTAGAGTGACAGAAGCTTAAACCCTAGTTTAGGCGTTGCTTCGTAAGGGGCTGATTTGGATCCACATGTTTCATGCTATGGTTAGATTTATCTTAATTCTTCTTTCGTAGTTGCAGATGCTTGCGGGAGGGGTTAATCATAAGTGGAAGGATTGTCCAAGTACGGAGAACACCCAAGCACCGGTCCACCCACATATCAAATTATCAAAGTAGCGAACGCGAATCAAATGAGCATGATGAAAACTAGCTTGACATAAATTCCCATGTGTCCTCGGGAGCGCTTTGCTTTATATTGTCCAGGCTTATCCTTTGCTATAAAAAGGATTGGGACACCTTTCTGCACCATTGTTACAATTGTTACTTGCTACCCGTTACAAATTATCTTATCACAAAACTATCTGTTAGTGATAATTTCACTGCTTGCAGAGAATACCTTAGTGAGAACCGCCTGTCATTTCCTTCCGCTCCTCGTTGGGTTCGACACTCTTACTTATCGAAAGCACTACGATAGATCCCCTATACTTGTGGGTCATCAAGACTCTTTTCTGGCGCCGTTTCTGGGGAGTGAAGCGCCTTTGTTGAGTGGAAATTAGTAAGTAAAAATTTATATAGTGTGCTGAAATTTACTGTCACTTGTTACTATGGAAAATAATCCGTTGAGGGGCTTGTTCGAGATATCTTCACCTCGACCGGAAACACAAAGAGTTGTCCCTCAACCTACTGAACCTACTGGAAATGTTTATTATGAAATTCCTTCGGGTATGATAGAGAAACTGCTAGCTAATCCTTATGCAGGAGATGGAACACTACATCCTGATTTGCATCTAATCTATGTAGACGAAGTCTGTGGATTATTTAAGATTGTAGGTCTGCCCGAGGATCACGTCAAGAAGAAGGTCTGATCTTTATCTTTTAAGGAGAAGGCATTGACATGGTATAGGCTATGTGATGATATTGGATCATGGAGCTACAACCAACTGAAAATGGAATTTCATCAAAAGTTCTATCCTATGCACCTAGTTCATCGTGATCGGAATTATATTTATAATTTTTGGCCTCATGAAGGAGAAAAAATCGTTCAATCTTGGGGGAGTCTTAAGTCAATGTTATATTCATGCCCCAATCATGAGCTCTCAAGAGAAATTATTATTCAGAATTTTTATGCTCGGCTTTCTCGTAATGATCAATCCATGCTTGATACTTCTTGTGTTGGTTCTTTTATGAAGAAATATATTGAATTCAAATGGGATTTATTGGAAAGAATTAAACGCAACTCTAAAGATTGGGAACTCGATGAAGGTAAGGAGTCAGGTATAAATATTAAGTTTGATTGTGTTAAATCCTTCATCGACACCGATGCTTTTCATGAATTTAGCACTAAATATGGACTTGACTCTGAGATAGTAGCTTCTTTCTGTGAATCTTTTGCTACTCATGTTGATCTCCCTAAGGAGAAGTGGTTTAAATATCATCCTACCATTGAAGTGAAGGTAATGGAGCCTATTAAAATTGAAGAGAAAATTATTACTTACAATGTTGATCCTGTTATCCCTACTGCTTACATTGAGAAACCACCTTTCCCCGTTAGGATAAAGGAACATGATAAAGCTTCAACTATGGTTCATAAGAGTTGTATTAGAACACCGACACCCCCTCAACAAATCAAAGTTGAACCTAGTATTGCTATGGTTAAAGATCTATTGGTTGATAATATTGATGGGCATGTTATTCATTTCTGTGATGAAGCTGCTACAATTGCTAGACCTGATACTAAGCATAAACATAGACCAGTTGTTGGCATGCCTGTTGTTTCTGTTAAAATAGGAGATCATTGTTATCATGGCTTCTATGATATGGGTGCTAGCGTAAGTGCAACTCCCCATTCCTTATACAAAGAAATCATGCATGATATTGCACAAGTTGAACTAGAGGATATTGATGTTACTATTAAGCTCGCTAATAGAGACACTATTGCACCGATAGGGATTGTTAGAGATGTTGAAGTCTTGTGTGGGAACATAAAGTATCCTACTGATTTTCTTGTTCTTGGTTCCCCACAAGATAATTTTTGTCCCATTATATTTGGCAGACCCTTATTGAATATTGTTAATGCTAAGATTGATTGTGGAAAATAAATAGTTACTGTGAGCTTTGGGGATGTGTCTCGTGAGTTTAATTTCTCTAAATTTCGTAGACAACCCCATGACAAGGAATTGCCTAGTAAATATGAAATTATTGGTCTCGCTTCTATTGCCGTGCCTCCTACTGATCCCTTAAAACAATATTTGCTAGACCATGAAAATGATATGCATATGAATGAGAGGAATGAAATAGATGAAATTTTCTTTGAGCAGCAGCCTATTTTGAAACACAACTTACCTATTGAAATACTTGGGGATCCACCTCCACCCAAGGGTGATCCCGTGTTCGATCTCAAGCAATTACCTGATACGTTGAAATATGCTTATCTTGATGAAAAGGAGATATATCCTATTATTATTAGTGCTAACCTTTCAGAGCATGAAGAAAAGAGATTATTGAAAACTCTGAGGAAGCACCGTGCTGCTATTTGTTATACTCTTGATGATCTTAAGGGCATTAGTCCCACTCTATGCCAGCATAAAATTAATATGGAGCCTGATGCCAAACCACTTATTAATCACCAACGACGATTGAACCCTAAGATGAAAGAAGTGGTAAGAAAAGAAATACTAAAGCTTCTGGAGGCAGGTATAATTTATCATGTTTGTGATAGTAGATGGGTTAGTCCCGTCCATTGTGTCCCTAAGAAGGGAGGTATTAGCGTTGTGTTCCTAATGATAAAAATGAATTGATCCCGCAAAGAATTGTTACAGGTTATAGAATGGCAATTGATTTTAGGAAATTAAATAAAGCTACTAAGAAAGATCATTACCCTTTACCTTTTATTGATCAAATGCTAGAAATATTATCCAAACATACTCATTTTTGCTTTCTAGACGGTTACGCGGGTTTCTCTCAAATACCTGTATCAAGTCAGAATCAAGAAAAAACCACTTTTACTTGCCCTTTCGGTACCTTTGCTTATAGACGTATGCCTTTTGGTTTATGCAATGCACCTGCTACCTTCCAAAGATGTATGATGGCTATTTTCTCTGACTTTTGTGAAAAGATTCTTGAGGTTTCCATGGATGATTTTTCCGTTTATGGAACTTCATTTGATGATTGTTTGAGCAACCTTGATTGAGTTTTGCAGAGATGTGAAGAAACTAATCTTGTCTTGATTTGGGAAAAGTGCCACTTTATGGTTAATGAAGGTATTTTCTTGGGGCACAAGATCTCCATAAGAGGCATTTAAGTTGATAAAGCTAAAGTTGATGCTATTGAAAAAATGGCATGCCCTACGAATATCAAAGGTATAAGAAGTTTCCTTGGTCATGCTGGTTTCTATAGGAGGTTTATCAAAGATTTCTCTAAGATTTCTAGGCCTCTCACAAACCTTTTTCAAAAAGACCTTCCGTTTGTTTTTGATGATGATTGTGTAGAAGCATTTGAAATTCTTAAGAATGCCTTGATTACCGCACTTGTTGTTCAACCACCCGACTGGAAACTACCTTTTGAAATAATGTGTGATGCTAGTGATTATGCTGTTGGTGCTGTTCTAGGACAAAGAGTCGATAAGAAATTAAATGTTATCCATTATGCTAGTAAAACTCTAGACAGTGCTCAAAGAAACTATGCTACTACTGAAAAGGAATATTTAGCAGTCGTGTTTGCTTGTGATAAGTTTAGACCTTATATTGTTGATTCCAAAGTAACTATTCACACCAATCATGCTGCTATTAAGTACCTTATGAAGAAGAAAGATGCTAAACCTAGACTTATTAGGTGGGTCCTTCTGCTACAAGAATTTTATTTGCATATCATTGATAGAAAGGGTGCTGATAACCCTGTGGATGGTAACTTGTCTAGGTTAGAAAATGTTCTTGATAACCCACTACCTATTGATGATAGCTTTCCTGATGAACAATTAGCTGTCGTGAATACTTCACATAATGCTCCTTGGTATGCTGATTACGCCAATTACATTGTTGCTAAATTTATACCTCCTAGTTTCACATACCAACAAAAGAAAAAGATCGTCTATGATTTAAGGCAGTAGTTTTGGGATGACCCACATTTTCAGAAAGAAGGAGTATATGGTAGTATTAGACGTTGTGTACCTAAGCATGAACAAGAACAGATCTTACGCAAGTGTCGCTCCGAAGCCTACGAAGGACATCACGCTGGAGATAGAACCGCACACAAGGTACTACGATCTGGGTTTTATTGGCCTACTCTCTTCAAGGATGCTCGTAAGTTTGTCTTATCCTGTGATGAATGTCAAAGAATTTGTAATATTAGTAGACGTCAGGAAATGTGTCACGACCGATTTTTCCAGGATATTAAATTCCCAGTAAATGGCCCTTGTGCTCATCAGCCCCAGGATTTCTGTTAACAGATGAGACACAATCTTGATACAGAAATTCCAAGCAAAATTACAAAAAAAACTGAAGTACAAGACCATCGCGATCTATGAGTACAACAAAAGGTTTCTAGTGGTTGGTGCTGGAAGTGGTTGCGGATCATCAGCGTCTATGGGACTCCATTTCCCGCAGGAACAGTTGACCTAGATAACTCCTATCTTTGCGTGGCTGCCATCTTTGTTACCTAGGTTCCGGAGCTGTCTTCATTGCACTCCTCTCCAAGCATGGAATCTGGCCAAGACAATAGCTAGGGACAAGCTAGTGAGTACTTTGAATGTACTCGCAAACATCATGAAAATAGGTATAATATAGCAAGTGGTAATCATGCACTAAAACAAGCCACGATCACTTAGTCAGTCACAAAATAAAAAAAATCATGATGCACGCAAGCAGGTCATTAATATCAAACAGGAATAAGCAATCAGAGAATGAAAATAAAATAAACCGGTCGGGTGTTTGAAGCGACGCCTCGAAAGGATTAAAATATAAAGCATGCCTCAGTTGGGCGTCTGAGCGACGCCACATAAAGGGCTTATAAGAAAAAGAAATAACATGCGTGCCGTAGTCGGGCGTCTGAGTGATGTCACATAAAGGGCTTATAAGGAAAATAAATAGCAAGCATGCCACAGTTGGGCGTCTGAGCGACGCCACATAAAGGGCTTATAAAGCAAACAACATGCATGCCACAGTCGGGCGTCTATGCGACGCCACATAAAGGGCTTATATAATAATCATAATGATTATCCAGGAGGTAGAACCATCCCAAGTGATACTCAGCAAAAAAAAAATAACATGGTTAGTCCACAATAATAATAATAATAATAATAATAATAATAATAATAATAATCATTTGTCATACGGCATGCTCAATTTTCCGATTTAGAAGTTTTCCTCCGAAGACCGACACTAAGGCCGACACTCGACCCATTCCAGACTGTAGTCCTTAACCGTGGACATGGCTATTCGAATAGATATTAACTCTGTAGAGGGTGTACTCTTTACCCACGACTAATGGACTCCTTTAGTCCACCGGGACTAATTTCGCTTACGGTCTTTGAATTGAAAACACACCTGACCTGCACACACCAGCTTAACTTACCAGTGCCTGGAATCACCCACGACACTCGTTAAGCAAAACTCTAAGTGGGGAGGCCACAACCTCAATTAGCATGGGATCAAATTTATATCACGCGCTCTAAGGGGTGCCCCCCTCTCGGTGCCAACCGGAAACACCCATGCACCCGGACCAAGTGGCTTGCCTACCAGATGCATTTGGTATCTTCCACTGTGGCCTCTCTGTATGGTGTGTGTGCCAAGAAAGGGGTTCAAAATTTACTGAACCGTACCCTACCCACGATAGGGACAAGTGGTAGTACGAAACAAGTATGGGGGTTACTGGAACAAAACTCGATCTACGGTCGACTCACGAGGTTTATGTGTTCCCTGCATGATTAGCACAACAAATATTTTTCACAATTCTAGACAGAATCACCACTCATCACATCCCATCATGCCTCACTGACCATCCTCGCTCCAACGAGATGCCAGCCCAAGCTCGTGTCCACCCGAGACAGAGTCTTATACCGGACTCCTTTTGGTAGGCATGAGAGGCACAAGATGGTGACTACTGCCACAAGCATCTCAAGTTCATTAGCAAGACATCCTCATCATTTCACTTGCACACATGATCACACCTTCACATGAAATAACGTGCACTTCATGTGTTGTAGTTTCACTCGTCACACCAAACATCACACAACAAATATTATACCAGGGGTTCAGAATGCTCTCCTTTAATGTGTGGAGAGGTAGGATGCATCACATAACTTTTGAAAGTTTTCTTCTCTCTCCATTTCCTATTTTGAAAATATTCGAATTAACACGTAATTCAAAAACAGTGCAAAACGTTGTCTTAGATATTTTTGAAATAAATCCTAAAATAAAATAGGTGTAATTTGAGAAGCAACAGAAAAAGAATCAAATCAATTGGGGTTTTATTTTAATAGATATAGCCTGTCAAAGTGGAGTCAAACTTCTGATTTTAATAATTCAGAAAAAGGAAAACGGTTCGGCAGAAATGCGTCTACAAAAAACAAAAGCACACTTACTGGAATGCATTTTCCTTAGAGGGAAACGCTTCACCGGGGTTGCGCCACTGGAGCGGGAGCTGGCTCACCGGCAGGTGGGCACCACCTGTCGGGTTCATCCCCTCCCTCCCGCGTTCCTGGCCAGGAGGCAGAGGCGAGCTCCGGCGAGCGCTGCCGGCGAACGGCTGCTCCCCGCGGGATACCAGGCATGGTAATGGGTCTAGTGGATCCCCGCGGTCCTCCTGGTGGTCCTCATGGCCACGGGGCTAGGCAGAGTCATCGACGGGGCGGTCTCCGGCGGACGGCGGGGTCGGGCAGCGATGGGAATCGAGCTATGGCTACAGGAGGAACCTGTAGGGCTCACAGAAGCTTCGCCGTGGTGGAGTGGTTCCTTTTTAGAGGCTAATGGCAAAGGGGAAGCTCTGAGAGCCTGGTGCCAGCCAAGTATCGCCGGTGGCATCTTCGGCCGTGGGTGGAGAAACTGACCACCCCGGCTCGATTAGCTGGGCAGAGGAGTTCACAGGGAGTCTGGGACGCGTCATTGCCTTGGTGGAGGTCTCGGGGTTCCTTTTAGCTAGCTAAGGTCGGTTTCACCAGCGGCCGTGGATAAGACCGGCGAACTATTTGCAGAGGGTGATGTGGCGGCGTCTGGCGGGTCTGGGCGCTAGCAGACGAGATACGGATGAGCTCACGCTGCTCAAGGGGCAGCTGGCGCACTGGTGTGGCTCGGGCGGCATCGGCCATGGCAGAGACGAGCTGCAGCAGAAGGCAAGCTCCCAAGAGCTCCTGACGGCGGCACTGAGTGGCGCCAGGGGGCGGTTGGGGCGGCTCCAGCGGTTCTAAGGGGACGGGGTCGTGACTTTGCGGGCGAGCAAAAGCCAGGGGCGGGATAAGGCGAGTGCAGCGGCTCGGTTGCGCGCGCGTGCAAAACAGGCTCTGGATGCGCCCAGAGCATGCACACCACCCGCTCGACGAAATGCTAGGGACCTCTACGAGGCTTGGATAGAGGTGAAAGTTAACAGAGTGGTTACTGGGTGTGGTCTAGGCTTATAGGACATGATGGTTAGGCCGGGGGATCAAGCTCATAAGGCAAACACAAAACTATGCCAATTCTGGGCAGGCACACCAAGTGCTCGACAGAATGACAAGGGCACCTAGAGAGGTTTCTAGGCCACCCAAATTTCCAATTTGGGGTCTCTTTATGCATAGGTCATGATTGAAAGGTTATTTTGTCAAAAGCAAATACATCCTAGTGCAAGTTTTTGAGAAAACCACTTCTAGACATAAACTACAGGGCATTATTGCATATGGCTAAAAGATCCTAGTGAGGCTAATATCCTGGACTTAAGGGATTGGTAGGGATAACTACAAGCAGGAAAAATCTCAAGTCCATTAGCGAAAAATAAAATGGGGTTGTAGTATAAAATGCCAAACTGGACCAGAATGCAAATGAGGATGGTTTGCTCAAAACTTCCAAAACACAATGTTACTTTTTAGCATAAAAGTGATCCAGGGACAACACATGTGATCTACCAATTTTTATGGAATTTTTAAAGAATTATTCAAACAGGTTGTAGTGCAAACTACAAACTAAACCAGATTTCAAAACTTGAGGTAGGGCTCAAATTTTACAAATGACCAAGCTGGGTTTTTGCATAAAAATTATCTAGGTACATCACATGCCATATACAAATTTTTGTGGAATTTTTAAAAGGGTTTATGAAGCGGTTGTAGTGTAACTCATGCCTTTAAAAGAATAGAAATGCTTTTAAAAGAATTAAAGCAAGGCAAGTTTTATTATAAAAATAACCTCACTGATTTTACTAAATGAAGTAATATGCTTCAATAAATTACTTAAGTCCCACAATATTATTCAAAAGTTTTAGATAAAAAAATTGAAATCCAGAGAAAAGAAGTGGCTTTGGAATTAATAGAAAAGATAGAAAATAGAAAGTAAATCTTTCTGACAAAATTTTAATTAATAAAACAATATTAAATTTTTGGGATGTTACAAAATGCCTATGAATTACTCTCTTGTTATCAAACCATTTGATGTTTGGGGCTTTGATTATATGAGGCCTTTTCCACAATCGAACGTGTATACTCATATTCTAGTTGTTGTTGATTATGTCACGGTAGAAGCTATTCCAACTAGTAGCGATGATCATAACACTTCTATTAAAATTCTTAAAGAAGTTATTTTCCCTAGATTTGGAGTCCCTAAATATTTGATGACCGATGGTGGTTCATATTTTATTCATGGTGCTTTCCGTAAATTGCTCGCTAAATATGATGTTAATCATAGAGTTGCATCTCCTTATCATCCTCAGCCCAGTGGTCAAGTAGAATTGAGCAATAGAGAGATTAAATTGATTTTGCAGAAGACTGTTAATAGATCTAGGAAGAATTGGTCTAAGAAACTCGATGATGCATTGTGGGCTTATATAACTCCTTACAAAAATCCTATGGGTATGTCTCCGTATAAGATGGTTTATGGTAAAGCATGTCACTTACCTCTAGAGCTAGAACATAAGGCTTAATGGGCAATCAAAGATCTCAATTATGATTTCAAACTTGCTAGTGAGAAGAGGTTATTTGACATTAGCTCACTTGATGAATGCAGAACCCAAGCCTATGAGAATGCTAAGTTGTTTGAAGAAAAGGTTGAGAGATGGCATGATAGAAGGATACAAAAGCGTGAATTTAATGTAGGTGATCATGTCTTACTATACAATTCTCGTTTAAGATTTTTTGCAGGAAAACTTCTCTCTAAATGGGAAGGTCCTTATGTCATCGAAGAGGTATACCGTTTCGGTGCCATCAAGATTAAAAATGCCGAAGGCACAAACCCGAAGGTGGTGAACGGTCAAAGAATCAAACACTATATCTCAGGTACTCCCATAAATGTTGAAACCAATATCATCAATACAATAACTCCGGAGGAGTACATTAGGGAGACTTACCAGAACGTTTTAGACTCCGAAAAGGAATAGGTATGTGGTACGGTAAGCAAAAAGACTCCAAAACTTTTTCAATGGCAAATTTTATCCGTTTTGGAATATTTAAAAAATTAGGAAAATTTAAAGTAGTCTGAATAGTGCATGAGAAGGTGACAAGCCTGTTGGGCGCGGGCACCCCCTAGTCGCGCCCCTGGGGCTTGTGGCCACCTCATGCACCATTCGGACTCCGTTTTCTTGTGGCATACTCCTTCGGGTCGGTAAAAATTCATTATGTAATCTCCCGAAGGTTTTGATTCTTGTATCACGACAATACCTCCCGTTTTCTATTTGAGTTGTTTCTGCAGCAGACTTAGATCAACAAGGCGTCCCCAAGTGTTTCGAAGGACAAGTTCTCCGAGAAGGTCATCAGCCCCTACCTTGCGGAGGTGCTGCAACACCCTCAAACCATTGAGGTGCATGCGGGGGTGCTGCACATCCGTGATGTGGAGGGGCCAAAGAAAACCGGAAGCATGGAGACAAGGCTCGAAGCAATGGAGCAGCAGGTCTTCAAGTGCCAAGGGATGGTGGAACGGGGACTCAATGCTAATCAGATGATGATCGCGGAGTTTACCCATAAACACAAGCTAGACGAGAAGGACGTTAAGAATCACATCTTCAAGCTTTACGAGAGAATCGAGCACCTCCAAGCCCAGATATACGACCTGCAAAACCAAAACTGTGAGTATGAATACAGATTTAGGAGAATGAGTTTGGCTGCAGATTTGAGGATTCCGGAGAGTCGTTCATCCTTGTATGATGGAGAGCCTATGCATTGGAAGATGGAGGACAAGCTTCCAACCTCATCAACAACTCCCACATCATCACCTCCGAAGCAAGACAACTAAACACATGTGTATGGGCACTCCCCTTGGCTTGTGCCAAGCTTGGGGGAGGTGCCCCAGTATCGTATCACCATCACATCTTTTATTTTTATTTTTATTTTTATTTTTATTTTTATTTTCATCATATTTTCTTAGTTCAATCCTTTTGGTTATATCTTGATCTAGTAGAATAAAGTTTTCGTGTGATCTAGTTTTGAGTCTTTGCTTTATGATTCCTCCTATGTAAGCCAATCCGTGAGTTATATAATAAAAAGTGCTTTTGAGTTGAGGGCTTTGCTTGTTTGGTATGATCTTAATCTTGAGAAAGATAAAGTAGAAAGAAGTGTAGAATAAAAGCAAAGAGTACATATGAAAACCTTATGGGGAGTGATGACTTCACATATAAAAGGTATGTCTATTGAAAGTTGTTGTGGGTTGACAAACATAGCTGTTGGTCATTGGGGCAATTAAAAGGAAGTAATAAATAAAGAGAGATTCATATATAAATATATTAGCTTGGACATCTTTTATGATTGTGAGCACTCATTAAAATATTATATGTTAAGAAGTTGATGTTGGACAAGGAAGACAACATAATGGGTTATGTTTGCTTATTTCCGAATAGAAGTTATATTGTTATAGATCCCTCAACATGTGTCGCTTGCTTCCACCTCATATCAGCCAAAACTTTCGCACTAAGTAGAGATACTATGTGTGCATCCAAACACCCTTAACCCAGTTTTTCCATGAGAGTCCACCATACCTACCTAAGGATAGAATAAGATCCTTCAGGTAAGTTGTCATCGGTGCAAGCAATAAAAATTGCTCTCTAAATATGTGTGATCTATTAGTGTGAGGAAAATAAACTTTATACAAACTTGTGATAGGGAAGAAATAAAAGCGACGGACTGCATAGTAAAGTTCTCTATCACAAGGGGCAATATAAAGTGACGTTCTTTTGCATTAAGAGATTGTGCATCCAATTATAAAAACGCATGACAACCTCTGCTTCCCTCTGCGAAGGGCCTATCTGTTACTTTTATTTTCTAGTACTTACCTTTATGCAAGAGTCGTGGTGATCTCCATCACCTTCGCTATTTTCACCTTTATCTTCTGGCAAGTGTCACGTGTTGGGGAATGATCTAGGCACATATATCCACTCGGAAGAGGATGAGCATGAGTTATTACTATTGACATTACCCTTGAGGTAAATAGTTGGGAGGCAACACTATAAGCCCCTATCTTTCTCTATGTCCATTGAAAATTTGAACTCATAGGTACCTCATGAGTGTTAGCAATTGTGAAAGACTAAAAGATGATTGAGTATGTGGGTTTGATTTACAAGCTCTTATATTGACTCTTTCCTACGTTATGATAAATTGGAATTGCTTCAATGACTGAGATCATAGTTTGTCAGTTCTCAATAGAGTTCCTGATTCATACTTTGCCATTGTGAATGAATTATTAATTTGTCATAAGAAATTATATGCCAATATATGTTGCTGTTCTAAATATGATCATGATGCCTTCATGTCCGTATTTTATTTTATCGACACCTCTATCTCTAAACATGTGGGCATATTTATTGATTTCCGCTCAATGACTGAAGGGGTTGTGCTGGCGCCCTTATTCTGTTTTGAGCACGATCAACAGCTTAAGCGGCTATGCCAAGAATGCCGAGGTATCTTGCTGGTAGTGGCACCGCCAGCAGGCTGCTAAGGACCCGTTCCTCAAAGCGCTCGCGGTAGGGCTACACACGCCGACAAAATTCTTCTGAAAGGGCGTAGGGAAAGTTCCATGCAAAGAAACAGTCTGACAAGGAAGATAATATACATTTATTCAAAATAGGGTGGAATTTACATGAGATGTCGCCTTTTCCTAAGTACATCTTTATTTGACCTTCTCCCATAGGGGAGATTACAAGAACAAAAATATGGAAAGAGGAGGCAGGCTACAAGAAGAAAAAGATGATGAGAGGCCCCCGACAGAAGCCCAGCCTGACCCCTCTGGACCAGCACTGCGCAGAGGGGCAAGGCTTCCAAATGGGCAGGCAAGAGCCTGGCCCCTCCTGGGCCAGCATTGCACAGAGGAGAGGGCCAGCACGGGCGAAAAGGAGGATGGACCCCAGAAGCCGAAGTCCACGGGCCTGCCGAAAGATCCAGCTGGAAGATGAGGCAGTGCTTGGGACAAAGGTCCCTGACAAGGTCATCCTACAGGGAGGGGGAGAGGCGTGAGGCTGGCGGTGATGGTGCGGCCGATGGTCAGTCCGAACTCGAGTCGTCGGGCTTCGACTTGACAGCCCGAAGACCGGCCTCATCGTCGTTATCCTCGCTGTTGTCCTCCTCATCACTCTCGCTTGAGGAGGAGCTTTCGGCGCCGCTCGAGCTCTCTTCGCAGCACCTGAGACGGACACCTAAGCGCCATAAATCTTGATGAAGAGCAGATTGGCCTCCGTCATTTTAAACCGAAGGACGTGCCCTTGTTGGAGGTTGTGGGCGCGGGCGAAGGTCTTCCAGCCGCGCCTGAGGAACATGATGCGACTCGCTGGGTACTGAAAAGCCACCCACGTCGCGCCATTACAACAACCATGCGCCTGTAACCACATGACGGGCGGCTCGTTGGCCTCCATCGCCTTGGCGAAAGGGCAAGGTAGGTGCATATGGCTCTGGACAGGACCGACCAGTTCGAGGACGAACTCCAGCGCCATCCCCTTGGTGTGGGTCTCCTCAAGGAAGAGGCCCGGCGTCGAAGGAGGAGGTGGGGCAGCACTCCGCCTCCCCCGACCTCGGCCTCCATGATGGCCACGACCCCTGGCACCTCTTCCACCATGCGTGCTCGGTCCGCCCTTCGCCTCTGTGGTTGAAGCGGTGGCATGATCCCGACGAGAACTCCTCCTTGGAGCGAAGGACGGTGGCCGCCCTCGCGCCCTGATCATGGCTAAGGGCGAGCACCACTCGAAGGTTGGGAAGACATGGGGGAAGCTATGGAGGTTTACACTCGGAGGAGGGAGGATGGATGGATGAGCACCGCCCTCACTATCCCTCAATTTATAGGGGGAAGCATGGGGGTTGGCTCTCCCCCGCTCCAAGGGTCGACACCCACCTCCTCCAATAGTGGTGCCTCGATCACGAGGCAAACAACAACCGCCCCGTTGCTCCAATCTATGGCGCTGCAGTTACTGCCTTTCCCAAGGATTTTAAGTCACGGGCGCCCATTGCTAGCTCCCCGCTATGCATGCGACGCGTGTGGCGGAAACGACTTGACGCAGTAATTGAAAATTTGACTGAGATGCTGCGCACGTATCCCACATCCCACATTCAATGGGCATCATGGGGAGGCGCAGCAAGTGCAATGATCATGACCGCAAGGACCTGCCAGGCGTGCCCATGCACTGATTGGGCCTAGCCCAACAACGCCTCGCACCGTGTGTGGCCCAGGCCCGTGGACTCCTATCGGTGCACTAGAGTTTTGGGCTCTCCAGTGCCCCTTACTCGTGCACGGGCAGTAGTAGCCACCCTGGTGACGAGGCCCAGCAGGGAGTTGCCAGGTACAAGCACGGGAGAATCAAGACCCCCAGCAAGAGCTTGCCGGGATGGCTATCAAACCCTTAGGCCCGGTAAGACCCGGCAAGGCCCCGACAACGCACAGGGCAGGTGTCGCCTCGCCCGGGCATGTGTCGCAGCATCGGCGATGGAGGGGCTAAGCGGTGCCGATGGGACGGGCTCCCGTCCCGTCCCGTGGACAGTCAGAGATACCTGACGGTGCATTAAATGCGCATGTCCTACTCTGTCAGTGTTAGGTATGATAGCACTGTAGCTCTGTACACCCCGTGTATGCACTATACGCCACTGTTGGGATCCCTTTCGGAGTATAAAAGGAGGCCCAGGGTGATACGATAGAGGACTTTTTTTGGGGTCTTTTGGACTTTGGACTTTTGGGTTTTTCGACTTTGGACCTTCTAGCTCATACGGGTAGCAACTGCTCATAGCGCTCCTATAGCTAGAACCCTAAGAACACCCACAATACAACCAAGCATGAGTAGGGTTTTATGCATCCTTGCGGCCCGAACCTGGGTAAAATCCCCGCGTGTTGTTCATCAGACCCACTCTTTGTGCGAGCCTTCTCCCCCGTCGAACCTAAAGGGTTCCCTCCGATCCCATAGGTGTTCGTTCCCCACGACACATAATTTCAGATTCAACATGTTCAATCCAGCACAAAGAACTTCAAAGAGTTCCCCAAAGTTTCTACCGGAAAGTCAAGACAAAAACGTGTGCCAACCCTTATGCATAGATTCCCAAGGTCATGGAACCCGCAAGTTGATCAACAAAACATACATCAAGTGGATCAATAGAACATCCCATTGTCACCATGGATATCCCATCGCAAGACATATATCAAGTGTTCTCAAATCCTTAAAGACTCAATCCGATAAGAAAACTTCAAAGGGAAAACTCAATTCATCACAAGAAGATAGAGAGCGGAAAACTCCATATGATTCATCCATATCAATAAAGCTCACGGTACATCAAGATTGTGCCATCTCAAGAACACGAGAGAGCGAGAGAGAGAGAGAAACACATAGCTACTGGTACATACCCTCAACCCCGAGGGTGAACTACTCCCTCCTTGTCATGGAGACCGTCAGGATGATGAAGATGGCCTTCGGTGATGATTTCCCCCTCCGACAAGGTGCCGGAACGGGCTCCCGATTGATTTTTCGTGGCTCTAGAGGCTTGCAGCGGCGGAACTCCCGATCTAGGTTTCTTTTTGGAGGTTTCTAGATTTATAGGACTTTTTGGCGTTGGAATCACGTCAAGGAGGTGCTCGAGGGGCCCACAAGCTTGCTAGGCGCAGCCAGGGGTGGCCGCGCCTAGCAGGCTTGTGGCCTCCTCGTCCAATTCCTGGCCCAGCTCTTCGCTCCAGTATTTTTTATATTTTCCAAAATATTCTCCATAAATTTTCAAGCCATTCTGAGAAATTTTATTTCTGCACCAAAACAACAACACGGTAGTTCTGCGGAAAACAGCGACAGTCCGGGTTAGTTCTAATAAAATCATACCAAAATCATATCGAATTATTGTAAACGTGGCATGAATACTTCATAAATTATAGATATGTTGGATACGTATCAGCATCCCCAAGCTTAATTCCTCCTCGTCCTCAAGTAGGTAAATGATAAAATAAATAATTTATGAAGCGTGAATGCTAGCAAGCACAAGTTTGATCAATGATTATTCCAATCACTTTTTCTAGCATCATTATGTATCATAAACAGTAGCTCAACTCATAAAACTTCTCATAATGAAATAACAAGCTATCACGTGTTAAAGTATAGACTAACAAACTATGCTTTCAGTCACCAAACAATTGCAATTCATCTTATTTTCAGGAAGGGTCTATGTAAGAGCTTTGATTTAGCAAATTCCACATACTCAACTATCATATAGTCTTCCATGATTGCTAGCACTCAAAGCATATTTTTAGAGCAAATGGCATCCGTCGAACACAAATAAATATACGGGCTTAAAGTTTTGCCTCCCAACTTATTTATCATATAGATAATTGTCAACAATAACAATTCATGATAAAATATATTTGAATGGCCACATATGCTGGGATCTTTCCCCAACACATGACGTTTGCCAAGAGAAAAAGGCAAAATATAGGAAGTGGTGAAGATCACCATGACTCTTGCATAAAGGTAAGTACTAGAAAGTAAAATATAGGCCCTTCGCAGAGGGAAGCATTGATTTGTAGAGGTGCCAGAGCTCGAGCTTTTAAAACAGAGATGAATAAGAATTTTGGGTGGTATGCTTTCATTGTCACGATAACAACCAAGAGATCTCGGTATCTTCCATGCTAGATACATTATAGGCGGTTCCCAAACGGAATGGTAAAGTTTTTACTCCCCCTCCACCAATCAATCACACTCCACGGCGAGCCGAATCCAGAGGTATTGTCCATACCAACAACATTCCTGGGGGAGTTTTGTTTAATTATTTTAATTTTTTTCTTTGATTTTGGGACTGGGAATCCCTATTACCAGCCACTTTCTCGTGAATGATAGTGAATCAACACATATCATGAGAATTACCCACCTAGCATGGAAGATACTGACAGCCCCTAGTTACTATATGAGCGATTCGGGCATACAAAATAGAATATTATTTGAAGGTTTAAAGTTTGGCACATGCAAATTTACTTGGAACAACAGGTAAATACCGCATATAGGTAGATATGGTGGACTCATATGGAACAACTTTGGGTTTAAGGATGTTTGGATGCACAAGTAGTATTTCTACTTGGTGCAGAAGTTTTGGTTAATATGAGGTGGAAGCAAGCACCACATGTTGGAGGATCCATAACAATATTACTTCTATAAAAATATACCCAATCATAACTCATTACATTGTCTTCCTTGTCCAACTTCAACTAATTTTCTCAAGTTTGAAAATAATTAATGGGTAATCACAATCATAGAAGATGTCCAAGATAGTATATTTATATGTGAAATCTCTCTTCCTTCAATATTCTTTCATGAATGGTTCAAGTGACCAATGCGGGTGTTTGCTAACTTTCAATAAATTTTACCACCTATACTTCTTATATGTGAAGTCATTACTCCACATGGGATAAGCATATAAAACATATATAATTTCATATTTATGATATTCAATTCATTCAACCATTTACTCATAGGATATAAGTGAAGCACGAGAGTAAATGGCAAAACTACTCCAAAACATATAAGTGAAGATAAACGAGTAGTCAAACAATTAAGTAGCTATGTGAGGACTTTCCCTCTCTCTCTCTCAATAAAGATTTTCAGATCCGAGTATTTTATTTAAACAGCAAGCAAAACAAAAGAGCACTCCCAGAATAGCACATATCTTATGGACAAGTAAAAGTTTAGGCTCAACATAGGCCAACCGATAATTATTGGAGAACAGAGGTAGGATGCATAGCATCCCCAAGCTTAGATGCTTGAGACTTCTTGAAATATTTACTTGGGATGCCTTGGGCACCCCCAAGCTTGAGATTTTGTATCTCGTTCAATCCTCTCATATTCCGGTTTCACCTATTCTCAAAAACTTCATCCACACAAAACTCGAAAAGAACTCGTGAGATAGGTTAGAACACATAAGAACAAATCAACTATCATTTCCTCAATTTATATCTACCAATCTAGGCTATGGAAACTATAGGATAAGTAGACGACAAAACTATGACAACAATCTGTCCAAACAAAACAGTCTGTAGCAATTTATGGAAATAGTGTACTTCTGTAACTCACAAAATTATGAAAATTTAGGACATGCTATAAAATTTATATGACAACACTGTGTAAAATTTCAGAAACTTTCCACGTTCCAGTAAAATATGAAAATTGAAACACTACAACAGAAGTTTCTGTTCTTACACAGCACATATCAAAACATGCAATGCAAGCATCCTAAGGCAATTCTTGGAACTTTTTATTGAAAAACAAGATTATAAATAACACCTAACATAGAAACACAAAATAAAATGATGCTCCAAGCAAAACTCGTATTATGTGCCGAATAGAAATATAGCTCCAAGTGAGATATACCGATAGTGTTGAAGACGAAAGAGGGGATGCCTTATGGAGCATCCCCAAGCTTAGACGCTTGAGTCTTCCTTGAATATTACCTTGGAGGTGCCTTTTGAATCCTCAAGATTAGGTTCTTGTCATTCCTTATTCTCCTCTTATCGGTGTCTCACCGATAACTTGAAAACTTCAATCACACAAAACTTAACGGAACTTTGTGAGAAGGGTTAGTGTAGTAAAGATAAATCATTCACTTAGGTACTGTCAAGACAAGATTCATAACTATTACCACATTATACCTACTATATTCCATCATTCCCACAATTTATATTACTCAATATAAGCAATAGGAACACTTGAAACAAGCAAACTATGCATGCAAAACAGAATCTGTCAAAAACAAAACACTCTGTAAATATATGAATAATCACCGTACTTCCGTGAATCTAGAGTTTTTGAAAAATTAGAAACTATCACATAATTTTCATAGAAATGTTGTGTAAAAAAATTAGAATTTTTTTACGCTCCGGTAAAATAAGATAATTCATACACTGGACGCAAAAACTTTCTATTTTTGCATAGAATCAAACAAGCAAGTTTCCACACTATCCCAAAGGCTTCACTTGGCACTTTGTTGAAATAAAAGACACAGACATGATTTCTACAATAGATTAATCATATGAACACACAAAAATAGAAAGTAAAAGTGGTGGGCTGTCTCCCAACAAGAGCTTTTCTTTCATGCCTTTTAGCTAGACAGGATGATTTCAATGATGCTCACATAGGAATAATAATTGAAACATGCAAGAGAGCACCATGAATCTCATGGCAAGCACATTTAAGTCTAACTCACTTGCTATGCATAGGGATTTTGTGAGCAAACAATTTATGGGAGCAAGAATCAACTAGCATAGGAAGGCAAAACAAGCATAACTTCGAAACTTTGAACACATAGAGAGGAAACTTGATATTATTGCACTTTATTGAAATAAAAGACACAAAACATGATTACTACAGTATCTTAATCATGTTAACACACAAGCGCTTTTCTTTAATGCCTTTTAGCTAGGCATGATGATTTCAATGATGCTCGTATAGGAATAATATTTGAAACATGCAAAAGAGCATCATGAATCTCATGACAATCACATTTAAGTCTAATACACTTCCTATGCATAGGGATGTGGTGAGCAAACAAATCATGGGAACAAGAATCAACTTGCATAGGAAGGCAAAAAAAGCACAACTTCAAAACTTTGAACACATAGAGAGGAAACTTGATATTATTGCAATTCCTACAAGCATATGTTCCTCCCTCATAATAATTTTAGGTGGCATCATGAAGGAAATCCACAATATAACCAGCACATAAAGCATTCTTTTCATGATCTACAAGCATAGAAGATTTATCACTCCCCACATAAGCAAACTTCTTCTCATTCATAATAGTGGGAGCAAACTCAACAAAATAACTATCATGTGACACTTGATTGGCATAACCACTTTGAATTTAAAATCATAATGAAAAGTTTCATGGTTGTCATTACTCTTTATAGTGTACATGTCATCACAATAATCATCACAGATAAGAAACATGTGTAGGACCAAAAGTATGTCTACAGGGGGTGATTAGACTACTTGACCAAATAAAAGTTTTACCTATACCAAGTTTAGGGTTGACAGTTTTGATAAAATCATGGCAAGTCAAGTACACCCTACACATGCAATTCTAAGAGTATATAGCAGCGAAAAGTAACAACAAGCATGTATAGAAGGGATAGGGTAGGAAGATCAAACACATTTGTAGACACGATGATTTTTCCCGTGGTTCCGATAGGTGGCGCTATCGTACATCCATGTTTATGGAGTCTTCAACCCACGGAGGGTAATGGTTGCGAGAGTCCATGGAGGGCTCCACCCAAAAGGGTCCATGAAGTAGCAACCTTGAGTATTCCATAACAACTTCCGTCCCTGAAGGACTAGCCTCACTATGGGTAGATCTTCATGAAGTAGGCGATCTCCTTGCCCTTACAAACTTCTTGGTTCACTCCACAACACGAAGTAGGAGGCTCCCAAGCGACACCTAACCAATCTAGGAGGCACCATCCTCCAAAAGGTAATAGGCTCGGTAATGACGATGAACTCCTTGCTCTTGTGCTTCAAGATGATAGACTCCTCAGCACCCAATCACTCTCTCACATATTTGGCATGGTGGAAGAGATGGGATTGGTGAAAAGCTACTTGGGGAGGCTAGAGATCAATATCCATATGATTGGAGTGGAAGATCTTGACCTCAACACAAGGGTAGGTGGTTCTCTCTCAGAAAACTAGATGGGGCAAGTGTGGAATAGTTCTGAGTGCTTCTCTTCCGAGTAGGTGGTGGTGAAGGGGTATATATAGGCATCCCCAAAAATCCAACCGTTACACACAAAATGACCAACTCGGTGACACCGATGTGTTAATCTCGGTGGTACCAAAGTGACCAAAAGGTGGCAACTTTTGAATCTTGGTGAGACCGATATAGGAAACTCGTTTGCACCGATAAGGTGACCAACGGTCAGATTTCCAATCTTGGTGACGCCGATCCAACACTCTCTGTGGTACCGATAATGTGAATTTGCATAACAGAAAGTGTTGGGGAACGTAGCATGGGAAACAAAAAAAAATCCTACGCACACTCAAGATCTATCCATGTTGATGAGCATCTACAAGAGGGAGAGTGGATCTACATACCCTTGTAGATCGCTAAGAGGGAAGCATTAAGAAACATGGTTGATGTAGTCGAACGTCTTCGCGATCCAAATCGCCGAGCGTCCCGCAATCTCATCACGATCTGTCCCACGATCCAATCACGATCCATCCCATGAACTCATCATGATCCGTCCCGCAATCTCATCACGATCCGTCTCGCAATCTTGATCATGGTCCTTCCGATCTAGCGCCGAACGGACGACACCTCCGCGTTCAGCACACGTACAGCTCAATGACGATCTCCGCCTTCTTGATCTAGCAAGAGGGAGCAGAGAGGTAGAAGAGTTCTCCGGCAGCGTGATGGTGCTCCGGCGATGGTGGTGGAGCTATTCCGGCAGGGCTTCGCCTAAGCACTGCAGAAATCCGATCTAGAGGAGAAACTATGCACTGGAGGAACGTGTAGCACGTGGCTGAAAATCTGGTGCCAAAAACCCTAAAACCTCCAGTATATATAGGAGTAAGAGAGGAGGAGTCTTGGCTCCCAAGGAGCCAGCCCTTGGGTCATCCGAACCAGGTGGGAGAGGAGGAATCCTCCTCCAATCCTAGTAGGACTAGGATTCCTCCCTATTTTTGCCTTTTTTCCACCTTATCTCTTTGGGTTTTCTCTCCCAGCCGCATGGGCCTTGTGTGAGACTTCCACCAGCCCACTAAGGGCTGGTATTCACTATCCCATAGCCCATTTAGCCTCTTGGGTCGAAATACCCCTCTCGATGGTCTCTCGGTACACTACCGGCACTCCCGGTACAGTACCGATTAGCCAGAAACTTTTCCGATGACCAAAATAGGACTTCCTATATATCAATATTTACCTCCGGACCATTCCGGAGCTCCTCGTGATGTCTGGGACATCATCCGGGACTCCGAACAACCTTCGGTCACCACCATACATAACTCTATACTACCGAAACGTCACCAAACCTTAAGTGTGCAGACCCTGCGGGTTCGAGAACTATGTAGACATGACCGAGACACCTCTATGGTCAATAACCAATAGCGGGACCTGGATGACCATATTGGTTCCTACATATTCTACGAAGATTTTTATCGGTCGAACTTCTGTGTCTAGGATTCAGTTAATCCCGTATGATGTTCCCTTTGTTCTTCGGTATGTTACTTGCCCGAGATTCGATCGTTGGTATCTCCATACCTAGTTCAACCTCGTTACCGGCAAGTTTCATTACTTGTTCCATAATACAAGATCCCGTGACTAATACTTAGTCACATTGCTTGCAAGGCTTTTTGTGATGTTGTATTACCGAGTGGGCCCTGAGACACCTCTCCGTCACACGAAGTAACAAATCCCAGTCTTGATCCATGCCAACCCAACAGACACCCTCGGAGATACCTGTAGAGTACCTTTATAGTCACCCAGTTACATTACAACGTTTGATAAACACAAGGCCCTCCTCCGGTGTCAGTGAGTTGCATGATCTCATGGTCATAGGAATAGATACTTGACACGCAGAAAACAGTACCAGTAAACTGACACGATCATATGCTATGTTTGTAGTTTGGGTCTTGTCCATCACACCATTCTCCTAATGATGTGATCCCGTTATCAAATGACATCTCATGTCCATGGCTAGGAAACCTTAACCATCTTTGATCAACAAGCTAGTCTATTAGAGGCATACTAGGGATATGGTTTTGTCTATGTATCCACACATGCATCTAAGTCTCCGATCAATACAATTATAGCATGGATAATAAACGATTATCATGAACAAGGAAATATGATAATAACTAATTTGTTATTGCATCTAGGGCATATTTCCAATAGAAAGTTATCAACCTAAACTCGGTGGCACCGGTATGGAATCGGTTGCACCGAAGTGGCTAGGGTTTGGCTGAGTCTGTCTAGGTTCTGGAATCGGTGGCACCGGTATGGGAAAGTTGGTTGCACCAATTTTGAGTGTTAGGTATAGAACAGACTTTGGTGAGAGAGTTTGTGGATGTTTTTGGCGACTATCACTTGTGCACGTTTGACATTATTGTTCACCAACAAAACCTTACCCCCGTTTAATAGTATTGGCTTTCCTATGGACTCAAAGTGATTTCTCACAAATATAAAATGTAGAGTCGTCTTGCTTGAAGCTTGGCCAACCTATTTCCTTGCATCTTGGGGTATCTCCATAGTCTCCTTTTGCCAATCCTATCATTGAACATTTCCTGAAATATACTTGGTGGAAACATTAGTTCAATGACTTATACGTTGTTATTAATTACCAAAACCACCAAGGGAGAAAATGTGCTTTCAATCTCCCCCTTTTTGGTAATTGATGACAACATATAGATCAAAGCTTTGACATATGATAAAATCAATGAATATAATCGTCGCTTTGAGAGGTATGTGATAAGCAAGAACTCCCCCTAAATTTGTGCATTATTTTGAATTTGCATTTAAATGCAAATGCACAATCGATTAGGTATATGGGGCACTTCTTCCATGTCACATACAACTTGGTGGTATGCGAGAATAATTAGAATGAATAACAAAGCACAACACAATCAAGCAAAGGTGAATGATCATCTCATAAGCATTAAGATGATAGGAAATAGTAGCATCACACATAAAGCGTAAAATAGTAGCATAACACACATGATCATACGCTCAACACAAGCAACGAAAAGACCAAATGTTTTGAAAATCAACAAACACCAAAACGCTCTCTCGCTCGAAGCCTAAAGATCTATATACACTTCTCCCCCTTTGGCAACAAGATACCAAAAATTTTAAAGGCATACATCTACTCATTCTTAGGCTGATCTCCTCCAGTTGTTGATGAAGGAGTCGAGAGAACAGCATCGGCGAAGATCTCTGCAGATGTTGTGGATGGAGTTGGAGTGGCAGCTGGAGGAACTGGAGCAGATGGAGCAGGAGCTGAGGTGACAGCATCAGGAGCTGATGAAGAGGGCCTCAAGTCTGGAGCTGGCACAGTGGCTGATCTGGCCTGGGTATGAAACTGTGTGCCTGTCCTGAGAGGTGATCCATCCTCCTCCTCATCATCATCATCATCTAAAGAAGTATTATGAGGAAGAGGCACTAAGTCAACTTCCTTCTTGAGCTCATTGACTGTCTTAGTCAGCCCATCCACCTTATCATTAAGGGTCTTGATCATGTTTTCAAAGATCCTCACAAGACTGTTCTGGTTGTTCAGAATCCCCTTAATGTCCTTCTGCATACCCTGAGCTAATGATATCAACAGATCCATTTGCTCATTCCTGGATCTAGGGACCTGAGCACTAGCGGCTCGAGCTGCCTCTGCTTCTGCCTGAGCTGCGACTGAAGTGGGATGATCTGGGTGTAGGAGATATGCCCTAGAGACAATAATAAATGTTACTGATTATCTCCCTATTCATAATTAGGTTTATGTTCCATGCTATAACTGCTATGGTTCTCCAGTCTGCAATAACCACAAGGCTTGAAGGAAGACTCATATGCACGTGTGGAATAATAAACGGTAAAATGTATTCCTAGTCTGGCCTCTAAGACTGGCTCAAGTATTGCATGATGATCCTGTTTTCCTGATCATGGGCATGGCTATACCGGCAATTTTGAGGGAACAATGTTAGAAGAACATTTGTGTTGAATCGACCCGAATTGATGTTATGCTATGAGATACATTCCTCATAAGTTAATGGTTAATAACACAGAGAAGTTAATGTTTGCATAATTCCTTAGACCATGAGAGTATCGAGTTTCTTCATGCCTGCTTCATGAACCTTGGGGTTTGTTAAATGTCATCCGTAAATGGGTGGCTATTACGGCGGCTTATGGGTTCATGGAAAAGTATGTCAAGTAACTTGATAGCTCAAGATTGGGATTTGCTCCTCCGACGATGGAGATATATATATATGGGCCCTCTTGGTGTTACAGTATCCATCATAGTCTGGCCAGACACTTTGTGATTTGATCACGGGGATGCCAGAACACGGGAATGAGAAAAGAGAACAATACCGATAATGAGGTAACTGGCATAGTGGACAAGTTGTTGATCCACGGGGATGCCAACATGTCTCACCTCGGGTATTTGTAACATATTGTGAAGCAACAGGAATAGCACACGGCAACTTGAGGTTCACTCGAATATTCATTCGTGTGGGTATAGGGGTCAATATGGGTGTCCACGGCTCCGGTGTTGATCATTGATCGGAAGGGGTTCCGGGTCATGTCTATGCTTCACCAAACCTATAGGGTCACACGCTTAAGGGTCATCTATCTGCTGAATACTAGACAGGGAGTCTGAGAGAAAATCATCGAAAAAGTTTCGGACACCGGAAAAGTTTCAGACAACGGAAATGTTCCGCAGAGAGAACACCGGAATAGTGTTGGTAAAACTAAAAAGTTGTTTCAGGGAATACCATTAAGTCAAATTGGTTTCGGCACATGCCTGATAATTCTTGGAGGGTGCCAAAATCATTCTGGAAACTTCTCGGAATTTTCCGGAAGAAAAACCGGAAATTTTCCGGAGCTGCCGGAACCGCTCCAGATGCTTTTCGCAGATGAAAATGACTAATCTGGAATTGTTCCGAATCGCATTGAAAATTATTTTAGTGGGGTACTGGAAATGTTCTAAGCCCACATAAATATTTTCAGTTCGACCGGACGTTGAAAAATGTCGTCGTGAATAGTGAAAGCGCTTTTTGGGGAAAAATTTCTCGTGAATAGTGGAAACACTATTATGAATAGTGGGAAACACTATTGGGAGAATATATCTCATGATTAGTGAAAACACTATTATGAAATAGTGGAAAACACTATTGTGAATAGTGGGAAACATTATTTATGAATAGTGGAATCACTATTATGAACAGTGAAAATATCTGAGGGCATTTTGGTATTTTTACCATAGTCTCTCACCCTATAAATAGGGGTGAGGAGGCAGCCCAAAGACGCACTCTTGCTCTCATACAAATGCCATGCATGATCTAGCTCTCTCTTTCCCTCCCAGCGAAATAGTTTCGTAGAGCCGAAAGGTTGTCTGGGTTTCGGCAGGAACTAGTTCTGGACGGCGAAGCCCTGCCGGATAGATGACACCGTATGTGTGCAACTCTGTAGAGAGATCGTAGTTTCGGTCTTAGTTCGAGAGTGCCTCCTGAAGGGCTGTCCGTGTGACCGTCCGAGTTTTGGAGGTCCTCCCGAAGGGCTGTCCGAGTGACAGTCCGAGTTTTGGAGGTCCTCCCGAAGGGCTGTCTGTGACACCGTCCGGGGGACTGTCCGACCGCCTCCTGGAGGGCTGTCCGCGGGGAAGATGAGGGTATACATCCTCGCGGTTGGGAGGTTGTAAATCCTAGCTACGGGGATCTGCAACGCCGATCGTCATCGACTCTACTTCCGCTGTGCTACGAGTCGGTAACGAAATAGGTCAAACCATGTATGCAGTCTCCATAGTGGTCCTGGGCTGGTGCGTAGGTTGGAAATTTTTTGTTTTCTACTGCGTTACCCAACACTGGGTTCATCACCACAACATTGTCCTCGAGATCTGGCTGTAGGGGTAAATGTGGACGATCTAGAGCAAAAATGTGCTTCTCCAACTTTGAATTGATAAGCATCTGGATGTAGGGTGCATAACAGCAAGAGCGCTTCTAGTCAGCAGCAACCCTCTTGATTGTCTCAACAATCAAATCCATGACTCTGATCCTGGTGTGTCTGTCAAGGTGGATCAACGTATTGATGGAGTGGCCTCGGATCATCTTGTCATCTCCTGACTTGGGCATCAAAGTATGCCTCAGAATGGTGTTCATTGTTTGGAGGCCAGCCTGAAGAAAGTAGATAGATCCTAGCCTGTGAGACTTCACATTGGTAGCAGGGATCTCCTTGTACATATTTTCCATAGCATTGTGGCTCTCCTTGGATTCTGAGTATACATCCAAGTCACCATCCTGTGCTTCTGGAACTCCTAAGATAGCAGCCCATTCTTCAACAGTCGATTCATACCTTGCACCTTCAGTCATCCATACAATTCTACCATCTCCATAGAAATGTGTAGTGGAGTAGAATTGCATGATCACCTCATCATTCCAAGCAGTGAATTCTCTGCCAACAAACTCATCCAAACCTATGCAGTGGAAATTGTCTTGGACACTTGGAAACTAGTCCTTGTTTTGCTCGATGAATTTCCAGTCAACATACTGCATATCACTAACAGCTGGACTCTTGTCAAAAAGCACAGTCTCATAGAAATCATGTTGCTCTCTGGTGTAGAACCTGTAGTCAACAGGAGTTTTCTTGCTCTGGGCATATGGATCTATAGCTCTCCTAGCTCTCAATCCTGAATCCTTCCTCTTCTTCATATCTTCAACTAGTGGGTAGCTCGCATTGTGTACCGGAAGGTGAGGTCTGAGCTTCATCAAAGTTGTCAAGTCATCATCATATTCAACTCTGGAAGCAGTCCCTTTGTTTTTCTCAGAAGCTGGAATCTGCCTGGATGTCCTCTTAGGCTTCTCAGCAGCAGCCTTCTTGGATGTGCTAGTCTTTGGCATAGCATCAGCCATCAGCTTCTTTTGTTTTTTTGGGGAGGGGCCTTCTCAACATACTCTTCCTCCTCTTCAGCATCAGCACCAGCAGCTTCTTTTGGATCCTCAAACATGGAGGTAGGTCTTCCAGTCACATGTATAATCCTCTTTCTTGCTTTCTTCTCCCCTGCCTTCTTAGGCACAGCTTTCCTGGGGACGTCAACAGATATAGTTGCCCTAGCAGTCTCATGAGCTTTGAAGGTTGAAGCAGGTGCATAAATTTTGCTGACAACTCTTCGAGAGGAAGTAGCTCCAGTTGCTGACTTCTTGGCAGCCTTCTCTTCATTCTTAACAAGAATCTCTTCTGGAATGAAGTCTGAATCTTCTTCATCAGAATTCAGCTTCTTCCTAGCCCTAGTAGCAGCCTTGGGCAAACCATGGGATCTGGGAGTGTCTGGGTCTAAAGATGAACTAGACTCAGGACTAGTGCCTGAATCCATCTCAACACTTTGCTCTCTCAGGTCATTCTGACTGTCCTCTGCATCTAACATACTGTCCCTGTGAATGGAATATAGATGAGCAGAAGTAGATGAGTCATCACAAAATTATCAGCTGGTTTTTGAAATTTTGAACAAAAGATTTTCAAAGTTTTGCATTCTGTCAGAAACAAATCGGTAAGGCCGAAGCAAAATTTTAGGTGACACCGAGAATAACAGTCCCTTTTAACAGAAACTTGGCACCCTTTTTGGTGAGACCGAAAAGGAGTGCTTGGTTTCACCGAGACAGTTCTCAACAACACAGAAACGAAAATCGGTGGTACCGATTTTCTTGATTCGGTTCTACCGAGTTGCGTCGGGCGGAAGGCAAACCCTAGAAAATCGATTGTTCGCTAGCCTATGGGATTTTGTGTGGATAGGAATACGTGCAATGAGTGGCTTATAGATAAAATCAAATCCAACGCGCAAGAATCGGAAGGGAGCGCAAAGGAGGTCGAATCAGTACCCTAACTTGGTGTGGATCTGCTACGGCGGCGACGATGGAAATTTCATCGATGGCGGCGATTCCCAGCGGTGCAGGAGCGCGGGAAGACAAGGGCGACGACCAGGGGTCTCGAAGCGGCTGCTTAGGGTTATGAGGCGCGACAGTTCTGAGGATGAATTTCAAAACGTCGGGGTCAACAGTATATATACCCTCCACTGTCGGTGATACCGATTTTATGTTTTCGGTGTCACCGAGTTCCACAACTGTCAGCTGACAGGGAAACTTGGTGTAACCGACAATATGAAATCGGCAATACCGAGATTGAAAAACAAATCAACCCTAGGCATTCGGTGAGACCGAGATTGTGGGGTTGGTTCCACCGAGATGCACTTGGGAGATTTTAATGGTCAGTCCTTGTCGATACGGAACTCCGAGTGCTCCACACACAAAGGGATCGAAAAGCATTTGTTCAAATTTTGTGATGCAGCATGAATGGAATATGAGGTGAGAAAGCATAGATAGCTAAATAGTGGTCCTAGGCATTCTTGTCCATCCAATTGGCGAAAGAGAAAATCAATAACCAAATAGCAACAATTGGATGTCCTCGAATGAGAAAATAAATGCAGACCAACATGCTCACACAATAAGATGTCAAAAGAAATCATGACAAACATGCACAAACACACTAGCATCTAACAAGCACTTGGGCGATGACAAAGTCATCTATATATGAGTATTTGACTTAGGAGCCAAGTAAGAGTACTTGATCATAGGTCATACTCATTGTTTAAGCACAAGTGGGGTTACCACTTTTGCATAAAGCATTTAATGTTGTCACATACTAAGAGATGCCTTGACTCAAGTCTTAGAGTAAATCTCCCCCTTAATGTGACATCCCCCCATAAGAGGGATAAACTAACCTTGGGTTTTGTCGATGAAGACTTCATGTTGGTGAGGTAGTTGTGGATGCTCAATGTTGATGAAGATCACCAAGAGTTGGGAGCATCCTTGTTGTTTCCTTACTCCTCTCACCTACATGTGTTAGTCCCAACACACAAGAGACAAATACAAGGATATCTATGGACATGGAGTGGAAAGCATATGTTATGATGTCCATTGATTAGTTGATTACCTTGTCCCTTGCTTACCTTTGAGGGAATGTGTGACTCCTTGAACTATTGCATTGAGTTGATGTTGAGTGCAAAAAGTTCTTGCCAATAATGAATGTGAGTGAATTTCATTGGCGGTGTCACCCCTCAAGAACTTACTAGTTCTTCTTCTTGGGGACCCACATCAAGTTGATGGGGATCCTTGGTGTTGAAGAAGCCTTTGTAGTAGTTGAGCTTGAAGTAGCCTTGGGAACCCACTCCACCAAAGCTAGGGATTCATCTTCATATGAGTCAATGTCCTCTTGAAGCTTGTTCTTGTCCTTGAGCTTGTGGTCTTGTGGTGGAAGGTTATCTTGAGTGTTTGTCCCCTTGGGAAGAGTATTTTCATACTTCTCTTTTTCAGGAACAAACTTGGGCTTGGTATATTGACCTTCTTCCCACTCAACTCCATTAGCGTTGAAGTATCCAACACCATGATTCTTCCGGTATCCTTTGTGTTTGCGTACAATTTCCTCAAATTGCTTACATCCGGCAAGACTCTTGTAGATACCTTTTTCTATAATTCCTTTCAATAAAGCATTTTCTTGCTCAAGTGTAACTTGGCTAAGAGAATCATCATTAGTGGAATCAATAGAACTACTAGAAGCAACATCCTTGGGTTTAGCATTTTTATTGTTGCTACTACATGAAGAACCTTTCTTGCCTTTGTTACTAGATTGCTTAGTTTTAACTTGAGGCATGAAAGTAGACAAGAGTAGTCGTTTGGCTAGATAAGATGAAGTCTTCTTTCGGAGATCGTCATTGATAGCTTTGAGAAACTCATGCTCTTGCTCCAAGTTGAACTTCTCGAAGCGTATCTTCTCATGAGTTCTCACAAGCTCTCTATGATCTTCGAGAGTAGATTCATGAGCTAACTTAAGAGTATTTAGTTCTTTAGTTAGTTGTTCTATTTTCATCTTATCATCATCAAATGACTCATCTTGACTAGCATGAGAATTATCAAGTTCATTTAGATCAACATCACTAGTTTTATCACAAAGCAAGTCATCATCACAAAGCAAATCATCTTCACAAAGCAAATCATCTTCATCACTATCAAAATCAAGATACTCGGGGTGTGATACCTTGGGGCCTTTAGCCATGAAGCAACTTCCACTCCCTTCGTTTGGTGAATCAAATAGATCATAGGAGTTGGTAGTCACTAGAGCAATTCCGGCAACACCATCATCTTGACTATAGTTGGAGTCGGAGTGATAGCTTCTCTCAGAGTTGTTGTCGTAGTCAGAGCCGGAAATCCATTCACCAACATGAGCTTGATGTTTTATTCTTGTGTAGCTCTTGGTGTACTTGTCCTTCTTCTCTGAATCTCTACTTCTCCTTGAGTGTCTTCGTTCATAACGATCATATCTACTCCTTCTCTCTCTTTGTGGTGATTCATTCCTTGAGCTTCGTCTTCGAGGTGACTCTTCTCTTCTTTTGTAGGGAGTCGTGCACTCATTTGAGTAGTGTCTGGGCTTCCCACAATTGTAGCAATTGCGGTCATGACTTGACGAATGCTTCTCATCATATCTTGAGTTGGATCTCCTTTCTTTGCCTCTATTCTTGTAAAACTTGTTGAATTTCTTGACCATGAGGCTTATCTCTTCATTGGTGACAAGGTTGTTGCTTGAAGTTGCGGGAGCATCACTTGTGGCTTTGTAAGCACCGCTAGACTTGTGATGAAGTTCTTCCTTATCTTTGAGTGTCATCTCATGAGCAACAATCCTTCCAATGACTTCCGTAGGCTTGAGATCTTTGTAGTTTGGAATCATTCGGATCAATGTGCACACGGTGTCGTATATCTCATCCAAAGCTCTAACTATTTTTTTAATGATTTTTTCAGTCATTTCTTCGCTTCCTAAGCCGGCAATCTCATTGGTGATGAGAGCTAGCATAGAGTACATCTATGCGACTCCTTCACCATCCTTCATCTTGAACTTGTCAAGCTGACCTTGAAGAACATCTAACTTTGATTCTCTAACGGACTTAGTTCCTTCGTGCATATCAACCAAAGTATCCCAAATCTCTTTTGCATTCTCAAGATGGCTGATTTTGTTGAATTCTTCGGGGGCATAAGCTGTTGAAGAGAATGTCACATGCTTGAGCATTGAGTTGCAACATCTTCAACTCATCCGCGGTCGCTTCATGATCCGGTTCCCGTCCATCCGCAAAGAACTCATCTTGCAAGCCAACATGAACAACAGCCAAAACGGCGGGGTTATGAACAATAATATGCATTATCATTTTGTGCTTCCAACTAGCAAAATTAGTGCCATCAAAGTATGGACCTCTACGGTGATAACTTCCCTCACTAGACGCCATACTCTCCTAGGTTGTGAGACCTAAGCAATGGAGACCAAAGCTCCGATACCACTTGTAGGATAGAAAGTATGTCTAGAAGGGGGGTGATTAGACTACTTGACCAAATAAAAGTTTTGCCTATACCAAGTTTTAGGGTTGACAGTTTTTAGCATTTCATGGCAAGTCAAGTACACCCTACACATGCAAGTCTAAGAGTATATAGCAGCGGAAAGTAACAACAAGCATGTATAGAAGGGATAGGGTAGGAAGATCAAACGCAGTTGTAGACACGATGATTTTACACGTGGTTTCGATAGGTGGCGCTATTGTACATCCACGTTTATGGAGTCTTCAACCCACAGAGGGTAACGGTCACGAGAGTCCACGGAGGGCTCCACCCAAAAGGGTCCACGAAGTAGCAACCTTGACTATTCCATAACGGCTTCCGTCCACGAAGGACTAGCCTCACTATGGGTAGATCTTCACGAAGTAGACGATCTCCTTGCCCTTACAAACTTCTTGGTTCACTCCACAACACGAAGTAGGAGGCTCCCAAGCGACACCTAACCAATCTAGGAGGCACCACCCTCCAAAAGGTAATAGGCTCGGTAATGACGATGAACTCCTTGCTCTTGTGCTTCAAGATGATAGACTCCTTTGTTGGGGAACATTGCATGCGAAACAAAAAATTTACTATGCACACGCAAGATCTATCCATGGTGATGAGCATCTACGAGAGGGAGAGTGGATCTACATACCCTTGTAGATCGCTAAGCGGGAAGCGTTAAGAAATGCGGTTGGTGTAGTCGAACGTCTTCGCGATCCAAATCGCCGAGCGTCCCGCGATCTCATCACGATCCGTCCCGTGATCCAATCACGATCCGTCCCATGAACTCATCACGATCTGTCCCGCGAACTCATCATGATCCGTCTCGCGATCTTGATCACGGTCCTTCCGATCTAGCGCCGAACGGAGGGCACCTCCGTGTTCAGCACACGTACGGCTTGATGACGATCTCCGCCTTCTTGATCCAGCAAGAGGGGGAGGATAGGTGGAAGAGTTCTTCGGCAGCGTGACGGTGCTCCAGCTATGGTGGTGGAGCTGTTCCGGCAGGGCTTCGCCTAAGCACTGCAGAAAACCGATCTAGAGGAGAAACTATGCACTAGAGGAGAGGGCAGCACGTGGTAGAAAATCTTGTGCAAAAACCCTCAAAACCACTAGTATATATAGGAGGAGGGGAGGAGGAGGCTTGTCCATCAAGGGGACAGCCCTAGGCTTCGGCCGAACAAAGGAGGGAGGAGTCCTCCTCCTCCACTCCTAGTAGGATTAGGACTCCTTCCTTATTTGTTCCTTTTTGCCTTTTTCCACCTTTTTCCTTTTTGGGCTTTTCTTCCCAGCCGCATGGGACTTGTGTGGGACTTCCACCAGCCCACTAAAGGCTGGTATTCACCTTACCACAGCGCATGTAGCCTCTTGGGTCGAAATACCCCTCCCGATGGTCCCCCGGTACACTACCGGCACTCCCGGTACACTACCGATGAGCCCGAAACTTTTCCGGCGACCAAAACAAGACTTCCCATATATCAATCTTTACCTCCGGACCATTGTAGAGCTCCTCGTGACGTCCGGGATCTCATACGGGACTCCGAACAACCTTCGGTCACAACCATACATAACTCTATACTACCAAAACGTCACCGAACCTTAAGTGTGCAGACCCTGCTGGTTCGAGAACTATGTAGACATGACCGAGACACATCTACGGTCAATAACCAATAGCGGGACCTAGATTCCCATATTAGTTCCTACATAATCTACTAAGATCTTTATTGGTCGAACCTCCATGTCAAGGATTCAGTTAATCTCGTATGATGTTCCCTTTGTTCTTCGGTATGTTACGTGCCCGAGATTCGATCGTCGGTATCTCCATACCTAGTTCAACCTCGTTACCGGAAATTCTCTTTACTCGTTCCGTGATACAAGATCCCGTGACTAACACTTAGTCACATTGCTTGCAAGGCTTATTGTGATGCTGTATTACCGAGTGGGCCCTGAGATACCTCTCTGTCACATGGAGTAACAAATCCCAGTCTTGATCCATGCCAACCCAACAGACACCCTCGGAGATACCTGCAGAGTACCTTTATAGTTACCCAGTTACGTTGTGATGTTTGATACACACAAGGCACTCCTCTGGTGTCAGTGAGTTGCATGATCTCATGGTCATAGGAACAGATACTTGAGATGCAGAAAACAGTAGCAATAAACTGACACGATCATATGCTACGTTTGTAGTTTGGGTCTTGTCCATCACACCATTCTCCCAATGATGTGATCCCATTATCAAATTACATCTCATGTCCATGGCTAGGAAACCTTAACCATCTCTGATCAATGAGCTAGTCTATTAGAGGCATACTAGGGACATGGTTTTGTCTATGTATCCACACATGCATCTAAGTCACCGATCAATACAATTATAGCATGGATAATAAACGATTATCATGAACAAGGAAATATGATAATAACTAATTTATTATTGCCTCTAGGGCATATTTCCAACAGTCTCCCACTTGCACTGGAGTCAATAATCTAGTTCACATCACCATGTGATTCACATTGTTATGAATCTAACACCCAATGAGTTCTGGGGCTCGATCATGCCTTGCATGTGAGAGAGGTCTTATGGCCAACGGGTCTGCGACATTCAGATCCATGTGTACTTTGCAAATTTCTATGTCAAACCGTAAACACTGCTACCACACTCCACTTGGTACTATTACAAATGGCTGCTCCACTATACGTATCCAGATTGCTACTACGAGTCATCCGGATTGGTGTTAAAGCTTGCATCGACGTAACTCTTTATGACAAACTCTTTATCACCTCCATAATCGAGAAACATCTCCTTAGTATTTTAGTTACTAAGGATAATCTTGACCGCTGTCCAGTGCTCCATTCCAGGATCACTTTGAAACCTTTCGGCCATACTTATGGCAAGGCTGACATCGGGTCTTTGTGCACAAGATTGCATACATGATAGAGCCTATGGCTAAAGCATAGGGGATGACACTCATATTTTCTCTATCTTCTGCAGTCACTGGGCATTGAGTCTTACTCAACTTTACACCTTACAAATCAGGCGAGAACTCTTTCTCTGACTGATCCATTTTGAACTCTTTCAAAATCTTGTCAAGGTATGTACTCATTGAAAGTCTCATCAAGCATCTTGATCTATCTCTATAGATCTTGATGCTCAACAATTAGGTAGCTTTTATCTAGGTCTTCCTTTGAAAAACTCTTTTCAAACAACCATTTATGTTTTCCAGAAATTCTACATCATTTCCGATCAACAATATGTCAACCACATATGCTTACCAAAAACTCTATAGTGCTCCCACTCACTTTATTGTAAATAAAAGTTTCTCATAAACTTTGTATAGACTCAAAAACTTTGATCACCTCATCAAAGTGTATATTCCAACTCCGAGATGCTTGCTTCAGTTCATAGAAGGATCACTGAAGCTTGCACACCTTTTAGCATCCTTAGGACTGACAAAACCTTCTGGTTGTATCTAATACAACCTTTCCTTAAGGAAGGAAACGATGTTTTGGTATCCATCTGCCAGATTTCATAATTGAAAAATGCAGCAACTGCTAACATAATTCCAACAGACTTTAGCATCACTACGAGTGAGAAAGTCTCATCGCAGTCAACTCCTTGAACTTGGCGGAAACTTCTTTGCGACAAGTCGAGCTTTATAAATGGTGACATTCACCATCAGCGTCTGTCTTCATCTTAGAGGTCCATTTGTACTCAATGATCTGCCGTCCAACGAGCAAGTCTACCAAAGTCTATACTTGGTTTTCATACATGGATCCTTTCTCGGATTTTATGGCCTCTAACCATTTGTCGGAATCCGGGCCCATCATCGCTTCTCCACAACTCGTAGGTTCATCGTTGTCCAACAACATGACCTCCAAGACAGGGTTGTCGTACAACTCAGGAGCAGTACACATCCTTGTCGACCTACGAGGTTCAATAGTAACTTTATTCGAAGCTTCATGATCATCATCATTTACTTCCTCTTCAAATGACGTAGATTCCACAGAAACATCTTTCTGCGCTACGCTACTCTCTGGTTGAAACAAAGGTTCAACAACCTCATCAAGTTCTATCTTCCTCTCACTCAATTCTTTCGAGAGAAACTTTTCCTCGAGAAAGGACCCAGTTTTAGCAACAAAAACTTTATGCTTGGATCTGAGATAGAAGGTTCACCCAACTGTTCTTAGGGTATTCTATGAAGATGCATTTGTCTGCTTTGGGTTTGAGCTCATTCGGTGAAAACATTTTCCACACAAGCGTCACAGCCCCAAACATTAAGAAATGACAGCTTGGGTTTCTATCAAACCCTAATTCACACGGTGTCATCTCAACGGATTTAGATGGTGCCCTATTTAAAGTGAATGTAGTTGTCTCTAATGCATAACCCCAAAATTATAGTAGCAAAACGATAAGAGACATCATAGCACGCACCATATCCAATAGAGTACGACTATGACATTCGGCCACACCATCACACTATGGTGTTCCAGGTGGCGTGAGTTGTGAAACAACTTTCACATTGTCTAAAGTTGTATGCCAAACTCGTAACTCAGATATTCACCTCCACGATCATATCACAGACATTTTTATCTTCTTGTCACGATGATCTTAAACTTCACTCTGAATTTGCTTGAACCTTTCAAATGATTCAGACTTGTGTTTCATTAAGTAAATATACACTATATCTACTCAAATCATCAGTGAAGGTAAGGAAATAACGATATCCACCGCACGCTACAAGACTCATTGGATTGTATACATCAACATGTATCATTTCCAATAAATCACTTGCCCGCTCCATCCATCTGGAAACGGGGTCCTTAGTCATCTTGCCCAAGAGGCATGGTTCGCATGTCTCAACCGATTCGAAATCGAATAAGTCCAAAGATCCATAAGCATGGAGTTTCTTCATGCGGTTTATACCAATATGACATTTAGTGGCAGTGCCACAAGTGTGTGGTACTATCATTATTAACTTTGTATCTTTTGGCATCAATGTTATGAACATGTGTATTCCCACTCGATTCAAGCGATTGTAGCACCCAGACAATCTGAGCACATGCTTAACGATTGAGATATTCTCCTTCATCTTGCAGGCAAAGAATCTTGTTAGAGATCTCATACCTCGCAACACGGGCACGAGCCTGAAATCCTAATTTCAGCTCTTAGAACATCTCATATGTTCCGTGACGTTCAAAATGTTTTGGAGCCTCAATTCTAAGCCGTAATGCATGACGCACTAAACTATCAAGTAGTCATCAGAACGTGTCTGTCAGATGTTCACAACATCTACAGACGATGCTAGAGGGGTTGGCGCGCCGAGCAGTGCATTAAGGACATAAGCCTTCTGTGCAGCAATGAGGACAATCCTCAGATCACGGACCCAGTCCGCAATATTGCTACCATCATCTTTCAACTCTATTTCTCTAGGAACATATAAAAATTCAAGGGAGCTACAGCACGAGCAATTAATCTACAACATAATTTCCAAAGACACTACTGACTATGTTCATGATAATGAGTTCAATTAATCATATTACCAAAGAACTCCCACTCAAATTGACATCCCTCAGGTCATCTGAGTGTCACATGATCCAAATTCACCAACTCAAGTCTGATCATCACGTGAGTTGAGGTGGTTTCAAAGGTGAACATCATCATGTTGATCATATCTACTATATGACTCATGTTCGACCTTTCGCTCTTTTTTGTTCCGAGGCCATGTCTGTACATGCTAGGCTCGTCAAGTTTAACTCGAGTGTTCTGCATGTGAAACACTGGCTTGCACCCGTTGTATGTGAACATAGAGTCTATCACACCCGATCATCACGTGGTGTCTCGACACGACGAACTTTCGCAACGATGCACACTCGGGGAGAACACAATTCATCTTGAAATTTAAGTGAGGGATCACCTTATAATGCTACCATCGTCCTAAGCAAAACAAGGTGCATAAAAAGATTAACATCACATGCAAATCATAAGTGACATGATATGGCGATGAACTTGTGCTTTTGATCTCCATCTTCAAAGCACCGGCATGATCTCCGTCGTCACCGGCACGACACCATGATCTCGATCAATGTGTCGCCATCGGGGTTGTCGCACCCACCATCATTCTACTACTATTTCTACCGTTTAGCGATAAAGTAAAGCATTACATAGCGCTTAATGATTGACATGCAGGTCATACAATAATTAAAGATAACCCTATGGCTCATGTCGGTTGCCGTACTCATCAACATGCAAGTCGTGATATTCTATACAACACATGATCATCTCATACATCACATATATCTCATCATGTAATTGGCCATATCACATCACATCATACCCTGCAAAAACAAGTTAGACGTCCTCTAATTGTTGTTGCATGTTTTACATGGCTGCTATGGGTATCTAGCAAGAACAATTCTCACATACGCATAAACCACAACGGTGATACATAAGTTGCTTTTCTACCTTCTCAAGGACCGCCTTTGTCGAATCCGATCCAACCAAAGTAGGAGAAACAGACACCCGCCAGCCATGTTTGTGCAACAAAGTTACACGTCACTCGATGGAACCGGTCTCTCGTAAGCGTACGAGTAATGTTGGTCCGGGCCGCTTCATCCTACAATACCGCTGAACCAAAACACGACCAAGAGAGGAAGCAATCTAAGCATCAACGCCCACAAACTCTTTGTGTTCTACTCGAGATCTCATCTACACACAGACCTAGCTCATGATGCCACTGTTGGGTAACGTTGCATGGGAAACAAAAAAATTCTTACGCACACACAAGATCTATCCATGGTGATGAGCATCTACGAGAGGGAGAGTGGATCTACATACCCTTATAGATCGCTAAGAGGGAAGCGTTAAGAAACGCGGTTGGTGTAGTCGAACGTCTTCGCGATGCAAATCGCCGAGCATCCCGTGATATCATCATGATCCGTCCCGCGATCCAATCACAATCCGTCCCGCGAACTCATCACGATCCGTCTCGCGATCTTGATCACGGTCCTTCCGATCTAGCGCCGAACGGATGGCAACTCCGCGTTCAGCACACGTACGGCTTGATGACGATCTCCGCCTTCTTGATCCAGCAAGAGGGGGAGGAGAGGTGGAAGAGTTCTCCGGCAGCGTGAAGGCACTCCAGCGATGGTGGTGGAGCTGTTCTTGCAGGGCTTCGCCTAAGCACTGCAGAAAACCGATCTAGAGGAGAAACTATGCACTAGAGGAGAGGGCAGCATGTGGCAAAAAATCTTGTGCAAAAACCCTCAAAATTACTAGTATATCTAGGAGGAGGGGAGGAGGAGGCTTGGCCCTCAAGGGGCCAGCCCTAGGATTCGGTCGAACCAAGGAGGGAGGAGTCCTCCTCCTCCACTCCTAGTAGGATTAGGACTCCTTCCTTATTTGTTCCTTTTTGCCTTTTTCCACCTTTTTCCTTTTTGGGCTTTTCTTCCCAGTCGCATGGGCCTTGTGTGGGACTTCCACCAGCCCACTAAGGGCTGGTATTAACCTTCCCACATCCCATGTAACCTCTTGGGTCGAAATACCCCTCCCGATGGTCCCCCGGTACACTATCGGCACTCCCGGTACACTACCGATGAGCCCGAAACTTTTTCTGCGACCAAAACAGGACTTACTATATATCAATCTTTACCTCCAGACCATTCCGGAGCTCCTCATGACATCTGGGATCTCATTCGGGACTCCGAACAACCTTTGGTCACAACCATACATAACTCTATACTACCGAAACGTCACCGAACCTTAAGTGTGCAGACCCTGCGGGTTCGAGAACTATGTAGACATGACCGAGACACCTCTACGGTCAATAACCAATAGAGGGACATGGATGCCCATATTGGTTCCTACATATTCTATGAAGATATTTATCGGTCGAACCTCTATGTCAAGGATTCAGTTAATCCCGTAGGCTTCGGTCGAAACTCGGTTGCACCGATAAGGTGACCAACGGTCAGATTTCCAATCTTCGTGACGCCGATCCAACATTCTCGGTGGTACCGATAATGTGAATTTGCGTAACAGAAATTTGGCAACCTAAACTCAGTGGCACCGGTACGGAATCGGTTGCACCGAAGTGGCTAGGGTTTGGCTGAGTCTGTCTAGGTTCTGGAATCGGTGGCACCGGTATGGGAAAGTTGGTTGCACCGATTTTGAGTGTTAGGTATAGAACAGACTTTGGTGGGAGAGTTTGTGGATGTTTTTGGCGACTATCACTTGTGCACGTTTGAGCATATTGTTCACCAACAAACCTTACCCCCTTTTAATAGTATTGGCTTTCCTATGGACTCAAAGTGATTTCTCACAAATATAAAATGTAGAGTCCTCTTGCTTGAAGCTTGGCCAACCTATTTCCTTGCATCTTGGGGTATCTCCATAGTCTCCTTTTGCCAATCCTATCATTGAACATTTCCTGAAATATACTTGGTGGAAACATTAGTTCAATGACTTATATGTTGTTATTAATTACCAAAACCACCAAGGGAGCAAATGTGCTTTCAGCGTGTCATAATCATAATACTTGTGCTCATCAAAACTTGGGGGACTAAAAATATCTTCTTCATCAAACATAGCATCCCCAAGATTGTGGCTTTGCATTAATTAACATCATGAATATTCAGAGAATTCATACTAACAATATTGAAATCATGCTCATCATCCAAAGATTTAGTGCCAAACATTTTAATAACTTCTTCTTCTAATACTTGAGCACAATTTTCCTTACCATCATTTTCACGAAAGACATTAAAAGAATGAAGCATTTGAGGCAACCTCAATTCCATATTTTTTTGTAGTTTTCTTTTATAAAACCAAACTAGTGAAAAACAAGAAACTAAAAGATTTGATTGCAAGATCTAAAGATATACCTTCAAGCACTCACCTCCCCGGCAACGGCGCCAGAAAAGAGCTTGATGTCTACTACACAACCTTCTTCCTATAGACTCGTGTTGGGACTCCAAGCGCAGAGTTTTGTAGGACAATGGCAATTTTCCCTCAAGTGTATGACCTAAGGTTTATCAATCCATGGGAGGTGCAGGATGAAGATGGTCTCTCTCAAACAACCCTGCAATCAAATACAAGAAATCTCTTGTGTCCCCAACACACCCAATACAATGGCAAATTGTATAGGTGCACTAGTTCGGCGAAGAGATGGTGATACAAGTGCAATATGGATGCAAGATATAGGTTTTTGTAATCTGAAAATATAAAAACAGCAAGGTAAAAAATAGTAAACAACAAGCAAAACATTGTATAAATGCTTGGAAACAAGGCCTAGGGTCCATACTTTGACTAGTGCAATTTTTCTCAACAATACTAACATAGTTGAATCATATGTAAATACCTCTCGTGCGACAAAGAGTTCACTCCAAAGTCACAAATAGCGGAGAACTAACGAAGAAATTATTGTAGGGTGCGAAACCACCTCAAAGTTATCTTTTCTGATCAATCTTATGAGCTATCCCTATAAGTGTCACGAATAGCCCTAGAGTTTGTACTGAAATAACACCTTAAGATACACATCAACCAAAACCCTGATGTCACCTAGATACTCCAATGTCACCACAAGTACCCATGGGCTTGATTATACGATATGCATCACATAATTTCAGATTCATCATGTTCAATCCAACACAAAGAACTTCAAAGAGTGCCCCAAAGTTTCTATCGGAAAGTCAAGACAAAAACGTGTGCTAACCCTTATGCATAGATTCCCAAGGTCACGGAACGTGCAAGTTGATCACCAAAACATACATCAAGTGGATCAATAGAACATTCCATTGTCACCACGGATATCCCATCGCAATACATACATCAAGTGTTCTCAAATCCTTAAAGACTCAATCCGATAAGAAAACTTCAAAGGGAAAACTCAATTCATCACAAGAAGATAGAGAGGGGAAAACTCCATATGATTCATCTATATCAATAATGCTTGCGGTACATCAAGATCGTACCATCTCAAGAACACGAGAGAGAGAGAGAGATCAAACACATAGCTACTGGTACATACCCTCAGCCCCGAGGGTGAACTACTCCCTCCTCGTCATGAAGACCACCGGGATGATGAAGATGGCCTCCGGTGATGATTTCCCCCTCCGGCAGGGTGCCGAAACGGGCTCTTGATTGGTTTTTCGTGGCTCTGAAGTCTTGCGGCGGCGGAACTCCCAATCTAGGTTTCTTTTCGGAGGTTTCTGCATTTATAGGACTTTTTGACATTGGAATCACGTCAAGGAGGTGCTTGAGGGCCCCACAAGCTTGCTAGGTGCAGCCAGGGGGGCCGCGCCTAGCAGGCTTGTGGACTCCTCGTCCACTTCGTGGCCTAGCTCTTCGCTCTAGTATTTTTTATATTTTCCAAAAATATTCTCCGTAAATTTTTAGCCCATTCCGAGAACTTTTATTTCTGCACAAAAACAACAGCACGGTAGTTCTGCTGAAAACAGCGTTAGTCCGGGTTAGTTCTAATAAAGTCATACCAAAATCATATAGAATTATTGTAAACATGACATGAATATTTCATAAATTATAGATGCATTGGAGACGTATCAGGGATGCCTCGAATGACATCCTTCTTTTTCGTTCGCAAGTGATTGGTATGTTACTTGGAGCTATATTTTTATTCATCACATGATATGGGTTTTGCTTGGAGCGTCGTGCATTATAGTTTTATTTTGTTTGCTTGTTAGTTTTCCATAATCATTTTTTGCTGGACACGCCTTCTTAAAGAGACACACATTCATCATAATTTGTTAGAATGCTTTTTGTGCCTCACTTATATCTTTTGAGTTATGCAGTTGCTCACATACTTCACTTATATCTTTAGAGCACGATGGTGGTTATATTTTATACAAATGATTGCACTCTCATGTTTCACTTAAATCGTTTTGAAAGTCTTACATGAAAGTGATAATATGCACTGGTTACAAAGACTAGTCTGAAAATGATAGGTATATAAGAGTGACATAATAAAAACTTGCATGTAGATCACTAAATATGGCTTGTGTGATTTGATTATATCAATGTAGTAATATGAAAGGGTATATTCATAGTCCTTGGTTAGTACATATATCGATATTAAAGCTTGGAATTAACTACTCATTTAAGTATCGGTCATTGCATGACTGGAATATTGGAGCACTTTTATTCCTCGTTGAAATCCTTCTGTTGTTTGAGTCGGGGGTGCGCGATGGTTAACTCCTTCCAACCTCCTCCCTAGGTGCATGCGAGTAGTACTTTGCTTAGAAGGCTAATAAAACTTTCACAATAAGTATGTGATTTCTTTATGACTAGTATGAGTTCATGGACTATACACACTCCCACCTTTTCGCATATTGTTACCCTCTTCGGTATCGTGCATTTCCCTTTCTCACCTCGAGAGTTGGTGCAAACTTTGCCGCTGCATCCAAATCTCGTGATATGATACATTCTATCACACATAAACCTCCTTATATCTTTCTTAAAACAACCACCATACCTACCTATCATGGCATTTCCATAGCCATTCCGAGATATATTGTCATGCAACTTCATTTGTTTCATTTCATGACATGTGTGTTCACTTTCATATTGCTTTGCATGATCATATAAAGCCGACATGATATTTGTGGCAAAGCCACCATTCATCATTGTAGTACATGTTATGATAGATCATTGCACATCCTGGTACACTGCTAGAGGCATTCATATAGAGTCATATTTTGTTCTAGGTTTATCGAGGTGTAAGTAAATAAAAGTGTGATGATCATTATTATTAGAGCATTGTCCCAGTGAGGAAACTAATGAATGATGGAGGCTAATGATTCCTCCAATGGATGAGGATAAGGTTCCGGACTATGAGAAAAAAGATATATAAAAAGAGAGAAGGGGCAATGCCACTATCCTTTTACCATACTTGTGCTTCAAAGTAGCACCATGTTTTTCATACAGAGAGTCTCCAGATTTTTCATTTTCATATACTAGTGGGAATTTTTCGTTATAGAAATTGGCTTGTATATTTCGATAACAGGCTTACTCAAATGCCTGGGGTCTTCATGAGAAAGCAAGTTGGATGCACACCCACTTAGTTTTAGTTTGAGTTTTCATATACGTATAGCTCTAGTGCATCCGTTTAATGGCAATTCCTACTCCTCGCATTGATATCGATTGATGGGCCTCTCCATTTCCTATTGATCCGCCTAGTTGGTGGGAAACTTTCTCCATTTTTTGCCTTCCCTTATTAATCTCTACCACCATATTCTATTCCACCCGTAGTGTTATGTCCATGCCTCACACTCATGTATTAGGTGTAGTTGAAAATGTTGAAGCGCGTGAAAAAGTATGATCCAAGTTCTCATGATGTTTACTTGTGTTAGGAAGATGGAGTCATGCCATGCTTATGTAATTCAATGAGTACGGATAACATTTGGTAAGCATCGTATATTTTAAAACAATAATGTTTATGTTCTTATATTCATGAATATTATTATGTTGATATCAATTACTATTGTTTGTCAATATTTATTCCATACAAGAGATTACATGATAAACATGCTAGGTAGCATTTTACACCAAAAGAAATGTTTATATCATTTACATACTCGAGGACGAGCAGGAATTAATCTTGGAGATGATGATAGGTCTCCAATGTATATACATTTTTTATTGTTTCATGCTATTATATTATCAATCTTATATACTTTTTATAAATTTTTATATCATTTTTATGGAGTAACCTATTAACCCTGTGCCTAGTGCTAGTTGTTTTTGTCTGTTTTTTGATTTCATAGAAAATCCATACCAAACGGAGTCCAAACGCTACGAAACATTTTTGGCGATTTTTTTGGTACAAGAGGGACCGTATCCATACCAAACGGAGTCCAAACGCTACAAAACATTTTTGACGATTTTTTTCGGGACAAGAGGGACCGTAGAAACTTCGGGAGGAGTCCAGGTGTGAAATGAGGAGACGACAAGACAAGAGGGCGTGGTCAGGGGGTGGTCGCGGTCCTGATGTCTTGTGGACCCCACGTTGCCCCGTCTGACCTAATTCCACTTCTATAAATCCCAAAATATTCTGAAACCCACACGAAGCCACCGAAATCAATTTTTTCGCCGTCGTAAGTCTCTGTTCTTCCGCGATCCCATCTGGAGGCCTTTTCCGACACCCTGTCGGAGGGGGAATCGACCACAGAGGGCTTCTACATCAACCTTGTCGCACCTCTGATGATGTGTGAGTAGTCTACCAGAGACCCACGTGTCCATAGTGATTAGCTAGATGACTTGTTCTCTCTCTCTTTGATCTTCAATACCATATTCTCTTCGGAGATCTATCAGATGTAATCTTCTTTTGCGGTGTGTTTGTTAGGGTCCGATGAATTATGGATTTATGATCAGATTATTCATTGAAAGTAACTGAGTCAATTCTGAACTTTATTGTGCTTGATTTGCACTACTAGGAGAAAACCTAGTAGTAGCGCTTGTTTTCCCCTTAGTAGTAGCGCTGATGGCAGTGCTACTGCTAAGGCGCTACAACTAAGTGTTTAGCAGTAGCGTTGAACAACCAGCGCTACTGGTATGACTGTTAGCAGTAGCGCTTGTTCACAACAAGCGTTGATGTTAAACCAGCGCTACTGCTACATCTCACCAGCGCTACCTATTATAACTACCGATATCGCTGGTGGGTCCCATGTAGAAGCAGTGTCATTAGTAAGCAGAAGTGGATGGGTTTGTGTATATATATTAATTGATGACAACATGAGTTCAAATAGATAACTAGACTTCAAAAACCTTACAAGTCCAAACCGAACTGCTAGATCGAGACCAATAATCTTACTACAATACTATTAATCTTACTACAATACTATTAGTCTTACTACAATACTATTAAACCTTAAACTAGAGCTTAATCTTACTACAATACTATTAATGAGAAGAATCTGGTGGGGGGGGGCATTCTCGGCGGAAGTATCCTGACCACACTTCCCCATCGAGCTCTCTCGGCTGGGCATGAAGATGTCACTTGTTGCAGCGCCCATTCCATAACCAAGTGTGGACTACTCTGAGGCGGCATCCGAGCATGCTCTGCAGCGTTGGCCTCCACGAAGATGACGTATGCCACAACTTTTAGTTGTGTTTCGGCATAACTCTAGCACGTATTAACTTCGTGCTCCCAGAAACCACACTGAGTCTCCCGGAACTTATTCTCTGCCTCTTTCAAATGCCGCATACAATCTCTCCATCCGAACACTGCATCGTCAATCATTTTTCCGCGCACCAACAATTGCCTCCACCAATCCAACTCTTGTTCACGAGAACGTTTAGGAGACATGGGAATCCCTGTAAATTTGGCATGACATTTGCTTAACAATGGACATATTAAGTATACATCACACAAAACAAATCTCCCCATCCGATGCATTCATTCATCTAAATGCATCCATCCATCCATCTAATCATCTAAATGCATCCGTTCACAATCATCGCAATGCATCCATTCACAATCATCTCAGTGCAGCCATTCAAAACCATCTAAATGCATCCATTCACAATCATCTAAATGCAACCATTTAAAACCATCTAAATGCATCCATTCACAATCATCTAAATACATCCATTCAAAACCATCTAAATGCATCCATTCAAAACCATCTCAATGCATCCATTCATAATCATCTAAATGCATTCATTCAAAACCATCTAAATGCAGCTACCCAAAACCATCTCAATGCATCCATTCACAATCATCTAAATGCAGCCATTCAAAACCATCTAAATGCAGCCATTCAAAACCATCTCAATGCATCCATTCACAATCATCTAAATGCACCCATTCACATCATCCATCCATCTAACCATCTAATTTTCATCCATCCATTCATCTAACCATCTAAATTTCATCCATCCATGGGAGAGAGAGGAGGGAGAGGGAGAGATATTGCTGCGTGGATGCCGGGCCGGGGAGACGTCGTGTGGGGAGGGCTGAGACGGGGTGCCGCCGCGTGGGGAGGGCCGAGACGGGGAGCCGCCGCGTGGGGACGGCCGGGACGGGGAGGGCTACTGCGGAGGAGCCCCCACGTGGGGAGGGTCGGCGCGGGGTTGTGAGAGCGGCGGCGCGAGATCGAGGAAGAGATCTAAGAGTGAGGAGTGAGAGGGCCGCGCGGGGGAGATGCTAAGTCGAGGGGACCAGTACTTAGCAGTAGCGTGAGGCCAGGAAGAGCGCTATTGCTACACCTTTAGCAGTAGCGTTTCTCCTTGACAGTCGCTACTACTACCAGTCTCCATCGTCGGTTGGGGTGGGACCGATTAGCAGTAGCGCTGGTTCAAAGTCCAGCGCTACTGCTAACAGAATAACAGAATACCTGTAGCGCCTTTCTCTGAAAGCGCTACTACTAATTAGCAGTAGCGATGTCCCTTCAACAAGCGCTACTGCTAAAATCCTATCTATAAGCATTCTCATAGTAGTGTTATATAGCTATGTAACGATTTCCGATCTATGGGTTTTCTTTAGCGAAGTTGATCGATCGATCTTCAGTGGAAGTGGTGCATAGTAGCGGGTTCAATCTTGCGGTGTCCTTAACGCGGCACGTATTATGTTGCTACTAAGGATAAAATGAGAGGATGGGATGGGGGGCTGAACATATTGCTTGTCTTTCTTTATCTACATTATATCATCTTGCTTAAAACGTTACCCTGTTTGTCATGAAATTAATACCTCCCTCACCCGCACGCGTTTCCCATCCGAATCGGTCAGCGTCGCTTCGGAGCGTCGGTGAGCCGCATTCATGCCCAGCCAGAGCGGATGCAACCTCTTGCGGCAGCACAAAGCGGCGTGCCGGACAAGAGAGCGCCGTTGGCGACGCTTCCCGATGCAGGCATCTGCCCATGTTCGAGAATAATAGAGATTTAGCTGATGAAGTTAAAGAGTTGTCTATTTTCAATGGTTTTTTTTATGAGATTTGTGAGGCATAATTCGTCTTGTATCTCGCCAAAGGGGTCACTAATAATTCGGAATGATTGCATTTAAATTTGTTGCTTTCAAGAATGAAATCATCAATGCTAGCGTGCACCTAGCAGCAACATCGCTATTACCATATCGTTCTCCTTCATCTGCTGATGAAAATGAGTTGCGGAGAAGTCTGATCCACTGCACCTGCACATGGCCCTCGTGGCATTAATTCAGGCCTTTGAGAGCTGAAATCATGTACTAGATCATGAAGTGTGAACTAGCCAGGTTAAGCCAGGGCAAAAGGAAGGAAAATAGACACGCCCCATACCAGACTTGCAAGGAAGGTAAATACAACTTGAGTCAAAATCAGGCAACATATTGTGAGTAAAGAAGAAATCAATATCAAACTTCAAAGTATCCGTGCTATCTGACATTTCATAATTTGCTACCCTGATGTAAAATGAATGAATACCAACAACATGAAAACTAAAAACAACACAATGTGATTACTGTGATCTTTTTCAACTATATGTCCGTGTAATGAGAACAAAAAAATGTATATGGTCCATCAACCCCTGTTGGCAAGTAACGAAGCCTCGTCGTCATCTTGTCCTACATCAAGATGCTCCTGGGTTTTGCATTCCTGGAGCGAAGCCTCGGTGCTCGGATTCTTGTCTACGGTAAGAGAGGTTAGCTCGACGTTCTCCACCTGGTGACCTTCGGCATCATCATCCAAAGCCAGCAAATCAGTAGGAAGTATGTTAGAATTTGGGTCACTTCTCGGCACTAAGAATAGCAGTGCCAACGGTAGTAGCCTCATCACATTTCGGATCAAGATCGCGGCCCAGAGGTTTTTGAACTCTGTTCTTGTGATCCTTAATAAATGAAGGAGTAGCCCACCGATCCAAGATGCTGACAGCACGCCAATATTGTCAATGGACATGAGCAGCGCGAAGAATGTGCCCTCAATGCCAGGTGGGCAAAGCTTTGAGCTGAGCACCAAAAGAGGCATCCACTTGATGCGGTTGATCATTTTGGCGACCCCTTCGTCGATCACAGCGAAGTAGTAATCAGGTATCCCAAGTTTTAGATTTAGACGAAGTACCAAAATCAGATCAAGCATTCCTGACAGACTTAGTAGCAACTGACTTGAACAAAGAACACTGCGAAAAGAGTGGTCCCTAAGAATATTTTGATAAAGTATAACTCCAACAAGAGATCCCACCGAACCAATTGCGAAGATAAACCCAATGAATCCCTGGTAAAGTAGAAAAGAAGTATTATTTCAGCCATGTGTTAAAGATTGGTAAATTCCCAAAAGTAGGAATGCTATATTTGCATCAGATGTACCCACACTGCCCCTATTTGATGCTTTAGAATAAGAAGCAAACTTTGTAACATTTGTTCAGGAATATACCCAAAACTATCTATATTGCATATAACTATATATATTGGATTTTTCTTCAAAAGTAATTTGTTGATATCATAATTTTACAAAATATGTTAATTTGAAGATATGGAACATCTTGAAAAGATATTGTAGTCAAAATAACATCTTGGAAATTATGAAAAGTCTATAACATGAAGTGAAAAGGAACACATAGAGTCATTTCAGATGTGTCAAGTACAGATGAACTTTCCCCGGGGAAAAAAGTATTAAAGAATTAACTGCAAGCAAACTGTAGTGTCATCAAAATAGGAGCCAAAGGTCCAAAGAAACTATGAATTATATTATAGCACAAGAATGTATATAGGTGTAAGGTGTACCTCAGAAAAAGATGGCCCTGCACTTGGATCTGTGTACCAGTAAAACATTCCTTCTTGAATATCCACACTGAGAGCAAGCGACATGTACATGTAAAAACATGGCCGCCATACTTCAGGGCATTTTAAGGTCATTAACATTTTTCCACTGGCTTCTACAAACTTCTTATGAGCCTAGTTTGTGGTTTCAGACAGAAAAATTAGTGCATACAAACAAATTACTTATATCTGATCACAAACACCACGAAGAAAACATTCTACTAACCTGCCCGTATGGGAAGTTGGGGATATGGACATCCTTTAGCAGTATTCCAGCTAAAATTACCAAGGCAGAAGGTATAGTTAAAATGCCAAGGGTTCCCTTGAGAAAGACAAGATTTATCTACTATCAGGTTCCAGAAACCAGTACCATCCAAAGTAGTAATAATAGATAATTTACTTTCTACACAGCAAAATAGAGGGTCTTGGTGTACTTATTCTCATGCATAACCAGAGTGTATATGTGAATAAAATACTCTGGATTGGATTTATGAGGAAGTTATCTAGCTCATTTGATTAGAGATGATCAATGATTGCGAAGTACAGAGCGCTAAAATATCGAGTGTCATGAACTGGTGATGCTCACCTGCGATCCAATTGCATGAACAAGAAAACCACTTATTGAGAATCCAATAAGACCTCCAACAGATGAACAGAAGCCATTTAAGCTCATCATGTCAGCCGCGAGATGAGGGTGTATTAGACTGTTTTCGGCCACACAGGCATCTATAGTTACATCAGCTATTGCTACACTTGCACTCCCAGACATCAATGCCAACAATGCGAACATCACATGAAGCTTGCTGTGGAGAGAGAGTATAAGCATAGCAATCACTCCCATTATGCCTGTGTATTCCTCGGAAAACAGGGAGGGGGCTAAATTAGTAAAGAAAAACCATAGCCTGTTACCAACTATAATAGTTACATTTAATCAAGAGAACGGCAGTAAAATTAACACTCCTACGGGGTATAGCTGACGTATTTCGCTGATGCCGCATTTTTGCTTTGAATATATGCAAGTAAAGAGCTCCATTGATTCCTTCCTAATTGTTGGTCACATTTAGGATTTCCCTATATGCAATTCAGTTATTCAGAAGGTTGGTCACATTTAGCATTTCCCTATATGCAATTCAGTTATTCAGAAGTGAAATATGGATATCCCAATGGCAAAACAAGCTTGTTTTCTGATGTGGCTCATCATCGTTCGGATGCATAGTGCCATAGTGCATAGCAGCAAGGCAGTCCTATCTGAGCCACAGGCGTAATCGACGCCGTTGATTTTGTTCGTCACTGGTCACTAATCACTATACTTCACCAGCACCAAATGCTCAAACACTACCACAAGTCTAAAATTCAGACAGTTTTTGTTGATTTGGTGCACCACACGATCATTCGGACGCATAGTGCATAGCAGCAAAGAAATGTCAATCCTATCTGAGCCACAGGCATAATCAACGCTGTCGATTTGGTTCATCGCTAGTCATTAATCACTGATCAGTAATCATTGTACTTCCCCAGCACCAAATGCTTAAACACCACCACAAGTCTACGGTTCAGTACAGACTTTCAGTTTAGAGCACATGAGTAGACAAGTGTAATCAAAAGCCCAAAACAGTATGGTGCTCACCTGCAAAGACGAAGTAGGGCCGGCGCCGGTAGCCGGCGACGGGGAGCACGTCGGTGAGCAGGCCCCAGACCGGCTTGACCAGCCACGGGATGGAGGTGACGCCGTGGTACACCTGCGCCGCCGACGGCTGCACCTTCTGCACGTCCTTCCAGTAGTAGTCGGAGGCGACGCGCGAGATGCCGCCCCCGAGCCCCTGGCTGATGCCGTAAGTGGCCACCACGCCGAGCACGAAGCTCCAGTGCAGCTCCCTGACCAGCATCCGGAACCACGCCACCGGGGACAGCGCCCAGCCGCCCGCCTCCTCAGCCTTGGCCGGCGGCGACCCCGGGGCCTCCTCGATGAGCACATTGGCCTCCCCCCTGTCCTCGGGGAGGTCGTGGCGGGGCGGCTGAGGCGACATCTTCTTGGCTTGGCCGCTCCCGGGGGAGATCTCCGATGGGTGCGCCGCCGCTCGGAGACCGCGCGCTAGAGCTTGGATCCCGCACTGGCTCTCGGCGAGCCGCTCCGAGCTGGATCTGGAGCCTGGCCGCCCAAGAACGGCAGGCTCGGCGGGGTTTCTTGAATCCCGAGCGCCGGCGAGACAGCTGGATGATTGGGGCTGGGAGCTAGGTGCATCTCCGTCGATCTAATAAGCTTCTAGAGCCTTAGAAGCCCCAAGAAATTCAGCGTCTCGGCAAGAACATCAAACCGAAGGCCGCCGGAACCTCTCCGCGCAAAAATGGGGGAAATTGGTGCGCGGGGAAGGACGAGAACTGGCTGCACCAGAGCGGTGGCCAATTGCTTCCACGGAAAACTCCGAATTGAGCAGCCAGATGCGAATGCTAGTGGTTAGTGGCCTGTGAACATCAGAAACTGGTGAGTAAAACAAGAAGAAGAGAGAAAAGAAATGGATCGTGGGGTAAGCGGAAGTCCTAAGAAAATGGAGGAATCCTTTGGGATTTGTGAGGGGGGCGTGGAGGATAGCCGTTTGACCTCTTTCTTGTCTTAAATTATTTGATTACGTTTGCTGACAGGTAATGCTGTTTAAGCCCCTCTCGCTGTCAGGTAGGCCAACCAGCATTGCGACCACTTGGCAGTGGGTGTGCACGCTAATGTGCCCGCGTGCTCGTCGGTTTTGCGCGCGATGGAGCGTGGAGAACATATCCAGCGAAATGGGAGAACCCGTGCGCCCTACGAAGTTTGGACCGTTGGATGAGGAAAGGATTGACAGAATTAAAAGAGAGATTGGGTTGTGAACACACGTTGCACAACAAACCAATTTATGATTGGATGGTTAGAAAAACAGAGGTATCTTCAGCCTATTACGATTCAAGTTCTAAACTTGACATTGGTGTTTGCATTATTTCGGATTTCCAACGGTGTTCGTTCGGTGATAGGAGACGTTCTCGTCGACCACGAGTGGTCGACGGCTGTGATGACTTTGTAAAGTCTCAAGATGATATGCCACCTGAGTCTCTTAGAAGTGTTTATAGAGGTAGGCTATGCGTGCATATGTTTATGGAGGTGAGTCATGAGTGTATGCTTTATGAACGACTTCGATTGTATTGTGTTAAAAAAGGTTATATTTAATCAAATGCGTTTTCGTTGAAATTTATCGAAAAAGGCTTTCGCCCTGCTTTATAGATAAAGCGACCACCACAAGCAAGAGTACGACAATGTTACAACCCACACACCCAAAGAGTTTCACACTAACAAGTACGAATGGGTTCTGCTAGGGGCACAGCTCAACAAGCCCACAAAAATAGAAAAGAAAACCGGGCCACCATGTGCCCGGGAGACACGCACAGCATCGCGTCTAGTCCGGTTCAGGAGGTGGCGGAGGGAGCGTCGGCGCCAAGCGGATAGCCATCGTCCGGAGATCAGCGATGAGGGTGTTGATGGCGTCCTGGTCCTGGTGACAGCTAAGCGGCCACCAGAGCTGCATAAAACCACACATTTTGAAAACAGCGTCAGAATCGCGACGAAGAGGATTTCGTTGGATCAACAGCTTATTGCGCACCGTCCAGAGGGTCCAAGCAAGGATCGCAATGACCAACCACCTAATGTGGTGTAGCGATTGGGGGGAGGACTGGACCTCGGCGAATAAGTCTAGGAAGTTGGAACAACACCAACTCATGCCCAAGAGTTCCCGAAAGCAGCTCTAGAGAAACTGGGCGGAAAGAATATGTGGTTGGAGTCCTCAGCAATACCGCAGAGGGGGCAGAGTCCATCACCCGAACCATTCTCTTAAGCACCTCCACACCACAGGGAACACGGCCACAAATCCACTGCCAGAGGAAGATCCGAATCTTCAGAGGCAGCCTGATCGTCCAAATCAGATTGAAGGCCGCGGGGGGAGGAGAGGGAGCAATGGCACGATAGAGCGACTTCGTGGAGAAGCATCTCGATGGTTCCAGGCGCCAGGAGAGGTGGTCGGAGGGACGGTCCAGGGCGGGCTCATGGAGCGCAACCGTCTCTAGGAGGTCCAACCAAGCGTGTTGGTCCTCGGGACCGAAGGCGTGTCTGAAGTCCAACCGCCCAAGATCCGACAGAGCGGCAGCAACCGAGATCCTATCATCCACCGCGATGGAGAATAGGTTCGGGAATCTCGCCGCGAAAGGCTCGGGTCCGGCCCAATGATCACACCAGAAGAGGGTGGATGAGCCCGAGCCAACCTCAATAGAGGTCCCAATCCAGAGTACCGGGATCAGCAGGATGAGCGATTGCCTGAATTGTGAGCCACCCGAACGTTGGCAGAAGGCAAGCAGCTGGTCACTAAGGTATTTATTTTGGATGATCTGGAGCCAAAGGCCACCTTCTCCATTGGCAATCCGCCAAAGCCACTGAGTCAGGAGGGCAATGTTCATGCGTTTAGACGACACGATCCCAAGGCCACCCTCATCGCAAGGTCGACAGATATCAGCCCACCGAACCATATGGTACTTCTGTTTATCTTTGGCGCCAGCCCAAAAGAATCTTGCCTGGATCGTATCAATCTCATGGTGCAGAGTCTCGGGCAGGCTGTAGAAACTCATAATGAACAAGAATAGGCTGGACAGTAAGGACTTAATGAGGATCGTCGTAGCTGCCAAGGACAACCACCGACCTTGCCACGGGTCAATCCGGTGATGGATCTTGAGCACCGCTGGCCAGAGGTCGGCAACGGACAGGCGAGCGTCACTAATGGGGATCCCCAAACAAGAAGTGGGGAAGGTCCCCAGCGGACAGTTCAGACTGTCAGCGATAATCCTACTCGCCTCCGAAGAGTATCCCATCACCATCACCTCACTCTTGTCGAAGTTGATCTTCAGCCCGGACATTTGCTGGAAGCAGAGCAGAAGGAATTTGAGGTTTGTAATATCGTCATCAGATCCTTGGACCATGATCATGGTGTCATCAGCGTATTGGAGGAGGGACACACCCTGGCCATCGATAAGGTGGGGACAAGGCCCTAGATGTGGGGCCGGCGGCCTTAGCCTTATCCAGGATGTATGCCAAGGCGTCAGCCACCATGTTGAATAGGAAAGGGCAGAAGTGATCACCCTGCCTAACCCCACAGAGGGCGGGGAAGTAGGGGCCAATTTCCCCATTGATGTTGACCGCAATCATGCCAGACGAGACCAGCTGCATGACCCGGGTCACCCATCGGTCATCAAACCCCTTTCGCAGAAGAACCTCCCAAAGGAAGGGCTAACTAACCTGTCGTAGGCCTTATGAAAGTCGATCTTGGGGAAGACCGCCTGGAGGCGTTTGGTACGGACCTCATGAAGGACTTCGTGGAACACCAGGACCCCATCCAGAATATATCTGTCGCGGATGAAGGCCGACTGGTTTGGGTGGGTGACGCGGTCGGCCAAAGAAGTCACCCTATTGGCATACCCCTTGGCCAGGATACGGAAGATCACATTGATCACCGTAATGGGACGGAACTGGCAGATATCCGAGGCACCAGTGAGCTTGGGGACCAGGGTGATGATCCCATAGTTGAGGCGGTGGAGGTCAATGGAACCAACGTAGAATTCCTCCAACAAGGCCATCACCTCCAGCTTAATGGCACCCTAGAAGGTCTAGAAGAACTTAACCGAAAGGCCGTCAGGGCCCGGGGCGGACGAGGGGTTTATTCCTTTGATGGCCAACCAAACCTCTTCATCGAAGAACGGGGCCGTCAAGAAGGCATTCTCCGCGGGAGAGACGCGCTGGGACTCATCCCAGAAGTCAAGCGCCAAGGAGAGGCCACTCCTAGGAGGAGGGAAGAGAAGAGCCTTATAAAAACCGTCCACATGCGCTCGGATATCGGATGGCTGTCAGAGAAGGGTCTCACCATCCCAAAGCAATGGGACGGTATTACGGCGGCGATGGCCATTGGCAATGGCCTGGAAATAGGCCGTATTGGCGTCACCCTGGAGAACCCACTTCTGGGTTCCCCTGAGACGCCAGTACGCCGCCTCATCAGAGTAGATGGTCGAGAGTTGATCCTCAAGGTCGTATCGGAGCATCTATTTTGTCACGAGAGATGCCCATCGAGTCCGCCCGCATGTCGAGAGCCTGAATATCTAGGAGGATGGACCGTTTGTGGGCTCGCAGGCCCCTTCCGAGGTTTGTGCCACATCCCTTCATGAACTGTCTAGCCCGCTTAGCACAAAAGTGCCAATGGTCTACAGCCGAGGTAGACCGATGGGGTGCACCCTGGGTCTCTGCGCACCGGGCGCGGACCGCATCCGAAAAGCCTACTTGGTTGATCCAGAAGGATTCAAACCGAAACCGAGGAGGCGGAGGGGGAAAATCATCGACAGAAGAGAGGAACAGTGGGACATGGTCCGAACCAATGCGGGTGATCGCCCGGAGAGATGCGAGGGGGCATCTAATATCCCAATCGGGGGATACCAGGACATGGTCCAGCACCGAGCACGTCGAGGAGGCCTGGCGGTTGGTCCACGTGAAGCGAGCCCCGACCCGCTCGATCTCATGGAGGCCCAGCTCAGCGATGCAACCGTTGAACATCTGCATCCTGGGGAAGTTGATAAGGTTGTTGTTCTTATCCTCAGCAAAAGTGGATGAGGTTGAAATCACCTCCTACCACTACTGAAATGGGAGCTGCCAAGACCTTCCTCAAGAGTCCTGCAAGGAAGGCTGCAGAGCGGTGGTGGTCCGTCGGTCCGTAGACTATAATGATCTCCCATTTGAAGTTAATAGGCCGCTTGAATATCTTCATACTGATATAAAATTCACCCCGGTCCATGCTTCCTACCTCGAAGGAGGCATCCTTGACTCCAAGAAGGATGACTCCTGAGTGACCAGTGCTCCCACTAGAAGGGAGCATGTGCCAGGCGAACAGGTGGGTGCTAAGGCGCTCTAGCTCTGAAAGCGAGAACTTGGAGCGCATGGTCTCTTGAATTGCCACAATGTCGATCCGTTCGTCTCACATGTACTCGATGAGCTGTCAGCGTCGGCCCTCATGGCCGAAGTCGCAGATATTCCAAAAGAGTGTGCGCATCAGGGCGCCATCGGGGGGCTCCATGACCCCAAGACACATGATGCACTCTAAGTGCGAAGCGCGGCGGTACGGGAGCGGGTGCGGCTCCTGATGACAGTAGCCGCGGCAGGCGGCTGCAAGCTGGGGGGCTCACTAGGAGCCGAGGGTGGGGGGCGGCTAGACGAGCACGAGTCTCGGCCAACCGCCCATTCAGAATTTCTCCTGGATCGCCGCAATCTGAACTAAGGGGGGGGGGCTACCTCTCCTCGGAAAACGATCGCCGAGTCCGCTGCGACCTTCGCTAGGCGGCCAAGCGGAGCGGACTCGAGGGCGGAAAATGAACAAGCAGAGGAGCTAGCTGGAATGACTGAAGTACCTGGCTCGAGGTTGCGGGCAGCAGCCCACCACTCCGCGCGCTTCGGGATGGGCAGGGCAGGGCTCCCAGGAGGCCGCCCCGCGTCGATCCTGGTGCTGCGGCAGGTGGAGACCACTGGAGTCGAGGTGGACCTACCCCTCCTAGCGTACGCGGCCGTACGGGGTGGGTGGGGGTGAGCCGTCAGCTGTGTGGACATCACCGAAGGCCCCGTCGCCGCACCCTCAGTCGGGGTGGAGGGGCAAGCGAGAGTGGAGCATCGGAGAGGAGAGCTGAAGCAGAAGGCGGAGGAGGGTCTTGGGGGAGGCCAGCCAGCCATGCGGGGAGCCGGGAGCCCCCACCTCGCTCGGGAGGAGCCCATCTAGCACCAGGACCAGGTCGGCCGAGGCAGCCGGGTCTGCCGAAGAGTCTGCAGCGGTCAACAGAGAGGCCGGCGGGGCCATCGAGGCTGGGACCGTCGGTGGGCCCTCCACGGGCAGCGGGGAGGGAGGAAGGGCCGGCAGTGAGGCCGGGATCACCACAACAGTCCAGAGCACGGGAGGGGGAGCAGCATGCGGTGTCGAGGCAGGAGAGCAGGGGGGAGACGCCGGCAGCACCACCAGACCCACGCTGGAAACGTCGCTTCCCCCAGATGCGCCGTCAGGGGAACCCCTAGCCCCGAGGGGGAGAGGGTCAGATATGCCAGCTGGCCCACCGAGTGGGCCATCGGCAACGCAGGGAGGAGGAGGAGCTGCCCGGCCCGAGGGGAGGGGGGTTGCTGTCCTTGGAGGCGTCGGGGTCATCATCAGAGTGGGGAGGGCGCCTGTGGCGGCCATGGTAGTCGTCATTCCCGCCCTGACCACCACCCTCGGGCCTGTCGTTGGAGTAGCAGGGACGGCCCACATGGTTAGGCGGTTCAGGGGAGATCCTGATGTCGAAGCCCTCGTCGTTGAAGAAGATCCTGGTCACTGCGCGGAGCTTGGAGCAGTCCAAGCATTTGACCTTGACCCGGACATCCTCCTCTTTGCGCAGGGAGAGCTCATCAACCACCACCACTATACCCAGGAACCTAGACATACTGCGGATGACTCACTCCTTTCGAGCGATGTCAGGCAGCCCCGACACGAGGATCCACGCCATGTCCAGGACTGCAACCACCATGGCATCGTGAGTGGGCACCGAGATGTCAACCACCAGCTTGTGCAGGGCGAGGGTGAGGTCGCCGCTCCGCGTGCTGTAGCCGAATCTGGCCGCATCCGGGACGATCATAGTGAACTGGTTGGCCGTAGTCGGCGTGACCTGCCAGTTCCACTGGCAGCAGTACATGCGGTTGAGCTCGGCCTCCAGCATTTTCGGCGTTGCCGCTCCCTCACCAATGAAGGACACAATCGCCAAAAGGGACGGGACCAGTGAGGGAGTGACCGGTATCTTGATGTGGAAGAAGCCGAGGCCTATGATACCATGGCCGTACATCATGAGTTCCTTTGTCACCGGGCAGTCCGGACAGAGGAAGGCGAGATGACCAGGGTCCTTGCAGAGGTAGCACCATGACGGGTTGGACCAGGTCACCTGGGAGTGACCAAAGATCCCACAGTTGAAGCACTAGACACGATCCATCCCAGTGGCCTTGGGCCCAGAGCCGGACCACGCTGGGCGGCAGGGCCAGTGCCCGGCGCGTTGCCATTGGCGGCGGCACGACCCTAGCCGCGGCGCTTCTTCTTCTTTGCAGGCCCTTGGTGCCCGCGGGGAGCACCCTTGCCTCTGGCCTATGCCGCTGGAGAAGGGAATTGGGGGTTGGAGTGAGGTGGTTGGTAGCGCGGAGCCGCAGCTAGAGGGGGCGCCGGCTGCGAAGCACGAAGGGGCGGAGCCCGGCCAGTCCGCCACAGAGAGAGGCTTCGGTTCCGCCGACCAGTCGGGGACAACGAGCGGCGGCGATCGTAGACACGGTCGGCCGGGGAGTGAGAGCGGTCTCGATCACGGCGGATAGGGCGGGCCGGCGAGCGGCGCTCCGGGGAGCGACGGCTGTCGCGGGAGGAGAGGTGGTGGCGGAAGTCCTCCTCCCGGTGGACGGCCTCATGGGAGGGGCGGGGGGGTCGCGAGCCTCCGGGAGACGCTTGTGGCGGTCGCCCCCATCGTCCCACTCCCGAGGCATGGCTGGGGCAGCTCGAAGGGGGAGGAGCACCGGGGAAGGGGGCGACGGGGGGAGGGGGGAGGGAGGAGGCTGCGCGAGCGGGGGAGAAGCTCTCGAGCGAGGTGGCGGCTGGGAGAGGGGAAACCCTCAAGGGAGCGAGATGAGGCTCCCCGCGCCAAGCCGGGCCGCGGGCTGGGGAGGTCCCAACTGCGAGGTGGGACGGCCTGGTGGGCCGCCCAGCAGGCCCCGGCCCATCCGAGGCGGGGGAGGGGAAGGAGGGTTTCCTCCTCCCCGAGCAAGGGAGGACAGGAGCGCCGCTGCCGGCGCCGCCGCAAGCACAGGGGGGCCAGGGGTGGCTCGGAGCCGACTGGGGGCGGAGCTGGAACGAGGAAGATCCAAACTTCGCGAGGAGCAGGTGGAACAGCTAGGGGGACGCCACGCGAGGGCGGGGACGGGCGGTTGGCAGCAACATCGGAGCGGTGGCGGGCCGGCGCAGCAAGGGCCGGTGCCAGGGGGTCCACGAAGGGATGACGCCGGACTGGTTGGACCCGTGCCATGCCCGGCGACGGCGAGGCCCCTCCATGTACCAGGCGACACCCTGTCCCATGGCCGGCCGAGCGGTGCTCGGCGGCCGAGCACATTGGCGGGACCGCGAGACAGCGGCTGAGCCACCGTCCGCGCTGGACCCCACCAGGTGGCTACGAGGAGAGGGGGAGGGGGCCTACATGGCGGATGCAGGGAACACCGGCCGCCAGGTCGTCTTCCTCGGCGACGTCGGCCCAGCAGGGGCGGGATGACGCGGGGGCGGGATCCAGCTAGGATGGGAGGGGCACGGCTGATGGCGTAGGCGAGGGGGCGGGGCGGAGCAGACCGCCAGGGGACACGGGAAGAGCACGGGGCCGGCCGGAGCGGTCGCCAGCGCGGGGGCGCTTGGGGCGACGGCAGGGTCGTCAGCGTCCGCCATCTCCCCTTTTTCCTTTGCTCGAAGTCCGTTGAATTTCAATACACTGTTTTTCTTTCGATGAAAAATATGAGGACTTATTGGAATGTGCCATACTACAAGGGTGGACCGTCGGTTGATTTTGGTCAAAATATGAGGTATGTCTTGCAAATGCACCAATGTCCACTTTTCAAGCCAAATGACATCGACGGGTATTTCATCCCACGACCCCAAAACACCCACATGTACATTTGTGTGATTGGTCGATAGTGTGGTACTCCACCAACGCCTTATTAAGGGAGGTCCCATCCAAGGTTTTTGTTACCACTTGAAATTTCGAGATTTATCATGGTTACTGCGGTTTTCAATACCCTTCGGTAAATGGGCATTTCGAAGGGAAAAAATCATTTTTTTAATATTTCGAATTTAAATGTTCAATGTACAGTAAAGTATGGCAACATTTCATGTAATACAACATAGTGAGTTCTGGCATGGTGGTAACAACATATTTCCTTATTTGAGAGGTATCTGGTTCAAATTACTCTTCTTGCACTTGTTTGAACTATATAAGTGCATGTGCTATCTAAATCTATTTTGAAAAGAATGAATTCAAAATTCAAATACAATTTTCGGTCGAAATTTGCTCAAAATTTTGTGGTAACCGTAGTAACCACGTTTACGAGTCGCCCTCGATAAAAACGCCCCCTTCGATAACCAAAACATTGGTATCACCTAGTTCTCCACCGTAGACAACCTTCCACCCATGGAAGGCAACCGTGGGTAGCGAAGAGCATCTAACATACAAGGATAGCGAGCATCGGTGAGAAGCTCCAAAATGCCATTAATGGTAATTGCCTTTAAGGCAAATCATAATGTAAACCTAGATGGTGGCGATGGTGATGAGTTTATTCCCTCACCCCATCCCTATCTCCCCCATGCAGTCATGCCCCCCCCCTCGACCTGTTAGGACTCGAACTTCTTAATATCTCTATGCAAAACTCAATCAAACAACAAACCACAAAATCAATTGTGCTTACAATTCTTTTGCTGCAAAAGTAACCAATGAGTCAATCCATCAATTAATTTTGTTTCCATCCACTAGTCCTCTCCAATACCCATCCTCTGGTTGCCAGGCCTTCCCAATCTCATCTCATGGAAGTCTCTACTCCATAATTTCCATCATCTCAAGATATGAATTTCGCATAAACCACAACTATCCAATGTTTCAACAATCCTCAAACATGGAAATTTTGGAATAACTTTTAGTGCCCTGCCCCTGGCAAGTTTAACATTCTTGGCAACTTTTGTCGAAATATATATATGTAATATCACATGAAAAGCTAAAATTTTGTTTTTTATTAATCATGACAATTTTTTAAAATGTTTTCTACTTTGTCACATGGAAAAAATTAAAAAATTTGAAAATAACTGTTTACCCATGGTGGCAGCTATGCACGACCTCAATTTTTTCTCTAATTACTTTGATAAATTATGTTGGACAATGAAAAAAAATTCTATAACAAAAAATAAAGTTTTTTTTCTTGATGTAGGACCAGCCAGGCAAGCAAAGACGAATTTGTGCCAAAAAGACAACTAAAAATATATAGAGAAGTGGGAAAAGGCCCATTGAAAGGACGTGGATGTCGCCTAGAGAGGGGATAGACGTTTTAAAATAATTATAGTTTAGGCTTGAATAAATGCGGAATAAAACTAACGTCTAATTAGTCAAGCACAAAACCTAAAACAACTGGGTTCACCTATGTGCACCAACAACTTATGCTAAGCAAGATAAACAACTAAGTGATAGCAAGATATATAACATGAAGTAATATGACTATCACAAAGCAAAGTGCATAAGTAAGGGGCTCGGGTAAGAGATAACTGAGGCACATGGAGACGATGATGTATCCCGAAGTTCACACCCTTGCGGATGCTAATCTTCATTTGGAGCGGTGTGGAGGCACAATGCTCCCCAGGAAGACACTAGAGCCATCGTAATCTCCTCTCGCCCTCGCACAATGCAAGATGTCGTGATTCCACTAAGGGATCCTTGAGGGCGGTCACCGAACCCGTACAAACAAGGGTGGTCAATCTCCACAACTTAATTGGAGGCTCCCAACAACAACACGAAGCTTCACCATAATGGATTATGGCTCCGAGGTGACCTCAAATGCTCGGGGAAATCTCCACAACCTAATTGGAGACCCCGACGCTTGCCCGGAGCTTTGCACCATAATGATTGAGCTCCGAGATACCACCAACCTTTTAGGGCGCCAAAGCACCCAAGAGGAACAAGCTCTAGAGTGCTCAAACACCCAAGAGTAATAAGCTTCTCAACTTCTCACTTCCATGTATCTCTGTGCAGAACTCAAACCTATGCACCAATGGCAAGGGCACACAGAGTGCCTAAGTCCTGCTCTCCCAAATCCCACCACAACAGCTAATGCTATGGAGGAAAATGAGAGGAAGAACAAAGAAGAACACAAATAACTCCAAGATCTAGATCCAAGGGGGTCCCCTCACATAGAGGAGAAAGTGAATGGTGGAAATATGGATCTAGATCTCATCTCTCCTTTCTCGCAAGAACTAGCAAGAATCATTGGAGGGATTGAGAGATAGAAAGCTCGAAGAAGGTCAACAATGGGGTGCAAATACGAGCTCAAAGGATAAGATCCATTGGGGAAGAAACCCCCCTTTCATAGGAGGGGGAAAATCCAACCGTTACCCCCTCAGCCCGCACACAAGTGGTACTACCGCTCAAGGAAGTGGTACTACCGCTCGGGCGGATGAGGCAGCCAACCAGAGCAATGGCACGAGGTGCGATAGTGCCACTGGAGCGGTACTATCGCTCGTAGGAGTGGTAGTACCGCTGCCCAGTGGTCATACCTCGTCCTACTGCCGTCGAGGGTAGCATGGGGTTCTAGGTAACAGAAGAGTACTAGGTAATAGAGAGCAGTACCGCCGCCCTAGGGCGGTACTACTGCGCTACTATCGTGCAAACCTTCTGCCGAATCGAGGCAACAAAAGGTTAGCCAGTAGTACCGAGCGGTACTACCGGGCCAGGGTGTTGGAAATATGCCCTAGAGGCAATACATAAAGTGTTTATTATTATATTTCCTTGTTCATGATAATCGTTTATTATCCATGCTATAATTGTATTGATTGAAACACATTACATGTGTGGGTAAATAGACAACACATTGTCCCTAGTATGCCTCTAGTGAACTAGCTCATTAATCAAAGATGGTCAAGGTTTCCTAGCCATTGACATGAGATGTCATTTCATAACGGGATCACATCATTAGGAGAATGATGTGATGGACATGACCCAAACTACAAACGTAGCATATGATCGTGTCAGTTTATTGCTACTGTTTTCTGCAAGTCAAGTATATGTTCCTATGACCATGAGATCATGCAACTCACAGACATCGGAGGAGTGTCTTGTGTGTATCAAACGTCGCAACATAATTGGGTGACTATAAAGGTGCTCTATAGGTATCTCCGAAGGTGTCTGTTGAGTTGGCATGGATCAAGACTGGGATTTGTTACTCCGTGTGACGGAGAGGTATCTCAGGGCCCACTCGGTAAGACAACATCACAATAAGCCTTGCAAGCAATGTGACTAAGTGTTAGTCACGGGATTTTGTATTACGGAACGAGTAAAGAGACTTGCCGGTAGCAAGGTTGAACTAGGTATGGAGATACCAACGACCGAATCTCGGGCAAGTAACATACCGAAGAACAAAGGGAACATCATACGAGATTAACTGAATCCTTGACATAGAGGTTCGACCGATAAAGATCTTCGTAGAATATGTTGGAACCAATATGGACATCCAGGTCCTGCTATTGGTTATTGACCGTAGAGGTGTCTCGGTCATGTCTACATAGTTCTCGAACCCGCAGGGTCTGCACACTTAAGGTTTGGTGACGTTTCGGTAGTATAGAGTTATGTATGGTGGTGACCGAAGGTTGTTCGGAGTACCGAATGAGATCCCGGACGTCATTAGGAGCTTCGGAATGGTCCAGAGGTAAAGATTCATATATAGGAAGTCCTGTTTTGGTCGCCGGAAAAGTTTCGGGCTCATCGGTAGTGTACCGGGAGTGCCGGTAGTGTACCGGGAGGCCTCCGGGAGGGGTATTTCGACCCAAGAGGCTTCATGGGCTGTGGGAGAGTTAATATCATCCCTTAGTGGGCTGGTGAAAATTCCCACACAAGGCCCATGTGGCTGGATAAGAAAACCCAATAAGAAAAAGGTGGAAAACGGAAAAAAAGGAGCAATCCTAGCCCTACTAGGATTGGAGGAGGATTCCTCCTCTCCTAGTAGGTTTGGCCGACGGCCTTGGCTCTGGAAGCCAAGGCTGCCTCCTCTGCTCCTCTCCTCCTATATATACCAGTGGTTTTAGGGTTTTTGCACTAGTTTTTCAGCCACGTGCTACCCGTTCCTCCGGTGCATAGTTTCTCCTCTAGATCGGTTTTCTGCAGCGCTTAGGCGAAGCCCTACCGGAATTACTCCACCACCATCACCGGAGCACCGTCACACTGCCGGAAAACTCTCCTCTCCTCTCCGCTCCCTCTTGCTGGATCAAGACGGCAGAGATCGTCATCAAGCCATACGTGTGCTGAACGCGGAGGTGCCGTCCGTTCGGTGCTAGATCGGAAGGATCGTGATCAAGTCCGTGAGACGGATCGTGATCAAGTTTGTGGGACGGACGTGATCAAGTTCGCGGGATGGATCGTGATTGGATCGCGGGACGGATCGTGATTGGATCGTGGGACGCTCGGCGATTTGGATCGCGAAGACGTTCGACTACACCAACCGCGTTTCTTAACGCTTCCCGCTTAGCGATCTACAAGGGTACATAGATCCACTCTCCCTCTCGTAGATGCTCATCACCATGGATAGATCTGCGTGTGCGTAGGAAATTTTTTGTTTCCCATGCAACGTTCCCCAGCAGTGGCATCATGAGCTAGGTCTATGTGTAGATGAGATCTCGAGTAGAACACAAAAGGTTTGTGGGCGTTGATGCTTAGATTGCTTCCTTCCTTGGTCGGATTTTGGTTCAGCGGTATTGTGAGATGAAGCGGCCCGGACCAACATTACTCGTACGCTTGCGAGAGACCGGTTCCCTCGACCGCAACTTGTTGCATAGATGGCTTGCGGGTGCCAGTTTCTCTCACTTTAGTTGGATCGGATTTGACAAAGGCGGTCCTTGAGAAGGTTGAAAAGCAACTAGTGTATCACCGTTGTGGTTTATGCGTAGGTGAGAATTGTTCTTGCTAGATACCCGTAGCAGCCACGTAAAACTTGCAACAACAATTAGAGGACGTGTAACTTGTTTTTGTAGGGTATGTTGTGATGTGATATGGCCAATTACATGATGTGGTATATGTGATGTATGAGATGATCATGTGATGTATAGATTATCACGACTTGCATGTCGATGAGTACGACAACCGGCAGGAGCCATAGGGTTGTCTTTAATTATTGTATGACCCGCGTGTCAATCATTAAGCGCTATGTAATGCTTTACTTTATCGCTAAGGTAGAAATAGTAGTAGAAGCATGTCAGGCGCGACAACCCCGATGGCGACACGTTGATGGAGATCAAGATGATGGAGATCATGGTGTCGTGCTGGTGACGATGGAGATCATGCCGGTGCTTTCATGATGGAGATCAAAAGCACAGGTTCATGGCCATATCATGTCACTTATGATTTGCATGTGATGTTAATCCTTTTATGCACCTTGTTTTTCTTAGGACGGCGGTAGCATTATAAGGTGATCCCTCACTTAATTTCAAGATAAATTGTGTTCTCCCCGAGTGTGCACCGTTGTGAAAGTTCGTCGTGTCGAGACACCACGTGATGATCGGGTGTGATAGACTCTACGTTCACATACAACGGGTGCAAGCCAGTGTTGCACGTGCAGAACAGTCGGGTTAAACTTGACGAGCCTAGCATGTACAGACATGGCCTCGGAACACAAGAGACCGAAAGGTCGAACATGAGTCATATAGTAGATATGATCAACATGAGATGTTCACCATTGAAGCCACCTTAACTCACGTGATGATCGGACTTGAGTTGGTGAATTTGGATCATGTGATACTCAGATGACCTGAGGGATGTCAATTTGGGTGGGAGCTTTAGTAATTTGATTAACTAAACTCATTATCTTGAACAATAGTCTAAGTAAACTTTGCATATTTATGTTGTAGATCAATGGCTCGCGCAGTAGCACCCCTGAATTTTAATGCGTTCCTAGAGAAAGCTAAGTTGAAAGATGATGGAAGTAACTTTGTTGACTGGGCCCGTAATCTGAGGATTATCCTCACGGCTTCCCAGAAATCATATGTCCTTGATGCATCACTTGGTGACCAGCCAGAAGACATGACCTCCGAAGACGTTAAGAACGCTTGGGAGGCACGTTCTGGAGATTACTCAATAGTTCAGTGTGCAATACTGTATGGCTTAGAACCGGGACTTCAAAAACATTTTGAACGTCATGGAGCATATGAGATGTTCTAGGAGTTCAAGTTTATCTTTCAGAAGAATGCCCGGATCGAGAGGTATGAGACCTCCGACAAGTTCTATGCTTGCAAGATGGAGGAGAACGGGTCTGTCAGTGAACATATACTCAGAATGTCTAGGTATGCGACTCGTCTAGCGGAGTTGGGAATTGCCCTTCCACCAGAGGCGATCACTGACAGAGTTCTTCAATCACTACCACCTAGTTACAAGAGCTTTGTGATGAACTATAACATGCACGGGATGAACAAGTCAGTCGCCGAGCTGTTTGCGATGCTAAAAGTCGTTGAGTCTGAAATCCAAAAAGAACATCAAGTGTTGATGGTCAATAAAACCACTAGTTTCAAGAAAAATGGCAAGGGCAAGGGCAAGAAGGGTAAAACCAAGAAGGATGGCAAAGCAGTTGCTACTCCTGTAAAGAAGCCCAAGTATGGACCTAAGCCAGAAACTGAGTGCTTTCATTGCAAGGGAACTGGTCACTGGAAGCGGAACTTCCCCAAGTACCTGGCTGACAAGAAGGCGGCCAACAACAAACAAGGTATATATGATATACATGTTATTGATGTGTACCTTACTAGCTCTCGTTGTAGTGCGTGGGTATTTGATACCGGTTCGGTTGCTCACATTTGCAACTCAAAACAGGACCTATGGAATAGACGAAGGCTGGCAAAAGATGAAGTGACGATGCGCATGGGAAATGGTTCCAAGGTTGGTGTGATCGCCGTCGGCATGCTCTCTCTTCAATTACCATCGGGATTAGTGATGAACCTGAATAATTGTTATTTAGTGCATGCGTTAAGCATGAACATTATATCTGGATCTTGTTTATTGCGAGACGGTTACTCATTTAAATCTGAGAATAAAGGTTGTTCTATTTATATGAGTAATATCTTTTATGGTCATGCACCAATGTGAGGGGTTTATTCATATTGAATCTTCATAGTGATGACACATATGTTCATAACATTGATGCCAAAAGATATAGAGTTGATAATGATAGTACCACTTTCTTGTGGCACTGCCGTTTAGGTCATATTGGTGTAAAACGCATGAGGAAGCTCCATGCTGATGGACTTCTAGAGTCACTTGATTTTGAATCACTTGACACATGTGAACCATGCCTCATGGGCAAGATGACTAAAACGCCGTTCTCTGGAACAATGGAACGGGCAAGTGACTTATTGGAAATCATACATACTGATGTGTGCGGTCCGATGAATGTTACAGCGCGTGGTGGATATCGTTATTTTCTTACCTTCACAGATGACTTAAGTAGATATGGGTATATTTACTTAATGAAACACAAGCCTGAAATGTTTGAAAAGTTCAAGCAATTTCAGAGTGAAGTTGAGAATCATCATAACAAGAAGATTAAATTTCTACGATCTGATCGAGGAGGTGAATATCTGAGTTATTAGTTTGGCAGTCACTTAAGACAATGTGGAATTGTTTCACAGTTGACACCGCCCGGAACACCACAGCGTAATGGTGTGTCCGAACATCGTAATCGGACCTTATTAGATATGGTGTGATCTATGATGTCTCTTGCTGATTTGCCACTATCGTTTTGGGGTTATGCATTAGAGACGGCTGCATCCACTTTAAATAGGGCACCATCCAAATCCGTTGAGACGATGCCATATGAACTGTGGTTTGGAAAGAGGCCAAAGTTGTCGTTTATTAAAGTTTGGGGATGTGATGCTTATGTCAAAAAGCTTCAGCCTGAAAAGCTGGAACCCAAAGCGGAAAAATGCGTCTTCATAGGATACCCGAAAGAGACAGTCGGGTATACCTTCTATCTCAGATCCGAAGGCAAAGTGTTTGTCGCTAAGAATGGAACATTTCTTGAGAAAGAGTTTCTCTTGATAGAATTGAGTGGGAGGAAAATAGAGCTTGATGAGGTTATTAAACTTTTACTTCAACCAGAAAGTAGCGCAGCGCAGAAAGATGTTTCTGTGGAACCTACGACGGTAGAAGAGGAAGTTAATGATGATGATCATGAAGCTTAGGATCAAGATACTATTGAACCTCGTAGGTCGACAAGGGCGCGTACTACTCCTGAGTGGTACAGCAACCCTGTCTTGGAGGTTATGTTGTTGGACAACAATGAACCTACGAGCTATAAAGGAGCAGTGATGGGCCCAGATTCCAAGAAATGGTTAGAGGCCATGAAATCCGAGATGGGACCCATGTATGAAAACAAAGTATGGACTTTGGAAGTATTACCTGAAGGGCGAAAGGCCATTCAGAACAAATGGATCTTTAAGAAGAAGACAAACGCGGACGGTAATGTCACCGTCTATAAAGCTCGACTTGTGGCAAAGGGTTTTTCACAAGTTCAAGGAGTTGACTACGATGAGACCTTCTCACCCGTAGCGATGCTTAAGTCTGCCAGAATCATGTTGGCAATAGCTGCTTATTTCGACTATGAAATTTGGCAGATGGATGTCAAAACAGCGTTCCTTAACAGTTTCCTTGAGGAAGAGTTGTATATGATGCAACCAGAAGGTTTTGTCGATCCAGAGAATGCTGACAAAGTTTGCAAACTCCAGCGATCCATTTATGGGCTGGTGCAAGCATCTCGGAGTTGGAATAAGCGTTTTGATGAGGTGATCAAAGCGTTTGAGTTTATACAAGTTTATGGAGAAGCTTGTATTTACAACAAAGTGAGTGGGAGCTCTATAGCGTTGCTAGTGCTATATGTGGATGACATATTGCTAATTGGAAACAATATAGAAATGCTGGAAAGCGTGAAGGAATATTTGAACAAGAGTTTTTCAATGAAGGACCTAGGAGAAGTTGCTTTCATATTAGGCATTAAGATCTATAGAGATGGATCGAGACGCTTGATAGCACTTTCACAGAGCACATACCTTGATAAAGTTTTGAAGAAGTTCAAAATGGATCAGGCCAAGAAGAGGTTCTTTCCTGTGTTACAAGGTGTGAAGTTGAGTAAGACTCAATGCCCAGTAACTGCAGAAGATAGAGAAAAGATGAGTGTCATCCCCTATGCTTCAGCCATAGGCTCTATCATGTATGCAATGCTGTGCAAAAGACCCGATGTCAGCCTTGCCATAAGTATGGCCGGAAGGTTTCAAAGTAATCCTGGAATGGAGCACTGGGCAGTGGTCAAGAATATCCTTAAGTACCTGAACAGGATTGAGGAAATGTTTCTCGTTTATGGAGGTGATGAAGAGCTCGTCGTAAAGGGTTACATCGATGCAAGCTTTGACACTGATCCGGATGACTCAAAGTCACAAACCGGATACGTATTTATTCTCAACGGGGGAGCGGTAAGCTGGTGCAATTCCAAACAAAGCGTGGTAGCCGATTCTACATGCGAAGCGGAGTACATCACAGCCTTGGAGGCGGCAAAGGAAGGTGTCTGGATGAAGCAGTTCATGAGAGATATTGGAGTAGTGCCTAGTGCACTGAATCCAATGAACATGTTCTGTGATAACACTGGTGCCATTGCTCTGGCCAAGGAACCAAGGTTTCACAAGAGGACCAGACACATAAAGCGACGCTTCAACTCCATCCGCGATTACATCAAGGAGAAGGACATAAATATTTGCAAAGTGCACACAGATCTGAATGTTGCAGACCTATTGACTAAACCTCTTCCAAGGGCTAAACATGATCATCACCAGAACTGCATGGGTGTTCGATTCATTACAATGTAAATCACATAGTGATATGAACTAGATTATTGACTCTAGTGCAAGTGGGAGACTATTGGAAATATGCCCTAGAGGCAATAAATAAAGTGTTTATTATTATATTTCCTTGTTCATGATAATCGTTTATTATCCATGCTATAATTGTATTGATTGGAAACACATTACATGTGTGGGTAAATAGACAACACATTGTCCCTAGTATGCCTCAAGTGAACTAGCTCGTTAATCAAAGATGGTCAAGGTTTCCTAGCCATTGACATGAGATGTCATTTGATAACGGGATCACATCATTAGGAGAATGATGTGATGGACAAAACCCAAACTACAAATGTAGCATATGATCGTGTCAATTTATTGCTACTATTTTCTGCATGTCAAGTATATGTTCCTATGACCATAATGTTGGAAATATGCCCTAGAGGCAATAATAAATTAGTTATTATCATATTTCCTTGTTCATGATAATCGTTTATTATCCATGCTGTAATGGTATTGATCGGAGACTTAAATGCATGTGTGGATACATAGACAAAACCATGTCCCTAGTATGCCTCTAGTAGACTAGCTCGTTGATCAAAAGATGGTTAAGGTTTCCTAGCCATGGACATGAGATGTCATTTGATAACGGGATCACATCATTAGGAGAATGATGTGGTGGACAAGACCGAAACTACAAACATAGCATATGATCGTGTCAGTTTATTGCTACTGTTTTCTGCATGTCAAGTATATGTTCCTATGACCATGAGATCATGCAACTCACGGATATCGGAGGAGTGCCTTGTGTGTATCAAACGTCGTAACGTAACTGGGTGACTATAAAGGTGCTCTACAGGTATCTCCGAGGGTGTCTGTTGAGTTGGCATGGATCGAGACTGGGATTTGTTACTCCGTGTGACGGAGAGGTATCTCAGGGCCCACTCGGTAATACAACATCACAATGAGCCTTGCAAGCAATGTGACTAATTGTTAGTTGCGGGATCTTGTATTACGGAACGAGTAAAGAGACTTGCCAGTAATGAGGTTGAACTAGGTATGGAGATACCGACGATCGAATCTCGGGCAAGTAACATACCGAAGAACAAAGGGAACATCGTACGGGATTAACTGAATCCTTGACATAGAGGTTCGACCGATAAAGATCTTCGTAGAATATGTAGGAACCAATGTGGACGTCCAGGTCCCGTCATTGGTTATTGACCGTAGAGGTGTCTCGGTCATGTCTACATAGTTCTCGAACCCGCAGGGTCTGCACACTTAAGGTTCGGTGACGTTTCGGTAGTGTAGAGTTATGTATGGTGGTGACCAAAGTTTTTTCGGAGTCCTAGATGAGATCCTGGACGTCACGAGGAGCTCCAGAATGGTCCGGAGGTAAAGATTCATATATAGGAAGTCCCAGTTTGGTTTCCGTAAAAGTTTCGGGCTCATCGGTAGTGTACCGGGAGTGCCGGTAGTGTACCGAGAGTGCCGGTAGTGTACCGGGAGGCCTCCGGGAGGGGTATTTCGACCCCAAGAGGTCCATGGGCTGTGGGAGAATAATAACCAGCCCTTAGTGGGCTGGGAAAACAGCCACAAAGGCCCATGGCGCAGGAGAGAAAGTCCTAAAGCAAAAAGTGGAAAATTAGCCAATAGGAGGCAATTCTACTCCAACTAGGATTGGAGGTGAAGTAGGATTGCTTCCCACCTCCTATTTCGGCCGACCCAAAGGCCTTTTCTACCTCTCCTCTCCTCTCCTCCTATATATACTAGTGGATTGGGTGGTTTTTGGACAGAATTTCCGGCCACGTGCTACCCGTTCCACCGGTGCATAGTTTCTCCTCTAGATCGTAGTTCCGCAGTGCTTAGGCAAAGCCCTGCCAGAATTGCTCCACCACCATCACTGGAGCTCCGTCACGCTGCCGGTGAACTCTCTCTCCTCTCCACCTCCTCTTGCTGGATCAAGACGGTGGAGATTGTCATCAAGCTGCACGTGTGCTGAACGCGGAGGTGCCGTCCGTTCGGCGCTAGATCGGAAGAACCATGATCGAGATCGTGAGACGGTTCGTGATGAGATCGCGGGACGGATCGTGATGAGTTTGCGGGACAGATCGTGATTAAGATCGTGAGACGGATTGTGATGAGATCGCGGGACGGATCGTGATGGGATCGCGGGACGCTCGGCGATTTGGATCGCGAAGATGTTCGACTACGCCAACCGCGTTTCTTAACGCTTCCTGCTTAGCGATCTACAAGGGTACGTAGATCCACTCTCCCTCTCGTAGATGCTCATCACCATGGATAGGTTTGCGTGTGCATAGGAAATTTTTTGTTTCCCATGCGACGTTCCCCAACACATGAGATCATGCAACTCACGGACATCGGAGGAGTGCCTTGTGTGTATCAAACGTCGCAACGTAACTGGGTGACTATAAAGGTGCTCTACAGGTATCATCAAAAGTGTGTGTTGAGTTGGCATGGTTCGACCGATAAAGATCTTCGTAGAATATGTAGGAACCAATATGGACATCCAGGTCCTGCTATTGGTTATTGACCGTAGAGGTGTCTCGGTCATGTCTACATAGTTCTCGAACCCGCAGGGTCTGCACACTTAAGGTTTGGTGACGTTTCGATAGTATAGAGTTATGTATGGTGGTGACCTAAGGTTGGTCGGAGTCCCAGATGAGATAACGGACATCACGAGGAGCTCCGGAATGGTCCGGAGGTAAAGATTCATATATAGGAAGTCCTGTTTTGGTCGCCAGAAAAGTTTCGGGCTCATCGGTAGTGTACCGGGAGTGCCAGTAGTGTACCGGGAGGCCTCCGGGAGGGGTATTTTGGCCCAAGAGGCTTCATGGGCTGTGGGAGAGTGAATATCAGCCCTTAGTGGGCTGGTGGAAACTCCCACACAAGGCCTGTGTGGCTGGAGAAGAAAACCCAATAAGAAAAAGGTGGAAAAAGGAAAAAAAAGGAGCAATCCTAGTCCTACTAGGATTGGAGGAGGATTCCTCCTCTCCTAGTAGGTTTGGCCGACGGCCTTGGCTTGGGAAGCCAAGGCTGCCTCCTATCCTCTTCTCCTCCTATATATACTGGTGGTTTTAGGGTTTTTGCACTAGTTTTTCAGCCACGTGCTACCCGTTCCTCCAGTGCATAGTTTCTCCTCTAGATCGGTTTTCTACAGCGCTTAGGCGAAGCCCTGCCAGAATTCTCCACCATCATCGTCGGAGCGTCGTCACGCTGCCGGAGAACTCTCCTCTCCTCTCCGCTCCCTCTTGCTGGATCAAGACGGCGGAGATCATCATCAAGCCGTACGTGTGCTGAACGCGGAGGTGCCGTCCGTTCGGTGCTAGATCGGAAGGATCGTGATCAAGTCCGTGAGATGGATCGTGATCAAGTTCATGGGACGGATCGTGATCAAGTTCACGGGACGGATCGTGATTGGATCGCAGGACGGATCATGATTGGATCGCGGGACGCTCGGTGATTTGGATCGCGAAGATGTTCGACTACACCAACCGCGTTTCTTAACGCTTCCCGCTTAGCGATCTACAAGGGTACGTAGATCCACTATCCCTCTCGTAGATACTCATCACCATGGATAGATCTATGTGTGCATAGGAAATTTTTTGTTTTCCATGCAACGTTCCCCAACACAGGGCGGTACTACCGCTTACAACCTTCCAAAACCAGAACAGGGAACGGATGAACGCATGAACACCAGAACTACCAGAACTTGTGCAAGTGAGCTCCGAATTCAGCAAACTCAAGCTTGTTAGATTCAGGACAACAAGAGCTATCCAACAGCGACAGAGTTATCTTAAGAAGAGGCACCATGAAAATGCCAATGATATAGATATGTGAAGCCTCTATGAATGAAGAACCGACAAAAACTCCAATCATCAAAAACATCATAGAAGATACATCTGAACTCCGTTTTCGATGAACTCGAGCTTGTCATGAAGATGAACATAACCTCTAAGAGTCACAAAGAGAAGCACCAAATAAGAACCAAGAAAGAGGATGCAAGGATGCAAATGGTTTGATCTCTCAATGAATGATATGATCAAGCTACTCACTTGAGAGCCCCCCTTGATAGTATGTCAATCGATCCTACAACCCGGTCTACCAACTACCACCATGAGACCAGTAAAATAGAAAACCTATCAAGGGCAAACCTATACCTTGCACATGGTCCACTTGATCTAGATCATGATGAACTTGACTTCCTCAAGTTGGACCATCTTTCTTGATTGCCTTGGCTCGATGAAGACTAGTTGATTGCTCCCCCATACTCCACTATGGGTGAGCAACTCTTCGGCACATCTTCACAAGTCCATTGTCATCAGAATGGATGGCAAGCTTCAAGCATGATCTCTTCGTGATGCTCCACTTGAACTTGCACACCGAAAACTTGATGACGATTACCACTTAATGTCATCCTCCATGGGTTGTATGAGATCTTCCTCTTTATGCAAGCCCATGGGCACGTACCTAACCCCACATAGAACTCTCACGTAGATTATGGGTTAGTACACAAAGCATAATGGACAATGCTTACCATACCATGGGATCACTTGATCACACTTGGTACATCTTGTACGGTTTGTGTGTTGATAAACTTTATTCACTCTTTATCTTAGTCTTAATCAACGTTGTATCTTATCTTCTCAATGACCAATCTTTGGATAAAACCTTGTATACCAGCTTGGTCACCATATAAACTACTTGAAACCAACAGATGGACTTCAAAAAGTGTCTATGGACAAATCCTTCGAATATAACTCAAGGCAACCATTAGTCCACATGGATTGTCATCAATTACCAAAACCACACATGGAGAAATGCGCTCTTACGCCCATCTATAAACCGAAAAAACGCTCGTGCCAAAAAGGCAAGCAAAAAGACAAAGATAGGTGAGAATATAATTATTCTATACAACGAAAAGCCACATGTGCAAATGCCATAAAAAGCCACTTGTGCCAACGCATGGGAAACTTAGAGCACTTATGGAAAAGGGTGTGTAGCTTCCACCATGCATAGAAAATCACCTCTAATAGAAAAAATTGTATCCGTACAAGATGGCACATTCATAAAATTGTGTCTGATGTTTCACATTGCAAATGTAGACAAAATTTGCCATCTACATGATGCCAAATTAGAGTGTGCAAAAAATAATCTCCCATGCATTTTGCCTCCTAGAATAATTTGCCACCTACATCATTTTGAATTTTACTTGATTTTAGCTACGAACTTGCCATGGAAAATCTCTAATGTTTTTGCCATGGGCGCTTTAAGTTTTGTACTATTTTTACATAATAGCAATGGAAAACTTTAATATGGTTTTCCCATGTGACCTTAAGTTTTGTTCCAACATTTATATAGTTTCCATGGCAAAATTTAAGATCTTTTTTTGAGAAATAAAATTTAAGATCTTCTTTTGCTGTGCCATCTCGAGTGTTGTGATACATATATAAACATGTCATGGTAAACTTATTAATATGTTTTCTGCCATGGTGTCTTAATCTGCATTAGATTTATATTCATTGCATGGGAATTTTACCTTTTTTTAGTTATAAACTTTGCCATGACAAATTTTCTGATGTTTTTTGCCATGGGCACTTCAAGTTTTAATATGTTTTTGCCACGAGAACCTTAAATTTGTACTACATCTATATAGTTACCATGGCAAATTTATTTTCATACTACTATATGGCAACACTTTCTCATACCACGTGACAAACCATATACGTATCGGATGGAAAATCAATCTATATATTACCATGGCAAATTATGCACATATGCGATGGCAGATTTGTAAGGAATTAATTTTGTACTACTCAGAAGGGAAAATTCAAAAAAGTTTGTGTTTCCTGCAACTCATGGCAAACTAAATATTATATATATATATATATATATATATATATATATATATATATAGACACACACACATATCATGGCAATTTTGTGTGTTTACCTCTAATTTGACCTTTTTGGAATAATATCTATTATTACCTACATCATTGGAAAAAAATCTTTTGTAGGAGGAAATGTTGTTCGGGATGCCTAGCAAAGGGCATGTCTGGTCGTTGGGTTTTGTGTTGGGTTTTTTTTGCAGCGAACTAAAACGTTCACTAGTTACCCCTTATCCGAGCAATTGATCTAGCTAGTAGTCGACGAGTTTTTGCCATTTTTGTTAACCCTTTATATCCATTGCATCGGGAACGGGCTGTTCATCGTGGGAAGGAGAGGATAAGGGCCGCCGAGGCCCGTTCGCGGAGGAAATGACGGCGGCGGAGACGGCTGATGCGGTGGCGCGGGCGGCCGCAGAGGAGGAAGCTATCCGCGTCCGCATTTTGAAGGAACAACAACAGAGGACACGCGCGTGCTCTCGCTAGAGAGTATAATCATGCGATCCATGAAATGGCCGGACTGCCACCGAAGGAGGAGAAGGAGGTCAGTGACGGCGAGGACAGCTCTAGCGACGAGCAGATCCGGCTCAATCCATACCACGTCTTCAACAGATACTTTCGTGAGAAGGACGACAAGGGCTCCTGAAAGGGCAAAGACAGACGTGGATGATCTCCACCATAGCCAAATATGCCAAATTTTAATAATTCGATGGCATGTTAGTAATGATGGAGTAGCCAAACGATAGGTGTAGGGTCAGTTTGAATTGCTTCCACGGGTCGACACACCTGACCTGACTGGTGTCTGGAATCCGCCTGATGGCTGTTTGGTTGATGCCTCAAAGAAAAAAAGAGTGACTGGCCTAGCCTTCCGATTAGCCTGGCCTGGTTAAAAAATACCAATAAAATATTGTATCTAGGCCAGGCAGGATGATCAGCCTGGCCCAGGCGTCCCTTTCTTCACGACTAACTGTGCTGCCTGGACCAAAACATAATATTAACTATACTTGTGCCAGGTTTTTTTAGAAAAGAAGGATATACCCTCGGTCTTTGCATCTGGACGATGCATGCGGCCATTTTATTAATTATTTACAAGGACCATACAAACTAATACATCAGTCAGTCTGAAGCCATCATCTAGGCAACACCTGTTACTACTACTATCCCTTTAATAAAGGGGTGCCGAATATCCAGACCTAATACGAAACAGACACCGCATGAAACCCTAACATCTATAGCACTTGTGTCAGGGTCTAACAGATCTTCCTAGGTAAAAATTTCTACAGACCGGTTCATGAACCAAACACCACTCTCCCATGCGGGCCTGGCCAAACAGAATATAGCAGTTTCCCAAGCTATTTTCAGGCTTTACTTGGTCCCAGAGTCAGGCTTTGTAAATTCGGTCCTCAAACATCTGCGGACATATTTGGGCGTGTCCGTGACTTCTCATAAACGGACACTTTAAATATCGTATCTTAACTTCATATAAACTCATGCAACTACTATGTCGTGCATTACATGCTAGTTTGGTTCATGCCCTGGGCACTATGACTGGATGCTCTTAGAGCTTTGCTAGTTTGATCGCCAGAGCCTGTCCACGTTCATAGTCCATCATACGTGTATTTTTGCATGTGCGCCGAGAGCCCCGGGAGTTTGGAGAATTAACAACGCGAGAGACGGCAAAAAACACATATTTGCCTTTGTCGAAACTAATTCACGATCTGAACTGAGGATGAATTTTTTTCACAAACTGACCGTTTTGTGTGGTGCCTGACACTCGGGTGCTGCACGACACTATGCAGCGCCTATGAGTTAGGCGCTGCACTCCCGGCCAGCATGGCAGCCCCGGGCCAGGCGCGGCCCCACAGCCAGCAATGCAGCGCCTAAGTCCTAGGCGCTACACATGTAATGTGCAGCGCCGCGTCATTAGGCGCTGCACTGCCTGTGTCACTTAGGCTGTCCCCACCCACCCCCACCCCACCACCCCACACACCCCCACCCCACCAGCACCCTTCTCTCCCCTCTCCCCCTCTCCCCACCTCTCAAATCCTTCTCAAATCTTGCAAATCCAGAGTATTTGTCCGTGGATTTGGAAGCCAATCCCTCCCTTAAGGTAATCTCCTCCAATCCTCTCATTTTAATCCAAAGGAATTGTCACATTAGCTCATATCTTGCTAGTTTAGGGAAACCCTAGTTGTTGCTTGGATTTGGAAATTTATGTGGAAACATGTTATGCATCTTTCCCAATTTGCTAGGGTTAGGCTTCCAACTATGCTAGGGTTAGGGTTATGTGTGTTGTTATGTTGGGGTTAGGGTTAGGGTTATGCTATGGTTAGGGTTGTGGTTATTGTTAAGTAGGGGTTAGGGTTATTGTTTCATATCTATGTTAGGGCTTATGTATTTTGTGCAAATATTCGGTTAAGTAATTATTAGATATGTGTGTGTTTTTTATTTTTGTAGGGATGGGAAGAACATGTGTTTATGTTCATCATGCGGATAAAGAGGCCTTTTTGAAAGGCAATGTTGAGCTGGACTCGGATGAGCTTGACATGGTGTTTGAGAGTAGTCCTGGCTATGCGGATGTCTTAGAACAAGTGAGGCATGGTTTGAATTGGATGCACCCAAGTGACGTTGTTGAATTGGAGGGAAGGCATAATGTTGGTTTCGGAATGCACATCCGTTGGAAGACAATGCGTGTGAACTCCGAGCAATGTTGGGTTGCATACAAGGAGACGGTTGCCGAATCTCTAGACAAGGCTCTTGAGTTATTTGCCTCCAAGAAGGTTGAGTCTAGTTTGCATTTGGACTTGAACCGGAACCCCTCCCCGTTGGTTGCTAGTACTCCTCCACCCATGAACCAAGATCAAATGAGTGAACCTCAGTTGACGTAACAAGTTTGGCCAACATTGAGTCCGATTTCAAACAACCCAAATGAAGCTTTTGAAGAGGATAATGATGAGTATGAGGAGGATGACAACAAAGTTGATCTCCATGACAATGATGTGGGTGATCTCGACAAATATAATGTGCAAGAGACAATGGACCAATCCATCCCTTTTTCCCGTTCATATGCATCGGACTCGGATGATGATGGTCTCGATGAAGAAGTTGATGAGGAGGGGTTCACGTCGAAGGAGGCCGAATCATTTAAGAAGGTATTCCGACGGGATCACAGGGCACCATTGTTCAAGGATCTTAGTCTCGCGGATGAAGCCGTTGTAGATGGTGGCAAATGTATATCTCTTGGAGCTAGGCCAAGTTCTCACCGTGATTTGGGAGACGACAACAACGGGATATATCCCAGTTGTGGGTTTGAATCCTTCTTGGAATTGAATATGTGGCTCGACAGCTACTCGGTTACGCATTATCGTCCACATAGAGTGGCCAACTCATACGTCAATGTGCGTTACACGGTTAAATGTGAAGTGCCAAGATGTCCATGGATTGTGCGTGCAAGGCCATGGAAAGGAGGTCCCACTTAGCGCATAGTTAGTTGTGTACCAAGTCACATGTGCCGACTGTTGGAAATATGCCCTAGAGGCAATAATAAATTAGTTATTATCATATTTCCTTGTTCATGATAATCGTTTATTATCCATGCTATAATTGTATTGATCGGAGACTTAAATGCATGTGTGGATACATAGACAAAAACCATGTCCCTAGTATGCCTCTAATGGACTAGCTCGTTGATCAAAGGATGGTTAAGGTTTCCTAGCCATGGACATGAGATGTCATTTGATAACGGGATCACATCATTAGGAGAATGATGTGATGGATAAGACCCAAACTACAAACATAGCATATGATCGTGTCAGTTTATTGCTACTGTTTTCTGCATGTCAAGTATATGTTCCTATGACCATGAGATCATGCAACTCACGGATATCGGAGGAGTGCCTTGTGTGTATCAAACGTCGCAACGTAACTGGGTGACTATAAAGGTGCTCTACAGGTATCTCCGATGGTGTCTGTTGAGTTGGCATGGATCGAGACTGGGATTTGTTACTCCGTGTGACGGAGAGGTATCTCAGGGCCCACTCGGTAATACAACATCACAATGAGCCTTGCAAGCAATGTGACTAATTGTTAGTTGCGGGATCTTGTATTATGGAACGAGTAAAGAGACTTGCCAGTAACGAGGTTGAACTAGGTATGGAGATACCGACGATCGAATCTCGGGCAAGTAACATACCGAAGAACAAAGGGAACGTTATACGGGATTAACTGAATCCTTGACATAGAGGTTCGACCGATAAAGATCTTCGTAGAATATGTAGGAACCAATGTGGACGTCCAGGTCCCGCCATTGGTTATTGACTGTAGAGGTGTCTCGGTCATGTCTACATAGTTCTCGAACCCGCAGGGTCTGCACACTTAAGGTTCGGTGACGTTTCGGTAGTGTAGAGTTATGTATGGTGGTGACCGAAGGTTGTTCGGAGTCCCGGATGAGATCCCGGACATCACGAGGATCTCCGGAATGGTCCGGAGGTAAATATTCATATATAGGAAGTCCCAGTTTGGTTTCCGGAAAAGTTTCGGGCTCATCGGTAGTGTACCGGGAGTATCGGTAGTGTACCGGGAGTGTCGGTAGTGTACCGGGAGACCTCCGTGAGGGCTACTTCGACCCCAAGAGGTCCATGGGCTGTGGGAGAATAATAAATAGCCCTTAGTGGGCTGGGAAAACAGCCACAAAGGCCCATGGCGCAGGAGAGAAAGTCCTAAAGCAAAAAGTGGAAAATCAGCCAATAGGAGGCAATCCTACTCCAACTAGGATTGGAGGTGAAGTAGGATTGCTCCCACCTCCTATTTCGGCCGACCCAAAGGCCTTGGCTGCCTCTCCTCTCCTCTCCTCCTATATATACTAGTGGATTGGGTGGTTTTTGGACAGAATTTCCGGCCACGTGCTACCCGTTCCACCGGTGCATAGTTTCTCCTCTAGATCGGTTTTCTGCAGCGCTTAGGCGAAGCCCTGCCGGAATTGCTCCACCACCATGACCGGAGCGCCGTCATGCTGCCGGTGAACTCTCTCTCCTATCCACCTCCTCTTGCTGGATCAAGACGATGGAGATCGTCATCAAGCTGCACGTGTGCTGAACGCGGAGGTGTCGTCCGTTCGGCGCTAGATCGGAAGGACCGTGATCGAGATCACGAGACGGGTCGTGATGAGATCGCGGAACGGATCGTGATGAGTTCGCGGGACAGATCGTGATCAAGATCGTGAGACGGATTGTGATGAGATCATGGGACGGATCGTGATGAGTTCACGGGACGGATCGTGATTGGATCGCGGGACGGATCGTGATGAGATCGCGGGACGCTCGGCGATTTGGATCGCGAAGATGTTCGACTACACCAACCTTGTTTCTTAACGCTTCCCGCTTAGCGATCTACAAGGGTACGTAGATCCACTCTCCCTCTCGTAGATGCTCATCACCATGGATAGGTTTGCGTGTGAGTAGGAAAATTTTTGTTTCCCATGCGACGTTCCCCAACACCGACACAAGAATGCAAATGGCAAGCTTGTGTCCGAAGAACACAGACAACTCACGTTCGAGTTCATCGCTTATAGTTTTTCCAACCAAATATCCACACTTCCAACAATGAGCATTAAAAGTGTCATTGACCTTGTGAAAGCCATCTTTCATTACAAGGTGAAGTACGACAAGGCATGGAAGGCGAAGCAAGCCACATTCAATATGTTGTATGGCAATTGGGAGGAAGCATACAACCGACTCCCTAGGTTGTTGTTAGCTATGTCCGCCACAAACCCAGGCATGGTTCACGTGGTTGAGCCTCATGGGCACCAGACATTGATTCACAACGGGAGGACCGTCTGAGTATTTAGCCGTACATTTCGGGCCTTTGAGCAATGCGTGAGGGCTTTTGAGCATTGTCGGTCCGTCATCGCCATTGATGGCACGTTCTTGACCGGACAATACAAGGGCACTATATTGGTTGCAATAGCAAGTGATGCCAATAACCGGGTGTTGCCTTTGGCTTTCGCTTTGGTTGAGGTGGAGAACAATGATAACTGGGAGTGGTTCTTGCATCAATTGAGAACAAAGGTAATACCGGCTGAAAGGGAAATTTGTGTCATATCGGATCACCATCAAGGAATTCTAAATGCGGTGGTGATTGACATTCCCGGACATGCAAAGTTGCATCATCGATGGTGCATGAGGCACTTTTGTGCAAACTTTTATAGGGCATGTGGTATCAAGGAGTTGGCCGATGATCTTCAAGATTGTTGTCTCGCTTTCTCCGACAAGCGGTTCGCCAACTTGTACAATGCATTGCTCACACATAAGAAACTTGATGCAGGAGGTCTTGACTTTCTCAATAAGAACATTGTAGAAATGAATAAGTGGGCACGTGCTTTCGATGAAGATGGCCGGAGGTATGGTCAAATGACAAGCAACATGGCAGAATGCTTCAATAAGGTGCTCAAGGGTGTATGTGCATTACCCGTGACAACAATAGTTCAATACACATTTGACAAGATGAATGCATATTTTTTAAAGTACTCAATGGAGACGGATAAGCATATTGCTGGTGAGAACAAGAAAAAGCACAATTATAATTTCCCACCAAAGGTTGAAGAATGGTTGGAATTTCAATCACGAAAGGCAGACTCCCAAGAAGCTGTACTATATGATGACAACGAGTGGATGTATGAAGTGAAAGAGCCTGGAGGAACCACAAACAATGGCCACCAACATAGAGGTCAAGCTTTCGAGGTCTCCTTAACACGGTGTGATTGCTCTTGCATGAGGCCATTGTTGCTTCATCTCCCATGCCCGCACTTGTTAAACGCATCTCGTGTTAGGAATATGGATGTCAATCACCCTCTTACCGTGCGGGAGTCTGAGTTCTCAATCATGACGGTAAAGAATACATGGGCTCCCCGGTTTAAGCCATACTTGGACCAATTACAATGGCCAGAGTATCATGGAGTTCAACTATGGCCCGACCCGGAAATGAAGGTCATTACACGGGGAAGACGCAAGACAAAGCGTCTTAGAGGTGACATGGACGGATGGGGCCATGGTCGAGGTCCAGAATCCGGCACCGGCCAATTCCAAGAGCCTCGTGAGCAATCCTGTTGTGGGGAGTGCAATGATGGGGGACACAACACAAGAACTTGTAGAAAACCAAGAAAGAGATCAAAGAAAAATGATCCAAGCACAAGCCAAGCAAATGGTAGCCAACCAAGTCAACCAAGTAGTAGCCAACCAAGCCAAACAAGTGCCCAAGTGCCAAACCAATCAAATGAACCAAGCCAACGAGGAACTAGGCAACAAAGAGGGAGTCAACTAGGTCTTGGCCGTGGTGGTAGAGGCCGTGGTGGTGGTGGTAGAGGTCGTGGTGTTGGTGGTAGAGGCCGTGGTGGTGGTCTAGGCTGTGGTGGTGGTAGAGACCGCACTGGAGGAATGTTTTCTTGGCTCAATGGGACATTGTCGTATGTGACTTACTATTATCTTGTTATTTTGGCTGAATGGGCCATTGTCGTATGTGACTTACTATTTCGCATTGTGTGACTAACTATTATTGTCATTTTGCATTTCATAGGTATGGCAACAATGAAGGGGGGTGAGATGCCGGGGTGGTGGGAGAAGAATGGACTATGTGCTACTATGTTCTTCTATGTTCTATGTGCTACTATGTTTGCATTTCGTCACTATCATCTTCAGTTTGGTTGTGAACCAAAATGTGTGCTATGACTATGTGCTATAACTAGTTTATGTGTGTATGACAACGTGATGTGGACTACTCTATGTGCTGTGTAGTCTGTATGTGTTTTGGCCTACTATTTGTGCTATTACTTATGATTATGTGACATAGTATGCGAACCACAAAACCTAAAAAGTAGTCTGCATTTGAAATCAGCAGAAAGTGCAATGCCCGGCTGTCGGGCGCTGCATAGCAAACTGCAACGCCCACATGTTGGGCTTTGCACACTGACTTAGTAAAATTTCGGCCTTCAAATTTACTGGAAGCGTTTTTTGCTCTCTGGAACTCATGTCTACATGTGCAACGCCCTTATGTTAGGTGTTGTACAAAACTGCACAGCGCCGAAGTGCTAGGCGCCGCACATCTGGACATGAGTGTCCAATGTAGCAACAGAATGGTCCCGGGAGCCATTCGAGCTATGCAGCGCTGAAGCCCTAGGCGCCGCACATTTTAATGTGCAGTGCCTAGGGCTTAGGCGTTGCTCGTCTGTGCTACTTAGTCTGCCCCCATCCCCTCCCACCCACCCCCACCCCCACCGCAGACACCCAAACCCGAAGCTTAGTGCCTTCCCTCTGCCCCCACTCTCCCCCTCTCAAATCCTTCTCAATTCTTGTAAATCCAGAGATTTTTTCCTTGGATCTCGAAGCCAACCCCTCCCTTAAGGTAATCTCCTCCAATTCCCTCATTTTCATCCAAAGGAATTGTCACAGTAGCTCATATCTTGCTCGTTTGGGGAAACCCTAGTTGTTGCTTGCATTTGGAAATTTGTGTGGAAATGTGTGTGGAAACCCTAGTTTGGGGTTAGGTATTTGAATGTCTTGATGCATTTACCTCTATACATGTCAATGTGTTCAAATCTGTGGGAAACCCTATTTTTGTAGGCATGGCTTCATCCGGTTCCATGACGAGGCCACCGTGTGCTAATTAAGATGACATGCCGAACAAGTGGGATAGTGCATCTTTGGACAAGGTGAAGGAGAAAGATGTGAACATCCCGCCATGTTGGTGTGGAGATGTTTGCAAGGTGAAGGTGTCCACCGACCGAAAGAAGTCATGGAAGGAAAGAAGGAGATATTTTGTATGCCCCAACTATGTGTTGGAAATATGCCCTAGAGGCAATAATAAATTAGTTATTATCATATTTCCTTGTTCATTATAATCATTTATTATCCATGCCATAATTGTATTGATCGGAGACTTAGATGCATGTGTGGATACATAGACAAAACCATGTCCCTAGTATGCCTCTAATAGACTAGCTCGTTGATCAAAAGATGGTTAAGGTTTCCTAGCCATGGACATGAGATGTCATTTGATAACGGGGTCACATCATTAGGAGAATGATGTGATGGACAAGACCCAAACTGCAAACGTAGCATATGATCGTGTCAGTTTATTGCTACTGTTTTCCGCATGTCAAGTATGTGTTCCTATGACCATGAGATCATGCAACTCACAGATATCGGAGGAGTGCCTTGTGTGTATCAAACGTTGCAACGTAACTGGGTGACTATAAAGGTGCTCTACAGGTATCTCCGATGGTGTCTGTTGAGTTGGCATGGATCGAGAATGGGATTTGTTACTCCATGTGACGGAGAGGTATCTCGGGGCCCACTCGGTAATGCAACATCACAATAAGCCTTGCAAGCAATGTGACTAATTGTTAGTTGCGGGATCTTGTATTACGTAACGAGTAAAGAGACTTGCCGGTAACGAGGTTGAACTAGGTATGGAGATACCGACGATCGAATCTCGGGCAAGTAACATACCGAAGAACAAAGGGAACGTTATACGGGATTAATTGAATCCTTGACATAGAGGTTCGACCAATAAAGATCTTCGTAGAATATGTAGGAACCAATGTGGACATCCAGGTCCCGCCATTGGTTATTGACCGTAGAGGTGTCTCGGTCATGTCTACATAGTTCTCGAACCCGTAGGGTCTGCACACTTAAGGTTCGGTGACGTTTCGGTAGTGTAGAGTTATGTATGGTGGTGACTGAAGTTTGTTCGGAGTCCTGGATGAGATCCCGGACGTCACTAGGAGCTCCGGAATGGTCCGGAGGTAAAGATTCATATATAGGAAGTCCCAGTTTGGTTTTCGGAAAAGTTTCGGGCTCATCGGTAGTGTACCGGGAGTGCCGGGAGTGTACCGGGAGACCTCCGGGAGGGGTACTTCGACCCCAAGAGGTCCATGGGCTGTGGGAGAATAATAACCATCCCTTAGTGGGCTGGGAAAACAGCCACAAAGGCCCATGGCGCAGGAGAGAAAGTCCTAAAGCAAAAAGTGGAAAATCAGCCAATAGGAGGCAATCCTACTCCAACTAGGATTGGAGGTGAAGTAGGATTGCTTCCCACCTCCTATTTTGGCCGACCCAAAGGCCTTGGCTGCCTCTCCTCTCCTCTCCTCCTATATATACTAGTGGATTGGGTGGTTTTTGGACAGAATTTCCGGCCACGTGCTACCCGTTACACCGGTGCATAGTTTCTCCTCTAGATCGGTTTTCTGCAGCGCTTAGGCGAAGCCCTGCCGGAATTGCTCCACCACCATCACCGGAGCGCCGTCACGCTGCTGGTGAAATCTCTCTCCTCTCCACCTCCTCTCGCTGGATCGAGACGGTGGAGATCGTCATCAAGCTGCACGTGTGCTGAACGCGGAGGTGGCGTCGGTTCGGCGCTAGATCGGAAGGACCGTGATCAAGATCGCGAGACGATTCGTGATGTGATCACGGAACGGATCGTGATGAGTTCGCGGGACTGATCGTGATCAAGATCGTGAGACGGATCGTGATGAGTTCGCGGGACGGATCATGATGTGTTCGCGGGACGGTTCGTGATTGGATCGCGGGACGCTCGGCGATTTGGATCGTGAAGAAGTTCGACTACACCAACCGCGATTCTTAATGCTTCCCGCTTAGCGATCTACAAGGGTACGTAGATCCACTCTCCCTCTCGTAGATGCTCATCACCATGGATAGGTTTGCGTGTGCGTAGGAAATTTTTTGTTTCCCATGCGACGTTCTCCAACAGTGGCATCATGAGCTAGGTTGATGGTTCGATGAGATCTCGAGTAGAACACAAAAGGTTTGTGGGCATTGATGCTTAGATTGCTTCTTCCCTTGGTCGGATTTTGGTTCAGCGGGATTGTGAGATGAAGCGGCCCGGACCAACATTACTCGTACGCTTACGAGAGACCGGTTCCCTCGACGCAACTTGTTGCTTAGATGGCTTGCGGGTGACAGTTTCTCTCACTTTAGTTGGATCGGATTCGACAAAGGCGGTCCTTGAGAAGGTTGAAAAGCAATCTATGTATCACCGTTGTGGTTTATGCGTAGGTGAGAATCGTTCTTGCTAGATACCCGTAGCAGCCACGTAAAACATGCAACAACAATTAGAGGACGTCTAACTTGTTTTTGCAGAGTATGTTGTGATGTGATATGGCCAATTACATGATGAGATATATGTGATGTATGAGATGATCATGTGATGTATAGAATTTCACGACTTGCATGTCGTTGAGTACGGCAACCGACAGGAGCCATAGGGTTGTCTTTAATTATTGTATGACCTGCGTGTCAATCATTAAGCGCTATGTAATGCTTTACTTTATCGCTAAGCGGTAGCAATAGAAGTAGAAGCAGGGCTGGCGCCACAACCCCAATGGCAACACATTGATGGAGATCAAGATGATGGAGATCATGGTGTTGTGCCGGTGACGATGGAGATCATGCCGGTGTTTCGAAGATGGAGATCTTAAACACAAGTTCATGGCCATATCATGTCACTTATGAATTGCATCAGATGTTAATCCTTTTATGCACCTTGTTTTTCTTAGTACGGCGGTAGCATTATAAGGTGATCCCTCACTTGAATTTCAAGATGAACTGTGTTCTCCCCGAGTGTGCACCGTTGCGAAAGTTCGTCGTGTTGAGACACCACGTGATGATCGGGTGTGATAGACTCTACGTTCACATACAATGGGTGCAAGCCAGATTTGCATGCGCAGAACACTCGGGTTAAACTTGACGAGCCTAGCATGTACAGACATGGCCTCGGAACACGAGAGACCGAAAGGTCTAACATGAGTCATATAGTAGATATGATCAACATAATTATGTTCACCATTGCAGCCACCTCAACTCACGTGATGATCGGACTTGAGTTGGTGAATTTGGATCATGTATCACTCGAATGATCGGAGGGATGTCAATTTGAGTGGGAGTTCTTCAGTAATATGATTAATTGAACTCGTTATCATGAACATAGTCAAAGTGTCTTTGCAAATTATGTTGTAGATTAATAGCTCGCGCTGTAGCTCCCTTAAATTTTTATATGTTCCTAGAGAAATAGAGTTGAAAGATGTTGGTAGCAATATTGCGGACTGGGTCCGTGATCTGAGGATTGTCCTCATTGCTGCATAGAAGGCTTATGTCCTTAATGCACCGCTCGGTGCGCCACCCCCTCTAGCGTCGTCTATAGATGTTGTGAACATCTGACAGGCACGTTTCGATGACTACTTGATAGTTTAGTGCGTCATGCATTACGGCTTAGAATTGAGGCTCCGAAACGTTTTGAACATCACGGAACATATGAGATGTTCTAGGAGCAGAGATTGTGATCTCAAGCTCGTGCCTGTGTTGCGAGATATGAGATCTCCAACAAGATTCTTTGCCTGTAAGATGAAGGAGAATAGCTCAATCGTTGAGCATGTACTCAGATTGTCTGGGTACTACAATCGCTTGAATCAAGTGGGAGTTGATCTTCCAGATAAGATAGTGATTGATATAGTTCTCCAAGTCACTGTCACTAAAGCTACTAGAACTTAGTGATGAACTATAATACACCAGGGATAGAAGTATTGATCCCTGAGCTGTTCGCGATGTTTGACACCGCGAAGGTAGAAATCAAGAAGGAGCGTCAAGTGTTGATGGTTAATCAAACCACTAGTTTCGAAAAGGGCAAGAGCAAGGAGGGAAACTTCATGGATAGCAAGTCAGTTGCTGCTCCAGTGAAGCAACCCAAAGTTGAACTCAAACCCGAGACTAAGTGCTTCTATTATGAGGTGAGAGGTCGCTGAAGCGGAACAACCCTAGATACTTGGTAGATAACAAGGCTGGCAACATCGACAGAAGTATATTTGATATACGAGTTATTGATGTGTACCTTGCTAGTACTCCTAGTAGCACCTGGGTATTGGATACCGGTTCGGTTGCTAAATGTTAGTAACTCGAAATAAAAGCTACGGAATAAACGGAGAACTAGCTAAGGGTGAGGTGACGATGTGTGTTGGAAATGTTTCCAAGGTTGATGTGATCAACATCGCACGCTCTCTCTACCTTCAGGATTAGTGACGAACCTAAATAAATGTTATTTGGTGTTTTGCGTTGAGCATGAACATGATTAGATCATGTTTGTTGCAATACGGTTATTCATTTAAGTCAGAGAATAATAGTTATTCTGTTTACATGAATAATACCTTCAATGGTCATGCACCCAGTGAGAATGGTTTGTTGAAATCTTGATCGTAGTATTACACATGTTCATAACATTGAGGTCAAAAGATACAAAGTTAATAATGATAGTACCACATACTTGTGGCACTGCCGCTAAATGTCATATTGGTATAAAGCGCATGTAGAAACTCCATACTGATGGATATTTGGACTCATTCGATTTCGAATCGGTTGAGACATGCGAACCATGCCTCTTGGGCAAGATGACTAAAGGACCCCATTGGATGGAGCGGGCAAGTGATTCATTGGAAATGATACATGTTGATGTATGCAATCTAGTGAGTCTTGTAGCGTGCAGTGGATATCGTTATTTTCTTACCTTCACTGATGATTTGAGTAGATATAGTGTATATTTACTTAATGAAACACAAGTCTGGATCGTTTGAAAGGTTCAAGCAAATTCAGAGTGAAGTTTAAAGATCATCGTGACAAGAAGATAAAAATGACTGCGATATGATCGTGGAGGTGAATATCTGAGTCACGAGTTTGGCATACAACTTAAGACAATGTGAAAGTTGTTTCACAACTAAACGCCACCTGGAACACCATAGTGTGATGGTGTGTCCGAACATCATAGTTATGCTCTTGGACATGGTGCGTGCTATGATGTCTCTTGTCGTTTTACTACTATAATTTTGGGGTTATGCATTAGAGACAACTACATTCACTTTAAATAGGGCACCATCTAAATCCTTTGAGATGACACCGTGTGAATTATGGTTTGACAGAAACCTAAGCTATCATTTCTTAATGTTTGGGGCTGCGACACTTGTGTGGAAAATGTTTTCACCTAATGAGGTCGAACCCAAGGCGGACAAATGTATCTTCATAGAATACCTAAGAACAGTTGGGTGAACCTTCTATCTCAGATCCGAGTGCAAAGTGTTTGTTGCTAAAACTGGGTCCTTTCTCGAGAAAAGTTTCTCTCGAAAGAATTGAGTGGGAGGAAGATAGAACTTGATGAGGTTGTTAAACCTTTGTTCAACCACAGAATAGCGCAGCGCAGAAAGATGTTTCTGTGAAGCCTACGTTAGTTGAAGAGGAAGTTAATGATGATGATCATGAAACTTCAGGATCAAGTTACTATCGAACTTCGTAGGTCGACAAGGATGTGTACTGCTCCTAAGCGGTACGACAACTCTGTCTTGGAGGTCATGTTGTTGGACAACGATGAACCTACGAGCTATGGAGAAGCGATGATGGGCCCGGATTCCGACAAATGGTTGGAGGCCATGAAATCCGAGATAGGATCCATGTATGAAAACCAAGTATAGACTTTGGTAGACTTGCTCGTTGGACAGCAGGTCGTTGAGTACAAATGGATCTTTAAAATGAAGACAAACGCTGATGGTAATTGTCACCATTTGTAAAGCTCGACTTGTTGCAAAGATGTTTGTGACAAGTTCAAGGGGTTGACTGCGATGAGACTTTCTCACTCGTAGCGATGCTAGAGTCTGTTGGAATTATGTTAGCAGTTGCTGCGTTTTCAATTATGAAATCTGGCAGATGGATGTCAAAACATCGTTTCCTTAACAGTTTACTTCAGGAAAGGTTGTATGTGATACAACCAGAAGGTTTTGTCAGTCCTAAGGATGCTAAAAGGTGCGCAAACTTCAGTGATCCTTCTATGGACTGAAGCAAGCATCTCGGAGTTGGAATATACGCTTTGATGAGTTGATCAAAGTTTTTGAGTTTATACAAAGTTTACGAGAAACTTGTATTTACAATAAAGTGAGTGGGAGCACTATAGAATTTCTGATAAGTATATGTGGATGACATATTGTTGATCGGAAATAATGTAGAATTTCTAGAAAGCATAAACAGTTGTTTGGAAAGTTATTTTCAAAGTAAAACCTGGATAAAACTACCTAATTGTTGAGCATCAAGATCTATAGAGATAGATCAAGGATGACTTGATGAGACTTTCAATGAGTGCATACCTTGACAAGATTTTGAAAGAGTTCAAAATGGATCAGTCAGAGAAAGAGTTCTCGCCTGATTTGTAAGGTGTGAAAGTTGAGTGAGACTCAAAGCTCGACAACGGCAGAAGAAAGAGAAAGGACGAACGTCGTCCCCTATGCCTTTGCCATAGGCTCTATATTATGCCATGCTATGTACCGCACCTGTGTGTGCCTTGCCATGAGTCCGTCAGGGGGTACAAGAGTGAACCAGGAGTGGATCAGTGGACAGCGGTCAAGATTATCCTCAGTAACTAAGAGACTGAGGAGATGTTTCTCGATTATGGAGGTGATAAAGAGTTCGTCGTAAGGAGTTACGTCGATACAAGCTTTAACACTAATCCGGATGACTCGTAGTAGCAATCTGGATACGTATAGTGGAGCAGCCATTTGGAATAGTACCGAGCGGAGTGTGGTAGCAGTGTTTACGGTTTGACATAGAGATTTGCAAAGTACACACGGATCTGAATATCGCAGACCCGTTGACTATAAGACCTCTCTCACATGCAAAGCATGATCGAGCCCCAGAACTCATTGGGTGTTAGATTCATAACAATGCGAATCACATGGTGATGTGAACTAGATTATTGACTCTAGTGCAAGTGGGAGACTCTTGGAAATATGCCCTAGAGGCAATAATAAATTAGTTATTATCGTATTTCCTTGTTCATGATAATCGTTTATTATCCATGCTATAATTGTATTGATCGGAGACTTAAATGCATGTGTGGATACATAGACAAAACCATGTCCCTAGTATGCCTCTAATAGACTAACTCGTTGATCAAAAGATGGTTAAGGTTTCCTAGCCATGGACATGAGATGTCATTTGATAACGGGGTCACATCATTAGGAGAATGATGTGATGGACAAGACCCAAACTGCAAACGTAGCATATGATCGTGTCAGTTTATTGCTACTGTTTTCCGCATGTCAAGTATGTGTTCCTATGAGCATGAGATCATGCAACTCACAGATATCAGAGGAGTGCCTTGTGTGTATCAAATGTCGCAACGTAACTGGGTGACTATAAAGGTGCTCTACAGGTATCTCCGAGGGTGTCTGTTGAGTTGGCATGGATCGAGACTGGGATTTGTTACTCCGTGTGACGGAGAGGTATCTCGGGGCCCACTCGGTAATGCAACATCACAATAAGCCTTCCAAGCAATGTGACTAATTGTTAGTTGTGGGATCTTGTATTGCGGAACGAGTAAAGAGACTTGCCGGTAACGAGGTTGAACTAGGTATGGAGATACCGACGATCGAATCTCGGGCAAGTAACATACCGAAGAACAAAGGGAACGTTATACGGGATTAACTGAATCCTTGACATAGAGGTTCGACCGATAAAGATCTTCGTAGAATATGTAGGAACCAATGTGGACGTCCAGGTCCCGCCATTGGTTATTGACCGTAGAGGTGTCTCGGTCATGTCTACATAGTTCTCGAACCCGCAGGGTCTGCACACTTAAGGTTCGGTGACGTTTCGGTAGTGTAGATTTATGTATGGTGGTGACCGAAGTTTGTTCGGAGTCCCGGATGAGATCCCGGATGTCACGAGGAGCTCCGGAATGGTCCGGAGGTAAAGATTCATATATAGGAAGTCCTAGTTTGGTTTTCGGAAAAGTTTCGGGCTCATCGGTAGTGTACCGGGAGTGCCGGTAGTGTACCGGGAGACCTCCGGGAGGGGTACTTCGACCCCAAGAGGTCCATGGGATGTGGGAGAATAATAACCAGCCCTTAGTGGGCTGGAAAAATAGCCACAAAGGCCCATGGCGCAGGAGAGAAAGTCCTAAAGCAAAAAGTGGAAAATCAGCCAATAGGAGGCAATCCTACTCCAACTAGGATTGGAGGTGAAGTAGGATTGCTTCCCGCCTCCTATTTCGGCCGACCCAAAGGCCTTGGCTGCCTCTCCTCTCCTATCCTCCTATATATACTAGTGGATTGGGTGGTTTTTGGACAGAATTTCCGGCCACGTGCTACCCGTTACACCGGTGCATAGTTTCTCCTCTAGATTGGTTTTCTGCAGCGCTTAGGTGAAGCCCTGCCGGAATTGCTCCACCACCATCACCGGAGCGCCGTCACGCTGCCGGTGAACTGTCTCTCCTCTCCACCTCCTCTCGCTGGATCGAGACGGTGGAGATCGTCATCAAGCTGCACATGTGCTGAACGCGGAGGTGTCGTCCGTTCGGCGCTAGATCGGAAGGACCGTGATCGAGATCGCGAGACGATTTTCGTGATGTGATCACGGAACGGATCGTGATGAGTTCGCGGGACAGATCGTGATCAAGATCGTGAGACAGATCGTGATGAGTTCGCGGGATGGATCATGATGTGTTCGCGGGACGGTTCGTGATTGGATCGCGGGACGCTCGGCGATTTGGATCGCGAAGAAGTTCGACTACACCAACCGCGTTTCTTAACGCTTCCCGCTTAGCGATCTACAAGGGTACGTAGATCCACTTTCCCTCTCGTAGATGCTCATCACCATGGATAGGTTTGCGTGTGCGTAGGAAAATTTTTGTTTCCCATGCGACGTTCCCCAACACTATGCTTATGATCGTGCTCGTCCAACTAATGCCTATGTCCGACCACCGGTATGCTAGATAAGTATCGTGTTACTCTCAAATGTGTGTCAACACTAACAAAAAAAATTACGCAGTCACCGCCTCCTGTATGCAATTACTTCACGTGGATAAATCATGAAGTGCCAGAAGAAGTCCAAAAGGACCAATATAGAGGTTGTCTTTGGCGCCAGTAGTGGCTTGAAGAATCGCTTCAAAGAGGCTTGGAGGAAGAGTGTCGTCAAAAGGAGAGGATGGAGCTGGAGAAATGAGAGGAGTAGAGGCCACGCTAAGAGAAACTTGCTCGTGAGGAGGAGAGGGCAAGAAAGCTTGCAAAGGCTTGCGAGGCGTAAGCGGAGGATGAGGCACGTGACAAGAAGGGGAAATGGCCTCGCTCGACTCAGTAGGGACTTTGCTTCGGTGCACTCGTCATGGAACCAGATGTACCCATGTCGTATTTGTCATGAACTCTCGTAGTAGGCCTAAGTTTGTAATTTCTAATGAATGTGTCGTGGACCATGTTGTAGACCTAACTGGAGTTTTTGCAGTTTTGTAGTTTTTTGTGTCAACACTAACAACTCATGTTTTTGTAGTTTTGTAGGTTACAGCACTACAGCGCCAAAGCACCGGGCGCTGCACTATACTATGCAGCACTCAAGTGTCAGGCGTCATACAGTGCACTGCAGCGCCTAAGTCCTCGGCGTTGCACTATGAATTGCGATTTTTTGGCTCGTTGGAACCACATCCCACTTGTGTAGCGCCTTACTCTTGGGCGCTGCATTGCACAGTGCAGCGCCTAGCTATGAGGCGCTGCAGTACTGCAAACTGCTGACAGCAAACAACAGAAGTTGTTGACACCAATTTCAATTAACATGAACATCACAACACTTACAATAACTTGAAATTCACAGCAATTTGAAACACAAGTAATATGCCGACGAGTTCATCATTTAAGACAAAGTAGCACACTACTAAGAGTTCACCAACCATCACATAACCTCACAAGTTCGGTTTCATAATAAAAAAACGACAATGACTAATGCCTTCCGCGCATGTTCCTGCTGCCACGCCTGGTGGCTATCTTCTTCCTCCTGGCAAGAGGATCCTCCTCTTCCTCCTCTTCCTCCTCCGCCTCATCATCCAAGATCGCCATCTGCGAGCTCTCTACGGGCACCTTTGGATTGCCTCTGTTGTCATAGTCGTAGGGCGTGAACCGGTGTGTGGGCTTCCTAGGCTTCAACATGTATGCGGACCGAACTTGAGTGTCTGCCAAAGTCATGTCATCATCAAGTTCATCAACCTATCACACAATCAAACATTATGGTAAAGACCAAGTCAGAGTCAAGTGAGAATTACATCTAAAAGATTAGTCATACCTATTGGGTGACCGCACCCTCATCATGCATATAAACGTATGAGGAACTCACAGCGTCCCCCCTGATGGTGAGATAAGGGGTCTGATGGTGTACCAGACCTAGAGGTTGATGGTTCATAATATTCTGGGTCACGGCAACCGAGAAGGTTCGATAACCACCTTAACTTCTTGGCCTGACTCTGTAACATGAACAAATGTATAAGATACCAAACTCCGCAACATATGTAACATGGACACCTGAGTGCGACATGTACCTTCGGGAATTTTCATAGTGGACCTTCATCATTGCGTTCTCCAACCGATGTCTTCTCCAGAATAGACTAGCTTTCATCATCTGCTTTCTTGATCTGGTTGCGCTGCGGATGAGAATGAAGTAACACGTTAGCCATTCAAACATGTGTAATACGGATACGGTCAACGGGAAAGTAAAGAAGGGAACACTTTACCACATAGTTAATCACTAGAACAGCAGGGACTCCCAGCCATTCCCTGACATTTTTGTTGTACTACTGCTTTGATAGATCCTCAAGGTTTGCGGGATCTTTAAGAATATCCTCATTGTATGCCGGTGGGCATAACTCAACTCTAGCATTTTGAAGAAACCATCGTAGGTAGTTATCGAAAGCGAGTGAGTTATGCTCACGAAGCTGGGCACCTGCACCGTCATGAGCTTGCTCCACACTAAGATTGAAACAGGTAACATAGGATGAATGATGCTTGTCCCATTCCTTTATCTTCCGCTGCCTTTTCCTGTCTAACCTACATGGTAGAAAACCAAAGATTAGCACAATCAAAAAGGAGTGGCGATGCTAAGTCAATACGGTTCATGCTCTCTTACCTATGAAGTGCTTTGTCCATGTCCACCCATTCCGGCGGGTGAGCCTGGAACAGACCAAACTGACGATACACGTGGTGTGGCAAATGAAGCCCAACCGCCCAATTGCATATCAGTGGGCACCTCATAAGCCAAAGATCCGTATCCCGCAAGCACATCGGGTTGAAGGCAAACTCGTGGGTGACCCCTAATGTGCCATTCGCGCCATATGACTGCCATTCCACCTATGAAATAGGACAACAATGCAACATTGATGACGAGTTTTCAAACAAGCATGAGAAATGATTGATGTAATGTCCTCGTTACCTGCTCAGGCGTAATTGTGTCCAGCTCAGCGATGTACTTTTGGTACATGAGATTGACACCGTTCATCATCTCGGATACCACATCCCACTTGTAGGCCCAAGTGGGGCGTCGTAAATCAGCTTCTTCATCCCAAGAATTAAACTTGACGCTCTTGGGGCGTCCAACAGGCAGACGTTCCGAGCTCCATACAGAAAGTAGAAGCATATTACCACCAATGCATGCACTATTAGTATCCTGCAACACGCATCGTCTAGCTGCATATGAAAGAAAACAATGTTAACTTGACAACAAGGTTGCATTGCTAATGAATAAATGAAATGATAACAAAACAAACCAACTACCTGTCGGTACAAGTAGGCCAGAGTCGCTGAACCCCAGCTCCATTTGCTCTCGAAGACGGTTAATGCCTACAGCCACATCCATGGAGCGTTCTTCCCTATGGCATCAGGAAACAAAGTCCTCGAGATAACGTACCACATATAGACACAAGCATGTGTCTGGATCACATCATCAGTGGCACCTTGAGGGCAATGCGCGAAGTTTGCTTGAATCCACGTGAAAGGAGCTTCGGCTGCTTTCCTTTCCTTCTTATTCTTCTCTTGTCCCTCCTCTACATCAGCCTCAGCCTTGGTAGGAGCCATACCGTTAAGAGCAGTCATCTGCTGGCGCCACCCATCAGAATCGGTGCTCATACAGAGAGGCCTCCCGTCGATAGGAAGACCGGTGATCAAAGAGACATCCTGGAGCGTCACGGTCATCTCCCCAGTCCGAAGATAGAAATTGTGCGTCTCGGGCCTCCATCGATCAACAAGAGAGGACACCAGTGGAGCGTTGAGGTTCGGCGTGGACCGGCTGACCAACTGAATCCACGGGAGGAGTCCTGCCTGCTGGATGTAGGGTGTGTACCACGGATCGTAGGGCATGGCAGCACCGGAGACGCCGTGATACTAATCTCCAGAGGTTCAAGCTTCTGCAAAAAAACAAGTAATGACAAATCTTAGGGCACGTGAATTTCAACTAAAGGCAAATTCGCAAAATATTTACAATACTCATTATTACCATCCCCTGCTCGCGCATCATGTAGGCCCGGTGTCGTGTGTCATAGGCACCGTCGAGAAGCCAAACCATCCTTACAAAATTCAAACAATACACATATATGACTTCATCTTCAATATCGGCATACACTCAACATGTTATATGTGTTCATCTCAACATCTCATATTTCAAATAAACTCAACATCTCATACGTATCTAAAAAAGACTCAACATCTCTTATACAACTACAAAACTCAACATCTCATAATTATCTGCAAAACTAGGCATCTCATATATATCTAACAGAATAAACAATCTAAGGTTTCACTAACAAGAACCATACATTATGAACTAATGAACAATACTACACAGCCTACACATCCTAAATCATAATTATCTACACAACTAGGCATCTCATATATATCTAAAGATCCAATCCAAGCAAATCAAGGGTTCCACCCAATCTTGGACAAATCTCTACAATGGCAACGAATTTACGAAGGAAAAGAAAGGGGAACGGAGGAGTTTACCTAGTAGGAGGGATTAGGGATCGAATCCACGACTAAAATCGCCAGATCTGAGAGGGGTGGGGGGATCGAAGGGGACGCCACCCTTGCTCTTTGTTACAGAGAGGAACTGCTCGGGAGAGGGAAGAACTGCGTGAGAAGGACCAGCCGATGCGGCTTAAGTCAATGTGCAGCGCCTAAGGGTTGGGCGCTGCACATAACACAGTGCAGTGCCTGAGAGACGCTGCACTGCTGGCTATGGGGCCGCACCTGGCCCCGGGGCTGTCACGCTGGACGGGGGTGTAACGCCTAACTCATAGGCGCTGCATAGTGTCGTGCAGCGTCCGAATGTCGGACGCCATACAAAACGGTTAGTTTGTGGGAAAAAATTATCCTCAATTCAGATTGTGAATTAGTTTCGCACAAAGTTTAAATATGTTTTTTTTCCGGGAGAGACCTGTTAAAGAAAAGGCGTGAGGGACGCGACAGTGACGCAGACGGAGGCACCAGCGATTCGTCCTCAAGGTTCCAAAAAAAGAAGAAGAAGGAAGCACCGAAGCAGTAAAGCCTATGGCATGTCCGCTAGACGGAAGGTGCGACAGTGACGCAGACGGAGGCATCAGCAGTTCGTCCTCCTACCTTTTCCACGGACGCGAGGTGGAGGCGTGATGCCATGCTGACCACCCGTCCACCTCGCCAGGTAGTCGTCAGTCCTACCTAGCCCCTGACTCGGTGACCTCCGCGCCGCTCGCTGTGCTCTTTACGAATACTTAATTGCTCAAGCTTTTTCACGCGCTTGACCCAGTATAAAACCCCGCCCGCCGCTCCACGACTATTCCATCATCATCCACCCATACTTTCTTCCCGCCGGCCTCCTTTCGCCGCCTCTTTCCCTCGATCAGTCAAGCTCAGGGCCTCAGGCTAGCAAGCAATGGAGAGCAACGGCAGCGGCAGCGGCAAGGTCGGTAGCGGCGGCGCGGCGGCGGCGCCGAGGAGGCCGCACTGGAGGCACCGGGACCGGTCGACCACGGCGGTGTACGTCGTCCACCCGGACTAGTTCCGCGCCGTCGTGCAGCAGCTCACCGGCGCCGACGCTCCCCCGCCTGTCCATGCGCATTCTGGTGGCAACGGCGGCGTGGACCAGGGCGCGGCAATGGCGGCGGAGGCGTCGAACGGCAGGAGTGGCGGCGGCATGGAGCAGCGGACGCTGGCTCAGCTGCATCACGACTGCTTGGCGTGGGCCGACGAATGCTAGCAACGCTTTAGTGATGAACAGTATATACTGTATAAACTGGCTTAGCGGCGGCATGTATTTTTTGTACATGACGTACGGAACCTGCTGTGTGCATGTAGGAGTATGTTTGCAAGGTTCCGTTCGTGTACTATATATAACTTAATGTAATGAATAATTATCTACTGGTGCTGGATAGAAGCTTCCGCTCAGCTGATGACCGATATGTTAAAATTCAATTGTAGAACACATTTCTGTATGGAAAATGATTAGAATCATCCGGCAGATTCTACACCTCGCGTCCGTCCATCGTGTCAAGAGCCAACCATATATCGGACCAGTCCCACGCGCCGTGAGTCTTAGGATTTTACAACATCATCCGTATCTTGATAACATGAAAAATATTGAGATGACAATACAACAACACGACATTCAAAGCGTGGAAAATGTTGCCGTGACAATACAATGGTATGACGATGCGGGCAAAATAGATCTGTAACATAATCTCTGTGTTACAAGATCTTCTACAACATGATCTCTATTATAAAAAAAAGTCTTCAACACAACTTATATGTTACATAAGTGGCAATAGTGTAGGACAATATTGGTCGTTAGATTCGGGTGAATATGATGGTTCGGCTTAAAACATCCGCCGGCCCATACGTTTATGTCTTTTCTTTATATAAAGTTTTATGTTGAAAGGTGAACTAAAGTTTTGATTGCTCATTACATAAGCCACTTGATAGTAGATCACAAAAATTACATATTAGTAATATGGTAATTAGTTCAAATCTTGTTTTAATGACTTGGATTAGTTTTTTTGAACAGACGATGGGTTATTGGTACAACCAATTAACCGAGAAATAGAATTGACTCAGTAGTTTTCACCTGTAGGATGAACCTGCCTTTGTTCGCCTAGTCACAAAAAGGTTCAGTCCACGAAAGAATGAGTATCACATGCCACGTCACTGGCGCCATATGCTCTACGTTTGCAGCCTCGCTCGACTCGTGGTCGACCGGACCGGCACGTGCACCAAGACAAACAGAGCAGCGCGTCTCTGTCTGTTTTTTTTTAACATACGCATCTCTGTCCGTGACTCTGTGTGACGACCGGCTGATGAGCCCACTACCTTGATCACGACCGGGCGATGAGATAGTTCGGGGCAGGGAGAGGGAGGGAGGGGATACAAAGAGTTTAGGCAAACTTCAACGCCTCATCCTATTTTGTCCGGTCGCGGATCTAAATGAACAAAAATTATGGTCTAAGGACAATTCTAACGGTGAAGAGTCTGTCCGTTTGCATCAAAGAGAAACAAAACCAAAGCCCGACATGCCGATCCAAACTCAAGACGAGTCTACGAGCTCTTCGTCTCGACGTATTTCAGACCCACATTTGTGTCATGTTCGCGTCCTTACGGATACGAGACAAACATGCCGCGCCTACGCTTGGTGTTCGCCGCGGCCTTACCTGTCAGTCACCCAACCACCACACGCGGTCATAGTCAATGCGGCCACATAACTCGGGCCCGCATGGCAGCGTATGGAAGCATCTGGGGCATCCAGGCGGTCGACTTTTTGAATGCGAGCGTGCGGGGGTCAGCCTCATTCATTTCCTCCCTCCGTTCACATCTGTCCACGCGTGCTCCCTCACCGACGGCCGCAAACCCTGGCTCGCCACGGGGTTCTTCGACAAGGGCAAGGGCAAGGTCGACGCTGGCACGTCCTCTTCCCGCGTGCCACCTCCACCCGACAGCCTCTCATCGTCCGCCACGGGAGAGGTTGTACATCCCGGCGCACCAGACACAGTGGCATTGGTAGTACCGCCACCCGTTGCCCTACCCGGATGTCAACCTCCCCCATGGTTGGCATTTGGACCCGCGCTGCATCCCCATGCCGGTGGCGCCTAGGTCGACGCGGCGCACAAAGAGAAGATGTGCAAGTGATACGTCTCCAACTTATCTATTTTTCCAAACACTTTTGCTCTGATTTTGACCTTTAATTTACATGATTTGAATGGAACTAACACGAACTGACGTTGTTTTTAGCAGAACTACATTGGTGTTATTTTTGTGTAGAAATAGAAGTTCTCGGAATTGGACAAAACTTTTTGTGAATTATTTTTGGAATATATGATGAATTATGGAGTGAAGAACTATCGGAGGGAGGCCACCTGTGGGTCAAAGCCAACAGGGCGCGACCTCCCTAAGCCGCGCCCTGATGGTTTGTGGGGCCCATGTGGATCCTCCGACCCTAATTCTAGTCCTATAAATTCACATCTTCGGAGAGAGAAAAATCAGAGAGAAGTTTTCATCACGTTTCACGACATGGAGTCGCCGCCAACTCCCGCTCTTCCTCTGGATGGCTGATCTAGAGTACGTTTTGGGCTCTAGAGAGGGGGAATCATCGTCGTCGTCATCATCAACCCTCTCCATCAACTATTCCATGATGCTCACCACCGGAAGTGAGTAATTCCTCTGTAGGCTTGCTAGTTGGTGATGGGTGTGGATGGAATTGATCATGTAATCGAGTTAAGTTTGATAGGGCTTGATCCCAAGTATCCATTATGTTCTGAGATTGATGTTGCTATGACTTTGCTATGCTTAATGCTTGTCACTAGGGCCGGAGTGCCATGATTTTAGATCTAAACCTATTATGTTTTTATGAATATAAATGATTTGGATCCTATCTGGCAAGTTGTATGCACCTATTACGTGTCTTGATCCGCATACCCCAAGGTGACAATGATTGGGATTATTTCCGGTGATCGCCGTAGTTTAACGAGTTCATGTATTCACCATGTGTTAATGCTTTGTTCCGGTTATCTATTAAAAGGAGGCCTTAATATCCCTTTCTTTCCAATAGGACCCCGCTGCCACGAGAAAGTAGGACAAAAGATGTCATGTAAGTTCTTATCGCAAGCACGTATGACTATATACGAAATACATTCCTACATTATATTGATGAATTGGAGCTAGTTCTATGTCGCCTTAGTGTGTAATTGTTACATGATTGATGTCATCCACATATTCCATCGCTGCACCACGTGCCTACGCTTTACATATACTGAACCTTGCTCAGTTACTACTATTGTTGTTACTGTCACACCTGCTACTCAATTGCTATTGTTACTACTGTCACTGAAATTATTGTTGTCACTATTATTGCTACTCCTACTATTTGTCGTGCTACTAAATCTTTGTTGTAGAGAGATATCCCAGGTGGGGTTGAATTGTAAACTCAACTATCAAGGCCAACAAATATTCTTTGGCTCCCTGATATGTCTCCAACGTATCTATAATTTTTGATTGTTCCATGCTATTATATTTTCTATTTTGGATGTTTTGTATGCATTAATATGCTATTTTATATTATTTTTGGGACTAACCTATTAACCTAGAGCCTAGTGCCACTTTTTGTTTTTTCCTTGTTTTTGAGTATTGTAGATAAGGAATATTAAACGGAGTCCAAACGGAAAAAAATATCGGCGATGATTTTTCTTGGACCAGAAGACATCTACCATACTTGGAGAGGAAGGCAGGAGACGTGCCAGGAGGTCACAAGCCACCTTGGTGCGACCAGGGGGCGCCCCTGACGTGTGCCCCCCAGCAAGTCCTCTAACCCTAATCTTCAACCTATAAATTCCCAAATATTCCCCCAATACCAAAGAGAGACACGATAATACTTTTCCACCGTGGGAAGCCTCCGTTCCTGAGAGATCCAATCTTGGGAGCCTTTTCTAGTAATCTACCGGAGGGGGATTCGATTACGGAGGGCATCTACATCAACTCCATTGCCCCTCCGATGATGCGTGAGGAGTCCACCACATACCTACGGGTCCATAGCTAGTAGCTAGATGGCTTCTTCTCTCTCTTGTGCTTCAATACCATGTTCTCCATGATCTTCATGGGGATCGATCCGATCTAATACTCTTTTGCGGTGTGTTTGTCGAGATCCGATGAATTGTGGGTTTATGATCAACTTATCTATGAATATTATTTGGTTCTTCTCTCAATTCTTATATGCATGATTTCATATCTTTGCAAGTCTCTTCGAGTTATTGGTTTGGTTTGGCCAACTAGATTTGTAATTCTTGAAATGGGATAAGTGCTAGTTTTGGGTTCAATCTTGTGGTGTCCTTGTGACGCCCCCAATTTCCACCGTACGCTAAACATACACGCAATGCGTATGACCAAGATCAGGGACCCACTAATAAATATCACAACACAACTCTAGACACAAATCAAAGTAATACAACTTCATATTACAAGCTAGGGGCCTCGAGGGCTCGAATACAAAGCTCGACAAGCACGAGTCAGCGGAAGCAAATAATATCTGAGTACATACATAAGTTAAACAAGTTTTGCCTTAAGAAGGCTACCACAAACATAACAACGGATCGAAAGAGGCGAGGCCTCCTGCCTGGGAACCTCCTATCCTACTGCTGGTCGGGGGCCACCTCCACCTAGTAGTAGGCTCATGCGGTGGTGTAGTAGTCGTCTCCGGCGTACTCCATCTCCTGGGCTCCATCGTATGAACGCAGAATTGAATCGAGGGGAAAAGAGAAAGCAAAGCAACTATGAGTACTCATCCAAAGTACTCGCAAGACAGACATCAGAACTATGCTAAGTATGCATCATTATCAAGGGGTGGAGTTATATCTCGACTGAATGCAGCAAGCAAGAATAGGGGGAAGGCCTAGTCCTATCGAAGTCTAGCATCTTCAGCATCTTGCAGCATTAGAAGAGAGTAGACTGGTAACTTACATATAGTCATATTATTGTAGAATATTTTATTAAGTAACCATGCCCCGAGATTCTTCCTCGACTCCCTACGAGGAAGCAATCCTGGAGCCACATTCATTTAAATTAAAACACAATTATAGTTGTATAAGGTCAAGGTACAACTCCAAGTCGTCCTGTTACCGTGGACACGGCTATTCGAATAGATGAATTCATCCATGCAGGGTGCACCGCATTTCCAACACGCTTGATCACCTCGGGTGGGACACACTTTCCGGGGTAATGTCCGGCCTCGGGATCCAAAATGTTGTCGCCCCACCTAGACTCATTGAAGAGGCTAGCCCGCCGGTCTAACTCCTAAGCGAGCAGGCTCGTGGGCCCACTTGCCCTTGCACTCCTGCACGATGCGTATGCGGCCGGAAGCAGACCTAGTACAATTAGTCCGGGAGCTATACCTTCCAGCCCAATCCGGAGCGTGCCGCTCCATTGCTGACGTCCGAAGAGCTTCGGCTGATACAACGACGCTGAGCACCCATAACTTCTCCCACGTGAAGGATTAGTGCGTAAAATGTCAACGACTAACTCAGATCAAATACCCAACCAATTAGCATTTTATTAATGTGTGCAAGCGCGATCCATAAAGTGCGGTCCTGTCACCCCGTTTCGACGATGTGTGGCAAAGGCCTCTCTCGCCAGCCCACGCATCATCACCATCAAACCGTGTGTACCCCTTAGAGCCGACCCATCACCAACAAGTTTCTGTAACCAGGTCATAGTAACTATGTGTATGAAACATCAAGACAGGAACTAAGGAATCACCCTCAATGGTCCCCGCTCAATATCACCGTCAAGGTCGACTTTAGAGGAATCACCCTCGAGGGTCCCACACTTGAGGGGTGGCACGACAGAGACATCATCGGGAATGGTGAAGGAGGAATCACCCTTGATAACCATGACCGACTAGCTGCACTACAGGGCTAGCATCATGAGTACTTCACGAGGTGTCACCCTCGGTACTCGATAGTAGCACTCCAGAGTCATACAACTAAGGGGGAGTGCGGTGATGTGAGGGGCCTGGCTTGTTAGTCGGTTGACTGAGTCTTCGAGTCGTCGAATCGTCGGGTCGTCGATGAAGAAGCAGGGGCAACTGGGACTAAGGGGTCCCTGGGGATCAACTAACCAACCTATACTATGCAGTTGGTATGATTACAGGAATAGTAACAGTTCATCAAAAACAGGCTATGCATCAGAATAGGAGCTAACTAATACAGTAGCAAAGATCTAATGCAATAATAAGAGGGAAAGGAATAGGCGATATCGGAATGCTCAAGGGGGTTGCTTGCCTTGCTGCTCTGTGGCAAAAGTCTGATCGTCGGTGGTGTAGTCATACCCGGCAGCACCGTCAGTCTCGGGGTCTACCGGTAAGAAGAGGGGGGGAGAAACAATAAATATAAAGCAAACAGATGCACCACAATGCATGACATGGCAATATGCAGAGCTAGGTATGCACTAACGCAATACTACACGTCGCAGACGGAGCGGGAGAATATCTGACGATATTTCCCGGGTCTATGGATTTATCGGACAGACGATCCGGAGGGGAAAGTTCCATGTTCATCATGCTAGGAGCACGTGACACATGAATGGATATCATATTCAGATTCGTGGGATTTTTCTGATCAACTTTCATGTATAAAACTTTTTCATCTGAGTTACGGATTATTTTATACGATTTTTCAAAGATTTAATCAATTTCTAAAATTAACAGATTATTATTAATTCGAAAAATGCTTTATGACATCAACATAACATCGTCACTACATCAGCAGTCAACTGTGGGACTGACCAGGTCAAACTAACCAGTGGGCCCCACCTGTCATAGACACAGTTCTATTTCAATTTATTAATTAAATTAATAGAGATTAAATTAGGAGTGGGTCCACATGTGAGTGACAGATTAGGGTTAAACTAATTATTCTAATTAATCCAATTAGTTAATTAGGCAACTGACATGGGGACCCACCTGTCATACACACAGGGGCATGGGGTCCCACCAGTCAGTGATTGGCCAGGCCCAGTCAGCACGTTGACCTGGTCAACAGGTCAATGGCGATCGCGGGACCCAGCTACCAGAGACACTGGCAGTGGCCTCGACAGGGCCAGGTCAGCGGCGGCGCTCGCCGGCCACCGAGGTTGCTCCAACGAGCAACCGAGATGGCGGCGCGGCTCGGGATTGGCCTATAGGGCACCAAATCGAGCGCGGCCGGTGGCATTCGAACGCTGGCGACGGCGCTGATACATTCCAGGCATCGGTTCGAGCAACGGTGTGTCGTAGAGAGCACTACTTCGCCGGCGGCAGGGGAGCCTTCGGGCGGTGATGGCATTTAGATAACCGGGGCGTTCTCGAGCTAACCAAAAGCACTAAGATGCCCTACGCGTTGCGTGGAGTCGAATGACGGTGGCGGTAGGACCAAATGGTTATCGAAGAGACGCCGACGGCGAGCTCACGCGGCGGCGCGTTCGGGCTCCGGCGAAGTCTAGTGCTACGAGCTCGGGTTCGTCATGGGGAAGAAGGGAGAAGCAAGCAGAAGCTCACAACGGGGTGTAGCCGTTCAAGGCGGGCTCGGGGAGGGCTTGACGGCAATGCAACCGACGACGGCGAGTGGCGGATCCAGAGGAGGAAGACGACGGCATGGGGGCGATGTAGAGGCACCAGAGCTCGTTCTAGGGCACGAGGAGGAAGGGCTCATCGGCGTGAAGCTTCTGGACAAGCTACAGGGGCGAGAGGTGGGCGGTGGCCGTGGCTATCCGCCGGCCATGGCGGCGGCGGTGCTCGGGTGAGGTGGGGAACGAGGGAGGCGGCGCGAGGAGGAAGAGCGATGGGGAGAGTGGCGATCTAGGGTTCGGGAGGGCAGGTGAGGTGCCCCGGTGGCGGCTTTATCCCCTCCACCGACGGCGGCGAGCGGGTGTAGTGGTGACGGCGCCCTGTAGCGACTGGGTGGTCGCTACAGGAGGAGGAGGAGGATGCGCCCGGGGGGGGGGGGCTGGTTGGGTTGGGCCGGTTGGGGCCGACCCAGTGGGGAAGGGGGGTTTCCCCTTTTTTCCTTTTCTCTTTTTTTGTTTCATTTCTGTTTTTTTATTTGTATTTTCTGTTTTAATTATTTTTAGCCTCTAAGCCCTTTAGCAAAAATGTGCAGTAGGGCCCATCAAATAGCTTGCAATATTAGGAGGGGCCACACCAAGTTTGCGCATTTTTCAAAACTGTTTGAATTTTCCACAAGATTAAATAGCACTTTTAAAATGCAAATTGGCTCTGTTTTGATGGTGGGGTCCACACCAACATCAAGGTGTTGTTGTTTTCCTTAACAACATTAGTTTTGAGCTTTTTAACAAGTGTGCAACATTTCTCTTATGCTTTTTGCAACTTTATTTTGTCACAGAAAAATTCCATGGGCTTTTTGAAGTGGAATTTGAATTGAGCTTTTATTCAAGAGTGATCACACATGGATTAGCAAAAGCATTAGCATAATCCTGGCCATCACTGTAGCTTAATTACAATGATCACTCTAGCAGAAATCCAGGGTGTCACAATTCTTCCCTACTAACAAGAATTCTCGCCCCGATAATTAAGAAGTAGATGGAAAGAGCCCAGGGTATTCGGCACGAATATGATCTTCACGTTCCCAAGTGGCTTCATCTTCAGAATGATTTGCCCACTGCATTTTGAAGAACTTGGTAACCTTTTGACGAGTCCGACGTTCAGTTTCATCAAGAATGCGAACTAGTTGCTCTTTGTAAGAAAGGTCTTGTTGTAGCTCAAGCATATCATGATCCACTGCTCGGATAGGATCCTTGAAGCAGGGACGAAGCTGTGACACATGGAACACATCGTGAACCTGAGAAAGGTTTGGCTGTAGCTCCAGTTGATATGCCACTTTACCACGCCTTTCGAGAAAACTGAAAGGACCAATATAACGAGGAGCCAGCTTGTCCTTGATCCCAAAACGATGGCACCTCTCATTGGCGCGACTCGAAGATAAGCCTTTTCTCCACGTTGATAGACCATATCTTTGTGATGACGGTCATATTGACTCTTCTGACGAGACTGAGCAGCCTTCAGATTTGCATGAATAATGCGGACTTGATCTTCTGCATGTTGGATAATATCCGGACCGATAAGTGGACGTTCCCCAGTTTCTGACCAATTCAGAGGAGTCCGACACTTATGTCCATATAATACTTCAAAAGGAGCCATCTTCAGACTAGCTTGATAGCTATTGTTGTAGGAGAACTCAGCATACAGGAGAGATTCCTCCAATTTCTTGCCAAAAGAAATGACACAAGCTCGAAGCATGTATTCGAGAATCTGATTCACTCTTTCAACTTGTCCCTGGGATTGAGGGTGAAAAGCGGTGATGAAGGACAAATGAGTTCCCATAGCTTCCTAGAAACTTGCCCAGAATCTTGAAGTGAATAAACTGCCACGGTCTGAACTAATCACCAATGGAATACCGTGGAGGGAAACAACTCTGGACATGTAAAGATCTGCTAGCTGACTAGTAGTAATAGTTTCCTTGACAGCCAGAAAGTGTGCAAGTTTGGACAGTCGGTCAATGACGACAAGAATAACATCATTACCCTTCTGTGACCTGGGAAACCCAGTGAAGAAGTCCATTTCAACATGATCCCATTTCCATTCAGGAATAGAAATAGGTTGTAGAGTTCCAGCAGGCTTCTGATGTTCTGCTTTGATATGACAGCAAGTGTCGCATTCTGAAACATAGCAAGCAATGTCTTGTTTCATATTTGACCACCAAAACCTTTGACGGATGTCTCGGTACATCTTGGTACTACTCGGATGAATAGACAATGGAGTATCATGGGCTTCTTTCAGTATTCTATCAGTCATATTTAGGTTCTCCCTTTTGGTTGGAACGAATAAGCATCCCTTGAAGTATACATCACCATCATTAACAACGGTGAAACATGAGGATTTACCTTCTGCCAGATAGTATTTAATCCTTTCGACTTCACTGGCATAGCCCTGCATTCTTTTGATACAACCCATAAGATCTGGTTGAACGACCAGGTTAGTCAAAGATCCCTGGTTAACAACACGAAGGTTCATCTTGCGGTTCTTCGGTGGAGGGGGAACGAGATAACCTTGTGAACAATATGGAGGTTCAACTTGCGGAATTCTTCTTGAAGAAGGGGGTGAACCTTGTGCACCTGAAGGTGGTTGCAGTATGACTTGCGGCTCAAAGCATTAGCCATTACATTAGCCTTGCCAGGTGTATAAGAAATTCCCACATTGTAATCTTCTATGCGCTCCATCCATCTCTGCTGACGGAGATTCAAATCTGGCTGAGTAAACAAGTACTTCAGACTTTGGTGATCGATGTAGATCACGCATCGATTACCAACAAGGTATTGCCACCACTCTTTCAGAGCATGAATTTCTGCAGCAAGTTCAAGGTCATGAATGGGGTAGTTCTCTTCATGAGGACACAATTGACGAAATGCATAAGCAACCACTTTGCGTTCTTGCATTAGGACACAACCTATTCCCTGACGCGAAGCGTCACAATAAATGACAAAGTCCTTACGAGTATCCGAAGGAGCAAGCATTGGAGCAGACGTCAGTTTATCTTTAAGTGCCTAAAAGCTCTCCTGACATTTTTCTATCCACTCATACTTAACACATTTGTGAAGTAGATTGGTTAAGGGCTTTCCAATCTTGGAGAAGTTCTCGACGAATCGACGGCAATAGCTGGTGAGTCCGAGAAAACTTCTGACTTGCTTGACATTCTTCGAGGGAGTCCAGTCAAGAATAGCCTGAACTCGTTCGGGGTTGACCGCAATACCATCCTTGGAGATCACATGACCAAGGTAGGTTACTTCATCCATCCAGAACTCACACTTGGAATACTTGGCATATAGCTGATGTTCCCGAAGTCTTTCCAGTACAAGACGAAGATGTACATCATGCTCTTCTTTATTCTTGGAAATACCAGAATATCACCCAGATAAACCACGACGAATTTTTCAAGGTAGTCCATGAAGATATAATTCATTAAACGAGAGAAGGTTGCTGGAGCATTAGTTAGACCGAAGGACATGACGGTGTACTCGTATGAACCATAGCGAGTAACAAATGTGGTCTTTGGAATATCCTCTTCATGAACACGGATCTGATGGTAGCCCAACCTCAAGTCAAGCTTAGAGAAAATTGAGGCACCAGCAAGTTGATCATACAAATCATTGATTCGAGGAAGTGGGTATTTGTTCTGATTTGTAGCTTGGTTGATTGGTCGATAATCCTGGACCAGACGGTTTGTCCCATCCTTCTTCTTAACAAAGAGAGAAGGTGCTCCACAAGCAGAGGAACTTGGACGAATGAAACCCAACCGTAGCGAATTGTCAATTTCTTGCTTAAGTTCAAGGAGTTCATGTGGTGGCATCTTATATGGATGCTTGGCTATAAGGGTGGTACCAGGTACCAAATCGATGACAAACTCGACATCTCTAGCAGGGGGAATCCCTGGAAGTTCTTCCGGAAAAACATCCTGGAAATCCCGGACAACTGGAATGTTTTCAACCCCCTCAAGAGGTGACTGATTTAAAGCATTTATGGCATATAGCCGGGCTTTGGCATCTCGAACAAGATGAGCATGGTAGCTGACTATCTCATTCGAAGGATGCAGAAGGTGGACAGTTTTGGTGGCACAAACGACGGAAGCAGTATGTGCTTTCAACCAATCCATTCCCAAAATAAGGTCGGTCTTGGAGGACTTCAATATAATGGGGGAAGCATGGAATTGTAGTCCTTCTATTTCAATGGGGACATCTGGACAAAACATGGAGGTTTGACATTGGCCAGTGGGGGTGTTTACCACTATTAGGACGTTCATCTCTTCACACTTAATGTCATGCATGTATGCAAAATCTTCAGACATAAAAGAATGCGATGCTCCTGTATCAAACAATACAAAAGCTAGTACTGAGTTGACGAGAAGAGTACCCATCATAGTAGCAGGCTGGTCTTGAACTTCATTCAGATCAACGTTGTTATCTTGAACACGTCCCTGAGCAGGCCTGGCATTGTTGTTGCGGGGTTGGTTGGAAGGCAGTGCAATTTGATTCTGATTCTGCCTGCATTCTCTAGCACGGTGTCCTGGACAACCACACTTGAAGCACAGCCCATCCTCAGGACAAGAAGGGGGGACAGGAGCTCGTGGTGGCAGAGCTGGGAGCCTCGACTACCTAGGTGGGGGTGAAGGCAGACGAGGTGCAACATAGGACGGCCTTGGAGCAGGAGCAGGTGCATGGTACATGTTGTGGGGAATCCAGAGCTTGTGCTTCTGACTTGCTGAGCCCGAAGATGATCCCATGTCACGGTTGTGCTTGCTCTTGTCCTTGTAGTCCTACAGACCTGTTTCCATATAATGGACTTGTTCACCAAGGTGGCAAAGTTGTCAAAGTCTTGAACAAGGAGTGCCAGTTTGATATCACGGTGGAGGCCTTCACAAAACTTCTCCTGCCTACGAGCATCAGTTGCAACATCTTCTTCAGCATAGCGAGACAAGTCCAGAAATTCCTGCTGATAAGCATCCACAACCTTGTTGCCCTGGAGGATGGACGAGATTGCGGAACTCACGCTTCTTCTTGTCCATCATTCCCTAAGGAATATGGCGAGCACGGAATGCAGCTTGGAACTCCGGCCAGGTGATGACTGTCCCAACAGGCTGTGAGCGCCTATGAATGTCCCACCATTGAGCAGCGGGACCCTTTAGAAAGTACGAGGCAAAGGTGACATAGCTAGCCATTGGGGCGCCTGAAGATTCCAGCTCATAAGTGATATCACAGAGCCAGTCATCTGCGTCGAGCGGCTGAGTTGAGCTGCGGTAGATCGCAAGGTTGAGGCGCATGAAGTCTTGCAGAGTTATTGGGGCTGGATGTTGATTCATGTTCAGCCTTGGGAACTGGTCCATAAGCCCTTGCATAAACTGGCGATTCAGTTCAAAGTGCTATATCATACCAGCCATGTATTCAGGTGGCGGTGGGTGGTTAGCCGCACCACGACCACGACTAGCTAGCCTAATCATTCTGTCAAAACAATTAACAGTGGTATTTTAGCATTGGGTATTGCAAATACATTGAGTTATTTATGAAGTAAATTCCTCAATGAAGGAAGTGCAATAGATACGACATAGTAGTTCGAATTCAACATACAGATCCACACATAGGTATATTACAAACCATAAGTCTGTTACAACATAGACGATAGGTTCGGCACGAAATTAGTCTAAACAACTAGGCGGCACGCAGGCACGCGGTAGAGGGATACAACAACAGACATAGCGAAAATCTACATCAACGTCGGGGACAACGAAAGAACCCACGGAACTGCAGATGACCCTGAATGTTGAACCTGGTGGCAGGGTTCTGCATCCCGTACACACTCTGATGTAGACACTTCATATTAAGCGGGAGCGCGGGTCCACGTGCCGGAACACGACCTCAAACATCAGGCCACTCAAGACCTGGAGGAAACGCTATCCGAGGCGGGTAAAGGATGTACTCTGGATGTATCCCCGCGGTGACTGCTGGCAACAAATGCCCCAAAGCCTAATAAAGATGAGCATGGGTGGCGTACAACTTGACGTTAAGAGCCTTGACAGTGCGATCCAATGCCTCAGTGTACTGAACCAGAACCTATGGGTCGTAACGACAACTCACGTAGGGGGTGCAGACAGCAGTGTAGGATCAGTCGTTGCGCTGCCCTCTGAAAGGGGTCAAGACCTCAGCGTCGGCGGCAGTATCAACTCGAGCAGGAACATACGGAATGTATATGTATGCCATCTCCTCCAAACAAGAGTTCGCTGCATGAAGTCGAACAATAGCAGCATAAGCAGCATCCTGTACGGCCATCTCGACAGTCACTCCAATGCCACAGAAGGTGTGCAGCTCAGTGATGGAGAGGTCCTATCGATCCGAGATAACCATCATAGCCTCATACTGTTCCTGGTTGAACTCGTGGTAGTCCTCGTAAACAGTGTAATCGGGGTACCAGGAATATCCCAACCTCTTTAGGAGGTTGACCAGAATGGCCAGGAATCCAGTCATATCGTGCGCAAAGGTCAGACGAACGATCTGCCTACCAGGACGCATCTGTAATAGGAAGATTTAAGATGTCAGATGACAGTGTGTGCATTATAACTTCAAAGGAAACAATTGTCGACAAAACAAATCTCCGGTGGATGTGATCACGAGAACCTAATGTTAGAGTTAGCAAAATCTTTAACTCGAAAGAGGAGAGAGATCAGAACCCGGAGTATAGACAAAGGAATAAAAGATCCTAATACCACCCGATTGAGATGTGGGCCCGTAAGCCACACAACAATGTTAGTAAAAGTTTTTCATGTACTAGCCTCAACTTCGGCAAAGGAGTTGGAAAGGGGGTTACCTACAGGCAGTCGGCTATTCGAATAGATGAATTCATGCCTACAGGGGTGCATCGCATTTCCAACACGCTTGATCACCTCCGGCCGGACACACTTTCTAGGGTAATGCCCGACCTTGGGATCCAAAACGTCGTTGCCCCACCTAGACTCAATGAAGAGGCCAGCCCGCCGGTCTAACTCCTAAGCACACAGGTTCGTGGGCCCACTTGCCTTTGCACTCCTATGCGATGTGTACGTGGCCAGAAGCAGACCTAGTACACTTAGTTCAGGAGCTGTACCTTCCAGTCCAATCCGGTGCATGCCGCTCCATTGCTGACGTCCAAAGAGCTTCGGCTGATACAACGACACTGAGCACCCATAACTTCTCCCACGTGAAGGTTTAGTGCATAAAAGGTCAATGACCAACTCAGATCAAATACCCAACCCATTAGCATTTTATTAATTACAAGCCAGGGGCCTCGAGGGCTCGAATACAAAGCTCGACAAGCACGAGTCCGCGGAAGCAAATAATATCTAAGTACAGACATAACTTAAACAAGTTTTGCCTTAAGAAGGCTAGCACAAACATAACAACGGATCGAAAGAGGCAAGGCCTCCTGCCTGGGAACCTCCTATCCTACTGCTGGTCGGGGGCCGCCTCCACCTAGTAGTAGGCTCCTGCGGTGGTGTAGTAGTCGTCTCCGGCGTACTCCATCTCCTGGGCTCCATCGTATGAACACATAATCAAATCGAGGGGAAAAGAGAAGGCAAAGCAACGATGAGTACTCATCCAAAGTACTCGCAAGACAGACATCAAAACTATGCTAAGTATGCATCATTATCAAGGGGTGGAGTTATATCTCGGCTGAATGTAGCAAGCAATAATAGGGGGAAGGCCTAGTCCTATCGAAGTCTAGCATCTTCAGCATCTTGCAGCATTAGAAGAGAGTAGACTGGTAACTTACATATAGTCATATTATTGTAGAAATTTTTATTAAGTAACCATGCCCCGAGATTCTTCCTCGACTCCCTATGAGGAAGCAATCCTGGAGCCACATTCATTTAAATTAAAACACAATTATAGTTGTATAAGGTCAAGGTACAACTCCAAGTCGTCCTGTTACCGTGGACACGGCTATTCGAATAGATGAATTCATCCATGCAGGGTGCACCGCATTTCCAACACGCTTGATCACCACGGTGGGACACACTTTCCGGGGTAACGTCCGACCTCGGGATCCAAAATGTCATCGCCCCACCTAGACTCATTGAAGAGGCCAGCCCACCGGTCTAACTCCTAAGCAAGCAGGCTCGTGGGCCCACTTGCCCTTGCACTCCTGCACGATGCGTATGCGGCCGGAAGCAGACCTAGTACAATCAGTCCGGGAGCTATACCTTCCAGCCCAATCCGGAGCATGCCGCTCCATTGCTGACGTCCGAAGAGCTTCGGCTGATACAACGACGTTGAGCACCCATAACTTCTCCCACGTGAAGGATTAGTGCGTAAAATGTCAACGACTAACTCAGATCAAATACCCAACCAATTAGCATTTTATTAATGTGTGCAAGTGCGATCCATAAAGTGCGGTCCTATCACCCCGTTTTGAGGATGTGTGGCAAAGGCCTCTCTCGCCAGCCCACGCATCATCACCATCAAACCGTGGGTACCCCTCAGAGCCGACCCATCACCAACAAGTTTCTATAACCAGGTCATAGTAACTATGTGTATGAAACATCAAGACAGGAACTAAGGAATCACCCTCAATGGTCCCCGTTCAATATCACCGTCAAGGTGGACTTTAGAGGAATCACCCTCGAGGGTCCCACACTTGAGGGGTGGCACGACAGAGACATCACCGGGAATGGTGAAGGAGGAATCACCCTTGATAACCACGACCGACTAGCTGCACTACAGGGCTAGCATCATGAGTACTTCACGAGGTGTCACCCTCGGTACTCGATAGTAGCACTCCAGAGTCATACAACTAAGGGGGAGTGCGGTGATGTGAGGGGCCTGGCTTGTCGGTCGGTTGACTGAGTCTTCGAGTCGTCGAATCGTCGGGTCGTCGATGAATAAGCAGGGGCAACTGGGACTAAGGGGTCCTTGGGGATCAACTAACCAACCTATACTCTGCAGTTGGTATGATTACAGGAATAGTAGCAGTTCATCAAAAACAGGCTATGCATCAGAATAGGAGCTAACTAATACAGTAGCAAAGATCTAATGCAAGAATAAGAGGGAAAGGAATAGGCGATATCGGAATGCTCAAGGGGGTTGCTTGCCTTGCTGCTCTGCGGCAAAAGTATGATCGTCGGTGGTGTAGTCATACCCGGCAGCACCGTCAGTCTCGGGGTCTACCGGTAAGAAAAGGGGGAGAAACAATAAATATAAAGCAAACAGATGCACCACGATGCATGACATGGCAATATGCAGAGCTAGGTATGCACTAACGCAATACTACACGTCGCAGACGGAGCGGGAGAATATCTGACGATATTTCCCAGGTCTGTGGATTTATCGGACAGACGATCTGGAGGGAAAGTTCCATGTTCATCATGCTAGGAGCATGTGACACATGAATGGATAGCATATTCAGATTCGTGGGATTTTTCTGATCAACTTTCATCTATAAAACTTTTATATTTGAGTTACGGATTATTTTATACGATTTTTCAAAGATTTATCAATTTCTGAAATTAACAGATTATTATAAATTCGAAAAATGCTTTATGATGTCAGCATGACATCATCACTGCATGAGCAGTCAACGATGGGGCTGACCAGGTCAAACTAACCAGTGGGCCCCACCTGTCATAGACACAGGTCTATTTCAGTTTATTAATTAAACTAACAGAGATTAAATTAGGAGTGGGGTCCACATGTGATTGACAGATTAGGGTTAAACTAATTATTCTAATGAATCCAATTAGTTAATTAGGCAGCTGACAGGGGGACCCACCTGTCATACACATAGGTGCATGGGGTCCCACCAGTCAATGACTGGCCAGGCCCAGTCAGCACGTTGACCTGGTCAACAGGTCAATGGCGTCCGCGGGACCCAGCTACCAGAGACACTGGCAGTGGCCTCGACCGGGCCAAGCCAGCGGCGACGCCGACCGGCCACCGAAGTTGCTCCGACAAGCAACCGAGACGGTGGCGCGGCTCGGGATTGACGCATAGGGCACCAAATCGACACGGTTGGTGGCGTTCGAACGCTAGCGACGGCGCCGATATTCCAGGCATCGGTTCGGGCAACGACGCGCAGTAACGAGCGCAACGTGGGCGACGGCTGGGGAGCCTTCGGGCGGCGATGGCATCTAGCTAACTGGGGCGTTCTCGAGCTAACCAAAAGCGCTAGGATGGCCTACGCGTCTCGTGGAGTCGAATGATGGCGGCGACAGGACCAAATGTTCACCGAAGAGACATCGGCGACGAGCTCAGGTGGCGGCGCGTTCGGGCTCCAGCGAAGTCTAGTTCTACGAGCTCGGGTTCGTCACAGGGAAGAAGGGAGAAGGAAGCAGAAGCTCACAGCGGGGTGTAGCCGTTCAAGGCGGGCTCGGGGAGGGCTTGACGGTGACACAACCGGCGATGACGAGCGGCGGATCTAGAGGAGGAAGACGACGGCATGGGGGCGATGTAGAGGCACCGGAGCTCGTTCCAGGGCACGGGGAGGAAGGGCTCGTCGGCGCGAAGCTTCTGGACAGGCTATGGGGGCAAAAGGTGGACGGTGGCCGTGGCTATCCGGCGGCCATGGCGGCGGCGGTGCTCGGGTGAGGTGGGGAACGAGGGAGGCGGCGCGAGGAGGATGAGCGAGGGGGAGAGTGGCGATCTAGGGTTCAGGGGGGCAGGTGAGGTGCCCCGATGGCGGCTTTATCCCCTCCACCGACGGCGGCGAGTGGGTGCAGCGGCGACTGCGCCTTGTAGCGACTAGGCGGTCGCTACAGGAGGAGGAGGACGACGCGCACGGGGGGTGGGGGTTGGTTGGGTTCGGCTGGTTGGGGCCGGCCTACTGGGGAAGGGGGGTTTCCCCCTTTTTTTCTTTTTTTTGTTTTATTTCTGTTTTTGTTATTTGTAATTTCTGTTTTAATTATTTTTAGCCTCTAAACCCTTTAGCAAAAATGTGCAGTAAGGCCCATCAAATAGCTTGTAATATTAGGAGGGGCCACACCAAGTTTGCGCATTTTTCAAAACTATTTGAATTTTCCACAGGATTAAATAGCACTTTTAAAATGCAAATTGGCTCTGTTTTGATGGTGGGGTCCACACCAACATCAAGGTGATGTTGTTTTCCTTAAGAACATTAGTTTTGAGATTTTTAACAAGTGTGCAACATTTCTCTTATGCTTTTTGCAACTTTATTTTATCACATAAAAATTCCATGGGCTTTTTGAAGTGGAATTTGAATTGAGCTTTTATTCAAGAGTGATCACACATGGATTAGAAAAAGCCTTAGCATAATCCTGGCCATCACTGTAGCTTAATTACAATGATCACTGTAGCAGAAATCTAGGGTGTCACAGTCCTCACCCAGTGACAAAGTAGCGGTAGCGAGGCACATATTGTATTGTTGCCATCAAGGGTAAAACGATGGGGTTTTCATCATATTGCTTGAGTTTATCCCTCTACATCATGTCATCTTACTTAATGCCTTACTCCGTTCTTCATGAACTTAATACTCTAGATGAAGGCAGGAGTCGGTCGATGTGTGGAGTAATAGTAGTCGATGCAGAATCATTTCGGTCTACTTGACATGAACGTGATGCCTATATGCATAATCATTCTCTTGTATATTGTCATAACTATGCGCTTCTCTATCAATTGCTCGACAGTAATTTGTTCACCCATCGTGTTATTTTCCTTCAAGAGAGAAGCCACTAGTGAAACCTATGGCCTCCGGGTCTATTTTCCATATTATAATTTCATATATATATATATATACCAAAAATACCTTGCTGCAATTTTTTTACCTTTTACTTCTCGCAATCTTTCATATCTATCTCTGTCAGATATAATCCTTGCAAGTAACCGTGAAGGGATTGACAACCCCTTTATAGCGTTGGGTGCAAGTGTTTGATTGTTTGTGTAGGTGCATCTATTGGTGACTTGCTTGTTCCTCCTACTGGATTGAAACCTTGGTTCTCAAGAACCAAGGGAAATACTTATCTACTTTGCTGCATCACCCTTTCCTCTTCAAGGGAAAACTGACGCAAGCTCAATAAGTAGTAAGAAGGATTTCTGGCGCCGTTGCGGGGGAGGATACACATCAAGCCTACCAAGTACCCATCACAAACTCATCTATTGCATTTACATTATTTTCCCTTTGCCTCTCGTTTTCCTCTCACCCACTTCACCAATTTGACGTTTATATTCGCCTTTTTCTCGCTGGACCTCTTTTTGTTTGCTTGTGTTGCCATGTGCCTTCTATTTGCTTGCATCTTCGCTTGCTAAAAATCTATTGATATGGATCCTCATCCACTTGCTAATCTTTTAAAAAGGCTAAATTATGATGTACCAATTGCTAGTGAGTTGAGTGCACTTGATTATCTCTATGACGTTTTGTTTGAAAACCATGAATCTAAAAACATTGATGAAGTGTTGAAAGAAGAAATTTATAAGGTGATTCATGATAGTCCCTTGAATGACGAGCGTGATTGCAATGTTGCTAGTATGAATTCTCTAAATATCCATGATGCTTATGATATGCAAATACACAAGCTTGGGGAGGCTATGTTTGATGAAGATGATATTTATTCCCCAAGTTTTGATGAGAAAATTTATTATGATAATTTCATGCCTTCTATTTATGGTGATGGTGATGACACATATGCTATAATGAGTAATGATAACCATGAAACGTATCATCATGATTTTAATTTGGAATGTGGTTGTGTCAATCAAGTGTCTCATGATAGTTATATTGTTGAATTACTTCGTGATGCTACTGAAATTCATTATGAGGGGGGGCATATGCTTGTAGGAATTGCAATAGTATCAAGTTTGCTCTCTATGTGTCTAAAGTTTTGAAGTTATGCTTGTTTTGCCTTCCTATGCTAGTTGATTCTTGTTCCCGTAAATTGTTTGCTCACAAAATCCCTATGCATAGGAAGTGGTTTAGACTTAAATGTGTTCTTCATGCTATTCACGATTCTCTTTTGCATATCTCAATTAATATTTTTTATGTGAGCATCATTGAAATCGTTATGCCTAGCTAGGGGCGTTAAACAATAGCGCTTGTTGGGAGGCAACCCAATTTTACTTTTATGTTTATGTTTTTTTGCTTCTTTTTTTGAGTGTTTAACACATTATTACCTTTTTAGTAATTTTGTTTTGGTGTTTTAATTAGTGTTTGAGCCAAGTAAGACCTTTGGGATGGTCTATGGTGATTGGTTATTTGATCTTACTGAAAAATAGAAACTTTTGCGCCCAGTCCAGGAATTTTATAAATTTATCAGCGCATAGAATGAGTCTGACATTTTTACGCAATATTTATATACAAATTTCCCAGGCTTTCCTAATTGTTTGGAGTTTTTGGAGCTACATAAGTATACGAAGTTTCCAGATTGCTACAGACTGTTTTGTTTTTGACAGATTCTGTTTTCTTTGTGTTGTTTACCTATTTTGATGTATCTATGGGTCGTATTGGGGGGTATAAACCATGGATAAGTTGGAATACTTTAGATATTACACCAATATAAATAAATAATTAGTTCACAACAGTACCTAATGTGGTGATTTATTTTCTTATACTAACGGATCTCACGAGTTTTTTTGTTAAGTTTTGTGTTTTGATGTTTTCAAGTTTTGGGTAAATATTTGATGGACTATGGAATAAGGAGTGGAAAGAGCCTAAGCTTGGGGATGCACCAGAAGGCATCCCCTCTTTTGTCTTCAATCCATCGGTAAATTTACTTGAGGCTATATTTTTATTCACCACATGATATGTGTTTTTGTTGCAGCATCTTGTATGATATGAGTCTTTGCTTTTTAGTTTGCCACAATCATCCTTGGTGAACACATATTTTGAGAGAGGCACGCATGAATCATGAATTTATTAGAATACTCTATGTGCTTCACTTATATCTTTTGAGCTAGGCAATTTTGCTCTAGTGCTTCACTTATATCTTTTTAGAGCATGCTGGTGTTTTGTTTTATAGAAATAATTGAACTCTCGTACCTCACTTATATTATTTTGAGAGTCTTTAAACAATATGGTAATTGGTTTAGGTTATGAATTTATTCCTAATATAATAGGCATCCAAGATGGATATAATAAAAACTTTCATATAAAGTGCATTGAATATTATGAGAAGTTTGATTCCTTGCATAAAGTTTTGAGATATAAAGATGGTGATATTAGAGTCGCGTTAGGAAGTAATTGTGGATTGGTAGAAATACTTGTGTAAAGGTTTGTTATTCCCATATCATGTACATATGGTGAACCGTTATGTAAGGAAGCCAGAGCATGATTTGTTTATTGATTGTCAACCTTTGTGTGAGGGTCTGGAGCGCGCGATGGTTTACTCCTACCAACCTCTCCCCTAGGAGCATGGGTCTAATACTTGCTTCGATGACTAATAGACTTTTTCAATAAGTATGTGAGTTCTTTATGACTAATGTGCGTCCATGGATTATACGCACTCCCACCCTTCCATTTTTGCTAGCCTCTCTAGTACCGCGCAACTTTCGCCGGTGCATTAAACCCACCATATATCCTTCCTAAAAACGGCCACCATACCTACCTATTATGGCATTTCCATGGCCATTCCGAGATATATTGCCGTGTAACTTCCACCGTTCCGTTTATTATGACATGACCATCATTTGCATATTACTTTGCATGATCGTAAGATAGCTAGAATGATGTTTTCATGGCTTGTCCGTTTTTTGATGTCATTTGCTATGCTAGATCCTTGCACGTCCCGGTACACCGCCGGAGGCATTCATATAGAGTCATATTTTGTTCTAGATATCGAGTTGTAATTCTTGATTTATAAGTAATTAAAAGTGTGATGACCATCATTATTAGAGCATTGTCCCATGTGAGGAAGGGATGATGGAAGCTATGATTCCCTCACAAGTTGGGATGAGACTCTGTACTTTATGAAAAATAAAAGAGGCCAGCGAAGCCCAAATAAAAAAATAGACCATTGGTGCCCACCAAAATAAATCAATAAAGAGAAAAGAGAGAAGGGACAATGCTACTATCTTTTTTCCACACTTGCGCTTCATGGTAGCCCCATGATCTTCATGATAGAGAGTCTCCTATTTTGTCACTTTCATATACTAGTGGGAATTTTTCATTATATAACTTGGCTTGTATATTCCAATGATGGGATTCCTCAAATTTCCCTAGGTCTTCATGAGAAAGCAAGTTGGATGCACACCCACTTAGTTTCTTTTTGAGCGTTCATACACTTATAGCTCTAGTATATCCGTTGCATGGAAATCCCTACACACTCACATTGATATCTATTAATGTGCATCTCCATAGCCCGTTGATATGCCTAGTTGATGTGAGACTATCTTCTCCCCTTTCTTGACAACCTCCGCCATATTCTATTCCACCTATAGTGGTATATCCATGGTTCACGCTCATGTATTGCGCGAGAGTTGAAATTTTTTGAGAACATAAAAGGTGTGAAACAATTGCTTGACTTGTCATCAGGGTTGTGCATGATATAAATACTTTGTGTGGGGAAGATGGAGCATAGCCAGACTATATGATTTTGTAGGGATAACTTTCTTTTGCCATTATATTTTCAAGAGACACAATTGCTTTGTTAGTATGCTTGATATATTATTGTTTTTATGTCAACATTAAGCTTTTGTTTTGAGTCTTATGGATCTGAACATTCATGCCACAATAAAGAATATTACATGGATATATATGTTAGGTAGCATTCCACATCAAAATTCTGTTTTTATCATTTGCCTACTCGAGGATGAGCAGGAATTAAGCTTGGGGATGCTGATGCGTCCCAGCATATCTATAATTTTTGATTGTTCCATGCTATTATATTATCTGTTTTGGATGTTTTATATGCATTAATATGCTATTTTATATTATTTTTGGAACTAACCTATTAACCTAGAGCGTAGTGCCAGTTTCTGTTTTCCTTGTTTCCGAGTATTGTAGATAAGGAATATTAAATGGAGTCCAAACAGAATAAAATATTTGCGATGATTTTTCTTGGACCAAAAGACATCTACCAAACTTGAAGATGAAGGCAGGAGGCCTGCCAGGAGGTCACAAGCCACCCTGGCACGGCGAGGGGGGCGTGTTGGAAATATGCCCTAGAGGCAATAATAAATTAGTTATTATCATATTTCCTTGTTCATGATAATCGTTTATTATCCATGCTATAATTGTATTGATCGGAGACTTAAATGCATGTGTGGATACATAGACAAAACCATGTCCCTAGTATGCCTCTAATGGACTAGCTCATTGATCAAAGGATGGTTAAGGTTTCCTAGCCATGGACATGAGATGTCATTTGATAACGGGATCACGTCATTAGGAGAATGATGTGATGGACAAGACCCAAACTACAAACGTAGCATATGATCGTGTCAGTTTATTGCTACTGTTTTCTGCATGTCAAGTATATGTTCCTATGACCATGAGATCATGCAACTCACGGATATCGGAGGAGTGCCTTGTGTCTATCAAACGTCGCAACGTAACTGGGTGACTATAAAGGTGCTCTACAGGTATCTCCGAGGGTGTCTGTTGAGTTGCCATGGATCGAGACTGGGATTTGTTGCTCCGTGTGACGGAGAGGTATCTCGGGGCCCACTCGGTAATACAACATCACAATGAGCCTTGCAAGCAATGTGACTAATTGTTAGTTGCGGGATCTTGTATTACGGAACGAGTAAAGAGACTTGCCGGTAACGAGGTTGAACTAGGTATGGAGATACCGACGACCGAATCTCGGGCAAGTAACATACCGAAGAACAAAGGGAACGTTATACGGGATTAACTGAATCCTTGACATAGAGGTTCGACCGATAAAGATCTTCGTAGAATATGTAGGAACCAATGTGGACGTCCAGGTCCCACCATTGGTTATTGACCGTAGAGGTGTCTCGGTCATGTCTACATAGTTCTCGAACCCACAGGGTCTGCACACTTAAGGTTTGGTGACGTTTCGGTAGTGTAGAGTTATGTATGGTGGTGACCGAAGGTTGTCGGAGTCCCGGATGAGATCCCGGACGTCACGAGGAGCTCCGAAATGGTCCGGAGGTAAAGATTTATATATAGCAAGTCCTAGTTTGGTCACCGGAAAAGTTTCGGGCTCATCGGTAGTGTACCGAGAGTGCCGGTAGTGTACCGGGAGACCTCCGGGAGGGGTATTTCGACGCCAGAGGGTCCATGGGCTGTGGGATAATAATAACCATCCCTTAGTGGGCTGGTGGAACAGCCACAAAAGGCCCATGGCGCAGGAGAAGAAAAGGGTAAAGGAAAAAGTGGAAAATCAGCCAATAGGGAGCAATCCTAGTCCAACTAGGATTGGAGGAGAAGTAGGATTCCTCTCCTCCTTGGCGCACAATGCTGGTTGGCTGCCTTGTGCGCCAGCCCCTCTTCCTCTCCTCTCTTGCTATATATACTAGTGGAATAGAGGGTTTTTGCACAGATTTTACGGCCACGTGCTACCCGTTTCGCCGGTGCTCCTGTAGATCGGATTTTTGCAGCGCTTAGGCGAAGCCCTGCTGGAATTGCTCCACCACCATCACCGGAGCGTCGTCACGCTGCCGGTGAACTCTCTCTCCTCTCCACCTCCTCTTGCTGGATCAAGATGGTGGAGATCGTCATCAAGTTACACGTGTGTTGAACGCGGAGGTGCCGTCCGTTCGGCGCTAGATCGGAAAGACCGTGATCGAGATCGCGAGACGATTCGTGATGAGATCGCAGAACAGATCATGATGAGTTCGCGGGACAGATCATGATCAAGATTGTAAGACGGATCGTGATGAGATCGCGGGACAGATCGTGATGAGATCGCAGGATGCTCGGCGATTTGGATCGCGAAGATGTTCGACTACACCAACCGCGTTTCTTAACGCTTCCCGCTTAGTGATCTACAAGGGTATGTAGATCCACTCTCCCTCTCGTAGATGCTCATCACCATGGATAGGTTTGCGTGTGCATAGGAAAAAATTTGTTTCCCATGCGACGTTCCCCAACAGTGGCGTCATGAGCTAGGTTGATGGTTCAATGAGATCTCGAGTAGAAGACAAAAGGTTTGTGGGCGTAGATGCTTAGATTGCTTCCTCCCTTGGTCGTATTTTGGTTCAGCGGGATTGTGAGATGAAGCGGCCCAGACCAACATTACTCGTCCGCTTACGAGAGACCGGTTCCCTCGACGCAACTTGTTGCCTAGATGGCTTGCGGGTGACAGTTTCTCTCACTTTAGTTGGATCGGATCCGACAAAGGCGGTCCTTGAGAAGGTTGAAAAGAAAACTATGCATCACCGTTGTGGTTTATGTGTTGGTGAGAATCGTTCTTGCTAGATACCCGTAGCAGCCACGTAAAACATGCAACAACAATTAGAGGACGTCTAACTTGTTTTTGCAGGGTATGTTGTGATGTGATATGGCCAATTACATGATGTGATATATGTGATGTATGAGATGATCATGTGATGTATAGAATTTCACGACTTGCACGTCGATGAGTACGGCAACCGGCAGGAGCCATAGGGTTGTCTTTAATTATTGTAGGACATGTGTGTCCATCATTAAGTGCTATGTAATGCTTTACTTTATCGCTAAGCGGTAGCAATAGAAGTAGAAGCAGGGCTGGCGCCACAACCCCAATGGCAGCACATTGATGGAGATCAAGATGATGGAGATCATGGTGTTGTGCCGGTGACGATGGAGATCATGCCGGTGTTTTGAAGATGGAGATCTTAAACACAAGTTCATGGCCATATCATGTCACTTAGAATTTGCATGTGATGTTAATCCTTTTTATGCACCTTGTTTTGCTTAGGACGACGGTAGCATTATAAGGTGATGCCTCGCTTAATTTCAAGATAAAGTGTGTTCTCCCCGAGTGTGCACCGTTGCGAAAGTTCGTCGTGTTGAGACACCACGTGATGATCGGGTGTGATAGACTCTACGTTCACATACAACGGGTGCAAGCCAGATTTGCACGTGTAGAACACTCGGGTTAAACTTGACGAGCCTAGCATGTACAGACATGGCCTCGGAACACAAGAGACGGAAAGGTCGAACATGAGTCATATAGTAGATATGATCAACATAATGATGTTCACCATTGCAGCCACCTCAACTCACGTGATGATCGGACTTGAGTTGGTGATTTGGATCATGTATCACTCGAATGATCGGAGGGATGTCAATTTGAGTGGGAGTTCTTAAGTAATATGATTAATTGAACTCATTATCATGAACATAGTCAAAGTGTCTTTGCAAATTATGTTGTATGTTACTAGGTCATGTTGTAGCTCCCTTGTATTTTTATATGTTCCTAGAGAAATAGAATTGAAAGATGATGGTAGTAATATTGCGGACTGGGTCCGTGATCTGAGGATTGTCCTCATTGCTGTACAGAAGGCTTATGTCCTTAATGCACCGCTCGGTGCGCCAACCCCTCTAGCGTCGTCTATAGATGTTGTGAACATCTGACACGCACGTTCTGATGACTACTTGATAGTTTAGTGTGTCATGCGTTACGGCTTAGAATTGAGGCTCCAAAACGTTTTGAACGTCACGGAACATATGAGATGTTTCTAAGATCTGAAATTAGGATCTCAGGCTTGTGCCCGTGTTGCGAGATATGAGATCTCCAACAAGATTCTTTGCCTGCAAGATGAAAGAGAAGAGCTCAATCGTTGAGCATGTACTCAGATTGTCTGGGTGCTACAATCGCTTGAATCAAGTGGGAGTTGATCTTCTAGATAAGATAGTGATTGACATAGTTCTCCAAGTCACTGTCACTAAGCTACTAGAACTTAGTGATGAACTATAAATTGCCAGGGATAGAAATAATGATTCCTGAGCTGTTCGCGATGTTTTGACACCGCGAAGGTAGAAATCAAGAAGGAGCATCAAGAGTTGATGGTTAACCAAACCACTAGTTTCGAGAAGGGCGAGAGCAAGGACGGAAACTTCATGGATAGCAAGTCAGTTGCTGCTCCAGTGAAGCAACCCAAAGTTGAACTCAAACCCGAGACTACGTGCTTCTGTTATGAGGTGAGCGGTCGTTCAAGCGGAACAACCCTAGATACTTGGTAGATAAGAAGGCTGGCAACATCGACATAAGTATATTTGATATACGAGTTATTGATGTGTACCTTGCTAGTACTCCTAGTAGCACCTGGGTATTGGATACCGGTTCGGTTGCTAAATGTTACTAACTCGAAATAAAAGCTACGGAATAAACGGAGAACTAGCTAAGGGTGAGGTGACGATATGTGTTGGAAATGTTTCCAAGGTGGATGTGATCAACATCGCACGCTCTCTCTACCTTCAGGATTAGTGACGAACCTAAATAAATGTTATTTGGTGTTTTGCGTTGAGCATGAACATGATTAGATCATGTTTATTGCAATACAGTTATTCATTTAAGTTAGAGAATAATGGTTATTCTGTTTACATGAATAATACCTTCAATGTTCATGCACCCAGTGAGAATGGTTTGTTGAAATCTTGATCGTAGTAATACACATGTTCATAACATTGAGGTCAAAAGATACAAAGTTAATAATGATAGTACTACATACTTGTGGCACTGCCGCTAAATGTCATATTGGTATAAAGCGCATGAAGAAACTCCATGCTGATGGATCTTTGGACTCATTCGGTTTCGAATCGGTTGAGACATGCGAACCATGCCTCTTGGGCAAGATGACTAAAGGATCCCGTTGGATGGAGCGGGCAAGTGATTCATTGGAGATGATACATGTTGATGTATGCAATCCAGTGAGTCTTGTAGCGTGCAGTGGATCATTATTTTCTTACCTTCACTGATGATTTAAGTAGATATAGTGTATATTTACTTAATGAAACACAAGTCGAAATCGTTTGAAAGGTTCAAGCAAATTCAGAGTGAAGTTTAAGATCATCGTGACAAGAAGATGAAAATAACTGTGATATGATCGTGGAGGTGAATATCCGAGTTACGAGTTTGGCATACAACTTAAGACAATGTGAAATATGTTTCACAACTAACGCCACCTGGAACACCATAGTGTGATGGTGTGTCCGAACATCATAGTCATGCTCTATTGGATATATTACGTGCTATGATGTCTCTTATCGTTTTCTACTATGATTTTGGGGTTATGCATTAGAGACAACTACATTCACTTTAAATAGGGCACCATCTAAATCCGTTGAGATGACACCGTGTGAATTATGGTTTGATAGAAACCTAAGCTGTCATTTCTTAATGTTTGGGGCTGCGACACTTGTGTGGAAAATGTTTTCACCTAATGAGGTCGAACCCAAGGCGGACAAATGTATCTTCATAGAATACCTAAGAACAGTTGGGTGAACCTTCTATCTCAGATCCGAGTGCAAAGTGTTTGTTGCTAAAACTGGGTCCTTTCTCGAGAAAAGTTTCTCTCGAAAGAATTGAGTGGGAGGAAGATAGAACTTGATGAGGTTGTTAAACCTTTGTTCAACCAGAGAGTAGCGTAGCGCAGAAAGATGTTTCCATGAAGCCTACGTTAGTTGAAGAGGAAGTTAATTATGATGATCATGAAGCTTCAGGATCAAGTTACTATCGAACTTCGTAGGTCGACAAGGATGTGTACTGCTCTTGAGAGATACGGCAACCCTGTCTTGGAGGTCATGTTGTTGGACAACGATGAACCTATGAGCTATGGAGAAGCGATGACGGGCCTGGATTCCGACAAATGGTTGGAGGCCATGAAATTCGAGATAGGATCCATGTATGAAAACCAAGTATAGACTTTGGTAGACTTGCTCATTGGACAGCAGGTCGTTGAGTACAAATGGATCTTTAAAATAAAGAGAGACGTTGATGGTAATTGTCACCATTTGTAAAGCTCGACTTGTTGCAAAGATGTTTGTGACAAGTTCATGGGGTTGACTGCGATGAGACTTTCTCACTCGTAGCGATGCTAAAGTCTGTTGGAATTATGTTAGCAGTTGTTGTGTTTTCAATTATGAAATCTGGCAGATGGATGTCAAAACATCGTTTCCTTAAAGGTTTACTTGAGGAAAGGTTGTATGTGATACAACCAGAAGGTTTTGTCAGTCCTAAGGATGCTAAAAGGTGTGCAAGCTTCGGTGATCCTTCCATGGACTGAAGCAAGCATCTCGGAGTTAGAATATACACTTTGATGAGGTGATCAAAGTTTTTGATGTTTATACAAAGTTTACGAGAAACTTGTATTTACAATAAAGTGGGTGGGAGCACTATAGAATTTTTGATAAGTATATGTGGATGACATATTGTTGATCGGAAATAATGTAGGATTTCTGGAAAGCATGAATGGTTGTTTGAAAAATGATTTTCAAAGGAAGACCTGGATAAAGCTCCCTAATTGTTGAGCATCAAAATCTATAGAGATAGATCAAGATGCTTGATGGGACTTTCAATGAGTGCATACCTTGACAAGATTTTGAAAGAGTTCAGAATGTATCAGTCAGAGAAATAGTTCTCGTCTGATTTGTAAGGTGTGAAGTTGAGTGAGACTCAAAGCCCGACAACGGCAGAAGAAAGAGAAAGGACAAACGTCGTCCCCTATGCCATAGACATAGGCTGTGTACAATATGCCATGCTGTGTACCGCACATGTGTGTGCCTTGGCATGAGTACGTCAGGGGGTACAAGAGTGAACCAGGAGTGGATCACTGGACAGCGGTCAAGATTATCCTCAGTAACTAAAAGATTGAAGAGATGTTTCTCGATTATGGAGGTGATAAAGAGTTCGTCGTAAAGAGTTACGTCTATGCAAGCTTTAGCACCAACCGGATGACTAATAGTAGCAATCTGGATACGTATAGTGGAGCAGCCATTTGGAAGTAGTACCAAGTGGAGTGTGGTAGCAGTATTTACGGAGGGCATCTACATCAATTCCATTGCCCCTCCGATGATGAGTGAGTAGTCCAGCATAGACCTACGGGTCCATAGCTAGTAGCTAGATGGCTTCTTCTTTGTCTTTGTGCTTCATTACCATGTTCTTCATGATCTTCATGGGGATCTATCCGATGTAATACTCTTTTGCGGTGTGTTTGTCGAGATCTGATGAATTGTGGGTTTATGATCAGCTTATATATGAATATTATTTGGTACTTCTCTGAATTCTTATATGCATGATTTCATATCTTTGCAAGTCTCTTCGAGTTATTGGTTTGGTTTGGCCAACTAGATTGGTAATTCTTGCAATGGGAGAAGTGCTTAGTTTTGGGTTTAATCTTGCGGTGTCCTCACCCTGTGAAAAAGTAGGGGTTGCGAGGCACGTATTGTATTGTTGCCATCAAGGGTAAAAATATGGGGTTTTCATCATATTGCTTGAGTTTATCCCTCTACATCATGCCATCTTACTTAATGTGTTACTCTGTTCTTCATGAACTTAATACTCTAGATGCAGGCAGGAGTCGGACGATGTGTGGAGTAATAGTAGTGGATGCAGAATCGTTTCGGTCTACTTGACACGAACGTGATGCCTATATGCATAATCATTGCCTTGGATATCGTCATAACTATGCGCTTTTCTATCAATTGCTCGACAGTAATTTGTTCACCCACCGTGTTATTTTCCTTCAAGAGTGAAGCCGCTAATGAAACCTATGGCCCCCAGGTCTATTTTACACATTATATTTTCAGATCTGTATACCAAAAATACCAAAAATACCTTTCTGCAATTTATTTAGCTTTTACTTCTCGCAATATTTCCTATCTATCTCTATCAGATCTAATCCTTGCAAGTAACCGTGAAGGGATTGACAACCCTTTTATAGAGTTGGGTGCAAGTGCTTGATTGTTTGTGTAGGTGCATCTATTGGTGACTTGCTTGTTCCTCCTACTGGATTGATAGCTTGGTGGTCAACAACTGAGGGAAATACTTATCTAGTTTGCTGCATCACCCTTTGCTCTTCAAGGGAAAACCAATGCAAGCTCAAGAAGTAGCACTCCCCTTGTGTCGAACCAATAAATTAGGGTGAAGTACTACCCATGAAGACTGTCGCGATCCCCTACACTTGTGGTTTATCAAGACCTTCTTCTCGCACTGTTGCCGGGGAGCATAGCTTTATTTATTGTGTTAACTTGAGGACATTGCTACTATGAAGCATCTGAAACATAATCAAACTAAGATTGCCTCCTCTTGCACAAGAGGAGGTAAGGAACTAACATCTTGCTCTTCTTTTGATTCACGTACGGTTTTGAATCAGCTTGTTACACCACCACCTGTTGATCGTCCTAATATGTCACATGAACTCAATGATGCTACTTTTGAAATTAATGATGATACTATTGCTACACATGTTGAAACTGAATTGTACTACTGAGTGAATTACTTGATGATCATATTTCTAAACCTGAAGAACTTGAAAATGCTGAAATTGATGAAGATTTTGAATCACCTGTCACACCTCGATCTCCTAATAGATACCAATTACCTTATGTACCTGAAGGTTATGTTATGGATAGGGAAATAGCTACAGACTTTTTTGCTTGTTAAAATAGGGATGACTTGAAGAAACTACTATGCAAACCAAAAGAAAATCTATGATGGTGAAAATGAAACATGATCCTAAATTTGCTATTTCTCATATATTTGTTACTGATAAGCATTATGCATTCTCTGTAGACCCTGAGTTAATTCCTATAGTAGAGTCTGATCCTTTTGATGGTTATGAAAATGAAACTGTTGTCGAACACCTTATGAAATTGAATGATATTGCTGCTCTATTTACCAATGATGAAAGTATACATTACTATTATATCCTTGATTCGACACAAGGGGAGCCAAAGAATATTCTTGAGTATTAGCAGCTGAGTTGTCAATTCAACCACACCTGAAAGAATTAATATCCATAGCAAAGTATTTAGTAGCAAAGTAGTATGGAAGTAACGACAACGATGGCAAAAGTGACAGTAGCAGTTTTGTAGTGATTGTAACAGTAGCAACGGAAAACTAACCCGGCAAGGATCAATATGTGAAAAGCTCGTAGGCAATGGATCAGTGATGAATAATTATGTCGGGTGGCATTCATCATGCAACGGTTATAACAAAGGGTGACACAGAACTAGCTCCAATTCATCAATGTAATGTAGGCATGTATTCCATATATAGTCATACGTGCTTATGGAAAAGAACTTGCATGACATCTTTTGTCCTACCCTCTCGTGGCAGCGGGCTCCTGATGGAAACTAGGGGATATTAAGGCCTCCTTTTAATAGAGAACCGGACCAAAGCATTAGCACTTAGTGAATACATGAACTCCTCAAACTACGGTAATCACCAGAAAGAATCCCAGTTATTGTCACCCTGGGGAATGCGGATCATAACTCGTAATAGGTGTCAACGACTTGCAAGATCGGATCAAGAACACATATATATTCATGAAAACACAATAGGTTAAAATCTGAAATCATGGCACTCGTCCCTAGTGACAAGCATTAAGCATATCAAAGTCATAGCAACATCAATCTCAGAACATAGTGGATACTAGGGATCAAACCCTAACAAAACTAACTCGATTACATTGTAAATCTCATCCAACCCATCACCGTCCAGTAAGCCTATGATGTAATTACTCACGAACGGCAAAGAGCATCATGGAATTGGTGATGAAGGATGGTTGGTGATGATGATGGCGTCGATTTCCCCTCTCTAGAGCCCAATACAGACTCTAGATCTGGCCTCCCAAGGAAGAATGGGAAGTGGCGGCGGATCCGTATCGTGAAACGCGATGAACTCTTCTCTCTATTTTTTTTCTCCGTGGATGTGAATATATGGAGTTGGAATTTAGGTCGGTGGAGCTCCATGGGGCCCACAAGCCTGCTAGGCGCGGCCATGGGGGGGTGGTCGCGCCCCTTGGCATGTGGCCAATGGGTGGCCCCCTTCCGGTTGATTATTTTGCCAGTATTTTTTATTAATTCCAAAAATAATCTTTGTAAATTTTCAGGTAAATTCGAGAACTTTTATTTCTACACAAAAATAACACCAAGGCAATTTTGCAGAAAACAACGTCAGTCCGGGTTAGTTCCATTCAAATCATGTAAATTAGAGTCCAAAACAAGGGCAAAGAGTTTGGAAAAGTGGATACGATGGAGACGTATCAACTCCCCCAAGCTTAACACATTGCTTGTTCTCAAGCAATTCAATTGATAAACTGAAAGTGATAAAGAAAAACTTTTGCAAACTCTCTTTGATCTTATTGTTGTAAATATGTCTAACTGATGTTCGGATTTTCAGGAAAGATTATAGACTACCACGTTCACAATAACATTTAGGTCTCACATTTACTCATATCAATTGCATAATCAACTAGCGAGCAATAATAATAACTCTCAGATGAAAATGCATTTATCAAAACAATCATGATACAATATGATATAATGGTACCTTGCTAGTCCTTTCTGAGACCGCAAAACATAAATGCAGAGCACCCCTAAAGAACAAGGACTGACTGGACATTGTAATTCATGGTAAAAGAAATCCAGTCACACCCATACTCAATATCAATTAATAGCAAGGCATACAAATGACGGTGGTGCTCTCTAACTGGTGCTTTTTATAAGAGTAAGATGACTCAACATTAAAGTAAAATAGATAAGCCCTTCCCATAGGAAAGCATTGATTTGCAGAGGTGCCAGAGCTCAAGCTTTGAAAACGGGGATGAATAATAATTTTGAGCAGTATGCTTTCATATTCATCATAAGGATCAAGAGATTTCACCATCTTCCATGCTAGATACATTATAGGCGGTTCCCAAATAGAATGATAAAGTTTTTACTCCCCCTCCACCAATCAAACACACTCCACGGCTAGCCAAATCCACGGGTACCGTCCATACAAACACAGTCCTGGAGGAGTTTTGTTATATTTTGATTTGATTTTGAGCATGGAACTAGACATCCCGAATACCAGCCACTTTCTCTTGAATGATAATGAAACAACACATATCGTGAGAATAACCCACCCAGCATGGAAGATACTGACTGCCCCTAGTCGCTACATGAGCGATCCAGGCATACAAAATAGAATATTATTTGAAGGTTTAGAGTTTGGCACATGCAAATTTACTTGGAACGACAGGTAAATGATACGTCTGTTTTGCATCATGCTTTTCTATTGATATTTATTGCATTACGGGCTGTTATTACACATTTTGGTACAATACTTATGCCTTTTATCTCCTATTTTGCAAGGTTTACATGAAGAGGGAGAATGCCGACAGCTGGAATTCTAGACTCGAAAAGGAGCAAATCTGAGAGACCTATTCTGCACAACTCTAAAAGTCCTAAAAAGTTACGAAGAATTGTTTTGGAATATATAAAAAATATTGAGCAAAACAAATACCAGAGGGGCCCCACAAGGAGGTCACAAGCCTGCCAGGCGCGGGCACCCTCCTGGCCGCGCCTAGGTGCCTTGTGGCCCACCTGGCAGGTCCCCGACGCCCATCTTTTTCTATATGAAGGGTTTTGACCTGGAAAAAAATTAAGAGAGAGCTTTCGGGACGAAGCGCCGCCATCTCCTGGCGGAACTTGGGCAGATCCAATCTAGAGGTCTGGCGGAGCTATTCTGTCGGGGAAACTTCCCTCCTGGAGGGGGAAATCGAAGCCATCGTCATCACCAACGATCCTCTCAGCATGAGGGGTCCATCAACATATTCAACAACACCATCTCCTCTCCAAATCCTAGCTCATCTGTTGTATCCAATCTTTGTCTCAAACATCAGATTGGTACCTGTGGGTTGCTAGTAGTGTCGTTTACTCCTTGTAGTCGATGCTAGTTGGTTTCCTTGGTGGAAGATCGTATGGTCAGATCCTTTATGATAATTAATACTCCTCTGATTATGAACATGAACATGCTTTGTGAGTAGTCACATTTGTCCCTGAGGACATGAGATAAGTCTTGTTATAAGTAATCATGTGAATTTGGTATTCGTTCGATATTTTGATGAGATGTATGATGTCTCTCCTCTAGTGGTGTTATGCGAACGTCGACTACATGACACTTCACCATTATTTGGGCCTAAGGAAAGGCATTGGGAAGTAATAAGTAGATGATGGGTTGCTAGAGTGATAGAAGCTTAAACCCTAGTTTATGCGTTGCTTCGTAGGGGGCTGATTTGGATCCATATGTTTCATGCTATGGTTAGATTTATCTTAATTCTTCTTTCGTAGTTGCAGATGCTTTCGAGAGAGGTTAATCATAAGTGGGAGGTTTGTCCAAATAAGGGCAGCACCCAAGTACCGGTCCACACACATATCAAATTATCAAAGTAACGAATGCGAACCAAATGAGCATGATGAAAACTAGCTTGACAGAAATTCCCATGTGTCCTCAGGAGCGCTTCACTTTATATAATAGTTTGTCCAGGACTATCCTTTGATACAAAAAGTATTGGGCTACCTTGCTTCACCTTTGCTACACTTTTTACTTGTTACTCGTTACAAATTATCTTATCACAAAACTACCTGTTACCGATTATTTCAATGCTTGGAGAGAATATCTTACTGAAAACCGCTTGTCATTTCCTTCTGCTCCTCGTTGGGTTTGAGACTCTTACTTATCGAAAGGACTATGATAGATCCCCTATACTTGTGGGTCATCAAGACTCTTTTTTAGCACCATTGCCTGGGAGTGAAGTGCCTTTGGTAAGTGTAATCTGGTAAGGAAAAATTTATACAGTGTGCATAAATTTACTGTCACTTGTTACTATGGAAAGTAATCCTTTGAGGGGCTTGTTCGGGTTATCTTCACCTCGACCGAAAGCACAAAGAGTCGCTCCTCAACCTACTGAACCTATTGAAGATACTTATTATGAAATTCCTTTGGGTATGATAGAGAAACTGCTGGCTAATCCTTATGCATGAGATGGAACACTACATCCTGATTTGCATCTAATCTATGTGGATGAAGTTTGTGGATTATTTAAGCTTGCAGGTCTGCCCAAGGATCACTCAATAAGAAGGTATTTCCTTTATCTTTGAAGGAGAAGGCATTGACATGGTATAGTTTATGTGATGATATTGGACCATGGAGCTACAACCGATTGAAAATGGAATTTCATCAGAAGTTTTATCCTATGCATCTAGTTCATCGTGATCAGAATTATATCTATAATTTTTTGGCCTCGTGAAGGAGAAAGAATCGCTCAAGCTTGGGGGAGGCTTAAGTCAATGTTATATTCATGCCCCAATCATGAGCTCTCGAGAGAAATTATTATTCAGAATTTTTATGCTCGGCTTTTCTTGTACCGGTTCCTTTATGAAGAAGATATTGACTTCAAATGGGATTTATTGCAAAGAATTAAACACAACTCTAAAGATTGGGAACTCGATGAAGGTAAGGAGTCAGGTATAAACCTTAAGTTTGATTGTGTTAAATCCTTTGTAGAAACAAATGCTTTTCATGAATTTAGCACTAAATATGGATTAGACTCTGAGGTAGTAGCTTCTTTATGTGAATCTTTTGCTGCTCATGTTGAGCTCCCTAAGGAGAAGTTGTTTAAATATCATCCTCCCATTAAAGTGAAAGTACTTGAACCTATTAAAGTTGAATAAGAAATTATTACTTATAATGTTATCATGTTATTCCTTCTGCTTATATTGAGAAACCACCTTTCCCTGTTAGAATAAAGGAACATGCTCAAGCTTCAACTGTGGTTCGTAAGAGCTATGTTAGAACACCTACACCCCCTGAACAAATTAAAGTTGAGCCCAGTATTGCTATGGTTAAATATCTCTTGGTTGATAATATTGAAGGGCATGTTATTCAATTTTATGATGAAGCTGCTAGAATTACTAGACATGATGCTAAAGATAAATATAGACCTATTGTTTGCATGCATGTTGTTTCTGATAAAATAGGAGATCATTGTTATCATGGCTTATGTTATGTGGGTGCCAGTGTGAGTGCAATTCCCTTTACCTTATATAAAGAAATCATGAATGATATTACACCAGCAGAGTTAGAGGAAATTGATGTTGTAGTTAAGCTTGCTAATACAGACACTATAGCACATGTTGGGATTGTTAGAGATGTTGAAGTCTTGTGTGGGAAAATAGAATATCCTACTGATTTTCTTGTCCTTGGTTCCCCACAAGATGATTTTTGTCCGATTATATTTGGTAGACCTTTCTTGAATACTGTTAATGCCAGGATAGATTGTGAGAAGGAAAATGTTACTGTAAGTTTTGGGGATACGTCTCATGACTTTAATTTCTCTAAATTTCGTAGACAACCCCATGATAAAGAATTGCCTAGTAAGGATGAAATAATTGGTCTTGCTTCTATTGATGTGCCTCCTACTGACCCCTTATAACAATATCTGCTAGACCATGAAAACAATATGCATATGAATGTAAGGAATGAAATAGATAAGATTTTCTTTGATCAACATCCTATTTTGAAACATAACTTGCCTATTGAAATACTTGGGGATCCACCTCCACCCAAGGGTGATCCCGTGTTTGAGCTTAAACAATTACCGAATACTCTGAAATATGCTTATCTTGATGAAAAGAAGATATATATTGTTATTATTAGTGCTAACCTTCCAGAGCATGAAGATCAGAGATTATTGAAAACTCTGAGGAAGCACCATGCTGCTATTGGCTATACTCTTGATGATCTTAAGGGCACTAGTCCCACTCTATGTCAGCATAAAATTAATATGGAGCCCGATGCTAAACCAGTTGTTCATCACCAACGACGGTTAAATCCTAAAATGAAAGAAGTGGTAAGAAATGAAATATTAAAGCTTCTAAAGGCGGGTATCATTTATCCTATTGCCGATAGTAGATGGGTTAGTACTGTTCATTGTGTCCCTAAGAAAGGAGGTATTACCGTAGTTCCTAATGATAAAAATGAATTGATCCCGCAAAGAATTGTTACAGTGTATAGAATGGTAATTGATTTTAGGAAATTAAATAAAGCTACTAGGAAAGATCATTACCCTCTACCTTTTATTGATGAAATGCTAGAAAGACTATCCAAACACACATATTTTTCCTTTCTGGATGGTTATTTTGGTTTCTCTCAAATACCTGTGTCAAAAGAGGACCAAGAGAAGACCACTTTTACATGCCCTTTCGGTACCTTTGCTTATAGATGTATGCCTTTTGGTTTATGCAATGCACCTGCTACCTTTCAAAGATGTATGGCTGCTATATTCTCTGATTTTTGTGAAAGGATTGTTGAGGTTTTCATGGATGATTTTTTAGTTTATGGAACTTCTTTTAATGATTGTTGGAGCAACATTGATCGAGTTTTGCAGAGATGCAAAGAAACTAATATTGTCTTGAATTGGGAGAAGTGCCACTTTATGTTGAATGAAGGTATTGTGTTGGGACACAAAATCTCCGAAAGAGGTATTGAAGTTGACAAAGCCAAAGTTGATGCTATTGAAAAAATGTCGTGTCCTACAGATATCAGAGGTATAAGAAGTTTCCTTGGTCATGCTAGTTTCTATAGGAGGTTTATTAAAGACTTCTCTAAGATTTCTAGGCCTCTCACTAATTTTTTGCAAAAAGATGTTCCATTCATTTTTTATGATGATTGTGTAGAAGCATTTGAAATTCTTAAGAATGCCTTGATTTCTGCACCTGTTGATCAACCACCTGATTGGAACTTACCCTTTGAAATTATGTGTGATGCTAGTGATTATGTCGTTGGTGATATTCTAGGACAAAGAGTTGATAAGAAATTAAATGTTATCCATTATGCTAGCAGAACTCTAGACAATGCTCAAAGAAACTATGCTACCACTGAAAAGGAATTTTTGGTAGTTGGTTGGAACCTACCCTTTGAAATTATGTGTGATGCTAGTGATTATGCTGTTGGTGCTATTCTAGGACAAAGAGTTGATAAGAAATTAAATGTTATCCATTATGCTAGCAAAACTCTAGACAATGCTCAAAGAAATTATGCTACCACTCAAAAGGAATTTTTGGCAGTTGTGTTTGCTTGTGATAGGTTCAGACCTTATGTTGTTGATTCCAAAGTAACTGTTCACACTGATCATGTTGCTATTAAATATCTTATGGAAAAGAAAGATGCCAAACGTAGGCTTATTAGATAGGTTCTTCTGCTACAAGAATTTGATTTGCATATTATTGATAGAAAGGGTGCTGATAACCCCGTAGTAGATAACTTGTCTAGGTTAGAAAATGTTCTTGATGACCCACTAACTATTGATGATAGCTTTCCGGATGAACAATTAGTTGTCATAAATGCTTCGTGTAATGCTCCATGGCATGCTGATTATGCTAATTACATTGTTGCTAAATTTATACCGCCTAGTTTCACATACAAACAAAAGCAAAAGTTCTTCTATGATTTAAGACATTACTTTTGGGATGATCCACACCTTTATAAAGAAGGATTAGATAGTGTTATTAGACGTTGTGTACCTGAGCATGATCAGGAACAAATCCTATACAAGTGTCATTCCGAGGCCTTCGAAAGACACCACGCTGGATATAGAACTGCACACAAGGTAGTACAATCTGGTTTTTATTGGCCTACTCTCTTGAAGGATGCTCGTGCGTTTGTCTTGTCATGTGAGGAATGTAAAAGAATTAGCAACACTACTAGACGTTGGGAAATGCCTATGAATTAATCTCTTGTTATTGAACCATTTGATGTTTGGGGTTTTGATTATATGGGACCTTTTCCAAAGTCCAACGGGTATACTCATATTCTAGTTGCTGTTGATTATGTTACTAAGTGGGTAGAAGTTATTCCAACTAGTAGTGTTGATCATAACACCTCTATTAAAATGTTGAAAGAAGTTATTTTCCCTAGATTTGGAGTCCCTAGATATTTAATGACTGATGCTGGTTCACACTTTATTCATGGTGCCTTCCGTAAATTGCTTGCTAAGTATGCCGTTAATCATAGAGTTGCATCACCTTATCACCCTCAGTCTAGTGGTCAAGTAGAATTAAGCAATAGAGAAATTGAATTGATCTTGCAAAAGACTGTTAATAGATCTAGAAAGAATTGGTCTAAGAAAGTTGACGATGCATTATGGGCTTAGAGAACTGCTTACAAAAACCCTATGGGTATGTCTCCGGATAAAATGGTTTGTGGTAAAGCATGTCACTTACCTCTAGAACTAGAGCATAAAGCCTATTGGGCAATCAAAGAGCTCAATTATGATTGAAACTTGCTGGTGAGAAGAGGTTATTTGACATTAGCTCACTTGATGACTCGAGGTCCCAGGCCTATGAGAATGCCAAGTTGTTTAAAGGAAAAGTTAAGAGATGGCATGATAAAAGGATACAAAAGCGTGAATTCAATGTAGGTGACCATGTCTTGCTATACAATTCTCATTTAAGATATTTTGCAGGAAAACTTCTCTCTAAATGGGAAGGCCCCTACATTGTTGAGGAAGTATATTGTTCTGGTGCCATCAAGATCAACAACACCGAAGACACAAATGTGAAGGTGGTAAACGGGCAGAGAATCAAACATTATATCTCAGGTACTCCCATAAATGTTGAAACCAATATTATCAATACCAGAACTCTGGAGGAGTGTTTTAGGGAGACCTACCGGAATGTTTCAGACTTCGAAAAGGAATAGGTATGTGGCACGGTAAGTAAACCGACTCCAAAACTTTCCCAATGGCAATTTTTCTCAGTTTTGGAATATTTAATAAATTAGGAAAATTTAAAGTAGTCTGAAAGGTGCACGAGGAGGTGACAAGCCTGCAGGGCACGGCCACCCCCTGGTCGCGCCCCTGTGGCTTGTGGCCACCCCGTGCACCCTCTAGACTCCGTTTTCTTGTGGTACACTCCTTTGGGCTGGTAATAATTCATTATATAATCCCCCGAAGGCTTGGACTTTTGTATCACGACAATACCTCATGTTTTCACTTTGAGCTATTTCTGGAACAGATTTAGAGCAAGATGTCGTCCCAAGAGTCCGATGGGGAGAGCTATATATCGCATTATCTTGCCAACCCCAAGCTCTATGGGGACCTAGATCCTTATGGATTATTCTCGGAGGAGGAACAAGAAGGCAAGTATGAGGAAGAAAGCTCGGATGAAGAAGAGATCCCTCTGCCTCAACCAGGAGATATGCACGTGGAGTTCAGGAAATGAAGCCTCCCAAACACAAGGAGAAAAACCAAGGTTCTATTTATCCCTTCTCGTTTTCTACAGGAGAGCAAGCAAGAATTATGTCAAAGGATATTGAAGCTCGAGCAAAAAGTTGATGATGTGAGAGAACATAATTTTATGTTTAAGAGGAAATTGAACAAGATTGAGAATCCTTCTCCACCACCATCACCGCTGAAGAAGGACATCTAAACACATGGGTATGGGCACTCCCCTGGGCTTGTGCCAAGCTTGGGGGAGGTGCCCCGGTATCGTATCACCATCATACCTTTTCCTTTTCTTGTTTTTCTTAGTTCAATCCTTTTGGTTTTATCTTGATCTAGTAGAATAAAATTTTAGTATGATGTAGATTTGTGTTTTGCTTTATTTTCCCCTTATGTAAGCAAGTCCCAGAGTTATATAATAAAAAGTAGTTTTTATGTAAGGTCTTTGCTTGTTTGCTATGATCTTGAGAAAAATAAATAATAAATAAAAGAAGAATAGAATACAAGCAAAGGGTACATATGATGATCTTCTGGGGAGTGATGACTTCACATATCAGAGGTATGTCGATTGAAATTTGTTGAGGGTTAAAGAACATAGCGATTGGTCATTGGTGCAATTAAAAAGGAAGTAATAAAGAAAGAGAGGTTCACATATAAATATATTATCTTAGACATCTTTTATGATTATGAGCACTCATTAAAATATTATATGTTAAGAAGTTGATGTTGGACAAGGAAGATAACATAATGGGTTATGTTTGCTTATTTCCAAATAGAAGTTATATGGTTATAGATGCTGCAACATGTAGTGCTTGCTTCCACCTCACACTAGCCAAAACTTTCGCACCAAGTAGTGATACTACTTGTGCATCCAAATGGCCTCAACCCAGTTTTGCCATGAGAGTCCACCTTACCTAGCTATGGATTGAGTAATATCCTTCAAGTAAGTTGTCATCAGTGCAAAAGGCTATAAGAATTGCACCTAAATATGTATGATCTTTTATTGTAAGGTAAAATAAGCATTGTACGAACTTGTGATGGTAAAGAAATAAAAGCGACGGACTGCATAATAAAGGTTGCTATCACAAAGGGCAATACAATGCGGCGTTCCTTTGCATTAAGGGTTTGTACATCCAAAAACAAAAAGCGCATGACAACCTCTGCTTCCCTCTGCAAAGGGCCTATCTTTTACTTTTACTTCCTAAGTACTTACCTTTATGCAAGAGTCATGGTGATCTTCACCACTTCCTATAATTTGCCTATTTCGCTTGGCAAGCATTATTTATCGGGGAATGATCTAAACACATATATCCACTCGGATGTGGGTGATCATGAGTTATTATTGTTGACATCACCCTTGAGGTGAATAGTTGGGAGGCAAAACTATAAGCCCCTATCTTTCTCTGTGTTCAATTGAAGCTTTGACCTCATGAGTACCGCGTGAGTGTTAGCAATTATGAAAGACTAAAAGATGATTGAGTATGTGAATTTGCTTCACAAGCTCTTATATTGACTCTTTCCGATGTTATGGTAAATTGCAAATTGCTTCAACGATTGAGAGCATAGTTTGTTGGTTGTCAATAGAGGTCTTGGTTCATACTCCTACCCTGTGAATGAATTGTTACTCTAGTATAAGAAATTATATATCAATAAGTGTTGATGTTCTCAAGATAATCATGATGCCCTCATGTCCATATTTCATTTTATCGACACCTCTATCTCTAAACTTGTGGGCATATTTATCGATCTCGGCTTTCGCTTGAGGACAAGCGAGGTCTAAGCTTGGGGGAGTTGATACGTCCATTTTTCATCATGCTTTTATATTGATATTTATTGCATTATGGGCTGTTATTACACGTTTTGGTACAATAATTATGCCTTTTCTCTCCAATTTTGCAAGGTTTACATGAAGAGGGAGAATGCCGGCCGCTGGAATTCTGTACTGGAAAAGGAGAAAATCTGAGAGACCTATTCTGCACAACTCCAAAACTCCTGAAAAGTTACAAAGAATTGTTTTGGAATATATAGAAAATATTGGGCGAAACAAATACTAGAGGGGGCCCACCAGGAGGTCACAAGCCTGCCAGGCGCGGCCACCCCCTGACCGCGCATAGGTGGCTTGTGACCCACCTAGCAGGTCCCCGACACCCATCTTCTGCTATATGAAGGGTTTTGACCTGGAAAAAAAATCAAGAGAGAGCTTTCGGGACGAAGCACAACCGTCTCGAGGCAGAACTTGGGCAGAACCAATCTAGAGCTCTGGCAGAGCTATTCTCCCAGGGAAACATCCCTCCCAGGGGGGAATCGAAGCCATCGTCACCACCAATGATCCTCTCATCGAGAGGGGGTCAATCTCCATCAACATCTTCACCAGCACCATCTCCTCTCCAAACCCTAGTTCACCTCTTGTATCCGATCTTTGTCTCAAACCTCAGATTGGTACCTGTGGGTTGCTAGTGTGTTGATTACTCCTTGTAGCCTATGCTAGTTGGTTTACTTGGTGGAAGATCATGTGTTCAGATCCTTTATGATAATTAATACTCCTCTGATTATGAAGATGAACATGCTTTGTGAGTAGTCACATTTGTTCCTGAGGACATGGGATAAGTCTTGTTATAAGTAATCATGTGAATTTGGTATTCATTCGATATTTTGATGAGATGTATGTTGTCTCTCCTCTAGTGGTGTTATGTGAACGTCGACTACATAACACTTCACCATTATTCGGGCCTAGGGGAAGGCATTGGGAAGTAATAAGTAGATGATGGGTTGCTAGAGTGGCAGAAGCTTAAACCCTAGTTTATGCGTTGCTTCGTAAGGGGCTGATTTGGATCCATATCTTTCATGCGGTGGTTAGATTTATCTTAATTATTATTTCGTAGTTGCGGATGCTTGCGAGACAGGTTAATCATAAGTGGGAGGTTTGTACAAGTAAGGGTAGCACCCAAGCACCGGTCCACCCACATATCAAATTATCAAAGTAACGAACGCGAATCCAATGAGCGTGATGAAAACTAGCTTGACAGAAATTCCCATGCACCCTCGGGGGCACTTCACTTATATAAGAGTTTGTCTAGGCCTGTCCTTTTCTACAAAAAGGATTGGGCTACCTTGATGCACCTTTGCTACACTTGTTACTTGTTACTCGTTACAAATAATCTTATCACAAAACTACCTGTTACCCATAATTTCAGTGCTTGTAGGGAATACCTTACTGAAAATCGCTTGTCATTTCCTTCTGCTCCTTGTTGGGTTCGACACTCTTAGTTATCGAAAGAACTACGATAGTGTTGGGGAACGTTGCATGGGAAACAAAAAAATTTCCTATGCTTCACCAAGATCAATCTAGGAGATGAGCATCTACGAGAGGGGACAGTGGATCTACACACCCTTGTAGATCACTAAGCGGGAAGTGTTAAGAAACGCGATTGATGTAGTCGAACGTCATCGCGATCCAAATCGCCGAGCGTCCCGCGATCCAATCACGATATGTCCCGATCTAGCGCCGAACGTACGGCACCTCCGCGTTCAGCACACGTACGGCTTGATGACGATCTCCGCCTTCTTGATCCAGCAAGAGGGAGCAGAGAGGTAGACAAGTTCTCCGGCAGTGCGACGGCATTGCGGCGATGGTGGTGGAGTAATTCCAATAGGGCTTCGCCTAAGCACCACTGAAAACTGATTTAGAGGAGAACACGATCTAGAGGAAGAAGAGTGAAGCACGTGGCAATTAGGGTTAGGGCTGCCCTCAAAACCTCTAGTATACATAGGAGGAGGGGAGGGAGGAGACTTGGCTCCCAAGGGAGCCAAATCCACTTCGGCCGAAGTGGAGGGAGGAGTCCTCCTCCTCTACTCCAAGTAGGATTAGGACTCCTTCCTTATTTCCACTTTTGCCTTTCTTTCCACCTTGGGTTTTGTTCCTAGCCGCATGGGCTTCCTGTGGGCCTTTAGCCAACCCAGTAAGGGCTGGTATTCCTTCTCCCACAGCCCATGTAGCCTCTTGGGTCGAAATACCCCTCCCGATGGTCCTCCGGTACCCTCCCGGCACTCCCGGTACACTACCGATGAGCCCGAAACTTTTCCGGTGACCAAAACAGGACTTCCTATATATCAATCTTTACCTCTGGACCATTCCGAAGCTCCTCGTGACGTACGGGATGTCATCCGGGGCTCCGAACAACCTTCGGTCACCACCATACATAATTCTATACGACCAAAACGTCACCAAACCTTAAGTGTGCAGACCCTGCGGGTTCGAGAACTATGTAGACATGACCGAGACACATCTATGGTCAATAACCAATAGCGGGACTTGGATGCCCATATTGATTCCTACATACTCTACAAAGATCTTTATCGGTCGAACCTCTTTGTCAAGGATTCAGTTAATCCCGTATGATGTTCCCTTTGTTCTTCAGTATGTTACTTGCCCAAGATTCGATTGTCGGTATCTCCATACCTAGTTCAACCTCGTTACCGGCAAGTCTCTTTACTTGTTCTGTAATACAAGATCCCGTGACTAACACTTAGTCACATTGCTTGCAAGGCTTGTTGTGATGTTGTATTACCGAGTGGGCCCTGAGATACCTCTCCGTCACACGGAGTAACAAATCCCGGTGTTGATCCATGCCAACCCAACAGACACCCTCGGAGATACCTATAGAGCACCTTTATAGTCACCCAGTTACGTTGCGACATTTGATACACACAAGGCACTCCTCCGGTGTCCGTGAGTTGCATGATCTCATGGTCACAACAACATATACTTGACATGCAGAAAACTGTAGCAATAAACTGACACGATCATATGCTATGTTTATAGTTTGGGTCTTGTCCATCCCATCATTCTCCTAAGGATGTGATACCGTTATCAAATGACATCACATGTCAATGGCTAGGAAACCTTGATCATCTTTGATCAACAAGCTAGTTCACTAGAGGCATACTAGGGACAAAGTGTTGTCTATTTATCCACACATGCAATGTGTTTGCAATCAATACAATTATAGCATGGATAATAAACAATTATCATGGACAAGGAAATATAATAATAAACACTTTATTTATTGCCTCTAGGGCATATTTCCAACAGTCTCCCACTTGCACTTAAGTCAATAATCTAGTTCACATCACTATGTGATTTACATTGTAATGAATCGAACACCCATGCAGTTCTGGTGTTGATCATGTTTAGCCCTTGGAAGAGGTTTAGTCAACGGGTCTGCAACATTCAAATCCGTGTGCACTTTGCAAATATTTATGTCCTTCTCCTCGATGTAATCGCGGATGGAATTGAAGCGTTGCTTTATGTGTCTGGTCCTCTTGTGAAACCTTGGTTCCTTGGCCAGAGCAATGGCACCAGCGTTGTCATAGAACAGAGTCATTGGATTCGGTGCACTGGGCACTACTCCAAGATCTGTAATGAACTGCTTCATCCAGACACCTTCCTTCGCTGCCTCCGAGGCTGCGATGTACTCCGCTTCGCATGTAGAATCAGCTACCATGCTTTGCTTGGAACTGCACTAGCTTACCGCTCCCCCTTTGAGAATAAATATGTATCCGGTTTGCGACTTAGAGTCATCCGGATCAGTGTCAAAGCTTGCATCAACGTAACCCTTTACGATGAGCTCTTGATCACCTCCATAAACAAGAAACATTTCCTTAGTCCTTTTTAGTTACTTAAGGATATTCTTGACCGCCGTCCAGTGCTCCATTCCAGGATCACTTTGAAACCTTCCGGCCATACTTATGGCAAGGCTGACATCGAGTCTTGTGCACAGCATTGCATAAATGATAGAGCCTATGGCTGAAGCATAGGGGATGACACTCATCTCTATCTTCTGCAGTCACTGGGCATTGAGTCTTACTCAACTTCACACCTTGTAACACAGGCAAGAACCCCTTCTTGGACTGATCCATTTTGAACTTCTTCAAAATTTTATCAAGGTATTGGCCTTGTGAATGTGCTATCAAGCGTTTCGATCTATCTGTATAGATCTTAATGCCTAATATGAAAGCAGCTTCTCCCAGGTCCTTCATTGAAAAACTCTTGTTCAAATATTCCTTCACGCTTTCCAGCATTACTATATTGTTTCCAATCAGCAATATGTCATCCACATATAATATTAGAAACATTATAGAGCTCCCACTCACTTTCTTGTAAATACAAGCTTCTCCATAAACTTGTATAAACCCAAACGCTTTGATCACCTCATCAAGGCGCTTATTCCAACTCCGAGATGCTTGCACCAGTCCATAAATGGATCGCTGGAGTTTGCAAACTTTGTCAGCATTTTCTAGATCGACAAAACCTTCTCGTTGCATCATATACAACTCTTCCTCAAGGAAACTGTTGAGGAACGCTGTTTTGACATCCATCTGCCAAATTTCATCGTCGAAATATGCAGCTATTGCTAACATGATTCTGACAGACTTAAGCATTGCTACAGATGAGAAGGTCTCATCGTAATCAACTCCTTGAACTTGTGAAAAAAATCCTTTGCCACAAGTCAAGCTTGATAGACGGTGATATTACCGTCCATGTCTGTTGGGGATATAACCCCATGGTGAGACCCGCCCCGGAGGCTCTGGGGCACACTTGGCAGCTCATAGACCAACCCAAGGATGGGCCTTGAAGATTCAAACCCAAGATGTTGGGTGGCTTGCCAAGATGGGCTAAGATAACGCCTGGACAGAGAAGGTATGAAGGCCCGGGCGGGTGAGCCGCCCGGAGATAGCTTGCTCAGGAAGGCAAGACAATATAGAGATATCAGACACATTGTGAGAGTCAGTTACGACTTGTATGACCCGTGGTCTTGACCTCCTATATAAAGGCGAAACTCGGGGCGACTTAGAGAGAGACTAACGAATCGAGAGCTAGGTCAAGTGATCCCGCTCCCTTGTAATCGAGATTCCAAGCAATACAAGCACAAGCAGGACGTAGGCTTTTACCTCTACTGGAGGGGCCGAACCTGGGTAAACCTGTGTCCTTCGTCCCAATCAACCCCTTTGAGTCCATCACCTTAGAGATGGCCTCGAATCTAAGTCCTCGGACATCTGCCGTGACAAAACCACGACAGCGTCCGTCTATTTCTTAAAGATCCATTTGTTCTGAATGGCCTTTCGCCCTTCAGGTAATACTTCCAAAGTCCATACTTTGTTTTCATACATGGATCCCATCTTGGATTTCATGGCCTCTAACCATTTCTCGGAATATGGGCCCATCATCACTCCTCCATAGCTCGTAGGTTCATTGTTGTCCAACAACATGACCTCCAAGACAGGGTTGCCGTACCACTTAGGAGAAGTACGCGCCCTTGTCGAACTAAGAGGTTGAATAGTAACTTGATCCGAAGCTTCATGAACATCATCATTAACTTTCTCTTCAACTGTTGTAGGCTCCACAGAAACGTCTTTCTGTGCTGCGCTACTCTCTGGGTGAAGTAAAGGTTCAACAACCTCATCAAGCTCTATTTTCCTCCCACTCAATTCTTTCGAGAGAAACTCTTTCTCAAGAAATGTTCCGTTCTTAGAGACAAACACTTTGATGTCGGATATGAGATAGAAGGCATACCCAACTGTCTCTTTTGGGTATCCTATGAAGACGCATTTCTCCGCTTTGGGTTCCACCTTTTCAGGCTGAAGCTTTTTGACATAAGCATCACATCCCCAAACTTTAAGAAACGACAACTTTGGCTTCTTGCCAAACCACAGTTCATATGGCGTCGTCTCAACGGATTTTGATGGTGCCCTATTTAAAGTGAATGCAGTTGTCTCTAATGCATAACCCCAAAACGATAGTGGCAAATCGGCAAGAGACATCATAGAACGCACCATATCTAATAAGGTTCGATTATGACGTTCGGACACTCCATTACAATGTGGTGTTCCAAGCGGTGTCAATTGTGAAACAATTCCACACTGTCTTAAGTGACTGCCAAACTCATAACTCAGATATTGTCCTCCTCGATCAGATCGTACGAATTTAATCTTCTTGTTACGATGATTCTCAACTGCACTTTGAAATTGCTTGAACTTTTCAAACGTTTTAGACTTGTGTTTCATTAAGTAAATATACCAATATCTACTTAAGTCATCAGTGAAGGTGAGAAAATAACGATATCCATCGCGTGTTGCAACATTCATTGGACCGCACACATTAGTATGTATGATTTCCAACAAGTCACTTGCCCGTTCCATTGTTCCAGAGAATGGTGTTTTAGTCATCTTGCCCATGAGGCATGGTTCACATGTGTCAAGTGATTGAAAATCAAGAGACACCAAAAGTCCATTAGCATGGAGCTTCCTCGTGCGTTTTACACCAATATGACCCAAACGGCAGTGCCACAAGAAAGTGGTACAATCATTATCAACTCTACCTCTTTTGGCATCAATGTTATGAACATGTGTATCATCACTATCAACATTCAATATGAATAAATTCCTCACATTGGGTGCATGACCATACAAGATATCACTCATATAAATAGAACAATCATTATTCTCTGATTTAAATGAGTAACCGTCTCGCAATAAACAAGATCCAGATATAATGTTCATGCTTAAAGCAGGCACTAAATAACAATTATTCAGGTTCATCACTAGTCCCGATGGTAATCAAAGAGAGAGTGTGCCGACGGTGATCACATCAACCTTGGAACCATTTCCCATGCGCATCATCACTTTGTCCTTCGCCTGCCTTCATCTATTTCGTAGTTCCTGTTTTGAGTTGCAAATGTGAGCAACCGAACCGGTATCAAATACCCACGCACTACAACGAGACCTAGTAAGGTACACATCAATAACATGTATATCATATATACCTTGTTTGTTGTTGGCCGCCTTCTTCTCAGCCAGATACTTGGGACAGTTTCGCTTCGAGTGAGTAGTTCCCTTGCAATGAAAGCACTCAGTTTCTGGCTTGGGTCCAGCCTTGGGTTTCTTCACGGGAGGGGCAACTATTTTGCCACTCTTCTTGGAGTTACCCTTATTGCCCTTGCCATTCTTCTTGAAACTAGTGGTTTTATTGACCACGAACACTTAATGTTCTTTCTGGATTTCAGACTAAGCGACTATCAGCAGCGCAAACAGCTCGATGACTGACTGGTTCATCCCGTGCATGTTATAGTTCATCACAAAGCTCTTGTAGCTAGGTGGCAGTGATTGAAAACTTTGCCATTGATTGCCTCTGGCGGAAGGGGCATCCCCAACACCGCCAGACGAGTCGAATACCCAGACATTCTGAGTATATGTTCACTGATACACCCGTTCTCCTCCATTTTGCAAGCATAGAACTTATCGGGGGTCTCATGCCTCTCGATCCGGGCATTCTTCTTAAAGATAAACTCCAACTCCTGGAACATCTCATATGCTGCATGACGTTCAAAACGTCTTTGAAGTCCCGGTTCTAAGCCCTACAATATTGCACACTGAACTATAGAGTAATCTCCAGAACGTGCCTCTCAAGCATTCTTAACGTCTTCGGATGACATGTCTTCGTGTTGGTTACCAAGCGGTGCATCAAAGACATATGACTTTTGGGAAGCCGTGAGGATAATCCTCAAATTACGGGCCCAGTCCACAAAGTTACTTCCATCATCTTTCAACTTAGCTTTCTCTAGGAATGCATTAAAATTCAGGGGTGCTACTGCGCGAGCTATTGATCTACAACATAAATATGCAAAGGTTACTTAGACTATTGTTCAAGATAATGAGTTTAGTTAATAAAATTACTAAAGATCCCACTCAAATTGACATCCCTCACGTCATATGAGTGATACATGATCCAAATTCACCAACTCAAGTCCGATCATCACGTGAGTTGAGGTGGTTTCAATGGTGAACATCATCATGTTGATCATATCTACTATATGACTCATGTTCGACCTTTCGGTCTCTTGTGTTCCGAGGCCATGTCTGTACATGCTAGGCTCGTCAAGTTTAACCCGACTATTCTGCACGTGCAACACTGTCTTGCACCCATTGTATGTGAACGTAGAGTCTATCACACCCGATCATCACGTGGTGTCTCGACACGACGAACTTTCGCAACAGTGCACACTCGGGGAGAACACAATTTTACCTTGAAATTTAAGTGAGGGATCACCTTATAATGCTACCGTTGTCCTAAGTAAAACAAGGTGCATAAAAGGATTAACATCACATGCAAATCATAAGTGACATGATATGGCCCTGAACTTGTGCTTTTGATCTCCATCTTGAAAGCATCGGCATGATCTTCATCGTCACCGGCACAACACCATGATCTCCATCATCATGATCTCCATCATTGTGTCACCATCAGGGTTGTCACGCCCACCATGCTCATACTACTATAGCTACCGTTTAGGGATAAAGTAAAGCATTACATAGCGCTTAATGATTGACACACGAGTCATGCAATAATTAAAGACAACCCTATGGCTCCTGGCGGTTGTCGTACTCATCGACATGCAAGTCATGATATTCTATACATCACATGATCATCTCATACATCACATATATATCATCATGTAATTTGCCATATCACATCACAACATACCCTCCAAAAACAAGTTAGATGTCCTCTAATTGTTGTTGCAAGTTTTACGTGGCTGCTACGGGTATCTAGCAAGAACAATTCTCACCTACGCAAAACCACAACGGTGATACATAAGTTGCTTTTCAACCTTCTCAAGGACCGCCTTTATCGAATCCGATCCAAATAAAGTGGGAGAAACAGACACCCGCCAGCCATCTTTGTGCAACGAAGTTACACGTTAGTCGATAGAACCGGTCTCTCGTAAGCATACGAGTAAGGTTGGTCCGGGACGCTTCATCCCACAATACCACAGATCCAAAACACGACCAAGGGAGGAAGCAATCTAAGAATCAATTCCCACAAACTCTTGGTGTTCTACTCGAGATCTCATCTACGCATAGACCTAGCTCATGATGCCACTGTTGGGGAACATTGCATGGGAAACAAACAATTTCCTACGCTTCACCAAGATCAATCTAGGAGATGAGCATCTACGAGAGGGGAGAGTGGATCTACAAACCCTTGTAGATTGCTAAGCGGGAGGCATTAAGAAACGCGGTTGATGTAGTCGAACGTCTTCGCGATCCAAATCGCAGAGCATCCCGCGATCCAATCACGATCCGTCCCGATCTAGCGCCGAACGGATGGATCCTCCGCATTCAGCACACGTACGGCTTGATGACGATCTCCGCCTTTTTGATCCAGCAAGAGGGGGCAGAGAGTTAGACGAGTTCTCCGGCAGCACAACGGTGTTGTGGCGATGGTGGTGGAGTAATTCCAGCAGGGCTTCGCCTAAGCACCGGTGAAAACTGATCTAGAGGAGGAAACGATCTAGAGGAAGAAGAGTGAAGCACGTGGAAATCAGGGTTAGGGATGCCCTCAAAACCTCTATTATATATAGGAGGAGGGGAGGGAGGAGACTTGGCTCCCAAGGGAGCCAAATCCACTTCGGCCGAAGTGGAGCGAGGAGTCCTCCTCCTCTACTCCTAGTAGGATTAGGACTCCTTCCTTATTTCCACTTTTGCATTTCTTTCCACCTTGGGTTTTCTTCCTAGCCGCATGGGCTTCTTGTGGGCCTTCGTCCAGCCCACTAAGGGATGATATTCCTTCTCCCACACCCTATGTAGCCTCTTGGGTCAAAATACCCCTCCTGATGGTCCCCCGGTACCCTCCCGGCACTCCCGGTACACTACCGATGAGCCCAAAACTTTTCCGGTGACCAAAACAGGACTTCCTATATATCAATATTTACCTTTGAACCATTTAGGAGCTCCTCATGATGTCTGGGATCTCATCCGGGACTCCAAACAACCTTCGGTCACCACCATACATAACTCTATACTACCGAAACATCAATAAACCTTAAGTGTGCAGACCCTGCGGGTTCGAGAACTATGTAGACATGACCGAGACACCTCTACGGTCAATAAACAATTGCGGGACCTGGATACCATATTGATTCCTACATACTCTACAAAGATCTTTATTGGTCGAACCTCTATGTCAAGGATTCAGTTAATCCCGTATGATGTTCTCTTTGTTCTTCGGTATGTTACTTGCCCGAGATTCGATCGTAGGTATCTTCATACCTAGTTCAACCTCATTACCGGCAAGTCTATTTACTCGTTCCTTAATACAAGATCCCGTGACTAACACTTAGTCACGTTGCTTGCAAGGCTTGTTGTGATGTTGTATTATCGAGTGGGCCCTGAGATACCTCTACGTCACACGTAGTATCAAAACCCAGTGTTGATCCATGCCAACCCAACAGACACCCTTGGAGATACCTGTAGAGCACCTTTATAGTAACCCAGTTATGGTGCGATGTTTGATACACACAAGGCACTCCTCCGGTGTCCGTGAGTTGCATGATCTCATGGTCACAGGAACATATACTTGACATGCAGAAAACTGTAGCAATAAACTGACACGGTCATATGGTACATTTATAGTTTGGGTATTGTCCATCCCATCATTCTCCTAATGATGTGATCCCATTATCAAATGACATCACATGTCAATGGATAGGAAACCTTGACCATCTTTGATCAACGAGCTAGTTCACTAGAGGCATACTAGTGACAAAGTGTTGTCTATTTATCCACACATGCAATGTGTTTCCAATCAATAAAATTATAGCATGGATAATAAACAATTATCATGAACAAGGAAATATAATAATAAACACTTTATTTATTGCCTCTAGGGCATATTTCCAACACATAGATCCCCTATACTTGTGGGTCATCGGGTAATACCGCATATAGGTAGGTATGGTGGACTCAGATGGGACAACTTTGGGTTTGAGTAATTGGATGCACAAGCAGTATTCCCGCTTAGTACAAGTGAAGGCTAGCAAAAGACTGGGAAGCGACCAACTAGAGAGCGACAACAGTCATCAACATGCATTGAGATTAACCAACATTGAATGCAAGCATGAGTAGGATATAAATCACCATGAACATAAATATTGTGGAGTCTATGTTGATTTTGTTTCAACTACATGCATGAACATGTGCCAAGTCAAGCCACTTGAATCGCTCAAAGGAGGATGTTGATAACCCACAAGTATAGGGGATCAATTGTAGCCTTTCTCAATAAGTAAGAGTGTCGAACCCAACGAGGAGCTAAAGGTAGAACAAATATTCCCTCAAGTTCTATCACCATTGATACAACTCTACGCACGCTTAACGTTCGCTTTACCTAGAACAAGTATGAAACTAGAAGTACTTTGTAGGTGTGATAGGATAGGTTTGCAAGATAATAAATATCACTTAAATAAAAACTAGGGGCTGCTAAGATAAATTAACAGTTAAGTTAGTTTAACGAGTGTGGAAAAGTGGTGGTAGGAGTTGCGGAATTGTCCCTAGGCAATCGATAACTAGACCAGTCATCATTATTGGAATTTTATATGAGGGAGAGACATAAGCTAACATACTTTCTCTACTTGGATAATATGCACTTATGATTGGAACTCTAGCAAGCATCCACAACTACTAAATATCATTAAGGTAAAACCCAACCATAGCATTATAAGGTATCAAGTCCTCTTCACTCCCATATGCAACAATCCACCTACTCGGGTTTATGCTTCTGTCACCCACGCAACCAACCATAGGCAAATCATGAACACATTGCTACACCCTACAGAGAGGATCCCTCATGCTTGAGCGACACGGAGAGAACCATAGGATAGCACCAATAATAAAACATGCAACTCAAACCAATCATGATCATCAATCAACCCATAGGACAACAAAGATCTACTCGGACATCATAGGATGGCAACACATCATTGGATAATAATATGAAGCATCAAGAACCATGTTCAAGTAGAGGGTACAACAGGTTGCGGAAGAGTGGACCGCTGTAGATAGATGGGGGAAGTTCATGGAGGTGTTGGTGAAGATGACGGAGTTGTTGGAGTAAATCGACGTCACGATGATGGCCCCGGCAACGTTCCAGTGCCACCGGGAGAGAGGGGAGAGAGCTCGCCTCATTATTCTTCTTCCTCGACCTTCCCCCTAGATGGGAGAAGGGTTTCCCCTCTGGTCCACGGCCTCCATGGCGGTGGAGGGGTGAGAGCCCCTCCAAGATTGGATCTCTCTCTCTGTTTCCTTCTGTTTCTCCGCTCCCAGATTCTGGCCTTTTACCATTTCTTAAATATCCAGGGATCCGTAGCTCCGATGGGGCTGAAATTTTGAGGGTATTCTGATCCAGATATTAGCTTTCTTGCAGCGAAAGGAGAGCTCCAACCGACCTAAGGGATGGTCACAAGGGCCCAAGGAGAGGTCAGGGGGCAGGTCATGCCTGGCAGGCTTGTGACCTCCTTGGGCATCGTCTCATGTTGATTATTTTTTCCTAAAAATCACATATATTCCAAAAAATCTCCATAAGTTTTTATCGCGTTTGGACTTTGTTTGATATGGATTTTCTGTGAAACAAAAAACATGCAACAAACATGAACTAGCACTGGGCACTGGATCAATATGTTAGTCCCAAAAATAGTATAAAAAGTTGCCAAAAGTATATGAAAGTTGTAGAATATTGGCATTAAACCATCAAAAATTATAGATACGACGGAGACGTATCAGCATCCCCAAGCTTAATTCCAGCTCGTCCTCGAGTAGGTAAATGAAAAAAAAGATAATTTTTGATGAGGAATGAGACCTAGCATAATGTCGTTCATATAATTTAATCATGGCATGAATATTAAGACACGAGTGATTCAAAGCAATAGTCTATCATTTGACATTAAGGCAATAATACTTCAAGCATACTAATAAAGCAATTGTATCTCTTCAAAATATAATGGCAAAAGAAAGTTATCCCTACAATATCATATGGTCTGGCTATACTCCATCTTCCCCACACAAAGTATTTATATCATGCACAACCCCGATGACAAGTCAAACAATTCTTTCACACCTTTTATTTTCTCAAAACCTTTTAACTCTCAAGCAATACATGAGTGTGAGCCATGGATATAGCACTATAGGTGGAATAGAATATGGTGGAGGATGTCAACAAAAAAGGAGAAGATAGTCACACATCAACTAGCGTATCAATGGGCTATGGAGATGCCCATTAATAGATATCAATGTGAGTGAGTAGGTATTGCCATGCAACGAATGCACTAGAGTTATAAGTGTATGAAAACTCAAAAAGAAACTAAGTGGACGTGCATCATGATGAAAAATTCCACTAGTTATATGAAAGTGACAAAATAGGAGACTCTCTATTATGAAGATCATGGTGCTACTTTGAAGCACAAGTGTGGAAAAAGATAGTAGCAATGTCCCTTCTCTCTTTTCTCTCATTTTTTGGTGGGCATCTAAGGCCTCTTTTATTATTATTTTTATTTTTATTTGGGCTTCTCTAGCCTCTTTTATTTTTCATAAAGTCCGGAATCTCATCCCCACTTGTGAGGGAATCATAGCTTCCATCATCCTTTCCTCACATGGGACATGCTATAATAATGATGGTCATCACACTTTTATTTACTTACAACTCAAAAGAAAATTACAACTTGATACCTAGAACAAAATATGACTCTATGGTTTTAAATATACCCTAGAGGCAACAAAAAAATAGTTATTATCATGTTTCCTTGTTCATGATAATCGTTTATTATCCATGCTAGAATTGTATTGATCGGAAACTCAGTACATGTGTGGATACATAGACAACACCATGTCCCTGGTATGCCTCTAATAAACTAGCTCGTTGATCAAAGATGGTTAAGGTTTCCTAGCCATGGACATGAGATGTCATTTGATAACGGGATCACATCATTAGAAGATTGATGTGCTGGACAAGACCCAAACTATAAACGTAGCATGTGATCGTGTCAGTTTATTGCTAAAGTTTTCTGCATGTCAAGTATGTGTTCCTATGACCATGAGATCATGCAACTCACTGACACTGGAGGAGTACCTTGAGTGTATAAAACGTCGCAACATAACTGGGTGACTATAAAGGTGCTCTACAGGTATCTCCGAGGGTGTCTGTTGGGTTAGCATGGATCAAGACTAGGATTTGTTATTCCGTGTGGCGGAGAGGTATCTCAGGGCCCACTCGGTAATACAACATCACTATAAGCCTTGCAAGCAATGTGACTAAAGAGTTAGCCACGGGATCTTGTATTATGGGATGAGTAAAGGGACTTGCCGGTAACTAGATTGAACTAGGTATGGAGATGCTGATGATCGAATCTCGGGCAAGTAACATACCAAAGAACAAAGGGAACAACATACAAGATTAACTGAATCCTTGACATAAAGGTTCAACCGATAAAGATCTTCGTAGAATATGTAGGAACCAATATGGGCATCCAAGTCCCGCTATTGGTTATTAACCATAGAGGTGTCTCGGTCATGTCTACATAGTTCTCGAACACGTGGGATCTACACACTTAAGGTTCGGTGACGTTTGGGCAGTATAGAGTTATGTATGGTGGTGACTGAAGGTTGTTCGGAGTCCCGGATGAGATCCCGGATGTCACGAGGAGCTCCAGAATGGTCCGGAGGTAAATATTGATATATAGGAAGTCCTTTTTTGGTCGCCAGAAAAGTTTCGGGCTCAGCGGTAGTGTACTGGGAGTGCCGGGAGGGTACCGGGGGACCATCAGGAGGGGTGTCTCGACCCAAGAGGCTCCATGGGCTGTGGGAGGAGGTAAACCAGCCCCTGGTGGGCTAGCTGAAGCCTCCTCTAAGGGACCATGCGGCTGGAGTGGATTGGAAAGGAAAAAACACAAGGTGGAAAGAGTTTCCAAGTGGGAAGGAGGAGTCCTAATCCTACTAGGATTGGAGGAGGAGGACTCATCTCCTCCTTGTGCCAAGGACAAGGGCTGGCCCCTTGGGCTCCAAGTCTCCTCCCTCCCTCCTCCTATATATACCAGAGGTTTTGAGGGTTTTGAAATATAGAAATCCGCCACGTGTTACCCTCTCCTCTAGAGCATAGTTTCTCCTAGAGATCGTTTTAGCGGTGCTTAGGTCCTGCTAGAATAGCTCCACCACCATTGCTGCAACACCATCATGCTGCCGGAGAACTCATCTACATCTCCGCTCTCTCTTGCTGGATCAAGAAGGCGGAGATCATCATTGAGTTGTACGTGTGCTGAACGCAGAGGTGTCGTTCGTTCGGCGCTGTATCGGAAGGACCGTGATCAATATCGTGAGACGATTTGTGATTTGATCGCAGGACGGATCGTGATGAGATCGCGAGACGGATCGTGATTGGATCGCGAGATGGATCGTGATGGAATCGCAAGACGCTCGGTGATTTGGATCGCGAAGACGTTCGACTACATCAACCGCGTTTCTTAACGCTTCCCACTTAGCGATCTACAAGGGTATGTAGATCCACTCTCCCTCTCATAGATGTTCATCACCATGGATAGATATTGTGTGTGCGTAGGAATTCTTTTGTTTCCCATGCAACGTTCCCTAACAGCGGTATCAGAGCTAGGTCTATGTGTAGATGAGATCTCGAGTAGAACACAAAGGAGTTTGTGGGCGTTGTGCTTAGATTGCTTCCTCCCTTGGTCGTGTTTTGGTTCAGCAGTATTGTGGGATGAAGCGGCCCGAACCAACCTTACTCGTACGCTTACGAGAGACCGGTTCCATCGACTGGCATGTAACCTCGTTGCACAAAGATGGCTAGCGGGTGTCTGTTTCTCCTACTTTAGTTGGATCGGATTCGACAAAGGCGGTCCTTGAGAACGTTGAAACGCAACTTATATATCACCGTTGTGGTTTTTGCGTAGGTAAGAATTGTTCTTGCTAGATACCCGTAGCAGCCACGTAAAACTTGCAACAACAATTAGAGGACGTCTAACTTGTTTTTGTAGGGTATGTTGTGATGTGATATGGCCAATTACATGATGAGATATATGTGATGTATGAGATGATCATTTATTGTGTAGAATATCACGACTTGCATGTCGATGAGTACGGCAACTGGCAGGAGCCATAGGGTTGTCTTTAATTATTGTATGACATGTGTGTCAATCATTAAGCGCTATGTAATGATTTACTTTATCGCTAAGCGGTAGCAATAGTAGTAGAAGCATGGTGGGCGTGACAACCCCGATGTCGACACGTTGATGGAGATCATGGTGTCATGCCGGTGACGATGGAGATCATGTCGGTGCTTTCAAGATGGAGATCAAAATTACAAGTTCATGGCTATATCATGTCACTTACGATTTGCATGTGATGTTAATCCTTTTATGCACCTTGTTTTGCTTAGGACGATGGTAGCATTATAAGGTGATCCCTCACTTAAATTTCAATATAAATTGTGTTCTCCCCGAGTGTGCACCGTTGCGAAAGTTCGTCATGTCGAGACACCACGTGATGATCGGGTGTGATAGACTCTACATTCACATACAATGGGTGCAAGCCAGTGTTGCACATGCGGAACACTCGGGTTAAACTTGACGAGCCTAGCATGTACAGACATGGCCTCGAAACACAAGAGACCGAAAGGTCGAACATGAGTCATATAGCAAATATGATCAACATGATGATGTTCACCATTAAAAGCAGCTCAACTCACGTGATGATCGGACTTGAGTTGGTGAATTTGGATCATGTATCACCCGAATGACCAGAGGGATGTCAATCTGAGTGGGAGTTCTTAAGTAATATGATTAATTGAACTCATTATCATGAACATAGTCAGTAGTGTCTTTGAAAATAATTTTGTAGATTACTAGCTCACGCTGTAGCTCCCTTGAATTTTTATATGTTCCTGGAGAAATAGAGTTGAAAGATTATGGTAGAAATATTGCGGACTGGGTCCGTGATCTGAGGATTGTCCTCATTGCTGCACAGAAGGCTTATGTCCTTAATGCACCACTCGGTCCACCACCCCCTCTAGCGTCGTCTATAGATGTTGTGAACATATAACAGGCACGTTCTAATGACTACTTAATAGTTTAGTGCGTCATACATTACGGCTTATAATTGAGGCTCCAAAACGTTTCGAACGTCATGGAACATATGAGATGTTCTAAGAGCTGAAATTGGGATCTCAGGCTCGTGCCCGCGTTGTGAGATATGAGATCTCCAACAAAGATTTTTTGCCTACAAGATGAAGGAGAATAGCTCAATCGTTGAGCATGTGCTCAGATTGTCTGGGTACTACAGTCGCTTAAATCGAGTGGGAGTTGATCTTCCAAATAAGATAGTGATTGATATAGTTCTCCAAGTCACTATCACTAAGGTACTAGAGCTTCGGGATGAACTATAAAATGCCAGGGATAGAAATGATGATCCCTGAGCTATTCGTAATGTCTTACACCGCAAAGGTAGATATCAAGAAGGAGCATCAAGTGTTGATGGTTAGTAAAACCACTAGTTTCAAAAAGGGAAAGGGTAAGGAGGGAAACTTCATGGATGGCAAGTCAGTTGCTGCTCCAGTGAAGCAACCCAAAGTTTAACCCAAACCTGAGACAAAGTGCTTCTATTATGAGGAGAGCGATCATTGAAGCAGAATAACCCAAGATACTTGGTACATAAGAAGGCTGGCAATGTCGACAGAAGTATATTTGATATACGTGTAATTGAGGTGTACCTTGCTAGTACTCCTAGTAGCACCTGGGTATTGGATACCGGTTCGGTTGCTAAATGTTAGTAACTCGAAATAAAAGCTATGGAATAAACGGAGACTAGCTAAGGGTGAGGTGACGATGTGTGTTGGAAATGTTTCCAAGGTTCATGTGATCAACATCGCATGCTCTCTCTGCCTTCAGAATTAGTAATGAACCTAAATAAATGTTATTTGGTGTTTGCGTTGAGCATGAGCGTGATTAGATCGTGTTTATTGCAATGTGGTTATTCATTTAAGTGAGAGAATAATGGTTATTCTGTTTACATGAATAATACCTTCAATGATCATGCACCCAATGAGGATGGTTTATTGAATCTTGATTGTAGTAATACACATGTTCATAACATTGATGCCAAAAGATACAAATTTAATAATGATAGTACCACATACCTGTGGCACTGCCACTAAATTTCATATAGATATAAATCGCATGAAGAAACTCCATGCTGATGGATGACTCATTCGATTTTGAATCGGTTGAGACATGCAGACCATGCCTCTTGGGCAAGATGACTAAAACCCCATTTTCCGGCTTGATGGAATGGGCAAGTGACTTATTGGAAATGATACATGTTGATGTATACGGTCCAATGAGTATTGTAGCATGCGTTGGATATCGTTATTTTCTTACCTTCACTGATGATTTGAGTAGATATAGTGTATATTTACTTAATGAAACACAAGTCTGAATCGTTTGAAAAGTTCAAGCAGAATCAGAGTGAAGTTTGAGATCATCGTGATGAGAAGATAATATGTTTATGATATGATCGTGGAGGTGAATATCTGAGTTACGAGTTTGGTGTACAACATAAGACAAAGTGGAAGTTGTTTCACAACTCACGCCACCTGGAACACCATAGTGTGATGGTGTGTCCGAACGTCATAGTCGTGCTCTATTGGATATGGTGCGTACTATGATGTCTCTTATCGTTTTGCCACTATCATTTTGGGGTTATGCATTCTAGCCAACTACATTCACTTTAAATAGGGCACCATCTAAATCCGTTGAGATGACACCGTGTGAATTGTGGTTTGATAGGAATATAAGTTGTCATTTCTCCGTGTTTGGGAATGCGACACTTATGTCTGATAAGCTCGAACCCAAAGCGGAAAAGTGCAACTTCATAGGATACCCTAATAATAGTTGGGTATACCTTCTATACCAGATCCGAGCGTAAAGTGTTTGTTGCTAAAACGGGTCCTTTCTCGAGAAAGAGTTTGTCTCGAAAGAACTGAGTGGGAGGAAGATAGAACTTGATGAGGTTGTTGAACCTTTGTTTCAACCAGAGAGTAGCACAGCGCAGAAAGATGTTTCTGTGGAGCCTACCTTAGTTGAAGAGGAAGTTAATGATGATGATCATGAAGCTTCGGATCAAGTTACTATCGAACCTCGTAGGTCGACAAGGATGCGTACTGCTCCTGAGTGGTACGACAACCCTGTCTTAGAGGTCATGTTGTTAGACAACGATGAACCTATGAGCTATGGAGAAGCGATGATGGGCCCGGATACCAACCAATGGCTACAGGCCATGAAATCCGAGAAAGGATCCATGTATGAAAACCAAGTGTAGACTTTGGTAGACTTGCTCGTTGGACGGTAGGTCGTTAAGTACAAATGGACCTTTAATATGAAGACACACGCTGATGGTGAAAGTCACCATTTATAAATCTCGACTTGTCGCAAAGGAGTTTTTGCCAAGTTCAAGGAGTTGACTGTGATGAGACTTTCTCACTCGTAGTGATGCTAAAGTCCGTTGGAATTATGTTAGCAGTTGTTGCGGTTTTTCAGTTGTGAAATCTGGTAGATGAATGTCAAAACATCATTTCCTTCCTTGAGGAAACATTGTATGAGATACAACCAGAAAGTTTTGTCAGTCCTAAGGATGCTAAAAGGTGTGCAAGCTCCAGTGATCCTTCTATGGACTTAAGCAAGCATCACGGAGTTGGAATATACACTTTGACGAGGTGATCAAAGTTTTTGAGTCTATACAAAGTTTATGAGAAACTTGTATTTACAATAAAGTGAGTGGGAGCACTATAAAATTTCTAATAAGCATATGCGGATGACATATTGTTGATCGGAAATGATGTAGAATTTCTGGAAAGCATAAAGGGTTGTTTGAAAAGAGTTTTTCAAAGGAAGACCTGGATAAAGCTACTTAATTATTGGGCATCAAGATCTATAGAGGTAGATCAAGATGCTTGATGAGACTTTCAATGAGTACATACCTAGACAAGTTTTTGAAAGAGTTCAAAATGGATCAGTCAAAGAAGGAGTTCTTTCCTGGTTTGTAAGGTGTGGAGTTGAGTGAGACTCAAAGGTCGACCACGGCAGAAGAAAGAGAAAGGACGAAGGCCGTCCCCTATGCCTTAGCCATAGGCTCTATATAGTATGCCATGCTGTGTACCACACATGTGTGTGCCTTGCCATGAGTCTGTTAAGGGGTACAAGAGTGATCCAGGAGTGGATCACTGGACAGCGGTCGGGATTATCCTTAGTAACTAGTGGACTAAGGAAATATTTGTCGATTATGGAGGTTATAAAGAGTTACGTCGATGCAAGCTTTAACACTGATCCGGATGACTTTTAGTAGCAATCCGAATACGTATAGTGGAGTAGCCATTTGGAATAGCTCCAAGTGGAGCGTGGTAGCAATGTCTACAGTATGACATAGAGATTTGAGAAGTACTCACGGATCTGAATGTCGCATACCCGTTGACTAAAACCTCTTTCACATGCAAAACATGATCGAACCCCAGAAGTTATTAGGTGTGCGATTCATAACAAATCACATAGCGATGTGAGCTAGATTATTGACTCTAGTGAAAGTGGGAGACTGTTGGAAATATGCCCTAGAGGCAATAATAAATTAGTTATTATCATATTTCCTTGTTCATGATAATCGTTTATTATCCATGCTAGAATTGTATTGATCGGAAACTCAGATACATGTGTGGATACATAGACAACACCATGTCCCTAGTATGCCTCTAATATACTAGCTCGTTGATCAAAGATGGTTAAGGTTTCCTAGCCATGGAGACCAGATGTCATTTGATAACAGGACCCAAACTATAAACATAGTATGTGATCGTGTCAGTTTATTGCTATAGTTTTCTGCATGTCAAGTATCTGTTCCTATGACCATGAGATCATGCAACTCACTGACACCAGAGGATTACCTTGTGTGTATCAAACATCGCAAAGTAATTGGGTGACTATAAAGGTGCTCTACAGGTATCTTCGAGGGTGTCTGTTGGGTTTGCATGGATCAAGACTGGAATTTGTTACTCCGTGTGACGGAGAGGTATCTCAGGGCCCACTCGGTAATACAACATCACTATAAACCTTGCAAGCAATGTGACTAATGAGTTAGCCACGGGATCTTGTATTATGGAATGAGTAAAGAGACTTGCCGGTAACGAGATTGAACTAGGTATGGAGATGCCTACGATCGAATCTCAGGCAAGTAACATACCGAAGAACAAAGGGAACAACATACGGGATTAATTAAATCCTTGACATAGAGGTTCAACTGATAAAGATCTTCGTAGAATATGTAGGAACCAATATGGGAATCCAGGTCCTGCTATTGGTTATTGACTGTAGAGGTGTCTCGGTCATGTCTACATAGTTCTCGAACCCGCAGGGTCTGCACACTTAAGGTTCGGTGACGTTTCGGTAGTATAGAGTTATGTATGGTGGTGACAGAAGGTTGTTCAGAGTCTCGGATGAGATCCCGGACATCACAGGAGCTCCGGAATGTTCCGGAGGTAAAGATTGATATATAGGAAGTCCTGTTTTGGTCGCCGGAAAAGTTTCGGGCTCATCGGTAGTGTACCGGGAGTGCCGGGAGGGTACCGGGGGACCATCATGAGGGGTGTCTCGACCCAAGAGGCTACATGGGCTGTGGGAGGAGGTAAACCATCCCCTGGTGGTCTGGCTGAAGCTTCCTCTAAGGGCCCATGCAGCTAGAGTGGATTGGGAAGGAAAAAACACAAGGTGGAAAGAGTTTCCAAGTGGGAAGGAGGGGTCCTAATCCTACTAGGATTGGAGGAGGACTCCTCGTCTCCTCCTTGCGCCAAGGACAAGGGCTGGCCCCTTGGGCTCCAAGCCTCCTCCCTCCCTCCTCCTATATATACTAGAGGTTTTGAGGGTTTTGAAACACAGAAATCAGCGATGTGCTACCCTCTCCTCTAGATCGTTTCAGCGGTGCTTAGGCGAAGCCTTGCTGGAATAGATCCACCACCATCGCCGCAACGCCATCGCGCTGCCGGAGAACTCATCTACCTCTCCACTCCCTTTTGCTGGATCAATAAGGTGGAGATCATCATCGAGTTGTACGTGTGCTGAACGCGGAGGTGTCATCCGTTTGGCGCTAGATCGGAAGGACCATGATAAACATCGCGAGACGATTAGTGATTTGATCGCGGGACGAATCGTGATGAGATCACGGGACGGATCATGATTGGATCGCGAGATGGATTGTGATGGGATCACGGGACGTTCGGCGATTTGGACCGCAAAGACGTTCGACTACATCAACCGCGTTTCTTAACGCTTCCCGCTTAGCGATCTACAAGGGTATGTAGATACTTTCCCTCTCGTAGATGCTCATCACCATGGATAGATCTTGCGTGTGCGTAGGAAATTTTTTGTTTTCCATGCAACGTTCCCTAACATCTATATGCTATATGAAAGTGATGGTGCATGTCATAACAAAAGGAAACGGTGGAAGTTGCATGGCAATATATCTCGGAATGACTATGGAAATGGCATAATAGGTTGGTATGGTGGATGTTTTGAGGAAGGTATATGGTGTCTGTTTGAAGTAAGGTAGGTTCATTGCACCGGCGAAAGTTGCGCGGTACTAGAGAGGCTACCAAACGTGGAAGGGTGAGAGTACATATAATCCATGGACTCAACATTAGTCATAAAGAACTCACATACTTATTGCAAAAGTCTATTAGTCATCGAAGTAAAGTATTAGACGCATTCTCCTAGGGGAGAGGTTGGTAGGAGTTAACCATCACACGCTCCCAACCCTCACACAAAGGCCGACAATCTATAAACAAATCATGCTCTAACTTCCTTACATAACGGTTCACCATACGTGCATGCTACGGGAATCACAAACCTTTACACAAGTATTTCTACCAATCCACAATTACTCTCTAGCATGACTCTAATATCACCATCTTTATATCGCAAAACTATTGCAAGGAATCAAACACATCATATTCAGTGATCTACAAGTTTTATGTAGGATTTCATGGCTAACCATGTGAATGACCAACTCATGTTAACTCTCTAAATAGATATAAGTCAAGCATGAGAGTTTAATTCTTTGTACAAAAGATATGCCCACTCTCTAACAAATATAAGTGAAGCAAAATATCATTCAACAAATGGCGGTTTTCTGTGTGTAGAGAAACACGCAATCCAAACTTCAAATGATATAAGTGAAGCACATGAAGCATTCTATAAAGCCATACTCAAAAGATATAAGTGAGGTGCAAAGAGCCTTCTATAAATCAACCAAGGACTTCCTCATACCAGCATGGTGCATTATAAAAATAAAAAAGAAAAATCACGTGACGCTCCAAGATTTACGCATATCATGTGACGAATAAAAATATAGCTCCAAGTAAAACTACCGATGGTTGTTAGAAGAAAGAGGGGATGCCTTCCGGGGCATCCTCAAGCTTATTTTCTTGGGAGTCCTTGAATATTACCTTGGGGTGCCTCGGGCATCCCCAAGCTTAGTCTCTTTCCACTCCTTATTCCTTCATACATTGTGATCTCACCCTAAACTTGAAAACTTCAATCACACAAAACTTAACAAAACCCTCGTGAGATACGTTAGTATAACAAAACAAATCACCACTTTAGGTACTATTGCCAACCAATTAATATTTTGTTTTTTAATTTTATCTAATGTATTATAACTTCTTTATGGCTTATACTGCCGATAAAATCGATAGTTTCATCGAAACTTAGCAAAATAATGCATCAAAAACAGAATATGTCTTAAACAGGATAGTCTGTACCAATATGAACATTAACCATACTTATATAACTCTAAAAATTCTGAAAAATAGTAAAAAATAAAATAATTTTATAGCAGTATTGTGCAAAATTTTCAGAAACTTTTGACATTCCAGTAAAAAGTGTAAATTCACGCACTACAGCCAAAGTTTCTGTTTTTGCACTGCACACACCAAACAAGCAATCTAATCATCCTAAAGGCAAATCTTGGCACATTATTTTTATAATACAATGGATTTATACAAAGGGGTAATTATTTTTGTTGAAAAGTTTCTGTAATCAAGATTCACAAAGTTTCCATGGGCATGAACAAAGTTCAAGGCTAGCCCCCACTTGAACGTTGCTCGTCTTTCTCACTTTCACTTTTCTTTTTGAATTTTTTTAAGTTCCCCATTTTTTTAAACTATATAAAAGCACACAAAATAATAAAATGACTCTCTAAAACTTCCGGGGTGTCACCCTGGCAGCTCTTTCTTTAAAGCCATTAAGCTACGCATAAAGTGCTCAAGTAGTGGATCCACCCGGATCCCAAGGTATATCAAAGCCAATTTTAATTAGCAATGATTTGTAATTAAGTAGTGAGAAAAAAGTGATATAAATCATTTGAAAACGAAGTCTAACTCTCTTCCTATGCATTGGCATGTCATACAAGAACAATTCATGCACACAAAGTAAAGGTGAATGCATAGCATACGTAGTTTCTTGCAATTTTATTGTATCAAAAACATAGAGAGGTGAAGATGTAGTTTCTATATCATAATAATTGCAATTAGTAGAAGCAAGCACATGCATATTATATTCATTAAAATCATCATGTTCAATACGAAAATGCAACCCATCAATATAATCCTTACTAAGTGAAAACTTCTCCGATATAGTGTAGTTTGGAGAATTCAAAGAGATAATAGGACTATCATGTGTCGGTGCAATAGCAAAAATTTCATGCTTAACATAAGGAACTATATAAAGTTCATATTCATAAGCATAATTCATATTGACATCATGGCCACAAGAATAGCAAGCATCAAGTTCATCAAAAATTGATATTTCAAAAGAATCCAAGGGATCATAGCATTCATCCTTCGGTATGTGCGAAGGGTAATTAAACAATGTATGAGTTGAAGATTTACTCTCATTAGAAGGTGGGAACGGGTAGCTAATCTGCTCTTCCTCCTTTTGTTCTTCATTCTCCTCCTGATCTTTTCCATCTAATGAGCTTACAATTTCAGCAACTTCCTCTTCCATAGATTCCTGCAAAATATTAGTCTCTTCCAAGGTAGCGGTCATTCTTTCAATAAACTCTTTAACATAAGCATTATAAGTATAGTTTTCATAGCAATATTTAAGTATGCAAAATTTTCAGATTTGTAAAGAATGGCATCATACTTTTCAATGAAAGAAGCAATTTCATAAGCACCCTTAAAAGCAACAAATTCTTCAATTTGTTCAACATAATTATAGCAATAGGCCTCCTTGGAATAAGAGGATAATATTTCATTATCATTAAACACACATTGGTATGGAAGGTGTTTTTTAGCTTCTTTAGAACAACAAGTAAAATCATGCAGTTCACACAAGTTCCAAGCATAACAACACAAAGTATTAATTTGATGCCACAAGAGTTTCCCTTTTAGAGATATGCGGTGTCGAACATAATGAGCATGCTCATTTAATGGCATTCCCTCAACTAAGCTAGTTGGGTTTTCAGCATGAGCACAAGTGGATCGAAGATGGCCCAAGTAATATTCTTCGGTGGTACGGAACACTAGTGGTTCTACAACTTTTGGAGCAGCAAGTCATCTAATTTTTTTGGTATTTTGCGTTTCCTACCCATATATAAAGATAGAAAACAAGTTTATAACAGAAAAATAAAAAATACTTAGTGATAAAGCAAACAAGCACACACGAGAATATTCACCCCACGCTATTGCTCCCCGGCAACGGCGCCAGAAAAAGGTCTTGATAACTCACAAGTATAGGGGATCAATTGTAGCCTTTCTCGATAAGTAAGAGTGTCGAACCCAATGAGGAGCTAAAGGTAGAACAAATATTCCCTCAAGTTCTATCACCATTGATACAACTCTACGCATGCTTAACGTTCGCTTTACCTAGAACAAGTATGAAACTAGAAGTACTTTGTAGGTGTGATATGATAGGTTTGCAAGATAATAAAGATCACGTAAATAAAAACTAGGGGCTGCTAAGATAAAGTAACAATTAAGTTAGTTTAACGAGTGTGGAAAAGTGGTGGTAGGAGTTGCGGAATTTTCCCTAGGCGATCGATAACTAGACCAGTCATCATTATTGCAATGTTATTTTAGGGAGAGGCATAAGCTAACATAATTTCTCTAGCTAATTAGGGATGGCATGAATAACTATAATCTCTAATTGACATTCCAAATATGTTTCACCCATAATGAACTGAATTCAGAATGTTGCGCTAATCATATTTACAAAAGCAAAATAGGTCGAGTTCGTACCAACTTTTCTCCATCTCAATCTTTTCATCATATATCGTCATTATTGCCTTTCACTTGCATGACCGAACGATCTGAATAATAATAAGAGTGCACGTGCATTGGACTAAGCTGGAATCTGCAAACAATAACTCAAAGGAGAAGGCAAGGTAATATGGGCTCTCTGATAGATAAACAATAATGCATATGAGAGCCACTCAACATTTTCATTGTGGTCTTCTCCTTACGACACAAAGACAGAAATTTCAAACAAGAACGAGAAAAACTATTTACACGGGAAAGCTCCCAACAAGCAAAAGAAGAACGAGAAATCTTTTTGGGTTTTCTTTTAATGCTACAAATAAACAGACTAGAAGGTAAAGCTATAACTATTTTTTTCAAAGTTAATTAAGCAAAGAAGAAGAAATCGGAAAGAAGAAATAAACTACCGTGAATGGTACAATGAAAAAGTATGAGCACCGAATAGTAAGATGAGTGTGTGAACATGAATGTAATGTGGGAGAGAAATACGTACTCCCCCAAGCTTAGGCTTTTGGCCTAAGTTGGTCTAGGGCCATGACTGGCCCGGATAGTATCCAAAGTCATAGTTGGGGTTGTACTGGGCTGTGGCAGCTACCGCATGAACGGCTGCAGCGTGGAGGCGAGCGGCCTCCGCCTTTCTCTTGTACTCGTTTGTCTCCTCTCTGATTATAAAATGTCTTCATTTTTCCTGAAAGTTAAAGAAGGCAGGAGCAGGAAGGGTAATATGGACAACACACTATCTATCAAAAAATAGTCGGTATAGGAGGGAATGTTTGTTCCACTCAAGAAACTGGTAGCACACCATAGCCTCATAATCAAGAAAAGCAGGTGGTAATTCAATATCATTCCCCTTTACGGGTACCCCAAGATAATTAGCTACACGAGTGGCATAAATCCCGCCAAAGAAATCTCTATCCTTAGCATTATTATGCCGCCTCCTAGCAATAATAGCCCCCAAGTTATATCGTCTATCACCCATTACCACACTCTTAAGAATACTAAGATCAGGTACACAAACATGGCTATGATTAGTTTTACCGTTAATACATCTACCTATGAAGAGAGCAAAATAATGTATAGCAGGAAAGTGAATCCCCCCCAAGGTAGCCTGTGTAATATTTCTAGTTTCTCCCACTGTGATGCTAGCAAGAAAATCATTATATTCAGTTTTGTGAGGATCACTATGGCTTCCCCATTGTGGAATTTTGCATGCACGGTTAAAATATTCTAGGTCCATAGTATAAGATTCATCATAAAGATTTAATAAAATAGAATGCTTATTACGCCTGGATGAAAATTCAAACCTCCGCACAAAAGAATCAGTGAGTTGATAATATTGCTTGCATTGGTCTGAAACGAATTCTTCAAGGCCAGCATTTCGTGTGTATGCGTAAAATTCTTCCTTGAAACCAGCATCAACCATGAATTGATCCAATGGCCATTCACAAGGCCGCACTTGTGCATCCCTCGGTGGTTCAAGGTCGGGCTCACGTATCGCGAATATCGGGGCCTTCTTGCTCGAGGGACCCCCTTGGTATATTCGCCTCAACATTTTTCTTGCTCTAAAAAATTTCTGAAATTTTTAGTGACTCAAAATAAAGTTGAACAAAACTCAACAAAAACTTATAGCAACTACTCCCTCAAGTGCCTAGAGGTTATATCATGCATCAAAACTACTTGGGACCATACTAATTTGACATGCAAACTCAAGAACAAGGTCACCACAGCAGCAAAAATTTGCAATAAATAAAACACTGTAACAAAAACTAATTGGACCATTGGAGGAGTCACATACCGAAGATCAATCCCCCAAAACAGTTTTGCAATTGGAGCTTTGCACAAGGAGATCGAAAATGGCAGCAAAATGAGCTAGAACATGGGTTTGAGCAATGGTGGCATTTTTTCTGGAGGAAGACGAAGTGGATGGTTGCTGGAATAAGTGAGGGGGGCCTACGTGGGACCCACAAGCCACCTGGGTGTGGCCACGCCCTGTGAGCTTGTGGCGCACTGGTGCAGCCCCCTGCTATGTGCTTGGTACCATAAATTCTTAAATATTCCAGAAAAAAGCATACTACATTTTCAGGTCATTTGGAGGTCTTTTATTTTTAGGTCATTTTGTATTGCACGGACAACTTAGAAAACAGAAGAATAATAGCATTTTTACTTTGTCTAATCTAAACAACAAAAAGTAAAATTTGGGTATAGAAGGTTGTGCCTTCTAAATTCAGCCATCTCATGCCCATCAAAAGGAATTCATTAACAAGGTTGATCAAGTCTTATTAACTAACTTCTTTCGTGTAATCATGAAACCGGAGAATTTTCGAATAACACTAAGTTACCTCAATGAGGATATGCATATCCCCAACAATAAGTATATCATATTTCTTCTTGACAGTAGGGCGTGGGAGTTCAAAATCTTCAATAATAATCATTGAATTTTTTTTCAATGGAGTTGATACTATGAACTCAAGATTGTTTCTTCAGAAAGTGTATCGTATGCTCATTACCATTAACATGAAAAGTGACATTGCCCTTGTTGCAATCAATAACATCCCCTACAGTATTCAAAAAGGGTCTACCAAGGATGATCGACATACTGTCGTCCTTGGGAATAAGAATAACAAAGTCCGTTAGGATAGTAACATTTGCAACTACGCCAGGCACATCCTCACAAATACTAATGGGTAAAGCAGTCGATTTATCAGCCATTTGCAAAGAGATTTCAGTGCGTGTCAACTTATTCAAATCAAGTCTACAGTACAAAGAGAAAGGCATAACACTACCACCGGCTCCAAGGTCACATAACGCGGTTTTAACATAATTTCTTTTAATAGAGCATGGTATAGTAGGTACTCCGGGATCTCCTAGTTTCTTTGGTATTCCACCCTTAAAGGTATAATTAGCAAGCATGGTGGAAATCTCAGCTTCCGGTATCTTTCTTTTATTTGTCACAATATCTTTCATATACTTAGCATAAGGAAGACATTTTCAGAATATCAGTCAAACGCATACGCAAAAAGACAGGTCTAAGCATTTCAGCAAAACGCTCAAAGTCCTCATCATCCTTTTTCTTGGATGGTTTAGGAGGAAAGGGCATGGGTTTCTGAACCCATGGTTCTCTTTCTTTGCCATGCTTCCTAGCAACAAAGTCTCTTTTTTCATATCTTTTATTCTTAGGTTGTGGGTTACCAAGATCAACAACAGGTTCAATCTCCACATCATTATCATTACTAGGTTGAGCATCAACATGAACATCATCATTAATATTATCAGTAAGCTCATGTTCATTACCAGATTGTGTCTCACCATCAGAAATAGAAATACCATTTGGGTTTTCAGGTGTATCTATAACAGGTTCACTAGCAACATGCAAGGTCCTATCATCATTCTTTTTTCCTTTTATTCCTAGAACGACTAGGTGCATCAGTATTAATGTCATGAGAATCTTGCACAATTCTCTTAGGATGGCCCTCAGGATACAAAGGTTCCTGAGTCATTTTACCACCTCTAGTCACAACTCTAACAGAATGATCATTGTTCTTACCATTCATCTCATTAAGCAAATCATTTTGTGCCTTAAGTACTTGTTCTACTTGAGTAGTTACCATGGAAGCATGTTTACTAATAAGCTTAAGATCATTAATAGTTCTACTCATATAATCACCTAAGCGATCAAGCATGTAAGCATTTTGTTTTAATTGTCTACTAACATAACTATTGGCTTGCTTAACAACAAAGTTATCAAACTCATCCAAGCATTCGCTAGCAGACTTATTATAAGAAATATAACCTTCATCAAATCTACGAAGAGAATTTACCTCTACTACCCGTGTCGGGTTATCAAGACCATGTATTTCCTCAATAGGTGGTAGATTTTTAACATCTTCAGCTTTAATACCTTTTTATTTCATAGATTTCTTTGCCTCTTGCATATCTTCAGGACTGAGAAATAGAATACCTCTTTTCTTCGGAGTGGGCTTTGAGGTGGTTCGGGAATAGTCCAATCATTATCATTGCTCAATATATTATTCGATAGTAGTTCAGCTTGTTCAACAGTCCGTTCCCTAAAAACACAACCAACACAGCTATCTAGGTGGTCCCTAGAAGCATTAGTTAGTCCATTATAAAAGATATCAAGTATTTTGTTTGTCTTGAGAGGATGATCAGGCAAAGCATTAAGTAATTGGACAAGCATCCCCCAAGCTTGTGGGAGACTCTCTTCTTCAATTTGCACAAAGTTAAATATTTCCTGCAAGGTAGCTTGTTTCTTATGGGAAGGAAAATATTTTCCAGAGAAGTAATATATCATATCCTGGGGACTACGCACACAACCAGGAGCAAAAGAAATAAACCATATCTTAGCATCACCCTTTAGTGAGAAAGGAAACAACTTAAGAATATAGTAATAACGATTTTTTCCTCATGACTAAATAGGGTGGCTATATCATTCAATTTAGTAAGATGTGCCACAACAGTTTCAAATTCATAACCATGGAAAGGATCAGATTCAACCAAAGATAGGTGAAGTAGCAAACTTAGGATCATACTGCATTCTAGCATTCAAAGATTTTTTTCCTTCCACTTGCATAGCAATTTATTAAGATCATCTCTATCCTTAAAAGCAAGAAAGTCCCTAGCTACCTCTCCTTCCATAACATAACCCTTAGGTATATTAGGCAATTCATATCTAGGAGAGCTAGGTCTAGCAGGTGTCTCATAGCGTTCGATTTCAATAATTTCATCAGTTTCAACATTGAATCAAGCAATTTGTTCATCAAGGAATTCACCCAGTGGCACAATATTATCAAGCAAAGTATTATCATAAGCATCATGCATAGCAGAAGTGGCATCATCAATTACTTGCGACATATCAGAATCAATAGCAGGTGGTGGTGTCACAAATTTACTCATAACAGAAGGTGAATCAAGTGCAGAGCTAGATGGCAGTTCCTTACCTCCCCTTGTAGTAGAGGGGTAGATCTTGGTTTTTGGGTCTTTTAGATTCTTCATAGTGAACAACAGATATAAATCCCAAGTGACTCAAAGAATAGAGCTATGCCCCCGGCAACGGCTCCGGAAAAAGGTCTTGATAACCCACAAGTATAGGGGATCGCAACAATTTTTGAGGGTAGAGTATTCAACCCAAATTTATTGATTTGACACAAGGGGAGCCAAAGAATATTCTCGAGTATTAGCAGCTGAGTTGTCAATTAAACCACACCTGAAAGACTTAATATCTGCAGCAAAGTATTTAGTAGCAAAGTAGTATGGAAGTAACAGTAACGATGGCAAAAGTGACAGTAGCAGTTTTGTAGTGATGGTAACAGTAACAACTGAAAAGTAACTTGATAAGGATCAATATGTGAAAAGCTCATAGGCAATGGATCAGTGATGGGTAATTATGTTGGATGGCATTCATCATGCAATGGTTATAACATTGGGTGACACAGAACTAGCTCCATTTCATCAATGTAATGTAGGCATGTATTCCATATATAGCCATACATGCTTATGGAAAAGAACTAGCATGACATCTTTCCCTCCCATGGCAGCGGATTCCTAATGGAAACTAAGGTATATTAAGGCCTCCTTTTAATAGAGAACCGGACCAAAGCATTAGCATTTAGTGAATACATGAACTCCTCAAACTATGGTAATCACTGGAAAGAATCCCAGTTATTGTCACCCTGGGGGATGTGGATCATAACTCATAATAGGTGTCTACAACTTGCAAGACAGGATCAAGAACACATATATATTCATGAAAACATAATAGGTTCCGATCTGAAATCATGGCACTCGGGCCCTAGTGACAAGCATTAAGCATAGCAAAGTCATAGCAACATCAGTCTCAGAACATAATGGATACTAAGGATCAAACCCTAACAAAACTAACTCGATTACATGGTAAATCTAATCCAACCCATCACCGTCCAGCAAGCCTATGATGGAATTACTCACGAACGGCAAAGAGCATCATGGAATTGGTGATTAAGGATGGTTGGTGATGACAATGGCATCGATTTCCCCTCTCCGGAGCCCAAAACGGACTCTAGATCTAGCCTCCCGAGGAAGAACAGGAGGTGGCCGCGGCTCTGTATCATGAAACGCGATCAACTCTTCTCCCTGATTTTTTCTTCACGGATGTGAATATATGGAGTCGGAATTTAGGTCGATGGAGCTCTAGGGGGCCCACAAGCCTGCTAGGAGCGGCCAGGGGGTGCCCACGCCCCCTTGGCTTGTGGCCAATGGGTGGACCCACTCCGGTTGATTCTTTCGCCTGTAATTTTCAGGTCAATCCGAGAACTTTTATTTCTGCACAAAAATAACACCAAGGCAATTCTGCTGAAAACAACGTTAGTCCGGGTTAGTTCCATTCAAATGATGCAAATTAGAGTCCAAAACAAGGGCAGAAGAGTTTGGAAAAGTGGATACGATGGAGACGTATAAATCCTTAATATTTTTTCCTTTCTCGCTAAAAGGCGAGGCCAAGGAATGGTTCCTTTCTGTTTCTTCTGGTCGTATGTGTAGTCCCCAGGATATGCTTTATTACTTTTCTGGACAAATATTTTCCTACCCATAAGAAACAAGATGCCTTACAGCAAATATTTAACTTTGCTCAAATTGAAGAAGAGAATCTCCCTCGAGTTTGGGGTAGGCTTCTCTGGTTACTAAGAGATTTGCCTGATTGTCCTCTTAAGAAGAATGAAATTCTTGATATCTTTTATAATGGACTAACTGATGCTTCTGCGGATTTCCTAGATAGTTGTGTTGGTTGTGTTTTTAGGGAAAGAAGGGTTGGACAAGTGGAAGAATTATTGAATAACATATTACAAAATGCCGATGATTGGACACTTCTTGAACCACCTTCGGAACCTATTCAATAGAAAAGAGGTATCCTAATCCTCAATCCTGAAGACATGCAAGAAGCAAAAAAATCTATGAAAGAGAAAGATATTAGAACTAGGATGTCAAGAAATTACCGCCTATTGAAGAAATACGTGGACTTGATACCCCGACATAGGTAGTAGAGTTAAACTCTCTTTGTTCATTTAATGAAAGTTATATATCTTACACAGAGACTCCTGATCAATGCATGGATGAATTTGATAATTACATTGTTAAGAAAGAACACTTCAATAACTATGTTAAGGATCAATTGAGACGTAATGCCATGATGATAGACCGCTTAAGTTACTTGATGTTTAGAATTGCTAATGATGTGAAAGGTTTAGGTAAACATGTTTATATGGTTCACACCCAGTTAGATCAAGTTGCTAAGTCACAAAATGATTTGCTTGCTGAAATAAATAATAATATGAATGATCATGTTGTTAGATTAATGAATAGAGGAAGTAGAATGACTCAAGAACCTCTTTACCCTGAAGGTCACCCTAAAAGAATTGAACAAGATTCTCAAGGAATGAATGAAAATGCACCTAGTTCTTCTAAGAAGAAGAAGAAAAAGAAAGATGATAGGAACTTTCATGCTTCTAGTGAGCCTGTTATAGAAAAACCTGTTGAGAAACATAATGATGTTTACATTTCTGAAACTGAGACACAATATGGTAGTGAACATTCACCTAGTGATAGAGATGATGATGATAATAATAATGATGTTCACGTAGATGCCCAAACTAATGACAGTAAAGAACATGATAATGATGTGGAGATAGAACCAGTTGAAAGTCTTGATAACCGATATCCCAAAAATAAACATTATGATAAGAGAGACTTTGTTGCTAGAAAACATTTTAGGGAAAGAGAGACATGGGTTCAAAAACCCAAGTCGTTTCCTCATAAGTCTTCGAAAAGTAAGGATGACTAAGATTTTGAACGTTTTGCTTAAATGTTTAGACATGTCCTTTTGCACACTCGCTTGACTGATATATTCAAAATGCCTCCGTATGCTATATGAAAGATATTATTACCAATAAAATAAAAATACCGGAAACTGAAATTGCTACTATGCTTGCTAATTTTTATTTTGATGGTGGAGTACCTAAGATGTTGGGAGATCCGGGTATACCCACAATACCTTGCTTTATTAAAAGAAATTATGTTAAAAATGCTTTTTGTGATTTAGGAGCCGGTGTTAGTGTGATGCCTTTCTCCCTCTATAAAATACTTGATTTGAGAAAGCTCACACCTACTAAGATATCTTTGCAAATGGCTGATAAATCCACTGTTTTACCTATTGGGATTTGCAAGGACGTTCCTGTTGTGGTTGTAAATGTAACTATTTTAACAAACTTTGTTATTCTTGATATGCCCGAGGATGGCAATATGTCGATCATCCTTGGTAGACCCTTTCTGAACACTGCAGGGGCTGCTATAGATTGCAACAAAAGCAAGATTACTTTTCATGTCAATGGCAAGCAACATACCGTGCATTTTTCGAAGAAGCAAGCTTTGGTTAATAATATCAATGTCATTGAGCCTATTCCCACGACAACCATTGGAGATTTTATAATCCCTCTACCTAATGCCAAGAAGAAGAAATATTATAATCTTATTGTTGGGGAGATGCAAATCCCCATTGAGGTAACCTAGTGATATACAAAAATTCCTCGGTTTCATGTTAATCAGAAACGGTTATTAATATGACTTGATCAACCTTATTAGTGAATCCTTTTCGAAAGACATGTGATTGATGAATTGAGTATTTACAACTCTCTGTAACACAAGTTTACTCTATGTTGTTCTTAGTTATTGTGAAATAAAATGCGATGAATTTCCCATTTTTTGTTTTTCCCGTGTATAAAAAATGACCCAAAAATAAAAAGTCTCAGATTGCCATAAAATTTTGACATGAATTTTGCTGGAGTATATATGAATTTTTGGTATCATCTCACTAGATTAATTGAGAGCACAAGCCTATGAAAATGCTAAGCTGTTTAAAGAAAAGGTTAAAAGATGGCATGACAAGTGGATACAAAAACGAGAATTCAATGTGGGAGACCTAGTTCTTTTGTACAACTCTCGTTTCATATTTTTTACAGGAAAACTTCTCTCCAAATGGGAGGGCCCATACATTGTTGATGAGGATTATGATTCCGGTGCTATAAAAATCAATAACTTTGAAGGCAAAAATCCGAGAGCGGTGAATGGGCAAACAATCAAGCACTACATTTCAGGTGCACCCATTAATGACTAATGTCATCCAAATTATGACGCCGGAAGAACACATCAAGGAGGCCTCCCGAAACACTCCAGAAACCCCAAAAGGGGTAGGTATGTGATACGGTAAGTAAACCGAATCCAAAAATAAATAAAAATCTGTCAGTTTTGGTATTTTAGAAAAATTACAAAAATAAAAAGGAGTGAGGAAGACCCACAAGGGAGCCACAAACCAACAGGGCGCCCCCTGGGGTGCCCTTGGACTCCGATTTCTTCTCGAGCACATATTCTGGCCTAGAAAAATTCATTATACATACTCCTGTACGTTTTAACCACCGCATCGCGAGTTTCCTATTTGTTCTTATTTCAAGCTATTTTCCTAACATATCTATATTTCCATGGCTTCCCAAGGCTATCCAAGGACAAGTTCTTCGAGAAGGTCATCAACCCCTACTTGCCGGAGGTGATGAAGCACCCTCAAGCCATTGAGATGCATGAGGGGGTGCTCAACATTCGGGGTGTTCAAGGTCCCAAGAAGGAGGGAAGCGAGAAGGCCAGGCTTGTAGCAGTGGAGCAAGAGATCTTCAAGTGTCAAGGGATGGTTGAACGTGGCTTGAGTGCTAATCAATCTCCGATCACGGACTGCATCCCTGAAAACAATATGGACACAAAGAGCATGGGAGAAGCCCTCTTCAAGCTTCAAGTGTGGATCGAGCACCTCTAAGATCAACTATACGAACTTCAAAACAAAAACTGTGAGTATGAATCTAGGTTTAAAAGAATGAGCCTAGCTGCCGATTTTAGGATTCCGGAGACAAAAGCTTCTTTCTTTGATGGGGAACCGATGCATTGAAAGATGGAGGATCACCTCACACCACCACCATCATCGAAGAACACTTGAGTACATGGGTATGGGCACCACCCTTGGCTTGTCCCAAGCTTGGGGGAGGTGTCCCAATATCGTATCACCATCACATTTATCTATCTTAGTTCGATCTTTAGTTTTTTTGTGATTTAGAGAGTTAGAATTTTAGATTTGCTTTGTTTAGAATTTTACTTTGAGATCTACCTATCCTTGTAACCGAGTGTGAGAGTTATATAATAAAGTTAGTTGAGTTCGTGTGCCTTACCCTAGCATGCACCCATCATCTTAGCATGGAAATAAAAGGAATAGAAAAAGATCATATGCTTATCTCATGAGAAGTAATGACTTCACATAGAAAAGAGGTGTAAGTAATAAAAAGTGTTGGAAACCAACAAACATAACATTGGTAATTGGTATAATCTATGCAAAAGTATGGTAGAGAAGAGGAGATTTACATATAAATATACTATCTTGAACACCTTGTATGATTGTGAGCTCCCATCAAAATATTACATAATGACCAGGTGTTGAAGTTGGACATGGAAGACAACATAATGATCATGGTTGTTTACATTTGCATAGAAGTTATATGGTATTGGATCCCTTAACACGTGATGCTTGCTTAGGATCTTTTGCTAGCGCAAACATTTGGACTAAGTAGAGATACTACTTGTGCATCCATAACCATTAAACTTAGTTTCTTGCCATGAGAGTCCACCATAAATACCTATGGATTGAACAAGATCCTTCAAGTAAGTTGTCATTGGCGCACAAGGCAATAAAAATTGCCTCTAAGCATGTAAGATCTTTTATTGGAAGGGAAAGTAAGCTCTGTGCGATCTTGTGGTAGTGAAGAAATAAAAGCAACGGAATGCATAATAAAGTTCACTATCACAAGGGGCAATATAAAGTGATGTTCTTTTGCATTAAGAGATTACACATATCAAACAAATAGAAGCTCATGACAACCTCTGCCTCCCTCTATGAAGGGCCTATGTTTTATATTCATACAACCTTTTATTTTTCATGCAAGAGTCAATAATATTTCCTCTTGTTCTTGTTTATGAAGTCTTTAGTGGCAAGCATTGTGTGTTAAGGAAAGATCCAAACAAATATATCGAGTTTAATGTAGATGATCATGATCCATTAATGTTGGCATTATCCTTCAGGTAAATAAGTTGGGTGGCAAGAATAATAAAGGCCCCATCTTCCTATGTGTCCCACGGAATCATTGGTTCCAAAAGTATGCAATGTGTGTCAACAATCATAGAAGGCTACATTATAGTTGAATATGTGAACTTGCTAGACAGACAAGCTCTTACATAGACTATTCACTCGATTATGATAGCTATGATGATCTCAATGACTAATGGCATTGCTTGTTGGTTCTGAACAAAGATTATGCTTCATACTTCTTCAATTGTGAATAGATTGTTACTTGTTTATGAGAAGTTATATGATGAAAAACTTGCTGCTATGATGAAATTCATGATGCTCTCATGTTCGTATTCTTTTATTTATCGATACCTCTCTCTCAAATTATGTGGTCATTATTTTAGTGTTCGGCTTTCGCTTGAGGACAAGTGAGGTCTAAGTTCGGGGGAATTGATACGCCCATTTTGCATCATGATTTCTCATTAATATTTATGATATTCTTGTCCATTATTCCCCAATATCATACAATTCTTATGTTCTTTCTCTCTGATTATGCAAGGTACATCACAAGAAGGGAAGTATTTGGAAACTGGAATTCTGGACCAAAAAAACCGAGAAAAGGACGAAAAAATCACCAGACTCCAAATGACCTGAAACTTCACATAGAATACTTTTGGAATATTTAAGAGTTTCTAGGCCAAAAATATACCAGAGGGGGCCACCAGCTGGCCACAAGCCAACAGGGCACGACCCCCCTAGGTCGCGCCCTCATAACTTGTGGGGCCCCTGCTGGCCCTCTGATGCCCCTATTCTCCTATATGGTGTGCTTTACCCTAGAAAAAATCATAAGAAACCTTTCAGGACGAAGCGCCGCCGTCTCGAGGCGGAAACCTGGGCAGAGGCCCTTTTGCACTCCGACAGTCAGATTCTGTTGGGGAAATTCCTCTCCGGGAGGGGGAGATCGAAGCCACCGTCATCACCAACGATTCCTACTTCATGGGAGGACCAATCTTCATCAACATATTCACCGATACCATCTCATTTCTAACCCTAGTTCATCTCTTCTATTTAATCTTTGTCTCAAAACCTCAGATTGGTACATGTGGGTTACTAGTTGTGTTGATTACATCTTGTAGTTGATGCTTGTTGGATTATTTGGTGGAAGAAGTTATGTTCAGATCCTTTATTATTATTATTATTGTTATTATTATTATTATGCCTCTGGTCTTGAAAATGTTGATGAGGTGTGAGTAGTTACTATTGTTCCCGAGGACATGGGAGAAGTCTTGTTATAAGTAATCTTGTGAAGTTGGTATTCGTTTGATATTTTGATGATATGTATGTTGTTACTTCTCTTAGTGGTGTCATGTGAATGTCGACTACATGACACTTCACCATGTTATGGGCCTAAGGGAAGTCATTGCGAAGTAAAAAGTAGATGATGGGTTGCTAGAGTGACAGAAGCTTAACCCCCCAGTTTATGCGTTGCTTCATAAGGGGCTGATTTTGATCCGCATGTTTCATCCTATATTTAGATTTATTTTAATTCTTATTTCGTAGTTGTGGATGCTTGCGAGAGGGGGTAATCATAAGTAGGTTGTTAGTTCAACTAAGAACAACACCTTAGCACCAGTCCACCCACATATCAAATTATCAAAGTAGCGAACGCGAACCAACTCAACACGATGAACATGACTAGACAGAAATCCCCATGTGTCCTCGAGAGCGCTTGCTTAATATAAGAGTACTTTTAGGCCCGTCCTTTACTACAAAAAGGATTGGGCTACCTTGCGCACCTTTGTTACTATTGTCACTTGTTATTTTTTACGAATTATCTTGCTACAAAACTATCTATTATTGTTACTCAAGCACTTGTAGAGAATACCTTGTTAAAAATCGATTGTGATTTCCTTCTGCTCCTCGTTGGGTTTGACACTCTTACTTATCAAAAGGACTATGATTGATCCCCTATACTTGTGGGTCACCAAGGAGCCAAGGGGTGGTCCCAAGGCATCAGGGCGTGCCTACCCCCTAAGGCGCGCTCTGTTGCCTTGGCACCGCCTTGTGCAGCCTCCGGTCTCCCTCTAAAGCTTCTAGATCTTATTTTTGTCCAGAAAAAATTGTGAAAAAGTTTCGTGGCATTTGGACTTCGTTTGGTACTGATTTTCTGAAAAGCCCAAAACACGCAGAAAACAGCAACTGGAACCATGCACTGGGTTAATAGGTTAGTTCCTAAAAATGATATAAACATCATATAAATGCATATAAACTATCTAAGAATGATAATATAATAGCATGGAACAATAAAAAAATATAGATACGTTGGAAATGTATCAACTATGCACTGCTTAGCAAACCACACGTCTTCTCCTACGATGTTCATGGTGACCATGTCCATCAAGGCCGACATCGACCTAGGCTTCTAGTGACCAAAGTCCTTGGCAGAAACAGGTGTGCGGTGTCATTTTTGAACGCGAAAATGGCTTCATCGTCATCGCACTTGATGACCCACAAGTATATGGGATCTATCATAGTCCTTTTGATAAGTAAGAGTCTCGAACCCAATGAGGAGTACAAGGAAATGACAAGCGGTTTCCAGTAAGGTATTCTCTACAAGCACTGAAATTATTGATAACAGATAGTTTTGTGATAAGATAATTTGTAACGAGTAACAAGTAACAAGTGCAAAGGTGCAGCAAGGTAGCCCAATCCTTTTTGTAGCAAAGGACAGGCCTGGACAAACTCTTATATAAAGCAAAGCACTCCCGAGGACACATGGGAATTTCTGTCAAGCTAGTTTTCATCATGCTCTTTTGATTCGCGTTCGTTACTTTGATAATTTGATATGTGGGTGGACCAGTGCTTGGGTGCTGCCCTTACTTGGACAAACCTCCCACTTATGATTAACCCCTCTCACAAGCATCCGCAACTACGAAAGAAGAATTATGATAAATCTAACCATAACATGAAACATATGGATCCAAATCAGCCCCTTACGAAGCAACGCATAAACTAGGGTTTAAGCTTCTGTCACTCTAGCAACCCATCATCTACTTATTACTTCCCAATGCCTGCCCCTAGGCCAAAATAATGGTGAAGTGTTATGTAGTCGACGTTCACATAACACCATTAGAAGAGAGACAACATACATCTCATCAAAATATCGAACGAATACCAAATTCACATGATTACTTATAACAAGACTTATCCCATGTCCTCAGGAACAAACGTAACTACTCACAAAGCATGTTCATGTTCATAATCAGAGGAGTATTAATTATCATGAGGGATCTGAACATATGATATTACACCAAGTAAACCAACTAGCATCAACTACAAGGAGTAATCAACACTACTAGCAACCCACAGGTACCAATCTGAGGTTTGAGACAAAGATCAGATACAACATATGAACTAGGATTTGGAGAGGAGATGGTGTCGGTGAAGATGTTGAGGGATATTGACCCCCTCTCGATGAGACGATCGTTGGTGATGACGATGGCCTCGATTTCCCCCCTCCGGGAGGGACGTTTCCCCGATAGAATAGCCCTGTCGGAGCTCTAGATTGGTTTTGTCCAAATTCTGCCTCGAGATGGCGACGATTCATCCCGAAAACTTCCTTCTGATTTTTTCTAGGTCAAAACCCTTCATATAGCAGAAGATGGGCGTCGGGGACCTGCCAGGTGGGTCACAAGCCTACTAGGTGGGGGTGGTCGCGCCTGGCAGGCTTGCCACCTCCTAGTGGGCCCCCTGTGGTATCTATTTCACCTAGTATTTTTTATATATTCCAAAACAATTCTCCATAATTTTGAAGGACTTTTGGAGTTGTGCAGAATAGGTGTCTCAAATTTGCTCCTTTTTTGGTCCAGAATTCCAGCTGTCGGCATTCTTCCTCTTCATGTAAACCTTGTAAAATAAGAGAGAAAATGCATAAGTATTGTACCATAATGTGTAATAACATCCCATAATGCAATAAATATCAATATAAAATCATGATGCAAAATGGACGTATCAACTCCCCCAAGCTTAGACCTCGCTTGCCCTCAAGCGAAAGCCGAGATCGATAAATATGTCCACATGTTTAGAGATAGATGTGTCGATAAAATAAATACGGATATGAGGGCATCATGAACATCTTTAGAACAGCAATACTTATTGTATATGATTTCTTATGCTAGAGTAACAATTCATTCACAAGATAAAGTATGAACTAAGAGCTCTATTGACAACCAACAAACTATGATCTTAGTCATTGAAGCAATTGGCAATTTATCATAACATCGAAAAGAGTCAATATAAGAGCTTGTAAAGCAAACCCACATACTCAGTCATCTTTTAGTCTTTCATAATTGCTAACACTCACGCGGTACTCGTGAGATCAAAGCTTCAATCGGACACAGAGAAAGATAGGGGCTTATAGTTTTGCTTCCCAACTATTCACCTCGAGGGTGATGTCAATGATAATAACTCATGATCACCCACATCCGAGTGGATATATGTGTCTAGATCATTCCCCAACACATAATGCTTTCCAAGAGAGAGGCGAAATATAGGAAGTGGTGAAGATCACCATGTCTCTTGCATAAAGGTAAGTACAAAAAAGCAAAAGTAACAGATAGGCCCTTCGCAGATGGAAGCAGAGGTTATCATGCGCCATTGGTTTTGGGATGCACAAACCCTTAGTGCAAAGGAACGCTGCGTTGTATTTCCCTTTGTGATAGCAACCTTTATTATGTAGTCCGTTGCCTTTATTTCTTTACTATCACAAGTTCGTACAATGCTTACTTTCCTTACAATAAAAGATCACAGATGTTTAGGAGCAATTCTTATTGCTTTTTGCACCGATGACAACTTACTTGAAGGATCTTACTCAATCCATAGGTAGGTATGGTGGACTCATGGCAAAACTGGGTTGAGGTGTTTGGATGCACAAATAGTATCTCTACTTGGTGCGAAAGTTTTGGCTAATATGAGGTGGAATCAAGCACTACATGTTGGAGGATCTAAAACCATAGAAGTTCTATCCGGAAGCAAGCAAACATAACCCATTATGTTGTCTTCCTTGTCCAACATCAACTTCTTAGCATGTAATATTTTAATGAGTGGTCACAATCATAAAAGATGTCCAAGATAATATATTTATATGTTAATCTCTCTTTCTTTATCACTTCCTTTTTAATTGCACCAATGCCCAATCACTATGATTGTTAACTCCCAACAAATTTCAATGGACATACTTCTTATATGTGACGTCATCACTCCCCATAGAATCATTATGTATACTCTTTGCTTTTATTCTATTCTTCTTTTATTTATTACTCTCAAGAGCATAGCAAGCTAGTAAAGCCCTCACATCAAAACTACTTTTTATTATATAACTCTCGGACTTGCTTACATAAGGGGAGAAAAAAGCAAAAACTCAAAGCTAGATCATAATAAAACTTTATTCTACTAGATCAAGACAAAATCAAAAAGAATCGAACTAAGAAAAACAAGAAAAGGAAAAAAAAGGAACAAGGGTGTGATGGTGATACGATACTGGGGTACCTCCCCCAAACTTGGCACAAGCCAAGGGGAGTGCCCATACCCATGTGCTTAGATGTCCTTCTTCGGAGGTGATGGTGGTGGAGTTATTAATGAGGTTGGAAGCTTGTCTTGCGTCTTCCAAGGCATAGGCTCACCATCGCAAAAAGATGAACGAGTCTCCGGAATCCTCAAATCTGCAGCCAAACTCATTCTATTAAATCTGTATTCATACTCATAGTTTTGGTTTTGCAGATCATAGATCTGGGCTTAGAGATGCTTGATTTTCTCATAAAGCTTGAAGATGTCCTCCCCGATGTCCTTTGTGTCCAGCTTGTGTTTATGGGTAAACTCCAAGATCATCATATGATTGGCATTGAGTCCACGTTCCACCATCCCTTGGCACTTGAAAACTCGTTGCTCCATAGCTTCGAGCCTTGTTTCCATGCTTCCGGTCTTCTTTGGCCCCTCAACGTCACATATGTGCAGCAACCCCTCACGCATCTCAATGGTTTGAGGGTGTCGCAGCACCTTCGCAAGATAAGGGTTGATGACCTTCTCAAAAAACTTGTCCTTCAGAGCACTTGGGGACGCCATGATGATCTAAATCTGTAACAGAAACAACTCAAAACAAAAACCAGAGGTATTGTCGTGATACGAGAGTCCAAACCTTACGGTGATTATATAATGAATTTTCGCCGACCCGAAGGAGTGTACCACAAGAAAACGGAGTTCGAAGGGTGCATGGGGTGGTGGCAAGCCCCCTAAGCGCGGCCAGGGGGTGGCCGCGCCTAGCAGGCTTGTCACCTCCTCGTGCGTCTTACAGACTACTTTTGATTTTCCTATTTATTTAAATATTCCAAAACAGAGAAAAATAGCTACTAGGAAAGTTTTGGACTCGGTTTACTTACCGTACCACATACCTATTCCTTTTTCGGAATCTGCAACATTTCGGTAGGTCTCCCTAATATACTCCTCCAGAGTTATGGTATTAATAATATTGGTTACCACATTTATGGGAGTACCTGAGATATAATGTTTGATTCTTTGCCCGTTCACCACATTCAGATTTGTGGCTTCGGCGTTGTTGATCTTGATGGCACCGGAATGGTATACTTCCTCGACAATGTAAGGTCCTTCCCATTTGGAGAGAAGTTTTCCTGCAAAAAATCTTAAACAAGAATTGTATAGCAAGACATGGTCACCTACATTGAATTCACACTTTTGTATCCTTTTATCATGCCATTTCTTAACTTTCTCTTTAAACAACTTGGCATTCTCATAGGCCTGGGTTCTCCATTCATCAAGTGAGCTAATGTCAAATAACCTCTTCTCACCAGCAAGTTTGAAATCATAGTTGAGCTATTTGATTGCCCAATAAGCTTTATGCTCTAGCTCTAGAGGTAAGTGACATGCTTTACCATAAACCATTTTATACGGAGACATACACATGGGGTTCTTGTAAGCAGTTCTATAAGCCCATAATGCATCGTCAAGTTTATTAGACCAATTCTTCCTAGATCTATTAACCGTCTTTTGCAATATCAATTTAATTTCTCTATTTCTTAATTCCACTTGACCACTAGACTGAGGATGATAAGGAGGTGCAATTCTATGATTAACATCATACTTAGCAAGCAACTTATGAATGCACCATGAATAAAGTGTGAACCACCATCGGTCATTAAATATCTAGGGACTCCAAATCTAGGGAAAATAACTTCTTTAAGCATCTTAATAGAGGTTTTATGATCAACACTACTAGTTGGAATAGCTTCTACCCACTTAGTAACATAATCAACATCAACTAAATATGAGTGTACCCGTTGGATGTTGGAAAAGGTCTCATATAATCAAAACCCCAAACATCAAATGGTTCAATAACAAGAGAGTAATTCATAGGCATTTCCTGACGTCTACTAATATTACCAATTCTTTGACATTCATCACATGACAGGACAAACTTACGAGCATCCTTGAAGAGAGTAGGCCAATAAAACCCAGATTGTAATACCTTATGTGCAGTTCTATCTCCAGCGTGGTGTCCTCCGTAGGCCTCGGAATGACACTTGTGTAGGATCTGTTCCTGTTCATGCTCACGTACACAACGTCTAATAACACCATCTACTCCTTCTTTATAAAGGTGTGGGTCATCCCAAAAGTAATGTCTTAAATCATAGAAGAAATTTTTCTTTTGTTGGTATGTGAAACTAGGCGGTATAAATTTAGAGACAATGTAATTAGCATAATTAGCGTACCAAGGAGAATTACGAGAAGCATTTATGACAGCTAATTGTTCATCAGGAAAGCTATCATCAATAGGTAGTGTGTCATCAAGAACATTCTCAATCCTAGACAAGTTATTTGCTACGGGGTTATCAGTACCCTTTCTATCAACAATATGCAAATCAAATTCTTGTAGCAGAAGAACCCACTTGATAAGTCTAGGTTTAGCATCTTTCTTTTCCATAAGATATTTAATAGCAGCATGATCAGTGAGAGCAGTTACTTTAGAATCAACAATATAGGGTCCAAACTTATCACAAGCGAACACAACTGCTAAAAAATCTTTTTCCGTGGTAGCATAGTTTCTTTGAGCACCGTCTAGAGTTTTGCTAGCATGATGAATAACATTTAATTTCTTATCAACTCTTTGTCCTAGAACAACACCAACAACATAATCACTAGCATCACACATAATTTCAAAGGGTAGGTTCCAATCAGGTGGTTGAACAACAGGTGCAGAAATCAAGGCATTCTTAAGAATTTCAAAAGCTTCTACACAATCATCATCAAAAATGAATTGAACATCTTTTTGCAAGAGATTAGTGAGCGGCCTAGAAATCTTAGATAAGTCTTTAATAAATCTCCTATAGAAACCAGCATGACCAAGGAAACTTCTTATACCTCTGATATCCGTAGGACACGACATTTTTTCAATAGCATCAACTTTAGCTTTGTCAACTTCAATACCTCTTTCGGAAATTTTATGTCCCAATACAATACCTTCATTCACCATAAATTGACACTTCTCCCAATTCAAGACAAGATTAGTTTCTTTGCATCTCTACAAAACTCGATCAATGTTGCTCAAACAATCATCAAAAGAAGTTCCGTAAATGGAAAAATCATCCATGAAAACCTCAACAATCCTTTCAAATTTTTTAGAGAATATAGCAGTCATACATCTTTGAAAGGTAGCAGGTGCATTACATAAACCAAAAGACATACGCCTATAAGCAAAGGTACCAAAAGGGCAGGTAAAAGTGGTCTTCTCTTGGTCCTCTTTTGACACAGGTATTTGAGAGAAATCAGAATAACCATCTAGAAAGCAGAAATGTGTGTGTTTGGATAGTCTTTATAGCATTTGATCAATAAAAGGTAGAGGGCAATGATCTTTTCTAGTAGCTTTATTTAATTTCCTAAAATCAATTACCATTCTATATCCTGTAACAATTCTTTGCGAGATCAATTCATTTTTATCATTAGGAACTACGATAATACCTCCTTTCTTAGGGACACAATGAACGGGACTAACCCATGTACTATCAACAATAGGGTAAATGATACCAGCCTCCACAAGCTTTAATATTTAATTTCTTACCACTTCCTTCATTTTAGGATTTAACCGTCATTGGTGATCAACAACTGGTTTAGCATCGAGCTCCATTTTAATTTTATGCTGACATAGAGTGGGACTAATGCCCTTAAGATCATCAAGAGTATATACAATTGCATCACGACGCTTCCTCGGAGTTTTCAATAATCTTTGTTCTTCATGCTTTGAAAGGTTAGCACTAATAATAACAGGATATATCTTCTTTTCATCAAGATAAGCATATTTCATAGTATCTGGTAATTGTTTAAGCTCAAACATGGGATCACCCTTGGGTGGAGGAGGATCCCCAAGTATTTTAACAGACAAGCTGTGTTTCAGAATAGGATGTTGATCAAAGAAAATCTTGTCTATTTCATTCCTTTCATTCATATGCATATTATTTTCATGGTCTAGCAAATATTGTTCTAAGGGATCAGTAGGAGGCACAACAATAGAAGCAAGACCAATAATTTCATCCTTACTAGACAATTATTTATCATGGGGTTGTCTACGAAATTTAGAGAAATTAAACTCATGAGACGTATCCCCAAAACTTACGGTAACAGTTTCCTTCTCACAATCTATCTTGGCATTAACAGTATTCAAGAAGGGTCTACCAAATATAATGGGACAAAAATCATCTTGTGGGGAGCCAAGGACAAGAAAATCAGTAGGATATTTTATTTTCCCACACAAGACTTCAACATCTCTAATAATCCCAACTGGTAATATAGTATCTCTATTAGCAAGCTTAATTGTAACATCAATTTCCTCTAACTCAGCTGGTGCAATATCATTCATAATCTCTTTATATAAGGTAAAGGGAATTGCACTCACACTAACACGTATATCACATAAGCCATGATAACAATGATCTCCTATTTTAATAGAAACAACAGGCGTGCCAACAATGGGTCTATGTTTATCTTTAGCATCAGGTTTAGCAATTCTAGCAGCTTCATCACAAAATTGAATAGCATGCCCATCAATATTATCAACCAAGAAATCCTTAACCATAGCAATACTAGGCTCAACTTTAATTTGCTCAGGGGGGTGTAGGTGTTCTAGCACGGCCCTTACGAACCACAGTTGAAGCTTTAGCATGTTCCTTTATTCTAACAGGGAAAGGTGGTCTTTCAATATAACCAACAGGAATAACAAGATCAACACTATAAGTAATAGTTTCCCCTTCAACTTTAATATGTTCTACTACTTTTACTTCAATGGGAGGATGATATTTAAACCACTTCTCCTTAGGGAGATCAACATGAGCAGCAAAAGATTCACAAAAATAAGCTACTATCTCAGAGTCAAGTCCATATTTAGTGCTAAATTCATGAAAAGCATCGGTGTCTACGAAGGATTTAACACAATCAAACTTAAGGTTCATACCTGACTCCTTACCTTCGTCGGGTTCCCAATCTTCAGAGTTGCATTTAGTTCTTTCCAATAAATCCCATTCGAAATCAATATCTTTCTTCATATAGGAACCAACACAGGATGTATCGAGCATGGATTGATCATTACGATAAAGCCAAGCATAAAAAATCCGAATAATAATTTCTCTCGAGAGCTCATGATTGGGGCATGAATATAACATTGACTTAAGCCTCCCCCAAGCTTCAGCGATTCTTTCTCCTTCACGAGGCCAAACATCATAGATATAATTCCGATCACGATGAACTAGATGCATAGGGTAGAACTTCTGATGAAATTCCATCTTTAATCGGTTGTAGCTCCATGATCCAATATCATCACATAGCCTATACCATGTCAATGCCTTCTCCTTCAAAGATAAAGGAAAGACCTTCTTCTTGACGTGATCCTCGGGCAGACCTGTAAGCTTAAATAATCCACAAACTTCATCCACACAGATTAGATGCAAATCAGGATTTAGTGTTCCATCTCCCGCGTAAGGATTAGCCAGCAGTTTATCTATCATACCCGAAGGAATTTCACAATGAGTAATTTTAGTAGGTTCAGTAGGTTGAGGGGCAACTCTTTGTGCTTCCGTTCGAGGTGAAGATACCCCGAACAAGCCCCTCAAAGTATTACTTTCCATAGTAACAAGTGATAGTAAATTTCAGCACACTATATAAATTTTTCCTTACCAGATTCCACTTACCAAAGGCGCTTCACTCCCCGGAAACAGCGCTAGAAAAGAGTCTTAATGACCACAAGTATAGGGGAACTATCGTAGTCCTTTCGATAAGTAAGAGTGTCGAACCCAACGAGGTGCAGAAGGAAATGACAAGCGGTTTCCAGTAAGGTATTCTCTGCAAGCACTGAAATTATCGGTAACAGATAGTTTTGTGATAAGATAATTTGTAGCGAGTAACAAGTAACAAGTGTAGAAAAGGTGCAGCAAGGTAGCCCAATCCTTTTTGTAGCAAAGGACAGGCCTGGACAAACTCTTATATAAAGCAAAGCGCTCTCGAGGACACATGGGAATTTCTGTCAAGCTAGTTTTGATCATGCTCTTTTGATTCACGTTCGTTACTTTGATAATTCGATATGTGGGTGGACTAGTGCTTGGGTGCTGCCCTTACTTGGAAAAACCTCCCACTTATGATTAACCCCTCTCGCAAGCATCCGCAACTACGAAAGAAGAATTAAGATAAATCTAACCATAACATGAAACATATGGATCCAAATCAGCCCCTTACGAAGCAACGCATAAAGTAGGGTTTAAGCTTCTGTCACTCTAGCAACCCATCATCTACTTATTACTTCCCAATGCCTTCCCCTAGGACCAAATAATGGTGAAGTGTTATGTAGTTGACGTTCACATAACACCACCAGAGGAGAGACACCATACATCTCATCAAAATATCGAACGAATACCAAATTCACGTGATTACTTATAACAAGACTTATCCCATGTCCTCATGAACAAACGTAACTACTCACAAAGCATGTTCATGTTCATAATCAGAGGAGTATTAATTATCATGAGGGATCTGAACATATGATCTTCCACCAAGTAAACCAACTAGCATCAACTACAAGGAGTAATCAACACTGCTAGCAACCCATAGGTACCAATCTGAGGTTTGAGACAAAGATTGGATACAAGAGATGAACTAGGGTTTTGAGAGGAGATGGTGCTGGTGAAGATGTTGATGGAGATTGACCCCCTCTCGATGAGAGGATTGTTGGTGATGACGATGGCTTCGATTTCCCCCTCCAGGAGGGATGTTTCCTTGGCAAAACAACCCTACCGGAGCTCTAGATTGGTTCTATCCAAGTTCCGCCTCGAGACGGCGGTGCTTCGTCCTGAAAGCTTCCTTCTGATTTTTTCTAGGTCAAAACCCATCATATAGCAGAAGATGGGCGTCGGGGACCTGCCAGGTGGGTCACAAGCCTTCTAGGCGCGGCCAGGGGAGTGGCCGCGCCTGGCAGGCTTGCCACCTCCTGGTGGGGCCCCTCCGGTATCTATTTCGCCTAGTATTTTTTATATATTCCAAAACAATTCTCCGTACATTTTCAGGACTTTTGGAGTTGTGCAGAATAGGTATCTTAGATTTGCTCCTTTTCTGGTCCAGAATTCCAACTGTCGGCATTCTTCCTCTTCATGTAAACCTTGTAAAATAAGAGAGAAAAGGCATAAGTATTGTACCATAACATTTAATAACAGCCCATAATGCAATACATATCAATATAAAAACATGATGCAAAATGAACGTATCAGCACTCGACGATTTTGTTTTTCTTCTTGAGGAAACACACCCGGTATTGGCACACTATCTGACGGTGTCCCTGCTAAAGGGCCTCTCAACATGTTGACTCCCCGCTTGGTGGGTCGGGTTGGTGAACCCTTGTTGTGTTCAACTGGGCCGCATTGGGCGGCCCATGGCGTATAGCAAGAAGACTCTAGAAGACTTGTCATATAAGATAAGCACTCATATTCATGGAGGAATCTACTTCCTCATACATAGACGACTAGGATCCATGTACCCTAGGACCCCCACATTATGCTATATAAACTAAGGAGCCACACTCATAGATAGACATACACCAATCACTCGGTACTGTGTACTCATGATACACCCCAACGCAATAAAGCACAAGAAGGGTGTAGGGTTTTATCTTCGCTGGAGAGCATGTACATGGGTAAACTCTGTGTCCTTCTTACCATCACCCCAAGACACATAGCTTAGGGTACCCCACCAAGGGATCTGCCATTTAGCTCCGACAGTGATGGACCCTATATGTCCCGCTAGGTGATCATCACGGTTCGATGGGAGTTTGAATCAGTCCCAGATCGGCTTCGACGCGATCTTTTCGTCGGGGTTGATGTTCATCTTCGGTGGCGTTACCCTCGCCGCCAACTTGGCTCGCCACTTCCGCTAGGTCGAGACATTTGCTACATGTTGGATTGTAAAATTCGGTGAAATGAAAGTTTTTAAAATTATTTTTGTACATGAAAGTTGAACCAATTTGTCATGTTCCTGTAAATTTTCATGACGATGACTGGGAGAACTCTGGACAAAAAAATTCAAAGCTTTGAGAAAGGTTAGAAATTTTTGAGTTCTAGAGCATCGATTTTAATTTTTGTCTGAGCTACCTCGGTGTCATATGGTCATGATCTTTGCAGGCACGTAGGTAAGTTGTTCAACTTTCATGTAAAACAAGTTCCAATTATTTTTGATCTTTTTTGCTATTTTTGTGATTTTACCGTTCATCCATGAGCAGATGAGCTCGTGATCAGCATCCGGTTTTCGACTTTGCACTTCCAGTGCCCATCTCGTTTGTCTTGTAGTCGTGCCAAACCTACGAATTCCGAAAATTTACTTAATTTAGTCGAACTAAAAAGGATTGGAGGGTGCCCTCAAGGTTTCAAATTTACATCCATCCCTAACCAAAACCACTTTCTGATTTCAATGAAGTGGCACGCAAGGCTCTTGCGCTTCCTCGATAATACGCATGAGTCACAAAATTTGAATCCAAGTTTAAACTCTTTTCCGAAGTCCCCACCCTCGAGGCTGCATTACCGAATGGCCTCCGTTTGCAGGGCCAAACTGCAAAAGCGCGAAAATCCCGTGAGCGGCAAACCGCCAAACCCTAATCCTCATTCCCGTCGTCCCCATCTCTGTTTCATATATCTACAGAGTTTACCGTTGTACTCCTGTCCTGTCCTCTGAATCGCATCGCGGCGCAGGCCGCACCATCCCATCTCGCCTTGCCCCCCGTCCGCCGCCGGCAAGCGTCCTCGCCGAGCCCCGCCCCTCCCCTCAGCCACTCACCATCGCCGGCGCGTCCTACCCCCCGCCCTCCCTCTCCGCCGCTCCACCGCCCCACCGCCGGTTGTGCCGCCCCGATCCGCCGGCTCGCTGCCCACAGAGGGAATTGCCCCGCGGCCCCTCACTGCCGACGTCGCCTGTGCTCTTCGATTCCACCCTGGGAGATCTGCCTGCTCCGTCTCTGCGCGAGCGGCATCGCGATCAGATCCTCTCCGTCGAAGGCCATGGCCGCCGCCGCCCAGATGGAATTCTCCACCCCGTCCAAGCCCACGCCCAGACGGAAGTCCAAATCCGTGGCCTCGCCGCCGCCAATGTCTCCGGCGACGCCCTCCACGGTCCGCAGGTCCAGCCGCCTCCTCGAGCCCCCCGCCAAGGACCTCTCGGAGGCCGCCCTCTTCGAGACGCCGGCCAAGCCCAAGACCAAGCCCGCCCTCTTCGAGACGCCGGCCAAGCCCAAGACCAAGCCCGCCCTCTTCGAGACGCCGGCCAAGCCCAAGCCCGCGCCCACCCTCAAGCGGAAGCGGGCCGCGCCGTCGCTGTCGCCCAAGACCCCGACCCAGGCCGAGCGAAAGCCCAAGCGGCAGCGGCGGCTGCCAACGAAGCGGACCTACTACCGCAAGGTGGTGTACGACGGCGGGGAGTTCGCCGCTGGGGACGACGTGTACGTCAAGCGGCTGGAGGGCGCAGAGTCGGATGCCGAGGACCCGGAGGCGGAGGACTGCCGCGTCTGCTTCCGCGCCGGCGGCGGGGTCATGGTGGAGTGCGACGCGTGCCTCGGTGGGTTCCACCTGCGCTGCGTGCGCCCGCCGCTGCGCCGCGTGCCGGAGGGGGACTGGGCGTGCCCGTACTGCGAGGCCGAGCGCGCGGGGAGGGCGATGGACAGGCCCAAGCCGCCTGTCGGGAAGAAGATCAAGAGGACAGCCAAAGAGAAGCTTCTCGCAAGCGATTTGTGGGCTGCGCGCATTGAAAGGTTAGTGTCACTAGTTTTTTTTTTTGGAATTCTGTGGCGAAAAGTTCAGTGAATTGGTTTCCTTACATTCGTGTGATAATTAGCTATAGTTGGTCACATTTGGAAAAGTTTGCAAAATTGGAAGCTTGTTGGCAGTTTGCTGTAGTGATGGGCTGGTGGCTACTGATGTGTTTTCTGAGAAATGGATGTGGAATAGTGTGTCTGAATTGTATATTTGCTGAGAATAGGAACTGTAGAACATCGCTTCAAGTGCTAGGTGATGGTGCATAAACTTAACTTTAGTTGTGGAGTTTTCATTCGAGTTAGGTGCGAGACATTGTTTTTGTTATGGGTCTGATCCCTCCTTCCGTCAAGACAGGAGTTCAATCTACAATGATGTTTTGGGATGGTAGAAGAAGGCAGGAGTACTTTCAGACATGCTTGTTGTTAGAACGATACTTACTGAATAGCAATAACATGTAACAGTTTACGGAGGGAGCCAGACGGAGCATTCTGGGCAAAGGTGAGGTGGTACACTATTCCTGAAGAGACCGCAGCAGGAAGGCAGCCACACAATTTGCGGAGAGAGCTCTATCGTACCAATGATGTTGGAGACATTGAGGTGATTATCGTTTTCCTGCCTATGTTTGGTTCCTCAAATTTCCATGTTTATTGATTCTACTTGCTTTCTTATTGTGGCTTTTACAGATGGAAACTATCCTTAGACATTGTTTTGTCATGAGCCCCAAAGAGTTTAGGGATGCCGCTAATGACGGAGATGATGTATTTTATTGCGAATACGAGTATGATGTACATTGGCATAATTTTAAGCGTCTGGCAGATATTGATGATGAACCTGAGGTATATCTTCTGAAACGTCAAAGTTGTGAAACTCTGTTTATAGAAATCTGGATCATCCTTGTGGTATATTGAATAATCTTATCCCTGCTCTATTATATGTAGACAAAAGAAGATCCCAGTGACGAGCCTTACAATGCTGCTGATGATTATAACAGTGATACCGATGAAGATTCAGAATACGATGAGGAGGATGAACCGGCTGCACGTTGCTCAGCCAGAAAGAACCAATCTAATGAGAAAATTTTGCCTGCTGTACTAACTCTTCCTCCCTTTCCCTCTATAGTTTTGCATCGCTTTACTGAAATGCCTGTTTGTTTGTAGAATTCATGGAAAGGGAGGATATATGGCCTGCAAAAGATTGGAATCCGAAAAATACCTGAGCATGTTCGGTGCCATCAAAAGACTGCTCTGGAGAAGGCGAAAGCTACCTTGTTATTGGCTACTCTTCCCAAGTCATTGCCTTGCAGGGATAAGTATGGCCATTCTTGAATGTTGCATGTTTCATCATCTTCTTATGCAAACTGTTACTGAGTAGAAGTCTTGTGCCAGAGAAATGGAGGAGATCTCTACATTTGTGAAGGATGCAATTTGCAATGATCATTGTCTAGGACGCTGCCTTTATATTCATGGTGTGCCTGGTACTGGCAAGGTAACCATCCTTATTTGGCCGTCGTGATGGTTTGATTTCTTTTGTGTGGCTGAATGCTAAACTGCATTTTCTGCATCTGCTTTGTTGACTGGCAGACTATGAGTGTTCTTGCAGTCATGAGGAGGCTGAGATCTGAATTTGATTCTGGAGCTCTGAGGCCCTATTGTTTTATTGAAATCAATGGTCTCAAATTAGCTTCTCCTGAGAATATCTACAAGGTATACAAATTCTAAGTTGGTTAAGAAATGGCAAATTCCTACTCAAGCATAGCATACAAATTCCCTTATCAGTCAACATAGACTTATAACAGGTCCACTTCATTGAATATGCAGGTTATATATGAACAGTTGAGTGGGCATAGGGTGGGATGGAAAAAAGCTCTTCATTATTTGACACAGCACTTTTCAGATGGCAAGAAAATTGGAAAGGAAGCAAACCAGCCAATTGTTTTGCTCATTGACGAGCTTGATCTCCTTTTGACAAGAAATCAGTCGGTAATATAATCTAGCTGAACTTAGTTAAATAGTTGGACAAATTTATACTTTTTTTTTTGAGAAAATGCCCAATGTTGTCATCATTTGGCCTTCTGCTTGCTGTATGGTATGTGTTTCATTGACATTTGGATTAATCTTTCTATCAGGTGCTGTATAACATTCTTGATTGGCCCACCAAGCCAAATTCAAACCTAGTTATTATAGGTACCTATAACTCTGTCTTGGTTTGTGATTTTGATCTCTAGCCTATTATTTATTCTTTGGTGTGTTGTTACTGAATGCAGGTATAGCAAACACAATGGATCTTCCAGAAAAACTATTGCCGCGTATCTCAAGTAGGATGGGTATTCAGCGGCTGTGTTTTGGCCCCTATAATTATCGGCAACTGCAGGAGATCATAACAAGCCGTCTTAAGGGTATCAATGCCTTTGAAGATCAAGCTATTGAGTTTGCTTCTAGAAAGGTTTGGAACTTTGGATCACAGTATCATGTGTACACATTTACTTATATACTCGTATATTTTTGTCCATGATTTTTCTTCTGTCATCTAATCTGAGATTTGCTGAGAAACTATTTAAACACTAGATCCTTCACTCGAAGGTTAATTTCTCCTATTTGCGTTCGGACCTCCATAATGTTTCATAGTAAACACTTAGGCCAGAGTCCCATGAACTAGTAGAGTGAATCATGCTTTGATAATTTTTACGCTCTTCCCTTTTTGAATAGTTTGATAAACGTAGTTTCAGCAATGCAGTGTGGTCCCATTGCGTGTTAGTTGCCAATTGCTACTGTATTCAGCATGACATTTTCTTGTACCACTGAGTTTCATCATTCCATAGCACCAGGAAAGAGGTTAACTTTTTGGAGCAAAAAGATTGATTAAAAATAAATAATTGTTTATCCATATCTCCCAACTAATTAGCTTTTCTGTTCTGCGAAGCAAAAATGTAAAACCATCGAAGTGTTCTGTTAACATGCATCTTCATTCATCTGATTAGGTTGCTTTTTCCCGCAGGTAGCTGCTATGTCTGGCGATGCTAGGCGGGCCTTAGAAATTTGTAGACGCGCAGCAGAGTTTGCAGACTACCGTGTCAAACAATTTAAACAGGCGGAACAGACTCCCTCTTCTGCAAATATAGGTAACCCTCCGCATTTGTACCACAGTTGTAAATAACCTATTCATTAAAGGGTACTTGTTTTTTTTTGCTAAGCTCCTAACTACATATAGCCCACTGAACGTTTGTCCAATACTTTAGGAAATGGTTTTGTTTGCATGGGTGACATAGAAGACGCCATTCAAGAAGTCTTTCAGGCACCACATATTCAAGTAAGTGGAGACAATGGTTGCTTCTTATCTGAACTGATACTTTGTGTTAGCTTTGCTATGTAGTATACAGTTTGCTCAGTTACGGTAACCACATGTACTTGACTTACTTAATCAGATCAAATAGTAATACTAGCCGTGTCCAACCTTACATTACCAACTTCTCCTCACTTACGCTACAGGTAATGAAGAATTGCCCAAAATTTGGGAAAGTTATACTGGCTGCTATGGTCCACGAATTATACAGAAGTGGCCTAGGTGAAGTATTGTTTGATAAGGTGAGCGCAATTTTTGTTAATTTCTGTGTTTGTCTTTAGCATTGCAGTTATGCAGAAAATTTACCGTTATAACTATTTTTCCTTGATCCACTCTTTTTCTTAGGTCAATATTTCTGATGAATTTAGCCAACCTAATTTGCTGCATAAAAAAAATATCTGGAGTCCCTTGTGGACCTATTTTAGGCAACTCAGCTTGCATACCACTAACTAAGTTTTCCCTTAATTCGTGTCTTCTAGCTGCCACAACCTTTAGTTGGAACTGTTACCATTATGTGGTTTCCAATATTCTAATCGATCTAGGCCTCACATTTCACCTTGGTTTACTCTACTATACCTGTATTCAAATGAGGATGCTGGCTTGCCTTAGCTCTATCTTCCGTGAATGCAGTAAATTTGTGTTGTTTTGATGACTTCCAAGTTCTGATTATTTTCTGGATCAGTATATTGGTCTGCAACGAAAAACTATGCGAGTAATTATTCAGTAGTCATTCATTCTCTCATTGAACTATTCCTCCATATAACCAGTAGTTCTTTCCAACCTCTTGTCTGGTTGTCCAGTAGAGGCTTTAATTTTTTTGTCTCGTGCTTGCTACAGAAGTTTCATTGTGTGAGCGTTCCTTCACCGTATTGCTGTCCATTTGGTAGTGAATTAATTTCCATAATCCTGCTCTTATGAAAGTTATTCCCACCGGGAAACTAGAAAGAGTGCCTATATATGTGCATTTGAAGAAGCATTCTCATGGAATATCTTTTTATCCTGTAGCTGGCAGCGACTGTTTTTTCTTGGTGCCACGTCAACAGAGAACTATTGCCCGGATACGATACTCTCCTGAAAATCTGGTAAGTGATTCTGATTTAATCTGAATTTGGTATTCACATTGCATGAAACTGTGCTAAAGTTGCTTTTACATATGATTACCTTGAGTTCATGTGCACGTACCGTCATTTATGACGTGGATAGTGTTGCTGTTAATCAGCGGCATATTCTTTGGGGAAACGATGGCATCTCTTGTCCGATCCTAGCTTGTTGTGGGACTCGTTTCCACCACACAAAAAAGGATATTTGCACAGAATTTGTTACATGGAAATTACTTAGAAAATAATGTTTTCATCATATACTTATTTTTAGGTTGCATATGTAGGAAATCAATGTTGCGATAGTTTAGGTTGCGTATGTAGGAAATCAATGTTGTGATAGTTTTTTTTTATCATGTTTCTATGCTAGTCTGATCCTATGGTAGGATTAGACTAACCCTAGCTCTATTCTGTGCGTACATTCTCTACCAGTCTCACTATTTTGCACCTATAGTGCATCTACAATTTGAAAAAGGCAGAACCCTTAGCTCCCAATGCTTTATTCTCTATCATCTATGCATATACTGTTTTAGTTTAGTGTTGTCTAGAAACAAATTGTTCTAATTTTCTCTTGCAGTTGCAAGCTTGGTGAGAGCAAGATCGTTCTTTGCGAGGAAGGCACCAAGCATAAGTTGCAGAAGCTGCAGCTTAACTACCCAAGGTTAGCTTACAAAACTACATTGCCCTTTCAAACAGGCATGGTAGAACAGTCTGAAGACCAACAACCTTCCGCAGCCACTATTTTATTTTTAATAAATATCAGTTTGCTACGCGGATGGGCTCTTGGCCACCGGCCAGATATATGAAGAAACAAACGAAGTAGGTTCTGGTGCTTTTGGGATTGGTTAAATATTTATTCATCACAGATAAAATTTGATACCCAATTTCCATTGAACAAGGATAAGAAGGCTTTTCCCCTTGTACCCAACTGAACCAAAACCCTAGACCGACAGGACAGTTCGAAGCTATTATTGTCTGGTTAAACCTCTTTCTCTCATATACAAGGATAACAAGGATAAGAAGGCTTTTCCCCTTTGTTTTGTTGTTTGGCAGCGACGATGTGACCTTTGCCCTCAAGGAGTCCCCAGATCTTCCTTGGCTGTCCAAGTACCTCTAAATCTCGTACCTGCAGTGGCCAAATTTCCCAGCACTCTGCATTGCATCCCTGATTCTCTTGGGGAGCAGCAGCCCTGTCTACATGTATAGTAAGTTCACTCCCTCTGTTTCTCACCCTATACTGAAGTTTGCAGTTGTGGCCATCTTGTTTCCAGCGATGATCATCATCTTGTGAAACTAAGAAGCTCTCTGTATCTTCCGCAGAAACTTAGAAAAGGAAAGCGAAAACCCCTGTTGTTGATCTCTGGAGCCGATTGTCCGCACCAATTGCATATCAGTCGCCAAGAACTGAGCCGTATGTTTGGCATCTTAGTTGCCATCTCAGAAAAAATAAAAAGGAAAAAAGGAGAACGCCTCAGTTGTGCGTCCGAGTTGTAAGATGTGAAAAAACTTGTTTCTTGATTTTTCGCCACATTTGTGATACTTGTGTGGGTCCGTGTTGTAAGGTTGCCGCACTCTCATTTGACCAGTACCGTCACTTGTAACATGACTATCTATAACACTAAATTGTTTATTTATATGTGTTGCTAACCACTGCACGTTTACTCCATAAGATTATACTCGTAGTAAACAGTGTTAGATGATAGGCATGTTCGAGTAGTTGAGAATGAAAATGATGCAGTTAAAAGATACTCCCTCCGTCCCATTTATTTCTTTAGAATTGCTTTCGAAATACCTGAAGCTCTAGCTCTATGTTTATTCCAACTGGAAACGTCTTTTAAATTGGCGAGCGCTAGGCGTCGGACCAGCACCGTACGATCTAGCGCTTAGGAGCTGCAGGATTCCTTCTTCCTCCTCCAGACGTTTCTCTTCCTTCACAAAAAAATTCCCAGCACGCCGTCATGGACGACGAAGCACCTTCCCGCGTGCCTCCTCAATCGTTGCCCTCCGCCGGTCGCCGGCGTCGTCACTGGTCGCCGCCATCGCCTCCTACGTTTCTTGCGAGCAAACGTTCGCCCCGCGGTTGAAGCTCCCGATGGTGACGATTGCAGGTCCGGTCTCCGGTGGGCAGGTTGTAGCCGTGTGGGATGCAGGTTGTAACAATTTGTGACAATGGTGGTAACATGTAGAAAAAAACACGACGGCCGTGCAATGTAGCAAATCGCGACGCCGGTTGTAGCTGTGTGGGACGCTGTTTGCAGCAATTTGAGACACCGGTTGTAGCATTTGCAAAACCGCGACACTAGCGTGTTGCTCGAGAGCAGCACCGCCGTCCTTGCAGCCTGTAGTCATCATGCTTGCCATCCGGTGATAGCAGCTCTCCTAGGCACTAGTTGCACTTGCAGCTCCATCCAACAATGGTTCCAACTCCGCCGCAACCGGTTGTAGGATGCTCCGTTCCGACGACACAACTTACTATTTTTCCGATGGACCAGCGAGGATGCAACACACGGTCTTGCGTCCTCCGGCACCGACAACCTCCCCAAACTGCACCAGACATGGGTGTTCGCCATGTGAGCAGCAGGTCACCGGGGGTGGGCGCGACCATGGCCTGGCGCCGGAGATAGCGACCATGGCAGAGAGTACTAGAGAGAGAAAAGGAACCGGAAGGAAAATGGATGATTCAGGTCGTTTGGGAAGAGATAAGGAAGGATGGGCCTCCGTCTAGAGAAAAAAGATAAGGGAGTGGGCCTGTGCAGGATGCATGATGGTCGGTTGAATCAAAATTAATCCCACGAACAGCGCACGTCCGACGCAGTGTTCGGCCGGCACGCCACACACAAACATTTCCTTTTTAAATTTGACATAGGATAAATGTAAAACTTCAGATATTTTGACACGGAATAACAACGCTGCTGTCAACAATATCTCTGCTTCTAAAGGGCACTTGGTAACTCCTTTCTCGTTTTTTTTTCGTCCTCCTCCCACCTTCGTCCGGGTTTTTTCGGTCTTTCCTCGTCGACCTAAAAATCCCGCTGCACGCACGCACGAAGAAAAAACGGACAAAGACCGCGTACCAACCCCGCGTCTCCCGCACCCCTCTCTGAGGCGACTCGGGGGAACCCTAGCTTCCCCCGCCGCTGGCCCCCTCCGCCCTCCCATCCCCCTCGCCGCCGCCTAGGGCCACTGCCGGGCAAAGCCCGGGTAGTGCCGATGGCGACGGGGCCTCTCCCTGGCGCGTCCTTCTCTCTCCCCCTGGCGGTGGCGCGAGTTATCCCGGCGGTGGCTGCGCAGCATGGTCCGGCGGAGTGCGGGCGACAGGCGACAGGCGGACCTCTCCCTCCCCTCAGGCACTCCCTTCCGCCTCCGGGCCTCTCGGCCTCTCCTCCGCCAGTCCACCTCCGGCCTCCAGCCCTCCACGGCTCCAAGGCTGACGGCTCCAGTGCTCCACCTCCGACAGTCCGGCACTGCCTCCGTCGCCGCAGCGGACTGCATCTCTGTCGGACTCCACCTCCGTCAGGTCTGCATGACTGCATCTATCCAGCCACCCCCCATCCATCTACTGATCTACAGGCACCAGCCATCCCCTCTGATTTAAACAAATCTGAATCTTGAAGGAGTAGAACTACGTACGTGACATTAGATTTGGCACCAGCTTCTAACAAGGTGTATTACTAATATAATTTGTTCACGGGATTACATTCTGACAATGAGCGTGTCGTGTTTTTCCTCTGTTTCCAGCTTTGCAAGTTTACATGTGGTCGTCCTATATCAACACGACAGCTTCGGCAGCACCACAACATGTGGCATCTCCGCTCACTTGAAATGGTAGTACATCTATATATTTTGGCAGGCATCTATTTTGTATGCTCAATTAAAAAATGAGTCTGTTGAATGTTACTTAAAATGAGTATGGATTGTCCAATCCTCCAAACATTGCTTCCTCTGCCATGATGGGCATGCATTTCCGAGATCATACAGTACCACCATAATGTGTAAATTGCCACTATCACTGATTGGGCTTGTAAATTGTAATTGTTTGTTTAATGTCCATCAGTCCATGCCACTGCCACTAATTTCTGCTTTGTTAACGTGATTGTGATGTAGATGAAGAAGAAGGATGTTAGCCTATTTGAATTGTGGGGGCAAATCTTCAAAGGCAAGGAAAGCAACTTCTACATCCACACCAACTCCTTTTACTGTACATTTGTTGTTGTTGTTTTTACAAGAATTCCCAGGAGCAAATTCCTGGCTCCGCCACTGCTCACAACATGCTCTTGAAATCGGAGCGAGCAACATGAGAGAGTGCTACGGGATGGAGGATTCGGAGAAGGGAACTACCATGCCGGCAGAATAGACCTCGGGCTCACGATGGACCTTCTCACCAAGGTGATGGAGGCCGGTTGGGGTGGGGCGCTGTTCAAGTGGGAAACTGGGCACAGTAGGAGGGGGAATGGAGAAGCCAGAGCTGAGGTGCCCTCCGTTGGGTGCTCGACGGCACACTAGGCGGACAAGGATCTCCTGGTGGATCTTGGGAGAGGGGAGACACTGGGAGGAGGAGACATCATGGAAGCCAAGCCTGGATGCAGCATAAGAAGCAGCGTCATTGCCGTGCACTAAGAGGGTCAATGAAGTCTGAGGCGGAAGTGCCATAGCGTACATCTGAGTCTGTTGGTGCTCTTTTCTTATTTTTCTGCCGGTTCCGATTTCGTTGATTTTTTTTCATAGTTTTAAATAGCCCGCTATAGCCCCGCCATAGCCTTGCTATAGCCTTTTCAGCAGGGCCGCTAAATGGTCTCATGTACAAAATGCACGCTATAGCCCGCTATAGCTCCGCTATAGCCTTTTTGGAGGTCCGCCGCTATTTGCCATAGCCCGCTATTTAAAACATTGATTTTTTTTGCATTCGAGTACAACGAATATTTGTATTACCATCTCTTCTTTCTGCACATCAGGTGTTTTTTTGTCTAAACTACTAATCTGAAGCGAACTAAGTTTTAAAACTACAAATCTATAATCTGAACCGAACTAAGTTTTCATTCTGTAAGTCATAATTTTAGTCGAAGCATTAATTTTAACTTATCTCCTTGTATATCTTGGTTTAAAACACGAAAATTACTATATTTTGATATGTTCGGTAGTTACACATGACCAGACTGAGGATTAAGTATATTATCATGTAATTGATGTGATACTCTTCTGTAATTTCGTGTAAAAATGCAGCTCCATGACTCGCTTGAAAGAGAGGAGAGGGGTTGCCTCCCGTACGTCTCATCCCATCCCCTTGTGCCATCCATGAAAGAGAGGAGGGAGAGCAGAGATGAGCGCGGTTGAAAGATGTTCAGCGTTGGCTCTATTTTCAAGGGCATGTGCTTCTCTGAAGATGCTTCAGCTGCATTTTTGTTTACCCATCATTCAGTGGCAAATCACTGATTCCTCACGTGCTACAGATGATTATTACCCACATTTTTGGTATTGCAGATTTTGTCAGACTGATGGGTGCACGACAATTTTTGGTCTTACTGATTTCGTCCGGGAGATAATCAGATAAGGCGACTCTTGACCCCCAACTAACCTCACCTAGCTTAGCTTCATGCCGCCATTAACTAATCATACACTCAACTTGTAGCTTGGTGTAATGATTCCATATCCGTTAGGTAGATTCAACTGGATGCTCTTGCCTGATCCCTAAATTATGCCCGACTCCTACCAAATTATTAGCAAGTATGTACACCATTCATGGAATCTGCCGAGAAATATATGCACCTTTTCCTTGCATATCTATACTAGAGGTATCATCTAATTTAAGTTTAATTTCCTCATTGTAAATTCTCAAATATGCGGGCGGCATGAACCTCTAGATAGGTAAGCAAGAGAAGGACCAGTTCATAATCATCTTATTTGTTCTTCTTGGACTGTTGTTGTTACTTGCAGTTTGACTCAATCTTGGACTGTCAAGAAGCACTAGGTTGAAGGCAGGCAAGGCGTCGAGGAAGCCAGAGCATAGGAGAGCGATGCTGCTCAAAGGGTGAGGTTGCCAAATGGCGCGGTGACACTAGACCGCTGACCAAGCAGACTACATTCTGGACTATTTACACATCATGGACTAAAATTGCCTCGAATTATTTGATTTCTTTCTGGACTCACGTCATTATTTTATACTCATGCCTGATATGTATTCTATTTATTCTATAGTTAAGTACAGTAGTTTCAGATTCTTTAACAAGTGCTTTATGATTTTACCCTATCTGCAAAAATCTTCTAAGTTGCTGCTGAAGGAAGAAGACATGTTGTCAGAAAAATGTTAATATTGACTTGATGTGTGGTAAGGAGAAGCCAGTCGAGAAGTTTTTTATGCTTGAGCATTCACTACTCAGTTATTCTTTTAGGTGTGCATAATCTCCCAAGTTATAACCAGTTCCTTTTATTTGGGAACGCGTAATGACCATTCCGCAGCACCAAGTTCTTCTGGTTAGTAATTAATACTCCCTTCCCATATGGATATGCATGATGGTTGTTCATTTTTTTGGGGGATAACTTAACACGCTTATGCCTTGAAAACTGAGCTACCTCCATGATTATGCATCTGGTCTCAGTAAAATTGTTGTTTCGCCAAAATTCAGATGTGAAGGGGAGTTTCTGATAATAGATGAACATACCAGCCTACTTGCTACAACCAAGGTAGAATTATCAGCAGGTACGCCACAGTCAGAGCTGGTGACTGAAGAAAGCCTGCAGATAGCTATCATCACTGTCACTTAAGTGAATAGCCAAGATCTTGCAAGTGATTGTTGTTTCCAAAGCCTTATCTGCAGTTGAGAATATATGACGCGAAAACCGTTGTTTTCAAAGCCTTATCTACAATTGAGAATACACAGCGAGAAGACACAGGTGCATGATAAATTGCAAAGCACCCTATATCCATGAAAATAAATAGTATTCAGATTCAGATGTCAAGGAAGAAAATGAGACATTAACATTTGATGAAGATTCAACTTCTTGATAGAAAGTAGGAGTGCTTATGAGGGGTGCTGCTACAAGGGGATGGTGGTAATCAGAAGAAATTTGCATGTGGTGAAATAACTACCTCGTAGAAGAGTTAATTGGTTTTGATGTAGGAAAAATCTGTAGGCTGGTTAAGCTTTGATGTATAAATAGTAGCACTGCGCTCTTTGTAAAAATGTTCTTGCGAAGGTTATTCAATAGGCTAAGTTTTCTAAACAATGTTGACTTGATATTACACCAAAATCTCGAGAATACTTGATAGACCAAGGCAAGTAGTGTTTGTAATGACTTGGGTTTGTGATAGTGCAAAATAAATTATAAATAGAGTAAATAGATCATTGTCATAAAATATTTTGAACTTGCAGATATTCCCGTTCATATCATGACATCCACAATAACCTAAATATACTGCTCACAATATGTTTGGAGTGTGTTTTCTTATCAGAAACTGAAAAATTACACCACCATATGTGTGGAGTATGTTTTAGTGCTCCACAAAATATTTTCCATGACTCTTAATTTTTTTTAAGGATAGAGCGAATCACCCAAAACAATTTCCATGAAATTTCTTCTGTTGTGGTGGCAAATATAATGCTTAGTCCTGAAAATATTACACTGAAAAATATTATTTTATGTATAACCGAACAGTTAAATAGCTGATCCACGGAATTTGAGAGGATGGAGAAGATGGGTCACAGTAGGGAAATTGATGGAGAGAGAAAGAAAGAAAGAAGAGAGTTGGAGATGAGAGACAGTGAGAAAGAAGGTCTTTATATCGAAAAAAGGTCGACAATGATGCATACACATGATTAGTACAAGGGTAAAGTATATATTATACACAACTGATGTTGAACCATTGTCATATAGAAGGAGCCCGTAGCAACGCACGGACACTCTCCTCATTATAATATTCCTTTTGTCCTGAAATACTTGTCCTCGAAATGAATAAAATGGATGTATTTATAACTAAATTAAGTCTAGATACATCCACTTCTAGAACAAGTATTCCGGACGAAAGGAGTAAAAAAAGATAGAAACCCAGTCCATCTATCCCCACAAACGTTAATGTAAAAAAATAAACATTATAGATAGCAGCCAACTCAAGGTAGATAAACATTCTATATGATTAGCATATCGTGTATTCATGTGTGAATAAGTTTGGATCTTTGAACAGTTTCAGTTAGTAGCCCAAGCTAATTGCGTTGTGCATACAGTACAACAGAAAAAAGAAACTTCAATTATACCTTACTCAACTAAATAGTTGGTATGCAAATAAAAGTTTCGTCCATACTCATGCCTAATCTTCCAAGTTATAATTCCAGAAATTCTGATTCATGGGATGTTGTCATTATTGTTCCTAGGCAACATCTGTTTATGGATCTTAGCAAAGACTAAATATGATATGAGTTGTGAACGTGTTTTGCGCATACAATTCTAAATAAACTTAAATCCAAAATATATTGTATCTCCGATGTAACGTACGGGCACATGTCCTAGTTGACACAGTTGCCTAGGCGAAGGTCTGGGCAGACTCACGTAACAGATTATTGAACGGACGACTGTGCTTCTTGGCCAATCAATTGCGGGCATCGCGGGATTATTACTGCATCCCGTTCGTGCGAAATGGCCGGAGGAGTTCCTCGTGCCAAACCTGCTAACGCTAAGCACACGACACGAGAAGACCAACAGAACGGAGAGATGGCAAAGGCGGGTGCCAATCCTCCTCGCCGGCGAGCCAACGACGTCAGGCCCCTCCCGAACAGGCCCCACCGCTTCCTCCGCTTGGTCGCCGCCATCCGGAAAATCACCCGCCGCCGTCGCAGCCGCCGCCGGGGCCTCGCCGCAGTCTCCCAGCCCTCGCCGCCGCCGCCGCCGCCCCCGGCCTCGGACGAGAGGAAATGCGCGACCCGACCTCCAAGTCCAAGCCCTTCGCCGCCGCGCGCGGAGGCGAAGCGCACCGCGGATGCCGCCGCCGCCGCAGCGGAGGCGGAGCGCACAGCGGATGCCGCCGCTGCCGCAGCGGAGGCCGTCGCGGGCAAGTACTGGGCCCACCGGCACAGCCTCTTCTCGCTGTACGACCGCGGCGTGCGGATGGACGCCGAGGGCTGGTACTCCGCCACCCCGGAGTCCATCGCCGCCGCGCAGGCCGCCCGCGCCGCGCCCGCCGGCCTCGTCGTCGACGCCTTCGCCGGGGTCGGCGGAAACTCCATCCAGTTCGCCGCCAGGCGCGTGCCGCTCAACCGCCGCCTCCGCCGGTCCAGGACGCCGCTGACACCCGGCGTCTCGTTCTCGTGCAGGGGCTGCTACGTGGTCGCGGTGGAGATCGATCCCCGGAAGGTGGAGCTGGCGAGGCACAACGCCAGGATCTACGGCGTGGAGGACAGGATCGAGTTCGTCCTCGGCGATTTCTTCCACCTCGCGCCTTACTTGAAGGTATGCTCGTTCAGTGCTAGCTGAGGAACAAGACCAGAAACAGCAGTTACGTATAGGTTTTGTTAAATTTTGATAACTGGAATTGAGCTTGCTATGCGGGGAAATCCTGAGTTCCTAACAATGTGATTCTACCCGCATGAATTGCATGAGAAGTGGAGAACTCTTTGGAACGAAAATTCAGGAACCCCAGTTAGTAACCAACTTTGTGTCTCCAATGTATCGGAATCTGTAGAAAGTCATTTTCAAAAGGAAAAAAAAATGTACAGTTGTTGGTAGTGAGGCACTTGTTAATTTCACTCATACTATGCATTTTCACTACTTTAGAATAAGCGTTATACAAAACATTACAACTGATGGTTGTAGAAGTGCTGCCTTGCTGACAGGACTTCCGATAAAACTAGGCACGTCCTCACCCATTTTGTGATGTAAACCACTTCACTGTTTGTTTTAATTTGATGTTGAGGCCAGATATTATCTGAAAACAGTACTATATAGACTTTAGATTCCTTGTCATGCCAACAACAATTGTCTAATAACAGAATAGTACATTCGGAATATTTAGTTAACCCATTTTTGGACTACTGGTCTGCTTATTCGGCTATTCATTTTAACAGTGAACAGATTATTGCTTTTAGCTTTATTCCATATTTTTGTCAGTCCATCTGCAAATAAATCAAAAGGCATCGTATACAAAGGGTCTCCCTGTCTCAGGTATTGGACGGCATAGTAACGCCTATTGTTCACCATACAGTAAAATATTGACCTGGCCCTTATGCCTATTATCCTGTCAACCCATTTTAATTGAATGCATGTAGCAAGCAACACTGCTCAAGGTATTCTGAATTAAACTTGTCAATTGCTTTCTTGAAGTCTAATTTCAAAATGGTACCATCCTCATAAACCATCATGAGGGATAACTACACCATCCAAGATGAACTAGTGAGATTGAGTGTCAGTTACAATTTTAATATTGTTGAGTAGCCATTTAATGGTATGGTTTGCTGATTGCTGCTACTAAACCAGGCAGATTTGGTGTTCCTTTCACCACCATGGGGAGGGCCATCATACAATCAAACATCAGTGTACACCCTTGATATGCTGAAGCCAAAAGACGGGTATGCTTCTCACCGTATTCCAAATTGTCCTACAACCATGATGAAGTAGAATAAAATACTCGTACAGGTTGAAACAGTTTATGATTTTAGGAAGTGAGCATATCGATGGAGTGCTTTGCAGTCGTTTTCTTATAATTGTACCATTGTAGCTGTAGTCATGGAAGAATTGCACATTCCAAGTGAAACTGGACTGATGTATTACTCCTGTACATTTCTGGCACTTAGGGGTGTTGGATGAGGGCTATTTCTTTAGACAGTCTTCGTATTTAATTCAAATTTAAACTAAACATTGGAGTTTCTAAAAACACACCCCTCATCCAAACTCCCCCTTATTGGTACATTGGGACATAATCAGAATGAACAAAATTAAGTATGATAAATGTAAAACAATTTTATTGTTGACATATGGTTTTGGATGCAGGCATGCAATATTTCAAGCTGCTCAGGATATAGCTCCTAATATCATCATGTTCTTGCCACGGAATGTGGACATAGGCCAAGTGGAGGAACTTTCGTGGTTGTCTTCTCCTCCATTAGATTTTGAAGTATGCTACTCTTACTCCCCTCCTTTAAATGGTTCCATTTTCATGACTCCAAGCATTTCACAACTGTTATCCTAGGACGAGGCCTTAATATGCAAGTTTTCTATAGAGTGAAGAGAACTACGTACAACACAGATTCAAAGGAATTACCGCTTACTTTGGAGACGTGGCACGATGATCTAGTTCATTATCGAAGTTGAGATCAAGGACCCAGTGAGGCGAAGTTCTTCCTAAGCTACACGTAAAAAAAAAGTTCTTCCTCAGCTACTTATGTTTTTTTCTCCTAAGTCATAAGTTGGTACAGAAGGAATTAGTCTTGCAGATGTGATGCCCATGTACATATCAACTGAATTTCGACCATTTCAATTAATATATGACTCGGTCATAGCCAAGAGATCATCATTCTAATAACAAGGCTTTAGTTTAGACTTTCTTGAATTGGGTTCCATAAGATCAACTCTAATTGTTTAACCCCCAAATCCAGTTTGGAAATCTCCTGGTTCCCATTCGCATCCCTGAAGCCAGGGATGGGAAATGTCAACTGAAATCTCAAAATTCCGCTCATTAAAACAGCAATGACGGGAGAAGTTTGATTAAGTGCGGCGATGACATGATCATAGCTGTGCCCACTGGAATCAAAATCTTTAGTTGGATCGCTACCATGTGGGGACGTATGAATTTCCTTCAGTGTAGATAGACCAAAAATGGGAATAAAGGGATGGGAATAGGAGTTATAGTCCAATTGGAAGAAGAGGCACCAGTGGGAACATCTCTACTGACGAAATAAACATGGCCCGTAATACATGGAGAAACCTGTTTATGTCTGGATATTTCACACCATTTTGTTTTCAGCCGAGGAACCAATATTGGTATCATGTTGTTTCCTGTCGGATCGTATTGTCTCGGCACAGTGTTTTTTACTGTCGGATTGTATTTTCTCTGAGCAAACTGAAATCTCAGAAGTTCACTTGTTGAGTCTCCAGCCGAGGAGTTGGATGTGACATCCATTCGCTGGAGGATATGATTTTTAAGGTACACATTATATATTTCCACCTTGAAGTTTCATGCCATTGACTTGCTATTTCCCAACCTGTGACAAGATGAAGAAGAGAAAGTTCAGAGTAAACAGCAATTCTTTACCTCTTCTGGCCAGGGCAGCAATGAAGATGGAAGTAGACAACTGAAATGTCAACTTCGGAACTAACCTACTATATTTGCAAAGTCTTTGCATTATTTATTTTGCGGGGAAGTCTTTGCATTATGGTTGCTTGTACGAGCACATTCCCAGAATCACATACCGCGGTTGCACTGCAATTCTTCTGGCAGCATCATCGATGGATTGGTCATCTCTCACCTGTTCCGCCGTCGTCCTGATCATTCTGTTCCTGCCGTTCGGTGCATCTGACAACCGGCTTGTCCCCGGCAAGCCGCTCTCCCCCGGCACAATCATTGTCTCGGATGGCGGTGACTTCGCCTTGGGCTTCTTCTCCTCATCCGGCTCGATGCCGTCCAACCTGTACCTCGGCATCTGGTACAACGGCATCCCCAAGCTCACCATGGTGTGGGTCGCCAACCGGAAAACCCCAGTCACGAACAGCACTTACTCCGTGCCGATGCTCTCCCTCACCAGCACATCCAATCTTGTTCTCTCTGATGGTGATGGCAGTCGTGTTGTTTGGACCACTGACGTGGCTTCCTCGAGCTCGTCTTCACCAGAGGCGGTGCTTCTGAATACTGGTAACCTCGTCATCCAGTCACCTAATGGCAGCAGGGTGTGGCAGAGCTTTGACCACCCGACCGACACGTTCCTACCTGGCATGAAGATGCGGATCAGGTACAGGGCACGCGCAGGTGAGCGCCTGGTGTCCTGGAAAGAAGCCGGAGACCCCTCTCCTGGGAGTTTCTCCTACGGCTGCCATCCAGCCACGTCCATCCAGATGTTCCTCTGGGATGGGTCGCGCCCGGTGTACCGCAGCACCCCATGGACCGGGTTCCAGGTGAAGAGCGAGGGTGAGCACCTGATAACCAACACCAGCGCCATCATCATATCCCTGGCCTTCGTCAACACTGACGAGGAGAGCTACACGATGTTTAGTGTCTCTGATGGTGCGTGGCACACCAGGTTCGTGCTGACCTACTCCGGCAAGCTCCAGTTCCAAAGCTGGAATAGTAGCTCTTCCACATGAGTAGTCTTTGGGCAGTGGCCACGCCACAAATGTAACCACTACGGCTACTGCAGCCTGAATGGCTACTGCGACGAGTCAGTGTTGCCTATTCCGACGTGCAAGTGCCTTGACGGTTTCAAGCCGAAGAGCACAGAGGAGTGGGACAACGGCGAGTTCTGGAAAGGGTGCCAACGGAAAGAGGCGCTGCAGTGTGGCGATGGTTTCATGCCCATGCCGGGGATGAAGCCACCGGATAAGTTCGTGCTCGTCGGAAACACATCGTTGAAGGAGTGTGCTGCGGCATGCAGCCGCAACTGCTCCTGCATGGCCTACGCTTTCGCCAACCTGAGCAGCAGCATTGCCAGCGGAGACATGACAAGGTGCTTTGTGTGGGTGGGGGAGTTGGTTGACATCGGGAGGCTAGGCTCAAGCACCGCCAGCGACACGCTCTATCTGCGGCTTTCAGGCTTAGATGCAGTATCTGGTACCAAATCCCTCCCCCTTTTATCTCCTGTGATAACTCCTTTTTTGTCGTGGAGGCGCCTCACAATATGAGATCTGATACTTTGTTTTTTGCTATTTTGTGTGTCCACAGGTAAAAGGACAAGGAACAATGCCGTGAAAGTTGTGTTACCGGTTTTAGGAAGTATTGTTCTGATACTCATGTGCATTTCCATTGCATGGTTGAAATTCGAAGGTGCGTTTATTTTACATTGGTTGGAGAAATGCCGATCCAACCTTTCTGAAATATTGATGTTTGTGTACTGTACCCTTATTTTATGAAATCTTCTGAACCCTATGAAGATGCAAATTCAGGCCAAATACCCCCTTATGTAGTTTAACCATAATATTTTGAAATGGAGTTGTGGCAATTTATCGGTAAATAAGACATGACTGAACCACATTGTCTGTATCCATCCTCCAACCTGGGTGAGCCACGTATATCATCACTGTTGCTGCTCCCGTTGTAGGTATATATACTCGTTGGGGTCTAGTAGAGTGGCAATAAGTGTGTCTGTGTGTGTGTGTGTGTGTGTGAGGGGGAGGGGTTATCTGCTTTGATTTTGTCAGTTTACAAAAGTAGAATGGGCAAACACCAATACCTCGGGTCAAACTGAGCTATTCTTAATTGCTGTTATGCTTATCGGAGAAGAAATGATTGATTTATGCTGTTGTATGGGGAGCAGGCAAGGGCAACCAGGAAAAACATAAGAAGTTGCCATCTGATGGTTCAAGTGGTCTTGAATTTCCATTTGTAAGATTTGAGGAAATTGCCCTTGCAACACACGAGTTCTCTGAAACATGTATGATTGGACGTGGAGGCTTTGGCAAAGTTTACAAGGTAGTTATCCAGCACTAGATTGCTCAGTAACCTAACTGATATATTCATATGAAAAACAGAAATCATTGTTATTGCTTATTATTGTACAGGGAACACTAGGTGGTCAAGAAATTGCTATCAAAAGGCTAAGTAGGGATTCTCAACAAGGAGCAAATGAATTCAGGAATGAAGTAATTCTTATTTCCAAATTGCAACACAAAAATTTGGTTTGACTTCTTGGATGTTGTGACAAGGGAGATGAAAAGTTATTGATCTATGAGTATTTGCCTAATAAAAGCTTAGATGCCACCCTTTTTGGTATATTCTAGCAGCACACCAGATTTTCATGGAACACCTCAACATATTCTCACATTTGCTTTTGTCTTACATGATTCAAGAAAACATTTGCTGGATTGGGGGACACGGTTAACCATAATTAAAGGTGTCGCAAAGGGGCTTCTTTATCTTCATGAAGATTCAAGACTAACCATAATTCACAGAGATCTCAAATCTGGGAACGTTTTGCTAGATGCAGAGATGAGACCTAAAATAGCAGATTTTGGTATGGCGAGGATCTTCGGTGATAATCAGGAAAATGCGAACACCCAACGCATCGTCGGAACATTGTAAGCAACTGTTTGAACCAGTAGCTCATATTACCCCATGATTATGTTCAATTCCCATTTGTGTAACTATTGTATGCCAATAATCAAGCAGTGGCTACATGGCCCCTGAGTATGCAATGCAAGGTATCATCTCTACCAAATCCGACATCTATAGTTTTGGCGTGTTACTACTGGAGATCGTAACTGGTATGAAGAGAAGCTCCACTAGTCACGCCATGGGCTTTCCAAGCCTCATAATCTACGTGAGTATATACAATTGCGCATGCTTCCGCCAAAGTTCTCAATAAGGAAAATAGTTGTATAACACGAGATATTTTTTGTTTGTTTCAGTCGTGGAATATGTGGAAAGCTGGAAAGGCAGAGGAATTGGCTGACTCATCTATTATAGACACATGCTTACTAGACGAGGTGTTGCTTTGCATTCATGTGGCGCTCTTGTGTGTCCAAGAAAACCCAAAAGACAGACCACACATGTCATGGGTTGTGTTCACCCTAGAGAATGGAAGCACTACACTCCCAACTCCCAGTCGGCCTGCATACTTTGTGGGGCAGAGCACTGAATTGGAGCAACTCAGAAACAATATTCAGAATTCCGTGAATGCTTTAACTCTTACTGGTATAGAGGGTCGATGAAATACTTCATTACTTCTATATGTGTTGGACATTGTGTAAAGAAAGGCTTGTCCACGGGTGGTCGTTGTTTGTAGGTTAGTGGTGGAGGGAAGTTGTTTGATCCCATCCACACGGGTTTGATCCGTAAAGTTTTTGTTCTACTGAATGATTCTTGTTCGTGCCCATGAAATATGTTCATGATAGAGGATGGCCGAGTGTTAGTGTGCATGAAGTTTTTCTTTTTTGACGAACTTGTGATGGACGCCGAGGGCTGGTACTCTGACACTCCGGAGGCCATCACCACCGTGCATATGCCATCGCCGTGCCTGTCGGTCTCGTCAGCGATGCGTTTGCCGGGTTCGGCGGCAACTCCATCCAGTTTGCCGCCCCGGCAGGCGCTGCTGGCCGACCACTTCTCGTTTCCATGACACTGCTTCCCCCTTCTTAACACTGGCGTTTCGTTCTTGTGCAGGGGCTGCTACGTGGTCGCGGTGGAGATCGATCCTCAGAAGATGGAGCTGGTGAGGCACAATGCCAGGATCTACGGTGTGGAGCATTTGATCGAGTTCTTCGTCGGTGATTTCTTCCACCTCGCACCTTATTTGAACGCATACTTGTTCAGTTTTATGGTGAACAAGACCACATTGAGTAGGTTAGTTGAATTTTGATAAATGGACATTCCTTGATCTTGCCTATTGGGGAAAATCCTGAAATGATATGAAACCAGCCAAACCAATGTATGCTTCCAACTATGATATGGCATGCTCAAGGTATGCACAGTTATAAATTTTTTTACAAACCCATCTGTAAGACTGTTAATTCTACCAATTCTTTTTGCGCAATTAAGCTATGTGGCGCCCCAGGATTCTACCCGTGTGGATTACATAACTCGAGAACACTTTGTATCATTGCATGTCCAGTATATCGGAATCTGTAGAAAGCCATTTTGATTTCTAAAGAAAAATCTACAATTGTTGGTAGCGTGGTACTTTTTAATTTAATCTATAAGCACTATAACTGCCCAAGTGACCTTGTTTTTTGAACTATATTATTACTACCAGTACTCCTTCACCAGCCTATTTTTTCGGTAAACTCCTTCACTAGCCTGACATTACTGATATGAATTCCAACAAAACTAGGCATGTCCTCACACATTTAGCGATGTACTCCCTCTGTTCCAAATTATAAGATGGTCTAACCTTTTTTGAATCGGATGTATATGTACTCCCTCTTGTTTTGTGCGACGAATCCAAGAGTCAGAAGTCAAGCATGCTTTAAAAAGGATAAAAAGAGGCAAGGCAATGGCCCTGATTGTATCCCCATTGAGGTGTGGAGAGGTCTCGGGAACATAGTGATAGTATGTCTAACCTAGCTATTCAACCTATTTTTTTGGCCAAACAAGATCTCAAAAAAATGGAGACAAAGTATATTAATATCAATCATTAAGAAAAAGGGAGATGTTCAGAGTTGTACTCCCTTTGGTTCTTTTTAGTCTGCATATAACTTTTGTCCGGAGTCAAAGTATCTCTACTTTGACCAAACTTATAGAAAAAATTATTAACATTCACAATGTCAAACCAATGTTGTTAGATTCTTTATGAAATGTAGTTTCATTGTATATACAATTGGTATTATAGATATTGATATTTTTTAATATAAATTTGGTCAAACTTTGTAAAGTTTGACTTGATCGAAATTTAATACGCGGAGTAAAAAGGACCGGAGGGAGTATTAATTACCGTGAAATTAGGCTGATGAGCCATACAATGAAGCTATAAGAGAGTCATTGAGCACCGTTTAAGAAGAATGACAAACGTGACCAAAAATCAGTTTGGTTTCATGTCTGGGAGGTCGATCATGGAAGCCATTTTCTTGGTATGACTATTTATAAACAGATACATGGAGCAAAAGAAGGACCTGCATATGATGTTCATTGACTTGAAGAAAGCTTATGATAAGATACCACGGAATATCATGTGGTGGCCCTTGGAGAAACACAAAGTGCCAGCAAAGTACATTACCCTCATCAAGGATATGTACGATAATGTTGTGACAAGTGTTCGAACAAGTGATGGGGACATTGATGACTTCCCGATTAAAATATGACTGCACCAAGGGTCAACTTTTAAGACCTTATATTTTTGCCTTGGTGATGGATGGGGTCACAAGGGATATACAACGAGACATCTCATGGTGTATGCTCTCATGGTGTATGCTCATGGTCAACAGGAAGTTAGAGCTATGGAGACAAACCTTAAAATCGAAATGTTTTAGACTCAGTACATGTGGTGCGATTTCAGTACTACTAGGCACGAGGAGGAGGTTAGTGAAAGCACAATGTGCTCCCTTGGTGGTTTTGATAATTCATGACAACATACATTGTCTCTGGACTAATACTTTCATCTAGTGTATTTCAGATAAAGTCCATAGAGAGTGATGGATTGGCAAAAAGGAGTGTGAAGAGTATCCCATGAATAAGGAGAAGAAATAGCATTGGCAAAGCTTCAAGCAAAGGACTCTACATTTTACCTTTTGTGAGAAACCACTTTGAGTCCAAAGGAAAGCCAATACTATTAAAAGGGGGTAAGGTTCTGTTGGTGAACAAAATGCTCATACGTGCACAAGTGATAGTCACCACATACACCCACAAGCTCTTCCATAAAAGTCCGTCCAAAGCCAAATACTCAAAATCGGTGCAACCAACACTTTCCACTCGGTGCCACCGATTCCCAACCTCAGACAGACTAAGCCAAACCCTAGCTTTTCGGTGCAACCGATTCCACTTCGGTGCCATCGAGTTTGGGTTGCTAACTTCCTGTTACGCAAGTTTACAAAGTCGGTCCGACAGAATTTTGTGAATCGGCGTCACCGTGATTGGCAATCTGACCGTTGGTCACCGTATCGGTGCAACCGAGTTTTATGTATCGGTCTCGCCGAGATTCAAAAGTTGCTACCTTCGAGGCAACTCGGTACCACCGAGATTAACACATTGGTGTCATTGAGTCTGACTTATTAGGTGTAACGGTTGGATTTTTGGAGATGCCTATATATACCCCTCCACCACCACTCACTCGCAAGAGAAGCACTCAGAACAGTTCCCCACTCATACCTACTGATTTTCTAAGAGAGAGCCATCTACTCATGTGTTGAGATCATGCCATTCCATTCCTACCATACGAATCTTGATCTCTAGCCTTCCCAACTTGCTTTCCACCCAATCAACCTCTTCCACCAAGCCAAACCTGTGAGAGAGTGATTGTGTGTTGAGGAGTCTATCATCTTGAAGTACAAGAGCAAGGAGTTCATCGACATTATCGAGCCTATTACCTTTTGGAGGGTGGTGCCTCCTAGATTGGTTAGGTGTCGCTTGGGAGCCTCCTACTTCGTGTTGTGGAGTGAACCAAGAAGTTTGTACGGGCAAGGAGATCGCCTACTTCGTGAAGATCTACCCATAGTGAGGCTACTCCTTCGTACACGGAAGCCGTCATGGTATAGTCAAGGTTGCTTCTTCGTGGAACCCTCCGTGGGTAGAGCCCTCCGTGGACTCTCGCGACCGTTACCCCCCGTAGTCTATTTCACCCCCTCTAGACATACACTTCTAGTGATCCCGCAATTGGTATCAGAGCATTGGTCTCCATTGCTTCGTTTTCAACACCGTGGAGGAAGATGGATGTGTCTTGTGTGGAGATTTTGTATTGTAGAGTGCCCATTCTTGATGGAGAGTACTATAGTCGATGGAAGAATGCCATGATTGATCTATTTAACAAATTCCATTTGAGAAAACATATTGAAAATCCCTATGTGCTCCCCATTGATGAATTGCATCCCACACACAAAGAGGAAATTGACATGCTTGGTAACCTTAGAACTGTCAATCTTATTGTTAGAGGCTTACCAAGATTCGTGCTTTATCAATTAAAGAACTTTGCATGTGCTTATACTTTGTGTACTGATTTAGAGAAACGATATCCAAAATTTTCATTAGGTAATCTTGATGAATTTTTTCATAAAACTGTTGCTTTTCACAAAATGAAGCCTAGTGATCCAAACTTTGATAAATGCCTATTTGAACTCCGTGATCTTACGCGTGCTAAAGGAGATGTCGCTACTGTCAACAACATTGTTATTGAAGCCATTCACATTCATAAACTTGAACATTGTCATGGTTATGATTCTAACGAGTCTCTTGGTTTTAATGAGTCTCTTGGCTGTAGCGACCCGACTCAAAATGAGTCAAGCCTCTGTGTGTTCTGTGCCATCCCTGGATCAATATGCTGGCACACACAGTACATCAATGTATATATCAAAGTGCAATCACATGTAATTAACGTAAAACTGATATATACCTTAAAATCTCAGCGGAAACAGTCAACGGGAGTGGAGTCCCAATAACACCAACGACAAGTTGAGTGCAGACCGTAACCCTGAATCGTACTCTTACCCGTCGTAGAGCTTATCTGCAACATAAGACGTTGCAGTCGTGTAGGTTAGTACATTGAATGTACCAGCAAAATCACCATAACAGAACAGAAGATAAAAACTATTCTATATGCAGTAAGGCTTTGTGGCTCTGTGTCTGAGTTTTTGCAGAAAAGCTGGTTTTATTTTCTTTTCCTACAACAAAGCAATATCAGGAGTTTTCACTATAGAGTTACCTAACATGACATGGTTCCGCCAACCGATGTCTTAATGCCCACAAGTATCATAAGTTGCCCACAATTAATTATCAGTCCAGTGTTGAGAGTTCAGAGATAGATCCAAGTCCAGAGGCTCAAATTGTCCGTAACCGGGGACACGGCTAATCGATTAGGTTTAACTCTGCAGAGTGTTGTGTACTTTACCCACAAGATTCGTTCCCTCCTGGTAAGTCCTCACACTGCCGGGTGTTTGAGAACAGGATGAACGAAACATGGTCTTTCAGAGTGTTTCCCTGACTACTGTCAGTGCCCATCCATTCCTAACATCGACTACATCTCGTAGCACTGCCCAGCCAGAGTCACAACAAAGATCAACCAAGTCAGAGCCCATAATGACTTGTGGCTACACAGGTAAGCTTCTGGGCATGAAGTATTCATCCGTCTCTTTGAGTTTGGGTGAAGCTTTCCGCAACCAAGCCAGAGCCCATAATTACTTTTGAATAACAAGTAAAAACTAGGAAAACAACACACTAAACACTATAAGTTTTGTAACTAATAAACTTAACAACAAGTAAAACAATAAAATATTAAAATAACAGAAAACAAAGTATATCACAACTAAACTAACAAAAATTAAAACTTTATAAAACAATTTATAAAATATTTTCAAATAAGAAGGCAAACTAGAAATGAAATCAATATGCAAGTTACTATGAAACTAGAATTGATTTCATGTTAAAATATAATAAATAATATAAAAATAAATTTGTTTGAAGTTCTATTGCTAACCAACAGAAAACAAGTTAAAAGAATTTAACTAATATAAAATAAAAACAAATTAAAACAATTTAAAACAAAAGAATTAGAAATAAACCTAAAAAGAACTAAAACAGAATCTGTTTTGTTAACAATGCTAATTTAAAATTTTCAATTTTTTTTGTGAAATTTTACCTACTGATAACTAAGGTCACTAGTGACAAGTAGCAAAAAGAATCAACTCAAAATAAAATTTTAAACTCAAGATATTCAGAAAATAAGATTTGAATCAAATTTGTTTGAAATCAATTTTAAATATTCAAATATGGTCAAACTTTATATCTACAGAAACTATATAAAATTTGTGACACAATGCAAAAAGAATCAAATTAAAACAATTAAAAACATAAAATATATAAAGAAAACAAAATCAGAAACTATTCCGTTTTAAAAAAGAAAAACAGAAAAATGAAAATTCTAACTAACGGACAGTGGGTGACATGGCATGCTGTGACTGGCCGAGGCCGTGTGCGTGCGGGAGCTAGCGAGCGGACGGCCGAACGTTAGAGGAAAACAGTTCGGTTAAAATAACTAAAAGGAATAAAACGGCCGGTTCACCGAAATAAACCGAATCGGTATGATAGTTCTAATCCTAGCCCTAGATCTACGATCGGACGGCTAAGAGAGGGAGAGGGAGCTCACAGAGGGAGGGTCACCGGTGATGCAGGATTCCGGCGATGCAGGGGCTCGGCGGTGCACATGGAGGTGGCTCCGGTGGTCGGGGACGGCGTCCGAGGGGTCCTGTCGACAGCGGCGGACCTCCGTCGTCCGTTTATGGCGTCGGCAAGGCGAGGGGGCGTCGGAGTTGAGTGGCATGACCTCTTAGAGCTTCGGGAGGTGGCCCGCTCCGACGAGGTCGTCGCCGTGGGTGCTCTGGTGGGTCTGGGGTCCAGGCGAGGGGATGGGGAGGTGCGGGCGAGCGAGGGTGAGCAGGTGGTGGGCTCGGGAGGCGGTGAGGGGGTCAGGGTGATGCGGTGGTGCGGCAACGGCGCGGCGGCTCGGTCGAACTCCGGCGAGCGCTTTGGTGAGCACGGGGGCATGAGAGTTGGGGGTTTGGGCAAAAATCGAACGAGGCCGAGCTCCTCTATTTATAGGAGAAGTCAGGAGGGTCGGGGAAGGAAAGGGGAGCGAGATCAGGGGAGGAGAGATCTCTGGCGAGGTCAGGGCGCGGGGAGGAAGAAGAGCGCGGAGATGGCTCGGTCGGGCGGTGGGACCACGCGGTCAGTGAGTGAGAGAGAGAGAGGGCGCGGCATCGGTGGCCGGTTCGGAGGGGTTTCGGGGAGGGGTTAAAGGCAGGTGGGCCGGTGGACTTTCCTAATAATAACATTTTTCCTTTTATTAATTTTCAGAGCATTGAAATCTCATTAAGGCATTCAAAACCTTTCCAAAAATAAAGTTTTATATACCAAAATGATCAGGGAAATAAATGCCACTTAATGAACATTTTTGCACGGCCAAATTAAGTACTTTAAAAAAATTATTTTCAGAAAATGCCTAAATAGGTTTTAATTCTTTTGCAATAAATTTTCAAATAACCCCCTGGGTTTTATGGTTCAAATACTTCACAAAATAACCCTAGTTTGGAGTGTCATGTTACTCCTCTCAAAACTTGTCAAGGGTATTTGAATGCTTACAAATTTCAAATTGGGATTCAAATATAAAAAGAACTTTATTTAAAATGCTTTCAAATTCACTCCTCAAATCTTTTTATATTGAAGAAGTCATGTCATCTTCTCTCCCTGATTTAAAAGTATTAATTTGAAATCAACACAAAGGGGAAAGTCATTTGATTCCCTCTCATTCAAAAGTTTTCAAAAGTTTCAAATTCCACTCAAATCAATCACTCAAACAAACAAACATTCATTCTAATATTTATTATAACATTCCAAAATTTGGGATGTTACAATGGCTACTATGATGAAGATAAGTTGTTTGACATCGAGCATGAAAAGATCACGAGGAATCTAAGTCTAATGGCAAACTTCAAGGATTACATGTCCGACGGAAAAGAGTGGATTCTCGACAGTGGATGCACAGATCACATGACTGACGATAAAGACATGTTCCAAGAGATCACACCTAATCAAGGTCCTCAAAGGTACGTGTCCGTGGAGACAACTCTAAGGGTAAGGTACTTGGCCTTGGTAAGGTGGTCATATCTCATGATAGCTCCATTCAAAATGTGATGCTTGTTGAATCTCTTGGCTACAATATTCTTTCCGTATCTAGACTAGCAGACTTCGGTTTCAATGTGCTATTTACCAAAGTAGATTGCCAAGTGTTTCGATTTGATAATCATAAAATTGTCTTTATCGGTATCCGCAGAGGTGATCTATACATTGTTGATTTCACTAAAAAGGCCCAACCTCGTACTTGTCTCATCGCTAAATCATCTAAAGGTTGGCTTTGGCATAGAAGACTTGGACTTGTAGGCATGCACAATCTAGATAAACTTATCAAGGGTGATCATATTCTTGGTGTTAAAGATGTTATCTTTGACAAAGAAAGACTTTGTAGCGCTTATCAAGCAGGAAAGCAAGTAGGTGGAAGTCATCCGGTCAAGAACATCATGACCACTAGGAGACCACTTGAGTTACTTAATATGGATCTTTTTGGTCCAATGCTTACAAGTAGGGGTGGGCATAAAAACCGACGAACCAAACACCGAACCGAAACCGTAACCGATAAAACCAAATTTTCGGTTTTTACCATTGGTGCACAAAAATTCGGTTTTTACACTCACTAACCGAAGTAAGATCGGTATGTTTGGTTTTTATTTTGTTTAACCGGAATAAAACCGAACTATGCCATAGGTATGTCTTTCAGCTGCCAGTCCGCTAAGGAATAAATGAAATCGCACGCGTGCCGTGCGCACGGCCACATGCATGCAAGTAGCGCTACATCCAACATGCATGCAAGGCTCGCATGACTACATGTTTTTTTATTTCTGTTGATTTGACTTGACTTTGTGGGCTTTTGTGTATAGTGCAGACTGCAGAGCGGCGAGGCGATCATTTTAGTCCCACTTCGCTTTCTTACAGAGAAGTAGGCAGTGAATCGTGTATATAATAGGCTATGCGTGAGTGGTGGAAGCCACGAGTGAAGGCGAACTATTCGTGTCTCGTCACTTCGGTATATACCGAAGCCGAACCAATTTTTTCGGTCAACCGAAATATCGGTTAGCAATTTTAGGCTGCTATTTTCGGTTTTTGGTTTAGCAAACCGAATTAAAAAAACACCGAATGTTAAAACCGAATTTTTGGTTTCTACCAAATGCCCAGGCCTACTTACAATAGTCTCGGTGGGAACTCTTATGGCCTAGTTGTAGTTGATGATTTTTCCAGATTTACGTGGGTATTCTTTCTTGATGATAAGTCATAGGTACAAAAGATCTTGAAGAACTTCGCACGCAAAGCGCAAAATCAGTTTGAAGTGAAGATCAAGAAGGTTAGAAGTGATAACGGATCGGAGTTCAAGAACACCCATGTGGATACCTTTCTTGATGAAGAGGGTATTTCACATGAGTTCTCGGCTACGTACACGCCTCAACAAAATGGTGTTGTTGAGAGAAAGAACCGAACCCTCATTGAGATGGCAAGAACGATGCTTGACGAATAGACGCCAAGACACTCTTGGGTAGAAGCCGTGGAAACAACATGTCATGCCACAAACCGACTCTACTTGCACAAGCGAATAGACGCCAAGACACTTTTGGGTAGAAGCCGTGGAAACAACATGTCATGCCACAAACCGACTCTACTTGCACAAGCTTCTTTGTAAAACGACATACGAGCTTCTCACCGGTAACAAACCCCAAGTTGGATACTTTCGGGTATTCGGCTCCAAGTGTTACATTCTTGATAAGCATCGCCGTGCTAAATTTGCTCCCAAGTCTCATGAAGGTTTCCTACTTGGTTATGGATCGAACTCTCACACCTATTGTGTCTACAACAACTTCATTCGAAAAGTTGAAGAGACAGTAGATGTGAAGTTTGATGAATCTAATGGTTCACAAGTCAAACAACTGCCAAATGATGTAGGTGATAAAGATCCTTCGGAAGCTATCCAAGATTTGCCCATCGGCAAGATTCGTCCCATGGAGATGAAGGAAAGTACTTCATCAACCCAAGTGGAATCTCCTACTTCGGATCAAGGCTACCGACAATGTGACATGGAAGCATCCACAAGCGGTACACGTCAAGATAAAGAGGGGGAGGAAGTACATCATGAAGATCCACCACAACCTCCTTCACCACCACCTCAAGGAGATGACCACGTCGACAACAACAGAGATGAAGGAGATGATGAAGAAGAATAAGCTCCACCAACTAACAAGCCTAAGCTACCCCGAGTTCGAGCTCAAGTGACCAAGAACCATCCTCTAAACCAAATCTTTGGTGACATTTAAACAGGGAGGATCACTTGCTCTAAAACTTGCTTGGCTAACTTTTGTGAGCTTATTCTTTCATCTCTAGCATTGAACCCCTGAAGGTTGAACAAGCTCTTGAAGATGTGGATTGGGTGAACTGTATGCATGAAGAGCTTCACAACTTCGAGAGGAACAAAGTGTGGACACTTGTGGAGAAGCACAAAGACGAGCAAAACATTATCGGCACGAAATGGGTATTTCAGAACAAGCAAGATGAAGACGGTCAAGTCGTATGCAACAAGGCTCGCCTCATAGCCCAAGGATATACGCAAGTCGAAGGTATGGACTAAGGTGAGACCTACGTCCCCATTTCTAGACTAGAAGCCATTCGAATTCTTCTTGCTTATGCCAATCACCATGATATCACGCTTTACCAAATGGACATTAAAAGTGCATTTTTAAATGGAGAGATTGAAGAAGAGGTCTATGTTAAGCAACCACTTGGTTTTGTAAATCCTAAGAAACCTAACCACGTTTACAAACTTCGCAAAGCTTTATATGGTCTTAAGCAAGCTCCTCGTGCTTGGTATAAATGCCTAACTAAGTTTCTTATTGAAAAAGGATTTGAAATTGGTAAAATTGACGCAACCTTATTCACAAATAGAGTTAATGGTGAATTATTTGTATGCCAAATTTATGTGGATGATATTATCTTTGGATCTACTAACCCACATTTTAGTGAGAAGTTTGGAAGGTTGATGTCAGAGAAGTATGAGATGTCTATGATGGGTGAGCTGAAATTATTTCTTGGTCTACAAATCAAGCAAACAAGAGAAGGAACATTCATCTCTCAAACTAAGTACACCAAGGACTTAATCAAGAAGTTCAACATGCAAGAGTGCATATGTATGAAAACTCCCATGCCCACTAGCAGACACGATGATCTCACTAAGGAGGGTGAACCGGTTGATCAAAAGGTTTATCAATCAATGATTGGTTCGTTGCTTTATCTATGTGCCTCCCATCCCGATATTATGCTTAGTGTTTGCATGTGTGCTAGATATCAAGCTGCACCTAAAGAATGTCATCTTAAGGCTGTTAAACACATTGTGAGATACTTGATTCATACACCAAACTTTGGCATTTGGTATCCCAAGGGATCTTCTTTCAATCTTGTTGGCTACTCCGACTCAGACTATGCCGGTGACAAGGTTGATAGAAAATCCACCTTGGGTACATGTCAATTTATTGGTAGATCCCTCGTGTCTTGGTCCTCCAAGAAACAAAATTCGGTATCTCTATCTACTGCCGAAGCTGAATATATTACTGTTGGATCATGTTGTGCGCAATTGTTATGGATGACACAAACACTTAAAAGATTATGGAATCAATGTTAAAAATGTGCCATTACTTTGTTACAATGAAAGTGCTATTAAGATTGGTCATAATCCTGTGCAACACTCTCAAACCAAGCATATTCAAGTTCGACATCATTTCATTCGTGATCATGTTGCCAAAGGAGATATTAATTTTAAGAATGTTCTTACTAACAAGAAATTGGCCAATATCTTTACTAAGCCACTTGATGAAAAGGTGTTCTGTCATTTGAGGAGTGAGTTGAACATCATTGATGCTTCAAAATTGAGCTAAGCTCACTCGGATGCATGCAAGGGGATGATCTTACTTAACCATTCCATGCTATTATTACCTTGAATATCATATCTTGGAATTCTATGATCTCTTGTCTTGCATCTAACCCTTTTATAGGTACTTGGAAGAACAACACTCCACAAGATTGCCATCAACTCATATCTTAAGCAATCTTGTCATGACCAAGTATCCACAACCTCGCTTTGATGATGACAGGAACAAGACAACAAACATATCCTTGACATATATCCCTCAATTGCAAAATCTAAATTGGTATTATGTCATTTGGATATATCATGTTCTTCCTTGCGTGACTAACCATGTAGGTGAAAAGTGAACGAAACAACAAGGATTGCTCCCAACTCAAGATGACCTTCATCAACTTCGAGCATCCTCATCAAGTTCACCTACAAGCTACGTCATCAACATCACTCAAAGGTATGTACTTATATCCTTGATATAGCTTTACTCCAAGTCATGAGATAAAGCAACTCAAGAGATATGAAGAAATTAAAATGCTTAATCGAAAAATGGTAACCCTATTTTGAGCTTAATGATGAGTATGACCTATGATCAAGTATTCTTGCTTGGCTCCTAAGTCAATATACTCTAATATAGGTGACCTAGTGACCGCCCATCATCTAGTTAAGAATCTTGTTTGGTTCATTCTCTATTGCAGGCTTTCTTGGAACCATTCAAATCTTCTCTAGTTGATGTTCTTTGTACAATGATTTTTGCAAATTTGCAAGTTTCTCAAACTTTTCAAGTTTCCGTTTTATGCCTCGGAGCCTCCGATACAAAGGACTCCGTTCTACCGATTCAGCAGATGAGCTACATAACATTATATCGGTACCACCGACAAATTTTGTCTCGGAGCCACCGACTTTCTACTTTATTTCAGTCTGTAGGTGTTTTTGTAAATCTTTGTGTTCCTTTTGTGCTTTCTCAATCCTTCGATGATCCCTTTTATTAAAAAAAGGGGAGAAAAACTTTCAAGGATCCCTAACTCAGAGGAGGAGAAGTTCTACAAATTGTCAGTTTAAGCCAAAGGGAGAGAAATTATTTTCAATGAATCCCTCATTTTTCTCATGATTTTCATATTCAATGAGTCCTACATTTTATGACCCTTGATTTCAAGGATCCCTTCTTTATCAATGATCCCTGTATCTGACCCTATATCCGACCTTTTTTGGAAATTAATGCCAAAGGGGGAGAAATATACATAGCTTCAAAGCTAAAGAGGGAGATACATGCTTATGCAAAGGGGGAGATATAATTTAGGGGGAGAAAAGAATATCAAAAGTTTACACTTGTATATAAATAAGGGGAGAATACCAAAGTAGGGGGATATTTTTTTTGCTTGAAATAAACAAATCTTTTTCCATGAATACTCATCTGTATATTGCAATTGATTTTCTCATGTTAGAACTTTCTCATCCTATCCAATCCCAATATCCAAATGCTAAGATTCAGAGGGAGAGGATGACCTACATTTTCATATCTCAGGGGGAGAAACTTCTAAATGTATTTCTACTATATGTTCTCCATGTCTTGGTGTTTACTTTTGAGTTCTATTGCTTTTGATTGATAGAATACTCTTGTGTTTCCTAACATTGTTTTCTCAAGTGTATTTCTACTACTAGAATGCTCAAGAACTCAAGGTTAGTATATGCATCATATCTTTGATCAAGACGATCTCTTGCTTCTTGCACATATTGTCTGCAAGAGTGAAGTCTTGAAAAAGGATACACCTCAATCATATACATTTGATGCATATTGTCAAGATACACATGACTTATTATATCTCTTCTACTATATGTGTCTCCTTGCATTCCAAAGCAACTATCCTTTAAAGGGATTGCACACATTTAGGGGGAGAAAGTCTAAGTCATGTGTCTCTCAAAGTCTTCAGTATATTCATGCTTATCTTTATTCGAAGCTTTGATTGTATATTGTCATCAATTACCAAAATGGGGAGATTGAAAGCACCATGTGCTCCCTTGGTGGTTTTGATAATTCATGACAACATACATTGTCTCCTGGACTAATACTTTCATCTAGTGTATTTTAGATAAAGTCCATAGAGAGTGATTGATTGGCAAAAAGGAGTGTGGAGAGTATCCCCATGAAGAAGAAGGAGAATAAATAGCATTGGCAAAACTTCAAGCAAAGGACTCTACATTTTACCTTTTGTGAGAAATCACTTTGAGTCCATAGGAAAGCCAATACTATTAAAAGGGGGTAAGGTTCTATTGGTGAACAGAATGCTCATACGTGCACAAGTGATAGTCACCACATACACCCACAAGCTCTTCCATAAAAGTCTGTCCAAAGCCAAATACTCAAAATCGGTGCAACCAACACTTTCCACTCGGTGCCACCAATTCCTAACCTCAGATAGACTAAGCCAAACCCTAGCTTTTCGGTGCAACCGATTCCACTTCGGTGCCACCGAGTTTGGGTTGCCAACTTCCTGTTACGCAACTTTACAAAATCGGTCGGAGCAAATTTGGTGAATCCGAGTCACCAAGATTGGCAATCTGACCGTTGGTCACCTTATCAGTGCAACCGAGTTTTATGTATTGGCCTCCCCGAGATTCAAAAGTTGCTACCTTTGAGGCAACTTGGTACCACCGAGATTAACACATCGGTGTCATCGAGTATGACTTATTAGGTGTAACGGTTGGATTTTTGGAGATTCCTATATATACCCCTCCACCACCACTCACTCGCAAGAGAAGCACTCAGAACAGTTCCCCACTCATACCTACTAATTTTCTGAGAGAGAGCCACCTACTCATGTGTTGAGATCACGCCATTCCATTCCTACCATATGAATCTTGATCTCTAGCCTCCCCAACTTGCTTTCCGCCCAATGAACCTCTTCCACCAAGCCAAATTTGTGAGAGAGTGATTGTGTGTTGAGGAGTCTATCATCTTGGAGCACAAGAGCAAGGAGTTCATCGACATTATCGAACCTATTACCTTTTGGAGGGTGGTGCCTCCTAGATTGGTTAGGTGTCGCTTGGGAGCCTCCTTCTTTGTGTTGTGGAGTGAACCAAGAAGTTTGTACGGGCAAGGAGATTGCCTAGTTCGTGAAGATCTACCCATAGTGAGGCTAGTCCTTCGTGGACGGAAGCTGTCATGGTATAGTCAAGGTTGCTTCTTCATGGAACCCTCCATGGGTAGAGCCCTCCATGGACTCTCACGACCGTTACCCTCCATGGGTTGAAGATTCCATGAACATGGACTTACGATAGCACCACCTATCGGAACCACGGGAAAAATCTTTGTGTCCTTCATTCGTTTGATCTCTCTATCTCTAGTCCTTCCTTTCATGTGCAATGTCTTTACTTTCCGCTGGTTTACTTGATGACTTGAATGTGTAGGGTATACTAGACTTGCCATATATATATGTACTTATGCTTGTGGTAGCTTTAAATTCCTGCTAGTAGTCTATTCACCCCCCTCTAGACATACACTTCTAGTGATCCCGCAGTTAGCCTTGATGGGCAGGTGATGCCTCAGAAAGACACCTTTAGATATTTGGAGTCAATGCAGGATGGGGATATCGATGAACATGTGAACCGTCAAATTAAAGCTTCTGGCATTCTCTATGAAAAAAGAGTGCCAAAAAAGCTAAAAGGCAAGTTCTATAGGACAATGGTCCAACCCACAATGTTGTATGACGCTAAGTGTTGACCGACGAAAAGGCAACATGTGCAACAGTTAGGTGTGGCGGTGGCGGAGATGAGCATGTTGAGATGGATGTGTGGCCACACAAGGAAGGATCAAGTCCAGAATGATGATATACGAGATAGAGTTGGGGTAGCTCCGATTGGAGAGAAGCTTGTCCAACATCGCCTAAGATGGTTTGGGCATATTCAGGGTAGGCCCCCAGAATCTCTAGTGCATAGTGGACGGCTAAAGCATGCTGATAATGTCAAGAAAGGCCGGGGTAGACCAAACTTGACATGGGAGGAGTGTATGAAATCTCAATGGAAACTAAGTGGGTGAGTATTCAATTTGCTTGCTCATGAAGAACTCGGGCATTTGAGGAAGCCCTTCATCGGAATATACAAGTCAAGTTCTATAATGAAAAATTCCCACCAGTATATGAAAGTGATGACTCAGGAGCCTCTCTCTATGAACAACATGGTGCTACTTTGAAGCACAAGTATGGTAAAGGATAGTAGCATTGCCCCTTCTCTCATTTTTATATTTCCCCCCTTTTTTCCTTTTTGTGTCCAGAGTCTCATCCTGACTTGTCAGGGAATCATGGTCTCTATCATCCTTTCCTCACTGGGACAATGCTCTAATAATGATGATCATCACACTTTTATTTACTTACAACTCGGTACTACAACTCAATAAAGCTATACAAGATGACTCTATATGAATGCCTCTGGCGGTGTACCAGGATGTGCAATGATCTAGCGTAACATGTATAATAATGATGAGCTTTTCCACAAATATCATGTCATCTCTATGTGATCATGCAAAGCAATACAATGATGAACACACAAGTCATGTGATAGAACAGTGGAAGTTGCATGCCAATATATCTCGGAATGACTATGAAAATAGCATAATAGGTAGCTATGGTGGTTATTTTGAGGAAGATATGAGGAGGTTTATGTGTGATAGAGCGTATAATATCATGGGGTTTGAATGCACCGACTAAGTTTGCACAACTCTCGAGGTGAGAAAAGCTAATGCACGGTACCAGAGGGGCTAGCAAAGTGTGGAAAGTAGGAGTGCGTATAATCCATGGACTCACATTAGTCATAAAGAACTAATATACATATTGTGAAAGGCTTATTAGCCCTCGAAGCAAAGTACTACTAGCATGCCTCTAGGGAATTGGTTGGTAGGAGTTAACCATCGCGTGCATCCAATTATAACAACACACAAGGATTTCACTGAGAAATAAAAGTGCTCACACCTCATCACCATGCCATGACCAACACTTAGATGAGAAGTTAATAACAAACTTTAAATACCGATATTTCTACTAACCAATGACTATGAACGAATATCCCTTCATATTATAACATCAATATAATTAAATCACACGCTTTCATATTTCATGATCTACATGAAAGTTTTTATTATATCCCCCTTGAATACCTATCCTCTTTGGACTAGTATTATAACACGTGCATATTGCCATTACTATTCTTTAGACTCTCAAAAATATTTAAGTCACTACTGGAATCAGGAACTTTGCCGTCAGCCATGGCTGACGGCAAAGGCATGCACGGCGGACGACAAAGGTCTTTGCCGTCAGCCAGCAGACGACAACACATCCGTCTGAATAAGCTATGGTAAAGGGCACTTTGCCGTCTGCTGGCTGATGGCAAAGATGCAAAGGTCTTTGCCGTCAGCGAGCGGACGACAAAGGGCGTGGACGACACACGTGGGAGCTTAAGTCCGTTAAGGGGTTAATGGCGTGCTTTGCCGTCTGCTGGCAGACGGCAAAGATGCAAAGTTCTTTGCCGTCTGCCAGCAGACGGCAAAGCAACCACATAGGCCAGCCTAGTGCCACCCCAGGTTGCACAGGTAGCTGCCATGTGGTAGCTTTGCCGTCTGCTGGCTGATGGCAAATCTCTTTGTCGTCCGCTAGCGGACGGCAAAGTGCCTGTACTGCCCCTGTTTTTTCTTAAATTCAATCAATTTCACACACATATATATATACATTTGAAAATACTTTCAACAAGCATAGATATCCCTACCATATGGATATGATCATCCAACACATATACATACCAACTCAAAAGGCCATATCCAACATATATATATATATATATATAGCCAACATATATCCAACAACAAGCATACAATGGTTTCATCCATACATACATATATAGGTAGCAAGTTTCACATTGTTCATCCTACAAAACCAAAACAAAAAGGAAGGACAAGGAGAAGAGTAGACTCCATGAACGCAAGCTTCCATGATCTAAAGCAAATCTGCAAATTGGGAAAGAAGAAAGTTAGAAGAAGAAGAAGAAGAATTTTTCTTCTCTTTCTTTTTCTCCTCTTCTTTATCGTCTTCTTCTTCTAACGAAGGTAACTTAGGTAATTATGCCATTTTTAGCTAAGATAGGTAAAATGCCAAGTGTAGGTCATTTTAGAGCTAAGCTAGGTAAATAGGTTATTTTGGAGGTTATTAAGGTTATTATGTCATTTTCGAGGAAAATAAGCTAAGTCAATGTCATTTTGGAGGTAACCAAGATTATTATGCCATTTTGACCTAAGTATGCTAAGTATGTCATAAATGAACTAAAGAAGCTAAGTATAGGTCATTTTTGAGCTAACCTAGGTAGTTAGGCCATTTTTGAGCTAACTAAGCATATTTATTCATTTTTGAGGAGAAAATGGTAAGTGTAGGTCATTTTTGAGCTATCCTAGTTAAAATCGGTCATTTTGTAGCTAGGTAAGGTTATTTTTTCATTTTGGAGGAAAATAAACTAATGATATGACAGTTTGGAGCTAAACCAAGGTTATTATGCCATTTTTTTACCTAAGTAAGCTAATTATGTCATAAATGAACTAGCTAAGCTAAGTATAGATCATTATTGAGCTATCCTAGGTAGTTAGGCCATTTTTGAGCTAACTAAGCATATTTATTCATTTTGGAGGACAAAATGGTAAGTGTAGGTCATTTTTGAGCTATCCTAGTTAAAATCTGTCATTTTGGAGCTAGGTAAGGTTATTTTGTCATTTTGGAGGAAAACAAACTAATGATATGATAGTTTGGTGCTAAACCAAGGTTATTATGCCATTTTTACCTAAGAACGCTAATTATGTCATAAATGAACTAGCTAAGCTAAGTATAGATCATTATGGAGCTATCCTAGGTAGTTATGCCATTTTTAGCTAACTAAGCATATTAAGTCATTTTGGAGGAGAAAATGCTAAGTATAGGTCATTTTATATCTATCCTAGGTAAAATATGTCATTTTGGAGCTAAGTAAGGTTATTATGTCATTTTTGTGGAAAATAAGCTCAGTATAGGTCATTTTGGAGCTAAATAGGTCATTTCTTAAGCTAAGTATGCATTTGTTAAGAAAAAAACTTGGGAAAACTTACCATCATCATGGAGGTGAAGGACCGGTGGGGTTTGCGCCAGTGTGAGACGAAGAAGGACCGGTCGGGGTTGTGGCAAATGCAGAAGGATCGGTTGATGCTTGTCGGCAGGCACGATGCACCAAAGATCATTTGCAATGTCTCGTTAGCATGATGCAACTCAAATGTGAATACTAGTAACTAATGACCATTCAAATGAAACTCACTGTGGGTGCTATTCAAATCTGGGGCATCGACGGAGGGGTCTGACCATTATTCTGGCACACGGTCTGCACATTTTGTTTTCATGAGTCAGTCATATTACTTAGTGATGAAACAAACATTACGTGCATGATTTGGCTGATATGCATGAGGGGTCCGAGGCGTCGGGGGTCGGTGGCGTCGGGGGTTGGGGGTCGGTGGCGTCGGGGGTCGAGGGTCGGTGGCGTCAGAGGTTGGGGGTTAGTGGCATCGGGGATCGGGGGCTCTTCTCTTCTTCTTCTTCTTCTTCTCTTCTTCTTC